>JASWHV010000020.1:25620652-26866652 GCA_030760725.1 Neostapfia colusana
TATCCCTCCCCTTGTTTGCTCGAGGTAAACCTAAAACAATGTCCATTTACAGTCCTCCCATGGAACACTAGGTACATGCAAAGGCGTATATAAACCATAAGGATTGAGTCGTGACTTAGCTTTTTGACGTGTAGTACAACAAGCTACAAAACGCTCAACATCCCATCTCATCTTTGGCCAAAAGAAATGTGAAGCAAGTACGTCCTCCGTTTTCTACACGCTGAAGTGTCCTATTAATCCATGCCTCCTGCAACAACAAAAGACAAACAGAGCTACCTGGAATGCATCGCTTGTTAGCACGAAACACAAATCCATCATTAATGATGAACTTGTTCCATGTTCTTTCTTCCTTACAATTCTGCATTACATCTTTCATTCAGCATCATGCAAATATTGATCTTTGATGGTCTCCAAACAAAATATTTTAAAGTCAAGTTGTGAAAGCATAGTATAATGACGAGACAATGCATTAGCAATAATATTTTCTTTACCCTTCTTGTGTTTATTGACATAAAGGAAAGTCTCAATGAATTCAACCCATTTAGTATGTTTACGGTTCAGGTTTGCTTGACTTTTAATGTGTTTCATAGAATCATGATCAGAATGTATAACAAATTCTATGGACCATAAATAATGTTGCCATGTTTCCAAAGTCCGAACAAGAGAATATAATTCCTTATCATAAGCAGAATAATTCAGACTAGGACCACTCAATTTTTCATAAAAGTATGCAGCAGGTTTACCATCTTGTAATAACACACCTCCTAATCCCATTCCACTAGCATCACATTCTAGCTCAAAAGTGTTATTAAAATTAGGAAGTTGGAGTAAAGGAGAATGTGTCAACTTATCTTACAATACCGTGAAGGCTTCTTCCTGTGTGGTACCCCGAACAAATGGCACATTCTACTTTGTAAGCTCATTGAGAGGTGCAGCAATGGTGCTGAAATCTCTCACAAACGACTGTAGAGACCAGCAAGACCAAGAAAACTCCTCACTTGTGTGACAGTTTTAGGCTGTGGCCAACTCTCAATTCCTTCAATCTTGGCTTTATCAACTTCAATTCCATGTGGAGTAACAACATAGCCAAGAAAAGATACTCGGTCGGTGCAAAAGGTGCACTTCCCGAGGTTACCAAAAAAACATGCATCACGCAGAGCAATAAAAACAGCACTTAAATGTTCCAAATTTTCCTCAAAAGTTATACTATAAATCAGTATATTACCAAAATAGACTACTACAAATCATCCAATGAGAGCACGTAAAACTTCGTTCATTAATCTCATGAATGTGCTAGGTTCGTTAGTTAACCCAAAAGGCATGACTAACCACTCATATAAGCCAAACTTGGTTTTAAATGCTGTTTTCCATTCATCTCCCAATTTCATACGAACTTGATGGTATCCACTATGCAAATAAACTTTGTAGAATATGGTAGAGCCACATAATTCATCAAACATATCATCGAGCCTAAGAATAGGATGACAATATCAAATAGTAATATTATTAATGGCTCTACAATCAATACACATATGTGATGTACCATCCTTTTTTGGCACTAGTATAACAGGAACAACACAAGGACTAAGGGATTCGATTATATAACCTTTGTCGAGTAGCTCCGGAACTTGCCGCATAATCTCCTTCGTCTCCTCAGGATTGGTATGGTATGGCGCACAATTGGGCAGCAAGCCACCAGTAATTAAGTCAATCTGTGGCTCAATCCCGCGAATAGGTGGTAATCCCGGTGGCACGTCTTGTGGAAATATATCAGCGAACTCCTGCAAAATGTTAGTGACAACAGGAGGCAAAGAGGGAAGCACGTCCTCGAATGAAAATAATGCCTCTTTGCACACAAAAGCATAACAAACAGATTTGCTAAAATCTAGATCAGTAATATCAGATTTGGTGGCAAATAAACATGCACTTTTCAATTTTAGTTCAGAGGCAACACTAGATGATGGTTTGTTATTAGTCTTATGTTGTTGCTTAAATTCTTTTGCCACAATCAGATTTTCACTCTTATTTTGTTCCTTCTTTGCGTTACTAGCTCTAGTAAGATCATCTTTCAAAATATGTTCCGGAGACATAGGAAGCAAAGTAGTATTTTATCCTTATGAACAAGAGTATACTGATTTTTCCTTCCATGGTGTACAGATTTTTTATCAAATTGCCATGGTCTACCAAGTAAAAGGGAGCATGCTTGCATGGGTACCACATCACAATCAGCATAATCCGCAAATGTAGCGGTATTAAAATGCACATGAACAGTATGTGTTACCTTAACCTTGCCGGTGTTGTTGAACCATGGTATGTAGTAGGGATGAGGATGTGGTCTGGTGGTGAGAGACAGCTTCTCCACCATGTCCATGCTAGCTAAGTTGTTGCAACTTCCTCCATCGATGATGATGTGAACACACCGTTCCTTAACAACTCCCTTTGTATGCAACAAATTGTGCCTCTGATTTTGCTCTGCATGTGTTACCTGCACACTCAAAAACACGTTGAGCAAATAAACTTTCATACCTCTCAACCTCTTCATCAGCCATGTATTGCGTCTCTTGTTCAGAATCAGCGCCACACTGCTCTTAACTTGCAATAAGAGACAAAGTCTCCTCATCATAGTCACTAGCAGACTCACACCCACCATCCTCAGTAACAATCATCACACGCTTGGATGGGCATTGGCTCGCATAGTGACCTCCACCCTTGCAACGGCAACATATAATATCATGTGTTTGCCCGGTTGATTCCATGGATGAAGAAGAGCTTTGTGCGAGACCCCAAGGTATGCTCTTGGCAGATGGTGGTGGTGGTGGTGCCTGTTTTCTTGTATCGTGGTTGGATTTGGCGTCTGAAGTAGATGGTGGTGCAGTAGGATGTGCGGAGGTAGAAGACGCACGTGGTGTCCAAGATGAAGGTAGACCTGTAGAAAAGTTAGTCCGCACCATGGACTGTCGATCGTGCACTTCACGTTCAGATTTGCAAGCAAGATGGAATTAACAAGTGATGTTGTTATACTCCTTATAGTCTAAAATAGTTTAAATTTCTCTGTTTAACCCACCCATAAACCGTGCAAGCATAGCTTCATTATCCTCAATAATACCTCATCGAATCAACCCAGTTTGTAATTCCTGATAATATTCCTCTACAGAATTTTCCTTGTCTTAAACGCTGTAACCTTTGAACTAATTCACGTTGATAATATGGTGGAACCCAACGAGTATGCATAACAGTTTTCAAAGCAGTCCAAGTAGTTGGGATATTATTATGATATAATCCACCAAACAGAAGCAAAACCAGTGAATTCACAAACAGCAACAGCAACACGTCTATCCTCAGGCAATTGTAGGCATGTAAAACGTTGTTCACTTTCTAACTCCTTTGTAAGATATAAATCAGGAATGTATCTACCATCAAATAGTGGATTATTCAATTTAAGTTTAAGGACATGGTCATTATCTTGTACCTGAGTGGGTGGTGCAGCCATACCTTTTTGATTGTATGTGTGTGGACGACCGGGATGTTGCACGTAGTTCTGATGTGGAGCAAGCTCATCCTCATACTCACCCTCATAGTCATCGTACTGATCAACCATAGTAGCAGGAGCCGCAGAAAATGCAACAGTAGCGGCGGCAAAAGAATGTTGGCCTTGGTCAAGAGGCACGCGCTGTGCGCATCCCATTTGATTTGGAAGGCGGCGTTGTTGCTGTCGTTGTTGCTGCAGAGGTGCAACAGGTCTAGCTGGTGCTGTTGGTAGATGTGCGAGCACTTCATTAAACTTGGCCTCCAGCTTGGTGTCGAATGTATTCTCATAGCCATCTAGCTTCTCCATGGCCTCCAAAACTGTTCAGCACGTCTTGCACCTGTTCACACATCATTTGTTGAAATTTATTAAGTAGCTCCTTGTTCGTCATGTTCTCCCAGTCCAGCTCATCGGCTTGTGATCCTATCATGGTTAGAAGAAATAAAAACACACACGAATATGGTCCTACTGACAACTAATAGGATGAGGTGTGGTGGGAAGTCACAAATCCGTCAAGTGAATCATAAATTCTTACTCGTTCTTACCAACCAGCAGGTGGTGATCGGCAATCGTTGTAGTCAAACTCTCAAAGATTGTATAAAGCAATTGCCAGGTGGTGTCCAATGCACGATGTAGATGTATGTGGAGCTGGGAAGGCTTAAAATATGGTAGCAAAAATGGCAGAAATAATCAATTCAGAGATGCAAAGTTGAATAAACGCTCAATGACGGTACTGTGCTGGTCCTAGGCTAGACAGTACTAGAGTTGCGAACCTAGAACACTAACAAAATCACGGCGCAGCACGTAAACAAGGGAGAAGCACACTCTGATTTTTTTTGTTTCTTTTCTTTTCTGTTCTTTTCATTTCTTTCTTTCTTTCTTTCTTACAAAGCCCCACAGTCCTAAAAAATGACATAGGGATCAGATGATAAGCTACCAAATACTATAGATAGAACACTTATTTTTGCAGGTTCATTGCAGGTCTTGTAGATATTTCTTTCCAAATAAAAAGATACATAAGAGATCTCGAAATCTCTTTGGTGATTGCGATGCGCACAGATGCAAATTTCAGTCAAGGTTGGATCCGTTGAAAAGATGGGGAGATAAACCTTTCCAGATTGTGCTTACACTTCCAAAACGGACAACGGATGAAGAAGTTATGACATTTTTCTTCCAAAACTAAGAAGATACTCGAAATCAGATCCTATTTGATTATTTCCTCTTTTGGAGATGGCGGGGATGATGGCGGCGGATATGCGGTGGTCTTATATGGCAGAGGCAATGAAGATTGTGTGGTGGCAGCATGACAAACTGTGAACAGAACTCGAAACTCCAAAGGAGTAGACGCTAAAACCAGCAACTTGACACAAGGATGCAACCGACTATTCAACAAAGCGAAAAAAACAGAAAAGAAAATTGCGAAAGTCTCAGATTAGTTCGGATATGATGATCTAACACTATTTTTCTTCAGCTTCTTCGTGGACTGTATGTATGAAGAAACAGATGCGATCTAGACTACAAAATCTGGTAAAATCTCATCGAATAACCTAGAAATATGATACCACTTGATAGAGACCAAGGTGTCCCATCTTTCGAAGAGATGGTAACTATCGTTTTTGGTAGAGTCGACTTTGACGATCCAACTACGATTGTCTGAGGACGTCGCGCCTTAGCAATCGTTAAACCAACTCCGAGCGGTTATTGACCACACCAGAGCATGATCAACCTAAACACGAGGGTCTATTTCCTGCAAGCAAATGAAGAACATGCAAGAAACAAGGATTGCAATCTGGATATTGCGAATTTAAGAAGAAAACTTTATTGATAAAAGTGGGGTTCTCAAAAGGCCTGGCCTGGTCATAGGAACAAACGAGGTACACAAGTTGCAACTATGGCAAACTTTAATCTAAACGAAACCCACCTCTCAAGGAACTCCTGACCTACTTAAATAGGGGAGGGAAGAGGAAAATTCGCCCAATAACAAAGGTAGGACGTGATCTCCCATATTCCCTTCCTTTTTCTGAGATTGACTACCTTTTAATAGGGAAATAAAGAGGGGAATCCATCCAGCAGAAAGGCACGATATGATTTCCTCTATTTCTTTCCATATTATAGTACATCTATCTATAAATTAGGGAAGAAAGAGGGAAATTTCGTCCAGTAGCAAAGATTGGATGAGATTTCCCTTATTCCTTTCCTTATTTGCCTAAATTTGTCTTTATTACATGGTCTTAGCCTCAAGATGTAGCGCACAACATCCTATTCATCCACTTGACTTTTTCCTGGTCGGCCATCTTGTATATTTTGTCCATCTCCTTGTATGTCATCATGGTGGCTTCAAAGTGCTGAAAACTCCACTTGAAACACCGTTCTGGTCCCCTTTGCGCGCGCCTTCATCTCCATGCTTAATGATGCTCCCATGTTCATTCCTGTTGTCCATGCTAGGACCTTCATTTGTAAGCAACACAAATGTATCCAATTTAGGCAGCATCATATTCTCATGAACATTAGAAACATTACCAAGAAATGAAAGTACTTGATAATTTAACTGGCGTGCGCGACCTCTAGTAATTGGTCCCATATGTGTGGTAGCAGAGTGTAAAAGTCCCAAAAATTTAAATGAAATAAACTGAAGGTTAAATGCTATTTGGTTTCGAATTCATGAAATTGTGACTTATAAAAACTTTCTACACGTGATGATACACATAGATGTCCATCCAAACGAGCTCCAATGTTCATTTGAATGTTTAAAACCAAAGTTGAATTAAACAACATGTGTAAGGTTCTCATGTGCAAGAGGTGAATTTAAATTCAGATTTTTAACTCACTTTGTTCAACTCAAATTTCAAGTGTGGGCATCACAAAAAGATATGCAAACTGTTGTGTCAAATACCCATTTGCAGCAGCTAATTTAAAAATCAGATTCCATAATTTAATTCCTTAGGTCCAAATTAATAGGAAGGCAGAGTTTGATGAAGTTTGGAGGTACTTTTCTATTCATTTCAATGAGGACTTTGAATTGCATTGGAATTCAAATTCAAATTTTGAATTTGGAGTGAACCTGTTCAAGTCTCCAAAAGGATTTAAGAATTTAAACCCCACATGTTTGATTTGGAGTAGCTGCCACATTTGAGATCTTTTTGGGAGAATAAGGAGGGGAAAAAAGAGTGGGCCCCACTTGTCATTGGGACACTTAAACTTACATACGAAGTCATCGGTTCCTCTGGTTCTCACTCGAACACACCGAAGCTCCTCAGCTCACCAGCGAGAGACAACGCAGGGGACACCTCCCAGCTTCTTGAGCAGCTCGTGGATCACTCCAGCGTCCTTATAAGCTCAAGCTGTGTTCATTTCGCCCACAAACCGAAACCCCGGTACCCTGCCTCTCCCTCGAGCAAAAACAGAACCGCAACCTCGCCGCCACCTCGGTATCACTCAGGAACCGGCAGTGTTCATGCGAACAGAGCTCCCCGGGTAGAAAAACGGCCCCGTGGACTCGTTCTTCACCTCCTCGACACAAAAGAGAGCGAGTTCGACCTCCCAAAGCCGAGAACACCTTATTCATGCGGCAACGGAACAAGAACCAAAACTCGGGCTCTCGTGGACAGCTTGCACCGATGTGTTTCACGCCCGAACAAGAGCACCCAAAGGAGCTACAGAACCTCCAGCTACTCCTCCCCAAACCGCGGCCCAAGCCATGGACCCTCGCTCGAGAATTCCGAGTTTTTCTCCCGGGCGGGGAAAACCTACCTTCGGGGAAGAATCCATGAAATTCACGCTCAAATTTCATTTATGGTTCATCATCTTGTGCACACATGAGCTAGAGTGGGTATGGAACCTTCGTCCTTCTGAACCCTAGCTTAGAACCGGATGGAGTTAGCAAATTTCAAGCTTTTCTAACAGCGACTATGGGGGAACCTCGGGTGCACGGTGAAACCCTAGTAAGCAACCTCCCCGAGATTGTTGGCATTCATGATGAACTTCCCCATGGCACACCGATGCTGTAGAGCCAAAAACCCGGGGGTTTGGAGGTCGAGAGTTCGCTGCCGACGTCGCCGAAGCTCCACCGAAGCTGTCGCACGTCACACGACTTGTTAGGGTCGTCGTCGGCTCGGGGAAACCTCACCAGCGTTTTCCTCACGTCGGGATAGGGGCTAGCGGTGAGTTGGGGCGCAGGAGATGGCCAGAAACCGTAGATCCTTGCGGCACCACTGCTGCCGGCGAAGGAGGGACACGCACGCGGGAAAGGTGATCGGGAGGAAGAAGAAATGGTCGGGCCCACTGACGGTGAGAGGGAAATTAAACTGGGATCTGCTGTGGCCCCAGATCAAGTGTGACACTGCACTGAAAAAACCTGTTGCCCCGGTGTGGATCGCACCTGAGTGGCCGGATTTAAATCCTGAGGGCCCAGCACTGTACAGCAAATTTTCAATAGAAAGAAAAATCCAGATTCTAGCAAAACTACACAAATTCATAACTTTTGCTAGAAAAATCCAAATTGAGTGATTAAAATATGGTTAGATTCATCTTAGAAAGCCCTATTCAAATTTTCAACCCAATTTGTATAAAAGTCAATAATAATTTATGGATAATTCATTGAAACTTTTCAGTAAAAGAATTATTGTGGGAGTTTAATTCATCTGAAATTTCCCAAATTTTGCCAGAATATTCTTTTGGATATTTTTGAACTCCTGTTAAAGTTGCATCTCATTTGGAGTTTATTTGAGTAGGAAATTTTAGAGTACAAATTGCTGTATTCAAAATAGTTCAGAAACAATTTTCAGAGAGAGCTTCCACTTTGTAAAATCATTTCTGGGCAATTCTTAGGTCCAAAAATCCTAGGAAAGTTCATGCCTGCTCTATGAGCTATGCTTGAAATTTTAGTTCGCTTGGTATTGCATGAATATACAAGCTACTTCAGAATTAATTCCTTTTAGCCTAAATGCTTAATGAATTGTTGTGGGTGAACTACTCAATGAAAAGTTCTAATTTTTGGTCCAGTATCTGTTTTTGTGACGAGTAACTCACATGAATAATTTCAGATCAATTAGAGCTCTGGATCAATATTTTTCTTTATATCTTTCTTAAGTGAACAAACAACCATTAGGGAGAACATTTAGCAATTTATCCCAATTGCTAAACCCATCTGCCTCCACTAGAATCAGTTCAGTTCCAACTCCTATCCAGAGTTATGTTTTGAACTTGTAATTAGGCCTTGATCACAAAGCATTTATAATCAAATACATGTGCATGTTCATAAGGTATAGTGATTGACGTGGAGAATTGTGAAGCATTAGAAGCATGGATTAAGGAGCCAGGAAATCAAGTGATTAAGCCTCAAGTGATCAACAACACTAACTGGTTTATATACTATTAGTAACATGCAAAACAGGCAAGCCCCGGTTTGCATTTGAGCAATTTCTATAAAGTTTTCATTTGTATAGACTATAGGTCTGAGATGATATTGTTCATTAAGTCTAGAAAATATTGAATATCCAATTGCATGACCAGATTTAACTTAAGAGAAATGGGTAGGATAGAACCCCGTCGAGTGAATTAGGCTACGCTTAATGTTCATTGGATGGACCGGTAGAAGTCAAGTAGTTGGAACCTACTCGCGAGCTTAGGGCTTTGATTCCTCGATACGGGATTATGATTAGAGAACATTGAGGAAAATTCACGAAGGAGAATTTGAGACCGGGAACGGATGTAGAGAGCAGCAGGACGAGGTACGTGCGTGCGTAGCCCTGCCTGTGTCGGTTAAGGCCCATCCGTACTTGTCCCTGTTGGACAAGTTTGAGTTGTGTACCAGGCATATACTAGCTATATGGGACCCAGGAAACCGATGTACCTTGTGAGATCCATATTGGAACTTTTCCGATCGGCTTAGGCTTTTGGCGTCAGTACAGCAGGAGGTAACTCGCTCAAGAACATCTAACAGCGGAGATGTACCTTGAGGGAGCTTGCTGTTCGGGTCAATGGGACCGCGTCCAGTGTGGATGAACATGGGAAAGGTGGCTGCATGCAACATCGGTCGAGTGTGCTGACAGAAACTCGGAGATGGGTGTATGTCTCATGCAGTACGGGCGTGTCTTGATTTGAATCACCGTCGCTCGCGATTATATGAGCATACTTGGACACTAAGTCTTGATGCAGTAAGAAGTGAATTACTTGAATTGATAAGGATTTTGTTATAAATTGTATTAAAACCATGTATTAAGTAGAGATAGTGCAAATTATGTTTATTTTACCTTGTGCAGGAAGCATCATAACAAAGCGTTTCTTGTTTGATTGTGGAGTTGTGATGCTGCTTGGCTCAAGGCTCTAAAATGATGCTATAAATATGAAAGTTAAGGATCAACTGTCGGCGAGTCCTTTATGCAAATTTCAGCTACCATATTCAATCCTTCTTGCATGTCGAGTTTCGTGTTTAAGAGGAGACGGTTAAGTCTTGCTGACCCAATGTGCTCACTCTTTCTATATTAGTGGTTTTGCAGGTTAACATCTATGCTTATGAAGAGGTTGTCCGGTAAGACTCGGAGCCATCCGAGTCGTTTAACTCATGGAAACCCCTGTCGCTGCCGTATGTCTTCATGTTGCTAGCGAGAAGAGTCCGCGGGCTGTACATCTTCTCGGGTGCTTAGTTTAGATATGAAACTTGACATGATTCTAGTCTTCCTCTGTAGTTTATTTTGATGTAAATTATTTACAAACTGAACTTGTAAGCTTCCACATTGATTTATGTAATATGATGTCCTTATATGTGTGCTGTTGGGTGCCGCATTGCACGGCACCACCCAATGCAATTCCCGGGAAGTGTGGATCCCGAAGGGGTCCCGTGACACAGAGGCTATTGGTGTAACTGTGGTAGTGATGTCCTCATCATCAGCTCCATCGTATTGCTCGCTAGGTTCACTCTGAGTATTGTCACTGTCCTGCTCCTCGTCATCATCATCATCTTCATCTCTGGCTTGGTGAAATATGATATAATTTTGTGGGCCTTGTACCCGGCTCCTGAAAATAGAGGTAATTTCATCAGCCGTGAATCGGGCTCATGAAAATACGTCTTATAAGGATGCCGTTGCGAAGACTCGACCTAGTCTATTCGCTATGCCGCTCCTCCCGCCAACCCCGACTGCACTGTCACTGTGGCGGACCGGGATCCGCTCATCCAGGATCGCAGCGGGTGGTGCCGCACGATGCGACACCCGACAGCACACATCATAAGGAAACATTGTATTACATAGAAAACCAACTGAAATGTACAAAGTAGTATAATACTTCAGTTACAAACTAGTGTTTATATTACAGCAGTGGAAACTAAGTTTATACAACTCACGCCTGTCTACCTAGAAAAAGTCGGTTGCCCAGCCCTAGGGCAATCCACACTAGTTGCACTCCTCAGCTCAGCGCGGCGTGTACGGCTCCCACTCAGCCGTGGTCCCCGACAGAGGGTAGCCCTCGCCGGTGAACTCGTAACCCGAGTCCGTGGGATGCTCCTCACCTGAAAAACACTTATAGCAGCAACCGTGAGCATGAGGGGTCAACAAGACTTAACCGACTTACCTAGGCATGAAACTCTACATGTAGTGTACAACGGACATGGGGTGGTAATTAGCAGCAAATGGACACGCCTACAAGTTCATCCTTATTTCATCTTTTAGCCACAAGTTAACGGTTCATGAATTTGAAATTTAGTAAGCAATATTTGGTGGCACACATGTAGCAATACAATTATACATATCAGCAGAACTGAATCATAACATTCCATAGTTTATCTACGTTACAACGTAATGAACAAGCGGTACTCGTCACCGCGAGAGACGGCGAATTGACTCGATATACACCTGCAGGGATACCCAAACAGCACAGCACGTACGCCCACCCGTGGAGCTGCACAGCACGCTCGCTCGATGTCGTACGGGACAACCTTTCACCCAACAGCCCAAACGTCGAACCGGTTGCACAGAAACGAGCAGGAGGTTCCCTAAAAGTAGTATCTCTCTATGCCCGTTAGCAGATTTCCACCTTACTGCCCTCAGCCGACACCTATAAATCGGTGTGTTATGCCTCGACGCCCGGAGGTACAGGTTACATCGGTTTATCGGGGCCCATATATCCGATATGCCTTCGGTACGTTCAATACATGTTCAGCAGGGCCGCACACGGATCGGTCCTCAATCAACACGGACAGGGCTGCACACACAAGACTTCCTCTTGCTGTGCCCTAGCCCCTGCCTAGTCTCATTTTCATTACTAAAGTGATCTCACATCACTCGAACCAATCCCGTGTGCCCCAAACCTAACTCGCGAGTAGATTCCAACTACTCAACTTGTACCGAAGTTCTATAAATCATTAAGCATAGCCTTTCTACTCGAGGCCTTAGACACTACCCTCACTCTTATAGGAAAATTCTGGTTATGCACTTGGGTTACATCCACCCTACACCTAATGCACATCCATAAACCTCATACCAAGCATATAACAAAGCAAAACTTTGTAAAATGGTTTAATGTAAACCGGGGCTTGCCTTGTTGCTGCTGGTCAGTGCTTAGTGCTTCGTCCGGAAGAAGGAAGTCGAGCACTTCCGGAGTTTCCTCGCCTTCAGCGACTTTACGTAATCCATATGCTATATGTCAATTTAAATGCAACGTTTGAAATTGAATATGTAAAGACTATAACTCTAGCTAGTCCTATCCTTTGGTTCTGAAATTTTTATGATAGCTTGGTAGGGTCCTAACGAGAGTCTTGACCAAGTTTCATTTGAAACAAAGTTCAGCAGAGCTTTGTACAAATAAAAGCCTATTTGGTCATTAGTAGAGCCTCTAAGGAATTCCAGGGATTTTCATGGCTCCAACCATTACTTTCTGGAAATTAGAATTTGAGATGGTTCTAATGGAATTGGTTTCATGTCATTTGAAGAATTCTAGATGAAGTTATGCCCTAAACAAGAATTGAGAAAATCTGAAAAATGTTTATGTACATTTTTCTATTTTCTCTGGGCAGTTCACTTAATCACACCATTCGGGGGACTAAATGAACCTGGATGAGTCTGAAAATTTTACTGTGACTCAAGGATTTTCCGATGAACCTCCCAGCCAAATTTCAGAATTTTTCATTAAGTAATTCTCCAGATAAAATTCCTAACAGTTTAAATTCAGGGAATTAATTCTGGAAACCCATTAAGTTTCATGAGCTGAAATTTGTGTTGCTGGAAAGTACTCAAAAAGCTGAGTTCAGCAAAGTTTGGTTCACTGAATTTGGAGCTTCCTAGCAGAAGTTATATGCAATTGAAGTTTGAACTAAAACTGAAAATTCAAATAAAGTTTAAACCCTGCGGGCGGGCCCCACCCGCGTCTTCTTCTTCCCCGCGTGCGCGCCTAAACCCCGCGGCGGTGATCTCCGGCAACGTCGGGCAGAAGGAATTTCCCCACCCCCTCGAGGGCCACACCTTGCCGCCTCTACCTTTTTGGACCCGAGGAACTCATCCCCGGGGTCAGCCCGGTTTCTGGGCGGCCGGAAACCCCTCGGCGACGAGCCACCGTTATGGCTCAACTCCGGCGATGTCTCCTGGCCCCTACCGAGACTCACCTCGAGAAATCCTTGGCCCTACAGCTCCTTGGTGAACTACTGAGCACGAACATGGTGCTAGCTCACCGTAGAAACGGTCGGAATATGTGTCCACCGTCGACGTAGGCCCGATATCGACGGCGACTTGAGAAACTTGACAACCAGAACCTACACTCGACGGTTTCATGTACTTTTTTATCCTAGATGGCCGTGGGACGGTGTATATCACGTGTATAGCTCGGTATACCCGGTGATGAGCTAATAACCACGAATTTTAGAATTTGGAGTGGCTCGTCCTAAGAACACCGAAACTTTCCCAGGGAAATTCTGCCACGACAGCGCATGAAACGACGAGCGGTTTGGACGAGTAGGACAAGCACCTTAGGGCGGTGGTTTCTTGTGTTGATCGTCAGGCACGACGAGCCCTGTGTCGCCCAGACGTCGGCGAGCAGGGAGAGGCGCACTCGGAGGCGATGTGCTTCGGTCGTGGGGGCGAAGGTGAACCGTGTGAGGGGAGAAACGGGACACGGTAGGAGCACACGTTTTTATCCCTTCGGTCAGTGATCTTTTCCCCCCAGCGAGCAGGAGCTGGCCTGGCTGAGACGGTCGGACGCCGACGTCGGGAGCTGGCGGTGCGTGCTGTCAGCCGAGTGAAAGAAAATCAAGCCGAGAATGCTTCTGTGTTAAGGCTACTGACATGTGGGACCCTCCCCTCTAATTCTTTTTCTGATTCTTATTTCTGTTTTCACTGAAAAGATCCCAGCTACTCAAAATTGAATGAAAGACTTAGCCCTGAAGTCATGGTTGAGATTTTATTTCCCCAATTTGAAACTGGTTTGGCTAAATTTGCTACACATTTGAACTGAAATTCAAATTCTGTTTTGAATTAATGCAAATTTAGCTCCCGACAAGATGAAGTCCAATGGGGATGAAAATTGGAGGCATAACGCATAAAAATATGCTGAGTTTGAATATGAAGTCAACTTTTGAATTGAAGTGATGAAAGTGGCTTCAATTTGAATTTGCATTCAAATTGGCCCTTTTTGAAATGTCTTCAAAAGTGCCTAAAAAAGTATTGGATTTGCATGAAATTTGTCCTGAGCCTTCCCAAGACTATTTAAGGTCTAGGGGTGAGCTCAACCTTTCATGTTCATGTGTAGAAATCCCACTTTTTGAAGTTAGGGCTTTCCCCTCTAATCACCCTTTTGATGGTGGTTACTTGCTCTTCATAAGTGTTCATGAGATCTCCATCACAAGAGCTGTGGTGTTGTGAGGTGATGAACATTTTTTTTGCAAGTCACTTTCTTGGGCTTTTACATCCCTCACCCCTTAAAAGAATCTCGTCCCGAGATTACAAAAGAAGAGGCAGCGATGTAATAGAAACTCACCCATGCTGAGACGCCATGAACTCCGGGTAGTTTGAGTGAATGAAGTCCTCGCTCTCCCACGTCGCTTCTTCGGCGGTGTGGTTACTCCACAGTATCTTGTAGAACCACAGCGTTCGGCTACGCGTGGTTTGAGCCTTGTCATCAATAATTGGCACCGGATATTCAGCATACGTCAAATCCAGTATCAGCTCGCCGATGTCTTCGGTGGGAACAGCAGCTGTATACTTCAGACATTTTCGCAGTTGTGAAACATGGAAAACGTCGTGAACACCAGCAAGAGATGCCGGTAGTTCCAGTCTATATGCCACTGGTCCACACTTCTCGGTGATGGCATAAGGCCCAATGAATCAGGGACCGAGTTTCCCTTTCACGCCGAACCAGTGCACGCCTTTCATCGGAGATACACGGAGGTACACGTGCTCCCCGATGTCAAAGTGCAGAGGTCTACGCTTTTATCAGAGTAGCTTTTCTGCCGGGATTGAGCGGCCTTCAAGTTGGCTTGAATCATCCGAACGCGCTCTTCGGCGTTGTTCACCACATCAACCCCGAATGTGACCCTTTCACCGGACTCGCACCAGTTCAGTGGGGTGCGGCATTTGCGACCATAGAGAGCTTCATAGGGTGCCATCTTGATACTCGCTTGATAGCCATTGTTGTACGAGAATTCTGCCAACGGTAGATGATCATCCCAGTTTCTACCGTGTTGGATGGCACATGCTCTCAACATGTCTTCTAATACTTGGTTCACCCTCTCAGTATGTCCATCTGTCTGAGGGTGATAGGCGGAGCTTCTAATCATCTTTGTACCCAAAGCAGCGTGCAACTGCTCCCAGAAACGAGATACAAATAGTGCCCCTCGGTCTGAGACTATGGTCTTGGGTACCCCGTGTAAGCATAGAATTCTCGCTATGTACAGCTCCGCATACTTGCCAGCATTGTAACGTATATGCACAGGAATGTTATGAGCCGACTTGGTCAATCGATCAACGACTACCCAAATGGAATCATGCCTGTTGAAAGTCAGGGGTAATCCCACAATCAAGTCCATGCTCACATCTTCCCACTTCCATGCTGGGATTTTCAGGGGTTGCAGCAGCCCTGATTTCCTCATATGATCAGCTTTCACTCGTCTACACGTATCACACTCGGATACGTACTTCTCCACTTCCCGCTTCATCCATGTCCACAAATTTTTTTTTCAAATCTTGGTACATTTTGTTGCTGCCCAGTTGAATGGAGTATTTAGACAAGTGAGTTTCATCAAGAATCTTCTTCCTCAGCTCCATATCCCGGGGTACGACTATGCGGTCCTTGAACCACAGTGTCCCCTCATCATCCTTCCGGAAACATTTGATTTCCCTGTTGTCTATCTGTATCCGGAGATGTGTCATGCCCTTGTCCATTTTCTGAGCTGCAATGATCTCCTTCCTAATGGTAGGGATGAGGGCAAGGTTGTAGAGGGACCCATAAGGAACCAAGTACAAACTCGGCTTTTCCTCCTTCACCGTTGTAATGGTGATGTTATGGACATGTGATTTCCGACTCAGCGTGTCGGTAACCAAATTTGCCTTGCCGGGGTGGTAATGAGTCTCAATCTCATAGTCTTTGATTAGTTCTAACCACCTCCTTTGCCTCATATTCAGCTCCTTCTGGGTGAAAATATACTTCAGGCTCTTGTGGTCGGTGTAGAGATGCACCAAATTCCCCAGGAGATAGTGCCTCCACATTTTCAGCGCCAAAACCACAGCAGCGAGCAAAAGATCATGAGTCGGATAATGCTGCTCATGGTTTCGAAGTTGGTGTGAGCCATACGCGACCACACGTCCTGCCTGCATCAACACGCAGCCGAGCCCGATGCCAGACGCATCACAATACACGTCGAAGGGCTTAGTTGTATCCCGTTGAGCCAAGACTGGGGCTGTTGTGAGATGCTTCACTAATGCTTGGAACGCTCCTTCACATGCTGCGCTTCAAACATATTTTGTTCCCTTCTTCAACAATTCTGTCATCGGCTTAGAAAGCTTGGAGAAGCTTGGAATGAATCTCCGGTAGTATCCTGCTAAACCGAGGAAGCTTCTGACTTCATGGACAGAAGTAGGGGCTTTCCATTTCAGCACTTGCTCAATTTTGCTTGGGTCAACCGCAATGCCTTCCGCTGAGATGATATGTCCCAAAAATGGCACTTGGCTGATCCAAAACTCACATTTGCTGAACTTGGCATATAGCTTATGGTCCCTCAGTCATTGAAGAACGATTCTCAAGTGTTCAGCGTGTTCTGCTTCTATCTTGGAGTAAACCAAGATATCATCGATGAACACCACCACGAACTTGTCCAGCTACGGCATGAACACTGAGTTCATGAGATACATGAAATGTGCCGGAGCATTGGTGAGACAGAAAGACATGCCGAGATATTCATATAAGCCGTATCTCGTCGAGAAGGCCGTCTTTGGGATATCCTCCGCTCAGATTTTTATTTGATGATATCTAGAGCGAAGGTCCATCTTGGAGAACACACTTGCACCCACAAGCTGATCAAACAGGATGTCAATGCGGGGCAGTAGGTATTTATTCTTGATGGTGACGGCGTTGAGCAGCCGGTAGTCCACACACAGCCTCAAGGTTTCATCCTTCTTCTTTACAAACAGCGCCGAGCATCCCCAAGGCGAGGAACTCGGTCTAATGAAACCTTTGCTCAACAGATCATTGAGCTGTTCTTTCATGTCAGCCAGCTCGTTCGGAACCATTTTGTATGGCCTCCATGAGATAGGAGTAGTCCCGGGTGCAAGCTCAATCTTGAACTCGACATCTCGCTTAGGTGGCATGCCCGGAAGATCATCCGGAAACACGTCAGGGTATTCCCGGACTACGGGGATGTCCTCTAACTTGAGAGCTTCAGTATTATTAATTGCTGAAACTTCCCGGACTGGATTGTCTAATTTGAGGGACTGCGGACGGTGTAGTGGGGAGTTAAGGTGAACTGTCCGTGATAACGTTTCTAGGACATCGCCATGGTAGCTTAGCCATGACATCTCTAAGATTGCATCAATCTTCTGCCCCTCAAGAATAATCACAGTGGTGGGATACAACTTCCCACCTAAGCACAGTGGTGCTTTCAGAATCATCATAGTTGCTGAAATATTTTCTCCCGGTGAGCAGATCATATAAGATCACTCGGTTGGAAATGCTTCCAGTTGATGCTTAACCACATATGATGCACTTATGAAGTTGTGGGTTGCACCCGAATCAAATAATATGATGATTGCTTGATCGTTGAGAGTGAACGTACCCGCCAGCACGTTGTCTCCCTCTAGGGTGTCCTCATTGTCGAGGTTGCGAATGCCCCCGGTTCGCTGACCAACCTTCTTGACCGGAGGACGGCCTCGAGCACCGCCCTGGAACTGGGCTTGCCCGCTGCTGTGTTCCCCTGGGGACAGTCCTTCGAGAAATGGCCCGCCTGGCCACACGTAAAGCATGTGTAGCGAGGCGGTCCTCCGCTGATTGGCGGACGGAAACCCGGGGCGCGTTGTGGCGGTGGAAACACCCGGATACCGTCTGCTGCTGCTGTTGCGGTCGCGGTGGTGGCATCAGTGATCGGAACGGGGGTGACTGAAAAGAACGACCCCCGAACTGTTGAGGTCGCGCCGATGGATGCCACTGCTGACCGGATGGTGTCCGATACACCATGCGGTACTTCTGGGGAGCTCCACCCCCACTGCTGGGTGGAGTGCTGCGCTTTCGCTGCTCAGCTGCCAATTCTCGCTGAACGTCTTCTTGCATGATCACGGCATTAACGAGATCGTTGAAGGTGCTGCGATAGCATTGGACGAGATGCGTCTTCATCTCGGGGTGTAACTGTGACACCCTTATCTCGGGTGTCAGCATATGTTCATGTTTTATGAAGAGGAAATACTTTAAGAAAAGTAGGGACAAAGAAAAATATCGAAAGGATAGCCAATAAGAGCCGAATCCAGCTCTCAGGAAGCGCCGAAGACAACTTACTGCGGCCGCTGGCCACGTGGCGTGTTCGGAGCTCATCCCTGTGAAGTGGGGAGAGGCCGCTGCCAAGCTGGCTACGTGGCAGGCTCGGAGCTCGTCTCCGCAAAGAGGAGAGATCCGATCCTGTGGGACACGTGTTGCCCACAGAGCTAGCCTCTGCGGAAGAAGTAAAGGCATTTCCGCAGGACACGTGTCATCCTCAGAGCTAGTCCTCGCGGAAATCAGAGGACCAGTCGCGCGGGATACGTGGCGATCTCGGAGCCCACCTCCGAGAGGTCCTGTTCTATTGGACACGCGTTGTCACCGGAGCTTATCTCCGGGAGGTCTGTCGCTGCTGGACATGTGTCGACCTCGGGGCATGTCCCTGAAGAAAGAAGAGAGGAAAGACCGGCGCCAACACGTGGCGTGCGCGGAGCTCACCTCCAAAGGAGGGGGGAGGTCTCGCTTGTGACACGCGGCACAACCGGAGCTCGTCTCTGCGGAGAAGGAGATACCAGGCCCCGGAAGGACACGTGGAGCCTCCGGAGCTCATCGCCGCGAAGGTAACGAGTTCGGCAGCGGCTGTTACGCGTAAGAATACCGGTACGTAAAGGAAACCGACCTGAATTCCACAACGTTACCGCACCAAATCAACTAAAGATAAGATGATAGGATCCAACGACGATCTGAATAAGATTCTTATTCGGGATACAATCAGATTAGGACTCTTCTCTTCCCGATTATAAATAGAACCCAGAACCTCTGGCCGAAACCACAAACTTCTTTTCCAACTCCTGAGCCGACGACTTAGAGCCCTAGCCCTAACTCGCCGAGTAAACCATCGCCGAAGCGCAACAAGGGAGATCATCGGAGGAGAACCGAGCGGTCTGAGGAGGACCTCGTAAACCGAGAGGAAACGTAAGGTAGGCCCCAATACCACCTTACGATATCGTTGTGTTTTCCTTGCATCTGTTCTTTGATTCCTTTTGAACAGAAGCCTTCTCGTGGATAGATCACTTGATGATCAGGTTGATCTAAAGACAAGATCATCGCCACGTCCACCTTTGATCCGAACACCTCTGTCCATGCAAGCCATGCAAAAACACGAACAGACCAATCTAATAAAATTAATCATAGGATAGCATGCATATGCATCATCGCATCTAGTTTAAGGTTGGTGCATGGTATTGATTGCTGTGAATCTTGTATGCACGTGATCCTACCTAGCAGGACAAGCTCAGGGAGCTGTCTACGACGAACTGCAGCAACCAGGTTTTGAGATCCAAGAACAACCGGAACCGCAGGAACAAGGCAAGTGCTCCTTGACCATGTTGATCCTATGTTCTGAGTAAAACTATTTTGTTTTGCGAAAAGGTGTGTGTGCTGAGTCAAACATGATGGGAAACCCTTTTATAGGAGTTTACTAGTTTTGGTTAAACCACCCTTGTCGCCTGGGAAGTTTATAAGTCGGGTATGGTTTTTGCTTTATGCTTCGCTGAGTCCATGGGATTGGGAAGCGAGATATATGTGTCTAGCTAACTGCACTCGTATTGATAATGAAAAACTGATGTTAATAATGGACATGGATCGGAGGGAGATCTAGGCAAGCCCGGGTTTGTGAATGAGGTAGCTTGAGATGGTGATTTACTTGCCATAGATCTAAGGACCAGTTCATGCATGCACATGCCAGGATAACAGTGCCACCACAAGGCCATGTATGGGTGCGGCTTAACTGAGTAATTAGGTAAGTTGCTAGAGTGTTATGTACTGTGGAAAGCGCGGGGAATGGGAGTCGAGTGAGGACTGCCCTGGGAACTGCATGGCCCAAGAGGGGGCCTATGGGTGTGAGAATTGGAGATTCTAGCCTGCCGGTGAAACCTTAGTGAGTCCACACATCTAGTAACCGCTTTGTAAAGGCTATTTTGTGATCTCTTGACCATACACCGACGGATGTGTACTGGTATAATGGAGGTTCTGCAGTCGCCGACAGGTGACGAAATCACAAACTTGTGGGTAAAGAGGTGCAAACTCTGCAGAGTCTAAACCTATCATGATAGCCGAGCTTACGGTCACGAGCACCTGGCTATACTGCCATGATTAGTTGGGACGGTTATTGGGAAGGTTCTTAGTTACGGTTATTGGTTTGGTTATGGTTTGGTTGTTGGGACTGTTGAGTCCGGGTGATAAGATGGTTGCATGACTGTTGAGTCATGGCAACGAGTTTAGTCTCAGTGTGAGACGAAGTTGTTTTAAGATGGTAGCGAATACGGGGAGGTATTCGTGAGATGGTAGCGAATACGAGGAGGTATTCGTGAGTAAGAATGAACATGGAAAGTGATGAAGGTATGTTGGTAATACATGCTGGGATTACATTCATTTAAGGTTAAGTTGCTGTTTTATCATGGTTTTATAAATCTGCTTTTCTGCAAATAAGCCTTTTTATACCTACCTTGTTTATGAGCCGCATATCATGTGTTTTCCCGCACTTCCTGAGTACATCATTGTACTCAAACTTGCATTATTATTTCATCATCAGCAGCAAGAGAAGTCTATTATGAAGACCAAGTGGAGCATTATGGCGTGTGATCTGTTCTCAACCTTGCTTGTGGAGGGAGTAGAGATGGAGCCACTTCTGCTTAGATTTGCTTCCGCATTAGCTGAATTGCTTCCGCATTAGAATAAAGACTTCCGCTGCATAGAAATAAGACTTCCGCTGTGAGCATGAGTCCAAGGCTCATGAGGTATTGTAATAAACTCTGTTATTCGTGGTAATATATAATCTGAATTCAGTTTGTGGATTGTATGTATATGTGTGATGAACATCCTGGGCACACATATGCATTAGTTCTCGGTTCCGTGGTTTTCCAAAGAATTGAGGGCGTCACAGTAACCCCTGATAGAAGTGCTCTCGCTTATTCTCCTCGGTGGAGACGTAATCCGACGCATATTGCGCCAGATGGTTGAAGGCACGGGAGTAGTCTTGGGCACTTTTCCTGCCCTGCTTCAGCTCCAAGAACTCTTGGAACTTCCGCTTCATTATCCCGGGAGGGATATGGTAGGCGCGGAACGCCTCCCGGAATTCTTCCCACTCCACAGCATGGCCAGCCGGCCGTGAAGCGACATAATTCACCCACCACGCACCAGCGGCACTGTGAAGTTGCTGTGCTGCGAACAGAGTCTTTTGCCGCTCTGTACATTGGAGCAGCCTGAACTTGGACTCAATTGTCCGCAGCTAGTTATCAGCCTCCAGGGGTTCTGCTGCTTCAGTGAACCCCGGAGGGTGCGTACTCATGAAGTACGAGTACGTCACATCACGGGGCTCACGAGGCCCCCTCTCTTGACGCCCCCCCTGCCTGGGACGTATTCTGCACGATCGTGCGGAGTAGGTTGCTCTGCTCCTCACGATTACCCACCAGGGCCGCGATCACATCCGCTAGCGTAAGCGGAGGCGGCGGTGGTGGTTGTTGCTGCGGGGTGCTGTCATAGGCAGGTGGCTGGGAATCATCACCCCCCTGCTGGCTAGAACCACCAATATCATGCATGGTCCGAGTGCGAACCATATCCAACCATACGACAATAAACATCAGTCCCACAACATACTTCATGCAGTCCAATAGGTATAAAACATAATTACAGTAAAATATGCGATACATCCCGTGTACAGATAATGTAGTAACTTTGCACAAGCTACACCATTACCAGACCAAATACAAGCTAGTTAAATCCAACTTGACGGACTTCCCCTTTGGAAGTTCATCACAACTAGGTTTGGTCACTACGAGACGTTACATCGCTTTGTCATCACGTATACTACCCTTTTATCCTCAATACTACACAAACATGGTCTCTAGCAAATGAAACTTGAGTAAGAAATATATTCAAATCTTTCACTAGTTGACAATAACCAATCATGAGTATGTTCTACCCCATTGGATGTACTTAAACCCCTTAGGGTACAACAATCTCTCAAATGAGTTCAACTGTCATCCCTCTGTCAGAATGACCAGTTTCTACATATCCCAGATTTTGACCTGGTTCTGTGCATTTTGATGACTCAAGCTGAATACCAAAGTTAAATTTAACTTCAGTATATTTCTAACTAGTATTTATTTTCCCTCAGATCAGCTCTGGTTAAAAAGTTATGGTAATTCAAAGTCAACAGAATTTCTGGAAGAATTTCCACAGCCCCTCCTTTCGAAGTTGCTGTTTTCAACTCTAATTTCCACTGAGTTCTGTGCTGAAATTTCAGAACTTTGAATTACAAAGATGTAACACATCTCCTACCCTTTCCAAGAATATATCATATGATAAGTTTAGATTTTCCTACAGGAAGTTATGCTTGAAAAACAGAACAGTCCAGAGAGTAGTTTAAATCTGTCCTGGTTCTGGACAGTTTACATTCCTCTGGGATTTAAGCCATCTTAAGGTGTAATTCGGCTCTGGAAGTCTACAACAAAGTTGTAGAGTACTTAAGCACCTTTCAAGAACTATATACCACACCTCCATTGGCTAATAATCTGTGAGTTATGCTCTGTCAACCTTCAGCAAACTTGCTGCGCAAAACAGGGCACTCTGTTTTTCAATACCTTTGAACTACACTGATCAACTATTGAATTTTTCTACCCAACCATGGTCCTAAATGTTGAAACTTAGTGATTTTAATTTCTTGTTATCCTTATCTTTCATGCACATGCCTATGATATGTCGGTACTACGTTCCTCACAAAAAGAAAATCCTCACCAGATTATACCGGCATATACGTCTCAATTGTGGCATTAAACGGGCTCTCGCACACGTATACTATAGGAGATACATATGTGGTTAGTACCTGCAGAAGAGCACCCAATACTGATGCACTCAATGGTTGTTTCCATTTCAGGCAGGTCCATATTTGAAAGTAAATACAAACGCCCGTATCATTGCCATATGGCCATCCTTGAGTTAAGCCACGTCTCAAGGTACGTGATCGTGTTTCAACACCACACGACGGGGAACCCGAGTAGAGAGCGAACGGGTCGTCACGGTTGGGAATTTTATCAACCCAACAGATACCACCTACTGCCCTGCAGGACACGCTGATGGCAAGCGCTGCGTATGTCCTCCTGGGCTATTTCCAGATGAATACACTCTCGCGTTACTGACCACGCGATGGGGTCTCCACTTGCTTGCCTAATGCATGCTAGGTATCAGCGTTTCATATTTACTCAGGAACATGAAGAGTCTAAGAGTTTCATATTGACGTCTCACACCAAGCTGTGAGACCTATCCCTGAACCACGTTCCTCGTCAGGGGAGCTAACCAAAATTGAACCGCTTTCGGTGGCGTTCCTTACCATTTTTACCTGGGCGTAGGTGCGTCGTTACATAATTAAAATTCAGAATTATAACACATATGTTAGTCTTGCCACTTTAAGTAACTATGCTAATATAGTCCTTACTTGGGAAAACTAGTGAATCCTCGCCGTAAACCTATGTTTTCCCGTAGTATAGTCATTAATTAATGTGCTATCCCCAATGCGGCTCTGATACCAGCCTATGGAGGACCGGGATCCGCTCATCCAGCATCGCGGAGGGTGGTGCCGCACGATGCGACACCCGACAGCACACATCATAAGGAAACATTGTATTACATAGAAAACCAACTGAAATATACTAAGTAGTACAATACTTCAGTTACAAACTAGTGTTAATATTACAGCAGCAGAAACTAAGTTTGGACAACTCACGCCCGTCTACCTAGCAAAAGTCGGTTTCCCAGCCCTAGGGCAACCCACACTAGCTGCACTCCTCAGCTCAGCGCGGCGTGTATGGCTCCCACTCAGCCGTGGTCCACGACAGAGGGTAGCCCTCGCCGGTGGACTCGTAACCCGAGTCCGTGGGATGCTCCTCACCTGAAAAACACTTATAGCAGCAACCATGAGCACGAGGGCTCAACAAGACTTAACCGACTCACCTAGGCATGAAACTCTACATGTAGTGTACAACGGACATGAGGTGGTAATTAGCAGCAAATGGACACGCCTACAGGTTCATCCTTATTTCATCTTTTAACCACAAGTCAATAGTTCATGAATTTGAAATTTAGTAAGCAATATTTGGTGGCACACATGTAGCAATACAATTATACATATCAGCAGAATTGAATCATAACATCCATATTTTATCTATGTTATGACGCAGTGAACAAGCAGTACTCATCACCGTGAGGGACGGCGAATCGACTCGATGTACACCTGCAGGGATACCCAAAGAGCACGTCACGTACACCCACCCGTGGAGCTGCACAGCACGCTCACTCGATGTCGTACGGGACAACCTTTCACCCAACAGCCCAAACATCGAACCTGTCGCACCGAAACAAGCAGGAGGTTCCCTACACGGAGCATCTCTCTATGCCCGTTAGCAAATTTCCACCTTGCTGCCCTCAGCCTACACCTATAAATCGGTGCGTTATGCCTCAATGCCCGGAGGTACAGGTTACATCGGTTTATCGGGACCCATATATCTGATATGCCTTCGGTACGTTCAATACTTGTAGCAGGGCCGCACACAGATCGGTCCTCAATCAACACGGACAGGGCTGCACACACAAGACTTCCTCTTGCTGTGCCCTAGCCCCTGCCTAGTCTCATTTTCATTACTAAACTGATCTCACATCACTCGAACCAATCCCGTGTGTCCCAAGCCTAACTCGCGAGTAGATTCCAACTACTCGACTTGTCCCGAAGTTCTATGAATCATTAAGCATAGCCTGTCTACTCAAGGCCTTAGACACTACCCTCACTCTTATAGGAAAATTCTGGTTATGCACTTGGGTTACATCCACCCTACACCTAATGCACATCCATAAACCTCATACCAAGTATATAACAAAGCAAAACTTTGTAAAATGGTTTAATGTAAACCGAGGATTGCCTTGTTGCTGCTGGTCAGTGGTTTGGGCTTCATCCGGAAGAAGGAAGTCAAGCACTTCCAGAGTTTACTCGCCTTCAGCGACTACACGTAAGCCATATGCTATTTGTGAATTTAAATGCAACGTTTGAAATTGAATATGTAAAGAGTATAACTCTAGCTAGTCCTACCCTTTGGTTCTGAAATTTTTATGGTGGCTTGGTAGGGTCCTAACCAGAGTCTTGACCAAGTTTTATTTGAAATAAAGTTAATTAGAGCTTTGTACAAATAAAAGCCTATTTGGTCATTAGTAGAGCCACTAAAGAATTCCATGTATTTTCATGGCTGCAACCATTACTTTCTGGAAATTAGAATTTGAGATGGTTCTAATGGAATTGGTTTCATGTCATTTGAAGAATTCTATCTGAAGTTATGTCCTAAACAAGAATTGAGAAAATCTGAAAAATGTTTCTGTACATTTTTCTATTTTCTCTGGGAAGTTCACTTCATCACACCATTAGAGGGACTAAATTAAGTTTGATGGGTCTGAAAATTTTACTGTGACTCAAGGATTTTCCAATGAACCTCCCAGCCAAATTTCAGAATTTTTCATAAAGTAATTCTCTAGATAAAATTCCTAACAGTTTAAATTTTAGGGAATTAATTCTGGAAACCCATTAGTTTCATGAGCTGAAATTTGTGTCGCTGGAAAGTACTCAAAAAGCTGAGTTCAGAAAAATTTGGTTCACTGAATTTGGAGCTTCGGTGTTGGGGCAAACAGCGGCAACGATTCGGTGTTGGGGCAAACAGGAGCACGGCAACGATTCGGTGTTGGGGCAAACAAGAGCACGGCAACGAGTGAAAAGATCGCCGAGGAGAGTGCCAGCGTGAGCAACCAGAGAGGAGGTGGCTCCTGCGTTGAGGTTCGGTGTCGCACGGTGGGACTTCAGTCTGGCTCGAGTGAAACAGAGAGCAAGACTTCAGTTGCAAGTCTAAATGCCCCAATGACATGTGGGGTCCATGAAACTCCTCCTTATCCCTCCAAAAGATCTCCATTTTTTCAAATGACCAAATTCAATTGTCGGAAGTTCGAATCTGAACTGCATCTGAATAATTGGGCAAGTTTAATCCAAATTAAAATTTGAATTTGAATTCCTATGCATTTTAATGTCCTCTTTTAATCAGCTCGCAATGTATTTCCAAAAATTATGAAACTTTGCATCCCCACTAATTTGGACCGGAGGAACTCAAATATGAAATCTGATTTTCAATTTAGCTGTACAAATGAGAGTTTGAACACAATAGTTTGCATTACTATTGGGTTGCTCTCATTTGAAATTTGAGTTGAACAAATTTAGTTCACAATCTAATTTTGCAACATTCTCTTGCACATGATACTTCACATCTGTGGTTTTAAATTCACCTTGGTTCCAAGCATGCAAATAAACATGAGCTTGTGTAGAGAGAGCTTTCATGTGCCTCCTCACATGTGAAAAGTTTAAACAAGTCCCAATTTTCATAAACTTGACACCAATGGTGTTCAAACTGTAGTTCATTTGTATTCACAATTTTTGGGACCTTTACATTCCTCCCCCCTTAAAAGAATCTCGTCTCGAGATTATAAAAGAAGAACAAGCCAGGAGGGTAATTTACAAAGATTATGACAAAAGTTCCAGATAATTCTTGTGGGTGTAATCTTCACTTTTCCATGATGCCTCTTCCGCAGTATGATTACTCCACAGGACTTTGTAAAATTTCAAAGTCCGGTTCCGGGTGATCCGGGCTTTTCCTCGATAATCTGTATGGGCTGCTCGGTGTATGTGAGATCCGGCTTTAGCTCGTCGATGTCTTCGGTGCGGACAGCAGTGGTAAACTTGAGACACTTCCGCAGCTGTGACACGTGAAATATGTCATGAATACCAGAAAGGTTTGCTGGTAGTTCCAGCCAGTAGGCTACGGTTATGCACTTCTCTGTGATGGTAAACGGACTAATGAATCGGGGAGCAAGTTTCCCCTTGACACCGGACCGATGAATTCCTTTCATCAGAGACACACGAAGATAAACATGCTCCCCGATGTCAAAATGAAGCGGTCGATGCCTCTGATCTGTGTAGCTCTTTTGACGAGATTGAGCAGCTTTGAGGTTTTCTCGTATTACCAGAACTCTCTTGATGTGTACAGGGGTCCTGATCTTCCGAAAGGTTCTGATAACTCTCGATTTGGTGGAGACTTGACACAAATCGATCCGGCTTCCGAACAACACGTTCTGAACCCAGCAATCACAGCACCACGTCTCCTCAGGTTATCAACCGATATTGCACAGTTGACCTTGACAAGAAGGCTAATCCTTGCCTGCGAATCGAGGAACACAAGCAAGAACAAGAAAGAATGCAACCAAATTGCTGAAAGATATGAAGCACTCAAGTTGGGGTCTCACAAACCGATGAACGGCGAAACTGTTTTTGACAGAATAATCTAAGCAAAACCCAGCTGTTTGTGACGGCGGCTAGGGGGTATAAAGGAGGTGGAGGATGACCAGGGGGTTCTGGGGTCGTGACCTAACCCTAAGACACGTACATAATGGACTTGGACTCGATATAAGGCCCAATGGCCCAACTAGGTGATGCAACACCCTGACAGACTCTAAATTTTATATTGTTTCGAAGTTTCCTATCGACTCTTACAGAATTTTGACGTGGGGCCAGTTCCATTGGAAAGTTTATCCTCTCAGCTTTCCGTGCATATGTAGAACGTCAAAAACAGAGTCGGCATGCCTCCTGTGCATCCATTTTAAGGTGGACTGCTCCTAGGCCCGAGTTGGACTCGAGTTTGAGTTGGGCTCGGTCTCTAACTTCTTGTTGGCGTATTTTCTGGTCCTCCACGCCTCCAAAATCCTCTCCATGTATCCCCATGTCCTCTCCATGGTTTCTAATCATAATTAATCCATTAGGTAGCAACATACTCTCAAAATTCACATATAATGAATTGTTCAGGAACGAGCTCACCTCTAAATTCAATTGTCGTGCTCGAGCTCTAGTAATTGGACCTTGCATGTCTACCATGTGAGTGTTGTGTATATCTGCAGGAGTGATGTCCATATCATCCTCCCCCTCTTGCATTGGAGTCGTCCTCGACTCAAGCTCATCTTCTTCTCCCAAATATGGCCTCAAATCTGAAATGTTAAAGGTGGGACTAACCCCAAACTCGGGAGGCAACTCAAGTTTATATGCATTATCATTAATCTTCTCAAGTATTTTAAAAGGACCATCAGCTCTAGGCATCAATTTAGACTTTCTCAGTTCTGGAAATCTATCCTTTCTCAAGTGTAACCAAACTAAATCACCCGGTTCAAGTCTAACTTCCTGCCTACCTTTACTACCAGCAATTCTATATTTTTCATTCATCTTTTCAATATTGTGTTTAGTGGTCTCATGATTTTCAAAATAAAATCAGCACATTCCTTTGCATCATTATGAGTTCTCTCACTAGTAGGTAAAGGCAAGATATCAATAGGAGCACGAGGATTGAATCCATACACTACCCGAAAAGGACTTACCTTGGTGGTAGAATGTGTTGACCGATTATATGCAAACTCCACATGTGGCAAACATTCTTCCCACATATTAAAATTTTTCTTCAAAACAGCTCTCAACATAGTGCCCAAAGTGCGGTTCACTACTTCTGTTTGCCCATCAGTTTGTGGGTGACATGTTGTAGAGAACAACAGTTTTGTACCCAACTTGTTCCATAGGGTGCGCCAAAAGTGACTCAAAAATTTAGCGTCACGGTCTGAAACAATAGTAGAAGGCATACCATGCAAGCGAACAATATCTTTGAAAAAAAGGTCGGCAATATGTACAACATCATCACTTTTCTGACATGGTATAAAATGTGTCATCTTAGAAAAACGATCCACCACAACAAAAATGCTGTCCCTCCCCCTCTTAGTCCTAGGCAATCCCAAAACAAAGTCCATAGAGATATCCGCCCAAGGAATGGAAGGAGTGGGAAGAGGCATGTATAAACCATGTGGATTCAAACGGGACTTAGCTTTCTGACATGTGGTGCAGTGAGCCACAAACCGCTCTACATCTCTCCTCATCTTTGGCCAAAAGAAATGTGTGGCCAGAACATCCTCCGTCTTCTTTGCGCCAAAATGGCCCATCAAACCTCCACCATGTGCCTCCTGCAATAACAAAAGACGAATGGAACCAACTGGAATGCATAGGCGGTTAGCTCTAAACAAGAATCCATCATCCAGTACAAATTTATTCCAGGTATGACCTTTTCTACAATGCAACAACACATCTTTAAAATCAGCATCAAGAGCATATTGTTCTTTAATTGATTCAAGTCCAAAAATTTGACAATCAAGTTGGGACAGCATATTATATCGTCTAGACAATGCATCAGCGATCAAATTATCCTTCCCTTTCTTATGTTTAATGACATAAGGAAAAGACTCAATAAATTCAATCCATTTTGCATGTCTACGATTCAGATTATTTTGAGAACGAATATGCTTTAGCGATTCATGATCAGAATGAATAACAAATTCTTTAGGCCATAAATAATGACGCCATGTCTCTAAGCATCGTACGAGAGCATAAAATTCTTTATCATATGTGGAGTAATTCAGGACAAGACCATTAAGTTTTTCACTAAAGTATGCAACCGGTTTACCACCTTGCAGTAAGACACCACCAATGCCAACAAAACTAGCATCACATTCAAGTTCAAAAGTCTTACTAAAATCAGGAAGTTGCAGCAATGGTGCGTGTGTAAGCTTGTCCTTCAAGGTGTCAAAGGACTCCTCTTGTGCTTTCCCCCAATGGAACACCACACCTTTCTTAGTCAACTCATGCAATGGGGCCGCAATAGTGCTAAAATCCTTGACGAAACGTCGGTAGAAACCTGCAAGACCAAGAAAACTCCTTACCTGTGTGATGGCTTGAGGTATTGGCCAGCTCTTGATCGCTTGAATTTTCATCTCATCCACCTCAATTCCCTGTGGAGTCACAACATAGCCAAGAAAGGAAACTCGATTCGTACAAAATATGCACTTCTCAAGGTTACCAAATAAACGTGCATCTCTCAAAGCATTAAAAACAGCACGTAAATGATCCATATGTTCATCTAGTTACTTGCTATAAATCAAGATATCATCAAAGTAAATCACCACAAATTTTCCAATAAAAGCTCTCAAAACCTCATTCATCAAACGCATGAATGTACTTGGTGCATTCGTTAAACCAAAAGGCATTACTAACCACTCATACAACCCAAATTTAGTTTTGAAAGCTGTTTTCCATTCATCTCTCAATTTCATTCTTATTTGGTGGTAACCACTACGCAAGTCAATCTTAGTGAAAATTATAGAACCACACAACTCATCAAGCATGTCGTCTAGCGTAGGAATAGGATGACGATACCTTATAGTAATATTGTTAATGGCTCTACAATCAACACACATACGCCAAGTACCATCTTTCTTAGGAACCAAAAGTACAGGAACTGCACAAGGACTAAGGCTTTCACGTACATAGCCACGGTCCAAAAGATCTTGGACTTGCCGCTGAATTTCCTTAGTCTCTTCGGGGTTGGTCCTATATGCAGCACGGTTTAGTAAAATTGCACCTGGAATCAAATCAATTTGATGTTCAATCCCTCTCAAAGGTGGAAGTCCCGGGGGTATCTCAGCTGGAAAAATATCCTCATACTCTTGCAACAAGTTAGTAACTGCTGGAGGCAAAGACCTAGCAATATCATCAATGGAGAACAAAACTTTTTTGCACACCAATGCACAGCAAATATCATGTTCAGAAATTTCAGCAAGGTCTGATTTTGTAGCAAGCATTACACGACCCTTCAATTTAATTCCCTCAATCTTAGAACTAGATGTAGATCTCTCATTATTTGGTGGTAACACAGAATTAATGACTGTAAAAGTCCCAAAAACGTGAATGCAAAGAAACATGTGATTGAACGTCATCGTGTTTCTGGTTCATGAAAAATGGGACTTACAAAAACTTTCTCACATGTGATGGTATGCATGAGGTGCAACCACATGGGTTCAAGCATGCCTTTGAATGAGTTGGACCAAGGTGAAGATAAACTCATGTGTAATCGTACATGTGGATGAGAAAGAATAAAGATAAGGTCTTTAGACCCAAAGGCTCAGCTCAAATTGCCGCCAAACTTTTGTATACACATGGCGCCTCATACATTTGAATTGAGGAGATTATGGTGGCAATTTTATGATTTGAGGGTGAGCTAAAAAGGAATGGATTATGATCATGTTGCGTTCATGCTGAATTCAAACATGTTAAGGCAAGAGAATGATTTGAGTTATGTCACATGAAATGATAAAATCAAACATGGGCATGTGGTGAAAGCTAAAATGTTCTTTAGCTCATACTGAACACATGCTAACCTAGAGAAGAATTTCACTCCAAAAGTCTAACTCATGTGCCATTCTCTATGAGTAGAGGAGAGGCAAATTTAAACCCCATTTTTGAACCCTTGCAAAGCATTCATGTTCAGATGGTCCAAAAGCATATATGTGAGATGACCATTGCAGTCCTCAGGTATTAAAGAGCTTAAGTTCCAAAATTAGAGAGATTTTGAGCTCATATACCATTTGTTCAAAGCCTTACTTGAGATCACCTCGAATTCAAATTTGAGGGGGGCATAATCAAACCGAACTTGAGGTTCAGTTTGGGACCAAGATTGATCAAGCATGGGCTAGGAGCAAACTAAAGTGTTTCACCCAAATTCAGATGGGTCATCACAAAAGAGGACTTAAATATTCAGTTTGAATCAAAGGATTGACTTCAAAAAGAAGAAGACCATTTCCAAAGAGGAAATTCAAACTGTTGTTTAAAAAGTTGTATTTGCATTGGCCAACTCAAGGATCAGAGGGCATATTTATATTCCTCAGGTCCAAATTATGAGGTAGCCAAATTTTGAGCAAATTCGGAGGTGCTTTGATATGAATATCAAAGGAACTTGTAAGATTCAACCAAATTTGGATTTAAATTTGAATCTGTTGCACAAATTGTCAAATGGCAAAATGACCTTTGAATTTGGATACCTAATAGCTGAAGTTTACAAGGTGCCAAAATTTGGATATTTAGGAGAGGAGATGAGTGGGACCCAATTGTCATTGAGGAAAGGGGAAGACTTAGCACTTAAGCAATATTTTCCTCTATTCAGACTCAACCGGTTTCCTGCTTTTCGCTCGAAGGCGCCGAACAGCCGACATCCACGCGCGCGCCACCGAGGCGACGACGCAGCCAGCTCCCGAGATGCTTCAACGTCGGTTCCCCCACGCCCTTATCTCCCCTACGCCGTGCTCTGTCAGCCACAAAACCGCCCCACGAGCCCCTGTTCTCTTTCCTCCCGAGCAAACAAGCCGCCGGCGCCGCGCCTGTTCGTCCCGATCTGGAGCCATCGTCGTTCCCCCACTGCCCGAGCGGGCAACTTGAAAGAGGAGCGCCAGCGTGTGCACAAGAGGTTCCCCAGCTCAGCTCCGGCGTTCGGAGTTGCTGTTGGCCGTAATCTGAGGATCAGCGCCGAAGCCGAGGAGTAAACGTTGGAAACCGACGTTGGGCTCTCGTGGGCAGCTCACCACCATGGGTTTCACGCTCAAGCAGCAATGCTTAGAGGTGCGCCATACCACTGCGGTGCTTCTCCCCGGAGCTCAGCTCAAACGGTGATCCTCAGTGACAGAATTTGAAGTTTTTCTTCCGGAGCACGACCTCGGACCCTCTGGTAAGGATTTCTCAAATTCACACTCAATTTGCATGTAGAGGTCACCAACTCGTGCCCAAAGGGTCTAGGCGTAACGGCGGTCCGATCCCCTTCACGACCCTAGCTAGAAACCCCGTGTTTGCGGCGAATTCCGAGCTTTCTGATCGGCGGCCATGGCGGGAACGCGCGGGCGCACGGTGACAATCAGGATGCCGGCATTTCCTAGCCAGTTTGAGGCCGTGCCGAGCTTGCCTGACCCTCACTGGTGCTTTAGAGCGGATCCGCCGAACGTTTGGCGGGCTAGGGTGCTCGGGCCACGGCGCCGAAGCTGTACCGAGGGGTGCGCGCGTCGCCGACCGGTTTCCGGTCGCCGGCAGACCGAATGCACCGCACCATTGAATTCCTCGTGGCTGAAAACCCCCAGGCGGCGAGTACCGAGCCGGGAGACGGCGAGGAAGCCGACTCCGGCGAGCCCCGACGAGTGGCCGGCGAGGGGGGGCGGCGCGGGAAAGGGGACGGGCTGAGAAGGAAGAAGGACCGGCGGGTCCCACGTGTCAGTGGCAGAAAAATCAAATCCCCGATCAGCTGTGGCCCCGGGATCCTTTGCGACAGCGTGGGAAGTAGTCTGTGGCCCCGTGTGGCTTAGCTCCGGCAACCGACACGTGTAGGGTGGACCCACCGTCAGAATTTGAATATTTCCCGAATTAATTTGAATTCCAGATTTATTTCAAACTTTAGAACCTCATAACATTTGCTAGGAAGTTCCAAATTTAGTGATTCAAATTGGGTTGGATTCAGGATGAAAAGCTCTATCCAAACATGCCACCCAATTTGCACGAAAATCAATAGAAAATTCTGGAAAACTCTTTAAAGCTCTTCAGCAAAAGAATTTTGGAGGGAGCTTGGTTCATCCAAAGATTCCCAAATTTTACCAGAATATTCTTTAGTATGTTAGGAGACTCCTGTAAAAGTTTCAGCTCATTTAGAGTTGATTTAGTTAGGGTAATTCTGATTTCAAGTTTCTGTATTCAAATGAATACAGAAACATTTTCAGAGAGTTTCCAACACTTGGAAATTCAGTTCTTGGTATTCTTTAGCTCCAAAAATCGTAGGAAAATTCATGGATGCTCCATAAGCTATGTATGAAATTGTAGTTCACTTGGATTTGCATGAAAATGCAAATTTATTCAAAATTAATTCCTTTTGTCTTAGATGCTTATGGAATTATTCTGGGTGATCTACTTAGTGAAATATTCTGAATTTTGGTCCCGAGAACTTTCTTGTGACAAGGAACTCACAAGAAAATTTCCAGCTCCATTGGAGCCTTGGATCAGTAGTGTTCTGATCAACCAAGTAGGTGATCACCACCCATGTGATGAACCTCACTTCTCACTTGATGATAGTACTTAAACACACATCCAAACCACCACCCCAGTGTCATTTTAAATTCTTAAACAAAGTTCCAGTTTCAAACTTGTCTTTAGCACTTGTTAGCAAAAGGATTTATAATTAAACATGTATGCATATTCATAACATGTAGTGGTTAAACGTGGATAAGTGAAGAGTTGATCAAGGAACAAGAAGGGCAGGAGTGAACTTCAAGACATCAGAAACTGACTTCCTCTCAACTGACTTTAGTCACCTGCAAAACCAAGGCAAGCCCCGGTTTGCATTTACGTTGTTTTGTAAAGTTTTTACTTTGCTCACTACTATTGGTCAAAGTTTGTATGTGCATTAGGTCAAGGATGTTTGATACTCCACTTGCATAACCAAACATGAACCCTGAGGTCAAGGGTAGAATTGTGTCATAACTATAGAATAAGGCCGTGCTAAATAGGCTAGGACATCCGGTAGAAGACGAGTAGTTGGAATCTACTCGCGAGCTTTCTTCCAGGACCACATAAGTGGGGTTGGAAAGAGAGGCAAACTAAAGTTTATATTTCTAATGATGAGACCGGGCAGGAGAGTTAGGTAGCGACAAGACGAGGTCTTGGTCGAGTAGCTCTGCCCGTGTCGGTCAAGGACCGAAGCGTATGTGGCCCTGGGAGCAAGTATTGAGTTGTGTACCGGATGCTTACTGATATATGGGAACCAGGAAACCGATGTACTGGGTTCACTGGATTGTAGAGGCATACCACATCGTCTCGTTAGACCTATGAGCCCGAGACGGCCCGACCGGTTCTACAGTTTAGTGGCCTGAGAAAGGTTGCCACATACGGCGTAATGAAGGACGCCAGAGTTGGGTCTTCAGAGGCGGGCGTATGTGTCGAGTTATCCGGGTAGTGTTTGATTCGAACCACTGTCCCTCACGGTTATGAGTACCGCTTGCTCACTGCGCTGTGACGTAGTAATCAAGTTGTGTGGAAATAGTTTGCAAAAGTTTTAAATGCTGTTATGCTAATTATAAATTGCATGAAAACCATGTTTTAAGTAAAGATAGAGCAAACTAAAGTTATTTTTCACCTTGGGACAAGTAACATTGGAATGAAGCGTTTCTTGTTTGATTGTGGAGTTCCAATGTTGCTGGGCGCAAGGTCACTACTATTGTGGCTAAAATCTGAAAGATAAGGATGAACTCGTAGGCGAGTCTTTTCGCAAATGACAGGTTTAAATCTTAGGTTACTTTCATGTAGAGTTTCATGTCTTAGGAGAGACGGTTAAGTCTTGCTGAGCCTTTGTGCTCACTCTTGCTATATAAGTGGTTTTGCAGGTAAACCTCAATGCTATAAAGAAGGTTGTCCGGTGAGACTCGGGAACTTCTGAGTCATGTCACACTTGGAGAACCTAGCCGCTGCCATGTATTCGTGTTGCTAGCAAGAGGAGTCCGCGGGCTGGATCTCTTCTCGAGTGCTTCTTAGATATTCATCGTGAGCTGTTTATAGACTTCCGCTGTAGCTATTTTATGTAAATTATTTACAAAGAATAATTGTAAGCTTCCGCTTTTGATTTATGTAATACTGTGTTACTTATATGTGTGCAGTTGGGTGCCGCATAACACGGCACCACCCAATGCGATTCCTCGGGCGAGGCGGCACGGCCCCGTGATCGAGGTCGGGCCCTATCAATGACTTGTTGATTTTCTGATTTAGAACTACTAGAAATTCCAGCTCTCTCCCTATCAGCTTGTACAATTTCAGCAGGAGTCAAAGGTATCAAAGTAATTTTCTTTCCTTTATGCATAAAAGTATATTTATTACTTCTACCATGGTGCAAAGCATCCTTATCATGTTCCCAAGGTCGACCCAATAAAAGTGAACACGCTTGCATGGGTACCACATCACAATCAACGGAATCAACATATGTACCAATGGTAAATGGAATTCTGCAAGTTTGTGTTACCTTAGCTCTTCAAGAATCATTGAACCATTGAATATAGTACGGATGTGGGTGTGGTCGTGTATTCAAGCTAAGCTTCTTGACCAATTCAGAACTCACCAAGTTGTTGCAGCTTCCTCCATCAATGATGACACGTGCTCGCCGGTTCTTGATGACAAAGAAAATCTGAAACAAATTATGGCGTTGTAATCTATCAAGTTGTTGTACCTGTGTGTTCAGCACTCGCTGCAAAATGATGTTCATATAGGCTGATGTGTCTTCACTCCCAAAAACATGTACCTCATCATTGTCCGTGGCAGCTTCATCATCATTGTTGTCTTCGACATCGGAGGTGCTGATGTATCCTCCCTCTTCTGTAGCCACGTATGCCCGCTGACTAGGACAATCTTTTTGCACATGACCAAGACCATGGCAGCGGTGGCACTGAATGCCGAAAGTGCGTCCTGTTGAAGCAACGGATGAAGCACTTTTGGCGGGTACCTGCATGGAATTTTTACCCGAATCCGCAGGTCATGCAGGTGGTGGTTTCGGTGCTGCTGAAACGTTGTTGCTGCCAGAAGGAAGCTTGGCTGCTGGTTTTGGTGAAAGGGGATCAAAACGGAATGACTTGGACGCCCTCGAAGATGTTGTCGTGCGTGGAGTGTAGGAGGCACCGCTGCTGCTCTTGTTCTTTTGTTGACGACCCTGTAACTCCTTTTCTGCAAGCATAGCAAGCTGGAACAACTGGTTGACAGTATTAAATTCCTTATAATCAACAATATCCTGTATCTCACGTCTCAACCCCCATAGAAACGACAAATTTTATCTTCAGTGTCCTCTACTACCCCACATCGTAACATACCCTTTTGAAGCTCCGCATAATAATCTTGGACAGAATTATTTCCCTGCTCTAAGTGCTGCAATTTCTTTCGTAAATCACGTTGGTAGGATGGAGGAACAAAACGATTACGCATAGCTTCTTTTAAACGTTCCCATGTATCAGGTTGTAAGCGTGTGGTACCTAGTTCATTCCACCATATTATAGCAAAATCCTTAAACTTACTAGTGGCTTGTCGAACTCTATGTTGTTCAGGAACAAGGTGGGAATTAAATTTCTGCTCAACCGTCATTTCCCAATCAAGATATGCCTCAGCATCATAAGCACCAGAAAATGAAGGTATGGAAAATTTAACTTTAGCAAAAGGGTCATCAAGAGGGAGGTTATTGTTACCACACATGTTGTTTCCTACCATACCATGAGTGTTTTGACGAAGGCGTTGACGTAGATGTACATTCTGCGCAGCACGTTTATCCACCTCTCCATTGGCATCACACAACACGTCTTCTCCTTCTTCAAAGTTGTTGTGGTGGTTAGCATCATGGCTGAATGGTAGGTGGGTCTCCATATCATCAATCCTTCCAACTAGCGAGCGTAACCGTTTGTCCAACCTCTCAAGGGTGTGGGGTATTCTCTGTTCAGCAAGATAATGTTTTACCCCTTGTGTGATTGCTTCCTTGATAGACTTCATCATTAGTTCTATGTAACCCTTCATCTCACTTTCACTCCGTAGGATCAACATGATCTGATATTGTTAGCAAGAATAATATGGAAAACAACAAGATTATCCCATAACTACTATGCAATGATGGTGGAACTCACAAAGCAATGGGTCGAGTCTTACCAAGCTCTTACAAGTTTCTTACCACAACAAGGCAAAGGATACCTGGACGACATGATTCAGCGATTGCAAGGGTCAAAAACTTGTGCTGTTCGAAAGGATGAATGTGGAGTTTGGATGGCCAAATATATGTGAGTAGCACACAATTCAATAACAGATAGTAATGCTGAATAGATGTCCAAACACTTGTCCTAGTTGCTGGCCTGCTCGTGTCTTATCCCGGATGTTATGAACAAGACAGCAAGAAGTATGAATGATAAGGACAATAATTGGGCAGGAACAATTGCACCACAAGGCAAAATAACACACTCAAGTTTTGATATTTGTGCTCCTCTTCACAAATTTTCTTTTCTATATTTTTTCTTTGATTTTTTTATATCTGCCCTGAAATCAGGAGCACTAATATACACGTCGCACAAATTTTCAGCTCACTTGAAAAAAGATGTGGACAACAGAAATTCAATATGTTTCTTTATGATTATTGTTGAGCCTTTAGATGCCAAATAATCAATCTTCCAAAGAGAATCTAGGCAATGTAATTTAACCACATGCCAAGGTTATGGCTGTTTTAAGACAGCACCACAAGATTATGTTTTTTGTGGAGCTGAATTGGAAACGGTGGTGAGAAAAAAATTGGATATGATGGTGACAATGTGTGGGATGGTGTGCGTATATCAAGGAGGATAAACTCACGTAATATGTGATGAAAACTGAAGAACAAGGATAACCCTAGCATAATGAATAGTTATGGTGATCAATTTGATAATGATTGTGGCAGCTAGGGTTTCGATGGAATGCAGCGGATGGAATAACAAAGTATGAACAAAACACGATTAAACCAGCAACAAAACATGAACTAGGACACAAATTCAACACTACGAACTCCAAAACAGAATTGTGCAAAAGGCTAAACCTGGTCTGGGATGAAGAAACCTATGACTATAATTTTTTGGCTTTTTCGTGGATGATAGGACGAGTTCAAGTTAAAAAAAAAACTAGGTGAAGGTGAACCTGATGGTGCACCTAAAGCTCTGATTACCACTTCATGTGGATAGGGGTCCCGATCTTCCGAAAGGTTCTGATAACTCTCGATTTGGTGGAGACTTGACACAAATCGATCCGGCCTCCGAACAACACGTTCTAAACCCTGCAATCGCAGCACCACGTCTCCTCTGGTTATCAACCGATATTGCGCGGTTGACCTTGCCAAGAAGGCTAATCCTTGCCTGCGAATCGAAGAACACAAGCATGAACAAGAAAGAATGCAACTAAATTGCTGAAAGATATGAAGCACTCTAGTTGGGGTCTCACAAACCGATGAACGGCGAAACTGTTCTTGACAGAATAATCTAAGCAAAACCCAGCTGTTTGTGTCAGCGGCTAGGGGGTATAAAGAAGGTGGAGGACGACCAGGGGGGTGCTGGGGTCGTGACCTAACCCTAAGACACGTACATAATGGACTTGAACTCGATACAAGGCCCAATGGCCCAACTAGGTGATGCAACACCCTGACAGACTCTACACTTTATATTGTTTCGAAGTTTCCCGTCGACTCCGACGGAATTTTTACGTGGGGCCAGTTCCATTGGAAATTGTATCCTCTCGGCTTTCCGTGCATATGTAGAACGTCAAACGGAGTCCGTATGCCTCCTGTGCATCTATTTTAAGGTGGACTGCTCCTGGGCCCGAGTTAGACTCGAGTTTGAGTTGGGCTCGGTCTCTAACTTCTTGTTGGCGTATTTTCTGGTCCTCCACGCCTCCAAACCCCTCTCCATGTATCTCCATGTCCTCTCCATGGTTCCTAATCATAAATAATCCATTAGGTAGCAACATACTCTCAAAATTCACATATAAAGAATTGTTCAGGAACGAGCTCATCTCTAAATTCAATTGTCGTGCTCGAGCTCTAGTAATTGGACCTTGCATGTCTACCATGTGAGTGTTGTGTATATCTGCAGGAGTGATGTCCACATCATCTCTCTTCAGCTTCATTAACAAGATCAACCCCGAATGTTACTAGTTCACCAGACTCGCACCAATTTAATGGTGTACGGCACTTCCGGCTGTAGAGAGATTCATATGGTGCGATTTTTATGCTTGTTTGATAACCGTTGTTGTACGAGAACTCTGCCAACGGTATGTGATCATCCCAATTCTTACCGTGGTGGATGACACATGCTCTTAGCATATCTTGAAGTATTTGATTCACCCTCTCAGTTTACCCATCAGTTTGAGGGTGATATGCGGAGCTTCGAATAAATTTAGTTCCCAAGGATGCGTGTAGCTGCTCCTAGAAACGGGCTACGAACAGCGATCCTCTATCGGATACAATGTTTCGGGGAACTCCATGTAAGCACAAGATTCATGGTATGTACAACTCCGCATACTTCTTCGTGTTATAAACGGTATGCACAGTGATGAAGTGTGCTGATTTGGTTAACCGGTCAACGATTACCCAAATTGAATCATTGTTGTGGGAGGTCATTGGCAACCCGACAATGAAATCCATCCTCAAGTCTTCCCAGTTCCATGCCGGTATTTACAATGGTTGCAGCAGGTCTGACTTCTTCATATGGTCGGCCTTGACTCTTCAACACGTGTCACATTTTGAAACGTACTTTGCAATTTCACGTTTCATACGTGTCCACCAAAATTTCTTTGGGCGATCTTGGTACATTTTATTGCTTCCTGGATGAATGGAAAATTTGGATAAATGAGCCTTATTCAAAATTTTCTTCCGTAGTCCCATATCCCGGGGTACTACTATCCAGTTGTTGAACCAAAAGGTACCTTCTTTGTCCTTCCGGAAGCATTTCATTTCTCCATTGTCTATTCTCCGCCGTATGTGAGACATACCCTTGTCTTTTCTTTGAGCCTCAATGATCTCCTCTCAGATTGTAGAAATGAAATAAATATTATAGACAGCCCCATACAGGATGACAAAGAGGCTTGGTTCTTCCATATCCATTTCAGCAATAGTCAAGTGGTGAACATGCACTTTACAACTGAGCGCATCAGCGATCACATTCGCCTTTCCCGGATGATAATGAATCTCAAGTTCATAATCTTTAATGAGATGTAACCATCTTCATTGCCTCATGTTCAATTCTTTCTGAATGAAGATGTATTTCAAGCTCTTGTGGTCAGTGTAGAGGTGTACAAGATTTCTGAGCAAGTAATGCCTCCAAATCTCCAAAGCAAGGACCACGACAGCTAACTCAAGATCATGAGTTAAATAATGTTTCTCGTGGTTTCTGAGTTGACAAAATCCATATGCGACCACTCGTCCTTCTTGCATCAGCATGTAGCCAAGACCGATACCAGATGCATCGCAATAAACGTCGAATGGCTTCGTCGTATCTGGCTGAGCAAGAACTGGCGCTGTTTTGAGATGCTTCACTAAAGTCTTGAAAGATTGTTCACACGCAGTACCCCACACAAATCTGGTACTCTTCTTCAATAGTTCCGTCATCAGTTTAGCAATTTTGGAGAAGCTCGGAATGAACCTCTGGTAATAACCCGCTAAACCGAGGAAGCTTCGGATTTCATGAACAGACTTTGGTGACTCCAAATTCTGTACTTGGATAATCTTACTCGGATCAACAGCGATGCTCTCCGTTGAAATAATGTGTCTGAGAGAAGGTACTTGATTAATCCAAAATTCACACTTGCTGAATTTTGCATAGAGCATGTGATCTCGCAATATTTGCAGCACAATATGCAGATGCTCAGCATGTTCTTCTTCTGACTTGGAGTACACCAAGATGTCATCGATAACGATGACGACGAATTTATCCTACTCCGGCATGAACACTAAATTCATCAGGTACATAAAGTGAGCTGGAGCGTTGGTCAACCCAAAATACATGACGAGATATTCATAGAAACCGTATCTCGTCGAGAATGTCATCTTCGGAATATCTTCTGTCCGGATTTTAATTTGATGATATCCAGACCAAAGATCCATCTTCGAGAAAACCTTAGCACCCACTAATTGATCGAAGAGCATATCAAGGTAGTAGATACTTATTCTTGATGGTAACGGCGTTAAGAGGACGATAATTGATACAAAGCCGTAGTGTTTCGTCCTTCTTCTTGGCAAACAATGCTGAACAACCCCAAGGTGACAAACTCGGTCGTATGAAACCCTAGCTCATTAGGTCATTCAGTTGTGTCTTCAATTCTGCTAGTTCATTGGGTGCCATTTTGTACGGCCTTTGTGAAATTGATGTTGTTCCCGGTGCAAGTTCAATCTTGAACTCTACGTCCCGCTCGGAGGGCATGCCCGGTAAATCATCGAGAAACACATCCGGATATTCACGTACCACCCGAATGTCCTCTATCTTCACAGTTTCTGTGTGGTTCAATGTTGCAATCTGTTGCTGACTTGCGCCCAGATATAATATATGAAGACCATGCCGCTGGGAGTTGAGCTCAACGGTTCGAGAATTGATATTGAGAACCGCATTGTGGTAATTCAACCATCACATCCCCAAAATGATGTCGATCTTCAAACCCCCGAGAATAATGAGGGTTGTGGGGTATATTCTACCCCCCAAACAGAAAGGTGCTCGGGAGACAACATCGCTTGTTATAATGCTACCCCCGGGCGAAGATATGAGGTATTGGCTCTTTGTAAAAGTGGTTTGGAGCTGATGTTGAGCCACAAAAGATTGGCTAGTAAAGTTATGTGTGGCACCGGAATCAAAGAGAATTAAAACCAATAGCTGATTCAGAGAAAACATCCCCGCTAACACGGCTTCTCCTTCCGAAACATCATCAATCACTGTATAGTGAATGCTTCCCCTTGTCTGCCCTCTCTTCTGTAGATATTGGTATGGGTATGAATACTGAAGATATGACCCACAGCCTTGAATTCTCTCCGGACAATACCAAGCATAATGGCCCATACGACGACAAGTGAAACACGGATATCTCTCCGGTTCTTCACTAACTTGTAGTTGGATGCTAGGTACACATGGCTGCAGCGATTGGAGCACAAACCACCATCTGATGCTGCTGCTGTGGAGATGGTGGAAGTTGTGGTACTTGACCAGCAATCAACCTCTGAGGAGTTGATCGCACAGGTGGCCTCCATATTTCACCGGATGGCGTTCGGTACACCAAACAGGATTTTTGGGGCACATAACTTGTGCTGGCCTGCCCGATATCACTCATTTTCCTTTTCTCAGCTTGCCACTCGAGTGTCAGATTTTCTTGTATGAGAGCCATAATAACCATGTCGGTATAATAGCCTTTGTTGAACACGGCAAATTTATCCTGTCATATGGCACTCAGGCCATAGAAGAATAAATCACACCGTGCCTCTTCTATCGCCACATATCCGGGAGCGTATTGAGCAAAATGGTTAAACCTTTGGACATACTCGAGGACATTCATGTCCCCTTGCTTCAACTTCAAAAATTCCTCCCGCTTGGTCTTTATAATTCCTATTGGTATGTGACGACCACGAAAGGCTTCACAGAACTACATGTTACTTGATGGGCTTCCGGGATGGTGGCAAGATGTTCAACCCACCAATTTCCGGTGGCTCCATAGAGTTGTTGAGCGGCAAACATTGTCTTCTGAAATTCATCACACTGGAATACTCCAAATTTGGACTCCGTGACACGAAGCCACTGATCTTCTTCCAAAGGTTCAGTAGATTCTGTAAAGATTTGTGGTTGAGTCGCCAAGAAATCCAGATAAGCATTCCGAGGTGGGACGACTTGTTGCGCGTGTTGAAATATGCCTTGCTATACCAAGGCTTGGAGTAATCGTCTGTTCTCTTGAGTTGCTTCTTGGAGCAGCCTGGTGTTCTCTTGGTTAGACTCGACAACTCGAGTCATAAGAAACATACATCCCATGGATGGTGGTTCCAACGGGGGAATAGAATCATCACCGCCTCGGTGAGAACTTCCAGCCTTACTCGAAGAACACGTACGAACTATACTGCAAAAATACATTTTGAGATGAGTTAAACATGAACTCAGCAGTATGTGACGCTAAAGAAAACATGAATATGTCAAAACTTTATGAAAGCAGTAACAAAATTCATGTTTACAAAAATCCTTAAAGTAGGCATAAACAGTCCTCTTTTCTGTACAGACCAGACCTTTCTGCACTAAATCAAGATTTTGATCCAGTTAACCGAATTTTCATAACTAAAATTGAATACCAACATTAACGTTAACTTCAATATGTTTCCAACGAGTATTCATATGCCTTCAGATCATTTATGGATCAAAAGTTATGGTTTTCCAAAGTTGACAGAATTTCTGGATAAAATTTGCCAGCATCTCCTCTGAATGTGGCTGGTTTTATCACAGTTGTATATGCAAATACAATATGAATCTGAACAATCTTTGAAATACAACAATATTGCATATCTCATAATCTTTCCAACAGTTTATCATATGACCCTTAGGAATTTTTCTACAGAGAATTATGGCTGTAATACAGAAATATCCAGAAAGGTTTTGCTTCTGTCCTGGTTCTGGAGAGTTTGCCTTCAACTGGACATTCCACCAATTTGGCGTGTGATTTGTAAAGGTCCCAGAATATGAATACAAACAACTCATGTTTGCACAAGGTTGGTTTCATATGTATGAAAATGGGACTCGTTTAAACTTCTTCACATGTGATAATACACATGAGAGCTCTCTTCACACAAGTTCAAATATTTATTTGGATGCTTGAACCTAAAAGGGATTTGGAACCAAGGTGAAAAGTTTCCATATGTGAGAGAAAGCTAAATTCAGATTTTGGAACAAATTTGTTCAACTAAAAATTTAAATGAGGGCAACACAATAAATTTCAAACTGTAGAATTAAAAATCTCATTTGCAACAGCCAAATTTAAAATCAGATTTAATATTTGAATTCCTTAGGTCCAAATTAGTGGGTATGCAAAGTTTCATGAATTTTTGAAATTTTTTGCAAGCCATTTTTCCAAAATGACTTTAATTTGCAAAGAATTCAAATACCTATTTGAATTTGAATGCAACTTGCCCAATTATCCAAATGCACATCAGATTTGAACTCTCACAATTGAATTCCATCATTTGCAAATTTTGGAGATATTTTGGAGATCGATAAGGAGGGGCTGCGACCCACATGTCATTGAGGGAGTTAAGTTTGCAAAAGATCTTCATTGGAGAGTCTCTGTTTTGCTTTCTTCAGTCGGTTCACTCGAGCGAGCAGCACAGCCCGACACCGAGACATCACACCAAGGACACCTCCCCGCTGATTTCCTTGCGCTGGCGAGCTGCTTCTCCGTTCTCATCACTTGGTCCCGTGCTCTTGTTGCCCACAGAACAGAGACCCCGAGGCTTCTTCTCTTCCTCGCGCAAGAACTCAACAGAGCCGATGCCGCACACCGTCGATTGCTCGGCCACCCGATAGCTCGTGTGCAAGCCTCGGCTGAGCAGCAAAACAGCACCACGGGACTCCCCACGTACTCCTCGCACCATCCACGAGTGAGCCCAACCCTCCCTACGCCGAGAACACCTTGTCCCACGGCGGCCGAACCATAGCCAAGGAAAGGTGCTCTCGTAGACAGCCCTACATAGAGACTTTCACGACCAAGCAAGAGGACCGTTGGACGCACCGAGCCTCCACGCAGCTCACATCTGAAGCTTGAGCTGAAAGGTTGATCGTCGATGGCGAATTTTGCAGTTTTCTTCCAGCCGGTGCAAAATCACCTTCGGGTAAAGAAACTCCAAATTCCTGATTGATTCTTGTTTAGAGTCCACGAATCTTCGCACACAGGAGCTAGACTAGGTGTCCAATCCTTCTTCTTCACAAACCCTAGCATGAAACCCACTGTAGAGGGCCTACTCCGAGCTTTTCCAACGGCGGCTATGTCGGGAGGCCTTGAGCGCACGATGAACCCTAATTTGGAGCCATTCCCGGGCCTGTTCACCACCATGGCAATCTTATCTAGCCATCACTGGTGCTGTAGAGACACTCCACCGAGCTTTTGGCGGGCTAGAAGAGCCGGGCGAGGTCGCCGAACATTTCCCGAGGCACCGTTGAGATGTAGGTTGGGGGCTTCGCCGGTCCGGGGAGACCCTCCCATTGTGTTCAGCACGTGGGATAAGGGGATAGCAGCGAGTGGAAGCTCGGGAGGTGGACGGAGAATCGAAAACTGGCAAGCTCCGGCGAGTCCGGCGGCACGGGCACACGGGATCCAGAGGTTGAAGACGATGGTGCCAGGGCCCGCTGTCAGTGAGAAACAATTCGGGTGGGAGATCTTCTGTGGTGCCGGATCACTTTGTGACAGCGTGGGAAATGACTCTGTGGCCCGTGCGGCTTGGTCCCAGCAAGTGACACGTGCCCCCTGGTCCCACAGACAGGATTTAAACTTTTCTCTCGATTTATTTGAATTCCAGATTTTCCTCAAACTTTAGAAGACCATAACTTTTGCTAGGAAACTCCAAATTTAGTGACTCAAATTGGGTTAGATTCAGGTTGTCAAACACTATCGAAATATGCAACCCAATTTGTATGAAAGTCATATTTATTTCTGAAAAATTCTTCAAAATATTACAGAAAAAGAATTTTAGAGGAAGTTTGGTTTATCCAAAAATCCTCAAATTTTGCCAGAATATTCTTTAGGATGTTATTGAACCCCTATAATAATTTCAGCACATTTAGAGTTGATTTTATGAGGAGAATTCAGATTTCAAGTTGCTGTGTTCAAATAAATACAGAAACATTTTCAGAGAATTTCCAAAACTTGGAAATTCAGTTCTGGGCAATTCTTGGCTCCAAAAATCCTAGGACAATTTATGCAGGCTCCATGAACTATAATTGAAATTTTAGTTCACTAAGTGTGACATGCACATGAGTGTTACCTCAGAATTAATTCTACTTTGTTTATTACTTACAGAATTATTATGAATAAACCACTCAGTTTAAAGTGCTAAATTTCAGTCCAGATAACTTTCTTGTGACAAGGAACTCACATGAAAATTTTCAGCTGCATTGGAGCTCTGGATAATCACTATCCTGTGTAACCTCTTTAGGTGATTAACACACAAGTGATAAAAAGCACTTAACACTTGACCATAGTGCTTAAACCAAACCCAAACCACTAGCACCAGTGTCATTTTAAATTCTTAAACAGAGTTCCAGTTTTTAAACTTGTCACTAGAGCTTATTAGCAAAAGTTTTACAATTATATACATATGCATATTCATATCGTATAGCATCTACGTGGGAACGTGTGAAGGAATTTAAGTGAATATCAAGGATGGAGAAGAGCGAATGATCAAGCCTCAAGTGATCTTCACTAACTGTTATAATAGTCACCTGCAAAACAGGCAAGCCCCGGTTTGCATTTGAACAATTTTATAAAGTATTTCCATTTCTAGAGATCATAGCTTTGAATTGTTTGATTGCATTAAGTCTAGTTGATAATGAAAAACCAACTGCATGACCAGAAATGTCCTAAGAGAGAAAGGGTAGAATAGAACCTCCTCGAGTGGATTTGGCTACACTAAATGTTAGTAGGAAAGGTCTGGTAGAAGTTGAGTAGTTGGAATCTACTCGCGAGTTTAGGGCGTGGTTTATTCGGAGCGGGTCAAGAATAGAAACAATAAGGAAAGTTCACAAATAAGAAATGGAGACCAGGCAGGGAGGTTTAGGTGCAGCTGGCTTCAGACCGTGCGTGCATAGCCCTTCCTGTGTCGGTTAAGGACCGTCCATGCTTGGCCCTGTTGGACAAGTTTGAGTTGTGTACCGGGCGCATACTGGCTATATGGGACCCCCGGAAACCGATGTGCCTCGGGAGATCCACATTGGAACTTTTCTAACCGCCTTAGGATTTCGATGTCAGGGTAGCAGGAGGTAACTCGCTCAAGAACATATCACTGCAGGTATGTACCTTGAGGGATCTTGTATACTCGGGACAGTTAGACCACATCCTGTATGGAAGATCTTGGGAAAGGTGGCTGCATACAACGTCAGTCGAGGTTGCTGCCAGCAACTCGGAGTACGGGTGTACGTGTCGTGTAGTACGGGCGTGTACTGATTCGAATCACCATCGCTCACGGTCATATGAGCATACTTGCCCACTGAGTATTGACGTATTAAGAACTGAACTGGTTTCTTTTGAACTTGATAAGGCTGTGATCTAAGTTGTATTGGAACCATGCTTGAATTAGAGATAGGCTAATTAAATGTTACTTCAACTTGTGCAAGAAGCATCGCAACAAAGCGTTTCTTATTTGATTGTGGAGTTGCGTTGCTGTTCGGCTCAAGGTCTTTACAATGAGGCTAAAAATCTGAAAGTAAGGATCAACATTAGGCGAGTCCTTTATGCAAATTCAGCTACCCTATTTCATCACGTCGTGCATGTAGAGTCTCTTGTTTAGCAGAGACGGATCAGTCTTGCTGAGCTTATGTGCTCACGCTTGCTACATGAGTGGTTTTGCAGGTTAACATCGCTGTTAAGAAAAAGGTTGTCCGGTGAGACTTGGAGACTTCTGAGTCGGTTAACACATGGAGAACCCAGCCGCTGCCATGTCTTCATGTTGCTAGCGAGAGGAGTCCGCAGGCTGGACCTCTTCTTGAGTGCTCATTAGTTAATCGACATGAGATCATTATTAGTCTTCTGCTGTAGCTATTTGATATAAATTATTTACAAAGAAAAACGTGTAAGCTTCCGCTATTGTTTTATGTAATACATGTTTTCTTATATGTGTGTTGTTGGGTGCCGCACAACACGGCACCACCCAATGTGATTTCCGGGTGAGTGGCATGGCGCCGTGAATGAACGGGTGGCATGGTCCCTGTCAGCGTGGTATCAGAGACACATTGGTAATAGAGCACGGAATAAGGATCGTATTACAACAAAAACTTAGGTTACGGTGAGAATACGATACTAGGCCAGCATAAGGACTATTATTAGCCTAATGTGAAGGTGGCAACCTAACTTATTTTCTATGTCATAAAATCGTGCATCTCGGGATGTTCTATGTCTTGGGAGGCGCACGTAAGCGCCGTCCACCAGTGCGCACAAACTGAAGGGTGGAGCCCCACGGCTGGCAGGTAACCCGGCCAGCTTTAGTATCCTCTACGACTCTTCATGTCGTTTGGGGTACTCGAGCAACACCCTTCCCTGGTGTGCTACAGGCAAGTTTGGGAGAGCCTGTCACATGGTTAGTAACGTGAACACGTAGCTCAAGGCTTGTTTTGCTTGAGAACACATGTGCGAGTGATGACAGACGGGTGTACGAACTGTATTGGGACCGGGTTCGGTGTGCAGCCGAACCTGACGATTGTGTGTGACTAATGCAGGTTTAACCAGGAAACCGAAGTACGAGTAGCACACGTTTGCGAGTGACCGTATTAGTGCCACCTATGATACGATTATGCCAGTATAATCCGGTTAGAATTTTTCTTTTGTGAAGCTACGTAGTACCGACATGCTTCTTATGGTGCATCGACGCCGTATTGAACTCAATAACCTCTTCCCTATGAATAAATGACTCATGAACTAACTTTCAACTAAAAATGGAAGTTTGAAACAAATATTAGCTACTTAACTCTTTTTTGAGCTAAGATTCAAATGAGAGGATGACTAGGCTTTAAAGATTTAAAAAACAGAGTGCTCCGTTTTGGGCAGGAATTCTTGCTGGGATGGGACAGAGCATAACTCTGGGTAGCTTTACCCAATTAAGGTGTATGATACAGTTCTGAAAAAATTTTCAAGTGATATACAACTTCTTTGTAGACCTCTAGAGCAAAATGACATGCTAAATTGGTGAAAAGTCCAGTTGAAGGAAAACTGTTCAGAACCAGGACAGCAGAAAAAGCTCTCTGGACCTTCCGGTTTTTAAGCCATAACATTCTGTAGAAAATTCCTTAAGGAGCCTATGATACACCGTTGGAAAGGTTATGAAATGTGCAACATTTTTGTAGTTCAGAGCTTGTTCATATTCTTATTGTATTTGCATATACAACTGTGATGAAAATAGCCACATACAAAGGAGATGCTGGCAAATTTTATCCAGGAATTCTGTCAAATTTGAAAAATAATAACTTTTATTACAGAGATGATCTGAAGGCATATGAATACTAGTTGGAAATATACTGAAGTTAATTTTAGCTTTGGTATTCAACCTGATTTATGAAAATGCTGTTAACGAGATCAAAATCTGGAGTTAGTGCATAAAAGTCTGTTCTGTACAGATAGGCTGGTTAGCTATGCCTACTCTAAGGAGTTGTGTAAACATGGATTTTGTTACTGCTTTCATAAAGTTTTGACATATTCATGTTTTAATTAGTTCACATACTTATGAGTTCATGTTTAACTCATCTCCAAATGTATTTTGCAGTATGGTTCATACTCGCTCTAGGAGTAAGGCCGGGAGTTCCCGTCGAGGCGGTGATGCTTCTATTCCACCGTCGGAACCACCATCCACGGGATTGATGGATCTTGTGACTCGGGTTATCGAGTCTAACCAAGAGAACACCAAACTACTCCAAGAAGCAACTCAAGAGAACACACACTTTCTCCAAGCCTTGGTACAGCAGGGCGTACTCCAGAACACGCAACAAGTCATTCCAGCTCGGAACACTTATCTGGATTTCTTGGCGACTCAACCGCCAATTTTTACTGAAGCCACCGAACCTGTGGAAGCAGATCAATGGATTCGTGTAATGGAGTCCAAATTTGGAGTATTCGAGTGTGACGAAGTTCAGAAGACAATGTTTGCCGCTCAGCAACTCCTTGGAGCCGCCAGAAACTGGTGGGTGGAACATCTCGTCACCATTCCGGAAGGCCATCAAGTAACATGGAGTGAGTTTTGTGAAGACTTTCGTACTCGTCATATACCACTAGGTATTGTCAAGGCAAAGCGGGAGGAATTTTTGGGCTTGAAGCAAGGGGACATGAGTGTCCTTGAGTATGTCAGAAGGTTTAACCTTTTCGCCCAATATGCTCCCGAATATGTGGCGAAAGAAGAGGCACGGTGTGACTTATTCTTCCATGGTCTGAGTGACATATTACAGGAGAAGTTGGCCATGCACAATAAAGGCAGTTATACCGACATGGTCAATGTGGCTCTCATCCAAGAGAAGCCGACACTTGAGTGGCAAGCTGAGAAAATAAAAATGAGTGGGATCGAGCAGGCCAGAAAAAGTTACGTGCCCCAAAAATACCGTTTGGTGTACCAAACGCCATCTGGTGAAAGATGGAGGCCACCTGTACGATTAACTCCTCAGAGGTTGATTGCTGGTCAAGTACCACAACTTGCACCACCTCAACAGCAGCAGCATCAGACGGTGGTTTGTGCTCTATCTCTGCAGCCATGTGTACCTAGCATCCAACCGCAAGTCAACGAAGAACTGGAGAGACACCCGTGTTTCACTTGTTGGTGGATGGGCCATTATGCTAGACATTGTCCGGAGGGAATTCAAGGATGCAGGTCATCATATTTACAATATTCCGACCCACACCTAAATCTGCAGAAAGGAGGGCCGATAAGGGGCAATATTCACTATACAGTGATTGATGATGTTCCGGAAGGAGAAGCAGCTTTAGCAGGGATGTTTTCTCTGAATCAGCTACCAGTTTTAATTCTCTTTGATTCCGGTGCCACACACAACTTCATTAGCCAATCTTTCGTGGCTCAGCATCAGTTCCAGCCAGCTTATACAAAGAGGCAATACCTCATATCTTCGCCCGGGGGCAGCAGTACCTCCAGTGAGATTGTCTCCCAAGCACCTCTTTGTTTGGGGGTAGAATATACCCCACGACTTTCATTATTCTTGAGGGTCTAAAGATCGACATCATTTCGGTGATGTCATGGTTGAATTACCACAAGGCGATTCTTAACATCAGCTCTAGGACCATTGAGCTCAACTCCCAACAGCACGGTCTTCGTATTTTAATTCTGCGCGCCAGTCGGCAACAGATTGCAACAGTGAACCACACAGAAGCTGTGAAGATAGAGGACATTCCGGTGGTACGTGAGTATCCGGATGTGTTTCCCGATGATTTACCGGGCATTCCGCCTGAGCGAGACGTAGAGTTCAAGATTGAACTTGCACCGGGAACAACACCGATATCACGAAGGTCGTACAAGATGGCACCCAATGAACTGGCGGAATTGAAGACACAGCTGAATGACCTAATGAGCAAGGGCTTTTACGACCGAGTTCGTCACCTTGGGGTCGTTCAACATTGTTTGTCAAGAAGAAGGACGGAACACTATGGGTTTCTCCAAGATCGCTAAACCGATGACGAATTATTGAAGAAGAATACCAGATTTGTGTGAGGTGCTGCGTGTGAACAAGCCTTCAAGACTCTAGTGAAGCATCTCACAACAGCCCCAGTTCTTGCTTAGCCGGATACGACGAAGCCATTCGACGTTTATTGCGATGCATCTGGCATCGGTCTTGGCTGCGTACTGATGCAAGAAGGACGAGTGGTATCTTATGGATCTCATCAACTGAGAAATCACGAGCAGCATTGTCCAACTCATGATCTTGAGTTAGCTGCCATGGTCCTTTCTTTGAAGACAGAGAGGCATTACTTGCTCAGAAATCTAGTAGACCTCTACACCGACCACAAGAGCTTGAAATACATCTTCACTCGGAAAGAATTGAATATGAGGCAACAAAGATGGCTAGAGCTCATTAAAGATTATGAACTTGAGATTCATTATCATCCAGGAAAGGCGAATGTGGTCGCCGATCTGCTCAGTCGTAAGGCGCATATCCATCATTTGACTATGGCTGAAATGGATGATGAAGAACCAAGACTCCGTGTCATCCCGTATGGAGCTCTCTATAATCTCGCTCTCATTCCTACCATCCGAGAGGAGATCATTGAAGCTCAACGCAAAGACAAGGGTATGTCTCACATACGGCAGAGAATAGACAACGGAGAAATGAAATGCTTCCGGAAGGACGATGAAGGTAGTTTGTGGTTCAACGACCGAATAGTAGTACCCTGGGATATGGGACTACAGAAGAAAATTTTGGATGAAGCCCATTTGTCCAAATTTTCCATTCATCCGGGCAGCAATAAAATGTACCAAGATCTCCGGAGGAAGTTTTGGTGGACGCGTATGAAACATGAAGTTGCAAAGTATGTTTCAGAATGTGATACATGTTGAAGAGTCAAGGCTGACTATGTGAAGAAGTCGGGCCTGCTGCAACCATTGCATGTACCGGCTTGGAAGTGGGAAGACTTGAGTATGTACTTCATCCTCGGGTTGCCGATGACCTCCCACAACCATGATTCGATTTGGGTAATCGCTGACCGGTTAACCAAATCAGCACACTTCATCCCGGTGCATACAAGATACAATGCAAAGCAGTATGCGGAGTTGTACATAGCACGGATCTTGTGCTTACATGGAGTTCCCCACACCATTGTGTCCGACAGAGGATCGCTGTTTGTAGCCCGTTTCTGGGAGCAGCTAAACGCATCCTTGAGAACCAGATTGATTAGAAGCTCCCTGTATCATCCTCAAACCGATGGGCAAACTGAGAAGGTGAATCAAATACTGGAAGATACGCTGAGAGTGTGTGCCATCCACCATGGTAAGAGCTGGGATGATTACTTACCATTGGCAGAGTTCTCGTACAACAATTGTTACCAAACGAGCATGAAACTGGCACCATATGAAGCTCTATACGGCCGGAAGTGCCGTACACCATTGAAATGGTGCGAGTCCGGCGAACGAGTAATGTTCGGGGTTGATCTTGTCAATGAAGCCGAAGAGAGAGTTCGGATAATACAAGAGAACCTCAAAGCTGCCCAATCTCGTAAGAAAAGCTACGTGGATCAGAGGCGTCGACCGCTGCATTTCGACGTCGGAGAGCACGTTTATCTTCGTGTGTCTCCAATGAAAGGGATTCATCGGTTTGCTATCAAGGGGAAACTTGCTCCCCGATTCATCTATCCGTTTGCCATCACGGAGAAGTGAGGGACTGTATCCTACCGGCTGGAACTACCGGCAAGACTTGCCAGTATTCACGACATATTTCACGTGTCCTAGCTGCGGAAGTGTCTAAAGTTTACCGCTGCTGTCCGCACCGAGGACATCGACAAGTGAAGCCGGATCTCACATACACCGAGCAGCCTATTCAGATTATCGACGAAAAGACCCGGATCAATCGAAACCGGACTTTAAAATTTTACAAAGTCCTGTGGAGTAATCATACCCCGGAAGAGGCGACGTGGGAAAGTGAATATTACATCCACAAGAATTATCCGGAACTTTTGTCATAGACTTTTTAATTACCCTCCCGTCTCGCTCTTCTTTTGTAATCTCGGGATGAGATTCCTTTTAAGGGGGGAGGAATGTAAATGTCCCAAAATATGAATACAAAGAAACTCATGTTTGCATAAAGTTGGTTTCATATGTATGAAAAATGGGACTCGTTTAAATTTTTCACATGTGATAATACACATGAGAGCTCTCTTCACACAAGTTCAAATATTTATTTGAATGCTTGAACATAAAAGGGATTTGGAACCAAGGTGAAAAGTTTCCATATGTGAGAGAAAGCTAATTTCAGATTTTGGATCAAATTTGTTTAACTCAAAATTCAAATGAGGGCAACACAATGAATTTCAAACTGTCGTGTTAAAAATCTCATTTGCAATAGCCAAATTTAAAATCAGATTTATATTTGAATTCCTTAGGTCCAAATTAGTGGGTATGCAAAGTTTCATGAATTTTTTTAATGTTTTGCAACCCATTTTTCCAAAAGCACTATTTGAATTTGAATGAAACTTGCCCAATGATCCAAATGCACATCAGATTTGAACTCTCACAATTGAATTCCATCATTTGTAAATTTTGGAGATATTTTGGAGAGGGATAAGGAGGGTCTGGGACCCACTTGTCATTGAGGGAGTTAAGTTTGCAAAAGATCTTCGCTGGAGGGGCAGTCTCTGTTTTGGTTCCTTCAGTCAGTTCACTCGAGCGAGCAGCACAGCCCGACACCGAGACATCACGCCGAGGACACCTCCCCGCTGATTTTCTTGCGCCGGAGAGCTGCTTCTCCGTTCTCATCACTTGGTCCTGTGCTCTTGTTGCACACAGAACCGAGACCCCGAGGCTTCTTCTCTTCCGCACGCAAGAACTCAACAGAGCCGATGCCGCACACCGTCGATCTCTCGGCCACCCGATAGCTCATGTGCAATCTTCGGCTGAGCAGAAAAACAGCACCATGGGAATCCCCACGTACTCCTCGCACAATCCCCGAGTGAGCTCAACCCTCCCTATGCCGAGAACACCTTGTCCCGCGGCGGCCAAACCATAGCCGAGGAAAGGTGCTCTGGTGGACAGCCCTACAGAGAGACATTCACGACCAAGCAAGAGGACCGTTGGATGTGCTGAGCCTCCACGCAGCTCACATCCGAAGCTTGAGCTGAAAGTTTGATCGTCGACGGCGAATTTTGCAGTTTTCTTCTGGCCAGTGTAAAATCACCTTCGGGTAAGGAAACTCCAAATTCCTGATTGATTACTGTTTAGAGTCCACGAAACTTCACACACAGGAGCTAGACTAGGTAGCCAATCTTTCTTCTTCACAAACCCTAGTATGAAACCCACTGTAGAGGGTCTACTCCGAGCTTTTCCAATGGCAGCAATGTCGGGAGGCCTTGCGCACACGATGAACCCTAATTTGGAGCCTTTCCTGAGCCTGTTCACCACCATGTCGAGCTTCTCTAGCCATCACTGGTGCTGTAGAGCCACTGCACCGAGCTTTTGGCGGGCTAGAAGAGCCGGGCGAGGTCACCAAATATTTCCCGAGCCGCTGCACTGTTGAGAGATAGGTTGGGGGCTTCGCCGGTCTGGGGAGACCCTCCCATCAAGTTCAGCACGTGGGATAAGGGGGTAGCAGCGAGTGGCAGCTCGGGAGGTGGCCGGAGAGTAAAAAACCAGAGAGCTCTGGCGAGTCCGACGGCACGGGCGCGGGGGATCCAGAGGTTGAAGACGATGGCGCCCGGGCCAGCTCATTGAGAAACAAATCGGGTGGGAGATCTTCTGTGGCGCCGGATCACTTTGTGACAGCGCGGAAAATGACTCTGTGACCCGTGTGGCTTGGTCCTAGTGAGTGACACGTGCCCCCTGTGTGACACCTGGTCCCGTACAACACGGAACCAAGTTAATGCATATGTGTGCCCAGGATGTTCATCACACATATACATGTAATCCACAAACTGAGTTCAGAATATAACCATGAATAAATAGCGTTTAAGTACTTTATTACATCGACTAATTGTCTCACTTATGATAGTCTATCTTATTCCTGCAGCGGAAGTCTCTAAACGATAGCGGAAACAACTAAACAGCAGCGGCTCCATCTTCAACTCCACAGGCAAGTTGACGGTAGTTCACACGCCTAGTACTCCACTGATCTTCGAAGTATTCATCTCCTGTAGCAGATGTTTATGTGATAATGCAAGGGTCAGTACATGTCGTACTCAGCAAGTGCGGGAAAAGTATGACATGTAGCTTACAGCACGGTAAAAATAAAAAGGCTCTTTGCAGCAAGCAAATTTTATTTCACAAACAAGATAAAAACAGCAACTAAGTCTAGATGAATTTAATCCCAATATAACCAAGTAAAACAGCAACATTCTTTCATCATAAATCACCTTTTCTCAAGTCTCAACCAGCCATTAATCTTTCTCATACTCATCTCGTGCTCCTAGATATTCATAACCATCTCATACTCATATAACCAAAGCCAAACTCTTTGTCATGACTCAACAGTCCCAAACCAATCCCAATGACCATACCATAACCATACCGAATAACCATCCCATGTTCTCCCTCTAATCATGTGAGTTGGCCAGGCACTTGTGACCGTAAGCACAACTATCATGATAGTTTTACACTCTGCAGAGGTAGCACCACTTTACCCACATGTTTGTGATTTCTTCACCCGTCGGCGACTGCAGAACCTCCATTATACCAGTACACAACCGTCGGTGTATGGTCAAGAGATCACAAAATAGCCTTTACGAAGGGGCTACTAGATGTATGGACTCACTAAGGTTTCACCAGCAGGCTCGAATCACCATTCTCCCACCTACAGGCCCCCTCTTGTGTCATGCGGTTCCCAGGGCAGTCCTCTCTTGACTCCCATTCTCCGCGTCTTCCATGGTCCATAACAAACTAGCAACACACCTAATTAGTCAGCTAAGCCGCACCCATATTTGGCCTTGTGGTGGCACTGTTTTCCTGGCATGTGCTGGCATGACCGATCCTTAGATCTACGGCAAGTAAACCACCATCTCACTCAGCAACATCCACAAACCAAACTTGCCTAGATCTCCCCCCATTCCATGTTCATTATCATCATCAAGTTCTCATTATCATTATTCACATGAGTGCAGTAGCTAACCATGTTTAATTCAGCTTCCCGTATCCCGTGGATTAAGCGAAGCAAAAAGGAAAAACGACCATACCCGACTCATCAACTTTCCCGGCGATAAGGATGGTTAACAGAACTAGTAAACTACTACAAAAGGGTGTCCCATAAAGTTGACTCAAGCATACACATTTTCACAAACAAAACAGTTTCAAAACATGGGATCAATATGGTCAAGGGGCACTTGCCTTGCTCCCGTGGCTCTTGTTGTTCGAGCGTCTCGAAGTCTTGGTGCTGTAGTTCTTCGTAGATGGCTCCCTGAGCTTGTCCTTCTACTCACGACCACGCACATACAAATTTTACAGCAATCAATCATCATGCACAAACTTTACTCAAGTTGCAATGGAGTATATGGATGCAGATCCTATGGTGCTGTTTTACTAGACCAGTTTATACGTGTTCTTGCATGTTTTGATGGCTTTCATGGGTTTTTATGATGAACAAGGGTGTAGGGATCAAGTGTGGATGTGGTGATGATCTTGACTCAAGATCTAGATCAATTCCACTGTTAACAACCGATCAAAACATGATCTGTCCACACGAAAATGTTCTGCTCGAAGGGAGCGAAGAGAATGGATGCATAGAAGAGCCACGGTGTCGTATGATGGTAACGAAGACCTACCTCGCTTCCCTTTGATGAAAGGGCCTTCCTCCTAGCAATGGCAGCAGTGGGGGCTCACCGTCGACTGAACTCCGACGAGGGGGTCTAACTCGGCGAGTTGGAGCTAGGGCCTCTAAGTCGTCGACTTGGGAGGAGGAAAAAGAAGAAAGGGGTTTACGGGTACGGGGGGGGGGGGGGGGTTTGAATTCTGTTTATAAGGGGAAAAAGAGGAGTCCTAGTCAAATTGGAGCTCAAATAAGAGTCCAACTCAACTTTGGATCTCAGCAAACTTATCTCCAATTGATTCGATGCGGCAGCAGTATGAGAAATTTAAAAAATTTTGGGAGATTGTGTCGGTACCCTAAGTACCGGTTATTCCCGCGCACAAGAGGAAACTGCCTAAGGACCTCGTATCTCCGTCAGGGTGAGCTCCAGAGGCGCCACGTGTCCAGTGGGGGCCGGTCCTTGCTTCCCTTCAGAGGAGAGCTCTGGACCTGCCATGTGGCCACTGCCAGGGTGAGCTCCGAAGGCACCACGTGTCCAGCGGGGCCGGGCCTCCCCTCTCCTCAGAGGCGAGCTCTGGGGGCGCCACGTGTCCGGCGGGCCAAGCTTCCCTTCTCCTCGGAGGTGAGCTCCGAAGGCAACACGTGTCCAGCGGGGCCGGGCCTCCCCTCTCCTCAGAGGCGAGCTCTGGTGATGCCACGTGTCCAGCAGGGCCGGACCTCCCTTCTTCTCAGAGGCGAGCTCCGGTGCTGACACATGTCCAGTGGGCCGGGGCCTCTCCTCAGAGACAAGCTCCTGTGGCGACATGTATCCAGCGGACCGGGGCCTCTCCTCTCCTCAGAGACGAGCTACGGTGGAGACACGTGTCCAGCGAGTCGGACCTTCGTCCTCTTTAGAGGAGGGCTCCGACGGCGACACGTGTCCCGCGGGGTGGGACCTCATCCCTTCTGCAGGGGTGAGCTCCGAAGTCGACACGTGTCTGGCAGGGCCAGAACTCATCCCTTCCGCAGGGGTGAGCTCCGAAAGCGCCATGTGTCTGGTGAGGCCCGACCTCATCCCTTCTGCAGGGATGAGCTCCGAGGGCGCCAGCCGGGGGACGTGTCAGCAGCGCACTTCGACAAATTGAAATTGGCTCATCTCAGCTATCTTTTTTCCCATTCCCCATTATTTTTATGATTCTTTCTCCATTTATACTTCTTTTATAATGTTTCTCTATATGAAAAATGTATGCAATGCATGGAGGGAATTTGAGGGTGTTACAAGCCTACCCCCCTTATACTGAATCTCACCCTCGAGATTCGATAGTGTAGGGAATAGGTGAGGGAATTCTGCCTTGAGGTCTTCCTCACGCTCCCATGTAGTTTTGGATTCCGTGTGATGGCTCCATTGTACCTTGCACCAACGGATCACTTTGTTCCTCGTGACCCTTTCCTTCACGTCCAAAATTTGGACGGGGTGCTCCATATAGGTCAGATCCTCTTGAAGCTCGAGATCATCCATTGGTATTTGTTCTTCCGGTACTCTTAAGCACTTCTTGAGTTGGGATACGTGAAACATGTCGTGCACGTCGGAGAGGTGTGTTGGCAGCTCTAGTTGATAGACTACTTCCCCTCGCTTGCCCAAAATCTTAAATGGCCCGATGTAGCGTGGTGCTAATTTGCCCTTGACGTTGAACTGTCTTTGGCCTCGGATAGGCGATACCTTAAGGTACACGAAGTCTCCTACTTCGAAGGTCAATCTTCTTCGCCTATTGTCCGCATAACCTTTTTGTCGTGACTGAGCTGCCTTCAATTTTTCTCGTATCGTTTGGACTTGCTTTTTGGCGTATTGCAGCACTTCGGCCCAAACACTTGGCTCTCTCCGGTCTCATTCCAGAACAGCGGCGTTCTACACCATCTACCATACAAATTTTTGAAAGGTGACAACTTCAAGCTGGCTTGGTAGCTGTTATTGTATGAGAATTCAGCATACGGCAAGCTCATATCCCAACTACGGCCATGTTTCAAGGCGCAAGCTCTCAACATGTCTTCCAAAATTTGATTTGTCCTCTCGGTTTGCCCGTCAGTTTGCGGGTGAAAAGCGGAGCTGAAATTCAGCCGTGTTCCCATGGCTTCATGCAGCTTCTTCCAAAACCTAGAGGTGAATTGAGAACCCCGATATGAAACTATGCTCTTCGGAACTCCATGGCGACACACGATTTGCTCCATATACAGCTCGGCTAGTACTGCGACGCGGTACGTGGTTCTAACAGGAAGGAAATGGGCTGTTTTCATCAATCGGTCCACAATAACCCAAATGGAGTTGTAACCGGACCGAGTACGTGGCAATCCAACTATGATATCCATGCTGATGTCTTCCCACTTCCACTTGGGCACATTCAATGGCTGCAACAGTCCAGCAGGTCTTTGATGTTCGGCCTTCACCCGTTGGCACGTGTCGAATAAGGCAACATATTCAGCTATGTCCCTTTTCATACCATCCCACCAATAGCAAGTTTTTAGGTCCTTGTACATTGTTGTACAGCCGGTATGTATAGAATAAGGTGAGTCATGTGCCTCTTTTAATATCATGTCATGGATGTGCTTCACGTTAGGAACACAAATCCTTTTTTTCTAACCAAAGCGTGCCCTTCTCATCTTCCTTGAAATTCTTTTCTATGCCTTGTCGGATTGTTTCCTTGATTTCCTCATCCGTCGCTTGGCAATCTCATATTTCTTGTTCCAGCGAAGAGTTGAGTTCTATCACTTCCATCTTGTTCAAGAACCCAAGATGTAACCGTTCGAACTCCTTGCGTAGCTCGGGCGGTAGCTCCCGAACCGTGAGTTGTTGACATGTTCCCTATCGGCTCAACACATCAGCTACTGCATTGGCCTTTCCGGGGTGATAATTGATTCCAACATCATAATCCTTGATGAGTTCCAACCATCGACGTTGCCTCAAATTCAGATCCATTTGCGTGAATATGTACTTGAGGATTTTGTGACCCGTATAGATCTCACATCGGTGGCCAAGGATATAATGTCTCCAAATCTTCAATGCATGTACCACGTCTGCAAGTTCCAAGTAATGTGTGGGGTAATTCAGCTCATGTTTCTTTAGTTGTCTCAACGCATAGGCTACCACTTGTCCTTCTTGCATGAGCACACATCCAAGCCCTTGTCTTGATGCGTCACAATATATATCAAAACTCTTGCTCACGTCCGGCAATACCAAAACCGGCGCTGTGGTTAGCCTTTTCTTTAGCTTCTTAAAGCTTTCTTGGCACACTGGTGTCCACTGAAATGCTTTCCCTTCATTAGCAATTCAGTCATAGGCTTCACTATTTTGGAGAAATCCTTGATGAACCGGCGGTAGTATCCAGCCATCGCAAGGAAACTCCGAATATCTCTCACATTCTGCGGTTGGTTCCACTTCAGAACATCTCCCACTTTTCCGGGATCAACCGATACTCCTCTCTCGGAGATGATGTGGCCTAGGAACGATATCTCCTTTAGCCAAAATTGACACTTCCTGAACTTGGCATACAATTGATGCTCTCGCAGTTTCTGCAAGGTAAATCTCAAATGTTCTTCATGTTCTTCCTCGCTTTTTGAATACACCATGATGTCATCGATAAAAACCACGATGAACTTGTCCAAGTACTCCATGAAGACCTTATTCATGAGTTACATAAAATATGCGGGTGCATTCGTTAACCCAAAAGACATAACGGTATATTCATACGAACCATACAGTGTTCGAAAAGCAGTCTTGGGTATGTCGGAGGGCTTAATCTTCAGCTGGAAGTATCCCGACCGAAGATTAATCTTGGAGAAAATTCGGGCACCTTTCATTTGGTCGAACAGGTCCTTTATACGGGGCAGCGGGTATTTATTCTTGATCGTCACCTCATTGAGAGACCTATAATCCATACACATCCTTTGGGTCCCATAGTTCATGTCTACGAAGAGCACGGGGGCTCCCCATGGTGACGAGCTTGGGCGTATAAAACCCTTTTCTAGCTGCTCCTGAATTTGCTTCTTAAGTTCCACTAGTTCATTAACGGGCATCCTATATGGCCTTTTCGCTATAGGTGCGGTTCCAGGTACAAATTCAATGGCAAATTCAATGTTCCGGTCAGGTGGCATACCAGGAAGTTCTTCAGGGAACACGTCCGAAAATTCTTGAACCACCGGAATGCTTTCCAATGTTGCTTCTTCGACGTGGTTCAATGCTGCCTTCTCGGTTGCCAGTTGGGCTGACTCGAACTCAATACGAGTACTGTGCTCATTTGTCAACTGCACGCTCCTCTCAGCACATTGGATTACTCCGTTGTGCTTGCTTAACCAATCCATCCCAAGTATTATATCAATCCCTTGGGAATCCAAGACGATAAGGTTGGCAAGAAAGTCTACCCCCCTTATTTTAAGGTTTACTTTCGGACATACTATATTAGTTCTCATCTCTCCACCGGGAGAGTTAACCAACATAGTATATTTCATGTGTGATATGGGCGGATTATACTTGGCAATATACATGGATGATATGAATGAATGTGATGCTCCGGAATCAAATAAAACCATGGCTGGGTTGGAGTTGGCAAGGAACATACCAATCACGACGTCCTCAGCTTGTTGCACTTCCTCCGGGGAGACATGATTCACGTTGCCACGAGCGTAGTTCTGCTGCCCGCGGTTACCTTGCGTAGCTCCTCCACTCGGTCGTGGGTTCTGTCTTGGTGCATTGGTCAGCTGTCCAAGGCCTTTCTTCGGGCATTGACTTGCAATGTGTCCCGCCTTTCCGCATCAAAAACATGATTTGTTGCCCAAAACAGAAGGCACGTTGGGGCGAGGCTGGTTTTGAGCATAGGCACCGATGTTGGGACAGGGTGCAGGAGGCAAGGGCATACGAGGTACTTGCACAGCAGGACGTTGCTGTGGTGTTTGATTAGGGCGAGGTAGGTTTGCAGGGCGGAAAGTAGAAGCGGATGATCCATACTGTGGTGCAGCTGGGGGCATGAAACGGGGACGTACATTGCTCTCTTGTGGCTGGTATGGCATCTTCCTCTTGCCCTCTTGCTCGATCTGACGGATCTTGCTCTCAACCACTATAGCTTTGTCAACAAGCTTATGGAAGCTTGCATAATCATTGTTGAGCAGATGTACCTGGATCTCAATGATCAATCCTCTCATGAACAAGTATTGCTTCCTTTGATCCGAGTTGACGTATTCGGGAGCATACCTTGACAGCTGCGTGAACTTGTTGAGGTACTCATTCACGCTCTTCTTTCCTCGGCGGAGACCTTCAAACTCTTGCCTTTTAAGCATCATGACTTTAGCACGGACGTAATGAGAGCGGAAACTCTCCTTGAATTCCACCCATGTGATAGTCTCCTGGTTGTCATGAGCATTGCAAAGAGTGTCCCGCCAGTCAGCGGCTGCTCCCATAAGTTGGTGCGATGCGAAGAGAACTTTCTCCCGATCATTGCACTGAACAATAGAAAGCTTCTTCTCCATGGATTTCAACCAATCATCAGCTTTCATGGTATCATTAGCTCGTGCAAAAGTAGGCGGTCGAGTCCTCATGAACTCTCCCAATCTGTTGTGAGCCGGCGGTGGTGGCGGTGGTGGTGGTGGGGGTGCAGGAACGGGGTTAGGATTGTTGTGGTTATTGGCTTGCAGCTGTCCCAAAGTTTGTATCATAGTTTGCATGAGCTGGTTCTGCTTAGCCATCAACCATTCCAGGTTGTTTGCACCAGCCCTGGGGTTGTCATTTTTAGGAACTTCAACGTGGCCATCCTCTTGTGATTCATGGTTGCCACGAACATTCCTCCTTTGACGGCTGGCGTTTTCCCTCACCATCTGTGAGAGAGAGTTGGGTAGAATAGAAAAGAGAAGTTTAGATTGATCCTACAAACTATATGCATCAAGGTGCATGAACTATATGTGAGGACCATTGTCCCGATCACTCACGGGGATGGGGCACCTCGCCCGGGAATCACATTGGGTGGTGCCGTGCGATGCGGCACCCAACCACACACATAATAAAGCATCATATTACATAAATTAAGCGGAAGCTTACAACGTGTAAATTTTACAAATACTTCGCAAAAATATGCTGCAGCGGAAGACTATTACAACTCACGTCTCATACCTATGCTAAGCAATAGAGAAGATGTCCAGCCCGCGGACCCTTCTGGCTAGCAACACTATCACAATAGCAGCGGCAAGGGTTGCTATGAGTTCACCACTCGGAGAGCTCCGAGTCTCATCGGACACCCGTACATATCAGCGTACTGTTATTACCTGCAAAACAACTCATGCAGTATCTGTGAGCACGAAGCTCAGCAAGACTAACCCGTCACCCTAGTCATGAAACTCTACATGATGAAAATAGAGGGCTTATTATAGAAGTTTGCACAAACGATGAACTTGAGCTAAAGGAAAGTCCTTACTTCAAGTGTTAAGCAACTTCTATAACCCTCGCGCAACTTACATCGAGACTCCACAATCAAACAAGAAACGCTTCATCTCGATGTTAATTGCCCGAGGTGAAAGTAACTTTAGTGGGCTATCCTAGACTCATACTGACCTTGCGCCATCAACGTCGAGACTTCACAATCAAACAAGAAACGCTTTGCCTCAACGCTACTAGCCCAAGGTGGAAATTAAATTTAGTGAAGTGTTGATCATTCCTCATCTCCATTATGATGATTACCCACGAAGCATATTAAATGTTTCCCGGTTTATTACTACGTCACGACGCAGAGAACAAGTATGCTCGGTCCATTCCGCGAGCGACAGTGATTGCAATCAAAAACACCCGGCTGACACGACACGTATGCCCGTACTCGACGTTGCACACAGAACCGTCACTGACGTCGTACATGGCAACCTTTCACACGACACCCAAATGTCGAACCGGTCCCCCGACTGGGATTAAGTCTCTCTACAGTAAACCCTCGTAGAGCCGACTTCTCTATCCTTTCAGCATCGGCATCAGACGATGAGGTATGCCTTGACACCCAGGTTAACATGTTACATCGGTTTCCTTGATCCCATATAGCCAGTATGCATCCGGTACACAACTCAAACTTGTCCAACGGGCCGCACACGAGAACGTGCCTTAATCGACTCAGACATAGACTAGGTTCACAGGACCACGCCCTTGATCCTTCCATCCACTGCCCGGTCTCCATTCCCAACTATGAGGATCAATTCCCAACTCTTCCGATTGATCCCCCTTAACCCCGTTTCACGAGTAGGAAACTGCCCACTCAAATTATGCCTCTTTTAATCCACTTTTGTTAGTTTGAGATCAGCAGTTATAATCAATTATAACCTATTCTACATTTAAACTCCATGGTTTTCTGGGTCATGCATTTGGGGCTTCATACCATCTAGACTTAATGCAATAAACAAATTACTAGACCAAGTAAAGTGAATACAAATAAAAGCTTGTAAATTTAGATGCAAACTGGGGTTGCCTTTGTTTATACAAATATATATATGCAGATTCAGTTAGTGAAGATCACTCGGCTTGATCAAGTGCTGTCCTCCTTCCTTGATCTCCCCTCCGATGACTTCAAGTCCTTCACGTAGATGCTACACGTAATGAATATGCATATGGATTTAATTGTAAAGATTTTGCTACCAGTTTCAACAACAAGTTTCAAAACTGGAACTCTGTTTAAGAATTTAAAATGACACTGGTGCTAGTGGTTTGGGTTTGGATCTAAGCACATGATTAAGTGCTAAGTGGTTTTCCCCCCTCTTCTATATTGATCACCTTAAGTGGTTAAACAGAACAGGGGTGATCCAAAGCTCCAATGGAGCTGAGAATTTTCATATGAGTTCCTTGTCACAAGAAAGTCCTCTGGACCAAAAATTAGCACTTTTCATTGAGTGGTTTGTTCAGAACAATTTTCTAAGCAATTAAGCAAAGAAGAATTAATTCTGGGATCACATCCATGTTCATGCAAAAATTAGTGAACTACAATTTCAATTATAGTTCATATAGATTGCATGAATTTTCCTAGGATTTTTGGAGCTAAGAATCTCCCAGTAATGAATTTCCAAGTTCTGTGAATTCCCTGAAAATGTTTCTGTATCCCATTGGATACAGCACATTAAATCCTGAGTTGCCCTGATCCAGTCAACTCCAATAAAGCTGAAACTTTTACAGGGGTTCACTAATACCCAAAAGAATATTCTGGCAAAATTTGAGTATTTTTGGATTAGCCAAACTCACTCAAAAATTCTTTTTCTGAAAAGCTTTAAATAATTTTTCAGAATTAAATAAAGGGTTTCATACAAATTGGATTTCATATTTGGATAGTACTCTATCAGAGGAATCCAACAAAATTTGTTTCACAATTTTTGGATTCTCCTACACAATGTTGTGGCTATTTAAACTTTGTACTGAAATCTGAAAATCATAAAATGTTCAAATGCTGACTGTGGGTCCAGGGGACATTTGTCACTCGCTGGGACGAGCCACACGGGGCTACTGGACTTTTCCCACGCAGCCACAAGAGATCCCAGCACCACAGCCGATCAGAAATTTGAACCACTGTCGCTGACATGTGGGACCCGCCGGGTCGTCTTCAACCTCCGGCCACCCGCGCCCGCGCGCCGCCAGGCTCGCCGGAGTTCGATGTATTCCGGTCTCCCGGCAATCCCCCCGACCCCTCCCTCGCCGCTAGGGCCTAATTTCATGTGCTGAACACGATGGGACCCTCTCCCCCGGCCGGCGGTGACTCTAACCTAGCCGGCCACGGTGCGGCGGCTCTGTACAAGTTCGGCGACGTCGCCCGGCCAACCTAGCCCGCCAAGACACTGGTGGGACGGTGCTACAGCACCAGTGAACCATGGGGATGCTCGACCTAGCCTTAAAGCTGCTCGGGACCAGCGGCTAATGGTGTCTCACCGTGCACCCGAGACCTTCCCCGCGTTCGAGCTCGGAACTCCTGGAATTCATGCGGTCTACGTGCGTTTTTCCAGCTAGGGTTGTGAAGGGATAATGATCGCCGACTAGTAGCAGTCACGTGTGCAAGAATTGACGAGCTAAGAACGAGAATGGAGATTGAATTTGTGATTTCCGTACCGGAAGGTCGGATTGTGCCCGCCGGAGAACTTTCCTCAAATTTGAGCCCGGTAGATCATCTCATGGCTTGAGCTTCGGGGACGAGCATCAGGGAGTCCTTGCGCATCGGAGGGTGCTCTTTCTCGGACCTGAGAAGCTTTTGGTAGGGCTGTCCAAGTGAGACTACTTCGGTTTCCCGCCGGTGGAGCCTCGGTGCTCGGCGGAATTCATCAAACTGTGGCCAAACGAAGCGACAATACAGCGGAGTGGCGAGGTGGTTAGCTGGGGAACGTGTTGGCGCTCACTTTTGCCGTGGATCACTCCCGCAGCGGAGGAACAACGCCGGTTTGCAACAGGCCGGACGGGAAGCGGCACCGGAAGGTTTCTGTTGTGCGCGCGAATGGGAACAGAGACGACGCGTGAGCTGCGGTGATAAGCGCGGGGAAAACAGGTCGCCAGCTCGACAATCGTGAGGGGTGGGAGGTGGCTCTGGTCGCCCCGGTGTCGCGCGGTGAGAACAGCACGATTGTCGCGGTGGCGCCGTTACTTCGCGGCGAGGATGAAAAACAGCGACTGTGGACTGCCCGGACTGAAGATCTTTTGGACACTGAGCTCCTCCCAATGACATGTGGGCCCCACAGGCAGTCCCTCCTCAGCCCTCAGAAGATTTCCAAAATTGGGCCAGTGACCAATTTAGATGTTTGGAGCGAAAATCTGAGCTGAACTTGGGTAGTTAGACAAATTCCCTCCAAATTCAAATGTATATTTGAATTCTTAAAATATTTGAATCCTTTTTGGAAAATGGGTAGCAAACCATTCCCAAACTTAATGAAACTTTGCCTACCCACTAATTTGGACCTAAGGAATCCAATTATGTAATTTGATTCTTGGGTTAGCTGCTGCAAACAAGAGTTTGAACACAACAGTTTTGAATTTCCATTGTGTCCTCCCCTTAAAGAATTTGAAGTTTGAGTTTAACATTTAGTTCAAACTCTGATTTTTAAACCCTCCCATTGCACTTGAGTTCTTCACTTCTGTGGTTTTAATCCACATGAGGTCCATCCATGCAGTAACCCTAAGTTTGTTTAGAAGAATCTCACCTATCATCATATGTGGGAAAAAGTTTCAACTAAGCCCCTTTTTCATACGCATGACTCCAACATTTGTGCAAACTCATGTTTCTTTGTATTCACATTTTTGGGACCTTTACAATCCTCCCCCCTTAAAAGAATCTCGTCCCGAGATTACAAAAGAAAGATGAGGCGGATGTAATTACAAAATTTATGACAACAGTTCCAGATAGTTATTGTGGATGTAATTTCACTCTCCCAAGTCGCTTCTTCCGGTGTGTGATTACTCCACAGGACTTTGTAAAATTTCAAAGTCCGATTTCGAGTGATCCGGCTCTTCTCGTCGATAATCTTGATGGGCTGCTCGGCGTAGGTGAGATCCGGTTGCAATATCTCCATGTCTTCTGAAAGGATCTCCGTCGGTCTCTTCAAACACTTTCTCAAGTGTGAGACATAGAAGACGTCGTGGATGCCTGATAAGGATGGCGGCAGCTCCAAACGGTAGGCTACCGGGCCACACCGTTATGTAATAACGAACGGACCCACAAAGCGAGGCGCTAGCTTTCCCTTGACCCCGAATCGATGAATTCCCTTCATCGGGGATACTCGTTGACAGACGTGATCTCCGACTTCAAAACACAAGGGTCGGCGTCGCTGGTCCGCATAGCTCTTCTGGCGAGATTGAGCGGCCCTGAGGTTTTCTAGAATCAGCTGGACCCGCTCTTCGGCATATTTTACAAGATCAATGCCGAAAATTACCCTCTTGCCCGATTCACACCAATTGAGTGGTGTGCGGCACTTCCTGCCATAAAGCGCTTCGTATGGTGCCATTTTAATACTGGATTGGTAACCTTTGTTGTAGGAGAACTCTGCTAACGGCAAATGGTTATCCCAGTTCTTTCCATGATCTATGGCACATGCCCTCAGCATATCTTCCAAAATCTGATTCACCCTCTCCGTTTGACCGTCGGTCTAAGGATGGTATGCTGAGCTTCTGATTAATTTTGTTCTCAGAGATTCATGTAGTTGCTCCAAAAAACGAGCAACAAATATTGAACCTCGGTCCGATATGATGGTCTTGGGGACTCCATGTAAGCACACAATCCTTGAAAGATACAACTCTGCATATTGCTTAGTTGAAAACCTTGTACTCACTGGGATGAAGTGGGCTGATTTTGTTAAGCGATCAACAATCACCCAAATGGAGTCATGCTTTCTGGACGTGAGAGGTAGTCCAACAATAAAGTCCATGCTGATGTCCTCCCACTTCCATGCCAGAATACTTAATGGTTGTAGCATTCCTGCTTTCTTTATGTGATCAGCTTTGACTCGCCGACATGTATCACACTCGGATACATATTTGGCAATTTCTCGCTTCATCCGAGTCCACCAAAATTTTGTTTTCAGGTCTTGATACATCTTATTGCTCCCGGGATGTATCGAGTACTTGGACATATGAGCTTCGTCCAAGATCTTCTTCCTTAGCTTCAGGTTCCGGGGTACCATGATACGGTTGTTAAACCATAATACACCTTGTTCATCTTCCCGGAAACATTTCATTTTATCCTCATTAATTCTTGCCCGGATTTTCCACATTCCTTTATCTCTCTTTTGGGCTTGTACAATTTCTTCTCTAATGGTAGGCACAAGAGCAAGATTATACAATGCCCCATACGGAATCACCCGCAAGCTTGGTTCTTCGTCCTCCTCCGGAACAACTGACAAATTATTAACGTGGGACTTATGACTGAGTGCATCAGCCACCACGTTAGCTTTGCCCGGATGGTAATGGATCTCGAGCTCATAGTCTTTAATTAATTCCAGCCATCTCCGCTGCCTCATATTAATATCCTTCTGAGCGAATTTATATTTGAGGCTCTTATGGTCGGTGTAGAGGTGCGCTAAATTCCCAAGTAAGTAGTGCCTCCACATCTTCAACGCAAGCACCACTGCAGCGAGTTCTAGGTCATGAGTGGGGTAGTGCTGCTCGTGGTTGCGGAGTTGACGAGACCCATACGCGATCACGCGTCTATCTTGCATTAAGACGCAGCCAAGTCCAATGCCTGAGGCATCACAATAAACATCAAATGGCTTTGTTGTGTCCGGTTGGCCTAACACCGGTGCCGTTGTGAGATGTTTCTTTAGAGTTTGAAATGCCTCTTCACAGGCCTCTGTCCACACATACTTGCTGCTCTTCTTCAATAACTCTGTCATTGGTTTAGCCACCTTTGAGAAGCTGGGAATAAATCTCCGATAGTAACCCGCTAGCCCCAGAAAACTGCGGATTTGATGAACAGATGTTGGAGACTCCCACTTCGAGACTTGCTCAATTTTAGTTGGATCCACGGCCACCCCCTCCGCTGAAATAATGTGGCCTAAGAAGGGTACCTTGCTGATCCAAAATTCACATTTGCTGAATTTGGCGTACAGCTTATGTTCCCGTAAGCGTTGGAGCACAATATGAAGATGTTTGGTGTGCTCCTCCTCTGATTTGGAGTATACGAGAATGTCGTCGATGAAAACCACGACGAACTGATCCAACTCTGGCATGAATACTGAATTCATGAGATACATGAAGTGTACGGGTGCATTTATTAGCCCGAAAGACATGACTAGATACTCATAGAGCCCGTATCTAGTCGAGAAAGCCGTCCTCGTTATATCCTCCCCTCTGATCTTTATCTGATGATAACCGGACCGTAAGTCCATCTTGGAGAATACCTTGGCACCCACCAACTGATCAAATAATATATAGATCCGCCGCAGTGGATATTTATTTTTGATCGTCACTGCATTCAGCGGTCGATAATCCACACATAACCGAAGTGATTCATCCTTTTTCTTCACAAAGAGGGCTGAACAGCCCCATGGCGATGAACTTGGTCGGATGAACCCTTTGTCCATTAAGTCCTTTAGCTGTTCTTTCAGTTCATATAATTCCTTCGGAGACATTTTGTACGGCCTCCGGGATATTGGTGTGGTTCCCGGTGCTAACTCGATCTTGAATACCACATCCCTCTCAGGCGGCATCCCTGGAAGATCATCCGGAAACACATCTGGGTACTCACGGACCACTGGAATATCCTCCAGTTTCGTGGTCACACTGTGGTACACCACTGGATTTTTAGAATCCACGGCTTCAAGTATGAGCGTTTGGAGACCGTAGATCAGAGAGTCCAAACTAACAATCCGTGGACCGATGTCAAGAACATCCCCGTGGTAGTCCATCCACGCCATACCTAGAATCACGTCGATCTTCTGCCCCTCTAATACAATGAGGGTTGGGGGGTATAAGTTTCCACCTAAGCACAATGGTGCTTTGATCACTACTTCATTAGCAGCTATATTTCCACCCGGTGAGCGGATAAGATAGTGATCCTTCGGTGTAGAGGTGGAGAGCTCAGCTTTGCGCACAAACAACCTGCTGATGAAATTGTGTGTAGCTCCAGAGTCAAATAAAATTAATACGGGCAGTCCATTGAGGGTGAACATTCCCGCTAGCACAGGTGCCCCATCTGGCACATCCTCTAGAGCTGTATGATAAATGCACCCGGATTTTGGTGCTGTTCCTTGAAACTGAGCACGGGGTTGATTTATACCCCGCCCCGGTGTAGTTTCTCTATGGTGTATCCTTTCTGGACACTTACTACTGATGTGACCCAAGTACCTGCACGTGAAGCACGGTTTCTCAGCCGCTTCCTGGTTGCTCTGTGTACGGACACTAGTTGTATTCTGCTGCGGCAAGAACACTTGAGGAACATAATAACGTGGCTGCATATACCGTTGTTGCAGCTGTCCGACTTCAGAGTATTGAGCTGAACGACCCGAATGTTGCTGGAGTCGTCGAGCCGGCTGCATCAGCTGACAGTTCAGGGTACTGTCTACCACCCTGTATTTCTGCGGAGCACTCCTGCTACTTTCCGGTGGTATATGGTTCTTTCTTTTCTCAGCCTGAACTTCCCGCTGAGCATCTTCAACCATGATGGCAGCACTCATCAATTCGTTGAAGTTCTTTCGATCAGCTAAAACGAGTCTCTCCTTTAGCTTGGGATTGAGGCTGCGGAAGAACCATTCACACTTTTGTGCTTCGGTGTTCACATGTTGAGGTCCATACTGTACCAGCTTGTTGAACACTCGCGAATGCTCGTATGCACCCCTCCCTCCTTGTTTTAAGGCCAGAAACTCCTCGAGTTTCCGCTGAATTATTCCGGAAGGAACATGATACGCAAGAAACGCCTTCCGGAATTCTGCCCATGTAAGGTCATGTCCAGCTGGTAAGGAGGCGAGTTGATTTGCCCACCATGCACTGGCGGACCCGTGAAGTTGTTGCGCTGCGTATAAAACCTTCTGATGTTCGGTGCATTGAAGCAACCCAAACTTAGACTCAATGGTACGGATCCAGCTATCCGCCACCAGAGGATCCTCAGCTTCTATGAAAACTGGTGGTTGAGTTGCCAATAACTCAACATAGGAATTCAGCTGAGTTTGGCGCAAGTCTTCGTCTTGACATCCCCCTTGACGGGATGTATTCATCACCAGGGTGCGGAGCAAGTCGGTTCGCTCATCAATTGCACCCGTCATGGCAGCCATAATGTCCGCCATTGTGACCATGGGTGAAGGTCCCGGTGGAGGCTGCGGTTGTGGAGCTCGCTGCTCCCGCTGTGGAGAGTTATCACTACCACCACCACTGGAACCACCTACTTCACCCATGGAATGAGTTCGCACCATTCTGCAATTGCAAGAGTTCATTATCAGTTCAACACTATCACTTGATTTATTTCATAAACAGAGTAGTGCAACACTGATAATGAAATCTTGACATGTAAGCAAAATGATTTAAGCGCAAACTGATGTAGCTAACAGCAAGGATTTAAAAGCAGATTGACCGGTCCCTAAACAAACCAGATTTTGATCCAGTTAAAAGCATTTTCATGACTCATGTTGAATACTGAAGTTAAAGTTAACTTCAATGTCTTTGCAACGAGCATCCAAATGCCTCCATATCACTTCTGGATCAAAAGTTATGATTTCGCAAAGTTGACAGACTTTCTGGATAAAATTTGCCAGCATCTCCTTTGTATATGGCTGACTTTATCATAGTTTTATATGCAAATACAACAAGAATCTGAACAACCTTTGAACTACAAAAAGGTTGCATATCTCATAACCTTTCCAACGGTGTATCACAGGATCCTTAGGGATTTTTCTACAGGAAGTTATGGCTTAAAAACAGAAAGGTCCAGAGAGGTTTTTCTGCTGTCCTGGTTCTGAACAGTTTGCCTTCATCTGGACTTTTCACCAACTTAACGTGTGATTTTGCTCTGGAGGTCTACAAGAACGTTGTAGAGCACTTGAAAATCTTTCCAGAACTGTATCATACACCTTAATTGGATCAAGCTACTCAGAGTTACGCTCTGTTAAAGTACAGAAAGAATTCCTGCCTGAAACAGAGCACTCTGTTTTTGAAATCTTTGAAACCTAAACCTTCTCTCATTTGAATCTTAGCTCAAAATAAGAGTTCAGTAACTAATACTTATTTCAAACTTCCATTTTTAGTTGAAAGTTAGCTCATGAATCATTTCTGCATAGGTAAGGAGTTATTAAGTGTAGTACGGTGTCGATGCACCGTAAGAAGCATGTCGGTACTACGTAGCCTCACCAAAGAAAATCCTAAACCGGATTATACCGGCATATCCGTTTTATCAGTGGCACTAAACGGTCTCTCGCACATGTGTACTACACGGGGTATGTACGTGGTTAGTACGTGCAGAAGAACACTCAATAGTGGTGCACTCAAAGGTTGTTTCATTTCAGGCAGTTCCATATTTGAAAGTGAATACAAACACCCGTATCATTGCCATACGGCCGTCCTTGAGTTAAGTCACATCTCAAGGTACGTGATCATGTTTCAACAACACACGACGCGGAACCCGAGTATATCATGAACGGGTCGTCACGGTTGGGAATGTTACCAACCCAACAGATACCACCTACTGCCCTGCAGGGCACACCGATGGCAAGCGCTGCGTATGTCCTCCTGGGCCAATTCCAGACGAACACACTATCGCGTTACTGACCACACGATGGGGTCTCCACTTGCTTGCCTAATGCACGCTAGGGATCAGCGTTTCATATGAACTCAGGAACATGAAGAGTTCAAGAGTTTCATATTGACGTCTCACACCAAGCTGTGAGACCTATCCCTGAACCACTTTCCTCGTCAGGGGAGCTAACCGAAATTGAACCGCTTTCGGTGGCGTTCCTTACCATTCTTACCTGAGCGTGCGTCGTTACATAATCAAAGTTCAGAATTATAACAAGTATGTTAGTGCTTGCCACTTTAAGTAACTATACTACTATAGTCCTTATGTGGGTCTAATACCGTTTCCTCACCGTATCCTAAGTTTTGTCGTAATACAATCCTTATTCCGTGCGCTATTACCAATGCGGCTCTGATACCACGCTGTGAGGACCCGCCATCCCGATCACTCACAGGGACGGGGCACCTCGCCCGGTAATCGCATTGGGTGGTGCCGTGCGATGCGGCACCTAACAGCACACATAATAAAGCATCATATTACATAAATTAAGCGGAAGCTTACAACGTGTAAATTTTACAAATACTTCGCAAAAATATGCTACAACGGAAGACTATTACAACTCACGTATCATACCTATGCTAAGCAACAGAGAAGGTGTCCAGCCCACGGACCCTTCTCGCTAGCAACACTATCATAATAGCAGCGGCAAGGGTTGCCATGAGTTCACCACTCGGAGAGCTCCGAGTCTCATCGGACACCCGTACATATCAGCGTACTGTTATTACCTGCAAAACAACTCATGCAGTATCTGTGAGCACGAAGCTCAGCTAGACTAATCCGTCACCCTAGTCATGAAACTCTACATGATGAAAATAGAGGGCTTATTATAGAAGTTTGCACAAACGATGAACTTGAGCTAAAGGAAAGTCCTTACTTCAAGTGTTAAGCAACTTCTATAACCCTCGCGCAACTTACATCGAGACTCCACAATCAAACAAGAAACGCTTCATCTCGATGTTAATTGCCCGAGGTGAAAGTAACTTTTGTGAGCTATCCTAGACTCATACTGACCTTGCGCCATCAACGTCGAGACTCCACAATCAAACAAGAAACGCTTTGCCTCGACGCTACTAGACCAAGGTGGAAATTAAATTTAGTGAAGTGTTGATCATTCCTCATCTCCATTATGAGGATTACCCACGAAGCATATTAAATGTTTCCCGGTTTATTACTACGTCACGACGCAGAGAACAAGTATGCTCGGTCCATTCCGCGAGCGACGGTGAATGCAGTCAAAAACACCCGGCTGACACGACACGTACGCCCGTACTCAATGTTGCACACAGCAACCATCACTGACGTCGTACGTGGCAACCTTTCACACGACACCGAAATGTCGAACCGGTCCCACCGACTGGGATTAAGTCTCTCTACGACAAACCCTCGTAGAGCCGACTTCTCTATCCTTTCAGCGTCGGCATCAGACGGTGAGGTATGCCTCGACACCCAGGTTAACATGTTACATCGGTTTCCTGGGTCCAATATAGCCAGTATGCATCCGGTGCACAACTCAAACTTGTCCAACGGGCCGCACACGAGAACGGGCCTTAATCGACTCAGACATATACTAGGTTCACAGGACCACGCCCTTGATCCTTCCATTCACTGCCCGGTCTCCATTCCCAACTATGAGGATCAATTCCCAACTCTTCCGATTGATCCCCCTTAACCCCGTTTCACGAGTAGGAAACTGCCCACTCGAGTTATGCCTCTTTTAATCCACTTTTGTTAGTTTGAGATCAGCAGTTATAATCAATGATAACCTATTCTACATTTAAACTCCAAGGTTTTCTGGGTCATGCATTTGGGGCTTCATACCATCTAGACTTAATACAATAAACAAATTACTAGACCAAGTTAAGTGAATACAAATAAAAGCTTGTAAATTTAGATGCAAACCGGGGCTTGCCTTTGTTTTGCAGGGGACTTATATATAATATGCAGATTCAGTTAGTGAAGATCACTCGGCTTGATCAAGTGCTGTCCTCCTTCCTTGGTCTCCCCTCCGATGACTTCAAGTCCTTCACGTAGATGCTACACGTAATGAATATGCATATGGATTTAATTGTAAAGATTTTGCTACCAGTTTCAAAAACAAGTTTCAAAACTGGAACTCTGTTTAAGAATTTAAAACGACACTGGTGCTAGTGGTTTGGGTTTGGATCTAAGCACATGATTAAGTGCTAAGTGGTTCCCCCCCTCTTCTATATTGATCTTCTTAAGTGGTTAAACAGAACAGGGGTGATCCAGAGCTCCAATGGAGCTGAGAATTTTCATATGAGTTCCTTGTCACAAGAAAGTCCTCTGGACCAAAAATTAGCACTTTTCATTGAGTGGTTTGTTCAGAACAATTTTCTAAGCAATTAAGCAAAGAAGAATTAATTCTGGGATCACATCCATGTTCATGCCAAACTTAGTGAACTACGATTTCAATTATATTTCATGTAGCTTGCATGAATTTTCCTAGGATTTTTTAAGCTAAGAATCTCCCAGTAATGAATTCCCAAGTTCTGGGAATTCCCAGAAAATGTTTCTGTAGCCCATTGGATACAGCACCTTAAATCCTGAGTTGCCCTGATCAAATCAACTCCAATCAAGCTGAAACTTTTACAGGTGTTCACTAATACCCTAAAGAATATTCTGGCAAAATTTGAGTATTTTTGGGTTAACCAAACTCCCTCGAAAATTCTTTTTCTGAAAAGTTTAAAGAATTTTTCAGAATTAAATAAAGGGTTTCATACAAATTGGATTTCATATTTGGATAGTAATCTATCAGAGGAATCCAACAAAATTTGTTTTACAATTTTTCGATTCTCCTACACAAAGTTGTGGCTATTTAAACTTTGAACTGAAATCTGAAAATCATAAAATGTTCAAATGCTGACTGTGGGTCCAGGGGACATGTGTCACTCGCTGGGACGAGCCACACGGGGCTACTGGACTTTTCCCACGCAGCCACAAGAGATCCCAGCGCCACAGCCGATCAGAAATTTGAACCACTGTCGCTGACATGTGGGACCCGCCTGGTCGTCTTCAACCTCCGGTCACGCGCGGCCGCGCGCCGCCGGGCTCGCCGGAGTTCGATGTATTCCGGTCTCCCGGCCATCCCCCGAGCCCTCCCTTGCTGCTAGGGTCTAATTTATTGTGCTGAACACGATGGGACCCTCTCCCCCAGCCGGCGGTGGCTCTAACCTAGCCGGCCACGGTGCGGCGGCTCTGTACAAGTTCGGCGACGTCGCCCGGCCAACCTAGCCCCCAAGACACTGGTGGGACGGCGCTACAGCACCAGTGAACCATGGGGATGCTTGACCTAGCCTTAAAGCTGCTCGGGACCGGCATCTAATGGTGTCTCACCGTGCACCCGAGACCTTCCCCGCGTTCGAGCTCGGAACTCCTGGAATTCATGCGGTCTACGTGCATTTTTCCAGCTAGGGTTGTGAAGGGATAATGATCGCCGACTAGTAGCGGTCCCGTGTGCAAGAATTGACGAGCTAAGACTGAGAAAGGAGATTGAATTTGTGATTTCCATACCGGAAGGTCGGATTGTGCCCGCCGGAGAACTTTCCTCAAATTCGAGCCCGGTAGATCATCTCATGGCTTGAGCTTCGGGGACGAGCATCAGGGAGTCGTTGCGCATCCGAGGGTGGTCTTGCTCGGACCTGAGAAGATTTTTGTAGGGCTGTCCACGTAAGACCACTTCGGTTTCTCACCGGTGGAGCCTCGGTGCTCGGCGGAATTCGTCAAACTGCAAACGAAGCGACAATACAGCGTAGTGGCGAGGTGGTTAGCTGGGGAACGTGTTGGCGCTCACTTTTGCCATGGATCACTCCCGCAGCGGGGGAGCAACGCCGGTTTGCAACAGGCCGGACGGGAAGCGGCACCGACAGGTTTCTGTTGTGTGCGCGAATGGGAACAGAGACGACGCGCGAGCTGCAGTGATAAGCGCGGGGAAAACAGGTCGCCAGCTCGACGATCGTGAGGTGGGGAGAGGTGGCTCTGGTCGCCCCGGTGACACGCGGTGAGAACTGCCCGATTGTCGCGGTGGCGCCGTTACTTCGCGGGGAGGATGAAAAACAGCGACTGTGGACTGCCCGGACTGAAGATCTTTTGCACACTGAGCTCCTCCCAATGACATGTGGGCCCCACAGGCAGTCCCTCCTCAGCCCTCAGAAGATTTCCAAAATTTGGCCAGTGACCAATTTAGATGTTTGGAGCAAAAATATGAGCTGAACTTGGGTAGTTAGACAAATTCCCTCCAAATTCAAATGTATATTTGAATTCTTAAAATATTTGAATCCTTTTTGAAAAAAAGGGTAGCAAACCATTCCCAAACTTAATGAAACTTTGTCTACCCACTAATTTGGACCTAAGGAATCCAATTATGTAATTTGATTCTTGGGTTAGCTGCTACAAACAAGAGATTGAACACAACAGTTTTGAATTTCCATTGTGTCCTCCCTTATTTGAAGTTTGAGTTTAACATTTAGTTCAAACTATGATTTTTAAACCCTCCCATTGCACTTGAGTTCTTCACTTCTGTGGTTTTAATCCACATGAGGTCCATCCATGCAGTAACCGTAAGTTTGTTTAGAAGAATCTCACCTATCATCATATGTGGGAAAAAGTTTCAACTAAGCCCCTTTTTCATACACATGACTCCAACATTTGTGCAAACTCATGTTTCTTTGTATTCACATTTTTGGGACCTTTACACTATATATCTTCTTTCATTAATTTAAGCCTGTGACGTGAACACATGTCAAAGCACCTCACGTATCTCTACTATGTGTGGATGTGGATATTCGCCAAAGCGTCCCACAACTCACACCAGCACACAAACAAAAGCAATCATCACAAAGGTCAACACACAACTCCTATTCGCTACTATGATTTAAATGTTCCTAGCTTATTTAATGGGAATCCTAAACTTAATCATGTGAACTGGTGCAGTTCCCGCCGTGTGACGGGTGTGGTCCATCGGACACCTCAATGGGGTCAAGTGCACTCCCACATGGTGGTGAACGAGTACTTATACGTGTTGTGCTCCGGATCACCGACATCTATAATTAGGACATGAAAAACTTTAGAGAAGGAAGAAAATACCTCAAAACTTCAGAAGCTATGAAGCAAGGAAGCAAAGGTGTGGTTGTCCAAAAGAAGAGAAAAGAGGGGCTGAAAATAGCACTTTGCGGTGGCTGAGTTGACAAGAGAGGTGCAGCAGCAAGCAATTTTCGAAAATAACAGTTTAGAGGGGTGTGCCTATGTGTTTTAGAGTGTCCATTCTACCTAGTCTTGTGTCCTACGGTCAACATGGCTATGATACCAATCTGTGACACCCGGCTCCGTAGAAAACGGAACCGAGCTAATGCATATGTGTGCCCAGGATGTTCATCACACATACACATGTAATCCACAAACTGAATTCAGAATATAACCATGAATAAATAGTGTTTAAGTACTTTATTACATCGACTAATTGTCTCACTTATGATAGTCTATCTTATCTCTGCAGAGGAAGTCTTTAAACGATAGCGGAAACAACTAAACAGCAGCGGCTCTATCTTCAACTCCACAGGAAAGTTGACGGTAGTTCACACGCCTAGTACTCCACATGATCTTCGAAGTATTCATCTTCTGTAGCTGATGTTTATGTGATAATGCAAGGGTGAGTACATGTCGTACTCAGCAAGTGCGGGGAAAGTATGACATGTAGCTTACAGCAAGGTAGGAATAAAAAGGCTCTTTGCAGCAAGCAAATTTTATTTCACAAACATGATAAAAATAGCAACTAAGTCTAGATGAATTTAATCCCAATATAACCAAGTAAAACAGCAACATTCTTTCATCATAAATCACCTTTTCTCAAGTCTCAACCAGCCATTAATCTTTCTCATACTCATCTCGTGCTCATAGATATTCATAACCATCTCATATTCATATAACCAAAGCCAAACTCTTTGTCATGACTCAACAGTTCCAAACCAATCCCAGTGACCATACCATAACCATACCGAATAACAATCCCAAGTTTTCCCTCTAATCATGTGAGTTGGTCAGGCGCTTGTGACCGTAAGCATGGCTATCATGATAGTTTTACACTCTACAGAGGTGGCACCACTTTACCCACAAGTTTGTGATCTCGTCACCCGTCGGCGACTGCAGAACCTCCATTATACCAGTACACGACCGTCGGTGTATGGCCAAGAGATCACAAAATAGCCTTTACAAAGGGGCTACAAGATGTATGGACTCACTAAGGTTTCACCAGCAGGCTCTAATCACCATTCTCCCACCTACGGGCCCCCTCTTGTGCCATGTGGTTCCCAGGTCAGTCCTCTCTCGACTCCCATTCCCCGTGCCTTCCACGGTCCATAACAAACTAGCAACACACCTAATTAGTCAGCTAAGCCGCACCCATATTGGGCCTTGTGGTGGCACTATTTTCCTGGCATGTGCTGGCATGAACCGGTCCTTAGATCTATGGCAAGTAAACCACCATCTCACTCAGCAACATCCACAATTCAAACATTCCTAGATCTCCCCCGATTCCATGTTCATTATCATCATCAAGTTCTCATTATCATTATTTATATGAGTGCAGTAGCTAACCACGTTTAATTCAGCTTCCCGTATCCCGTGGATTAAGCGAAGCAAAAAGGAAAAACGACCATACCCAACTCATCAACTTTCCCGGCGACAGGGATGGTTAACAAAACTACTAAACTCTTATAAAAGGGTGTCCCATCAAGTTGACTCAAGCATACACATTTTCGCAAACAAAACAGTTTTAAAAATGGGATCAATATGGTCAAGGGGCACTTGCCTTGCTCCCGTGGCTATTTTTGTTCGAGCGTCTCGAAGTCTTGGTGCTGTAGTTCTTCGTAGATGGCTCCCTGAGATTGTGCTTCTACTCACGACCACGCACATACAAATTTTACAGCAATCAATCATCATGCACAAACTTTACCAAAGATGCAATAGAGTAGATGGATGCAGATCCTATGGTGCTGTTTTACTAGACCAGTTTATACGTGTTCTTGCATGTTTTAATGGCTTTCATGGGGTTTTATGATGAACAAGGGTGTAGGGGTCAAGTGTGGACGTGGTGATGATCTTAGCTCAAGATCTAGATCAATTCCATTGTCAACAACCGATCAAAACATGATCTGTCCACATGCAAAGTTCTGCTTGAAGGGAGCGAAGAGAACGGATGCGTAGAACAGCTATGGTGTCGTAAGATGGTAACGAAGACCTACCTCGCTTCCCTTTGATGACAGGGCCTTCCTCCTAGCAACGGCAGCAGCGGGGGCTCACCGGCGACTGAACTCCGGCGAGGGGGTCTAACTCGGCGAGTTGGGGCTAGGGCCTCTAAGTCGTCGACATGGGAGGAGGAAAAAGAAGAAAGGGGTTTACGGCTACGGGGGGGGGGGTTCGAGTTCTATTTTTAAGGGGAAAAAGAGGAGTCCTACTCAAATTGGAGCTCAAATCAGAGTCCAACTCAACTTTGGATCTCAACAAACTTATATCCAATTGATTTGATGCGGCAGCAGTATGGGAAATTTAGAAATTTTTGGGGGATTGTGTCGGTACCCTCAGTACCGGGTATTCCCGCGCACAGGAGGAAAAACCGCCTAAGGACCTCGTATCTCCGTCAGGGTGAGCTGCGGAGGCGCCACGTGTCCAGCAGGGGCCGGTCCTTTCTTCACTTCAGAGGCGAGCTTCGGACCTGCCACGTGGCCACTGCCAGGGTGAGCTCCGAAGGCACCACATGTCCAGCGGGGCCGGGCCTCCCCCCTCCTCAGAGGCGAGCTCCTGGGGCACCACGTGTCCCACGTGGCCAAGCTTCCCTTCTCCTCGGAGGCGAGCTCCAAAGGCAACACGTGTCCAGCGGGGCCGGACCTCCCTTCTCCTCAGAGGCGAGCTCCGGTGGCGACATGTGTCCAGCGGGTCGGGGCCTCTCCTCTACTCCGAGACGAGCTCCGGTGGCGACACGTGTCCAGCGGGCCGAGGCCTCTCCTCTCCTCAGAGACGAGCTCCGGTGGCGACACGTGTCCAGCGAGCCGGACCTCCCTCCTCCTTAGAGCAAAGCTCCGAGGGCGACACGTGTCCTGCGGGGCGGGACCTCATCCCTTCTGCAGGGGTGAACTCTGAAGTCGACACGTGTCTGGCGGGGCCGGATCTCATCCCTTCCGCAGGGGTGAGCTCTGAAGGCGCCACGTGTCCGGCGAGGCCGGACCTCATCCCTTCCGCAGGGATGAGCTCCGAGGGCGCCAGCCGGGGGACGTGTCAGCGGCGCACTTCGACAAATTGGAATTGGCTCATCTCAGCTATCTTTTTCCCATTCCCCATCATTTTTATCATTCTTTCTCCATTTATACTTCTTTTATAATGTTTCTCTACATGAAAAATGTATGCAATGCATGGAGTGAATTTGAGGGTGTTACACCCTGGTCCCTCAGACAGGATTTAAACTTTTCTCTCGATTTATTTGAATCCCAGATTTTCCTCAGGCTTTAGAATGCCATAACTTTTTCTAGGAAACTCCAACTTTAGTGATTAAAATTTGGTTAGATTCAGGTTGACAATCGCTATCCAAATATACAACCAAATTTTTATGAAAGTCGTTATTTAATTCTGGAAAATTCTTTTAAGCTTTTCAGCTAAAAAATTTTAGTGGGAGTTTGGTTTATCCAAAAATCGTCAACTTTTGCCAGAATATTATTTATGATGTTATTGAAATCATGTAAAATTTTCAGCTCATTTAGAGTTTATTTGGTTAGGAGAATTCAGATTTCAAATTGCTGCGTTAAAATGAATTCAGAAACATTTTCAGAGAATTCCCAAAACTTGGAAATTCTGTTCTGGGCAATCCTTACCTCTAAAAATCCTAGAAAAATTCATGCAGACTCCATGAACTATAATTGAAATTTTAGTTTACTAAGTTTGACATGAACATGAGTGTTACCTCAAAATTATTTCTTCTTTGCTTAATTACTTAGAGAATTATTATGAATAAACCACTCAGTGAAAAGTGCAAAATTTTGGTCCAGATGACTTTCTTTTGACAAGGAACTCACATGGAATTTTTCAGCTCCATTGGAGCTCTGAATCATCACTATCCTATGTAACCTCTTTAGGTGATCAACACACAAGTGATGAAAAGCACTTAACACTTGATCATAGTGCTTAAACCAAACCCAAACACTAGCACCAGTGTCATTTTAAATTATTAAACAAAGTTCCAGTTTTTAAACTTGTCATTAGAGCTTATTAGCAAAAGTTTTACAATTATATACATATGCATATTCATATCGTATAGCATCTACGTGAGAACGTGTGAAAGAATTGAAGTGAAGATCAAGGAGGGAGAAGAGCGAGTGATCAAGCCTCAAGTGATCTTCACTAACTGTTATATTAGTCACCTGCAAAACAGGCAAGCCCCGGATTGAGTTTGACAGTTTTATAAAGTATTTCCATTTCTAGAGACCATAGCTTTGAATTGTTTCATTGCATTAAGTCTAGTTGATAATGAAAACCGAACTGCATGACCAGAAATGTCCTAAGAGAGAAAGTGTAGAATAGCACGTCCTCAAGTGGATTTGGCTACGCTAAATGTTAGTTGGGAAGGTCTAGTAGAAGTCAAGTAGTTGGAATCTACTCGCGAGTTTAGGGTGTGGTTTATTCGGAGCTGGTCAAGATTAGAAACAATGAGGAAAGTTCACACATAAGAAATGGAGACCGAGCAGGGAGGTTTAGGTGCAGCAGGCTGCGGACCGTGCATGCATAGCCCTGCCTGTGTCGGTTAAGGCTCGTCCATGCTTTCCCTTGTTGGACAAGTTTGAGTTGTGTACCGGGCGCATACTGGCTATATGGGACCTAGTAAACCGAAGTACCTCAGGATATCCACATTGGAAATTTTCTAACCGCCGTAGGCTTTTAGCATCCGGGTAGCATAAGGTAACTCGATCAAGAATATATCACTGCAGGTATGTACCTTGAGTGAGCTTGCATATTTGGGGCAGTTAGACCGCGTCTTGTGTGGAATGAAGATCTTGGGATAGGTGGCCTCGTACAACGTCAGTCGAGGTTGCTGCCGGAAACTCGGAGTACGGGTGTACGTGTCGTGTAGTCCGGGCGTGTACTGATTCTAATCACCATCGCTCGTGGTCATATGAGCAAACTTGCCCACTGCGTCTTGACGTAGTAAGAACTGAACTGGTTTCTTTTGAACTTGATAAGGATGTGATTTAAGTTGTATTGGAACCATGCTTGAATTAGAATAGGCTAATTAAACTTTACTTCACTTTGTGCAAGAAGGATCGCAATAAAGCAATTCTTGTTTGATTGTGGAGTTGTGATGCTGTTCGGCTCAAGGTCTTTACAATGAGGTTTAAAATTTAAAAGTAAGGATCAACATTAGGCAAGTCCTTTATGCAAATTCAGCTACCCTATTTCATCCTGTCGTGCATGTAGAGTTTCTTTTTTAGGAGAGATGGATCAGTCTTGCTGAGCCTATGTGCTCACGCTTGCTATATGAGTGGTTTTGCATGTTAACATCGCTGCTAAGAAGAAGGTTGTCCGGTGAGACTCGGAGACTTCCGAGTCATTTAACACATGGAGAGCCCAGCCGCTGTCATGTCTTCGTGTTGCTAGCGAGAGGAGTCCGCAGGCTGGACCTCTTCTCGACTGCTCATTAGGTAATCAACGTGTGATGATTATAAGTCTTCTTCTGTAGCTATTTGATGTAAATAATTTACAAAGAAAAACTTGTAAACTTCCGCTATTATTTTATGTAATACATGTTTCCTTATATGTGTGCTGTTGGGTGCCACACAACACGGCACCACCCATGCGATTTCCGGGCGAGTGGCACGACGCCGTGAATGAACGGGTGGCGTGGTCCCTGTCATGATTTTGCTCTGGAGGTCTACAGAGAATTTGTAGAGCACTTAAAAATATTTCCAGAACTTTATCATACACCTCAATTGGGTAAAGCTACTCAGAGTTATGCTCTGCCAAAGTCCAGCAAGAATTTCTGCCAGAACAGAGCACTCTGTTTTTGAAACTTTTTAAGCCTAGTCATTCTCTCATTTGAATCTTAGCTCAAAATAAGAGTTCAATAACTAATATTTGTTTCAAACTTCCATTTTTAGTTGAAAGTTAGTTCATGGGTCATTTCTTTATAGGGAAGAGGTTATTAAGTTTAGTACGATGTCTAAACATCAGAAGAAAGATGTCGGTACTACGTAGCATCACAAAAGAAAATCCTAACCGGATTATACCGGCATATCTGTATCCTTAGGTGGCACTAAGAATGGTCAGTCGCAAATGTGTTCTACTCGTACTACGGTTTTGTGGTTAAAACGCCTGCATAAGTCACACACAATCATCAGGTTCGGCTGCACACAGAACCCGGTCCCGATACAGTTCTGTCGAAGTGTTCAGTCGACACTTCCCCCGGGCCTGCACTGGGCAGCCCGCGGAGGTTCTTTTTTTGGTGGGGCTAGTCTCTAGCGGAGAGCTTGCGCAGATGGACGAGTTAGTAAGAGCTTGACACGGCGAGTTTTACATGGTTCAGGCCGCCGGAGCGTAAAACCCTACGTCCACGGCGAGCTATGGAGCTCGCTGTATTTCTTGCTGCTCGGGGCCGGAGGCCTGAGCTTGGGGGTGAGTTAAAGCTTGAGAGTGTATGGCTAGCGTATGAGTTGCAAAGTGCGAACCCAGGGTGCGAGTGGCTAAAGTGCGAACCCCTGCTAACGTCGCCTACCCGAGCCTTTTATAGTCCAAGACTCGGGTGGCTTACAAGGGGGGCCGGGACCCGACAGGTGGTCCCGGGGAGATTGACTGATATCTACCGTATCTGCAGTTATGCCGGTAGTTGTCTCTGCCGAAGGCTTCTGAGTCTTTGTCTTGTAGCTCTGCCCATGTCGCATGCTAGTCATAGTGGATGATGACGGCGGGGGCGGCATGGGATGTCTTGTCGCTGCGTTTATTGGCTGGCAGGCTCTGACACTGCGCGCTAGTCTATGATGCGACTGGGCGCAACGGCACCTGACAGAGGCGTGCTCCGCGTCTCCCGTCTTGGGAAGGCGCGGGCCTTGAATACCTTGTACAGGAAAGGTATGGGGCGTCTTTACGCCCGCTGCCTATCGCTCGGGGGCAGGCAGCGCCGTTCTGCTGGCCACGTGGCGGGCCCGGAGCCCTCCTCAGAAGAGAGGGCACGTGGAGCCTTCGGACCTCTCCCCGCGGAGGGGGAGGTTCGGCTTCTGTTGGCCACGTGGCGAGCCCGGAGCTCCTCTCTGAGGAGGGGGAGGTCCGGCCTCTCTAGACACGCGGCACCTTCGGACCTCTCTCCCACGGAGGGGGAGGTCCGGCTTCTGTATGCCACGTGGTGGGCCCGGAGCTCTCCTCTGAGGAGAGGGAGGTCCGGCCCCGCTGGACGCACGGCGCCTTCGGAGCTCTCCCTGCGGAGAAGGGCGAGATCCTTAGGAATTTTCCCCTGTGCGCGGGGTACCCCATATCGAGGGTACCGACAGTGGCCCCCGGGCCCATCTCGGGGGAGATAGCGAGCCCGAGGTGGGACCTTCGTCTCTTCTGATCCGCGCACTTTCTTGTCTTGAGTACTCCCTGTGCTGGCAGGGTCTTGACGGCTTCGGTGTTCAGCCTCTTAGGAGAGGGTGAAGCCTGGCATCGGAGCTCGGCCCGGCTGTGGGAGCGGAGGTCCGGAAGTCATCGGAGCTCAGGCCAGCGAAGGGCGTGAGGTCCGGCATCAGCGCTCGCCTCTGAAAGGAGGGCGAGGGCTGGCCTCGGAGCTCGGTCTGGCTGTGGAGGCGGAGTCCGGAAGTCATCGGAGCTCAGGCCAACGAAGGTCGTGAGGTCCGGCATCAGCGCTCGCCTCTGAAAGGAGGGCGAGGGCTGGCCTCGGAGCTCGGCCTAGCTGTGGGGGCGGAGTCCGGCACTGCTCAGTGGTCCCCCCTTTCCTATCCCTTAGTCTCATTTGGCTTACTATCCCAGGCCGGAATACGGGGCTTGGGTAATCCAGTGCACATGGTCCCGGAGGTCTGGCCCCAGCCCCAGTCAGGGTGTAACCGCCCGGCCCCCTGGTACTCAGACCGTAGCGCCGGGAGGCAGAGTGCGCATGCTTTGGGTGCAAGACGGGGCAAAGCAAGGCTCCTGACCCCCCGTTCTAGCGTAGGTCTTTTCTCAGAGGAGACCAACTGGCGGTGCAGTACCCTTATAGGGGAAGATCCAAAAGGCTACCGGGCCTCTGCAGGTACCCCAAGCACTACCGCCTTCGGCAGGACGGCAAATAACGACTATGCATGAGAGCCGGAAAGAGGAGCCGAGTGTACAATGGACGCACACCGTCTAGAGCGTGGGGAGGTGTTCATATAAATTAATGCGTAATTTAAATAAACACCTAAGTAAGCATGGTGAACTTACTGGGTAGCGTCGGAGCGCCTGTCTTCACGCAGAACGGGTCATGCGTGGCTTCGTCGTCTGGCTGGCCCTCGACATGGAGGAGCCGGTATCCCCCGACGGCTCTGGGTGCACGTCTGCACCGGTTGTGTGGGTCTGCTTGGCGTGGACCTGGCACGCATTGCATCCCTAACCGGTTTGACGGCGTCCAGGTGGCTCTCGGTCAGTAGGAGCCATGCCGGGTGGCTTAACCGACCAACGTGCGGGACAAGGAGCGTTCCCAGCACTCGCCTCCTTGGACTACTGCGAGCTAATCGCAGCCTTCATCCTGGGTTATGCACCGCAATAGGATGTCGTGGCGCCACGCCAGTAAAGATACCAGCACGTAGCACTTAGCCATCCGCACCACCCGTTCAGCGGATGCATGTTCATCAGGAAGGATGTCCTTCAAGGAGTCCCGGACCTCCGTGGTCCATGCATCGGGACTACTTGAGCTTCTGGATCTTGAGCGCTGGGTTGCACGGAGTCCCCAGTGACTCTTACGATCCTTTTGCGGCATCCAGGGCCGCCGGGACTGCCTAGCTTCGAGGCACTGGTTCAGCCCCCTTCGCCCGGCTCGGCGGGCTGGGCTGTGGACCGCAGCAACGTCCTCTCGAAGAGTCCTTCGTGCGCAGGGGCTCCGATGGAGGCTTTCGTTGAGAGGTCGTCAGCTGCGGTCGTGCAAGCGCGCGGTGCATGGCGCAGGTCCAAGGCGAGGAATTCTTTCTCCAACATCCGCACGTGAAGCAGATAAGCAGCTAGCTGTGGGTCATTGCAGGGGCATTCACCCTAAACTTGCTTGATAACTAGCTGGGAGTCGCCCTGCGCCAACAACTGGCGAGCGCCCAGAGACAGGACTGTCTTTTAGGCCAAGGATGAGTGCTTCATACTCTACCAAGTTGTTGGTTGCCTTGAAATTGAGATGCACCATGTACCCAGACTGCTCCCCCGATGGCATGAGAAGCAGTACGCCGGCACTGGCCCCCTGCTTTCGCGAGGAGCCGTCGAAGAAGAGCGTCCAGTGAGGCCCGGTGAAGACTGGAGCTCGGTACTTTGGTTCACCGTCTTCGCGGCCCCCTGGGTCAGCCTTCGTTGGCGTCCACTCAGCCACAAAGTCAGCCAGTGCTTGGCTCTTGGCTCTCTGACGTGGTCGGGAGCTCAGCTTGAACTCCGCCGTCTTCGGGCTGTCTTCCGGCTTCGGAAGCTGGCAGTGAGTGCCAGCTCCGCCCTCCGGCTGCTCTGGCGCACTTGTCCGCCAGGCTGAAGAGCTCGGAGGCATCGCAGACCTCTCTGGTTGCAAGCCTCTCAAGCATCTTCTTGTCCTGGACAATGTCGAAGTGCCGCCACCACAGAAGCACTTTGAATATGCGGAATGGTGTTGCGTACCTGGGAGAACCGCTGGATGAAGGAGCGCAATGACTCCCCAGGTTGTTACTTGATGGCTTGGAGGTCAAGCTCCGTGCCGGGACGGGTGTAGGAGCTGTCGAAGTTGGCGATGAACTGCCGGCAGAGCTCTCCCCAGGAAGTTATGGAACCCTGAGGGAGGTTCATTAGCCAAGACCGGGCTGGGCCGGTCAAGGCGATGGGGAAGTAGTTTGGCCATGACGGCCTCATCCCCTCCTGCGGCAAGTACGGCGGTGGAGTGGATCTGGAGGAACCCCGCTGGGTTGACGCTGCCGTCGTACTTCCTGGGCAGGTGCGGCCGAAACTTGCGCGGCCACCTCGTGAAGCGGAGGTGGGGCTCCAGGGCCGTACATCCTGCCCCTGTTGCTGCAGGTGTTGGTGCTTCGAACGCTTGGTTCGCCGCTGGCACAGTGTACCCCGGTATGGGCAAGGCTGCGCCATAGACCGGGGGCGCCGTTTGCAGGACATATGGCTGTGGCATATGCTGCGTGGCGTATGTCCGGGGCAGAGTTCGCGTGGCGAAAGTCTGCGCCTCAGGAAGGGTTGAGGCAGTCGTCATGCTGACGTCGGCCTCTTGGCTGCGACGCCTTTCTCGTCGCCGCTCGAGGAACACTCGGGCGTCTTGGCCCAGGTGGCATCGTTCCAGCTCAGTCCTCAGGTCCGTCGACGGAAGCCTGGTGGAGCTGGAATCCGCCGTCTATCCGTCAACCGTTGGCGTGCGCGTCAGCGACACAGCCGGTTGGCCGGGGCGTCGTCCCCGCCGAAGCCAAGGGTTTGCGGCGGCGACGACAAGACGGTCTACCTCGCGAATCCACTGCTGATTCGCTGCCTGAGGCGCGTCCCCAGCAGGCGGATTGTGCAGTAGTGCTCTTGTTGCGGCTAGCTCACCCCCGCCGGGTACGCCCAGCGCTACTGAAGACCTGACGCTGGTTGGAGCCTGCATTGCCGGGGTCGGCGCTGCCAGAGCCGGTTGTTGGCTCCCAGTGCAGGTACTGGTGCCGCAAACGCTTGGTTGCGCCTGGCACAGTGTACCCCGGTATGGGCAAGGTTGCGCCATAGGCCGGGGACGCCGCTTGCAGAGCACATGGTTGTGGCTTATGCTGTGCGGCGTACGCCTGGGGCAGAGCTCGCGTAGCGAAGGTCTGCCCTCCAGGCTGGGTTGAGGCCGACGCCATGTTGTCACCAGCCTCTTGAGTGCGACGCCTTTCTCGACGTCGCTCGAGGAACACTCGGGCATCTTGGCCCAAGTAGCACCGTTCCAGCTCTGTCCTCAGGTCCGTCGATGGAAGCCTGGTGGAGCTGGAGTCCGCCGTCTGCTCGCCAACCATTGGCGTGCGCATCAGCGACACAGCCGGTTGGCCGGAGCGTCATCCCCGCCGAAGTCGAGGGTTTGTGGCGGCGACGACGAGACGGTCTATCTCGCGAATCCACTGCTGGGTCGCTGCCTGAGGCGCGTCCCCAGCAGGCGGATTGTGCAGTAGCGCTCTTGTTGCGGCTAGCGCACCCCCGCCGGGTACCCCCAGCGCTACTGAAGACCTGACGCTGGTTGGAGCCTGCATTGCCGGGGTCGGCGCTGCCAGAGCCGGTTGCTGGCTCCCAGTGCAGGTACTGGTGCCGCGAACGCTTGGTTGCGCCTGGCACAGTGTACCCCGGTATGGGCAAGGTTGCGCCATAGGCCAGGGACGCCGCTTGCAGAGCACATGGTTGTGGCTTATGCTGTGCGGCGTACGCCTGGGGCAGAGCTCGCGTAGCGAAGGTCTGCCCTCCAGGCTGGGTTGAGGCCGATGCCATGTTGTCGCCAGCCTCTTGAGTGCGACGCCTTTCTCGACGTCGCTCGAGGAACACTCGGGCATCTTGGCCCAAGTGGCACCGTTCCAGCTCTGTCCTCAGGTCCGTCGACGGAAGCCTGGTGGAGCTGGAGTCCGCCGTCTGCTCGCCAACCATTGGCGTGCGCATCAGCGACACAGCCGGTTGGCCGGAGCGTCGTCCCCGCCGAAGTCGAGGGTTTGCGGCGGCGAAGACGAGACGGTCTATCTCGCGAATCCACTGCTGGGTCGTTGCCTGAGGCGCGTCCCCAGCAGGTGGATTGTACAGTAGCGCTCTTGCTGCGGCTGGCGCACCCCCGCCGGGTACGCCCAGCGCTACTGAAGACCTAACGCTGGTTGGAGCCTGCATCACCGGAGTCGGCGTTGCCGGAGTCGGCTGCTGGCTGCCAGCTTGTGCAGACACACTCCGTCCTGAGTGTGTCGACATGTACTCCCCACTGGTCATGGTTCGTCGTGAACGCGGGGGAGGAGAGTTTGCCGCTGAAGGAAGCTTGGTCATCTTCGTCGGCGGAAACTCGTCGCGTAGGAGAAAAGCCCCCTACCTGGCGCGCCAAATGTCGAAGTGTTCAGTCGAAACTTCCCCCGGGCCTGCACTGGGCAGCCCGCGGAGGTTCTTTTTTCGGTGGGGCTAGTCTCTAGCGGAGAGCTTGCGCAGATGGACGAGTTAGTAAGAGCTTGACACGGCGAGTTTTACGTGGTTCAGGCCGCCGGAGCGTAAAACCCTACATCCACGGCGAGCTATGGAGCTCGCTGTATTTCTTGCTGCTCGGGGCCGGAGGCCTGAGCTTGGGGGTGAGTTACAGCTTGAGAGTGTATGGCTAGCGTATGAGTTGCAAAGTGCGAACCCAGGGTGCGAGTGGCTAAAGTGCGAACCCCTGCTAACGTCGCCTACCCGAGCCTTTTATAGTCCAAGACTCGGGTGGCTTACAAGGGGGGCCGGGACCCGACAGGTGGTCCCAGGGAGATTGACTGATATCTACCGTATCTGCAGTTATGGCGGTAGTTGTCTCTGCCGAAGGCTTCTGACTCTTTGTCTTGTAGCTCTGCCCATGCCGCATGCTAGTCGTAGTGGATGATGACGGTGGGGGCGGCATGGGATGTCTTGTCGCTGCGTTTATTGGCTGGCAGGCTCTGACACTGCGCGCTAGTCTATGATGCGACTGGGCGCAACGGCACCTGACAGAGGCGTGCTCCGCGTCTCCGCGTCTTGGGAAGGCGCGGGCCTTGAATACCTTATACGGGCAAGGTATGGGGCGTCTTTACGCCCACTGCCTATCGCTCGGGGGCAGGCAGCGCCGTTCTGCTGGCCACGTGGCGGGCCCGGAGCCCTCCTCAGAAGAGAGGGCACGTGGAGCCTTCGGACCTCTCCCCGCGGAGGGGGAGGTTCGGCTTCTGTTGGCCACGTGGCGAGCCCGGAGCTCCTCTCTGAGGAGGGGGAGGTCCGGCCTCTTTGGACATGCGGCACCTTCGGACCTCTCTCCCGCGGAGGGGGAGGTCCGGCTTCTGTATGCCACGTGGTGGGCCCGGAACTCTCCTCTGAGGAGAGGGAGGTCCGGCCCCGCTGGACGCATGGCACCTTCGGAGCTCTCCCTGCAGAGAAGGGCGAGATCCTTAGGCATTTTCCCCTATGCGCGGGTACCGACAAGTTCCATACAACCGTCCGTCATCACTCCCATGGCTGTTCTCAAGACAAACACAACTTGAGCTACGTGTTCATGATACTAACCACGTGATGGGGTCTCTCCTACTTGCCGGTAGCATGCCAGGGAAGGGTGTTGCTCGAATACCCTAAACGACATGAAGAGTCGTAGAGGATACCCAAGCTGGACGGGTTGCCTGCCACCCGTGAGGCTCCACCCTTAAACTTGTGCGCACTAGGAACAGTGCATACATGCACCCCCCAAGACATGAAAAGTCCCGAGATGCATGATTTTCCGACATAAGCACATAAGTAAGGTTGCCACCTTCATATTAGGCTAATATAGTAGTCCTTATGTGGGCCTAGTACCTTTTTCTCACCATATCATAAGTTTTTGTCATAATACGATCCTAATTCCGTGTGCTATCCCCAACGTGGCTCTGATACCACGCTGTGAGGGCCCGTCCCAACCACGGGGTTGTGCCGCTCGCCCGGGAATTGTAAGGGCCTCAGTTTTTGACACATAATTGAAGTGTTCATCACCATACACACACACACACACCTCATTTGAGGAAAGATGATGAACACAAATGAAGAGCAAGTAACCACCATCAACATGCTCATTAGAGAACAAACTCACATATTGCAAAAGTGGTATTTTCCACATGTGATATAGGTGGGCTGGACATATGAAAACTCCTTCACATTGCTAAGGATGTCCATGCCAAGTTTCACCCAAATTCAAAACCTTTTTTAGGTCATTTTGGGTATAGCTAGAAAGAGGGCAGTTTGAAACCATATTCAAATTCAAACTGTTTTCATCCCATGAATTCAAAAGTGGGAGGCATATTCTTATTCAGCACATTTTTGTGAGCTCACACAACAATTTTCACTCCATTTGGAGTTCATCTTGACATGAGCTAAGTGGGACAAATTCAAACTTTATTTGAGTTCAAAACTGAACTTGTGCTGAAATTCATTCAAACCAAACCCAATTTGAATTCTACTCAAATTCAAATGGCTCATGGGTGAATAATTTGAATTACCAGGGGTATTATGAGGCTCACTGTTTACAACAGTGATTAGGAGTAAATTTCAGAGGTTAAAATTGGAAGTGGGACCCACATGTCGGCCACTACTTCAAAACAAACCGACTGAAACACAGCTCACTCGGTTCCCGGGTACAGTGCGCGCGCGCCACCGGGGGGCAGCCGGCGCTAGCTCCTGCTGCGTGCCCCAAGCCGGAGACCAGTCGCCGGGCTTCTTATCCCCTCCCCGTCGTGCTCCCATCACCTATTCCCCGAGCTACCGACGCACTCGACCTGTTCTTTCACTGCAGCCGCCGCCGCTCGAGCTCACGCTTGATCAAGTCTGATCACTCGCGAGCACAGCCTCCTCCACAGCAAAACAGCACCGGGAGATCGTGAGCAACCTCCTAGACCCCGTGTTGGCCAGTGAGCAAGCGTCCTCGAGCTATACCAAACCATTTCTCCGGCGGACCGAGCATCGCCGCCGATCGGGCTCTCGTGGACAGCACAACACAGCCGTTGTCACATCCTCTTCTCTACACAAGAAAGGTGCGTGATTGTATGTATATGGAGTAGCCAAAAGCCGTTTGGCGATTGATCAACCCTTGGCCAAGAATTTCAAAATTTACTCTTGATCAGTTCGTAAGGACCGAGCTCACCTTCGGGTGAAATTCGTGCTCTATACGCGAGGGTTGGACAAGCTCGTTACCTAGTAGCTTCTACGCACGATAGCGCCCACGCTCGAACTGGAATCAGAGAAAACCATCGAGAATCGGCCATGATATGGCTGTTTTCCTCGCCGCCATGGCTGAGCACCTTGGCTCACCGTCGAGAGCATAGTTGCCGGTATTTCTAGCTTCCACCCAGACCTGGTTCATGTTCCCCATGCTCTACTGATGCTCTCCACCCGATTTCCGATCGATTTGGTGCACGGGAGAGCGGAACCGACCTCACCGGAACCCTAGCAGGTGCTGTCACCGGTGTGCACGGGTTTCCGGTCATCGCCGGCGGCCGGCAATCCCACCATCGAGTCCAGGGGGTCGGTAAAGGGGCAGGCGGCGAGTTTCGGGCCGGGGGGTGGCCGAGCAGGAGTTTAAACTTTTCCCCAAATTTCAGTGTCAGTTCAAACTTCAAATCCTCATAACTTGGGCTAGAAAACTCCAAATCGAGTGAACCAAATTTTGTTGGATTCATCTCTCTGAGCACTTTCCAGCAAATCAAGTTTCAGTTCATGAAAACCCTTATTTCTCCAGAATTAATTCCTCAAAGTTTAAATTGTTTGGAATTTTAACTGGAGAATCCTTTGGAGGAAAATTCTGAAATTTTTCTAGGATGTTCACCAAAATATCCTTGAACTATAAATATTTCAGATCCATTTGAGCTCGTTTGATCCACCTAATGGTGTGATTAGTGAAACTGTTCCAGAGAAAATAGAAAATGTTCAGAAACATTTTCAGAATTTTCTCTGAAATTGTTTAGCTCACATCTTTAGTTAGGGACCTTCAAATTAAGTGAGACTAGCTCCATTAGAACCCTCTGTAAATCTAGTTTTCAGAAAGTCATAGTTTGTTTCATGAAAATCCTTAGAACACCCTAAAAGCCTTCAATTAAGGTCAAGTACATAATTAATTGTGGAGGGCTCAAATAAGCTTTGCTGCAACTAAAACTTGACCAAGTCTCTATTTAGGTTGTAACCAAGCCACAGTAAAAGTTTCACAGTAATTGGGTCTGTCTAGTGAGAGTTATAGACTTCACAACTTCAAACTTAATACAAATGCATTTAAATTAATACATGTACTGCTTCTATCATGTAGTCGCTAAGGTCGAGGAGGAACCCGAAGTCTTAGACTTCGTTACTCCGGAGGAGAAGCTAGCCTACGACCAAGAGCAGCAAGGCAAGCCCCGGTTTGCATTAACCGTTTTTACAAATTTTTATTGTTTTGGGCACTTACTTGAGTATTATGATTCTTTACATTAGAGTGTTGTGTGGAAACACAACTGCATAGCCAAGAAAACCATGGATTGGGTTTAGGATTTACCAACCCTGTTAGCTACTGCAATGCTAAGATAGAGTAGGATTCGGTACAAGTCGAGTAGTTGGAACTACTCGCGAGAATAGGCTAGAGGCACATCGCTCGGGTAGAGATAGCACATGATACACATGGCAAGAAAGATGAGACCGAGCGGAGAGTAAGGGCAGCAGGACTTTGGGGCCTGTGTGCTGTAGCTCCGCTTGTGTCAATTGAGGACCGAGCCGTGTGCGGGCCTGTTGAACAAGCTAGAACAGTACCAACGACCTACCGGCTATATGGGAACCGGGAAACTGATGTAACTCGGGTAGCTGGGTGTTGAGGCATAGCTGGTCGTTCAGAGGGTAGGTTGAGAGCTCGAGGGTAAATCGGCTGGAGGCACTGAGATGCGCGTGCAGAGACCTCTTGCTCGGGACGATTGGACCGGTTCAACATTTGGCTAATGGGTGAAAGGTAGTTGCGTACGGCGTCCGTGATGGTTGTTGTAGGCAACATCGAGTACGGGCGTACGTGACGGGTTATTCGGGTAACCCTGCAGGTGTAAATCGATTATAATCGCCATCCCTCACGGTCAGTGAGTACCACTTGTTCACTGTACCGTGACGTAGAAAGAACAGGCTAGTTACATGTTAAAATGTTGCTGATTGAAAGATGGACTCTGATTGCTAATGATTTGCTGTAGTTTAGAGCTAACTAAAGTTCTTTTCAACTTTGGACAAAGTACATGAGAGAAATGCGTTTCTTGTTTGATTGCGGCTCTCTCATGTGCCTTAGCGTAAGGTTCTCCACCACCTGCTGCTAAAACTTGAAAGTAAGGTTCCAATAATTAGGCGAGTCCTTTGCAAATTGTTTTACCTCATGTGCCATCACCCCTCATGTAGAAGTTCCATGTTTAGGAGAGACGGGTCAGACATGCTGAGCCATCGTGCTCACTGCTTGTGTTTGAAGCTTTTGCAGGGTTATATGAGGAAGGGACTCCCGAAGAGGAGACAGAACCCCAGGAGGGGAACCCCGTCGAGTGGGAGTCGTGCATGCCGCAGAGTTAGTGTGCGTGTGTGCTAGCAAGGACACGTTCAAGGGCTGAACGTGGACTTGATGCGTAGTCTACGCCCATGAGTGTAGACTGGACCTATTTTGATGTAAACATGCTCATAAACCCCTTTATGTAATATAAACTTTGCTTCCGCTTTGTACCTTTGATGTGTGTTATACGGTGCTGTGCAACGCAGCACCCCTCAGCTTGATCCTGGCTCGACAAGACCGTGGGGTCGTGTCAGGAATCGCATTGGGTGGTGCCGTGATATGCAGCACCCAACAACACACATATACAGAAAACCGTATCCCATAAATCAAATGCGGAAGCGTTCAGGTGTTCCTTGAAAATAATTTACATCAAGTAGCTACAGAGGAAGACTAAATTTCTCACGTTTAGTATCTACTAAGCACTCGAGAAGATGTCCATCCCACGGACTCTTCTCGCTAGCAACACAAAGCCATACAGCAGTGGTTGGTTCTCCATGTATTAAACAACTCGGAAGTCTCCGAGTCTCACCGGATAACCTCCTCATAGAATCGATGTTAACCTGCAAAACCACTCATATAGCAAGCGTGAGCACATAGGCTCAGCAAGACTGATCCGTATCCTCTAATCATGAAACTCTACATGCACGAAGGGTTAAACATGGTAGCTGAATTTGCATAAAGGACTCGCCTACAGTTGATCCTTAACTTTCAGATTTTAAAGCCTCATTTTAAAGACCTTGAGCCAAACAACATCGCAACTCCACAATCAAACAAGAAACGCTTTGTAGGGATGCTTCTTGCACAAGGCGAAGTAAACTTAATTTGCACTATCTCTAACTCAAGCATGGTTGCAATACAATTTAGATCACAATTCTTATCAATTCAAAGTAATTCACTTCAGTTCTTACTACGTAATGACTCAGTGTCCAAGTATGCTCATATAACCGCGAGAGACAGTGATTCGCACCGGGACACGCCCGGACTGCACAACACGTACACCCATCAACGAGTTGCCTGCAGCGAACTCGACGGATGTCATACGCAGCCACCTTTCCCATGTTCACCCACATCAGACGTGGTACCGTCGACCCAAACATCAAGCTCCCTCAAGGTACATACCTGCAGTGATATGTTCTTGAGCGAGTTACCTTCTGCTTTACTGACGCCGAAAGCCTAAGCCGATCGGAAAAGTTCCCATGTGGATCTTATGAGGTACATCGGTTTCACGGGTCCCATATAGCCAGTATGCGCCCGGTACACAACTCAAACTTATCGAACAGGGCCAAGTACGAATGAGCCTTAACTGACACAGGCAGGGCTATGCACGCATGGTCCGCAACCTTCTGCATCTCAATCTCCCTGCCCGGTCTCAATTTCTCACTTGTGAATTTTCCTCACTGCTTCTATTCATAACCTGTTCTGATGGAACCAAGCCCCAAACTCGTGAGTAGATTCCAACTACTCGACTTCTACCGGTCCTTCCAAAGTAACATTTAGCGTGGCCTAAATCCACTTGATGAGGTGCTAATCTACCCTTTCTCTCTTGGGTACATCTGGTCATGCAAATGGGGTTTTCAATATCATCTAGACCTATTGCACTCAATATGTCATAGCTATGATCTCAAAAAATGATAAGACTTTATAAAATTGCTTGAATGCAAACCGGGGCTTGCATGTTTTGCAGGTGACTAAGAATATAAATCAGTTAGTGTAGTCGATCACTTGAGGCTTGATTACTTGATCACCTTGTGCTTGGAATCCCACTTCACTTCCTTCACAAGTCCTCACGTCGATGACTATACAATATGAACATGCATATGTATTTAATTGTAAAGTTTTTGCTAACAAGACTAAAGATAAGTTTAAAACTAGAACTCTGTTTAAGAATTTAAAATGACACTGGCGCTAGTGGTTGGAGTTGCGTTAAGCCATTGTGATCAAGTGCTAAGTGCTTTTCCTAATGACGGTATTTCTCCCTAAGCAAAGTGTACTGAAAAGTACCGATCCAGAGCTCCATTTTGGTGAAATTTTTCATGTGAGTTCCTTGTCACAAGAAAGTGCTCTGGACCAAAAATTAGCACTTTTCACTGAGTGGTATATTCAGAACAATTCGCAAAGAAAATAAGCAAAAAGGAATTAATTCTGAAGTAACTCACATGTTCATGCCAAACTTAGTGAACTACAATTTGAATTATAGTTCATAGAGCCTGCATGAATTTTCCTAGGATTGTTGGAGCACAGAATAGCCTAGAAATGATTTTACAACTTTGGGACTTTTTCTGAAAAGTATCTGTATTCATTTGAACACAGCAAATTGAAATCTGAATTCTCCTACTCAAATCAACCTCAAATGTGCTGAAAAGCTTTAACGAATTATTATGGCACACAGGAGTTCAATAATATCCTAAGGATTGGATTATTCTAGCAAAATTTGAGGATTTTTCGATGAACCAAACTCCGTCAAAAATTCTTTTGCTAAAAAGCTTTAGAATTTCCAGAATTAATTATTGATTTTCAATACAAATTGGATTGATGGAAATTTAGAGTTTCCTAGCAAAATATGTGGCCTTCTAAAGTTTGATGGAAATCTGCAATTCAAATAAATTAGGGGAAAAGTGTAAAGTACGACGGTGGGGTCCGGGGTGACGTGGCACGTTCTGGGAGAAAGACACACGGGCTACAGAATCTTTCGTGCGTTGTCAAACGTTGATCCAGCGCCACAGAAGATCCAGCCCCTTTCACCTCTGTGGCTGACGCATGGGCCCGCATCCATCTTCAACCTCTCGCAGCTCCCGCGCGTCCCCCGCGCCCAACCTCGCCGGAGCTCGCCGGAGTTCGGTCGTACGGCCTCCTCCTGTGCTCCCACTCGCTGCCAGCCCCTGAAAACATGCGCTGAACACGTTGGAAGGGTTTCCCAAGGCCGGCGATGGCTCTACCCTAGCTCGCACCAAGCGGCGGCTCACACCGGCGTTCGGCGACGTCGCCCGCCACTTCTAGCCAGCCAAACGCCCGGTTAAACGGCTCAGCTGCATCAGTGGGCTACGGTGATGCTCTACATGGATGCACAAAGGCTCGGGAATGGCTCCAAGGTGGCTTTAATCATGCGGCCGAGGCTCCCCGCTACGGTTGCCATCAGAAAACCTCCAAATAATCCGGCTACACATGATTTCATGCTAGGTTTGTGAAGAAGAAAGGTCGACTACCTAGTCTAGCTCATACGTGCTCAATTCGGCGAACCAAAACCAAAATTCGAGTGCAAATTTTGCAATTTCTTACCTGTGGGTCAGTTTGCACCGATAGGAAAAAAAATTGAAATTCCGCCGGCGATGATCAACCACTCGGGCCAAGCTTTGGAGGTGAGCAGAGTGAAGGTCCAGCGCGTCGAAAAGTACCTTTGCTTGGCTGTGAAAGGTTTCAGTTTGATCTGTCCATGGGAGGCTCCTCATTCGGTTTCTCTCGGCCGCCGCAAGAAGAACTTGTTCCCGCGTGACGGAGGCCAAGAACCAGTTGGCTGTGGTCCGAAGAGGTTGTGGAGGAATCCGTGGTGCCGTTCTGCTACTCAACGGGCGATGATCGTGTGAGAGTGGCCGGCTCCCGAGCGGAACCGGGGCGGCGCCGATGAGTGTGCCCTGTTCTTGCGCGGGGAAAACAACAGCGGCAACGCTTCGGTGTTGGGGCAAACAGGAGCACAGCAACGAGTGAAAATATCACTGAGGAGAGTGCCAGCGACAGCAACCAGAGAGGAAGTGGCTCCTGCATTGAGGCTCGGTGTCGCACAGTGGGACTTTGGTCTGGCTCGAGTGAAACAGAGAGCAAGACTTCAGTTGTAAGTCAAAATGCCTCAATGGCATGTGGGGTCCACCAAACCCCTCCTTATCCCTCAAAAGATCTCCATTTTTGTCAAATGACCAAATTCAATTGTTGGAAGTTCGAATCTGAACTGCATCTTAATAATTGGGTAAGTCTCGTCCAAATTAGAATTAGAATTTGAATTCCTATGCAATTTAAAGTCCTCTTTTAATTAGATCGCAAAGTATTTCCAAAACTCATGAAACTTTGCATCCCCACTAATTTGGTCTGAAGAAATCAAATATGAAATCTGATTTTCAATTTAGCTGCTGCAAATGAGAGTTTGAACACAATAGTTTGCATTACTATTGGGTTGCCCTCATTTGAAATTTGAGTTGAATAAATTTAGTTCACAATCTAATTTTGCGACTTTCTCTTGCACATGATACTTCACATCCGTGGTTTTAAATCCACCTTGGTTCCAAGCATGCAAATAAACATGAGATTTTGTAGAGAGAGCTTTCATGTGCCTCCTCACATGTCAAAAGTTTAAAAAAGTCCCAATTTTCATAAACCTGACACCAATGGTGTTCAAATTCTAGTTCTTTGTATTCACAATTTTTGGGACCTTTACACTTTTTGGATCCAAAACTCAACAGCAGCTGATCCTTTAGTTGTCAGCATATCTAACTCGGTAGAATTCTGCAAATAATTCCCAACTTGTTCTAACGGGCAAACTATGCATCATGTGATCAGTAAACATTGTTCTACTGAGATGACGAAGCATTAATTTTGTTGAGCCTATAGTTCATCACCTATGTGGCAACATACTCAAGATCATTATTTAGTAGTTGCTGTAAATAAGCACTGAATCTGGCAAGATATGAGGCAAGCTGTGTTCCTGTAGGAGTTCATTCTGTAGTGAACTGAAGATTAACACTCCCATAGCGTGCTGCTTTTACTTTATTACTTGCATTGCTCCCCAATTATCGTTGTTCTTCACTTCTGTCACTGTTAGCTGCAGGATATCCATTCAAAAATGCACCAACACTTACGGCTGATATTAAAATGCCTATATGGTTCACTTAGTTTTCTCACATTTAGATAAGGCGTTAATAATAATTTACCTAATAACAAGCAACTGACTAAAGTTAATCAGGGAAAACTTCATCAGCTACTAATTTTGTTTTGCCTGTGTAATTGTTTACCCATCGCTATAAATGCTACCAGCAGTCCTGTAATTAGCCGTTCAATTGACATACTTGACTGAAACCAAAACATACCTCAAATGGAAGTTTGAACTCTGGATTATACTATTAAGATGGTATGCAGTGTTATTGTACTTTAGGGAATAAGGGCTTTTTGCATGGCTGCATGCATATAGTTGCTGTGTCTGGTCATGAGAATCATGAAACCTCCCAGAAGCTCCATCCTTGAAGCTAGCTCTTTACTCTTTCAAAATCTAGTGTCATCCCTCGGGAAGAACTAGATTTTCACAATGGGCAATAAGTTAATGTGTTATGACTACTAGCACTGCAACCTATTTGTATGATGTCGTGCCATTTTTTCTCTTCAAACTGGTGAACTGAGATAACTACTCCCATTGCAGGATTTCTACAAGATCAATGAAAAGCCGGTCTAAGTGCCGGTGGAGTTCCATGAATCTGAAACCAATACCTGATGTAAGGGACTCAGTTTTTGACACACATTTGAAGTGTTCATCACCACCCCACACACCTCATTTGAGGAAGAATGATGAACACAAATGAAGAGCAAGTAACAATTATCAACATGCTCATTAGAGAACAAACTCACACATTGCAAAAGTGGTATTTCCCACATGTGATATGGATGGGCTGGACATATGAAAACTCCTACACTTTACTAAGGATGTCCATGCCAAGTTTCACCCCAAATTCAAAAACTTTTTGAGGTCAGTTTGGGTATAGTTAGGAAGAGGGCAGTTTGAAACCATAACCAAATTCAAACTGTTTTTATCCCATGAATTTAAAAGTGGAAGGTATATTCTTACTCAGCACATTTTTGTGAGCTCACACACCAATTTTCACTCCATTTGGAGTTGATCTTGACATCAGCTAAGGGGGAGAAATTCAAACTTCATTTGAATTTCAAACTGAACTTGTGCTGAAATTCATTCAAACCAAACCTTATTTGAACATTGATCAATTCAAATGGCTCATGGGTGAATAATTTGAATTGCCAGGGGTAGTATGGGGTTCACTGTTTACAACAGTGATTAGGAGTAAATTTCAGAGGTTAAAACTGGAGGTGGGACCCACATGTCAGCCACTGCTCAGATCAAACCGACTGAGACTTTTTCACTCGGGTCGCCGAGCCGCAGCGGTGATCGCCACCGAGGGCAGCCGCCGCGCCAGCAGCTGCTTGCCCACGCGCGGGCGTGAGGCGGTGCAGAGCTTTCTTAAGGCGCCTGCCCCCTCCTCGGCCGAGGCACCACCGTTCTTCCCTGCAAGAACTCAGCGCCGGCCGAAAACTTCCGCAGCTCGGACTTGAATGGAGAACGCCGATCGCAGCTTCCTCCGTCCACTCCAGAGCCCCAGCAAGGTACTAGAGACCTTCCTCCATCCTCCCCGTTGCTAGAATTCGGTTGGAACCGATTGATATCGGCTGTGCCGAAAGATCAAATTCGGGACTTGGAACCGCCGCACCTCGGGCTCTCGTGGACAACCCAACCAGGGCGTTGTCACGCCCGAGCCAAGGCACCCTTGGACGCGCTGGTGACCGGTGCTGCTCATCCCCGAGCCACAGCTCGAGTGGTTGCTCACCGGCGGCGAATTTCCACTTTTCCCCTTTCTGTGTGCAGAACGACCATCGGGTACGAATCTGTTTAATTCATGCTCTAGAAAGTATTAGAGGGCCTCAGGCCGCTCTCACACGAGCTAGACACGGTAACGCACAAGTTGCCTTCACAACTCTGGGCCGGAGAACCTCTATGCCCGGCGTAATTTGAGGTCTACTAATGGCGGAACGAACGGGCGGCATCGGGCGCACGGTAAGGACCTATTTCGGGCCTTCCCCGAGCTGCCTCGAGCTCGTGTCGACCTTCTCTGAGGTCCACTGATGCTCCCCGACCGATTTCCCAAGTAGCTGAGGTACTAGAGAAGTCAGCCGACATGGCCGAAGTCGTTCCGAGGTGGCGGCTCGTCGCCGACCCTGCTCCGGCCATTATCATGAGCAGCTGACCCTAGAATCCTGTTCCCCGAGTAAAAGTAGGCAGGGGCGGCCAGAATCAAGAAGTTTGGAGCTGTACAGCAGCCGGCGGCGAGCTCTCCGGCGAGATTCCTCGGCGGTGGGGCACGGGTGTCGCGAGGTTGAAGAAGGGGGTGGACCCCAGCTGTCAGCGGGAGATATTTTGAATCGGGATCCGGCTGCGGCCGGGATCGGGTGTGCTGGCGCGCAAAATACTTGTGGGCCGCGGTGTGCCATCGCCTAGGCGTGCGACGCGTGTCCCCTGGGCCCACACGCGAGTTTAAACTTTTCCCCGATTTTCAGATTTTCATCAAACTTCAAATCCTCATAACTTTGGTTAGAAAGCTCCAAATTGAGTGAACTAAATTTTGTTGGATTCAGCTCTCTGAGTACTGTCCAGAAAATCAAGTTTCACTTCATGAAACTCCTTATTGCTCCAGAATTAATTCCTCAAATTTTAAACTATTAGGAATTTTAAGTGGAGAATCCTTTAGAGGAAAGTCATGAAATTTTGCTGAGATGTTCACCAAAATATCCTTGAACTACCATAAAAATTTCAGATCCATTTGGGCTTATTTAATCCACCTAATGGTGTGATTTGTGAAACTGTTCCAGAGAAAATAGAAAAATGTTCAGAAACATTTTCAGAATTTTCTCTGAAATTGTTTAGCTCATAACTTTAGCTAGAAACCTCCAAATTAAGTGAGACCAAATCCATTAGAGCCCTCTGAAAATCTAGTTTTCAGAAAGTCATAGTTTGTTTCATGAAAATCCTTATAACAACCTAAAAGCCTTTAATTGAGGTCAAGGACATAATTAATTATGGAGGGCTCAATTGAGCTTTGCTGCAGCTAAAACTTGACCAAGTCTCTGTTTAGGTTGTAACCAAGCCACAGTAAAAGTTTCACAGTCATTAGGTCTGTCTAGCAAGGGTTATAGGCTTCACAACTTCAAAGTTAATATAAATGCAGTAAATTGATACATATGTTTCTTATATCATGTAGTCGCTAAGGTCGAGGAGGAACCCGAAGTCCTAGACTTCGTTACTCCGGAGGAACAGCTAGCCTACGACCAAGAGCAGCAAGGCAAGCTCCGGTTTGCATTAACCTTTTTACAAATGTTTATTGTTTTGAGCACATCTTTGAATATTGTTGTGATTCTTTGCATTAGAGTCTTGTTTGGAAACCCAACTTCATAGCCAAGAAAACCATGGGTTGGGGTTAGGATTGAAAACCTCGTTAGCCACTGCATTGCTAAGATAGAGTATGATTCGGTACAAGTCGAGTAGTTGGAACTACTCGAGAGCATAGGCTAGAGGCACTCGACTCGGGTAGTGTTAGCACATGAAACACATGGCAAGAAAATGAGACCAAGCGGAGAGTAAGGGCAGCAGGACTTTGGGGCCTGTGTGCTGTAGCTCCGCTTGTGTCGATTGAGGACCGAGCCGTGTGCGGGCCTGTTGAACAAGCTAGAACAGTACCGAAGACCTACCGTCTATATGGGGAACCGGGAAACCGATGTAACTCAGGTAGCTGGGTGTTGAGGCATAGCTGGTCGTTCAGAGGGTAGGTTGAGAGCTTGAGGTGTAAATCGGCTGGCGGCACTGAGATGCGCGTGCAGAGACCTCTTGCTCGGGACGATTGGACCGGTTCAACATTTGGCTAACGGGTGAAAGGTAGTCGCGTACGGCGTCCGTGATGGTTGTTGTAGGCAACATCGAGTACGGGCGTACGTGACGGGTTGTTCGGGTAACCCTGCAGGTGTAAATCGATTATAATCGCCGTCCCTCACGGTCAGTGAGTACCACTTGTTCACTGTACCGTGACGTAGAAAGAACAGGCTAGTTACATGTTAAAATGTTGCTGATTGAAAGCTGGACATTGATTGTTAATGATATGCTGTAGCTTAGAGCTAACTAAAGTTCTTTTCAACTTTGGGCAGAGTACATGAGAGAAATGCGTTTCTTGTTTGATTGCGGCTCTCTCATGTGCCTTAGCGTAAGGTTCTCCACAACCTGCTGCTAAAACTTGAAAGTAAGGTACTACTAATTAGGCGAGTCCTTGCAACTGATTTTTACCTCATGTAACCCATTACCCTCATGTAGAAGTTCCATGTTTAGGTGAGACAGGTCAGACTTGCTGAGCCTTCGTGCTCACTGCTTGTGTTTGAAGCTTTTGCAGGGTTCTATGAGGAAGGGACTCCCGAAGAGGAGACGGAACCCCAGGAGGGGAACCCCGTCGAGTGGGAGTCGTGCACGCTGCAGAGTTAGTGTGCGTGTGTGCTAGCAAGGACACGTTCAAGGGCTGAACGTGCACTTGATGCTTAGTCTAGGCCCGCGAGTGTAGACTGAACTTATTTTGCTGTAAACATGTTCATAAACTTGTTTATGTAATAAAATTTCCGCTTCCGCTTTGTACCTTTGACGTGTGTTATACGGTGCTGTGCAACGCAGCACCCCTCAGCGTGATCCTGGCTCGACAGGACCAAATGGGGTCGTGTCAGCGCTGGTATCAGAGCTCGCTTGAGGTTTAACACAGTACAAAGGTCTTCTTTTTCAAAAATCCAGTGAGGAACGAGTTAGTAGCCCGTATAAGGATGTTATTAGTATATATAAAGTGGCATATTAACCTATTTGTTATGTCGGAAAATCGTGCATCTCGGGACGTTCATGTCTTGGGGGGTGCACGTAAGCGCTGTCCACCAGTGCGCGCAAGCTGAAGGGTGGAGCCCCACGGGTGGCAGGTAACCCGACCCGCTTTGATATCCTCTACGACTCTTCATGTTGTTTGGGGTATTCGAGCAACGTCTGTCCCTGGCGTGCGTGGTGCAACTTGGGAGACCCCGTCACGTGGTCTAAAACGTGAACACGTAACTCAAGGCGTGGTTGGCTTGAGAACATCCGGGCGAGTGATGACGGCCGGGTGTACTAACTGTATGGATTCCGGGCTCGGTGTGCAGCCGAGTCTGATGATTGTTTGGGTTTCTGCAGGTAGCCTGACCACGAAATGGTAGACGTGTAGCATCCGTGTGCAAGTGACGTTTAGTGCCACTGAAATAACGAAGCCGGCTAAGTCCGGTATAGGTTTTTCCTTTGTGAGGACGTAGTGCCGACATAATCTGGTGACGCATCGACATCACACCCAACTAAATGAACAACTTCATTTATAAACTTGAAGGTTTTGATCCAAAGTAGTAAAACTTGATGTAACTCCTTCCCTTGAACAGGATATTCAAAGTTAACAAGTTTTCAACTTATAGGCTGTTAAGGACAGAGCACTCTGTTTTCAGCTGAATCAAGGCTGAAGTTAATCAGAGGTTAGAGGTTGAGTTCTTTCGAGGTTGGGGTCGTATGATACATTTCTGGAAAGCGTTGGAAGATCTTTACAACTCTTCTGTTGAGGTCCAGAGGTGTTTCATCCCTTAACCAATCGAAAAATGCAGTAGAGTTGAAACTGTCCGGAAAACAGGGCAGAGCAAAGACTCTCTGTAAACTCTCTGTAAATTAAGCATAACTTCCTGCTTAAAAATCCAAAAATAGAAAATGAGGTAGTTCTGGAAATCTTATGAGATGGGTTACAACTTTGTAACAGAAAGTTTTGTCAGATTAGGAACAGAATTAACTGGGATTCTTGGATCAAATCAGTACCTAAGGCAGGGAGGTGCTGTCCAATTGTTTCCAGAAATTCTGTTAACTTGACATCTCATAACCTTTGAACCAGGACAGATCTTAGGCCAAGCAAATACTGGCTGGAAAGCTATTGAAGTTAGCTTCAACTTTTATGTTGAGCTCCAAAATTATTTTTGCCTTTAACATGGCCTAAATCAGGTTGAAATGGAAACTGGTCAGGGCTGTTATGGGAACAGCAGATCAGCAGTCAAATTTGTTTAAAATTTGAACTATGTTTCCAAGTTTTATGGGTTCAATGACATGTCTTATGTTATAACTCAAAGGTTTACTGTTTAAATAAATATTTGACATTTCTCAAATATATTTTTACAGATGGCAGCAGATAAACAGTTGGAGAACGGGTGGGTAGTTTCCCACTGTTCTGACCGTAGCGGCTACCCGGAAGCATTGTGGCAAATGCTCCAATATTTCGGGTACAATCAGATGCCGCAGTACTTCGCCAAAGAAGATGGCGAAGGGGGGAACAAGACGTGGACGATCCATGTCGAGGTTCCTGCAGGACCTACGCCACCCGGTTTGGTGCCATTCACCGTCACAGTGAGAGGAAGACAACCGGAAGGGATGTGGCAAGTGGCAGCCCGTGACACTATGTCACGTTTCTACCAACTACACGTGCAGGCTACGGAGGGCACTCCATACGCACTCGTTCCGGTGGAGGGACGAGCTCAGCATGTGTGGGAAGAGAGGTACCTGGAGGCGACGGATCCGAGTTGCCCAAGGTACAACCCCGCGGAGGCAAATCTCAGCCTCCAGATGAGGGCGGGAAACGCCGTGATGGACAGCCAAACTGTTCATACAAACCATCTCGCCACAAAGCTCAAGGAGGGCACAAGCCGTGGAGATCATTTCGAGAGTGCTCACAGCGCACTCCGCAATGTCACTCCGCAATGTGCTCCTTCCGACGATCAAGCGACTGAATGAACAACACAATCAGTTGCGTCGTCTGAAGAAGGCAAGGAAGAAGAGCCGTGTTGACATCGCGGCGTTGCAAGAGCTGGTGCAGACCCTAACCCAGCAGAATGAGGACCTTGCTCAAGAGCGGGACGACGCTATTGAGGAAGGACAAGGCTGGGAAGAGGACTACAACCAAGCTATGGACGAGGTGCATGCTTTGCAGGACCTCGTGCCCCCGGTGTTAGGCGTACCGGTAGTCTTGGGTCTTCCAGCAATGGGAGAACCCGGGATGGGAGAAGAGGTGGTAGACCCCGAGCCACCAGCAGAGGTACCGGAGGAGGATGACCCGCAGGAGGTCGAGTTCTACTCCGAGTAGAGGGTTACAGCTGCCATATAGGGCAGCCAGGGTAGTGTAGCCCAAATTTTGTAATCGGTGACATGTCGTGTTGACAGTAGCGTATGTATAGGTAGTGACGACATGAGCACGACTTCTTGGAGATCCGAGAATAATGTATCTTGTATAAAGTTTATGCTTTATCAATATATGTGAATGTTGTGCAAATTAATCATGCGTCGCTTCAATACCTACTGTGCTTATGGAAATTTTAAGTAAGACATGTGCTAATCGCTGCTATTTTGAATTTCAGAATGACGCGTACTCGTACCAACCCGGACGTTGGGGGTACCAGTCAAGGGGGAGAGACCTCCCAACCACCTCCCGAGGACTCCTCAGGACAGCAGCAGCAACAGCAACAGCAAACACCGCCACCGCCACTGCCGACGGTTACATTGGCCGACATTGTTGCGGCAATGGCGGGCTCGCATCAGCAGCACACAGAGTTTCTGCAGACTCTCATCGCCAATACGTCTCACCCAGAGAGACGTCAAGATCGTGAGGAGCGCCAACAGAGCTCCTACTCCGACTTCCTGGCGACTCATCCCCCTGTATTCTCAAGGGCGGATGAACCACTTGACGCGGACAACTGGCTCCGCGCCATAGAGATGAAGTTCGGGCTGCTCCAAATCAGCGAGCAGCGCAAGACTCAGTTCGCGGTCCAGCAGCTCCAAGGATCCGCGAGCGCGTGGTGGGCCAACTTCTGTGCTTTACAACCGACCGACCGAGTGATGACCTGGACGGAGTTCCGGACGGCCTTCAGGGCCTATCATATACCGCCAGGTCTGATGAAGAGGAAGACGCAGGAGTTCTTACACCTGCAACAAGGGAGCCGGAATGCGCTGGAATACTCCAGGGCGTTTAACGATCTCGCGCTATATGCGTCGTATCATGCTGATACCGACGAGAAGCGGCGAGACCACTTTTACCAGGGGCTTAACCCGCTCCTGAAGGACAAATTGGCGATGTTCAATCGCGGCAGCCTCAACGACATTATTGATGCTGCGATTGTTCAGGAGGACTCCGGCAAGGAGTTAGCGGCGGCGGAGAGGAAGTGAAGCGCGCGCAGAGCAGCGGAGAAGGAGGCGGTCCTTCTCAGAAGTTTCGGATGGTGAATCGCCCACCATCAGGTCCACGCTGGCAGCCACCACAGCGGTCGATGCCGTTCCGCAGTCGGCCGTACTCTTCACCGGCATTCAGGCCGGTACTGCCAGCACCACCGCAACAACAACAACAGCAGCGGGCGATGCCGCGTGCGTTTGCACCTCAGCAACGCATGCCGGGATTTCGTCCCCCGAGCACTCCACCAGCAGCGGCCACATGTTACAAGTGTGGTCGTCCAGGACACTTCGCGAGCAGTTGCCCGGAGAGGCAAGGCGGCGGAGTGGCACCACAGTTTCCGGGGAGGAATCAACCCCGGAACCCTACTAATGCGCGGCGGGCAAACCCTAGGCCCGGCACCGTCCACCAGCTTGCCATTGAGGACGTGCCGGAGGGCGAGCCAATCCTTGCGGGTATGTTCTAACTCCACCAGCATCCCGCTATAGTACTATTTGATTCAGGTGCCACGCATAGCTTCATTAGCCAAGCTTTCATTGATAAGTATAGCTTGCAAATACTACCCACCGATAGTCCTTATGTGATATGTTCACCGGGTGGGAAAATTTCAGCAAGCATGATGGTCCCAAAAGTGCCATTGTGCTTAGAGGGTAGAGTTTACCCTACGTCTCTCATAATCTTAGAGAGACAAAAGGTCGATGTCATCTTAGGGATGTCGTGGTTAACCTGCCACGACGCTGTTTTAGACTCCGTCCTCCGAGTCGTGCACTTGAATTCAGAAGTGCACTAGTCTCACTCATTGTTTCTGGACAGTCCAGAAATAAAACTTCCAAGTATCTATCAAGCTACAGCCATCAGATTGGAAGATATTCCGGTGGTCCGAGAGTTCCCTGATGTATTCCCGGATGATTTACCGGGAATGCCACCCGATAGAGAGGTGGATTTCAAGATTGAACTTGCACCGGGAACCATGCCAATATCCCGAAGGCCGTACAAAATGGCGCCCAAGGAGTTGGCTGAACTGAAGACTCAGCTCACGGACCTTCTGGAGAAGGGTTTTATTAGGCCGAGCTCCTCGCCATGGGGCTGTTCAACATTATTTGTCAAGAAGAAGGATGAGACGTTGCGGCTTTGCGTGGACTACCGTCCATTAAATGCCGTAACCATCAAGAACAAGTACCCGTTGCCACGGATCGACATGTTGTTTGATCAGTTGGTCGAAGCAAAGATCTTTTCCAAGATGGATTTAAGATCCGGGTACCATCAGATTAAGATAAGGGCGGAGGACATTCCAAAGACAGCTTTCTCGACAAGGTACGGACTTTATGAGTACCTGGTCATGTCCTTCGGCCTCACCAATGCTCCAGCTCACTTCATGTACCTAATGAACTCGGTATTCATGCCGGAGCTGGACAAGTTTGTCGTGGTCTTCATCGACGACATCCTGGTATATTCCAAGTCGGAGGAAGATCACAAGCAACATTTGCGTATAGTCTTGCAACGGCTGCGGGATCACAAGTTATACGCAAAATTCAGCAAATGCGAGTTTTGGATATCGCAAGTGCCTTTCCTCGGGCATATCATCTCAGCGGAGGGTATCGCTGTGGAACCGAGCAAGATCACTCAAGTGCTGAATTGGAAATCCCCGAGAACTGTTCACGAGGTACGGAGTTTCCTCGGACTCGCGGGATATTATCGGAGGTTCATTCCGAACTTCTCGAAGATTGCCAATCCAATGACAGAGCTGCTGAAGAAGGCTACCAAATATGTTTGGAGTCCAACGTGTGAAGCAGCATTCAAGGTTTTAGTCAAGCACCTGACATCAGCACCGGTTTTGGCGCAGCCAGACACAACAAAACCGTTCGATGTGTACTGCGATGCATCCAGCATTGGGCTCAGATGTGTGCTGATGCAAGACCGAAGAGTGGTCGCGTATGGATCACGGCAGCTTAGAAACCATGAGCAAAATTATCCAACTCACGATTTGGAGCTCGCTGCCGTGGTACTTGCACTAAAAATGTGGAGGCACTACCTACTCGGTAACCTCGTACATTTATATACCGACCACAAAAGCCTCAAGTACATATTCACTCAGAAGGAGCTGAACATGAGGCAACGAAGATGGTTAGAACTGATAAAGGATTACGAGATAGAGATCCATTATCACCCGGGCAAGGCAAACGTAGTGGCAGATGCGCTGAGCCGCAAGTCACACGTCAATAATCTGACCATCACACCGTTGGAAGAGAGCGAACCACCACTACATGTGATTCCACACGGAACTCTCTACAACCTAGCTTTGATCCCCACCATCCGTGAAGAGATAGCGGCAGCCCAGAAGAATGACAAGGGCATGTCACATTTGCGGAGACGCGTAGACAGTGGGGAGTTGAAATGTTTCCGGAAGGACGAAGACGGCGTTCTGTGGTTCAAGGACCGGATCGTTGTACCCCGTAAACCGGAATTACGGAAGAAAATCTTTGATGAGGCTCACTTATCAAAGTTTTCTATTCACCCCGGCAGCAACAAAATGTATCAAGAACTCAGAAGAAAGTTTTGGTGGACACGGATGAAGCGCGAGGTTGCAAAATACGTGTCCGAGTGTGATACATGTCGAAGGGTAAAGGCAGATCATATGCGGAAACCGGGATTGCTGCAACCACTGGGCATTCCTGCCTGGAAGTGGGAGGACGTGAGCATGGATTTGATCGTCGGTTTACCCACCACCTTGCAGAAACATGATTCTGTGTGGGTGATCGTCGATCGGCTCACCAAAGTTGCCCATTTCATCCCGGTCAACACCAACTACAACGCCAAGAAGTACGCTGAACTGTACATCTCACGGATCCTATGCTTATACGGCGTACCCCGTACTATCATATCGGATCGGGGCACTTTATTTGTGTCCCGTTTTTGGGAGCAGCTACACGCTGCCTTGGGGACGAAGCTGATCCGTAGTTCAGCCTACCACCCGCAGACGGATGGGCAAACGGAGCGGGTAAATCAAATCTTAGAAGACATGCTACGAGCGTGCGCTATCAACCACGGCAAGAATTGGGATGATCACTTGCCGTTAGCCAAGTTCTCGTACAACAATGGGTACCAAGCCAGCATCAAGATGGCGCCCTACGAGGCGCTATACGGAAGAAAATGCCGCACACCATTGAACTGGTGTGAATCTGGCGAAAGGGTTACCTTCGGGATTGACCTCGTCAACAACGCGGAAGAAAAGGTTCGACTGATTCAAGCGAACCTAAAAGCCGCTCAATCCCGTCAGAAACAGTATGCGGACCGGAGAAGGCGCCCATTACAATTCGAAGTTGGAGATCACGTATACCTACGAGTGTCTCCAATGAAGGGCGTAAACAGATTTGGGGTGAGAGGAAAGTTGGCACCCCGATTCATCGGTCCATTCCAGATTACCGAAAGATGTGGCTCAGTAGCATACCGGCTGAAATTACCAGAAGCACTTTCCGGTGTGCACGACGTCTTTCACGTTTCCCAGCTGAGGAAGTGTCTCAAGCTATCAACTACCGTTCAGCTGGAAGACATTGAAGAACTGCAACCAGATCTCACCTACCGGGAGGAACCGGTGCAGATTATTGATGAAAAGGCCCGAACCACACGCAACCGTACGTTGTGGTTCTATAAGGTTCTATGGAGTAATCACTCCATGGACGAAGCGACATGGGAGAGCGAAGAATTCCTTCGCACTAACTACCCCCACTTTTTCACGTCGCATATCCGGTAATTTTTCCACCGTCCTCTCTCTCATTTTCACCTTATAATCTCGGGACGAGATTCTTTTAAGGGGGGAGGAATGTAAGGGCCTCAGTTTTTGACACACATTTGCACTGTTCATCACCACCCCACACACCTCATTTGAGGAAGAATGATGAACACAAATGAAGAGCAAGTAACAATTATCAACATGCCCATTAGAGAACAAACTCACACATTGCAAAAGTGGTATTTCCCACATGTGATATAGATGGGCTGGACATATGAAAACTCCTACACTTTACTAAGGATGTCCATGCCAAGTTTCACCCCAAATTCAAAACCTTTTTGAGGTCAGTTTGGGTATAGTTAGGAAGAGGGCAGTTTGAAACCATATCCAAATTCAAACTGTTTTTATCCCATGAATTTAAAAGTGGAAGGTATATTCTTACTCAGCACATTTTTGTGAGCTCACACACCAATTTTCACTCCATTTGGAGTTGATCTTGACATGAGCTAAGGGGGAGAAATTCAAACTTCATTTGAATTTCAAACTGAACTTGTGCTGAAATTCATTCAAACCAAACCTCATTTGAACTTTGATCAATTCAAATGGCTCATGGGTGAATAATTTGAATTGCCAGGGGTAGTATGGGGTTCACTGTTTACAACAGTGATTAGGAGTAAATTTCAGAGGTTAAAACTGGAGGTGTGACCCACATGTCAGCCACTGCTCAGATCAAACCGACTGAGACTTTTTCACTCGGGTCGACGAGCCGCAGCGGTGATCGCCACCGAGGGCAGCCGCCGCGCCAGCAGCTGCTTGCCCACGCGCGGGCGTGAGGCGGTGCAGAGCCTTCTTAAGGCGCCTGCCCCCTCCTCGGCCGAGGCACCACCGTTCTTCCCCGCAAGAACTCAGCGCCGGCCGAAAACTTCCGCAGCTCGGACTTGATCGGAGAACGCCGATCGCAGCTTCCTCCGTCCACTCCAGAGCCCCAGCAAGGTACTAGAGACCTTCCTCCATCCTCCCCGTTGCTAGAATTCGGTTGGAACCGATTGATATCGGCTGTGCCGAAAGATCAAATTCGGGACTTGGAACCGCCGCACCTCGGGCTCTCGTGGACAACCCAACCAGGGCGTTGTCACGCCCGAGCCAAGGCACCCTTGGACGCGCTGGTGACCGGTGCTGCTCATCCCCGAGCCACAGCTCGAGTGGTTGCTCACCGGCGGCGAATTTCCAGTTTTCCCCTTTCTGTGTGCAGAACGACCTTCGGGTACGAATCTGTTTAATTCATGCTCTAGAAAGGATTAGAGGGCCTCAGACCGCTCTCACACGAGCTAGACACGGTAACGCACAAGTTGCCTTCACAACTCTGGGCCGGAGAACCTCTGTGCCCGGCGTAATTTGAGGTCTACTAATGGCGGAACGAACGGGCGGCATCGGGCGCACGGTGAGGACCTATTTCGGGCCTTCCCCGAGCTGCCTCGAGCTCGTGTCGACCTTCTCTGAGGTCCACTGATGCTCCCCGACCGATTTCCCAAGTAGCTGAGGTACTAGAGAAGTCAGCCGACATGGCCGAAGTCGTTCCGAGGTGGCGGCTCGTCGCCGACCATGCTCCGGCCATTATCATGAGCAGCTGACCCTAGAATCCTGTTCCCCGAGTAAAAGTAGGAAGGGGCGGCCAGAATCGAGAAGTTTGGAGCTGTACAGCAGCCGGCGGCGAGCTCTCCGGCGAGATTCCTCGGCGGCGGGGCGCGGGTGTCGCGAGGTTGAAGAAGGGGGTGGACCCCAGCTGTCAGCGGGAGATATTTTGAATCGGGATCCGGCTGCGGCCGGGATCGGGTGTGCTGGCACGCAAAATCCTTGTGGGCCACGGTGTGCCATCGCCTAGGCGTGCGACGCGTGTCCCCTGGGCCCACGCGCGAGTTTAAACTTTTCCCCAATTTTCAGATTTTCATCAAACTTCAAATCCTCATAACTTTGGCTAGATAGCTCCAAATTGAGTGAACCAAATTTTGTTTGATTCAGCTCTCTGAGTACTTTCCAGAAAATCAAGTTTCACTTCATGAAACTCCTTATTGCTCCAGAATTAATTCCTCAAAGTTTAAACTATTAGGAATTTTAACTGGAGAATCCTTTAGAGGAAAGTCCTGAAATTTTGCTGAGATGTTCACCAAAATATCGTTGAACTACCATAAAAATTTCAGATCCATTTGGGCTTATTTAATCCACCTAATGGTGTGATTAGTGAAACTGTTCCAGAGAAAATAGAAAAATGTTCAGAAACATTTTCAGAATTTTCTCTGAAATTGTTTAGCTCATAACTTTAGCTAGGAACCTCCAAATTAAGTGAGACCAAATCCATTAGAGCCCTCTGAAAATCTAGTTTTCAGAAAGTCATAGTTTGTTTCATGAAAATCCTTATAACAACCTAAAAGCCTTTAATTGAGGTCAAGGACATAATTAATTGTGGAGGGCTCAATTGAGCTTTGCTGCAGCTAAAACTTGACCAAGTCTCTGTTTAGGTTGTAACCAAGCCACAGTAAAAGTTTCACAGTCATTAGGTCTGTCTAGCAAGGGTTATAGGCTTCACAACTTCAAAGTTAATATAAATGCAGTAAATTGATACATATGTTTCTTATATCATGTAGTCGCTAAGGTCGAGGAGGAACCCGAAGTCCTAGACTTCGTTACTCCGGAGGAACAGCTAGCCTACGACCAAGAGCAGCAAGGCATGCTCCGGTTTGCATTAACCTTTTTACAAATGTTTATTGTTTTGAGCACATCTTTGAATATTGTTGTGATTCTTTGCATTAGAGTCTTGATTGGAAACCCAACTGTATAGCCAAGAAAACCATGGGTTGGGGTTAGGATTGAAAACCTCGTTAGCCACTGCATTGCTAAGATAGAGTAGGATTCGGTACAAGTCGAGTAGTTGGAACTACTCGCAAGCATAGGCTAGAGGCACTCGACTCGGGTAGTGTTAGCACATGAAACACATGGCAAGAAAATGAGACCAAGCGGAGAGTAAGGGCAGCAGGACTTTGGGGCCTGTGTGCTGTAGCTCCGCTTGTGTCAATTGAGGACCGAGCCGTGTGCGGGCCTGTTGAACAAGCTAGAACAGTACCGAAGACCTACCGGCTATATGGGAACCGGGAAACCGATGTAACTCGGGTAGCTGGGTGTTGAGGCATAGCTGGTCGTTCAGAGGGTAGGTTGAGAGCTCGAGGTGTAAATCGGCTGGCGGCACTGAGATGCGCGTGCAGAGACCTCTTGCTCGGGACGATTGGACCGGTTCAACATTTGGCTAACGGGTGAAAGGTAGTCGCGTACGGCGTCCGTGATGGTTGTCGTAGGAAACATCGAGTACGGGCGTACGTGACGGGTTGTTCGGGTAACCCTGCAGGTGTAAATCGATTATAATCGCCGTCCCTCGCGGTCAGTGAGTACCACTTGTTCACTGTACCATGACGTAGAAAGAACAGGCTACTTACATGTTAAAATGTTGCTGATTGAAAGCTGGACATTGATTGTTAATGATATGCTGTAGCTTAGAGCTAACTAAAGTTCTTTTCAACTTTGGGCAAAGTACATGAGAGAAATGCGTTTCTTGTTTGATTGCGGCTCTCTCATGTGCCTTAGCGTAAGGTTCTCCACAACCTGCTGCTAAAACTTGAATGTAAGGTTCTACTAATTAGGCGAGTCCTTGCAACTGATTTTTACCTCATGTAACCCATTACCCTCATGTAGAAGTTCCATGTTTAGGTGAGACGGGTCAGACTTGCTGAGCCTTCGTGCTCACTGCTTGTGTTTGAAGCTTTTGCAGGGTTCTATGAGAAAGGGACTCCCGAAGAGGAGACGGAACCCCAGGAGGGGAACCCCGTCGAGTGGGAGTCGTGCACGCCGCAGAGTTAGTGTGGGTGTGTGCTAGCAAGGACACGTTCAAGGGCTGAACGTGCACTTGATGCTTAGTCTACACCCGCGAGTGTAGACTGAACTTATTTTGCTGTAAACATGTTCATAAACTTGTTTATGTAATAAAATTTCCGCTTCCGCTTTGTACCTTTGACGTGTGTTATACGGTGCTGTGCAACGCAGCACCCCTCAGCGTGATCCTGGCTCGACAAGACCAAATGGGGTCGTGTCACCTGATCTTCAGGTGAGTGACATTTTTTTGTCATATGGCCCAATTAGCTGCCGTAATATTCTAAATGGAGACCATATACCCATTTTTAAACTGTCGTAGCTTTAATTTTTTGTGTGATGATGCTCTTTACCCGGTATAATAATCATAATCTTATTTGTTTTGATGACCTGCATTGTAATGTTTGAGGGTCCAATAATTAGAATTATTTAATTTGATTTCTGATTAGTTTTAATAAAATGATGCAAGCTACAAGCTTATCACTTTGTAGTGTACACAAAACACAACTGCATTATATCTCAAGCATATGCATATTATAGTTTCATCTAGTCTGAGTAAATATTTCACTTGTACCATGCCATTTAGATAGTGTTGGTGGAGAAAACTGAAGAACAAGTGGACTCAGTTTTATGTTACCAATCATGACAACTTTTGTCGGTTGATAAAATTTGGAGATGATTTGTCAATTGGGTAGTACATATGCGTTTGAGAGAAAGATTGTTAGTACACAAACATTTGAGGTGGCATCTAAAGCAACCTGCACTACAGGAAACTAGTAAATTAACGAGGGGGGAAATTATTTACGACTGCTGTCGTTAATAACTATATTAACGATGGTGAAAAAACACCGTCGTTAATAAGGCAATTATTTACGACGGCTGACCTAACCGACGCAAACATGCGACTTATTTACGACGGTTAATGGTCACCGTCTTTAATAATTTCCTTATTAACGTCGGTTGACCTAACCGTCGTAAATAATAGACTTATTTATGACGGTATCCGGAACCCTCGTAAATAAGTATATAAATATACAGGCCGCGCGCGCGGGAGGGGAGCACTTTCGCTCCCCTCCCGCGCGCGTGACCGCTCTGCTCCCGCCGCCGCCGCCTACGCCGCCCGCCGCCCCAGACGCCACCCCCGCCGACCATCCCCGCCGCCCCCTACGCTGCCTCCGCCGCCCTCCGTGCCACCCATGACGCCGCCCCCGCCATCCCCGACGCCGCCCCCGCCGCCCCCCATGCCACCCCCGTCGCCGCCCGGCTCCGGCGCCGCCTCCCCCCCTCGCCGGCCACCCCCGACGCCGCCCCCGCCGGTCGCCCCGACTATGCCCCCGCCGGCCGCCCCCCACGCCGCCCTCGACACCGCCCCCGCCAGCCACCCCCGATGCCGGCCCCGCTGCCGGCCGGCTCCGACGCCGACCCCGCCGCCAACCACCCCCGACGCCGCCCCCGCTGGCCACCCCCGAGGTTGTTTATTAGTTAACTAGTTAAACAAATCATAAATAGATTAATTAGGTTAATTAGATTCTTGTTGATAATTATTTGTTTAGGTTGTTATTAATTAGGTTAGTTGTTGTTAATTATTTGTTTAGGTTGTTTAGATAACTTAGGTAATTAGATTCTTGTTTAAATTAGTTGTTAATTAGTTAATTGTTTCGTATGTAATTGTGTTCTTGTGTGTTGTAGCTAATATGTTAGGTTCATATGTGTTATAGCAAATATGTGTTATAGCTACGCCACTCGATGCTCGCCGACGGCGCCCCAGGCCGGCGGTGCTTGCATGCGGCAGCGGATGACGGGTCGAAGAACACCTGGGCCGGCGCGTTCGCTGGCGTTGGCTTGGGCCTCCCCTTCACCATCCTCTCCTGAGTCCTAGCTTGTATTCACCATAACCAGCCGACTCAGCAGGAAATCCAAATCCTTCACTCGTGCGCTACCCACGAGGGCCGATGATGCTTTGCCAACGGCGAGACGTTGGGCGGCGGGGCGGTGAGGCAGCCGGCAAGATGCAAGGTGACACGTGATGGGTCGACTGTGCTCGCCTCATCTCGTCACCTAGATTGCTAGGAGAGAGGGCTCGGTCACGGCGGGGGCGAGTTGGGCTGATGATCTCCTTTTTGCTTTGATAGGCCCAAACATATTGGGCCGGATGGATGTTAGTCACGCACATCAGACAGCCCATTGTTGCTCGGCTCGGCTCGGCCCGGCTCCATCATCTCCCAAATACCCTTTTTAGGCCCGGCCCGGCCCGCCTCAGCCCGACACTACCCATTTTAGGCCCGATTAGAGCAATTTAGTCGTAAGGTATTTGTCGAGATGTTTGAACACTAGCACATAACGCACGGTGACAATGAGGACACTAAAGCTGACCCGCATGTGAACGATGGACCTGCATTTCGAACTTTGACCAACTTTCCTCCTGTTTCTCATTCATTCCTCTATCTTAAATGATTGGAAGATGGAAATATTTAGCGTAACCCATAGTAATTGATTACACATTTCGTATCTGCACGTTTCACATGCGATAGGCATGTGAAGCGTGCTGGTTCAGAATTGTCCCTTTTTGGACAGCCTGAGAGTGATCGAGGACGTGCTTATGACGAGCTAGGTACGGGGTCTGGGTCCGGATGAGATTTTGACAGCATAACCCTGTTGTTCTCTGCTGCACCATTTTTGGGCGTGTGGTGGAGAACGGCGGGGTTATGCTGCCGAAATTTCGTTAGGATTCATTCTTCGTGTCTCGTAATAAGCACGTTGCCTCTATCACTCTTGGGTGGGTTTAGGACCTATGAGACTAGGTATAGGGTGTAAAAGTCCCAAAACTTGTAAATGGAAAACTTGAGCTATGAATAAAGTTGAGTTTAAATACAAGAAATGGGACTTGCAAAAACTTTTGTTTACTTATGAAAGTGTTGGCATGTGCAATAAAACTTTGAATTCAGTTTGAATTAAGAGGGTTACTTCAAAAAGAAGAAGGGCATTTCCAAAAGAGGAAATTCAAAACTGTTGTTTAAGAAGTTGTATTTGCAATGGCCAACTCAAAGATCAGAGGGCATATTCAAACTCTCCAGGTTCAAATTGTGAAGGAGGCAAATTTTGAGCAAATTTGGAGGTGCTTTGATATGTATGTCAAAGGGACTTGTAAATTTCATCTAAATTTGAATTCAAATTTGAAATGGAGACACAACTTGTCAAATTGCCAAATGGCTTTTGAATTTGAGTTCCATATGAGTGAACTTTGCATGTGCCAAAAATTTGGATATTTAGGAGGGGAGATGAGTTGGACCCAACTGTCATTGGGAAGGGTAAACTTACTGCCTAAGTTTGGCTCTGTTCAGACATGAGCTCGATCAAGTCGATCACAGAACGCCACCGCGGGCGTTACCTCCACCTCCTACTCGAGCTTGCCCCCCCCCCCCACGCGCGGGCGGCAGAGGCGGTTCACCCGGCGCTTATCCTTCCCACCGAGGCAAACACCGAGTCTCTCACTCGTGCTCGCGGTTTTCTTCTGCTCCCGCGCCCGAAAAGCAGCCGCCGGCGACGCCTCTGTTTCCTTCGGTTGTCCACCAGCTCGCGTCCTCTTTTGCTCGAGCCGCCCACACAAAAAGGGAGCGCTAACGAGTGTACAAGATCCTCCACAGCTCGGCTCCGACGTTCCTGGCTCGTGGTGCGCCCAAATCAATGATCAACGCGAGATACTGCAGTTCACCAGCGAAAGGGCAACTCAGGTCACCATGGGCAGCTCATACCGAGGCTTTTCACGGCCAATCAAGCACCCTCCGAGACGCGCGGGGACTTCACGCTGCTCTCCCCCGAGTTTCAGCTCGAGCAGTGCAACGTAGCTCGGGAATTTCAAGTTTTCCTCTCGGACGAGGGAAACCTACCCGCGGGTAAGAGTTTCAAAAATCGACGCTTAATTCTCGGTTAGAGTTGTTCATTTTGCGCACACAGGAGCTAGAGAGGATAGGGAACCTTTTTCCTTCGCAACCCTAGCTTAGAAGTGAGCAGTGGCAGCTAATTTCGAGTTCTTCCATCGGCGGCCATGGCGGGGACACTCGGGCACACGGTGAACCCCCACTTGCCGCCGTTTCTGAGCAATATTAAGGCCTTGCCGAGCTAGCCTGACCTCCACTGATGCTTTAGAGCAGATCCTCCGAGCCTTGGGCAGGTTAGGGTGCTCGGACCACGGTGCCGAAGCCTCACCGAGGTGTGCGCACGTCGCCGACCGGTTTCCGGTCACCGGCAGCCCGAGCCAACCCCGTAGACGTGCTCCCCGACCTCCCAAACTCACAGGCGGCAAGTACCGAGCCGGGAGGCATCCGGGAAGCCGACTCCGGCGAGCTCCGATGAAGTTCCGGCGAGGGGGCGGCGCAGGAAAAGAAACTGGTCCGAGGAAGAAGACGACCGGCGGGCCCCGCGTGTCAGCGACGGGAGGTTTAAATTGCTGATTGATTGTGGCCGCAGGATCCAGTGTGGCTGCACGGGAAGGAGTCTGTGGCCTCGTGTGGCTCAGTTCCAGCAGCTGACACGTATGAGAGGGTTCCACTGTCAGAAGTTAAACATTTCCCTGGTTCATTTGGAATTTCAGATTTAGTTCAAACTTTAGAACCTCATAACTTTTGCTAGGAAGCTCCAAATTTAGTGATTCAAATTGGGTTGGATTCAGGATGAAAAACTCTATCCAAATAAGCAACCTAATTTGCATGAAAACTAATAGACAATTCTGGAAAATTCTTTAAAACTTTTCAGCAAAAGAATTTTAGAGGGAGTTTGGTTCATCCTGAAATCCTCAAATTTTGCCAGAATATTTTTAGGATGTTAGGAGACTCCTGTAAAAGTTTCAGGTCATTTGGAGTCGATTTATTTAGGGTAATTCTGATTTCAAGTTTCTGTATTCAAATGAATACAGAAACATTTTCAGATAATTTTCAAAACTTGGAAATTCAGTTCTGGGCATTCCATAGCTCCAAAACTCCTAGGAAAATTAATGCATGCCTCCTAATCTATGTATGAAGTTTTAGTTCACTTGAATTTGCATGAAAGTGCAAATTTATTTAGAATTAATTCCTTTTTGCCTAAATGCTTAGGGAATTTTTCTGGGTGATCTACTTAGTGAAATATTCTGAATTTTGGTCCAGATGACTTTCTTGTGACAAGTAACTCACAAGAAAATTTCCAGCTCCATTGGAGCCCTGGATCAGTAGTGTTCTGTTCAACCAATTAGGTGATCACCACCCACGTGATGAACCTCACTTCTCACTTGATGATAGTGCTTAAACACACACCCAAACCACTAGCCCCAGTGTAATTTTAAATTCTTAAACAGAGTTCCAGTTTTAAACTCATCTTTAGAACTTGTTAGTAAAAGTTTTACAATTAAACATATGTGCATGTTCATCATGTGTAGTGATTAAACTTAGAAGAGTGGTAAAGAAGTGAGGCTTGCATCGAGAAGCCAGAAGGCAGTGATTCAACTTCAAGACATCAGCAACTAACTTCATACTCTTCTGACTTTAGTCACCTGCAAAACCAAGGCACGCCCCGGTTTGCACTTAAATTTTTTGAAAGTTTTCCCTTTGTTCACTACTATGGGTCTAAGTTTGTATGTGCATTAGGTCGAGGATGTTTTACACTCCAAATGCATGACCAAATGATCCCTGGGTTTACGGGTGGAAAGGGTCACCGCTGTAGAATAATGCCGTGCTAAATAGCTTAGGACATCCGGTAGAAGTCGAGTAGTTGGAATCTACTCGCGAGTTATAGACGGGATTACACGGGTGTAGTTGGAAATAAGGCAAACTAAAGTTTACGTTTCTAAAGAGGAGACCGGGCCGGATGGTTAGGCAGCGACAAGACGAGGTCTTGGTCGAGTAGCTCTGCCTGTGTCGGTTAAGGACCGATGCGTGTGCGGCACCCAGGAGCAGGTATTGAGTTGTGTACCGGATGCTTACTGACATATGGGAACCAGGAAACCGATGTACCAGGTTCACTGGATTGTAGAGGCATACCACATCGTCTTGTTAGACCTATGAGCCTGAGACGGCGCGACCGGTTCTACAGTCTAGTGTCCTGCGAAAGGTGGCCACATACGACGTAATGAAGGACGCCAGAGTTGGTCTTCAGAGGCGGGCGTATGGTCGAGTTATCCGGGTAGTGTTTGATTCGAATCACCGTCCATCGCGGTTATTGACTACCGCTTGCTCCCTGTGTTGTGACGTAGTAATCAAGTTGTGTGGAAATAGTTTGCAAAGTTTTAAATGCTGTTATGATAAATGGAAATTGCATGAAAACCATGTTTGAAGTAGAGATAGAGCAAACTAAAGTTATTTTCCACCTTGGGACAAGTGACATTGGAATGAAGCATTTCTTGTTTGATTGTGGTGTTCCAATGTTGCTGGGCGCAAGGTCACTACTATTATGGCTAAAATCTTAAAGTTAAGGATGAACTCATAGGCGAGTCTTTTTGCAAATTACAGGATTAGGTCTTAAGTTACCCTCATGTAGAGTTGCATGCTTTAGGAGAGACGGTTAAGTCTTGCTGAGCCTTTGTGCTCACTCTTGCTGTATATGTGGTTTTGCAGGTAAACTTCGACGCTATAAAGAAGGTTGTCCGGTGAGACTCGGAAACTTCCGAGTCATGTCACACTTGGAGAACCTAGCCGCTGCCATGTCTTCGTGTTGCTAGCGAGAGGATTCCGCGGGCTGGACCTCTTCTTGGGTGCTTCGTAGTTATTCGACGTGAGCTGTTTATAGACATCCGCTGTAGCTAATTTATGTAAATTATTTACAATGAACAATTGTAAGCTTCCGCTTTTGATTTATGTAATACAGTGTTCCTTATATGTGTGCTGTTGGGTGCCGCATAACACGGCACCACCCAATGCGATTCCCAAGCAAGGTGCCCCGTCCTCGTGACGTGATCATGTGGGATAGAATGAATGTGGTTATGCTTTCATAAAGTTCATGACATGTTCATGTTTTACTTATCTCTATTTACTACTGGGATAGAATTTTGATTGACTCAAAATTTTGTTTCATGCAGTATGGTACGTGCACACTCTCAAATGGAGATTGGAGGTTCAAGTCGAGGTGAGAACGACTCGACGTCATCACAAGAGCCATCGCCAACCAGATTGGCTGAAATTATGGCGAAGATGAATGAAACTCCCCAAGCTCTAGTTCAACAAGGCATAAATCGAGAATCTCAACGTCACATGCCAACCCAGAGCACGTATCTGGATTTCTTGGCAACACAACCACCGGTATTCTCTGAGGCTGCTGACCATTGTGAAGCAAATCACTGATTATGTGTCATTGAGTCCACGTTTGGATTGATCCGATGTGATGAATTTTTGAAGACCCTATTTGCCGCTCAGCAGCTTCACGGCTTTTCTGGAGCATGGTGGGCAGAGTACCTTGCTGTCCAACCAGCAGGGCATCGTATCACATGGGCGGAGTTCCAGGCTGCATTTGGTGCTCGTTTCCTTCCTGCGGGCATAATGCAAACCAGTATGGATGAATTCTGGAGTTTGAAGCAAGGGGGCATGAGTGTTATTGAGTACGCGAGGGAATTCAATCGCTTAGCTCAATATGTCCCTGACTATGTGAAATCGCCATCCTTGAAGGGTTATCATTTCTACCGAGGGCTGACCGCTAGGCTGCGACGTGAATTGGATCAAGTTAGCCAGGAGAATTTTGATGAGTTGGTGAGCTGTGCTATCACTCAGGAATATTATTCCAATCTCTACCTTAAAGAAAAGAGGGAGAGGGACTCATCACAGGATGAATGCAATCATCTACCTCAGAAGAATCGGTGGGTAATACGTTCACCTTCCGGTCGAGAGGTTCCATAAAGAGTGCAGTCATTCCTGGAGTATGACAACTCGTATACTCCACAGAGGTCTTATTCACCTCCACCGCAGCAGCAACTTGTTTCTCATGCACCTCAGTATCAACAAAGTGCACCAGAATATTGTTGCCCTCAAGAGGTTGAAGATGAACAAGGTGATTTCTCAGCTGAACCAAGTGCTGTCCCACTTCACGTTGACAATGAGCTCAACGTCAATGAAGCAACGGAACCAAGCAGAAACATTGTGTTTGCGGGTCCAGTTCCACAGTGTGATCTTGGGCAGCAAAGAAAAGCTATGTCCAAGGTGGGGACAGTTAATTATGTGTCAGTCGATGATCTGCCAAAGGGAGGACCTGTTCTTGCCGGCAGGTTCACCTATAATGACAAGCCGGTTGTCATTTTATTCGACTCTGATGCAACACATAACTTCATTAGCAGGGCGACGGTGATCCGGGATCAGATCTCCACCACAATCACAAAAGGTTCTTACCTTATTCATTCGCCAGGTGGAGACATATCAACTAATGAAGTCGTTTCTCGAGCACCACTTTGTGTTGGGTGGAAAAATTTATCCTACCACCCTCATTATTCTCGGAGACCAAGGGATCAACGATATATTAGGAATATCATGGCTGAATTTCCATAAGGCTGTTCTGGATATCGAGAACAGGAGTGTTCACTTGGACTCTCCACTTCACGAGCGTCAAACATTGTATCTCGGCGAAGCGGTTTCCAAATACCCAGAAGTATGTAATGCCGAAGCGTGCAAGTTAGAAGACATTCCGGTAGTCCTTGGATATCCGGACGTGTTTCCCGATGATCTTCCAGGCTTACCACATGAGCGCGAGGTGGAATTCAAATAGAGTTGATGCCGGGAACCACGCCGATCTCTCGGAGACCATACAAAATGGCTCCGAGTGAGTTAGCAGAATTGAAGGAGCAACTCAAGGATCAGATGGACAAGGGGTTTATTCGTCCAAGTTCATCACCATAGGATTGCTCGGATTTATTTGTGAAGAAAAAGGACGAGACGCTGAGGCTATGCATCGATTATCGCCCTTTAAATGCTGTGACAATAAAGAACAAGTATCCACTATCAAGAATTGATATTCTGTTCGATCAGCTAGTGGGTGCTAAAGTCTTCTCTAAGATGGACTTAAGGTCGGGATATCATCAAATCAAGATTCGAGCGGAAGATATCCCGAAAACAGCATTCTCGACAAGATATGGACTCTATGAGTATCTTGTCATGTCATTTTGGTTGACCAATGCTCCGGCTCACTTTATGTACCTTATGAACTCGGTATTCATGCCGGAGCTAGATCAGTTCGTCATGGTATTCATCGATGACATCATGGTCTACTCCAATTCTAAAGAGGAACACGCTAAACATTTGCATATTGTGCTCCAACGACTGAGAGATCACAAGCTCTATGCAAAGTTTAGTAAATGTGAATTCTGGATCAACCAAGTGCCGTTTCTTGGACATATTATTTCAGTGGAAGGCATTGCTGTTGATCCAAGCAAGATTGAACAAGTGCTGAAGTGGAAGTCTCCAACATCAGTCCATAAAGTTCGTAGCTTCTTGGGTTTGGCAGGATATTATCGGAAGTTCATCACGAGCTTCTCAAAAATCTCCAAACCTATGACTGAGCTACTGAAAAAGGGCATCAAATATGATTGGAGCAAGCCATGCGAGGAAGCTTTTAAAGCGTTGGTGAAACACCTCACAACAGCCCCGGTTTTAGCTCAACCGGATACAACCAAGCCATTTGATGTTTATTGTGATGCGTCTGGCATCGGGCTGGGTTGTGTACTCATGCAAGGAGGACGTGTGGTCGCATATGGATCACGACAATTACGGAATCATGAGCAACATTATCCAACTCATGATCTCGAGCTCGCTGCCGTGGTATTAGCGTTGAAGATGTGGAGACATTACCTATTGGGAAATCTGGTTCATCTCTACACCGACCACAAAAGTTTGAAGTACATATTCACTCAGAAAGAGTTGAATATGAGGCAACGGCGATGGTTGGAGCTGATCAAGGACTACGAGATTGAAATTCATTATCATCCAGGCAAGGCAAATGTTGTTGCCGATGCACTCAGCCGGAAGTCTCATATTCATAACCTGACCATTACGGCGATGGCAAGATATATTACTTTGATTGTCATAGACGTTGGTCACCTAAGAATCACATTTTTAGACAACAGAGGAATACCTTCAAAAAGGACACTATTATCACAAAAGGACCACCGCAACGTTTGAACGGGTCAGAGATTTCTACATTGTTGGACAAACTTGTGCCAGATGAAAATCGTCCAGGATATTTTGTTGGTTACGGAGAGGACCACAATTGGACTCATGTATGTGCATTATGGGAGCTACCATATGTGAAGTCCTTAATTCTAATGCACAACATTGATGTCATGCATCAGGAGCATAACATTTGCGAGTGCAGTATAAGTACATGTTGGATATGATGGGCAAAACAAAGACAATCTAAGGGATTGAAAGGATTTGGCAGTTATTTGTAATCGTCCAAGTCTTGAACTCACTGAAGCCGGTGGCAAACCTCGCGCATCTTTCTGTCTTAAAGCTAAAGAAAAGGAAGAAGTTTTTAATTGGTTGAAAAAGTTGAAATTACCAAATGGTTATGCTGCTAGCCTAAGACGGCTGTGATTGTGAAGACTGGAAAACTCACTGGGTTGAAAAGCCATGATTATCACATAATCATGGAATGACTTTTGCCTGTAAGGTTTCGGGGCTATCTTGACAATGCAGTGTGGAAGTTGTTAGCCGAGCTTAGCTTTTTTTATAGACAGCTTTGTGCTAAAGAAATCACAAAGGAGATGATAGAAAAATTGGAAATAGAGGTACCTGTGTTGTTATGTAAGATGGAAATTTTTTCTCTCCAGGCTTCTTTAACCCAATGCAACATCTCCTAATACATCTCTCGTATGAAGCTAAAGTGGGCGGCCCTGTTCAATATCGGTGGATGTATCACATTGAAAGAGCACTCAGAATGCTGAAACCAATGGTCCGCAATAGGTCAAGGGTAGAAGGATGCATCACTGAAGCTTTTACACTTCAGGAGATAGGATACTTTTCAAGTGTGTACTTTGTAGAAGAAAACAATGTTAATGCTCCAATGTTGTGGTACAATGTGAATGAAGCACTTCCTTGTAGCGACCTCTCAATTTTTCAAACAAGAGGCACCACCGTTGGTAGTAGCACGAGCTACGATGCTACAACAGAAGAAAAGATAGCGGCATTGCTTTACATGTACACAAATATAGATGGGATGGACAAATATTTTTAGTAAGTGGTTATTCACCATGTAAAATAAATAGCACACATGTCTGAATATACAATAATGACCCTGTTTTTTTCTATATTTAGTCTGTTTGACCGAGAAAATTGGAAGTCTAAGCATCAACCTACGAGAAATCAAGTACTAACGATGCGACATATTGGAGTAAATGCGGGGCCTAACTTCCAACCTTGGTTTAGATAACATGTAACGATTTATTTTCTTTCTCTCCTTCTATGATTAACGATTTTGGGGCAAAAAACCTTCTCACTTCTATATTTCATACAGTGCAAAAATGATGCAGATATCCATGAGGACTTGCGTCAATTGTTATACGGATCTACTAAAGTTAGAAGCTATGGTCGATACAATGTCAATGGGTTCCGCATTCATACAACTGATTTTGAAGATCATCGTCCTCTAATGGCAACATGTAACACTGGAGTTGTGAATACGGCTCTTGATGCCGAAGGACGGGAAATGGATTACTATGGGATTATTAAAAGAATCCTTGAATTCAGTTTTGCCGGAAATAAAGAGCTAAATGTAGTCTTTTTTTGACTGTGATTGGTTTGATAATAATACAGGAACTCGACAAAACCAATTTTGCATGGTACAAGTGAAACACAATGAACGACTACGAGGATGTGACACATTCGTCCTTGCAAACCAAGTCAAGTAAGTGTATTATTTAAATTATCCTTGCAAAAAGCTATGTGCTTGGTGGGTTGTACAAAAAGTGAATCCTCGTGAACAGTTATCTACACCAGACAATGATTAGTATAATGATACTTTGTTGTCGTTGAATGGTGAGATTGATGAGGTTTACCAAGAAGATGAGTTACCGAATCAATTTTTCATCGAGCCATGTCTAGAACTTGATGAGTTAGTTGGAGATGTTCAAGATATTGAGACTCGTGAGACACGAAAACGAAAATGAAAACCAGTCACGGTTGAATTCTATTGTCTTCTTTTCTATTATCTTCCTTATTATTAATTGAATTCAATAAATAATAATTGTTCATTTAACAGGATGTCGTCAAGTAGGAGAAAGGGAAAGAGCAAGGGGGACAAGCCGCTGGCGAGGGGTTTTCTGTCCACCGCCTTGAGCGAGGCCTTTCGGGGTAGCCAGCTCAGCGCTAGTAGGAGGACTACGTTGTTGAGCCAGGTACCAGAGCTGCAAGGTAGAAATGTGGCAGTAATGCGGTCTTCAGAGGTAAATAGCATCTTCTTCAATTTTCATATGTTCTTCAATTGCATAAGTACTACATTCATATATATACAATTTCTAGGACGACTCTTCGTCAGAGTACTCCAAGGAGTGCGGTCCATAGCAGCCACTAGTAGCTGACCACCCTTCGCAGCTGGCTTCTGGGTCCGGTGCTTCCGAGCCAGGAGGTTCCTCAGCTGACCACTCTTCTGGGTCACCTGATGTAGAGCCTCGTCAGGTGCGCAAGACTAGGAGCGGTCACTTTGTGAGTCTCCCTCCTGCTCCAGCAAACCCATTGGATCGGATAGTTATCCATCCTGTTGCAGATATGTAATTAAATATCTTACACTTCAATTTAGATTTTTCTAAGCTTACATATATATCTAATGATTCATAATTCTGTATTAGGGGTTGGTACGATGACTCCTTATTGGGTCAAGGATGACACACGCAGGTGAACCGTGTCCTAGGTGGTCTGATCCGTTTGCACTGCCCAGGTGTAGTGAACGGTGTCGCCGCCAAGTCATGGGACGACTACGCAACCGCACAGGACGCGACTCACGGCAACCAACATGAGCCTGTATGGTCCTACTTCATGGTAAGCATATCAAATATAGTCTATAATACTTTAAACACAATTACTTATATATTTGTTATGCAAGGCATGGTACTGTTTGGAAGACGAGGGCGCGGTGGACCACACCCGGTTAATCTTCCACAACAACGCCAGGAAGCTCGTGACTCAGGCCCTTTTGAGCGCCCGGATTCAAGCTACCAACAAATATTTCAAGCTACATCCGGGCAAGCAAGAGTTGGGATACTTCAAGGCGACGTCTTCCACGTACCTGACTACGGAGCAATACATGGAGGTAAATACTCAATTTTATTTTGTTCAATTATCTCATTCTGTTTAAAGTGCTTTCAACTAATAAGACATTTGTGTAGGGCCGTGGAGGAGTCCAATGGCTAGAAGGTAGGCTGGAGGCGTACGAGGCCCTTTGCTTACGGTGGGGGAGTGAGGATTTCCAGGCCCTCTCCCGCAGTCGTCGAGAAAGCAGAGGGATGGACCTGTCTCACTTTTTTGGTGCTGACGGGTATTTGCGGTCGAAAAAACATCTTGTAAGTGTAACTTAACAAGTATAATGTTTGTTTATATTTCATATTTTTATTGTGCTGACACGTGCATCCATAGGAGCGCGCAACTGGTCAGGAGCCCCCACCGACTGAGGTGTCAAAGAGAGATCATAGAGGAAGTGATCCGTCACAGCCCGACCAGCTCTGCTCTCAGTCGGCGACAGAGGCACTGATGAGTTTTCTCATCACATGTATTGAATTCTCTTAATCAAATTAGCTGATGTTCTTTTGTTTTCTTATTTATAGACCAGATATGGGCAGGAGGCATGGAGGCTTTGCAGCGAGGAGTATGATTGGCAGAACGCGCCAACAATCATCCCAGAAGCCGCGTATGCAAGTGGACGCGGAAAATGTGGCGGACCGGAATCCGCTCATCCAGGATCCCAGAGGGTGGTGCCGCGCGATGCGATACCCGACAGCACACGTCATAAGAACACATTATATTACATGGGAAAAACAAACTGAATATACAAAGTAGTACACTACTCAGTTACAAATTATTGTCTTTATTACACAGCGGAAGTCTACTATTCTACAACTCACGCCCGCCTATCTAGCAAAAGTCGGTTGCCCAGCCGTAGGGCAACCCACACTAGCTGCACTCCTCAGCTCAGCGCGGCGTGTACGGCTCCCACTCAGCCGTGGTCCCTTACGGAGGGTAACCCTCGCCGGTGGACTCGTACTCCAAGTCTGTGGGTGGCTCCTCACCTGAAAAACACTCAAGCAGCAACCATGAGCACGAATGCTCAGCAAGGCTTAACCGACTCACCTAAGCATGAAACTCTACATGAGGTGTATCATGACATAGGATAGCAATGTTGTAGCAAATGGACACGCCTACAAGTTCATCCTTAGTTCATCTTTTAGCAACAAGTTAACAGTTCGGAAATCTGAAATTTAGTAAGCAATATTTGGTGGCACACATGTAGCAATACAATTATATCATAGCAGCAGGCTTGAATCATAACATTCCATACATTAGTCTATGTTACGACGCAGTGAACAAGCGGTACTCGTCACCGCGAGGGACGGCGAATCGACTCGATATACACCTGCAGGGAAACCCAAAGAGCACGTCACGTACGCCCACCCGTGGAGCTGCACAGCACGCTCACTCGATGTCGTACGGGACAACCTTTCACCCAACAGCCCAAACGTCGAACCGGTCGCACCGAAACGAGCAGGAGGTTCCCCACACGGAGCATCTCTCTATGCCCGTTGGCAGATTTCCACCTTGCTGCCCTCAACCTACACCTATAAATCGGTGTGCTATGCCTCGACGCCCGTAGGTTTAGGCTACATCGGTTTATCGGGGCCCATATATCCGATATGCCTTCGGTACGTTCAATACATGTTCAGCAGGGCCGCACACGGATCGGTCCTCAATCGACACGCGCAGGGCTGCGCACACAAGACTCACTCTTGCTGCGCCCTAGCCCCTGCCTAGTCTCATTTTCATTACTAAAGTGATCTTACGTCACTCAACCGAACCGTTTGTCCCAATGCCTATCTTGCGAGTAGATTCCAACTACTCGACTTGTACTGAAGCCCTATGAATCTTTAAGCATAGCCTTTCTACTCGAGGTCTTATACACTACCCTCACTCTTAGGGAAAAATTTCTGGTTATGCAAGTGGGGTTCCATCCATCCTATACCTAATGCACAATCATACTTCATATGACACATCTAAACAAGGTAAAAACTTATAAAAAGGTTAATGCAAACCGGGGCTTGCCTTGTTGCTTCTGGTCATAAGTTAGTTCTTCGTCCAGGAGAAGGAAGTCCAGAACCTCCGGAGCTTCCTCGCCTTCAGCGACTACACGTTATTGAAATACTACATGTTAATGAATATGCAAACAAGTTTATTGTAATACTACTGCTATTAGTTCTAATAACCAGTCTCTAACACCTGGAACTCTGTTTAAGAATTTAAAGATGAACTGGGTGTTGGTGGTTTGGCTTAGACTTAATCCCCCTGGTTAAATGCTAAGTGGTTTTCCCCCTTTTCCATATTAATCCCTCAAGTGGTTAAACAGGACAGGGGTGATCCAGAGCTCCAATGGAGCTGAGAATTTTTGTGTGAGTTCCTTGTCACAAGAAAACTCTCTGGACCAAACACTAGCACTTTTCATGGAGTGGTTTGCTGATTATAATTCCCTTAGCAAATAAGCAAAGAAGAATTAATTCTGAGGTAATACCCCTGTTCATGCCCAACTTAGTGAACTACAATTTCAATTATAGCTCATAGAGTTTGCATGAATTTTCCTAATATTTTTGGAGCTAAGATTTGCCCAGAACTGAATTTCCAAGTTTTGGAAATTCTCTGAAAATGTTTCTGAATTCAAATGAACACAGCACCTTCAAATTTGAATTGCTCTGACCAAATCAACTCCAAATGGTCTGAAACTTTTACAGGGGTTCACTAATATCTTAAAGAACATTCTGGCAAAATTTGGGGATTTTTGGATGCACCAAACTCCCTCTAAAATTCTTTTGCTGAAAAGCTTTAAAGAATTTTCCGGAATTTATTAATGGGTTTTATACAAATTGGGTTTCATATTCGGATTGTACTCAGTTAGAGGAATCCAACAAAATTTGTTTCATAATTTTTGGATTCTCCTACCCCGAGTTGTGGTCCTCCAAAGTTTGAACCACAAACTGGAAATTTCAAAATGTTTAAATGTCTGCCAGTGGGTCCCACCCGGCAGTCTTCTCCTTCCTCGCGCCAAACAGGGATCCGCGGCGGCGCACTCTGGCGAGCGTCGCCGGAACTGCTTTCCCTGCCGTCTCCGGACCCCAAACTTGCCGCCCCGCCCTAACTCACGACGCTGAACTCGTCGGTGGTGTCGCCGGCGGCCGTAGCTCACCGGAACAGGGCTCCTGTAAAAGCCCAAGAAAAGGGACTTACAAAAATTTTTCTTCAGCTCACAACACCACAGTTTTATTGTGGACACCTTAGGAAATATTGTGAAGAGCAAGTAACCTCCATCAAAAGAGTGATTAGAGGGGAAAGTCTTCCTTTTCACAAAGTGGGATTTGGACATAGGAACATGAGAGGTTGAGCTCACCCCTAGAACTTAAAATGTCTTGGGAAGGTTCAGTCCAAGTTTCATAGAAATCCAACACTTTTTGAAGCACTTTTTGCGTTATTTGAAAAAGAGGCCAATTTGAATGTAAATTCAAATTGCAGCAACTTTCATCGCCCAAATTCAAAAGTTAGCTTCATATTCTTATTCAGCACATTTTTGTGAGCTCACACACCAATTTTCACTCCATTTGGAGTTGATCTTGACATGAGCTAAGTGGGACGAATTCAAACTTTATTTGAATTCAAAACTAAACTTGTGCTGAAATTCACCCAAGCCGAACCCAATTTGAATTCTATTCAATTCAAATGGCTCAGGGGTGAATAATTTGATTCACCAGGGGTATTATGGGGCTCACTGTTTACAACAGTGATTAGGAGTAAATTTCAGAGGTTAAAACCCCGGGTGGGACCCACATGTCATAGAAGGGAGAAGGAGAAACTTGCACCCAAAGTCAGAGTCTCGGTGGGAAATTCCACCGAGCAGCTGTCGGTTGTGCCACCGAGCAGCTACCGGCACCACAAGCTGCTTCCCTCTCCGCGTGCTGGCGCCCAGGGCTGCTGGCTCGCGCCCCCACGCGACCGGCACCGCCTCAGCCGAGCAGGAGTCGGCCGACTTTATCTTCTCGCGGGCAGACCCGAGCAGCGGCATTGTTTCTCGCCGCAGCTCTCTGCTCAATCGGGAAAACCAGCAAAACCATCTCCTCCTTCGTCCCTGAGCTGCTAGACAGCCACCTGAGCTCGCACTCCACCTCTCCAACGCCGGAAACCTCGAGCTCTGACCTCCTTTGCCCGAGAGCGATCGCCACAGCGGCGACTCAACCTCAGCCGAGAGTCAGGCGCCCGTGGGCAGCGTTCCACAGGCGTTTTCACGGTGCAGCGAGAGAGGCAACAGGAGCGCGCGACCACCGTCCTGCTCTCCTCTAAGTTTGGAAGCCAACCGTGAAGAATCCATAGAGAATCTCCAGTTTTTGCTCCGGCGACCGTAAACCGAGCTTCCGGTACGGTTTCTTTAAATTCTCGCTCTATGGTCTTTCGGAGGTCATCAAATCTTGCACATAGACGCTGGACTAGCCGGCGATCAAGTTCTTTTCTGCATCCGTAGCGTGAAACTGTCTAGGAGTGACGAATTTCAAGCTCGATCGAGGGCGGTCATGGCGGGCACGATCAGTCACACGGTGCCGACCGACTTGCCGCCATCCCTGAACCCTTTTTACACCTTGTCGAGCTTCCTAGAGGTACACTGATGCTGTAGGGCCGTTTGTTCAAGGTGTTGGCGGGTTTAGAAACCACGGTCAACGGTGTCGAACCTCAACCGAGGCCGCGGCACGTCGCCGAGCTACTTCCGGTCACCCCCAGACCGACCTGTCACCACCGACGTGTTCCTCGACGTCGACAACCCCCTGGCGGTGATTTTCAGACCATGGAAGGTCCGGCAGCGGCGAGCCGGCAAGCCCCGAGTCTGCTCCGGCGAGGTCGGCGGCGCGGGCGCGAGAGAACGGCGGGAGGAAGACGAAGCCGGCTGGCCCACGTGTCAGCGGCTGAAGAATTTAAATCGGGATCGGGTGTGGCCAGGGAGCGGCTGTGCTGGCGCGCGAATACCCTGTGAGCTCCGGTGTGCCGGACACCTCCGTGCTCGACACGTGTGGTATCTCCGGTGTGCTGGACACCTCCGCGCTTGACACATGTGGTATCCCCGGTGTGCCGGACACCTCCGCGCTCGACACGTGTCCCCGCGGGCCCCGAGAGTTTAAACTTCTCCCCCGATTTTCAGAATTCTTCCAAACTTCAAATCCTCAGAACCTTGGCTAGAGAGCTCCAAATTCAGTGAACCAAATTTTGCTGAACACAGGATTCTGAGTACTTTCCAGCAATACCAAATTCAGCTCATGAAAGTGAATAGTTTTCCAGAATTAAATCCCTAAAGTTTAAATTGTTGGGAATTTTATCTGGAGAACTACTTTATGAAAAATTCTGAAATTTGGCTGAAAGGTTCATTGGAAAATCCCTGAATACCAGTAAAATTTTCAGACTCATCCAAGTTCATTTAATTACCCTAATCGGGTGATTAAGAGAACTGCCCTGAGAAAATAGAAAAATGTACAGAAACATTTTTCAGATTTTCTCAAATCTTAATTAGGGCATAACTTTCTGTATAATTCTTCAAACGACATGAAACCAACTCCATTAGAACCATCTTAAAGTCTAGATTCCAGAAAGTCATGGTTGGAGCCATGAAAACCCCTGGAATTATTCAGAGGCTCAAATATTGACCAAATGGGCTTTTATTTGTACAAGGTTCAAATGAACTTTGTTTCAAATAAAACTTGGTCACAACTCTGGTTAGGACCCTACCAGTCCACCATAAAAATTTCAGAACCAACGGGAAGGGCTAGCTAGAGTTATTAGCAATGAGGTATTCCAGTTCACACATTGCATTCAAATTAACATGTAGTATTGTATTAAACGTGTAGCCATTGAAGAAGAGACTCCGGAAGTGCTGGACTTCCTCCTTCCGGAAGAGGAACTAACCCCTAAACAGCAGCAACAAGGCAAGCCCCGGTTTGCATTAACATTCTTATAAGTCTTACTTTGTTTAAATGTGTCATATGAAGTATGTATGTGCATTAGGTATAGGATGAATGAAACCCCACTTGCATAACCAAAGATTCCTAGAAGAGTGAGGGTAGTGTTTAGGACCTCGAGTAGGAAGGCTATGCTTAAAGATTCATAGGGCTTCGGTACAAGTCGAGTAGTTGGAATCTACTCGCGAGATAGGCTTGGGACACACGGGTTCGGTTGAGTGATGTGAGATCACTTTAGTAATGAAAATGAGACTAGGCAGGAGCTAGGGCACAGCAAGAGAGAGCCTTGTGTGCGCGGCCCTGCCCGTGTCGATTGAGGACCGATCCGTGTGCGGCCCTGCTGAACAAGTATTGAACGTACCGAAGGCATATCGGATATATGGGCCCCGATAAACCGATGTAGCCTAAACCTCCGGGCGTCGAGGCATAGCACACCGATTTATAGGTGTAGGTTGAGGGCAGCAAGGTGGAAATCTGCCAACGGGCATAGAGAGATGCTCCGTGTGGGGAACCTCCTGCTCGTTTCGGTGCGACCGGTTCGACGTTTGGGCTGTTGGGTGAAAGGTTGTCCCGTACGACATCGAGTGAGCGTGCTGTGCAGCTCCACGGGTGGGCGTACGTGACGTGCTCTTTGGGTTTCCCTGCAGGTGTATATCGAGTCGATTCGCCGTCCCTCGCGGTGACGAGTACCGCTTGTTCACTGCGTCGTAACGTAGATAATTTATGGAATGTTGTAATTCAATATTGCTGTCATGAGATAATTGTATTGCTACATGTGTGCCACCAAATATTGCTCACTAAATTTCAGCTTTATGAACCGTTATCTTGTTGCTAAAAGCTGAACTAAGGATGAACTTGTAGGCATGTCCATTTGTTGCAACATTGCTATCCTATGTCATGGTACACCTCATGTAGAGTTTCATGCTTAGGTGAGTCGGTTAAGCCTTGCTGAGCCTTCGTGCTCACGGTTGCTGCTTAAGTGTTTTTCTGGTGAGGAGCCACCCACGGACTCGGAGTACGAGTCCACTGGCGAGGGTTACCCTCCGTCGGGGACCACGGCTGAGTGGGAGCCGTACACGCCGCGCTGAGCTGAGACGTGCAGCTAGTGTGGGTTGCCCTAGGGCTGGGCAACCGACTTTTGCTAGATAGGCAGGCGTGAGTTGTACAAAAGAAACTTCTGCTGTGTAATAAAAACCCTAGTTTGTAACTGAGAAGTGTACTACTTTGTACATTCAGTTTGTTTTCCCTTGTAATATAATGTGTTCTTATGACGTGTGCTGTCGGGTGTCGCACCGCGCGGCACCACCCTCTGCGATCCTGGATGAGCAGATTCCGGTCCGCCACAGCCTGGTATCAGAGCTGCACTGGGGATAGCACAGTACTTAAGGACTGCATTATGGGGAAAACTTAGGTATACGGTGAGGATTCGGTAGCTGCCCAAGTAAGGACAATACTAGTATAGTTACTTAAAGTGGCAAAGACTAACTTATGTGTTATAATTCTGAATTTTAATTATGTAACAACGCACCTACGTTCTGGTAAGTATGGTAAGGAACGCCACCGAAAGCGGTTCAATTTCGGTTAGCTCCCCTGACGAGGAACGTGGTTCAGGGACTGATCTCACAGCTTGGTGTGAGACATCAATATGAAACTCTTGGACTCTTCATGTTCCTGAGTTCATATGAAACGCAGATCCCTAGCGTGCATTAGGCAAGTAAGTGGAGACCCCATCGCGTGGTCAGTAACGCGAGAGTGTGTTCGTCTGGAAATAGCCCAGGAGGACATATGCAGCGCTTGCCATCGGCGTGCCCTGCAGGGCAGTAGGTGGTATCTGTTGGGTTGATAACATTCTCAACCGTGACGACCCGTTCATGACATACTCGGGTTCCCCGTCGTGTGGTGTTGAAACACGATCACGTGCCTTGAGACGTGACTTAGCTCAAGGACGGCCGTATGGCAATGATACGGGCGTTTGTATTTACTTTTAAATATGGAACTGCCTGAAATGAACAACCTTTGAGTGCACCATTATTGTGTGGTCTTCTGCAGGTACTAACCACGTATGTATCCGTGTAGAAAACGTGTGCGAGAGACCGTTTAGTGCCACACTTGAGACGTATATGCCGGTATGATCCGGTTAGGATTTTCTTTTGTGAGGAACGTAGTACCGAGATATTGTAGGCATATGCATGAAAATAATGATAACAAGGAATTAAAATCTATAGGTTCAACATTTAGGACCCTGGTTGGGTATAAGAATGAGATAGTGATGAGTGTAGTTCCAAAAAGACTGAAAAACCGAGTGCTCTGTTTTGGACAGCAAGTTTGCTGACCTTCAACAGGGCATAACTCACAGGTCTTTTAGCCAGAGAGATGTACGATATAGTTCTGGAAAGGTATTTAAGTACTCTACAACTTTGTTGTAGACTTCCAGAGCTGAAACACACCTTAAGATGGTTTAATTCCCAGAGAAATGTAAGCTGTCCAGAACCAGGACAGAGTAGAACATTCTCTGAACTGTTTTGTTTTTCAAGGATAAATCCCAGTAGCAAAACCCAAAAATTGACATATAATACATCCTCAGAAAGAGTAGAAGATGGGGAACATCTTTGCAATTCAAAGCTCCTGAAATTTCAGCACAGAATTTAGTGGAAATCAGAGTTGAAAACAGCAACTTCCAAGGGAGGTGCTGTTAAAAAAATTCTTCCAGAAATTCTGCTGACTTTGAATTAGCATAACTTTTTAACCAAAGCTGATCTGGGGGCAAATGAATACTCGTTGGAAAGATACTGAAGTTGACTTTAACTTTGTTATTCAACTTGAGTCGTGAAAATGCCCAGAACCAGATCAAAACTTGGAATAGGTAGAAACTGGTCATTCTGACAGAAGAATGACAGTTGAACTTATTGGAAAGGGTGTTGTACCCTAAGGGTGGTATACGTGATGACAACGCGATAATAATGTCTCGTAAAGACCAAACCTAGTTATGGTGAGCTTCCAAAGTGGAGATTCATCAAGTTGGATTAAACTAGCTTGTGTTTGGTCTGGTAATGGTGTAGCTTGTGCAAAGTTATTACATTATCTACTTACGAGATATATCGCATGTGGTTGTTGTCATAATGTTTTACGCCCATGTTTATTGGACTGCATGCAAAATGTTGCGGGACTGATGATTATTGTCGTGTGGTTGCAGATGGTTCGTACTAGGACCACGCACGAGGTTGGTGGCTCTAGCCAACAGGGAGGCGATGACTCCCAGCCACCGGCCTACGACAGCACCCCGCAGCAGCAGCCACCACCGCCGCCTCCGCTTACTCTAGCGGATGTGATAGCGGCATTGGTGGGAGGTCGTGAGGAGCAGACCGACCTGCTCCGCACGATCGTGCAGAATACGTCCCAGGCGGGGGGACATCAAGAGCGAGGCCTCGTGAGCCCCGTGAAGTGTCGTACTCGGATTTCATGAGTACGCACCCTCCAGTGTTCACCGAAGCCGAAGAACCACTGGAGGCGGACAACTGGCTACGGACCATCGAGTCCAAGTTTGGGCTGCTCCAGTGTACGGAGCGGCAGAAGACCCTGTTCGCAGCACAGCAGCTCCACAGTGCCGCTGGTGCGTGGTGGGCGAATTACGTCACCTCACGTCCGGCTGGCCATGCCGTGGAATGGCAAGAGTTCCGGGAGGCGTTCCGCGCCTATCACATTCCTCCCGGAATCATGAAGAGGAAGTTCCAAGAATTCTTGGAGCTGAAGCAGGGCGGGAGGAGTGCCCACGACTACTCCCGTGCCTTCAACCATCAGGCGCAATATGCGTCAGACTACATCTCCACCGAGGAGAAAAAGCGGGAACACTTCTATCGGGGGTTACACCCCGAAGTGAAGACCCATCTCGTTCAGTGGAATCGCGGCACATTCAACGACTTAGTCAATGCCTCGATCATGCAAGAGGACGCTCAGCGGGAGTTGGCAGCTGAGCAGAGGAAGCGTAGCGCTCCACCTAGCAGCGGTGGTGGCGCGCCCCAGAAGTACCGTATGGTGTATCGGACACCATCCGGGCAGCAGTGGCATCCACCGGCGCGACCTCAACGGTTCGGGGGACGTCCGTTCCAGTCACCCTCGTTCCGTCCGCCGATGCCACCACCAAGACAGAAACAGCAACAGCAGCAGCAGACAGTACCCCGGGCGTTTCCACCGCCACAACGCGCCCCGGGTTTCCGTCCACCGATCAGCGGGGGACCGCCCCGTTTCACCTGCTTCACGTGTGGCCAAGCGGGCCACTTTGCGAAGGACTGTCCCCAGGGGCAGCAGAGCAGCGGGCAATCCCAGCTCCAGGGCGGTGCTCGAGGCCGACCTCCGGTGAAGAAGGTTGGTCAGCGGACTGGAGGCGTCCGCAACCTCGACAATGAGGACGCCCCAGAGGGAGACAACGTGCTGGCTTGTACGTTTACTCTCAACAATCAAGCCATCATCATATTATTTGATTCTGGTGCAACCCACAGCTTTATAAGTGCATCCTATGTGGCTAAACATCAATTGCAAGTCTTCCCAACCGACTGCACTTATATGATCTGCTCACCGGGAGGGAAGATTTCAGCTAATATGATGATTCCAATGGCACCTCTGTGCTTAGGTGGGAAACTATATCCCATAACCTTGATAATCCTTATGGGACAAAAGATTGATGCGATCTTAGGGATGTCATGGCTACAATACCATGGCGCTGTCCTAGAGACTCGGACACGGACGGTTCACTTAAATTCTCCATTCCACCGTCCGCATTCCATGGTGTTAGACACGCCAGTCCGGGAAGTTTTAGCAATTAATAATGCTGAAGTTCTCAAGTTAGAAGACATCCCCGTAGTCCGGGAGTATCCCGACGTGTTCCCGGATGATCTACCAGGCATGCCACCTGAGCGGGATGTCGAGTTCAAGATCGAGCTCGCACCCGGGACTACACCCATATCACGGAGACCATACAAGATGCCTCCAAATGAGCTGGCGGAACTGAAAGAACAGCTCAATGATCTGTTGAGCAAGGGTTTCATTAGGCCGAGTTCCTCGCCTTGGGGATGCTCGGCGCTATTTGTGAAGAAGAAGGATGAGACCCTGAGGCTGTGTGTGGATTACCGGCCGCTCAACGCCGTCACCATCAAGAATATGTACCCACTGCCCCGCATCGTCATATTGTTTGATCAACTTGTGGGTGCAAGTGTGTTCTCCAAGATGGACCTTCGCTCTGGATATCACCAGATCAAGATCCGGGCGGAGGATATCCCGAAGACGGCGTTCTCGACGAGATACGGCTTATATGAATATCTCGTCATGTCCTTTGGTCTCACAAATGCTCCATCCCATTTTATGTATCTCATGAACTCGGTGTTCATGCCGGAGCTGGACAAGTTCGTGGTAGTGTTCATCGACGATATCTTGGTTTACTCCAAGACGGAAGCCGAACATGCCGAACACTTGCGGACCGTTCTTCAACGATTGCGAGACCATAAACTCTACGCCAAGTTCAGTAAATGCGAATTTTGGATCAGCCAAGTGCCATTCTTGGGACATATCATCTCAGCTGAAGGCATTGCGGTTGACCCAAGCAAAATAGAGCAAGTGCTGAAATGGAAATCTCCCACTTCAGTCCATGAAGTCAGAAGCTTCCTCGGGTTAGCGGGATACTACCGGAGATTCATTCCAAGCTTCTCCAAGCTCGCTACGCCGATGACAGAGTTGCTGAAGAAAGGGAAGAAATATGTTTGGAACACGGCGTGTGAAGGAGCGTTCCGAGCATTGGTGAAGCATCTCACCACAGCCCCGGTCTTAGCTCAGCCGGATACAACAAAGCCCTTCGACGTGTATTGTTACGCGTCCGGTATTGGGCTCGGCTGCGTGTTGATGCAGGAAGGACGTGTGGTCGCTTATGGCTCACGCCAACTTCGGAACCATGAGCAGCATTATCCCACTCATGACCTTGAGCTTGCTGCAGTGGTTTTGGCGCTGAAAATGTGGAGGCACTATCTTCTGGGGAATTTGGTGCATCTCTACACCGACCACAAGAGCTTGAAATACATTTTCACCCAGAAGGAGCTGAACATGAGGCAACGGAGGTGGTTAGAATTAATTAAGGACTATGAAATTGAGATTCACTACCACCCCGGCAAGGCGAATGTGGTTGCCGACGCGCTGAGTCGGAAATCACATGTCCATCACCTTACCATTTCACCGGTGGAGGAGGGAGAGCCAAGTTTATACTTGGTTCCTTATGGATCGCTGTACAACCTTGCCCTCATCCCTACTATTAGGGAGGACATCATTGCAGCTCAGAAGACGGATAAAGGCATGGCACATCTCCGGAGACGGATAGACAATGGAGAGGTCAAGTGTTTCCGGAAGGATGATGAGGGGACGCTATGGTTTAATGACCGCATAGTCGTGCCCCGAGATATGGAGTTAAGGAAAAAGATCCTCGATGAAGCTCACTTGTCAAAATACTCCATTCATCCGGGCAGCAACAAGATGTACCAAGATTTGAAACAGAAATTTTGGTCGACACGGATGAAGCGGGAGGTAGCGAAGTACGTATCCGAGTGCGATACGTGCCGACGAGTGAAAGCTGATCACATGAAGAAATCAGGGCTGTTGCAACCCCTGAAGATCCCGGCATGAAAATGGGAAGATGTGAGCATGGATTTCATTGTGGGATTACCCCTAACATCCAACAAGCATGATTCCATATGGGTAATCGTTGATCGGTTAACCAAGACGGCTCACTTCATCCCGGTGAATACACGTTACAATGCCGGCAAATATGCGGAGCTGTACATAGCAAAGATTCTATGCCTATACGGGGTACCCAAGACCATTGTCTCAGATCGAGGTGCATTATTTGTATCTCGCTTTTGGGAGCAGCTACACGCTGCATTGGGTACTAAGTTGATCAGGAGCTCCGCCTATCACCCTCGGACAGATGGCCAGACAGAGAGGGTGAATCAAGTTCCGGAGGACATGTTGAGAGCATGTGCCATCCACCATGGTAGGAACTGGGATAATCACCTACCATTGGCGGAATTCTCGTACAACAACGGCTATCAGGCGAGCATCAAGATGGCACCCTACGAAGCTCTCTACGGTCGCAAGTGCCGCACCCCATTAAATTGGTGCGAGTCCGGTGAAAGGGTCACATTTGGGGTTGATGTGGTGAACGACGCCGAGGAGCGCATTCGGACAATTCAAGCCAATTTGATGGCCGCTCAATCCCGACAGAAGAGCTACGCTGATAAGAGGTGTAGACCGTTGCACTTTGATGTTGGGGAACACGTGTACCTCCGCGTGTCTCCAATGAAGGGCGTGCACCGGTTCGGTGTGAAGGGGAAGCTCGCTCCCCGTTTTATTGGACCCTATGCTATCACCGAGAATTGTGGACCAGCGGCGTATCGATTGGAGCTACTGCATCTCTGACTGGTGTCCATGATGTTTTCCATGTTTTGCACCTGCGAAAACGTTTGAAGCATACAGCTGCTGTTCCTACCGAAGACATCGGCGAGTTGAAACCGGATTTAACATATGATGAGTATCCGGTGGAAATCCTTGATGAGAAAGCCCAAACCACACGTAGCAGAACGTTGTGGTTCTACAAAATCCTTTGGAGCAACCACACCGCTGATGAAGCGACGTGGGAGAGCGAGGAGTTCCTTCGCTCAAATTACCCGGAGTTCATGGCTTCTCAACATGGGTAAGTCCCTACTACATCGCTATCTCTTCTTTTGTAATCTCGGGACGAGATTCTTTTAAGGGGGGAGGGATGTAAAAGCCCAAGAAAAGGGACTTTCAAAAACTTTTCTTCACCTCACAACACCACAGTTTTATTGTGGACACCTTAGGAAATATTGTGAAGAGCAAGTAACCTCCATCAAAAGAGTGATTAGAGGGGAAAGTCTTCCTTTTCACAAAGTGGGATTTGGACATAGGAACATGAGAGGTTGAGCTCACCCCTAGAACTTAAAATGTCTTGGGAAGGTTCAGTCCAAGTTTCATAGAAATCCAACACTTTTTGAGGCACTTTTTGGGTTATTTGAAAAAGAGGCCAATTTGAATGTAAATTCAAATTGCAGCAACTTTCATCGCCCAAATTCAAAAGTTAGCTTCATATTCTTATTCAGCACATTTTTGTGAGCTCACACACCAATTTTCACTCCATTTGGAGTTGATCTTGACATGAGCTAAGTGGGACGAATTCAAACATTATTTGAATTCGAAACTAAACTTGTGCTGAAATTCACCCAAGCCGAACCCAATTTGAATTCTATTCAATTCAAATGGCTCAGGGGTGAATAATTTGATTTACCAGGGGTATTATGGGGCTCACTGTTTACAACAGTGATTAGGAGTAAATTTCAGAGGTTAAAACCCTGGGTGGGACCCACATGTCATAGAAGAGAGAAGGTGAAACTTGCACCCAAAGTCAGAGTCTCGGTGGGAAATTCCACCGAGCAGCTGTCGGCTGTGCCACCGAGCAGCTACCGGCGCCACCAGCTGCTTCCCTCTCCGCGCGCTGGCGCCCAGGGTGGCTGGCTCGCGCCCCCACGCGACCGGCACCGCCTCAGCCGAGCAGGAGTCGGCCGACTTTATCTTCTCGCGGGCAAACCCGAGCAGCGGCATTGTTTCTCGCCGCAGCTCTCTGCTCAATCGGGAAAACCAGAAAAACCATCTCCTCCTTCGTCCCTGAGCTGCTAGACAGCCACCTGAGCTCGCACTCCACCTCTCCAACGCCGGAAACCTCGAGCTCTGACCTCCTTTGCCCGAGAGCGATCGCCACAGCGGCGACTCAACCTCAGCAAAGAGTCAGGCGCCCGTGGGCAGCGTTCCACAGGCGTTTTCACGGTCCAGCGAGAGAGGCAACAGGAGCGTGCGACCACCGTGCTGTTCTCCTCTAAGTTTGGAAGCCAACCGTGAAGAATCCATAGAGAATCTCCAGTTTTTGCTCCGGCGACCGTAAACCGAGCTTCCGGTACGGTTTCTTTAAATTCTCGCTCTATAGTCTTTCGGAGGTCATCAAATCTTGCACATAGATGCTGGACTAGCCGGCGATCAAGTTCTTTTCTGCATCCGTAGCGTGAAACTGTCTAGGAGTGATGAATTTCAAGCTCGATCGAGGGCGGTCATGGCGGGCACGATCAGTCACACGGTGCCGACCGACTTGCCGCCATCCCTGAACCCTTTTTACACCATGTCGAGCTTCCTAGAGGTACACTGATGCTGTAGGGCCATTTGTTCGAGGTGTTGGCGGGTTTAGAAACCACGGTCGACGGTGTCGAACCTCAACCGAGGCCGCGGCACGTCGCCGAGCTACTTCCGGTCACCCCCAGACCGACCTGTCACCACCGACGTGTTCCTCGACGTCGACAACCCCCTGGCGCTGATTTTCAGACCATGGGAGGTCCGGCAGCAGCGAGCCGGCGAGCCCCGAGTCTGCTCCGGCGAGGTCGGCGGCGCGGGCGCGAGAGAACGGCGGGAGGAAGACGAAGCCGGCTGGCCCACGTGTCAGCGGCTGAAGAATTTAAATCGGTTTCGGGTGTGGCCAGGGAGCGGCTGTGCTGGCGCGCGAATACCCTGTGAGCTCCGGTGTGCCGGACACCTCCGCGCTCGACACGTGTGGTATCTCCGGTGTGCTGGACACCTCCGCGCTCGACACATGTGGTATCCCCGGTGTGCCGGACACCTCCGCGCTCGACACGTGTCCCCGCGGGCCCCGAGAGTTTAAACTTCTCCCCTGATTTTCAGAATTCTTCCAAACTTCAAATCCTCAGAACTTTGGCTAGAGAGCTCCAAATTCAGTGAACCAAATTTTGCTGAACTCAGGATTCTGAGTACTTTCCAACAATACCAAATTCAGCTCATGAAAGTGAATAGTTTTCCAGAATTAAATCCCTAAAGTTTAAATTGTTGGGAATTTTATCTGGAGAACTACTTTATGAAAAATTCTGAAATTTGGCTGAAAGGTTCATTGGAAAATCCCTGAATACCAGTAAAATTTTCAGACTCATCCAAGTTCATTTAATTACCCTAATCGGATGATTAAGAGAACTGCCCTGAGAAAATAGAAAAATGTACAGAAACATTTTTCAGATTTTCTCAAATCTTAATTAGGGCATAACATTCTGTAGAATTCTTCAAACGACATGAAACCAACTCCATTAGAACCATCTTAAAGTCTAGATTCCAGAAAGTCATGGTTGGAGCCATGAAAACCCCTGGAATTATTCAGAGGCTCAAATATTGACCAAATGGGCTTTTATTTGTACAAGGTTCAAATGAACTTTGTTTCAAATAAAACTTGGTCACAACTCTGGTTAGGACCCTACCAGTCCACCATAAAAATTTCAGAACCAACGGGAAGGGCTAGCTAGAGTTATTAGCAATGAGGTATTCCAGTTCACACATTGCATTCAAATTAACATGTAGTATTGTATTAAACGTGTAGCCATTCAAGAAGAGACTCCGGAAGTGCTGGACTTCCTCCTTCCGGAAGAGGAACTAACCCCTGACCAGCAGCAACAAGGCAAGCCCCGGTTTGCATTAACCTTTTTATAAGTCTTACTTTGTTTAAATGTGTCATATGAAGTATGTATGTGCATTAGGTATAGGATGAATGAAACCCCACTTGCATAACCAAAGATTCCTACAAGAGTGAGGGTAGTGTTTAGGACCTCGAGTAGGAAGGCTATGCTTAAAGATTCATAGGGCTTCGGTACAAGTCGAGTAGTTGGAATCTACTCGCGAGATAGGCTTGGGACACACGGGTTCCGTTGAGTGATGTGAGATCACTTTAGTAATGAAAATGAGACTAGGCAGGGGCTAGGGCGCAGCAAGAGAGAGTCTTGTGTGCGCGGCCCTGCCCGTGTCGATTGAGGACCGATCCGTGTGCGGCCCTGCTGAACAAGTATTGAACGTACCGAAGGCATATCGGATATATGGGCCCCGATAAACCGATGTAGCCTAAACCTCCGGGCGTCGAGGCATAGCACACCGACTTATAGGTGTAGGTTGAGGGCAGCAAGGTGGAAATCTGCCAACGGGCATAGAGAGATGCTCCGTGTGGGGAACCTCCTGCTCGTTTCGGTGCGACCGGTTCGACGTTTGGGCTGTTGGGTGAAAGGTTGTCCCGTACGACATCGAGTGAGCGTGCTGTGCAGCTCCACGGGTGGGCGTACGTGACGTGCTCTTTGGGTTTCCCTGCAGGTGTATATCGAGTCGATTCGCCATCCCTCACGGTGACGAGTACCGCTTGTTCACTGCATCGTAACGTAGATAATTTATGGAATGTTGTAATTCAATATTGCTGTCATGAGATAATTGTATTGCTACATGTGTGCCACCAAATATTGCTCACTAAATTTCAGCTTTATGAACCGTTAACTTGTTGCTAAAAGCTGAACTAAGGATGAACTTGTAGGCGTGTCCATTTGTTGCAACATTGCTATCCTATGTCATGGTACACCTCATGTAGAGTTTCATGCTTAGGTGAGTCGGTTAAGCCTTGATGAGCCTTCGTGCTCACGGTTGCTGCTTAAGTGTTTTTCAGGTGAGGAGCCACCCACGGACTCGGAGTACGAGTCCACCGGCGAGGGTTACCCTCCGTCGGGGACCACGGCTGAGTGGGAGCCGTACACGCCGCGCTGAGCTGAGACGTGCAGCTAGTGTGGGTTGCCCTAGGTCTGGGCAACCGACTTTTGCTAGATAGGCGGGCGTGAGTTGTACAAAAGAAACTTCCGCTGTGTAATAAAAACCCTAGTTTGTAACTGAGAAGTGTAGTGCTTTGTACATTCAGTTTGTTTTCCCTTGTAATATAATGTGTTCTTATGACGTGTTCTGTCGGGTGTAGCACCGCGCGGCACCACCCTCTGTGATCCTGGATGAGCGGATTCTGGTCCGCCACAGCTCCCGACGGTGACAGCGGCGATTAGGGTTCTGGCGTGGTCGGGAATGCGTTACAACGCATCAAAATGATCGGCAAAGGGTCGGAGAGCACCGCGGGAGCTCGAGGGTAATGGAAATGGCCGCCAAACCCCATGAAAAGGTCGGCAACCTAGAGCTCCACGGTGAACCGAGCTATTATTCTATGGCGGCCCAAAAAACAACCCAAACCCGGCCATTTCTGGGTCATTTCCCTTGATTCTTGGTCGAGGAGTGCCGCTAGGGAGTTAGGAAGATGTGTGTAGTCTCACCCGAGCTGGGTTGGCCGGTGCAGCTAGAATTTTGTGTTAGACCGACCCCTACCCGGTTGCACTAGTTCTCGGGATTCTTAGGAATTCTCAGTGCACGGTCTATCAATGGCTAGGAGGGTTGCAGCTACACGATCTGGAGACTAAGGCGCACCTTTTCCGTGTAGAAGTCCAGCGGTGAAACTGACCATGGCGTGCTGTCCACGGGGAGCAATCCTCAGCTTTCTGCCGGTGCTCTGTTCCTCGGCGCCCGTTGCCGAATTGCATGCGCCACAGGCTAGGAGTTTCGGGGTTGTGGGGCTGACGTGGTAGAGCATGCACGGGCGCTGCTTTTCGGTGCTGCTGGCACAAGCAACCGAGGCTCGGTTGGTGCCGGCGATCGGGAAAAGAGAGCGCGGGTGAGCTCCGGTTCTGTGCGGGGGTGAGGGAAACAGCGAGCGTGCGATCAATGAAGAAGGTGACGTGCTTCTGTTTACTCCCGGGGTAAAGATCGGGACGAGGCGGCGGAGCCGGCAAGCTGGTCGCCAGCGCGCGAAGAGGGGGCGAGGTCGCTGCTCGGTTGGCTCGGTGTCGAGCGCTGCCGAGGCCCGGTAAACCGAGTTCGCTCGGTGTTGACTTTGGCCCGAAGGCTAGCTGACTGGTGGGCCCTCTTCTCCCCCCTAATCTTCTCGGTTGTGCAAATATCCCATCTACTCAGACTTGAAAAGGGAAATTAGCCAACAATTCAGAGGAAGAATTTGAATTCATCAACTTCAAACTGGTTTGGCCACATTCCCTTCATATTTGAATTTGAAACTTCAAATTCAATTTGAATTGCTACAAATTTGGCTCCCAACAAGATGGAGTCCAATGGGACTGAAAATTGGTGGGGTCACTAAGGAAAATATGCTGAGTTTGAATATGAAGCTAACTTTTGAATTTGAGTGATGAAAGTTGCTACAATTTGAATTTACATTCAAATTGGCCTCTTTTTCAAATACCTCCAAAAGTGCCTCAAAAAGTGTTGGATTTCTATGAAACTTGGACTGAACCTTCCCAAGACTTTTTAAGTTCTAGGGGTGAGCTCAACCTCTCATGTTCATGTGTCCAAATCCCACTTTGTGAAAATGAAGGCTTTCCCCTCTAACCACTCTTTTGATGGAGGTTACTTGCTCTTCACAATATTTCCTAAGATATCCACAATAAAAACTGTGGTGTTGTGAGGTGAAGAAAAGTTTTTGCAAGTCCCTTTTTCTTGGGCTTTTACAGAAAACCTCACGGCTTGTGAGTTTTCATCGTATATAATTACTATATATGACTTTGTTGGAGTGGTCGATGAAAATCTAATAAACTTTCTTCTTTATGTAGGTTCGGCATCTTCCAAGGAGTGGTCGACTCCAGGCAGGCACAACCCCCCAGGTCCTCTTCCTCTCAGCAGGCTGGCTCTTGCAGCCAGTCTAGCTAGCTGGAGCTCCAGAATGTCCAGGATGAGCTCCACCAGACACAGGAGGAGCTCCGGAGAGAGAGAGAGAGAGAGAGAGAGAGAGAGAGAGAGAGAGGACTCAAGAGGATCTCTGACAAGAGCGAGAGCGACAGGCGGCAGCCACTAAGGCCAGAGACGAGTATCTGAACTCGTACATGCTACAGTTTCAGGCGGCAATGGCGGTAAGTAATTGTCATTCAAATATGTATATGTTTCAAAATTATGAATACAAAAATCTGCTAATAGTTTGTATTCACAGGCTATGATGGCTGGACAACAGGTTGAGCTTCCACGCTGTGAGCCACCACCGGTGATCGAGCCAAAGCAGCCACAGGTGCCGACTACAGGAGCTCAGGTAAAAACGAACATCTCTTGAGTTTATTTGGAAATACTTGGTCAATTAACACTAAATTTACTCAAATATAACTAATCTTAGTTAACATTGCTCTATTATAGACAAACATAGTTGAACTTTCTGAAATATAACCAAAACACTTTGAACTTGGTCAAATATAGCCTTATACAGTTAAACTTGCTCAAATAAACTCAAAACTAGTTCAACTTGCTTAATTCTAATAATATTTGCTTGAACATGACAGGCATCATGGATGGAGGCTCACACTCCATCGCCGCACGTTCCAGGAGTGGGTAGACGGCTCAAGGATGATTTTGCGGACTCCGGAGGTAGTGGCCGTGGTAGTAATGTGTGGCTTGGTGTGTATAGTGTCATGTGGTTGCGTGTGATGGGCTTGTGATATACTTTCTATGATTGTGATCGTGTATCATGTATATGATTGCCTATGTGCCGGCCATCGAGCTAGTGGACTAGCCATGGAGCAAGCGGTCAGCATTTTCTGTTTTTTTTAAATAAAAAACCTTCTTTACGACAGTTATTTATACAGTACCGTCGTAAATAAGCGCCTATTATTTACGACGGGGTGGCTCTACCGTCGTAAATAGTGCTTCTGTTATTTACGAGGGGGTGGCTCTACCGTCGTAAATAATGCTTCCATTATTTACGATGGCATACACCCAGTCGTAAATACGTTTCCCGCCGTGCCACGTGGACCATGATCTTATTTACGACGGCTGAATTCAGCTGTCGTAAACAAAATTATTTACATCACTAACCGTCGTAAATAAAATTATTTACGTCGACTTATTTTTGACGGCTACAAACCGTCATAAATAAGTAAAATACCATCAGTTTTGATGGATACAAGGGCTATGTGCTTATTTACAACGGTTTTTCACCCTCATTAATTGTGATGTTTCCTGTAGTGCTGCTTTTACTTTTCCTGCCATAGAACTATTTAATTACATCAATGGGTGATGATAGACGATGGATGTATGATGATTGACGAAAGAATGCACCACCTTCAGATGAATGGTCCATTAATACTAAGACATTTACCAGTCATGCTTTCTCTTTGTCGTCAAACAATGTTATCAAATGTCCGTGCAACAAGTGTCGAAACTTTTTATGCAAGCAGAAGTTTGAGATGGAACGAGACCTGCGTCGATTTGTTATGCTAGGTTATGAAACATGGTATGAACATGGTGAGTTATATCATAGTAATGATGTTGTCGGTGAGAGAGGTGGTGAAAACGAGGATAGAATGGAAGACATTGTTGAAGCACTAGATCGTGATTGTGGTGCAGGTGAATCTGAGAATTCCTGGCCCCGAAGTTGAAGAGTTTTATAGAATTATCTAAGCATCACATGAACATTTGCATGAACACACTGAAGTGTCTGTCCTTGCAAGCGTGACTTGGCTCATGTCTATAAAGTCAAAGTATAAATTATCGAACAAGTTCTATGATGATCTCATGTAATTGATATCGGACATTCTTCCAATGAATCATAAGTTGCTGAGAGACATGTACTAGTCAAAGAAATTGTTGGCATACCTTAGTTTGAAGTATGAAAAGATCGATTGTTGTCCTAACAATTGTATACTTTTCTGGAAGGAGAATGCAAACATGACAGATTGCTTGGTCTGTAAATATTCTCGAAACATTGAGGTCATAAATGAGGACGGTAAATTATTCAAGACAAAAGTGGTAGCAAAATAACTTTGTTACATGCCTCTTCCACCTAGGATGAAACAGTTGTTTTTATCTAATTCAACTGCTAGACACATGCAGTGGCATAAGGATGGTGTGCACAAAACAAAGGGTGTAATGACACACCCGTCTGATGCTTAGGCTACAAAGGCATTGGACTGTTTTGATGAGTATTTTGCAAATGATGCTAGAAATATTCGTATTGGTTTGGTCACCGATGGTTTCACACCATTCAACACATCTTCTGCCTAGTACTCATGTTGGCCGGTCTTTGCTATTTCATACAACCTTCCACCAGCTATATTGTGAGAGCCAGCACCGCCACGGGGGTCATGCCGCTCGTCTGGGAATCGCATTGGGTGGTGCCGTGCGATGCGGCACCCAACAGCACACACATAAGGAACTCATATCACATAAAACAGATGTGGAAGCTTACAATGTACTTTGTAAATAATTTATATCAAATAACTACAGCGGAATACTATAATCATCTCACATTTAATATCTACTAATAACTCGAGAAGATGTCCAGCCCACGGACTCTTCTTGCTAGCAACACGAAGACATTCGGCAGCGGCCGGGTTCTCCATGTGTTAAACAACTCGAAGGTCTCCAAGTCTCACCGGACAATCTCCTCATAGCATCGATGTTAACCTGCAAAACCACTCATATAGAAAGTGTGAGCACATAGGCTCAACAAGACTGATCTGTCTCCTCTAAACAGGAAACTATACATACACTACGGATTGAATAAGGTAGCTGACATTTGCCTAATGGACTCGCCTACAGTTGATCCTTAATTTTGAGGTTTATAGCCTCATTTTAAAGACCTTGAGCTGAGCAGCATCACAACTCCACAATCAAACAAGAAACGCTTTGTTACGATGCTTCTTGCACAAGGTGAAGTAAACTTAATTGGCACTATCTCTAATTCAAACATAATTGCAATACAATTTAGATGACAAGCCTTATCAATTCAAAGTGATTCACTTCAGTTCTTACTACGTCAAGACTCGGTGTCCATGTATGCTCATATTGTGAAATCCCAAAATTCTAGCAAGTGGAGTTGCCCAATCCCACCTAGGAAAATGAGAGGGAAAGTAAATTTTTTAATATAAAGGTGTGAGTTCAAAGTGCTAAAGTGAACATGCAAAAATTTCCGAACACGAAGACCTAAATTGACATGACCCCACGGTCTTGTCGAGCCAGGATCACGCTGAGGGGTGCTGCGTTGCACAGCACCGGATAACACACATCAAAGGTACAAAGCGTAAGCAAAATTTTATTACATAAACAGGTTTATGAAAAATTTTACAACAAAATATGTTCAGTCTACACTCACGGGCGAAGACTACGCATCGAGTTCACGTTCAGCCCGTGAACGTGTCCCCGCTAGCACACACGCACACTAACACGGCGGCGTGCACGACTCCCACTCGACGGGGTTCCCCTCCTCGGGAGTCCCTTCCTCCTCGGGAGTCCCTTCCTCATAGAACCCTGCAAAAGCTTCAAACACAAGCAGTGAGCACAAAGGCTCAGCAAGATTGACCCGTCTCTCCGAAACATAGAACTTCTACATGAGGGGTGATAGGTACAGGAGATAAAACAAGTTGCAAGGACTCGCCTAATTACTGGAACCTTACTTTCAAATTTTAGCAGCAGGTTGTGGAGAACCTTACGCTAAGGCACATGAGAGAGCCGCAATCAAATAAGAAACACATTTCTCTCATGTACTTTGCCCAAAGTTGAAAGGAACTTTAATTAGCTCTAAACTACAGCAAATCATTAACAATCAAAGTCCATCTTTCAATCAGCAACATTTTAACATGTAACTAGCTTGTTCTTTCTACGTCACGGTACAGTGAACAAGTGGTACTCACTGACCGTGAGGGACGGCGATTATAATCGATTTACACCTGCAGGGTTACCCGAACAACCCGTCATGTACGCCCATACTCGATGTTGCCTACAGCAACCATCACGGACGCCGTACGCAACCACCTTTCACCCGTTAGCCAAATGATGAACTGGTCCAATCGTCCCGAGCAAGAGGTCTCTGCACACGCATCTCAGTGCTGCCAGCCGATTTACACCTCGAGCTCTCAACCTACCCTCTGAACGACCAGCTATGCCTCAACACCCAGCTACCCGAGTTACATCGGTTTCCCGGTTCCCATATAGCCGGTAGGTCTTTGGTACTGTTCTAGCTTGTTCAACAGACCCGCACATGGCTCGGTCCTCAATCGACACAAGCGGAGCTATAGCACCCAGGCCCCAAAGTCCTGCTGCCCTTACTCTCCGCTCGGTCTCATTTTTCTTGCCATGTGTATCATGTGCTATCTCTACCCGAGTCGAGTGCCTCTAGCCTATTCTCGCGAGTAGTTCCAACTACTCGACTTGTACCGAATCCTACACTATCTGAGCATTGCAGTGGCTAACGTGGTATTCAATCTTAATCCCAACCCATGGTTTTCTTGGCTACGCATTTGGGTTTCAAACAAGACTCTAATGCAAGAGATAAGTGATGCTCAAAGAAAGTGCTCAAAAAAATAAAAATTTGTAAAAAGGTTAATGCAAACCGGAGCTTGCCTTGCTGCTCTCGGTCGTAGGCTAGCTGCTCTTCCGGAGTAACGAAGTTTAAGACTTCAGGTTCCTCCTCGACCTTAGAGACTACATATGAGAAATATGAATATGTATCAATTCATATGCATTTCAATTGAATTTACACTTGTGAAGATTATAAGTCTCACAAGACAGACTCAATGACCCTGAAATTTTTACTGTGGTTTGGGTACAACCTAAACAGTGACTTGGCCAAGTTCTAGTTGCAGCAAAGCTCATTTGAGCTCTCCACAAATAATTATGTACTTGACCTTAATTGGAGCTATTATGGTGTTCTAGGGATTTTCATGGAGCAAGCCACGATTTTCTGAAAACTAGATTCTCAGAGGGTTCTTATGGATTTGGTATCACTTAATTTGAAGGTTCCTAGCTAGAGATATGAGCTAAACAATTTCAGAGAGATTCTGAAAATGTTTCTGAACATTTTCCATTTTTTCTGGAACAGTTTTATTAATCACACCATTAGGTGGATGAAATTACCTCAAATGGATCTGAAATTTTTATGGTAGCTCAGGTATATTTTGGTGAACATCCCAGCAAAATTTCAGAATTATCCTCCAAAGGATTCTCCAGTTAAAATTCTAAACAGTTTCAACTTTGGAGAATTAATACCGGAGAATTAAGGATTTTCATGAAGTGAGACTTGATTTTCTGGAAAGTACTCAGAGATCTGAATCCAACAAAATTTGGTTCACTCGATTTGGATGTTCCTAGCCATAGTTATGAGGTTTTGAAGTTTGAATGAAATCTAAAAATCGGGGAAATGTTTAAATCGGCCGGTGGGTCCACGGGTACACGTGTCGGGCGCTGAAGCGACGGCACACCGGGCCACTGGTTTTATTCCCGTGCTGCCACAGTTGATCCGTGCCCACAGAATATCAGACCGCCCAGGTTCCTCCCACTGACAGCGGGCCCGGCTCGGTCGTCTTCCTCCTCACGCCTCCCGCGCGGTAGCGCCGCCGGGGTCGGCGGAGCGTCGCTGAACATGCTCGTACGGTCAGATCCCAAGCTCCAACTCTCCGTTAGCCCCTAATTTTGTGCGCTGAACACGTCGGGAGGGTTTGCCCTCGTCGACGTTGGCTCTAACCGAGCCCACGACGGCGCAGCGGCTCGGGAAGAGTCCGGTGACGTTGTCCCGGCATACTAGCCTGCCAAATGCCTGACGAAGCGGCTCTACAGCACCAGTGGTGGCTGGCGAAGCTCGGCATGGCGTTGGAAAGGCTCGGGGAGGGTTCCAAAGTGGGTCTCACCGTGCGCCTGAAGCTGCCCGCAGAATCCGCCGTTGGCAAGCTTCGAAACACGCCGGCTACAGGGGTTCTCAAGCTATAGGTTGTGAAGGCAACTTGTGCGCCATCAAGTATAGTCTGTGTAGGAACAGATTGAGACTCTATAACCCTTTCTAGCGTGCGAATTTGACAGAACCGCACCCGAAGGTCGGTCTGCACCGAGAAAAGGAAAACTGGAAATTCATCGCCGGCGATCAAGGACTCGGGCTGTGGCTCGGCGGTGAGCATCGCCGGCCCCTAACGCGTCCAGGGACGCCTTAGCTCGGGCGTGGCAATCCCCTGGTTGCGCTGTCCACGGGAGCCCGAGGTGCGGTGGACTCAGTTCACAGAAAAGGGCTCTCCATACAGTCGAGATCATCCGGGTTAAGCCGATTTCCAGCAACGGGGAAGGAGAAGGGGAGTCCCTAGTACCTTGTCATAGCTTTGGAGAGAGTGGGGAGGCGGTGATCGCGGTTCCTGATCAGCTCTGAGCGATCGGCAGCAAGGGTGGCGTCTCTGGTGCGAGGAAGTAGAAAGTGTGCGGTTCTTCCTCCGATCAGGACGGCCGCGGGGATAAGTAGGGCGCGAGGCGGTTCAGCAGGTCGGGGTGGCAAGCAGGTGCTGTCCCAATCGCGCCTTCGCCGTGGCGGCTGCTGCAGCGCGCGAGAGTACCCGAGCTCGGTAGCTGCAGTCGGTTGAACAGCTGTAGAGACTGACATGTGGGTCCCACCCATGGGTTTAATCCCTGAAATTAACTTTTCTCCACTATTCTAAACAGTAGAGACCCAATTAACCCCAAGGATTTGAATTAGCTACCCTTGTGCCATTTGCATGGGATGGAACTCAAATTTGGTTAGGTTTGGCTAAATTTCAGCACCTATTCAGTTTTGAAATTAAAATAAAGTTTGAATTTGCTAAACTTAGCTCATGTCAAGATCAACTCCAAATGGAGTGAAAATTGGTGGGTGAGTTCACAAAAATGTGCTGAGTGAGAATATGTCTCCCACTTTTGAAGTCATGGGATGAAAACAGTTTGAATTTGAATTTGAGTTCAAACCACCCTCTTTCTAGCTATACCCAAAAGGACCTCAAAAAGGTTTTGAATTTGGGTGAAACTTGGCATGGACATTACTAGCAAGGTGTACGAGTTTTTCATATGCCCAGCACCTAGATGATGCATGTGGAAAATGCCACTTTTGCATTGTGTGAGTTTGTTCTCTAATGATCACGTTGATGGTGGTTACTTGCTCTTCAAATGTGTTCATCAACTTTCTTCAAATGAAGCGTGTGTGGTGTGATGAACATTTTGAGTATGTGTCAAAAACATAGGCCCTTACATTCCTCCCCCCTTAAAAGAATCTCGTCCCGAGATTATAAGGTGAAAATGAGAGACAGGCCGGTCGGAAAATTACCGTATATGCAACGTGAAAAAGTCGGGGTGGTTAGCGTGAAGATATCCTTCGCTCTCCCATGTCGCTTCGTCCATGGAGTGATTATTCCATAGAACCTTGAGAACCACAACGTACGGTTGCGTGTGGTTCGGGCCTTTTCATCAATAACCTGAACCGGTTCCTCCCGATACGTGAGATCCGGTTTCAGTTCTTCTATGTCCTCCAGCTGAATGGTAGTTGATAGCTTAAGACACTTCCTCAGCTGGGAAATATGAAAGACGTCATGCACACCGGAAAGTGCTTCTGGTAATTTCAGCCGGTATGCTACCAATCCACATCTTTCTATAATTTGAAATGGACCGATGAATCGGGGTTCCAACTTTCCTCTCACCCCAAATCTGTTCACGCCCTTCATTGGAGACACACGTAGGTATACGTGATCCCTGACTTCAAATTGTAATGGGCGTCTTTTCCGGTCCGCATACTGTTTCTGTCGGAATTGGTCGGCTTTTAGGTTCGCTTGAATTAGCCGAACCTTTTCCTCCACGTTGTTCACAAGATCAATCCCGAAGGTGACCCTTTCACCAGACTCACACCAATTCAGTGGTGTGCAGCATTTTCTCCCATATAGTGCATCGTAAGGCACCATTTTGATGCTGGCTTGGTACCCATTGTTGTACGAGAACTCGGCTAACGGAAAGTGATCATCCCAATTCTTGCCGTGGTTGATAGCGCAAGCTCGTAGCATGTCCTCTAGAATCTGGTTTACCCGCTCGGTTTGCCCATCCGTCTGCGGGTGGTATGCTGAACTACGGATTAGCTTCGTCCCCAACGCAGCGTGTAGCTGCTCCCAAAAACGGGACACAAACAAAGTGCCCCGATCCGATAGATGGTACGGGGTACGCCGTACAAACATAGGATCCGTGAGATATACAGTTCAGCGTACTTCTTGGCGTTGTAGTTGGTGTTGACCGGGATGAAATGGGCAACTTTGGTGAGCCGGTCGACGATTACCCACACAGAAACATGTTTCTGAAAAGTGTTGGGTAAACCGACGATGAAGTCCATGCTCAAATCTTCCCACTTCCAGGCAGGAACGCCCAGTGGTTGTAGCAGTCCCGGTTTCCGCATATGATCTGCCTTCACCCTTTGACATGTATCACACTCGGCCGCGTACTTTCCAATCTCCCGCTTCATCCGTGTCCACCAAAATTTGCTTCTGAGTTCTTGATACATTTTGTTGCTGCCGGGGTGAATAGAAACTTTTGACAAGTGAGCCTCATCAAATACTTTCTTCCGTAACTCCGGGTTACGGGGTACGATGATCCGGTCCTTGAACCATAGGACGCCGTCTCCGTCTTTCCGGAAACATTTCAGCTCCCCACTGTCTATACGTCTCTGCAAATGCGACATGCCCTTGTCATGTTTCTGAGCAGCCGCAATCTCTTCACGGACGGTGGGGATCAAAGCTAAGTTGTAGAGAGCTCCATGTGGAATCGCATGCAGTGGTGGTTCGCTCTCTTCCAACGGTGTGATGGTCAGATTGTTGACGTGTTACTTTCGGCTCAGCGCATCCGCCACTACGTTTGCCTTGCCGGGGTGATAATGGATCTCTATTTCGTAATCCTTTATCAACTCTAACAATCTTCGCTGCCTCATGTTCAGCTCCTTCTTAGTGAATATGTACTTGAGGCTCTTGTGGTCAGTATATAAATGTATGAGGTTACCGAGTAGGTAATGCCTCCACATTTTCAGTGCAAGTACCATGGCAGCGAGCTCCAAGTCATGAGTCGGATAATTCTGCTCATGGTTTCTGAGCTGCCGTGACCCATACAAGACCACCCTTCGGTCTTGCATCAGCACACATCCGAGCCCAATGCCGGATGCATCGCAGTACACATCGAACGGTTTTGTTGTGTCTGACTGCGCCAAAACCGGTGCTGATGTTAGGTGCTTCACTAATGCCTTGAATGCTGCTTCACATGCTGGACTCCAAACAAATTTGGTAGCCTTATTTAGCAGCTCTGTCATAGGCTTGGCAATCTTCGAGAAGTTCGGAATGAACCTCCGATAGAATCCCGCGAGTCCGAGGAAACTTCGTACCTCATGAACAGTTCTCGGGGGTTTCAAATTCAGCACTTGTGTGATCTTGCTCGGGTCTACAGCGATGCCCTCCGCTGAGATGATATGCCCGAGAAAAGGCACTTGCGATATCCAGAATTCGCATTTGCTGAATTTTGCTTATAGCTTGTGATCCCGCAGCCGTTGCAAGACTATACGCAGATGTTTCTTGTGCTCTTCCTCCAACTTGGAATATACCAATATGTCGCCGATGAAGACCACGACAAACTTGTACAGCTCCGGCATGAATACCGAGTTCATCAAATACATGAAGTGAGCTGCAGCGTTGGTGAGGCCGAAGGACATGACCAGGTACTCATAAAGTCCGTACCTCGTCGAGAAAGCCGTCTTCAGAATCTTAATCTGATGGTACCCAGATCTTAAGTCCATCTTGGAGAATATCTTTGCGTCGACCAACTGATCAAACAACATGTCGATCCGTGGCACCGGGTACTTGTTTTTGATGGTTACGGCATTTAGTGGACGATAGTCCACGCAAAGCCGCAATGTTTCATCCTTCTTCTTCATGAATAATGCCTAACAGCCCCATGGCGAGGAGCTCGGACTACTAAAACCCTTCTCCAGCAGATCCGTTAGCTGAGTCTTCACTTCAGGCAATTCCTTGGGCGCCATCTTGTATGGCCTTCGGGATATTGGCATGGTCCCCGGTGCAAGTTCAATCTTGAACTCCACCTCTCTATCGGGCGGCATCCCCGGTAAATCATCCGGGAACACGTCAGGGAACTCTCGGACCACTGGAATGTCTTCCAATCTCATGGTTATGGATTGATAGATGCTTGGATGTTTTATTTCTGGACTGTCCAGAAATAAGGACTGAGATTCGTGCACTTCTGAGTTCAAGTGCACAATTCGAAGGACGGTGTCTAAAACAGCGCCGTGGCGGGTTAACCACGACATCCCTAAGATGACATCAACCTTCTGTCCCTCTAAAATTACAAGAGACGTAGGGTATACTCTACCCCCTAAGCATAATGGTGCTTTTAGAACCATCATGCTTGCTGAAATTTTCCCACCTGGTGAACAAATCAAATATGGACTATCGGCGGGTAGTATTGGCAAGCTGTATTTAGCAATGAAAGCTTGGCTAATAAATCTATGCGTGGCGCCTGAATCAAATAATACTTTGGCGGATGCTGGTGGAGTTGGAACATACCCACAAGGATTGGTTCACCCTCCGGCACGTCCTCTTTGGCGAGTTGGTGGACTGTGCCGGGACTAGGGTTTGCCCGCCGTGCATTAGTAGGGTTCCGGGGCTGATTCCTCCCCGGAAGTTGTGGTGCAACTCCGCCGCCTTGCCTCTCCGGACAACTGCTGGTGAAGTGTCCTGGACGACCACATTTGTAGCATGTGGCCGCTGCTTGTCCGGTGCTTGGGGGACGAAAGCCCGGCTTGCGCTGCTGAGGTGCATACGCACGCGGCATTGCCCGCTGCTGCTGTTGTTGTTGCAGAGGTGGTGCTGGCAGCGCCGGCCTGAATGCCGGTGAAGAATACGGCCGACTGCGGAATGGCATCGGCCTTTGTGGTGGCTGCCAGCGTGGACCCAATGGTGGGCGATTCACCATCCAAAATTTCTGAGAGGGACCGTCTCCTTCTCCACTGCTTTGCGGCGCGCTTCGCTTTCTTTCCGCCGCTGCTAACTCCTTGCCGGAGTACTCCTGAACAATCGCGGCATAAATTATGTCATTGAGGCTGCCGCGATTGAACATCGCCAGGTTGTCCTTCAGGAGCGGGTTAAGCCCCTGGTAGAAGTGGTCCCGCCGCTTCTCGTCGGTATCGGCGTGATACGACGCGTAGAGCGCGAGATCATTGAACGCCCTGGAGTATTCCAGCGCTTTCCGGATCCCTGGCTGCAGGTGTAAGAACTCCTGCGTCTTCCTCTTCATGAGACCCGGCGGTATGTGATAGGCCCTGAAGGCCGTCCGGAACTCCGTCCAGGTCATAACTCGATCGGTGGGCTGTGAAGCACAGTAGTTCACCCACCACGCGCTCGCGGATCCCTGGAGCTGTTGGACTGCGAACTGAGTCTTGCGCTGCTCACTCACTTGGAGCAGCCCGAACATCATCTCCATCATGCGGAGCCAGTTCTCCGCATCGAGGGGTTCATCCACCCTTGAGAATACCGGGGGGGGGGGGGGGGTGAGTTGCAAGAAAGTCAGAGTAGGAGCATTGTTGACGCTTCTCACGATCATGACGCCTCTCTGGTCGAGACGTATTTTCAATAAGGGTCTGCAGCAACTCTGTATGCTGCTGATGAGAACTCGCCATTGCCGCAACGATGTCGGCCAATGTAACCATTGGAGGTGGCAGTGGCGGTGTTTGCTCTTGCTGTTGCTGCTGCTGTCCCGAGGAGTCCTCGGGATGCTGTTGGGAGGTTTCTCCCCCTTCACTAGAACCCCCAACGTCCGGGTTGGCACAAGTACGAGTCATTCTGAAATTCAAAATGGCAGCGATCAGCACATGTCATACTTAAAAATTTTATATAAAACAGTAGGTATTGAAGTGACGCATGAATAATTTGCACAACATTCACATATATTGATAAAGCATAAACTTTATACAAGATACATTATTCTTGGGTCTCCGAGAAGTCGTGCTCATGTCGTCACTACCTATACATACGCTACTGCCGACACGACATGTTACTGGTTACAAACATTTGGGTTACTCCACTATGGTTGCCCTACTTGGCAACGGTAACCCCCTACTTGGAGTAGAACTCAACCTCCTGCGGGTCATCCTCCTCCGGTATCTCTGCTGGTGGCTCCGGATCTACAACCTCCTCTCCCATCTCGGATTCTCCCATTGCCGGAAGACCCAAGACCACCGGGATGCCCAATACCGGAGGTACGAGGTCCTGCAACGCGTGCACCTCGTCCGTGGCCTGTTTGTAGTCTTCTTCCCAGCCTTGCCCTTCCTCAATAGCGTCGTCCCGCTCTTGAGTAAGGGCCTCGTTCTGCTGGGTTAGAGCCTGCACCTGTTCTTGCAACACCGCGATGTCAACACCGCTCTTCTTCCTTGCCTTCTTCAGACGATGCAACTGATTATGTTGTTCGTTCAGTCGCTTAATTGTCGGAAGGAGCACATTGCGGAGTGCGCTGTGAGCACTCTAGAAATGGTCTCCACGGCTTGTGCTCTCCTTGAGCTTTGCGGCGAGACACTCCGTATGAACAGCTTGGCTGTCCATCACGGCCTTTCCCGCCCTTATCTGGAGGCTGAGGTTCGCCTCCGCGGGGATGTACCTTGGGCAACCCGGATCCGTTGCCTCTATGTACCTCCCTTCCCACACATGATTAGCCCGTCCCTCCACCGGAACGAGCGTGTATGGAGTACCCTCCATAGCTCTCACGTGCAGCTGGCAGAAGCGCGACATGGTGTCGCGGGCTGCCACTTGCCACATTCCCTCCGGTTGTCTACCTCTCACCGTAATGGTGAACGGCGCCCAACCGGGTGGCGTAGGCCCTGCAGGAACTTCAACATGGATTGTCCACGTCTTGTTCCCCTCCTCACCTTCTTCTTTGGCGACGTACTGCGGCATCTTATCATACCTGAAATATTGAAGCATTTGCCTCAACGTTTCTGGATAGCCGCTGCGGTGAGAACATTGGGACACCACCCACCCGTTCTCCAACTGTCTATCCGCTGTCATCTGTAAAAACATATTTGAGAAATGTCAAATATTTATTTGAACAGTAAACCATTGAGTTATAACATAAAACATGTCATTGAACTCATAAGACTTGGAATCATAGTTCAAATTTAAACAAAATTGACTGCTGATCTGCTGTCCAACATGACAGCCCTGACCAGTTTCCATTTCATCCTGATTTAGGCCATGCTAAATGCAAAACCAATTCTGGGGATAAAATAAAAGTTAAATTTAACTTCAATATCTTTCCAGAAAGTATTTGCTTGGCCTAAGATCTGTCCTGGTTCAAAAGTTATGAGATGTTGAAGTTGATAGAATTTCAGGAGAAAATTGGACAGCACCTCCCAGCGTGAGGTACTGAATTGATCCAAGAATTCCAGTTAATTATACTACCAATCTGACATAACATTCTATTACAAAGTTGTAACCCATCTAATAAACTTTTCAGAACTACCTCATTTTCTATTTGTGGATTTTTATGCAGGAAGTTATGCTCAATTTACAGAGAGTTACAGAGAGTATTTGCTCTGCCCTGTTTTCTGGATAGTTTCAACCCTACTGCATCTTTCGATTGGTTAAGGGATGAAACACCCCTGGAACTCAACAGAAAAGTTGTAAAGCTCTTCCAAAGATTTCCAGAAATGTATCATATGACCCTAACGTCGAAAGAACTCAACCTCTAACCTCTGATTAAATTCAGCTTTAATTCAGCTGAAAACAGGGGGCTCTGTCCTTAATAGGATATAAGTTGAAAACTTGTTAACTTTGAATATCCTGATTAAGGAAAAGAGTTACATCAAGTTTTAATGCTTTGGATTAAAACTTTCAAGTTTTATAATGAAGTTGCTCATTTAATGGGGTGTGACGTCGATGCGTCACCAGATCATGTCGGTACTACGTCCTCACAAAGAAAAACCTATACCGGACTTAGCCGGCTTCGTTATTTCAGTGGCACTAAGCGTCACTCGCACACGGATGCTACACGTCTACCGTTTGGTGGTTATACTACCTGCAGATAACTCAAACAATCATCAGGCTCGGCTGCACACCGAGCCCAGTATCCATACAGTTTGTACACCCGGCCGTCATCACTTGCCCGGATGTTCTCAATCCAAACACGCCTTGAGCTACGTGTTCACGTTACTGACTACGTGACGGGGTCTCCCAAATTGCACCATGCATGGCAGGGACATACATTGCTCGAATACCCCAAATGACATGAAAAGTCGTAGAGGATATCAAAGCAGGTCAGGTTACCTGCCACCCGTGGGGTTCCACCCTTCAGCTTGTGCGCACTGATGGACAGCGTTTACGTGCACCCCCCAAGACATAAAGTGTCCCGAGATGCACGATTTTCCGACATAAACAAATAGGTTAGTATGTCACTTTCTATACACTAATAACATCCTTATATGGGCTACTAACTCGTTCCTCACTGGATTTTTGAAAAAGATGACCTTTGTAGTGCGCTAAACCTCAAGTGAGTTCTGATACCAACGCTGACACGACCCTACGGTCTTTTCGAGCCAGGATCACGCTGAGGGGTGCTGCGTTGCACAGCACCGGATAACACACATCAAAGGTACAAAGCGGAAGCAAAGTTTTATTACATAAACAGATTTATGAACATTTTTACAACAAAATATGTTCAGTCTACACTCACGGGCGTAGACTACGCATCGAGTTCACGTTCAGCCCGTGAATGTGTCCCCGCTAGCACACACACACACTAACACGGGGGCATGCACGACTCCCACTCGACGGGGTTCCCCTCCTGGGGTTCCTTCTCCTCCTCGGGAGTCCCTTCCTCATAGAACCCTGCAAAAGCTTCAAACATAAGCAGTGAGCACAAAGGCTCAGCAAGACTGACCCGTCTCTCCTAAACATGGAACTTCTACATGAGGGGTGATAGGTACAGGAGATAAAACAAGTTGCAAGGACTTGCCTAATTACTGGAACCTTACTTTCAAATTTTAGCAGCAGGTTGTGGAGAACCTTACGCTAAGGCACATGAGAGAGCCGCAATCAAACAAGAAACATATTTCTCTCATGTACTTTGCCCAAAGTTGAAAGGAACTTTAATTAGCTCTAAACTACAGCAAATCATTAATAATCAAAGTCCATCTTTCAATCAGCAATATTTTAACATGTAACTAGCCTGTTCTTTCTACGTCACGGTACAGTGAACAAGTGGTACTCACTGACCACGAGGGACAGCGACTATAATTGATTTACAATTGAAGGGTTACCCGAACAACCCATCACGTACGCCCGTACTCGATGTTGCCTACAGCAACCATCACGGACGCCGTACGCAACCACCTTTCACCCGTTAGCCAAATGATGAACCGGTCCAATCGTCCCGAGCAAGAGGTCTCTGCACGCGCATCTCAGTGCTGCCAGCCGATTTACACCTCGAGCTCTCAACCTACCCTCTGAACGACCAGCTATGCCTCAACACCCAGCTACCCGAGTTACATCGGTTTCCCGGTTCCCACATAGCCGGTAGATCTTTGGTACTGTTCTAGCTTGTTCAACAGACCAGCACACGGCTCGGTCCTCAATCGACACAAGCGGAGCTATAGCACCCATGCCCCAAAGTCCTGCTGCCCTTACTCTCCGCTCGGTCTCATTTTTCTTGCCATGTGTATCATGTGCTATCTCTACCCGAATCGAGTGCTTCTAGACTATTCTCGCGAGTAGTTCCAACTACTCGACTTGTACTGAATCCTACACTATCTTAGCATTGCAGTGCCTAACATAGTTTTCAATCTTAATCCCAACCAATGGTTTTCTTGGCTATGCATTTGGGTTTCAAATAAGACTCTAATGCAAGAGATAAGTGATGCTCAAAGAAAGTGCTCAAAACAATAAAAATTTGTAAAGAGGTTAATGCAAACCGGAGCTTGCCTTGCTGCTCTTGGTCGTAGGCTAGCTGCTCTTCCGGAGTAACGAAGTCTAAGACTTCAGGTTCCTCCTCGACCTTAGCGACTACATATGAGAAATAGGAATATGTATCAATTCATATGCATTTCAATTGAATTTACACTTGTGAAGATTATAAGTCTCACTAGACAGACTCAATGACCCTGAAATTTTTACTGTGGTTTGGTGCAACCTAAACAGAGACTTGGCCAAGTTTTAGTTGCAGCGAAGCTCATTTGTGCTCTCCACAAATAATTATGTACTTGACCTTAATTGGAGCTCTTATAATGTTCTAGGGATTTTCATGGAGCAAGCCATGATTTTCTGAAAACTAGATTTTCAGAGGGTTCTTATGGAGTTGGTCTCACTTAATTTGAAGGTTCCTTGCTAGAGATATGAGCTAAACAATTTCAGAGAGATTCTGAAAATGTTTCTGAACATTTTCCATTTTCTCTGGAACAGTTTTATTAATCACACCATTAGGTGGATCAAATGAGATCAAATGGATCTGAAATTTTAATGGTAGCTCAGGGATATTTTTGTGAACATCCCAGAAAAAAATCAGAATTATCCTCCAAAGGATTCTCCAGTTAAAATTCTAAAGAATTTCAACTTTGAAGAATTAATACCGGCGAATTAAGGATTTTTCATGAAGTGAAACTTGATTTGCTGGAAAGTAATCAGAGAGCGGAATCCAAAAAAATTTTGTTCACTCGATTTGGATGTTCCTAGCCAAAGTTATGAGGATTTGAAGTTTGAATGAAATCTAAAAATAGGGAAAATGTTTAAATCGGCCGGTGGGTCCACGGGTACACGTGTCGGGCGCTGAAGCGACGGCACACCGGGCCACAGGTTTTATTCCGGCGCTGTCACAGTCGATCCGTGCCCACAGAAGATCAGACCGCCCGGGTTCCTCCCACTGACAGCGGGCCCGGCTCGGTCGTCTTCCTCCTCGTGCCTCCTGCGCGGTAGCTCCGCCGGGGTCGCCGGAGGGTCGCTGAACTCGCTCGTCCGGTCAGCTCCCGAGCTCCAACTCGCTGCTAGCCCCTAATTTTGTATGCTGAACACATTGGGAGGGTTTCCCCTCGTCAACGTTGGCTATAACTGAGCCCGCGACGGCGCCGCGGCTCGGGAAGAGTCCGGTGACGTTGTCCTGGTAGACTTGCCTGCCAAACGCCCGACGAAGCGGCTCTACAGCACCAGTGGTGGCTCGCGAAGCTCGGCATGGCGGTGGAAAGGCTCGGGGAGGGTTCCAAAGTGGGTCTCACCGTGCAACAGAAGCTGCCCGAAGAATCCTCCATTGGCAAGCTTCGAAATACGCCGGGTACAGGGGTTCTCAAGCTATAGGTTGTTAAGGCAACTTGTGCGCTATCAAGTATAGTCTGTGTAGGAACGGATTGAGACTCTCTAACCCTTTCTAGCGTGCGAATTTGACAGAACCGCACCCGAAGGTCGGTCTGCACCGATAAAAAGAAAAACTGGAAATTCATCACCGGCGATCAAGCACTCGTGCTGTGGCTCGGGGGTGAGCATCGCTGGCCCCTAACGCATCCAGGGATGCCTTAGCTCGGGCGTGACAACCCCCCGGTTGGGCTGTCCACGGGAGCCCGAGGTGCGGTGGACTCAGTTCACTGAAAAGGGCTCTCGGTACAGTCGAGATCATCCGGGTTAAGCCGATTTCCAGCAACGGGGAAGGAGAAGGGGAGTCCCTAGTACCTTGTCGTAGCTTTGGAGAGAGTGGGGAGGCGGTGATCGCGGTTCCCGATCAGCTCTGAGCGATCGGCAGCGAGGGTGGTGTCTCTGGTGCGAGGAAGCAGAAAGTGTGTGGTTCTCCCTCCGATCAGGACGGCCGCGGGGATAAGTAGGGCGCGAGGCGGTTCAGCAGGTTGGGGCGGCAAGCAGGTGCTGTCCCGATCGCACCTTCGCCGTGGAGGCTGCTGCAGCGCGCGCGAGTACCCGAGCTCGGTAGCTGCAGTCGGTTGAACTGCTGTAGAGACTGACATCTGGGTCCCACCCCGTGGGTTTAACCCCTGAAATTAACTTTTCTCCACTGTTCTAAACAGTAGAGACCCAATTAACTCCAAGGATTTGAATTAGCTACCCTTGTGCCATTTGCATGGGATGGAATTCAAATTTGGTTAGGTTTGGCTAAATTTCAGCATCTATTCAGTTTGGAAATTCAAATAAAGTTTGAATTTGCTAAACTTAGCTCATGTCAAGATCAACTCCAAATAGAGTGAAAATTTGTGGGTGAGCTCACAAAAATGTGCTGAGTAAGAATATGTCTCCCAATTTTGAATTCATGGGATGAAAACAGTTTGAATTTGAATTTGAGTTCAAACCACTCTCTTTCTAGCTATACCCAAAAGGACCTCAAAAAGGTTTTGAATTTGGGTGAAACTTGGCATGGACATTACTAGCAAGATGTAGGAGTTTTTCATATGCCCAGCCCCTAGATGATGCATGTGGAAAATGCCACTTTTACATTGTGGGAGTTTGTTCTCTAATGATCATGTTGATTAAGGTTACTTGCTCTTCAAATGTGTTCATCAACTTTCTTCAAATGATGTGTGTGTAGTGTGATGAACATTTTGAGTATGTGTCAAAAACTTAGGCCCTTACATAAATCCACGATTTAGTTCTCCACACATCCATGGGTAGCCCGGCAAATTTTAAGATCATTGGGAAAGGATTTCCTATTTGTTTGAATTAAAACAGGGGGCAATTAGAATTTGAATTTAAATTTCAGTTTTAAATTCCAACTTAACCAAAATCCAGATTTGAGTGCACTATTGTGTTCCTCACATTTCTTTTGGCCTATTCTCCAATTTTGAGCAACTTTGGAGCGTATTTGCTAATTCAAATGGAATCAGGGGATAAGAGGGAGATGAGCCGTGGACCCACTGGACAGTGACACACTTGAAGTCTTCGACGTGCTCTGTTTTGCATCGACAGAACGCGCGCCACCTCCCGGCATTCGGTCGCTCAACCGACTCCCTCGCACGCCACCTCCTGCTCGTGTGCTCTGGCGGCCGAAGGCTAGAAGCGACGCGCCTTGACACGTGAACCGTTTCCCCCTCATGCTGTTCACCTCCTCGCACAGCCCCGAAGAAACCTCACGCCGCCCGACTGTTTCGGCTTCCCGGCGCCCGAGCGCTCCGAGCTTCCTCGTGGCCGACGATCTACATGAAAAAGAACCGCTATCAGTTGCTCAACTGTAAAAGCCAAAGAATTCACTTGCTAGTGTTCATCACATCCCCACAGCACAGCTCATGTTGTGGATAACTCATGAACACATATGAAGAGCAAGTAAACACCATCAAGAGGTGATTAGAGGAAAACTCATAACTCCAAAATGTAGGAGCTCATACACATAAACATGAGAGGCTGAGCTAACCCTTAGGCCCTAAATATTCTTATGAGTTGTCACACCCGGTTTTCCATAAGGAACACCGAGCGTATACTCACATGTATGCCAGGATCAGTTGACTCATACATGTGCCGACAAGAGTGTAATATCATTATATTACAAGCCAAGTTCAACGTACAACATAATATTACATCATAGTACATGAAATATCAAATAAGAGTACCACTACACTATAACACAACAGCGGAAGACTATATTGTGGGTGCTCCAGTTCCACAGGCGTTGCCCGGGGGTTACGCCAACCTAGAACAACTCCTCGGGATCGAAGTCCTCCTCATCAAAGTCTACATCTTCATTTGAACCTGAGCAGCATACGACATCCAACAAAAGCAAGTTTGAGTATCAAAGGTACTCAGCAAGTGTAGGAAAGAATGTTATGGAGGCCAATAGCAAGGAAAGGCTAACATGGTTAAGCACTATGCATTAATCCTAAGCCTTAGCTTTGATTAGAAACCTCTCTTACTTAGTGATAATCCCACCATCATCATAATTAAGTCATTAATGTTAGGTTACACCACCCAACAACCTCTTTTGACTCACATCCATCTTTCTCTAATCATGGACAAGTCCAAGCCGCTCTTGACCGTGAGCACGGCTGTCATGACAGTTTGGTTCTCTGCAGAGATTGTACCACTTTACCCACAAGTGGTGATTTCATCCCCTGTTGCCAGGTGGACTAAGAAACCTCCCTGATATCCGTGGTTGCAAGCTACATTACACACTTCCTTTGGTGTGCGATCAGGAGATCACTACATGGCCTTTACAAAGGGTCTACCGGCAAGTACAAGCCCACTGAGGTTTCACCGCTGTAGTTCCTGGGAGTAACCCTCCCCTACAGAAGCCCCCTCTTGAGCCTTGCAGTTCCCAGGGCAGTCAAAATGGACTCCCATTCCCCGCACCATCCAAACACTCATACTATACCGACAAACTCCTAATTAATTGGCCAAGCTGCCCCATCTCAGTCTTGTGGTGGCACTGTAAAGCCGGGTTAACTGTTCCATGAACCGGTCCATAGAATCTATGACAGACACTAACTCATTCCCGAGTCTCGTGCACGAAGCACCAACCAAAACAACCAGCCTGTCTAGATTCATAACAACATGACACACACTTGTGTCTTTCAAATAATCCACAAGACTAGTATCAACTATGTTTCATTCATTTCTAAAGTTCTAAGCATGACTAAGCACATAAAATGATAACCATCAAATCCTATCTAATTCCCTCCATGGTTTTGCAAGGAATGATAAGGAAATAAAACTAAGGAAACATCCTACACTGGGTTTCATATTGAAGACATCATGCAAATAATCTAACTATTCATCCTAGAATAGGAACAAAGTGGTCAAGGAACACTTGCCTTTAAATTGCTGCTCAGAAATGTCAAAATTTGCCGTTGAAGATCGACAACTAGTTTTGAGGCTGGTTCTTAATCCAACAATTTCGAAAGGGACGCATCGTCCTGGCTGTGACCGACAAAGGCCCGCGGTGTTGCTCGGCGGCAGCGATGACTGTCTCGATAAAGAAGCACGAACACATGGAAAAACTCACTAATCCTCAACTTTTCTACCAAATTCGGAGGAGGAAAACACGAGTAACTCACCTAGTGTGGTTTCTTTGATCGAAAAAACCCCAAAATGCGTTGAACGGCGGCGGCGATCGTCGGACTTCATCGGAAGAGCGCTAGAACTATGGATCTTCAATAGTTTCTTGCTGTAGAGTTTCCTAAGAAATTAGTGCACTATAGCGAGGATATTTGGGGGGTCTTTGGTTGTTTAAATAGATGAACAAGGGCAGGGGTTGTGGTGTGTTCACACGCGAGCGCGGTGCGGACGGCCAGCCGCGAGTGTGTCACGCGGCGGTTACGCACGAGTAAAATGGGCTAGGAAGCAGTTGTTGCTTTTTTTCTTCACCTGGCTCTGATACCACTTTGTCACACCCGGTTTTCCATAAGGAACACCGAGCGTATACTCACATGTATGCCAGGATCAGTTGACTCATACATGTGCCGACAAGAGTGTAATATCATTATATTACAAACCAAGTTCAACGTACAACATAGTATTACATCATAGTACATGAAATATCAAATAAGAGTACCACTACACTATAACACAACAGCGGAAGACTATATTGTGGGTGCTCCAATTCCACAGGCGTTGCCCGAGGGTTACGCCAACCTAGAACAACTCCTCGGGATCGAAGTCCTCCTCATCAAAGTCTACATCTTCATTTGAACCTAAGCAGCATACGACATCCAACAAAAGCAAGTTTGAGTATCAAAGGTACTCAGCAAGTGTAGGAAAGAATGTTATGGAGGCCAATAGCAAGGAAAGGCTAACATGGTTAAGCACTATGCATTAATCCTAAGCCTTAGCTTTGATTAGCAACCTATCTTACTAAGTGATAATCCCACCATCATCATAATTAAGTCATTAATGTTAGGTTACACCACCCAACAACCTGTTTTGACTCACATTCATGTTTCTCTAATCATGGACAAGTCCAAGCCGCTCTTGACCGTGAGCACGGCTGTCATGACAGTTTGGTTCTCTGCAGAGATTGTACCACTTCACCCACAAGTAGTGATTTCATCCCCTGTTGCCAGGTGGACTAAGAAACCTCCTTGATATCCGTGGTTGCAAGCCACATTACACACTTCCATTGGTGTGCGATCAGGAGATCACTACATGGCCTTTACAAAGGGTCTACCGGCAAGTACAAGCCCACTGAGGTTTCACCGCTGTAGTTCCTGGGAGTAACCCTCCCCTACAGAAGCCCCCTCTTGAGCCTTGCAGTTCCCAGGGCAGTCAAAATGGACTCCCATTCCCCGCACCATCCAAACACTCATACTATACCGGCAAACTCCTAATTAATTGGCAAAGCTGCCCCATCTCAGTCTTGTGGTGGCACTGTAAAGCCGGGTTAACTGTTCCATGAACCGGTCCTTAGAATCTAAGACAGACACTAACTCATTCCCGAGTCTCGTGCACGAAGCACCAACCAAAACAACCAGCCTGTCTAGATTCATAACAACATGACACACACTTGTGTCTTTCAAATAATCCACAATACTAGTATCAACTATGTTTCATTCATTTCTAAAGTTCTAAGCATGACTAAGCACATAAAATGATAACCATCAAATCCTATCTAATTCCCTCCATGGTTTTGCAAGGAATGATAAGGAAATAAAACTAAGGAAACATCCTACACTGGTTTCATATTGAAGACATCATGCAAATAATCTAACGATTCATCCTAGAATAGGAACAAAGTGGTCAAGGAACACTTGCCTTTAAATTGCTGCTCAGAAATGTAAAAATTTGTCGTTGAAGATCGACAACTAGTTTTGAGGCTGGTTCTTAATCCAACAATTTTGAGAGGGACGCATCGTCCTGGCTGTGACCGACAAAGGCCCGCGGTGTCGCTCGGCGGCAGCGATGACTGTCTCGATAAAGAAGCACGAACACATGGAAAAACTGACTAATCCTCAACTTTTCTACCAAATTCGGAGGAGGAAAACACGAGTAACTCACCTAGTGTGGTTTCTTTGATCGAAAAAACCCCAAAATGCGTTGAACGGCGGCGGCGATCGTCGGACTTCATCGCAAGAGCGCTAGAACTAAGGATCTTCGATAGTTTCTTGCTGTAGAGTTTCCCGAGAAATTAGTGCACTATCGGTGAGGATATTTGGGGGGGTCTTTGGTTGTTTAAATAGATGAACAAGGGCAGGGGTTGTGGTGTGTTCACACGCGAGCGCGGTGCGGACGGCCAGCCGCGAGTGTGTCACGCGGCGGTTACGCACGAGTAAAATGGGCTAGGGAGCAGTTGTTGTTTTTTTTCTTCACCTGGCTCTGATACCACTTTGTCACACCCGGTTTTCCATAAGGAACACCGAGCGTATACTCACATGTATGCCAGGATCAGTTGACTCATACATGTGCCGACAAGAGTGTAATATCATTATATTACAAGCCAAGTTCAACGTACAACATAATATTACATCATAGTACATGAAATATCAAATAAGAGTACCACTACACTATAACACAACAGAGGAAGACTATATTGTGGGTGCTCCAGTTCCACAGGCGTTGCCCGGGGGTTACGCCAACCTAGAACAACTCCTCGGGATCGAAGTCCTCCTCATCAAAGTCTACATCTTCATTTGAACCTAAGCAGCATACGACATCCAACAAAAGCAAGTTTGAGTATCAAAGGTACTCAGCAAGTGTAGGAAAGAATGTTATGGAGACCAATAGCAAGGAAAGGCTAACATGGTTAAGCACTATGCATTAATCCTAAGCCTTAGCTTTGATTAGCAACCTATCTTACTAAGTGATAATCCCACCATCATCATAATTAAGTCATTAATGTTAGGTTACACCACCCAACAACCTCTTTTGACTCACATCCATCTTTCTCTAATCATGGACAAGTCCAAGCCGCTCTTGACCGTGAGCACGGCTGTCATGACAGTTTGGTTCTCTGCAGAGATTGTACCACTTCACCCACAAGTAGTGATTTCATCCCCTGTTGCCAGGTGGACTAAGAAACCTCCCTGATATCCGTGGTTGCAAGCCACATTATACACTTCCTTTGGTGTGCGATCAGGAGATCACTACCTGGCCTTTACAAAGGGTCTACCGGCAAGTACAAGCCCACTGAGGTTTCACCGCTGTAGTTCCTGGGAGTAACCCTCCCCTACAGAAACACCTCTTGAGCCTTGCAGTTCCCAGGGCAGTCAAAATGGACTCCCATTCCCCGCACCATCCAAACACTCATACTATACCGGCAAACTCCTAATTAATTGGCCAAGCTGCCCCATCTCAGTCTTGTGGTGGCACTGTAAAGCCGGGTTAACTGTTCCATGAACCGGTCCTTAGAATCTAAGACAGACACTAACTCATTCCCGAGTCTCGTGCACGAAGCACCAACCAAAACAACCAGCCTGTCTAGATTGATAACAACATGACACACACTTGTGTCTTTCAAATAATCCACAAGACTAGTATCAACTATGTTTCAGTCATTTCTAAAGTTCTAAGCATGACTAAGCACATAAAATGATAACCATCAAATCCTATCTAATTCCCTCCATGGTTTTGCAAGGAATGATAAGGAAATAAAACTAAGGAAACATCCTACATTGGGTTTTATATTGAAGACATCATGCAAATAATCTAACTATTCATCCTAGAATAGGAACAAAGTGGTCAAGGAACACTTGCCTTTAAATTGCTGCTCAGAAATGTCAAAATTTGCCGTTGAAGATCGACAACTAGTTTTGAGGCTGGTTCTTAATCCAACAATTTCGAGAGGGACGCATCGTCCTGGCTGTGACCGACAAAGGCCCGCGGTGTAGCTCGGTGGCAGCGATGACTGTCTCGATAAAGAAGCACGAACACATGGAAAACTCACTAATCCTCAACTTTTCTACCAAATTCGGAGGAGGAAAACACGAGTAACTCACCTAGTGCGGTTTCTTTGATCGAAACAACCCCAAAATGCGTTGAACGGCGGCGGCGATCGTCGGACTTCATCGCAAGAGCGCTAGAACTAAGGATCTTCGATAGTTTCTTGCTATAGAGTTTCCCGAGAAATTAGTGCACTATCGGTGAGGATATTTGGGGGGGGGGGGTCTTTGGTTGTTTAAATAGATGAACAAGGGCAGGGGTTGTGGTGTGTTCACACGCGAGCGCGGTGCGGACGGCCAGCCGCGAGTGTGTCACGCGGCGGTTACGCACGAGTAAAATGGGCTAGGGAGCAGTTGTTGTTTTTTTTCTTCACGTGGGATATGACAAACTACCCCCTTAAATGGAATCTCGTCCCGAGATTCTGAGGGTTTAGAACTTTGAAAGTTTGGTTGAGTAAAATGGTTTCATTAAGATGTGCAAGAAATACATAATCAAAATTCATATGATTAGGACAACACGGTTAGGACCGAACTATTTGTGGCTACGATGATTGATTTGTGAAAAAAAAAATGGTTTTGATATGGTGAAGGAGATATAAGCTTACTAACTTAGTATACACGCTACACACAGGTAAGCATATATCATCGTAGCTTTGTAGTGATCTTCAGAGCCTCCGAGCTTGCTTCCTGTTAGTGGATCTTCATCTTCATGTGTGAGAGCCTTCTATATCAACTTTTTTTTCTTACGTTGTCGTCATCAGTGATAACCTATCGTATCGATTATTTAATCGTGCTTAAAATTAAGTGCTAAAATGCGATAGGCTACCCCCCTTAAAAAAATGTACTAGTTGCAATATATCAAAATACATTTTTTTAACTCGTTATGACCAAGGCAGTGATTTCACTTGCTAATCAAAATGGGACCTAAACGAGTGGTGAAAAAAATTTCTTCAAAGGTCTTCTTCTCTTTTTAAGTTGTCTTTATACGTTAATCTTCAAAAATAAAAAATATTGTTGATTTGAAAAATAACAAAGTAAAAAAAATTATGGGATGCAAGATGAGGTTGGACAAAAAATATATATCAACTAGTAAACGACAACATTTTTTAAAAATAATTTTTATTAAAATAATAAAATAATTATTACATCCATTTCTAACTAGGTTTGCGTCCTACGGGCAACCTTGGCTCTGATACCACATTGTCACACCCGGTTTTCCATAAGGAACACCGAGCGTATACTCACATGTATGCCAGGATCAGTTGACTCATACATGTGCCGACAAGAGTGTAATATCATTATATTACAAGCCAAGTTCAACGTACAACATAATATTACATCATAGTACATGAAATATCAAATAAGAGTACCACTACACTATAACACAACAGCGGAAGACTATATTGTGGGTGCTCCAGTTCCACAGGTGTTGCCCGGGGGTTACGCCAACCTAGAACAACTCCTCGGGATCGAAGTCCTCCTCATCAAAGTCTACATCTTCATTTGAACCTGAGCAGCATACGATATCCAACAAAAGCAAGTTTGAGTATCAAAGGTACTCAGCAAGTGTAGGAAAGAATGTTATGGAGGCCAATAGCAAGGAAAGGCTAACATGGTTAAGCACTATGCATTAATCCTAAGCCTTAGCTTTGATTAGCAACCAATCTTACTAAGTGATAATCCCACCATCATCATAATTAAGTCATTAATATTAGGTTACACCACCCAACAACCTCTTTTGACTCACATCCATGTTTCTCTAATCATGGACAAGTCCAAGCCGCTCTTGACCGTGAGCACGGCTGTCATGACAGTTTGGTTCTCTGCAGAGATTGTACCACTTTAGCCACAAGTAGTGATTTCATCCCCTGTTGCCAGGTGGACTAAGAAACCTCCCTGATATCCGTGGTTGCAAGCCACATTACACACCTCCTTTGGTGTGCGATCAGGAGATCACTACATGGCCTTTACAAAGGGTCTACCGGCAAGTACAAGCCCACTGAGGTTTCACCGCTGTAGTTCCTGGGAGTAACCCTCCCCTACAGAAGCCCCCTCTTGAGCCTTGCAGTTGCTAGGGCAGTCAAAATGGACTCCCATTCCCCGCACCATCCAAACACTCATACTATACCGGCAAACTCCTAATTAATTGGCCAAGCTGCCCCATCTCAGTCTTGTGGTGGCACTGTAAAGCCGGGTTAACTGTTCCATGAACCGGTCCTTAGAATCTAAGACAGACACTAACTCATTCCCGAGTCTCGTGCACGAAGCACCAACCAAAGCAACCAGCCTGTCTAGATTCATAACAACATGACACACACTTGTGTCTTTCAAATAATCCACAAGACTAGTATCAACTATGTTTCATTCATTTCTAAAGTTCTAAGCATGACTAAGCACATAAAATGATAACCATCAAATCCTATCTAATTCCCTCCATGGTTTTGCAAGGAATGATAAGGAAATAAAACTAAGGAAACATCCTACACTGGGTTTCATATTGAAGACATCATGCAAATAATCTAACTATTCATCCTAGAATAGGAACAAAGTGGTCAAGGAACACTTGCCTTTAAATTGCTGCTCAGAAATGTCAAAATTTGCCGTTGAAGATCGACAACTAGTTTTGAGGCTGGTTCTTAATCCAACAATTTCGAGAGGGATGCATCGTCCTCGCTGTGACCGACAAAGGCCCGCGGTGTCGCTCGGCGGCAGCGATGACTGTCTCGATAAAGAAGCACGAACACATGGAAAAACTCACTAATCCTTAACTTTTCTACCAAATTCGGAGGACGAAAACACGAGTAACTCACCTAGTGCGGTTTCTTTGATCGAAACAACCCCAAAATGCGTTGAACGGCGGCGGCGATCGTCGGACTTCATCGCAAGAGCGCTAGAACTAAGGATCTTCGATAGTTTCTTGCTGTAGAGTTTCCCGAGAAATTAGTGCACTATCGGTGAGGATATTTGGGGGGGTCTTTGGTTGTTTAAATAGATGAACAAGGGCAGGGGTTGTGGTGTGTTCACACGCGAGCGCGGTGCGGACGGCCAGCCGCGAGTGTGTCACGCGGCGGTTACGCACGAGTAAAATGGGCTAGGGAGCACTTGTTGTTTTTTTCCTTCACGTGGGATATGACATGAGTGCTCATGCCAAATTTCATGCAACTTCAAATCATTTTGAGCCACTTTTGAAAACATTTGTAAAAAGGGCTAATTTGAAAGCAAGTTCAAATTTCAGCCATTTTCATCACTTGGATTCAAAATTTGACTTCATATTCAAAATCTGCACATTTTCTGAGTTAGTCCACTAATTTTCATCCTCATTAGAGTTCATCTTGTCGGGAGCTATATTTGGATTTATTCAAAACTGAATTTGAATTTCAAATTCAAATGTGAATCAAATGAGCCAAACAAACTCCAATTTGAGGAATTCAAATTCCTTCCCTGACTTGGTTGCTAAGCTCCCATTTATGTCTGATTAGCTGGGCTATTTGCGGCAAGAAATGGAAAAGAATTAGAGGTGAGAGTGTGGGACCCACTGGTCAGTGACTGAGAGAAGAGAGAACCGACTCCAACCGAGAGCAGCTCACGGGCGACCGACAACCGAGCGCAGAGGCCGCCAGCACACTCGGATAATTCCACCTCACGGTGAAAACCTCGGCTCAAAGTCTAGCACATGAGCTGCTCAGCTCGTTCTCTTCATCTCCGAGTGAAAACAGCTCACCCCGTGCCGTGTGTTGCTCTGTGAAGTCTTTTTCCACCGCTCTCTGATCACCAGCGACCGGCTGATCCCAGCTGTTTCATGCACCGCCACCAGGGAAGAAAAGGTGCGCTTGCTTGTGCTGAAGCTGTTGGAGAAAGCCGTGCTCCATTTCATGCGGTGTAGAGCGAGAATTTTTAGTTTCTGTCCTCAGAGTGTGTTAGGTTAGAATCCGGTCGATGGCAAAATTCGTTGCAGGCAACCGCCGCTACAGATGCACCCTAGACATGATATAGAACACCTAGCACACCTCCTCGATCAAGTAGAAGCCAGTTCCATGCACTAGGACCCTAGTTCCGCGAGAATTTGGTGCCGGCGGCCGAAAACAAGGCACCTCGCCAGTGAGGTCCTAGTTGCAGCCATTTTTACGAGGATCAGTGCTCATATTCATGATCATAAAGTCTCAGAGGAGCTCTCCGAACAAACCAAGTCGAAAAAGGTGTAGAGAACACCGAGTTCGACGTCGTCGATGAGCTCCCGGCCGCTGTCACCGTCGCGAGCACGGTTCCGGCCATCGCTGAGCTTCGGTGAGTGCACCAACGTGTCCGTCGAGCGAAGTTGTGCACAGGCGGCGAGTTTCGTTGAAGGTCGTGCAGTAGAACGACTGGCGGCGAGCTCTCTGGCGAGGCACCGCCGGGGTTTTCGCGGGTGGCGTGAGGTAGAAGAAAGGGTGCGGCCCCACGTGGCAGTGAGAGGAAACTGGGGCTGAGATCCACTGTGGCGCCGGGATTTCGTGCGGCTACGCGGGAAATTAAGTGGACCCACGTGTGGATTCGTTGTCGGGCCAACATGTAGCCCTGGGACCCACCAACCCAGTTTAAACTTTTCTTTGAATTTCAGACTTTTGTTCAAACCTCAACTAGCCATTACTTTTGCTAGAAAGCTCCAAATTTAGTGAACCAAATTTTTTTGGATTCAGTTTTTGAGTCCTATCCAGCAAAAAATTTAACTATTGTAAATTATATCTGGAGAATTCTTTTATGGAAAATTCTGAAATTTGGCTAGGATGTTCATTTGAAAATCCTTGAGTCACAGTAAAAAATTTCGGATCCATCCAAGTTCATTTAGTCCCCCTGATGGTGTGATTAAATGAACTGCCCTGAGAAAATAGAAAAATGTACAGGAACATTTTCAGAATTTTCTCAATTCTTGATTAGGGCATATCTTTCTCTAGGATTCTTCAAATGACATGAAAACAACTCCATTAGAACCATCTCAAACTCTAGTTTCCAGAAAGTAATGGTTTGATCCATGAAAATCTCTGGAAATCCTTAGAAGCTCTAGTAATGACCACTTAGACTTTTATTTTGGCAGAGCTCAATTAGGCTTTGATTCAAATGAAATTTGGTCGAGTCTCTGGTTAGGTTCTTACCAGGCCACCATAAAAATTTCAGAGCCTCTAGGGTTATAGTCTTTATACACTAAATTCAATATATTTGCATTTAAATTGACATATCATTAAATTACTTACGTGTTGTCGCTGAACGCGAGGAGACCCCAGAGATACTTGACTTCATACCTCCGGAGGACACATTAACCCCTTACCAGCAGCAACAAGGAAAGCCCCGGTTTGCATTTAACAAGTTTTATAAAGTTTTTCTTTATATACATTTAGCGTGAAGTATGTGTGTGCATCAGGTGTAGGATGGATAACACTCCAAATGCATAACCAGATGATTCCAAAAGGAGTGAGGGTAGTGTATAAGTCTTCGAGTAGTTCATGTTTTGCTTAATGTTTGTAGACTTCAGTACAAGTTGAGTAGTTGGAATCTACTCACGAATATAGGGTTGGTCAGACAGGATGAGTTCGAACCGTGAGACCACTTTAGCAACAAAAATGAGACTTGGCAGGGGGCTAGGACGCAGCAAGAGGAAGTCTTGTGTGCGTAGCCCTGTCTGTGTCAATTGAGGACCGATCCGTGTACGGCCCATGCTGATCAAGTTCGAATTACCAAAGGCATATCGGATATATGGGTTCGATAAACTGATGTAATCTAAACCTCCGGGCGTCGAGGCATAGCACACCAATTTATATGTGTAGGTTGAGGGCAGCCAGGTGGAAATCTGCTAGCGGGCTTAGAGAGATGCTCCCTGTAGGGAACCTCCTGCTCGTTTTGGTGCGACCAGTTTGACGTTTGGGCTGTTGGGTGAAAGGTTGTCCCGTATGACATCAAGTGAGCATGCTGTGCAGCTCCACGAGTGGGCGTACGTGATGTGCTATTCGGGTATCCCTGCAGGTGTATATCGAGTTGATTCGCTGAACGTCACGGAAATGAGTACCACTTGGTCACTGAGTCGTGATTTAGGTTAACATATGGAATGTTATGATTCAATATTGCTGCTTTGAATAACTTGTAATGCTACATGTGTGCCGCCAAATATTGCTTACTAAATTTCAGATTCATGAACCGTTAACTGGTGGCTAAAAGGTGAATTAAGGATGAACATGTAGGTGAGTCCTTTGCTGCAAATTGCTATCCTACCTTTGTATGACTTGCATGTAGAGTTTCATGTGTAGGGGCGTCGGTTAAGACATGCTGAGCCATCGTGCTCACGGTTGCTGCTATGAGTGTTTGCAGGTGAGGAGTACCCCACGGACTCAGAGTACGAGTCCACCGGCGAAGGCTACCCTCAGTTCGGGCTACGGCTGAGTGGGAGCCGTACATGCCGCGCTGAGGCTGAGTGCAGCTAGTGTGGGTTGTCCTTAGGGCCGGAGAACCAACTTTTGCTAGTTAGGTGGGTGTGAGTTGTATAAATTATCTTCCGTTGTAGTAAACTCTGTAATTAGCTGTAAACTGGAGGTTTGCACTACTTTTTGTACATCTTTAGTTTGTTTTCAATGTAATACTTTGGTTGCCTTATGATGTGTGCTGTTGGGTGTCGCATCGTGCGGAACCACCCTCTGAGGTCCTGGGATGTACAGATTTCGGTCCGTCAAAGGCTGGCATCAGAGCTGCTTAGGGGATAGCACGCTAAATAAGGACAGTATTACGGGAAAACTTAGGATTACGGTGAGGATTCGCTAGTATGCCCAAATAAGAACTACTATATTAGCCTAGTAGGAAGGTGGCAACCTAACTTATGTGTTATGTCGGAAAATCGTGCATCTCGGGACTTCATATTTCTAGGGGATGCACGTAAGCTCTGTCCACCAGTGTGCACAAGCTGAAGGGTGGAGCCTCACGGGTGGCAGGTAACCCGTCCAGCTTTAGTGTCCTCTACGACTCTTCATGTCGTTTGGGGTATTCGAGCAACGCCCTTTCCTGGTGTTCTACGGGCAAGAATGGGACACCCCGTCACGTGGTTAGTGACGGGACCCCGCCGCCCCGATCACGTCACAGGGACGGGGCACCTTGCCCGAGAATCGCATTGGGTGGTGCCGTGTTATGCGGCACCGAACAGCACATATATAAGGAACACTGTATTACATAAATCAAAAATGGAAGCTTACAATAGTTTTTTGTAAATAATTTACATAAAATAGCTACAGCGGAAGTCTAGAAACAGCTCACGTCGAATATCTAAGCAGCACTCCAGAAGAGGTCCAGCCCGCGGACTCCTCTCGCTAGCAAAACAAAGACATGGCAGCGGCTAGGTTCTCCAAGTGTGACATGACTCGGAGTTCTCGAGTCTCACCGGACAACCTTCTTTATAGCGTCGATGTTTACCTGCAAAACCACTTATATAGCAAGGGTGAGCACAAAGGCTCAGCAAAACTTAACCGTCTCTCCTAAAGCACACAACTCTACATGAGGGTAACTTAAGACCTAGTCCTGTGATTTGCGAAAAGACTCACCTACGAGTTCATCATTAACTTTCAGATTTTAGCCATAATAGTAGTGACCTTGCGCCCAGCAACATTGGAACTCCACAATCAAACAAGAAACACTTCATTCCAATGTAACTGTCCCAAGGTGGAAAATAACTTTAGTTTGCTCTATCTCTACTTCAAACAGGGTTTTCATGCAATTTCCAATTATCACAACAGCACTTAAAACTTTGCAAACTATTCCCACACAACTTGATTACTACGTCACGGCGCAGTGAGCAAGAGGTACTCATAACCGCGAGGGACGGTGATTCGAATCAAACACTACCAGGATAACTCGACACATACGCCCGCCTCTGAAGACCCAACTCTGGCGTCCTTCATTACGTCGTATGTGGCAAACTTTCTCAGGCCACTAAACTGTAGAGCCGGTCGCGCCGTCCTGGGCTCATAGGTCTAACGAGACGATGTGGTATGCCTCTACAATCCAGTGAACCTGGTACATCGGTTTCCTGGTTCCCATATATTAGTAAGCATCCGGTACACAACTCAATACTTGCTCCCAGGGCCGCATACGCTTCGGTCCTTAACCAACACAGGCAGAGCTACTCGACACAGACCTCGTCTTGTCGCTACTTAACCCTCCTGCCCGGTCTCATCTTTAGAAATGTAATCTTTAGTTTGCCTCTCTTTCCAACCACACTTATGTGATCCTGAAACAAAGCTCGCGAGTAGATTCCAACTACTCGTCTTCTACCGGATGTCCTAGCCTATTTAGCATGGCCTTATTCTACAGCGATGACACCCTTCTACCCTTGACCTCAGGGTTCATTTTTGGTTATGCAAGTGGAGTATAAAACATCCTTGACCTAATGTACATACAAACTTTGACCCATATTTGTGAACAAAGGAAAAACTTTATAAAACAACTTAAATGCAAAGCGGGGCTTGCCTTGGTTTTGCAGGTGACTAATGTCAGAGATGTATGAAGTTAGTTTCTGATGACTTGAAGCTTAATCCCTGCCTTCTTGCTCCTTGATCAAATCTTCACTTTTCCACGTTTGATCACTACACGTTATGAATATGCATACATGTTTAATTATAAAACTTTTGTTAACAAGTGCTAAAGACAAGTTTAAAACTGGAACTCTGTTTAAGAATTTAAAATGACACTGGGGTGGTGGTTTGGGTGTGTGTTTAAGCACTATCATTAAGTGAGAAGCGAGGTTCATCACTTGGGTGGTGATCACCTAATTGGTTGAACAGAACACTACTGATCCACTGCTCCAATGGAGCTGGAAATTTTCTTGTGAGTTCCTTGTCACAAGAATGTCCTCTGGACCAAAAATTAGAATGTTTCACTAAGTAGATCACCCAGAACAATTCCCTAAGCATTTAGGCAAAAAGGAATTAATTCTGAATAAATTTGCACTTTCATGCAAATTCAAGTGAACTACAAATTCAAACATAGCTCAGAGAGTATTCCTGAATTTTCCTAGGATTTTTTGGAGCTAAGGAATGCCCAGAACTGAATTTTCAAGTTTTGGAAATTCCCTGAAAATGTTTCTGTATTCATTTGAATACAGAAACTTGAAATCAGAATTACCATAACTAAATAAACTCCAAATGAGAGGAAACTTTTACAGGAGTCTCCTAACATCCTAAAGAAAATCCTGGCAAAATTTGGGAATTCTTGGATGAACCAAACTCCCTCGAAAATTCTTTTGCTGAAAAGTTTTAAGAATTTTGCAGAATTTTCTATTGATATTTATACAAATTGGACTGCATATTTGGATAGAGTTTTTCATCCTGAATCCAACCAAATTTGAATCACTAAATTTGGAACTTCCTAGCAAAAGTATGGGGTTCTAAAGTTTGAACTAAATCTGGAAATCTAAATAAACCGGGGAAAAGTTTAAATTCTGACAGTGGAACCCTCACACACGTGTCAGCTGCTGGAACTGAGCCACACGGGGCCACAGACTCCTTCCCGCGCAGCCACACTGGATCCCGGGGCCGCAGCCAATCAGGAAATTAAACCTCCCGTCACTGACACGCGGGGCCCGCCCGACCTTCTTCCTCCTCGGACCGTTTTCTTTTCCCGCGCTGCCCCCTCGCCGGATACTCGTCGAAGCTCGCCGGAGTCGGCTTCCCGGCCGCCTCCCGGCTCGGTACTTGCCGCCTGGGGGTTTCCAGCTACGAGCAAACCAGTGGTGCGGTGCTTTCGGGCTGCCGGCGACCGGAAACCGGTCGGCGGCGTGCGCACACCTTGGTGAGGCTTCGGTACCGTGGTCCGAGCACCCTAACCCACCAAAGGCTCGGGGAATTTGCTCTAAAGCATCAGTGGAGGACAGGCTAGCTCGGCAAGGCCTCAACGTGGCTCGGAAACGGTGACAATCTGGTTGTCACCGTGCGCCCGCACGGTCCCGCCATGGCCGCCGATCGGAAAGCTCGGAATTAGCCGCTAACACGGGGTTTCTAGCTAAGGTTGTGAAGGGGATCGGGTCGCCGTTAAGCCGAGACCATTTGTGCATGAGTTGGTGACCTCTGAGTGCAAATTAAGCGCGAATTTGAGAGATCTTTACCAGAGGGTCCGTGGTTGTGCTCCGGAAGAAAAACTCCGAATTCAGCCACTGGGGATCACCGTTTGAGCTGAGCTCCGGGGAGAAGCACCACGGTGGTACGGCGCCCATTCTGAGCATCGCTGCTTGAGCGTGAAACCCACGGTGGTGAGCTGCCCACGAGAGCCCGACGTCGGTTTGTTTCAAGTTGCCGCGGAGGAGCCGTTTTTCCGGCTAGGAGACCCGTAATTCGGGCTGCTCTTGTGCTGAGGGAGTGAAGGGCGATCAGGCCTTGCCGTTTTGCGGTTCAGACGGTGCTGTGCACTGGGGTTGCATTGTTCCCAGTCGGAACCGAGGCGGCGGCGAGCTCAGTGTTTATCGGGCGCGAGGAGGAGAGACGAAACACAGTTTGCTCGGTTCAGAGGGGAAGGATCACGTCGAGGGCAAGGAGGCCGGTAAGCTGGTCGCCAGCGCGAGAGGGGGGGTGAGGCGGTGCCGTCGGGGTAGCCTCAGTGGCGCTCCTGAGTTGATCGAGCTCGTGTCTAACCCGAGAGCAAAGACTTAGGTGCTAAGGTTTCCTCCTCTTCTATGACCATTGGGCCCCACCAAGTTTCTTTCTCAAATATCTCCAGACTTTTGGCATATTGCAAACTTAAGTAATGAAGAACTTCATTTTCAAAAGTCATTTGGCAAATTGACAAGTTGTGCCTCAGTTTCAAATTTGAATTCAAATTTAGATGAAATTTACAAGTTCCTTTGATATTCATATCAAAGCACCTCCAATTTTGCTCAAAACTTGGCTCCCTCATAATTTGGACCTGAGTAATTCAAATATGTCCTCTGATCTTTGCGTTGGCCATTGCAAATACAACTTCTCAAACAACAGTTTGAACTTCCCCTTTTGGAAATGGTCTCCATCTTTTTGAATTGACTCTTTTAGTTCAAACTGAATTTAAAGTCTTATTGCTCATGCCAACACTTACATGAGTAAACAAAAGTTTTTGCAAGTCCCATTTCTTGTATTTAAACTCAACTTTATTCACAACTCAAGTCTTGCGTTTACAAGTTTTGGGACTTTTACATTCCTCCCCCCTTAAAAAGAATCTCGTCCCGAGATTCATGATTAAGGACAACGTGGAGAGGACAACTATTAAATATAAGCCTCTAACAACTCCGGATGATTGCGTTGTAAATATTCATCGCTTTCCCATGTAGCTTCGTCGAACGTGTGATCTTCCCATAGCACCTTGAAAAACCGCAGCGTCCGGTTTCTGGTCTCGCGAGTCTTTTCATCAATTATCCGGATTGGATGCTCAACATAGGTGAGGTCTGGCTTCAAATCTGCTATGCCTTCCGTGAGAATCTCTGTTGGAACTTTCAAACACTTCCGCAACTGAGATATGTGGAAGAAGTTATGAACTCCGGCTAAGGCTACCGGTAGTTCCAAACGGTATGCCACGGGTCCACATCTTTCAATGATGACGAAGGGACCGATAAAACGTGGAGCTAATTTTCCTTTCACTCCGAACTGGTGAAAGCCCTTCATAGGAGATACACGGAGGTATACATGGTCCCCAACATGGAAGTCCAGAGGACGACGTATCCTATCCGCATAGCTCTTTTGCCTGGACTGAGCGGCTTTAAGATTTGCTTGAATAAGCCTTACCCGCTCTTCAGCTTCATTTACGAGATCAATCCCGTAAATCACTCTCCTGCCAGATTCACACCAGTTGAAGGGTGTGTGGCACTTCCGGCCGTAGAGAGCTTCATAAGGTGCCATTTTTATGCTCGTTTGATAACCATTGTTATATGATAACTCCGCCAACGGTAAGTGATCATCCCAGCTCTTACCGTGGTGGATGGCACACGCCCTTAGCATATCTTCGAGGATTTGATTCACCCTCTCAGTTTGCCCATCGGTTTGAGGGTGATACGCGGAGCTTCGAATCAATTTAGTTCCCAAGGATGCGTGTAGCTGTTCCCAGAAGCGGGACACGAACAGCGATCCTCTGTCGGAGATAATGGTACGGGGAACTCCATACAAGCAAAAGATTCGTGCTATGTACAACTCCGCATACTTTTTTGGCGTTGTATTTGGTACGCACCGGGATGAAGCGTGCTGATTTGGTTAACCGTGACGGGTCCCCGCCGTCCCGATCACTCACGGGGATGGGGCACCTTGCCCGGGAATCGCATTGGGTGGTGCCGTGTTATGCGACACCGAACAGCACACATATAAGGAACCCTGTATTACATAAATAAAAAGCGGAAGATTACAACTGTTCTTTGTAAATACTTTGCGTAAAGTAGCTATTGCGGAAGTCTATAAACAGCTCACGTCGAATATCTAAGAAGCACTCGAGAAGAGGTCCAGCCCGCGGACTCCTCTCGCTAGCAACACAAAGACATGGCAGCGGCTAGGTTCCCCGAGTATGACATGACTCGGAAGTTCCCGAGTCTCACCGGACAACCTTCTTTATAGCGTCGAGGTTTACCTGCAAAACCACTTATGTAGCAAGAGTGAGCACAATGGCTCAGCAAGACTTAACCGTCTCTCCTAAGGCATGAAACTCTACATGAAAGTAACGTAAGACTTAAGCCTGTCATGTGCGAAAAGACTCGCCTACGAGTTCATCCTTAACTTTCAGGTTTTAGCCATAATAGTAGTGACCTTGCGCCTAGCAACATTGGAACTCCACAATCAAACAGGAAACGCTTTGTTCCAATGTTACTTGTCCCAAGGTGGAAAATAACTTTAGTTTGCTCTATCTCTACTTCAAACATGGTTTTCATGCAATTTACAATTATTATAACAGCATTTAAAACTTTGCAAACTATTTCCACGCAACTTGATTACTACGTCACAATACAGGGAGCAAGTGGTAATCAATAACCGCGATGGATGGTGATTCGAATCAAACACTACCCGGATAACTCGACACATACGCCCGCCTCTGAAGACCCATCTCTGGCGTCCTTCATTACGTCGTATGTGGCCACCTTTCGCAGGACACTAAACTATAGAACCGGTCGCGCCGTCTCGGGCTCATAGGTCTAACAAGACGATGTTGTATGCCTCTACAATCCATTGAACCTGGTACATCGATTTCCTGGTTCCCATATATCAGTAAGCATCCGGTACACGACTCAATACCTGCTCCTGGGTGCCGCACACGCATCTGTCCTTAACCGACAAAGGCAGAGCTACTCGACCAAGACCTCGTCTTGTCGCTGCCTAGCCATCCTGCCCGGTGTCATCTTTAGAAACGTAAACTTTAGTTTGCCGTATTTTCGACTACACCCGTGTAATCCCGTCTATAACTCGCTAGTAGATTCCAACTACTCGACTTCTACCGGATGTCCTAAGCTATTTAGCACGGCGTTATTCTACAGAGGTGTTCCTTTCTACCCTTAATCCAAGGTTCATTTGGTCATGCAATTGGAGTGTAAAACATCCTTGACCTAATGCATATACAATTTAGACCCATAGTAGTGAACGAAGTAAAAACTTGAGAAAACAACTTAAATGCAAACCGGGGCTTGCCTTGGTTTTGCAGGTGACTAAAGTCAGATAATATGAGGTTAGTTGCTGATGTCTTGAAGTTCAACTCCTGCCCTTCTTGCTCCTTGATCCAAGCTTAATTTCTCCTTCTTCACTTTCCACGTTTTATCACTACACGTTATGAATATGCAGACATGTTTAATTGTAAAACTTTTTGCTAACAATCCTAAAGACAAGTTTAAAACTGGAACTCTGTTTAAGAATTTAAAATGAAACTTGTGCTAGTGGTTTGGGTGTGTGTTTAAGCACTATCATCAAGTGAAAAGTGAGGTTCATCACTTGGGTGGTAATAACCTAATAGGTTGAACAGAACACTACTGATCCAGGGCTCCAATGGAGCTGGAAATTTTCTTGTGAGTTCCTTGTCACAAGGATGTCCTCTGGATCAAAATTCAGAATATTTCCATGAGTAGATCACTCAGAACAATTCCCTGAGCATTTAGGCAAAAAGGAATTAATTCTGAATAAATTTGCACTTTCATGCAAATTCAAGTGAACTACAATTTCAAACATAGCTCAGAGAGGATGCCTAAATTTTCCTAGGATTTTTGGAGCTAAGGAGTGCCCACAACTGAATTTCCAAGTTTTGGAAAATTCTCTGAAAATGTTTATGTATTCATTTGAATACAGAAACTTCAAATCAGAATTACCCTAACTAAATCAACTCCAAATGAGCTGAAACTTCTACAGGAGTCTTCTAACATCCTAAAGAATTTTCTGGCAAAAGTTGGGGATTTTTGGATGAACCAAACCCCCTCTAAAATTCTTTTGCTGGAAAGCTTTAAAGAATTTTTGAGAATTTTCTATTGGTTTTCGTGCAAATTGGGCTACATATTTGGATAGAGTTTTTCATCCTGAATCCAACCCAATTTGAATCACTAAATTTGAATCTTCCTAGTAAATGTTATGGGGCTCTAAAGTTTGAACTAAATCTGGAAACCCTAATAAATCGGGAAATGTTTAAATCCTGCAGGTGGGTCCATCGCACACGTGTCAACTGCTGGAGCCAATCCACACGGGGCCACAGACCCTTTCTCGCGCAGCCACACTGGATCCTGGACTACAGAAAATCCTGCACGTTTAATTCCAGCCGCTGACGAGTGGGGCCGACCCTCCTTCGTCTTCCTCCAGCCCCCCGCGCGACTCCGCCGCCGAGCTCGCCGGAGCTCTCGCCGGGAAGGGGTTCCAGTCCTCGGAACTTGCTGATTTTTGCTGCCACTGCATATTTTCGCGCGAGGAACACGTTGCCGGCCTTACCTCGGATCGAGGATGGCCGGAAACCTAGGCGCGACAGCGACAGTAGCTGCGGCAATTTCGGCGATGTCGCTAGGACACTGTAATGTGCTAACCTTGCTCCGGTTAGCTCCTACAGCATCGCCACGACCTAGTGAGCAACGTCCAGGGCTCTGATCTCGCGAGAAACGTCGGCAACTAGGGGCTCACCGTGGGACCTAGGGCGATTTCGGGGAAGACTGGAAAAACTCGAAGAACTGAGGGTTTTCTTGACGGTTCTCCCTAGTTCTTGATCCCACGTGCCCGCACGGATGTCTAAAACTGGTTTTCTAGGTCTGGTGATGAGTGGTGCACCGTGTTGCCCAAATTTCCTGATTTTCTACTCTGGTTCATATTGCATGTCCGCGGGAAAAGCCAAATTCCGGCGAGCACGGTCTGCGACACGCTGCCGGCGTTGCTGTGAAGCAAGAAGAGTTACAGGCGCACCTTTTTGCTTTTGCAACTCGATGGGAGATGCTCGGTGGTGGCCGGGCGACGTGATCTCGTCGCGGCGGCTTCCTTCGGTGCTGTGGAGGAGAACCGACCTCGACGCCGACGTTCCGACAGGACTAGCGCCCGGTTCTTGCTTCTGCCATGCTGAGGGAGGTCCGGCGGTGCTGTGGGGCGTCTTAGCTCGGCGTGGAAGCTGCTGAGGCGTCCTGGTGCCGGTGCTCCGAGAATTTTTCTCCGTGCGGCAGGAGCTCGACGAGAGAGGCGCGTGGTAAGGACGGCAGTGGCGTGAGGCGGTCGTGTGAGGCGCTGTGCTCTCGGTGGAGGCGATAAGAGCAGAGAAAAATTGATCCCCGAGCAGCTCGTGAGGTGGCGGTGACTGCTGCCTCGGTGTCGCCCTCGCCGGTTCAGCGGCCGAGTGAAACAGGGAATTGAGACTTAGGCAGTAAGTAAATTTCCCTCCTCTCAATGACAAAGGGGTCGCACAGCTCCTCCCTTCAAAAGATCTCCAATTTTTTGCCTAGTGCAAATTCAGCCATGAGGTACTCAAATTCAAAAGTTATTTGGCAATTTGACAAGTTGTGCCTCAGTTTCAAATTTGAATTCAAATTTAGATGGAATTTACAAGCCCCTTTGATATTCATATCAAAGCACCTCCAAATTTGCCCAAAATTTGCCTTCCTCATAAATTGAACCTGAAGAATTCAAATATGCCCTCTGATCCTTGAGTTGGCCATTGCAAATACAATTCCTTAAACAACAGTTTGAATATTCCCCTTTTGGAAATGCCCTTCTTCTTTTTGAAGTGACATTTTTAATTCAAACTGAATTCAAAGTTTTATCGCACATGCCAACACTTTCATGAGTAAACAAAAGTTTTTTGCAAGTCCCATTTCTTGTATTTAAACTCAACTTTATTCATAGCTCAAGTTTTCTATTTACATGTTTTGGGATTTTTACATTCCTCCCCCCTTAAAAAGAATCTCGTCCCGAGATTCATGATTAAGGACAACGTGGAGAGGACAACTACTAAGTATAAGCCTCTAACAAATCCGGATAATTGCATTGTAAATATTCCTCGCTTTCCCATGTAGCTTCGTCGGACGTGTGATTTTCCCATAGCACCTTGAAAAATCGCAGCGTCCGGTTTCTGGTCTCAAGAGTCTTTTCATCAATTATCCGGGTTGGATGCTCAACATAAGTGAGGTCCGGCTTCAAATCTGCTATGTCTCCCGTGAGAATCTCCGTTGGAACTTTCAAACACTTCCGCAACTGGGATATGTGGAAGACGTTATGAATTTCGGCTAAGGCTACAGGTTGCTCCAAACGGTATGCCACGGGGTCCACACCTTACAATGATAACGAAGGGACCGATGAAACGCGGAGCTAATTTTCCTTTCACTCCGAATCGGTGAATGCCCTTCATAGGAGATACACGGAGGTATACGTGGTCCCCAACTTGAAATTCCAGAGGACGACGCCTCTTATCCGTATAGCTCTTTTGTCTAGACTGAGCGGCTTTAAGATTTGCTTGAATAAGCCTTACCCGCTCTTCAGCTTCATTTACGAGATCAATCCCGTAAATAACTCTCTCGCCGGACTCAGACCAGTTCAAGGGCGTGCGGCACTTCCGGCCGTAGAGAGTCTCATAAGGTGCCATTTTGATACTTGATTGATACCCGTTGTTATATGAGAACTCTGCCAACGGTAAGTGATCATCCCAGCTCTTACCGTGGTGGATAGCACATGCTCTCTGCATATCTTCGAGTATTTGATTCACCCTCTCAGTTTGCCCATCGTTTTGAGGGTGATACGCGGAGCTTCAAATCAATTTGGTTCCCAAGGATGTGTGTAGCTGCTTCCAAAAACGAGCAACAAACAACGCGCCTCAATCGGAGATGATCGTTCGGGGAACTCCATGTAGGCACAAGATCCGTGCTATGTATAACTCCGCATACTGCTTGGCGGTGTATCTGGTATGCACGGGGATGAAGCGTGCCGATTTGTTCAACCAGCCCATGATTACCCAAATCGAGTCATGGTGGTGGGAGGTCATCGGCAACCCAACGATGAAATCCATACTCAAGTCTCTCCACTTCCATGCCGGTATTTGTAGCGGTTGCAGAAGGCCCGACTTCTTCACGTGGTCGGCCTTAATTCTTCGACATGTATCACATTCTGAAACGTATTTTGCAGCTTCACGTTTCATACGTGTCCACCAAAACTCCTTCCGGAGGTCTTGATACATTTTATTGCTGCCTGGATGAATAGAAAATTTGGATAAGTGAGCCTCATCCAAAATTTTCTTCCGCAGCCTCAAATCACGGGGTACGACTATCCGGTCCTTGAACCATAGGGTGTCTTCATCATCTAACCGGAAACATTTCATCTCCCCGTTCTTAAACCTCCTTCTGATATGAGCCATGCCCTTGTATTTCTTTTGAGCTGCCATGATCTCCTCTCTTATTGTGGGTATGAGAGCCAGATTATGTAAAGCTCCATACGGAACAAAGTAGAGACTTGGTTCTTCCTGTTCTAACGGCATAATGGTCAGGTTATGAATATGAGACTTCCGGATGAGTGCATCGGCAACCACATTTGCCTTGCCCGGATGATAATGAATTTCAATCTCATAATCCTTGATCAGCTCCAACCATCGCCGTTGTCGCATATTCAACTCTTTCTGAGTGAATATGTACTTCAAACTTTTGTGGTCGGTGTAGAGATGAACCAGATTTCCCAATAGGTAATGTCTCCACATCTTCAAAGCCAATACCACGGCAGCAAGCTCGAGATCATGAGTTGGATAATGTTGCTCATGATTCCGTAACTGCCGTGATCCATATGCGACCACGCGTCCTCGTTGCATGAGTGCACAACCAAGTCCAATGCCGGACGCATCACAATATACATCAAATGGCTTGGTTGTATCCGGTTGAGCTAGAACCGGGGCTGTTGTGAGGTGTTTCACCAACACTTGAAAAGCTTCCTCACATGGCTTGCTCCAATCATATTTAATGCCCTTCTTCAGTAGCTCCGTCATAGGTTTGGAGATTTTTGAGAAGCTCGGGATGTACCTCCGGTAATATCCCGCCAAACCCAAGAAGCTACGAACTTCATGGACTGATGTTGGAGATTTCCACTTCAGCACTTGTTCAATCTTGCTTGGATCAACAGCAATGCCTTCCACTGAAATAATATGTCCAAGAAACGGCACTTGGTTGATCCAGAATTCATATTTACTAAACTTTGCATAAAGCTTGTAATCTCTCAAGCGTTGAAGCACAATATGCAAATGTTTAGCGTGTTCCTCTTCAGATTTGGAATAGACCAAGATGTCGTCGATGAATACCATGACGAACTGATCCAGCTCCGGCATGAACACCGAGTTCATAAGATACATAAAATGAGCCGGAGCATTGGTTAACCCAAATGACATGACAAGATACTCATAGAGCCATATCTTGCCGAGAATGCTGTTTTCGGGACATCTTCCGCTCGAATCTTGATTTGATGATATCCCGACCTTAAGTCCATCTTGGAGAAGACTTTAGCACCCACTAGTTGATCGAAGAGAATATCAATTCTTGGTAGTGGATACTTGTTCTTTATTGTCACAGCATTCAAAGGACGATAGTCGACGCATAGCCTCAGCGTCTCATCCTTCTTCTTCACAAATAAAGCAGAGCAACCCCATGGTGATGAACTTGGACGAATAAACCCCTTGTCCATCAGATCCTTGAGTTGCTCCTTCAGCTCGGCTAATTCATTCGGAGCCATTTTGTATGGTCTCCGAGAGATCGGCGTGGTTCCCGGCATCAACTCTATTTTGAAGTCCACCTCGCGCTCAGGTGGCAAGCCTGGAAGATCTTCGGGAAACACGTACGGATATTCACGGACTACCGGAATGTCTTCTAACTTGCACGCCTCGGTATTACATACTTCCGTGTCTTTGGAAACCGCTTCACCGAGATACAATGTTTGACGCCCGTGAAGCGGAGAGTCCAAGTGAACACTCCTGATCTCGATGTCCAGAACAGCCTTATGGAAGGTCAACCATGATATTCCCAATATGGCATTGATTCCTTGGTCTTCAAGAATAATGAGGGTGGTAGGATAAATTTTTCCACCCAAGCAAAGTGGTGCTCGAGAAACGACTTCATTAGTTGATATGTCTCCTCCTGGCAATTGAATAATGTAAGAACCTTTTGTGATAGTTGTGGAGACCTGATCCCGGATCACCGTCGCCCTGCTAATGAAGTTATGTGTCGCACCAGAGTCGAAGAAAATGACAACCGGCTTGTCATTTAAGGTGAACCTGCCAGCAAGAACAGGTCCTCCCTTTGGCAGATCATCGACTGACACATAATTAGCTGTCCCCACTTTTGACATAGCTTTTCTTGGCTGTCCAAGATCACTTTGTAGAACTGGACCCGCAGACATAACGTTGCTGCTCGGTTCAGTTGCTTTATTGATGTTGAGTTCATTGTCAATATGAGGTGGGACAGAACTCGGTTCAGCTGAAAAATCACCTTGATCATCTTCAACCTCTTGAGGGAAAAAGTATTCTGGTGCACCTTGTTGATACTGAGGTGCATAAGAAATAAGTTGCGGCTGCGGTGGAGGTGAATAAGACCTCTGCGGAGTATACGAGTCGTCATACTCCAGGAATGACTGCACTCTTTGTGGAACCTCTCGATCGGAAGGTGAACGAATTACCCACCGATACTTCTGAGGTAGATGATTGCATTCCTCCTGTGATGAGTCCCTCTCCCTCTTTTCTTTGAGGTGGAGATTGGAATAATATTCCTGAGGGATAGCACAACTCACAAACTCATCAAAATTCTCTTGGCTAACTTGAGCCAATTCACATCGCAGCCTAGCGGTCAGCCCTCGGTAAAAGTGATAACCCTTCATGGCTGGTGACTTCACATAGTCAGGGACATATTGAGCTAAGCGATTCAATTCCTTCGCATACTCAATAACACTCATGTCACCTTGCTTTAGGTTCCAGAATTTATCATGGCTTGTTTGCAATATGCCCGCAGGAATGAAACGGGCACGAAATGCAGCCTGGAACTCCGCCCATGTGACACGATGCCCTGCTGGTTGGACAGCAAGGTAGTCTGCCCACCATGCTCCAGCAAAGCCGTGAAGCTCCTGAGCGGCATATAGAGTCTTCGAGAATTCATCACATTGGATCAACCCAAACTTGGACTCAATGACACGTAACCAGTGATTTGCTTCACAATGGTCAGCCGCCTCAGAGAATACCAGCGGTTGTGTCGCCAAGAAATCCAGATATGTGCTCTGGGTTAGCATGTGACGTTGAGCTTCTCGATTTATGCCTTGCTGAACTAGGATTTGGAGAGTTTCATTCATCTTCACCATAATTTCAGCCAATCCGGTTGGCGATGGCTCTTGTGATGAAGTCGAGTCATTCCCACCTCGACTTGAACCTCCAATCTCCATTTGAGAGTGTGCGCGTACCATACTGCACGAAATAAAATTTTGAGTCAATCAAAATTCTATTTCAGTAGTGAGTAAAGATAAGTAAAACATGAACATGTCATGAACTTTATGAAAGCATAACCACATTCATGTTTAAACAAATCTTAAGTACGCTAAACTAATCAGGGGGACTACCCTGACCAGTTCACACAAACTCCAAATTTTTCTCAAGTTATCTACAGATTCTTGACTTGAGTTCAATACCAAAGCTGTAGTAAACTTCAGTATCTTTCCAACGAGTGCTTATATGCTCCTTAAGGATTTCTCTACAGGAAGTTATGGCTTAAAAACAGAAAGGTCCAGCGAGGTTTTTGCGGCTGTCCTGGTTCCGAACAGTCTGCCTTCAACTGGACTTTTCACCCACATAACGTGTGATTTTGCTCTGGAGGTCTACAAATAAGTTGTAGAGCACTTGAAAATCTTTCCAGAACTGTATCATACACCTTAATTGGTTCACTCTACTCAGAGTTATGCTCCATTAAAGTCCAGCAGGAATTCCTGCCAGAAACAGAGCACTCTGTTTTTGAAATCCTTGCAGCCTAGTAATTCTCTCATTTGAATCTTAGCTCAAAATAAGAGTTCAGTAACTAATACTTGTTTCAAACTTCCATTTTTAGTTGAAAGTTAGTTCATGAATCATTTCTCCTTAGGGAAGGGTTATTAAGTGTAGTATGGTGTCGATGCACCGTAAGAAGCATGTCGGAACTACGTTACCTCACCAAGAGAAAATCCTACCCGGATTATACCGGCATATACGTATTATCAGTGGCACTAAGACGGTCTCTCGCACACGTGTACTACACAAGATACGTACGTGGTTAGTACCTGCAGAAGAACACTCAATAGTAGTGCACTCAAAGGTTGTTTCATTTCAGGCAGTTCTATATTTGAAAGTAAATACAAACGCCCGTATCATTGCCATACGGCCGTCCTTGAGTTAAGTCACATCTCAAGGTACGTGATCGTGTTACAACACCACACGATGGGGAACCCGAGTATGTCATGAACGCGTCGTCACGGTTGGGAATGTTATCAACCCAACAGATACCACCTACTGCCCTGCAGGGCACGCCGATGGCAAGCGCTGCGTATGTCCTCCTGGGCTATTTCCAGATGAACACACTATCGTGTTACTGACCACACGATGGGGTCTCCACTTACTTGCCTAATGCACGCTAGGGATCAGTGTTTCATATGAACTCAGGAACATGAAGAGTTCAAGAGTTTCATATTAACGTCTCACACAAAGCTGTGAGACCTATCCCTGAACCACATTCCTCGTCAGGGGAGCTAACCGAAATTGAACCGCTTTCGGTAGCGTTCCTTACCATGTTTACCTGAGCGTAGGCGTGTCGTTACATAATAAAAATTCAGAATTATAACAAGTAGGTTAGTCATGCCACTTGAAGTAACTATACTACTGTAGTCCTTATGTGGGTCTAATACCGTTTCCTCACCGTATCCTAATTTTTTTCGTAATACGATCCTTACTCCGTGCGCTATTACCAATGTGGCTCTGATATCACGCTGACGGGTCTCCGCCGTCCCGATCACTCACGGGGACGGGGCACCTTGCCCGGGAATCGCATTGGGTGGTGCCGTGTTATGCGGCACCGAACAGCACACATATAAGGAACCCTGTATTACATAAATCAAAAGCGGAAGATTACAACTGTTCTTTGTAAATACTTTGCATAAAGTAGCTACAGCGGAAGTCTATAAACAGCTCACGTTGAATATCTAAGAAGCACTCGAGAAGAGGTCCAGCCCGCGGACTCCTCTCGCTAGCAACACGAAGACATGGCAGCGGCTAGGTTCTCCGAGTGTGACATGACTCAGAAGTTCCCGAGTCTCACCGGACAACCTTCTTTATAGCGTCGAGGTTTACCTGCAAAACCACTTATATAGCAAGAGTGAGCACAAAGGCTCAGCAAGACGTAACCGTGTATCCTAAGGCATGAAACTCTACATGAAAGTAACCTAAGACTTAAGCCTGTCATGTGTGAAAAGACTCACCTACGAGTTCATCCTTAACTTTCAGGTTTTAGCCATAATAGTAGTGACCTTGCGCCCAGCAACATTGGAACTCCACAATCAAACAAGAAACACTTTGTTCCAATGTTACTTGTCCCATGGTGGAAAATAACTTTAGTTTGCTCTATCTCTACTTCAAACATGGTTTTCATGCAATTTACAATTATTATAACAGCATCTAAAACTTTGCAAACTATTTCCACATAACTTGATTACTACGTCACAACACAGGGAGCAAGCAGTAATCAATAACCGCGATGGACGGTGATTCGAATCGAACACTACCCGGATAACTCGACACACATGCCCGCCTCTGAAGACCCATCTCTGGCGTCCTTCATTACGTCATATGTGGCCACCTTTCGCAGGACACTAAACTGTAGAACCGGTCACGCCGTCTCGGGCTCATAGGTCTAACGAGACGATGTGGTATGCCTCTACAATCCAGTTAACCTGGTACATCGGTTTCCTGGTTCCCATATGTCAGTAAGCATCCGGTACACAACTCAATACATGCTCCTGGGTGCCGCACACGCATCCGTCCTTAACCGACACAGGCAGAGCTACTCGTCCAAGACCTTGTCTTGTCGCTGCCTAACCATCCTGCCCGGTCTCATCTTTAGAAACATAAACTTTAGTTTGCCATATTTTTGACTACACCCGTGTAATCCCGTCTATAACTCGCGAGTAGATTCCAACTACTCGACTTCTACCGGATGTCCTAAGCTATTTAGCACGGTGTTATTCTACAGCGGTGTTCCTTTCTACCCTTAATCCAAGGTTCATTTGGTCATGCAATTGGAGTGTAAAACATCCTTGACCTAATGCACATACAATTTAGACCCATAGTAGTGAACGAAGTAAAAACTTGAGAAAAAAAACTTAAATGCAAACTGGGGCTTGCCTTGGTTTTGCAGGTGACTAAAGTCAGATAATATGAGGTTAGTTGCTGATGTCTTGAAGTTCAACCCCTGCCCTTCTTGCTCCTTAATCCAAGCTTAATTTCTCCTTCTTCACTTTCCACGTTCTATCACTACACGTTATGAATATGCATACATGTTTAATTGTAAAACTTTTTTCTAACAAGTGCTAAAGACAAGTTTAAAACTGGAACTCTGTTTAAGAATTTAAAATGAAACTGGTGCTAGTGGTTTGGGTGTGTGTTTAAGCACTATCATCAAGTGAGAAGTGAGGTTCATCACTTGGGTGGTGATCACCTAATAGGTTGAACAGAACACTACTGATCCAATGCTCCAATGGAGCTGGAAATTTTCTTGTGAGTTCCTTGTCACAAGAAATACTTCTGGACCAAAATTCAGAATATTTCCATGAGTAGATCACTCAGAACAATTCCCTAAGCATTTAGGCAAAAAGGAATTAATTCTGAATAAATTTGCGCTTTCATGAAAATTCAAGAGAACTACAATTTCAAACATAGCTCAGAGAGCATGCCTGAATTTTCCTAGGATTTTGGAGCTAAGGACTGCCCAGAACTGAATTTCCAAGTTTTGGAAAATTCTCTGAAAATGTTTCTGTATTCATTTGAATACAGAAATTTTAAATAAGAATTACCCTAACTAAATCAACTCCAAATGAGCTGAAACTTTTACAGGAGTCTCCTAACATCCTAAAGAATTTTCTGGCAAAAATTGGGAATTTTTGGATGAACTAAACTCCCTCTAAAATTCTTTTGCTGGACGTTTTTAAGGCATTTTTCAGAATTTTCTATTGGTTTTCATGCAAAATTGACTACATATTTGGATAGAGTTTTTCATCTTGAATCCAACCCAATTTGAATCACTAAATTTGGAGCTTCCTAGCAAAAGTTATGGGGTTCTAAAGTTTGAACTAAATCTGGAAATCCTAATAAATCGGGAAATGTTTAAATCCTGTAGGTGGGTCCATCGCACACATGTCAACTGCTGGAGCCAAGCCACACGGGGCCACAGACCCTTTCCCGCGCAGACACACTGGATCCTGGACCACATAAAATCCTGCATGTTTAATTCCAGCCGCTGACGAGTGGGGCCGACCCCCCTTCGTCTTCCTCCAGCCCCCGCGCGACCCCGCCGCCGAGCTCGCCGGAGCTCTCGCCGGGAAGGGGTTCCGGTCCTCGGAACTTGCTGATTTTTGCCGCCACTGCATATTTTCGCGCGAGGAACACGTTGTTGGCCTTACCTCGGATCGAGGATGGCCAGAAACCTAGGCGCGACGGCGATAGTAGCTGCGGCAATTTCGGCGACGTCGCTAGGGCACTGTAATGCGCTAACCTTGCTCCGGTTAGCTCCTACAGCATCGCCATGACCTAGGGAGCAACGTCCAGGGCTCTGATCTCGCGAGAAACGTCGGCAACTAGGGGCTCACCGTACGACCTAGGGTGATTTCAGGGAAAACTGGAAAAACTCAAAGAACTGAGGGTTTCCTTGACGGTTCTCCCTAGTTCTTGATCCCACGTGCCCGCACGGATATCTACAACTGGTTTCTAGGTCTGGTGATGAGTGGTGCACTGTGTTGCCAAAATTTCCCGATTCCCTACTCCCAGTTCATATTGCATGTCCACGGGAAAAGCCAAATTCCGGCGAGCACGGTCTGTGACACGCTGCCGGCGTTGCTGTGAAGCAAGAAGAGTTACAGGCGCACCTTTTTTCTTTTGCAACTCGATGGGCGATGCTCTGTGGTCGCCGGGCGATGTGATCTCGTTGCGGCGGCTTCCTTTGGTGCTGTGGAGGAGAACCGAGCTCGACACCGACGTTCCAACAGGGCTAGCGCCCGGTTCTTTCTTCTTCCATGCTGAGGGAGGTCCGGCGGTGCTGTGCGGTGGCTTAGCTCGGCGTGGAAGCTGCTGAGGCGTCCGGGCGCCGGTGCTCCGAGAATTTTTCTCCGTGCGGCAGGAGCTCGACGAGAGAGGCGCGTGGTAAGGATGGCAGTGGCGTGAGGCGGTCGTGTGAGGTGCTGTGCTCTCAGTGGAGGCGATAAGAGCCGAGAAAAATCGATCCCCGAGCAGCTCGGGAGGTGGCGGTGACTGCTTCCTCGGTGTCGCCCTCGCCGGTTCAGCGGCCGAGTGAAACAGGAAATTGAGACTTAGGCAGTAAGTAAATTTCCCTCCTCTCAATGACAAAGGGGTCCCACAGCTCCTCCCTCCAAAATATCTCCAATTTTTGGCCTAGTGCAAATTCAGCCATGAGGTACTCAAATTCAAAAGTTATTTGGCAATTTGACAAGTTGTGCCTCAGTTTCAAATTTGAATTCAAATTTAGATGAAATTTACAAGCCCCTTTGATTTTCATATCAAAGCACCTCCAAATTTGCCCTAAATTTGCCTTCCTCATAATTTGAACCTGAAGAATTCAAATATGCCCTCTGATCTTTGAGTTGGCCATTGCAAATACAACTCCTTAAACAACAGTTTGAATCTTCCCCTTTTGGAAATGCCCTTCTTCTTTTTGAAGTGACCCTTTTAATTCAAACTGAATTCAAAGTTTTATCGCACATGGCAACACTTTCATGAGTAAACAAAAGTTTTTTGCAAGTCCCATTTCTTGTATTTAAACTCAACTTTATTCATAGCTCAAGTTTTCTATTTACAAGTTTTGGGACTTTTACAAACCGATCCATGATTACCCAAATTGAATCATGCTTATTAGCCGTGAGAGGTAGTCCAACAATGAAGTCCATACTAATATGCTCCCACTTCCATGCCGGAATGCTTAGCGGTTGTAAGGTCCCCGCTTTCTTCATGTGGTCGGCTTTAACTCGCCGACACGTATCACATTCTGATACGTATTTAGCAACCTTTCTCTTCATCCGGGTCAACCAAAATTTAGTCTTCAATTCTTGGTACATCTTGTTGCTGCCCGGATGAATAGAAAATTTGGATAAGTGAGCCTCATCCAAAATTTTCTTCCGCAGCCTCATATAATGGGGTACGACTATCCGGTACTTGAACCATAGGGTGTCTTCATCATCTAACCGGAAACATTTCGTCTCCCCGTTCTTCAATCTCCTTCTGATATGGGCCATGCCCTTTGTCTCTCTTTTGAGCTTCCATGACCTCCTCTCTTATTGTGGGTATGAGAGCCAGATTATGTAGAGCTCCATATGGAACCAAGTAGAGACTTGGTTCTTCCTCTTCTATTGGTGTAATGGTCAGGTTATAAATATGAGACTTCCGGCTGAGTGCATCGGCAACCACATTTGCCTAGCCTGGATGATAATGAATTTTAATCTCATAGTCTTTGATCAGCTCTAACCATCGCCGTTGCCGCATATTCAACTCTTTCTGAGTGAATATGTACTTCAAACTTTTGTGGTCGGTGTAGAGATGAACCAAATTTCCCAATAGGTAATGTCTCCACATCTTCAAAGCTAATACCACGGCAGAAAGCTCGAGATCATGAGTTGGATAATGTTGCTCATGATTCCGTAATTGCCGTGATCCATATGCGACCACGCGTCCTCCTTGCATGAATACACAACCAAGCCCGATGCCGGACGCATCACAATAAACATCAAAAGGCTTGGTAGTATCCGGTTGAGCTAGAACCGGGGCTGTTGTGAGGTGTTTCACCAACGCTTGAAAAGCTTCCTCACATGGCTTGCTCCAATCATATTTGACGCTCTTATTCAGTACCTCCGTCATAGGTTTGGAGATTTTTGAGAAGCTCGGGATGAACCTCCGATAATATCCCGCCAAACCCAAGAAGCTACGAACTTCATGGACTGATGTTGGACACTTCCATTTTAGCACTTGTTCAATCTTGCTTGGATCAACAGCAATGCCTTCCACTGAAATAATATGTCCAAGAAATGGCACTTGGTTGATCCAGAATTCACATTTACTAAACTTTGCATAGGGCTTGTGATCTCTCAAGCGTTGAAGCACAATATGCAAATGTTTAGCGTGTTCTTCTTCAGATTTGGAATAGACCAAGATGTCGTCGATGAATACCACGACGAACTGATCTAGCTCCGGCATGAACACCGAGTTCATAAGATACATAAAGTGAGCCAGAGCATTGGTCAACCCAAATGATATGACAAGATATTCATAGAGCCCATATCTTGTCGAGAATGCTGTTTTCGGGATATCTTCCGCTCGGATCTTGATTTGATGATATCCCAACCTTAAGTCCATCTTGGAGAAGACTTTAGCACCCACTAGCTGATCGAAGAGAATATCAATTCTTGGTAGTGGATACTTGTTCTTTATTGTCACAGCATTTAAAGGACCATAATCGACGCATATCCTCAGCGTCTCATCCTTCTTCTTCACAAATAAAGCTGAGCAACCCCATGGTGATGAACTTGGACGAATAAACCCCTTGTCCATTAGATCTTTGAGTTGCTCCTTCAGCTGGGCTAATTCATTCGGAGCCATTTTGTATGGTCTCCGAGAGATCGGCGTGGTTCCCGGCATCAACTCTATTTTGAATTCCACCTCGCGCTCAGGTGGTAAGCCTGGAAGATCTTCGGGAAACACATCCGGATATTCACGACTACCGGAATGTCTTCTAACTTGCAAGCCTCGGCATTACATACTTCCGGGTCTTTGGAAACCGCTTCGCCGAGGTACAATGTTTGACGCCCGTGAAGGGGAGAGTCCAAGTGAACACTCCTGTTCTCGATGTCCAGAACAGCCTTATGGAAGGTCAACCATGATATTCCCAATATGGCATTGATTCCTTGTTCTTCGAGAATGATGAGGGTGGTAGGATAAATTTTTCCACCCAAACAAAGTGGTGCTCGAGAAACGACTTCATTAGTCGATATGTCTCCACTTGGTGAATGAATGAGGTAAGAACCTTTTGTGATTGTGGTGGAGATCTGATCCCGGATCACCATCGCCCTGCTAATGAAGGTATGTGTCGCACCAGAGTCGAATAAAATGACAAACGGCTTGTCATTTAAGGTGAACCTGCCGGCAAGAACAGGTCCTCCCTTTGGCAGATCTTCGACTGACACATAATTAACTGTCCCCATTTTTGACATAGCTCTTCTTGGCTGTCCAAGATTACTCTTTGGAGCTGGACCCGCAGACATAACGTTGCTGCTCGGTTCAGTCGCTTCCTTGACGTTGAATTCATTGTCAATATCCCGTGGGACAGCAGTCGGTTCAGCTGACAAATCACCTTGATCATCTTCAACCTCTTGAGGGTAAACATATTCTGGTGCCTCTTGTTGATACTGAGGTGCATAAGAAATAAGTTGCTGCTTCGGAGGAGGTGAATAAAACTTCTGGGGAGTAGAAGAGTCGTCATACTCCCAGAATGACTGCACCTCTTGTGGAACCTCTCGACCGGAAGGTGAACGGATTACCAACCGATACTTCTGAGGTAGATGATTGCATTTATCATGTGATGAGTCCCTCTCCCTCTTTTCTTTGAGGTAGAGATTGGAATAATATTCCTTAGTGATAGCATAGCTCACAAACTCATCAAAATTCTCTTGGCTAACTTGAGCCAATTCACATCAGAGCCTAGCGGTCAGCCCTCGGTAGAAGTGATAACCCTTCAAGGAGGGTGATTTCACATAGTCAGGGACATATTGAGCTAAGCGATTGAATTCCTTCGCATACTCAATTACACTCATGTCCCCTTGCTTCAGACTCCAGAATTCATCCAAACTGGTTTGCATTATGCCCGCAGGAATAAAACAAGCATGAACTGCAGCCTGGAATTCCGCCCATGTGACACGATGCCCTGCTGGTTGGACAGCAAGGTAGTCTGCCCACCATGCTCCAGCAAAGCCGTGAAGCTGCTGAGCGGCATATAGAGTCTTTGAGAATTCATCACATTGGATCAACCCGAACTTGGACTCAATGACACGTAACCAGTGATTTGCTTCACAATGGTCAGCCGCCTTAGAGAACACCGGCGGTTGTGTCGCCAAGAAATCCAGATACGTGCTCGGGGTTGGCATCTGATGATGAGCTTCTCTATTTATCCCTTGCTGAACTAGAGTTTGGAGAGTTTCATTCATCTTCGCCATCATTTCAGCCAATCCGGTTGGTGATGGCTCTTGTGATGAAGTCGAGTCATTCCCACCTCGACTTGAACCTCCAATATCCATTTGAGAGTGTGCGCGTACCATACTGCACGAAACAAAATTTTGAGTCAATCAAAATTCTATCTCAGTAGTAAGTAAATATAAGTAAAACATGAACATGTCATGAACTTTATGAAAGCATAACCACATTCATGTTTAAACAAATCATAAGTATGCTAAACTAATCAGCGGAACTACCCTGACCAGTTCACACAAACTCCAAATTTACTCAAGTTATCAACAGATTCTTGACTCGAGTTCAATACCAAAGCTGTAGTAAACTTCAGAATCTTTCCAACGGTGTATCATGGGCTCCTTAAGGATTTTCCTACAGGAAGTTATGGATTAAAAATAGAAAGGTCCAGAGAGGTTTTTGGTACTGTCCTGGTTCTGAACAGTTTGCCTTCAACTGGACTTTTCACCAACTTAATGTGTGATTTTACTCTGGAGGTCTACCAAGAAGTTGTAGAGCACTTAAAAATATTTCCAGAACTGTATCATACACATTAATTGGGTCAAGCACTCAGAGTTAGGCTCCGTTAAAGTCCAGCAAGAATTTCTGCCAGGAACAGAGCACTCTGTTTTTGAAAACTTTGACGCCTAGTTGTACCCTCATTTGAGTCTTAGCTCAAAATAAGAGTTCAGTACTAATATTGTTTCAAACTTCCATTTTTAGTTGAAAGTTACTTCATGAATCATTTCTTCATAGGGAAGAGGATGTTTAGTACGGTGTCGATGCACCGTAAGAATCATGTCAGTACTACGTTACCTCACCAAAAGAAAATCCTAACCGGATTATACCGGCATATACGTATTATCAGTGGCACTAAGACGGTCTCTCGCACACGTGTACTACACGGAATACGTACGTGGTTAGTACCCGCAGAAAAATACTCAATAGTGGTGCACTCAAGGTTGTTTCATTTCAGGCAGTTCAACATTTGAAAGTAAAAACAAGCACCCGTATCATTGTCATACGGCCATCCTTGAGTTAAGTCACGTCTCAAGGTACGTGGTCATGTTTCAACACCACATGGCTGGGAACCCGAGTAGATCATGAACGGGTCTTCACAGTTGGGAATGTCATCAACCCAACGGATACCACCTACTGCCATGCAGGGCACGCCGATGGCAAGCGCTGCGTATGTCCTCCTGGGCTATTTCCAGATGAACATACTATCGCGTTACTGACCACACAATGGGGTCTCCACTTACTTGCCTAATGCACGCTAGGGATCAGTGTTTCATATGAGCTCAGGAACATGAAGAGTCCAAGAGTCTCATATTGACGTCCCACACCAAGCTATGAGACCTATCCCTGAACCACTTTCCTCGTCAGGGGAGCTAACCGAAATTGAACCGCTTTTGGTGGCGTTCCTTACCATGTTTACATGAGCGTAGGTGCGTTGTTACATAATCAAAATTTAGAATTATAACAAATATGTTAGTGCTGCCACTTTAAGTAACTACACTACTATAGTCCTTATGTGGTCCTAACATCGTTTCCTCATCGTATCCTAAGTTTTTGTTGTAATACGATCCTTATTCTGTGCACTATTACCAATGCGGCTCTGATACCACGCTGACGGGACCCCGCCGCCCCTATCACGTCACGGGGACGGGGCACCTTGCCCGGGAATCGCATTGGGTGGTGCCGTGTTATGCGGCACCGAACAGCACACATATAAGAACACTGTATTACATAAATCAAAAATGGAAGCTTACAATAGTTCTTTGTAAATAATTTACATAAAATAGCTACAGCGGAAGTCTAGAAACAGCTCAAGTCGAATATCTAAGCAGCACTCGAGAAGAGGTCCAGCCCGCGGACTCCTCTCGCTAGCAACATGAAGACATGGCAGCGGCTAGGTTCTCCAAGTGTGACATGACTCGGAGTTCTCGAGTCTCACCGGACAACCTTCTTTATAGCGTCGATGTTTACCTGCAAAACCACTTATATAGCAAGGGTGAGCATAAAGGCTCAGCAAGACTTAACCGTCTCTCCTAAAGCATGCAACTCTACATGAGGGTAACTTAAGACCTAGTCCTGTGATTTGCGAAAGGACTTCGCCTACGAGTTCATCCTTAACTTTCAGATTTTAGCCATAATAGTAGTGACCTTGCGCCCAGCAACATTGGAACTCCACAATCAAACAAGAAACGCTTCATTCCAATGTAACTGTCCCAAGGTGGAAAATAACTTTAGTTTGCTCTATCTCTACTTCAAACAGGGTTTTCATGCAATTTCCAATTATCACAACAGCATTTAAAACTTTGCAAACTATTCCCACACAACTTGATTACTACGTCACAGCGCAGTGAGAAAGCGGTACTCATAACCGCGAGGGACGGTGATTCGAATCAAACACTACCCGGATAACTCGACACATACGCCCGCATCTGAAGACCCAACTCTGGCATCCTTTATTACGTCGTATGTGGCAACCTTTCTCAGGCCACTAAACTGTAGAGCCGGTCGCGCCGTCTCGGGCTCATAGGTCTAACGAGACGATGTGGTATGCCTCTACAATCCAGTGAACCTGGTACATCGGTTTCCTGGTTCTCATATATCAGTAAGAATCCGGTACACAACTGAATACTTGCTCCCAGGGCCGCATACGCTTCGGTCCTTAACCGACACAGGCAGAGCTACTTGACACAGACCTCGTCTTGTCGCTACTTAACCCTCCTGCCCGATCTCATCTTTAGAAATGTAAACTTTAGTTTGCCTCTCTTTCCAACCACACCTATGTGATCCTGAAACAAAGCTCGCGAGTAGATTCCAACTACTCGTCGTCTATCAGATGTCCTTGCCTATTTAGCATGACCTTATTCTACAGCGATGACACCCTTCTACCCATGACCTCAAGGTTTATTTTTGGTTATGCAAGTGGAGTATAAAACATGCTTGACCTAATGCACATACAAACTTTGACCCATATTTGTGAACAAAGGAAAAACTTTATAAAACAACTTAAATGCAAACCGGGGCTTGCCTTGGTTTTGCAGGTGACTAAAGTCACAGATGTATGAAGTTAGTTTCTGATGACTTGAAGCTTAATCCCTGCCTTCTTGCTCCTTGATCAAATCTTCACTTTTCCATGTTTGACCACTACACGTTATGAATATGCATACATGTTTAATTATAAATCTTTTGTTAACAAGTGCTAAAGACAAGTTTAAAACTGAAGCTCTGTTCAAGAATTTGAAATGACACTGGGGTGGTGGTTTGGGTGTGTGTTTAATCACTATCATTAAGTGAGGAGCGAGGTTCATCACTTGGGTGGTGATCACCTAATTGGTTGAACAGAACACTACTGATCCATGGCTCCAATGGAGCTAGAAATTTTCTTGTGAGTTCCTTGTCACAAGAAAGTCCTCTGGACCAAAAATTAGAATGTTTCACTAAGTAGATCACCCAGAACAATTCCCTAAGCATTTAGGCAAAAAGGAATTAATTCTGAATAAATTTGCACTTTCATGCAAATTCAAGTGAACTACAATTTCAAACATAGCTCAGAGAGTATGCCTGAAGTTTCCTAGGATTTTTGGAGCTAAGTAATGCCCAGAACTGAATTTCCAAGTTTTGCAAATTCCCTGAAAATGTTTATGTATTCATTTGAATACAGAAACTTGAAATCAGAATTACCCTAACTAAATCAACTCGAAATGAGATGAAACTTTTACAGGTGTCTTCTAACATCTTAAAGAATATCCTGGCAAAATTTGGGAATTTTTGGATGAACCAAACTCCCTCAAAAATTCTTTTGCTGAAAAGCTTTAAAGAATTTTCCAGAATTTTATGTTGATTTTCGTACAAATTGGACTGCATATTTGGATAGAGTTTTTCATCCAGAATCCAACCCAATTTGAGTCACTAAATTTGGAGCTTCTTAGCAAAAGTTATGGGGTTCTAAAATTTGAACTAAATCTGGAAATCCAAATAAACGGGGGAAAAGTTTAAATTCTGACAGTGGACCTCTCGCACACGTGTCAGCTGCTGGAACTGAGCCACACGGTGCCACAGACTCCTTCCCACACAGCCACACTGGATCCCGGGGCCGCAGCCGATCAGGAAATTAAAGCTCCCGTCGCTGACACGCGGGGCCCGCCTGACCTTCTTCCTCCTCGGGCCGTTTTCTTTTCCCGCGCTACCCCCTCGCCGGAGACTCGTCGGAGCTCGCCGGAGTCGGCTTCCCAGCCGCCTCCCGGCTCGGTACTTGCCGCCTGGGGGTTTCCAGCTACGAGCAAACCACTGGTGCGGTGCTTTTGGGCTGCCGGCGACCGGAAACCGGTCGGCGGCGTGCGCACACCTCGGTGAGGCTTCAGTGCCGTGGTCCGAGCACCCTAACCCGCCAAAGGCTCGGGGAATTTGCTCTAAAGCATCAGTGGATGACAGGCTAGTTCGGAAAGGCCTCAACGTGGCTCGGAAACGGCGGCAATCCGGTTGTCACCGTGCGCCCGCGCGGTCCCGCCAGGGCCGCCGATCGGAAAGCTCGGAATTAGCCGCTAACACGGGGTTTCTAGCTAAGGTTGTGAAGGGGATCGGGTCGCCGTTAAGCCGAGACCATTTGTGCACGAGTTGGTGACCTCTAAGTGCAAATTAAGCGCGAATTTGAGAGATCTTTACCAGAGGGTCCGTGGTTGTGCTCCGGAAGAAAAACTCCGAATTTGGCCGCTGGGGATCACCGTTTGAGCTGAGCTCTGGGAAGAAGCACCACGGCGGTACGGCGCCCCTCTGAGCGTCGCTGCTAGAGCGTGAAACCCACGGTGGTGAGCTGCCCACGAGAGCCCAACGTCGGTTTGTTTCAAGATGCCGCGGAGGAGCTGTTTTTCCGGCTAGGAGACCCGTAATTCGGCCTGCTCTTGTTCTGATGGAGTGAAGGGCGATCAGGCCTTTCCGTTTTGTGGTTCAGACGGTGCTGTGCGCTGGGGTTGCATGCGTTCCAGGTCGGAACCAAGGCGGCGGCGAGCTCGGTGTTTATCGGGCGCGAGGAGGAGAGACGAAACACAGTTTGCTCGGTTCAGAGGGGAAGGATCACGCCGAGGGCAAGGAGGCCGGTAAGCTGGTCGCTAGCGCGAGAGGGGGGGGGTGAGACGGTGGTGTTGGGGTAGCCTCGGTGGCTCCCCGTGAGTTGATCGAGCTCGTGTCTAACCCGAGAGCAAAGACTTAGGTGCTAAGGTTTCCTCCTCTTCTATGACCATTGGGCCCCACAAAGTTTCTTGCTCAAACATCTCCAGACTTTTGGCATATTGCAAACTTAAGTAATGAAGAACTTCAATTTCATAAGTCATTTAGCAAATTGAAAAGTTGTGCCTCAGTTTCAAATTTGAATTCAAATTTAGATGAAATTTACAAGTTCCTTTGATATTCATATCAAAGCACCTCCAAATTTGCTCAAAACTTGGCTCCCTCATAATTTGGACCTGAGGAATTCAAATATGTCCTCTGATCTTTGTGTTGGCCATTGCAAATACAACTTCTCAAACAACAGTTTGAACTTCCCCTTTTGGAAATGGTCTCCATCTTTTTGAATTGACTCTTTTAGTTCAAACTGAATTTAAAGTCTTATTGCTCATGCCAACACTTAAATGAGTAAACAAAAGTTTTTGCAAGTCCCATTTCTTGGATTTAAACTCAAATTTATTCACAACTCAAGTCTTGCATTTACATGTTTTGGGACTTTTACAGTTAGTAACGTGAACACGTAGCTCAAGGCATGTTTGGCTTGAGAACACCCGGCGAGTGATTCCGGACGGGTGTACGAAACTGTATTGGGACCAGGTTCGGTGTGCAGCCGGACCTGATGATTGTGTGTAATTTATGCAGGTACTAACTACAAATCTGTAGTCCGAGTAGAACACATGTGCGAGTGATCGTCATAGTGCCAGCATTGGATACGTATATGCCGGTGTAAGCCGGTTAGAATTTTCCATTTTGTGAGGAACGTAGTACCAACATGTAATAATCATTTGCATTAATGACAATGTTGGAAAGGAACTAATATAACCAAGTGTTAATCGTTAGGAGTCTGGTTTTGTAGAAAAATTCAAAAGTTGATTAGTTCAGCTCAAAGGACTTGAAAAACAGAGTGCTCTGTTTTGGGCAGCAAGTTTCTGAACTTTAACAGAGCATAACTCACAGGTTACTTATCCAATGTAGGTGTGGAATATTGTTATTGAAAGGGGTTTAAGTGCTCTACAACTTTGTTTTAGACATCCAGAACATAATCACACATCAAACTGGTTGAAATTCCAGATGATTGTAAACTGTCCAGAACCAGAACAGATTCAAAACACTCTCTGGACTGTTCTGTTTTTCAAGCATAACTTCTTTTAGAGAAATCTAAAATTTGCATTTGATACATTTTTCAAAAGGTTAGGAGAGGTGTTACATCTTTGTAATTCAAAGTTTTTGCAGTTGCAGCACGAAATTCAGTGGAATTTAGAGTTGAAAACAGCAACTTCCAAAGGAGGTGATATTGAAATTCTTCCAGAAATTCTGTGACCATGAATTATTGTAACTTTTTAACCAGAACTGATCTGAGGGCAAATAAATACTCGTTGGAAGGATACTGAAGTTAACTTTAACTTTGGTAATCAATTGGAGTCATGAGAATGCCAATTATCAGGTCGAAATCTGGGATAAGTAGAAACTGGTCATTCTGGGCAGAGGTATGAACAGTTGAACTCATTTGAGAGATTGTTGTACCTATTGGGGTTTTATTACTTCCAATGGTGTAGAACATACTCATGAGTTTTTATATTCAACTGGTGAAAGATTTGAGTAGATTACCTACTCAAGTCCTTTTGCTAGAGACCATGTTTGTGTCGTATTGAAGAAGGGTAGTATATGTGATGACAAAGCTATATTAACGTCTCGTAGTGACCAAAACTAGTTCAGATGAACTTCCAAAGAGGAAGTCCATCAATTCGGATTTCACTAGTTTGTATTTGGTCTGGTAATGATGTAGCTTGTGTAAAGTTATTACATTATCCATGTATGAGATGTATCGCATGTTTACCATCATTATGTTTTACTCCTATTTTATGGACCGCATGACGTATGCTATGGGACTGATTTTATTGTCGTATGGTTGCAGATGGTTCGTACCCGGACCACGCATGAGGTCGGGGGCTCTAGTAAGCAGGTGGTTGATGACTCCCAGCCATCTGCCTATTACAACACCCCGCAGCAACAACCACCGCAGCCGCCTCCGCTTACACTAGCGGATGTAATCTTGGCGCTGGTTGGCTCTCATGAGGAGCAGACCGACGTGCTCTGCACGATCGTGCAGAATACGTCCCAGGCAGGGGGCTGTAAAGAGAGGGGGCCTCGTGAGCCCCACATCATGATGTACTCGGATTTCTTGAGTACGCATCCTCCGGTGTTCACCGAAGCGGCGGAACCACTGGAGGCCGACAACTGGCTGCGGACGATTGAGTCCAAGATCGGGCTGCTACAATGCATGGAGCGGCAGAAGACTCTCGTCGTGGTGCAGCAGCTTCACGGTGCCGCCGGTGCGTGGGGAGCGAACTATGTCGCCTCACTACCTGCTGGCCACACCGTGGAATGGCAGAAGTTTCGGGAGGCATTCTGTGCCTATCACATACCTCCCGGGATGATGAAGACGAAGTTCCAAGAGTTCTTGGAACTGAAGCAAGGTGGGAGGAGTGCCCACGACTACTCTCGTGTGTTCCACCGAGGAGAAGAAGCGTGAGCAGTTTTATCGGGGTTTAAACCCTGAGATGAAGACTCACCTCGTGCAATGCAATCGCGGCACCTTCAACGACCTCGTCAATGCCGCGATTATGAAAGAGGATGCTCAGCAGGAATTTGCAGCTGAGCAGTGGAAGTGCATCTCTCCACCGAGCAGCGGGGGTGGATCTCCTCAAAAATACCGCATGGTGTATCGGACACCATCCGGTCAGCAGTGGCATCCACCGGCGTGACCTCAACAGTTTGGGGGTCGTTCTTTTCAACCACCTCCATTCCAACCGCCGATGCCACCACCGCGAGCGCAACAGCAACAACAGCAGCAGACGGTACCCCGAGCGTTTCCACCATCATAACGCGCCCCAGGATTCGGTCCGCCGGTCATCGGAGGACCGCCTCGCTACACATGCTACAAGTGTGGACAGGCGGGTCATTTTTCGAAGGACTGTCCACAGGGGCAGCAAAGCAGCAGGCAAGCCAAATATCAGGGCGGTGCTCGAGGCCGACCCCCGGCGAAGAAGGGAGGTCAGCGTACCAGAGGCATTCGTTACATCAACAATGAGGACGCCCCGGAAGGATAGAACATGCTGGCGGGTACATTCGCTCTCAACGACCGTACAATCATCATCTTATTTGATTCGGGTGCAAGCCATAGTTTCATAAGTGCATCCCATATGTCTAAGAATCAACTGCATGTCTTCCCAACCGATTACTCATATATGATTTGCTCACCGGGAGGGAAGATTTCAGCGAATATGATGATTCCAAAAGCACCACTGTGCTTAAGTGGGAAGATATATCCCACCACTTTGATAATCCTTACGGGACAAAAGATTGATGCAATCTTAGGAATGTCATGGTTACGCTACCATGGCGCTGTCCTGGAAACTCTATCACGGACAGTTCATTTGAATTCTCCATTCCACCGTCCGCATTCAATGGTATTAGACAACCCTGTCCTGGAAGTTTCAGCAGCCTATAACACTGAAGCTCCCAAGTTAGATGACATCCCCGTAGTCCGAGAATATCCCGACATGTTCCCGGATGATCTCCCGGGCACGCCACCTGAACGGAATGTGGAGTTCAAGATTGAGCTTGCACCTGGGACTACACCCATATCGCGGAGACCATACAAGATGGCTCTGAATGAGCTGGCTGAGTTGAAAGAACAGCTCAATGACTTGTTGAGCAAGGGTTTCATTAGGCTGAGTTCCTTGCATTGGGGATGCTCGGCACTGTTCGTCAAGAAGAAGGATGAAACCTTGAGGCTATGTGTGGATTACCGGCCGCTCAACGCCATCACCATCAAGAACAAATATCCACTGCCCCACATTGACATCCTGTTTGATCAACTTGTTGGTGCAAGTGTGTTTTCAATGATGGACCTTCGCTCCGGGTATCATCAAATAAAAATCCGGGCGGAGGATATCCCGAAGACGGTATTCTCGATGAGATATGGACTATATAAATATCTCGTCATGTCTTCTGATCTCACCAACACTCCGGCACATTTCATGTACCTCATGAACTCGTATTCATGCTGGAGTTGGACAATTTCGTGGTGGTATTCATTGATGATATCTTGGTCTACTCCAAGTCAGAAGAAGAACACGCCGAACACTTGTGAATCGTCCTTCAACGATTGTGGGACCATAAACTCCATGCCAAGTTCAGCAAATGAGAGTTTTGGATCAACCAAGTCCCATTTTTGGGACATATCATCTCAGCGGAAGGCATTGCTGTTGACCCAAGCAAAATTGAACAAGTGCTGAAATGGAAGCCCCCACTTCTGTCCATGAAGTCAGAAGAAGGGGACGATATATGTTTGGAACTTAGCTTGTGAAGGAGCGTTCCAAGCATTGGTGAAACATCTCACAACAGCCCCAGTCTTAGCTCAACCGGATACGACCAAGCCTTTCAACGTGTATTGTGATGCGTCCGGCATCGGACATGGCTGTGTGTTGATGAAAGGAGGGCGTGTGGTCACGTATGGCTCACACCAACTTCGAAACCACGAGCAGAATTATCCAACTCATGATCTTGAGCTCGCTGCTGTGGTTTTGGCGCAGAAGATGTGGAGGCACTATCTCCTGGGGAATTTGGTGCATCTCTACACCGACCACAAGAGCCTAAAATATATCTTCACCCAGAAGGAGCTGAATATGAGGCAAAGGAGGCGGTTAGAATTTATGAAAGACTATGAGATTGAGATTCATTACCATCCCGGCAAGGCGAATGTGGTTGCCGAAGCCATGAGTCGGAAATCACATGTCCATAATCTCACCATTCCACCGATGGAAGAGGAAGAGCCGAGTTTATACTTGGTTCCATATGGATCACTCGACAACCTTACTCTCATCCCTACCATTAGGGAGGATATTATTGCAGCTCAGAAGGTTGACAAGGGCATGGCACATCTCCGGAGACGGATAGACAGCGGGGATATCAAATGTTTCCGGTAGGATGATGAGGGGACGCTATGGTTCAATGACCGCATAGTTGTACCCCGGAATATGGAGTTGAGAAAGAAGATCCTTGATGAAGCTCACTTGTCTAAGTTCTCCATTCATCCGGGCAGTAACAAAATGTACCAAAATTTGAAGATTAAATTTTGGTGGACACGGATGTAGAGGGAAGTTGCAAAGTACGTATCCAAGTGTGATACGTGTAGACGAGTGAAGGTGGATCACATGAGGAAATCAGGGTTGTTGCAACTCCTGAAAATTCCAGCATGGAAATGGGAAGATGTGAGTATGGATTTCATTGTTGATTACCTATGACCTTTAACAAGCATGATTCCATTTGGGTAATAGTTGACCGGTTAACCAAGTCGTCTCACTTCATTCCTGTGCATACACATTTCCATGCCAGCAGGTATGCGGAGTTGTACATTGCAAGAATCTTGTGCATTGAGTACCCAAGACCATAATCTCAGATTGAGGGGCATTGTTCGTGGCTCGTTTCTGGGAGCAGTTGCACGCTGCTTTGGGTACCAAACTGATTAGAAGCTCCGCTATCACCCTCAGACAGATGGGCAAACTGAGAGGGTGAATCAAGTGTTAGAAGACATGTTGAGAGCGTGTGCCATTCACCACGGTGGAAATTGAGATGATCATCTACCGTTGGTGGAATTCTCATACAACAATGGCTATCAAGCGAGTATCAATATGGCACCATATGAGGCTCTCTACGGTCGTAAATGCCGCACCCCGTTGAGCTGGTGCGAGTCCGGTGAAAGGGTCACGTTCGGGATTGATTTGGTGAACGACGCCGAAGATCGTGTTCAGATGATTCAAGAAAACTTGAAGGCCACCCGATCCAGACAGAAGAGTTACGCTGATAAGAGGCGTAGGACTCTGCACTTCGACGTTGGAGAACACATATACCTCTGTGTGTCTCCGATGAATGGTGTGCATCGATTCGGCGTAAAGGGGAAACTCGCTCCCCGATTTATCAGACCCTATGCCATCACAGAGAAGTGCGGACCAGTGGCATATAGATTGGAACTACCGGCATATCTCGCTGGTGTTCATGACGTTTTCCATGTCTCCCAACTGTGAAATGTCTGAAATATAAGACTGCTGTTCCCACCGAAGACATTGGCGAGTTGCAACCGAATTTGACTTATGCTGAGTATCCGGTGGAGATTATTGATGAGAAGGCCCGGACCATGCGTAACTGAACGCTGTGGTTCTACAAGATATTGTGGAGCAACCACACTGCTGAGGATGTGATGTGGGAGAGCGAGGACTTCCTTCGCTCGAGCTACCCGGACTTTATGGCGTCTTATCACGGGTAATTCCTCTTGCATCTTCGTCTCTTCTTTTATAATCTTGGGACGAGATTCTTTTAAGGGGGAGCGATGTAAAAGCCCAAGAATTCACTTGCTAGAGTGTTCATCACATCCCCACACCACAGCTCATGTTGTGGATAACGCATAAACACATGTGAAGAGCAAGTAAATACCATCAAGAGGTGATTAGAGGAAAAACCCATAATTCCAAAAAGTAGGAGCTCATACACATAAACATGAGAGGCTGAGCTCACCCTTAGGCCCTAAATATTCTTAGGAGTTCTCATGCTAATGTTCATGCAAGTCCAAATCATTTTGAGCCACTTTTGGAAACATTTGTAAAAAGGGCTAATTTGAATGCAAATTCAAATTTCAGCCATTTTCATCACTTGGATTCAAAAGTTGACTTCATATTAAAACTCACCACATTTTCTGAGTTAGTCCACCAATTTTAATCCTCATTGGAGTTCATCTTGTCGGGAGCTATATTTGGATTAATTCAAAACTGAATTTGAATTTCAAATTCAAATGTTAATCAAATGTGGCCAAACAGACTCCAATTTGAGGAATTCAAATTCCTTCCCTGACTTGGTTGTCTATGACTCCCATTTAAGTCTGAGTAGCTGAGCTATTTACAGCAAGAAATGAAAAAGAATTATAAGGGAGAGTGTGGGACCCACTGGTCAGTAACTGAGAGAAGAGAGAACCGACTCCAACCGAGAGCAGCTCGCGGGCGACAGACGACCGAGCACAGAGGCCGACAGCACACTCGGTTAATTCCACCTCACGGTGAAAACCTAGGCTCAAAGTCCAGCACAAGGGCTGCTCAGCCCATTCTCTTCTTCCATGAGTGAAAACAGCTCACTCTGTGCCGTGCGTTGCTCCCGCGCGCAAGTCTTTTTCCGCCGCTCTCTGATCACCAGTGACCGGCTGATTACCAGCGACTGGCTGAAGCTGTAGGAGAAAGCCGTGCTCCATTTCATGTGGTCTAGAGTGAGAATTTTTAGTTTCTGTCCTCGGAGTGTGTTAGGGTTAGAGTCCGATCGACGGCGGAATTCATTGCACAGAGGCAACCACCGCTAGAGCTGCACCCTAGACATGGTCTAGAACACCTAGCGCACCTCCTCGATCAAGTAGAAGCCAGTTCCATGCACTAGGATCCTAGTTCCGCGAGAATTTTGTGCCTGTGGCCGAAAACAGGGCACCTCGGCGGTGATGTCCTAGTTGCGGCTGTTTTCACGAGGATCAGTGCTCATATTCGTGATCAGCAAGTCTCAGCGGAGCTCTCCAAACAAACCGCGTCGAAAAAGGCATAGATAACACCCTCAGTTCGACTTCGCCGATGACCTCCTGGCCACTGTCACCGTCGTGAGCACGGTTCGGGCCATCGCCGAGATTTGGTGAGTGCACCAACGTGTCCCTCGAGCGAAGTTGTGCACAGGCGGGAAGTTTCGTTGAAGGTCGTGTAGTAGAACGACCGGTGGCGAGCTCTCCGGCGAGGCACCGCCGTGGTTGTCGCGGGTGACGCGAGGTAGAAGAAAGGGTGCGGGCCCCGCGTGGCAGTGAGAGGAAACTGGGGCCGGGATCTGCTGTGGCACCGGGATTTCGTGCGGCTACGCGGGAAATTAAGTGGACCCATTTGTGGCTTCGTTGTCGGGCCTACACGTAGCCCTGGGCCCACCAACCCGGTTTAAACTTTTCTTTGAATTTCAGACTTTGGTCAAACTTCAACTAGCCATAACTTTTGCTAGGAAGCTCCAAATTTAGTGAACCAAATTTTGTTAGATTCAGCTTTTTGAGTACTATTCAGAAACAAGTTTCATTTCATGAAACTTATTAATTTTCCAGAATTAATTCCCTAAATTTAAACTATTATGAATTTTATCTGGAGAATTCTTTTATGGTAAATTCTGAAATTTGGCTAGTATGTTCATTTGAAAATCCTTGAGTCACAGGAAAAATTTCAGATCCATCCACGTTAATTTAGTCCCCCTAATGGTGTGATTAAGTGAACTGCCCTGAGAAAATAGAAAAATGTACAGAAACATTTTCAGAATTTTCTCAATTCTTGATTAGGGCATAACTTTCTCTAGGATTCTTCAAATGACATGAAACTAACTCCATTAGAACCATCTCAGACTCTAGTTTCCAGAAAGTAACGGTTTGATCCATAAAATCTTTGGAAATCCATAGAAGCTCTAGTAATGACCATTTAGACTTTTATTTGGGCAGAGCTCAATTAGGTTTTGATTCAAGTGAAATTTGGTCAAGTCTCTGGTTAGGTTCTTATGAAGCCACCATAAAAATTTCAGAGCCAAATGGGTTGTCTAGCTAGAGTTATGGTTTTTATATACTAAATTCAACACATTTGCAATTAAATTGACATATCATTAAATTGCTTACGTGACGTGCTATTTGGGTGAAAGGTTGTCCCGTACGACATCGAGTGAGCTAGCTGTGCAGCTCCACGGGTGGGTGTACGTGACGTGCTATTCGGGTATGCCTGCAGGTGTATATGGAGTCGATTCGCCGTCCCTCGCGGAAATGAGTACCACTTGGTCACTGAGTCGTGACGTAGGTTAACATATGGAATGTTATGATTCAATATTGCTGCTTTGAAAAACATGTAATGCTACATGTGTGCCACCAAATATTGCTTACTAAGTTTCAGATCATAAACCATTAACTGGTGGCTAAAAGGTGAATTAAGGATGAACTTGTAGGCGAGTCATTTGCTGCAAATTGCTATCCTACCTTTGTATGACTTGCTTGTAGAGTTTCATGTGTAGGGGCATCGATTAAAACTTGCTGAGCCATCGAGCTCATGGTTGCTGCTATGAGTTTTTGCAGGTGAGGAGTACCCCGCGGACTCGCAGTACGAGTCCACCGGCGAGGGCTACCCTCCGTCGGGGACTACGGCTGTGTGTGAACCGTACACGCCATGCTGAGGCTGAGTGCAGCTAGGGACGGACAACCAACTTTTGCTAGTTAGGTGGGCGTGAGTTTTATAAATTATCTTCCGCTGTAGTAAACTCTGTAATTAGCTGTAAACTGAAGGTTTGTACTACTTTTCATACATATTCAGTTTGTTTTCAATGTAATACTATGATTGCCTTATGATGTGTGCTGTCGGGTGTCGCATCGTGCGGCACCACCCTCTGAGGTCCTGTGATGTACGGATTTCGGTCCGTCACATCAACCCGACAGTGTAAAGCTCCCCTTCTCTCTTGCATGACCGGTGGAGAATTTCTCCATTTATTGTTTCGGTGTGCATAGAACCGAGCTGCCTAAAAGTCTAAAATTCGTAGTGATAACTCCACCGCAGCTTGTGCCGAGCTACAAACATGTTCTTGACCTTGCCACGCTCCTCTAGTAAAAAAACCATCAAAATTCCTCGAGTTTAGGCGCTGTTCTTCGCGAATTCCGAGCCGCCACCGGTTTTTGCCCTAGGTAGCCGATGAACTCATGTTTGCAGCCCCTTTTGAGCTGATTTGAGCACATGACAATGCATAGGGTTCCACCACGGTGCTCTAGGAATAATAACCAAAGCATTTGAGCCACTGTGGAGGGGGTTCGACGCCGCCGATGTTGTGCCGCCGTCGCTGCTCGTCGCCGACGCATTTCCGGTGGCCGGTGGCCTCGGCCGACCCAATGGATGAGTTCCCCATGTCCCTAAAGTGAGAGGCGGTGAGTTTGGGCCCTAGGGGAGGCCGGAAACACGGTTCCAGCGGACCTCGCCGGAGAGCGCCGCCACCCGAGCTTGCTGTCGCCAGGTTGAAGAAAAGGTGTGGGTCCCACTGTCAGCAGTTTAAATTTTTCCCCAATTTCTGTACAGTTTTTCTCAAACTTCAATTGCTCATATCTTTTGGTAGGAACCTCCAAAAATTGTCAAATAAATTTCATTGGATTCCTCTAAATGAGTACTATCCATGGGTGGATCCCAATATTTATGAAAATCTATGGATTTAGCTCAGTAATGCAATTAATGGAAATCTTAGGGAATTAATTACAGGAGTTCTGTTTATTGTAAAATTCTGAATTTTGGGCAGAACATTCTTACAAATATACTTGAACTCCAGTAAGAATTTCAGAGGCATTGGACCTCATTTGCTAGGCCAAATAATGATTCAATCTTGAAAGTCTCTGAAAATTAGGAAAAATAATAGAAACATTTTCCCAGGTTTTAGCCAATCTTGTAAATTCCATATCTCTGTGTAGGAAGCTCCAAAAATTGTGAAACCAAATTTTATGGACTCACAAGACTCTCATGATTTTGAAAAACTAAATTTGGAGCATGCCAAGACCCTAGAATTGCCATAGGAATTCAGAGAATCCAAATAGCTCGCCCGGATGTTCTCAAGCCAAACACGCCTTGAGCTACGTGTTCATGTTACTGACCTCGTGATGGGGTCTCCCAAATTTCCTGAAGCACGCCAGGGACAGACTTTGCTTGAATACCCCAAACGACATGACGAGTCGTAGAGGATATTAAAGCGGGTCAGGTTACCTGCCACCCGTGGGGCTCCACCCTTCAGCTTGTGCGCAATGGTGGACAGCGCTTACGTACACCCCCAAGACATAAACGTCCCGAGATGCATGATTTTCCGACATAAGCAAATAGGTTAGTATGCCACTTTCTATACACTAATAACATCCTTATATGGGCTACTAACTCATTCCTCACTAGATTTTCGAAAAAGATGACCTTTGTAGTGCGTTAAACCTCAAGCGAGCTCTGATACCAACACTGACACGACCCCACGGTCTTGTCGAGCCAGGATCACGCTGAGTGGTGCTGCGTTGCACAGCACCGGATAACACACATCAAAGGTACAAAGCAGAAGCAAAGTTTTATTACATAAACATGTTTATGAACACTTTTACAACAAAACATGTTCAGTCTACACTCACGGGCGTAGACTACGCATCAAGTTCACGTTCAGCCCGTGAACGTGTCCCCGCTAGCACGCACACACACTAACACAGCGGCGTGCACGACTCCCACTCGACGGGGTTCCCCTCCTGGGGTTCCGTCTCCTCCTCGGGAGTCCCTTCCTCATAAAATACTGCAAAAGCTTCAAACACAAGCAGTGAGCACGATGGCTCAGCAAGACTGACCCGTCTCTCCTATACATGAAACTTCTACATGAATGGTTTTAGGGTACATGAGGTAAAATAAGTTGCAAAGGACTCTCCTAATTAATTGAACCTTACTTTCAAATTTTAGCAGCAGGTTGTGGAGAACCTTACGCTAAGGCACATGAGAGAGCCGCAATCAAACAAGAAACACATTTCTCTCATGTACTTTGCCCAAAGTTGAAAGGAACTTTAATTAGCTCTAAACTATAGCAAAACATTAAGAATCAAGTCCATCTTTCAATCAGCAAAATTTTAACATGCAACTAGCCTGTTCTTCCTACGTCACGGTACAGTGAACAAGTGGTACTCACTGACCGCGAGGGACGGCGATTATAATCGATTTACACCTGCAGTGTTACCCGAATAACCCGTCACGTACGCCCATACTCGATGTTGCCTACAGAAACCATCAACGGATGTCGTATGCAACCACCTTTCATCCGTCAGCCAAGTATTGAACCGGTCCTATCGTCCCGAGCAAGAGGTCTCTGCACGCGCATCTCAGTGCCGCCAGCCGATTTACACCTCGAACTCTCAACCTACCCTCTAAACGACAGGCAATGCCTCAATACCCAGCTATCCGAGTTACATCGGTTTCTCGCACACGGCCCGGTCCTCAATCGACACAAGAGGAGCTATAGCACACAGGCCCCAAAGTCCTGCTGCCCTTACTCTCGGTCTCATTTTTCTTGCCATGTGTTTCATTTGCTATCTCTACCCGAGTGATGTGCCTCTAGCCTATTCTCGCGAGTAGTTCCAACTACTCGACTTGTACCGAATCCTACTCTATCTTAGCATTGCATTGGCTAACGAAGTTTTCAATCCTAATCCCAACCCATGGTTTTCTTGTCTATGCATTTGGGTTTCAAACAAGACTCTAATGCAAGAGATAAGTGGTACTCAAAGGAAATGCTCAAAACAATAAAAAATTTGTAAAGAGGTTAATGCAAACTAGAGCTTGCCTTACTGCTCTTGGTCGTAGTCTAGCTGCTCTTCCGGAGTAACAAAGTCTAAGACTTCGGGTTCCTCCTCGACCTTAGCGACTACATGAGATAACAAGTACATGTATTAATTTAAATGCATTTGAATTGAATTTAAACTTGTGAAGTTTATAAGTCTTACTAGACAGACCCAATGACTCTGAAATTTTTACTGTGGTTTGGTTACAACCTAAACAGAGATATGGCCAAGTTTTAGTTGCAGCAAAGCTCATTTGAGCCCTCCACAAATAATTATGTACTTGACCTTAAGTGGAGCTCTTAGGATTTTCTAGGAATTTTCATGGAGTAAGCCATGACTTTCTGAAAACTAGATTTTTAGAGGGTTCTAATGGAGTCAGTCTCACTTAATTTGAAGGTCCCTAGCTAAAGATATGAGCTAAACAATTTCAGAGCAATTCTGAAAATGTTTCTGAACATTTTTCATTTTCTCTGGAACAGTTTCATTAATCACCCCATTTGGTGGATCAAATTAGCTCAAATGGATCTGAAATTTTTACGGTAGCTCAGGGATATTTTGGTGAACATCCCAGCAAAATTTCAGAATTTTTCTCCAAAGGGTTCTCCAGTTAAAATTCTAAACAATTTAAATTTTGAAGAATTAATTCTGGAGAATTAGGGATTTTCATGAAGTGAAACTTGATTTGATGGAAAGTACACAGAGAGCTGAATCGAACAAAATTTGGTTCACTTGATTTGGAGTTTCCTAGCCAAAGTTATGAGAATTTGATGTTTGAATGAAATCTGAAAATTGGGAAAAGTTTAAATCACTGCGCGTGGGACCCGGGGCTATGTGTCAGCTCCTCATCGGTTGACACATGCAGCTACTGAGTCCTTTGCGTGCATCCGCACCTGATCCGTGCCACAGCAGATCCCGGTTTTAGAATAACTGCCGCTGACATCCGGGACCCACCCCTTCGTCTTCCTCCTGCCGGTTCCCAGCGCGCGCCCGCGCTCTCCGCTCGCCGGAGCAGCCTGTAGCTGGCCGGCCGGCCGTTCCCGGCCACCGTCCAAGCTAAAACTCACTGCCAGTGCGTTTAGGACCCTGGGGAACACAATGGTGAGGTGCTTTGGGACTGCTGATGACCGGAAGTTGGCCGGCGACGTGCAGCGGCCTCTGTTGAGGTTCGGCAGCGTCGGCCGGGGGTTCTAACCCGCCAAAATCTGTACCGACAAGCTATACAGCACCAGTGCACCTCTAGGAACCTCGTCAAGGCCTCAAAGGTGTTCAGAAATGGCTGCAAGGTTGTCGGAACCGTGAGACCGATCGTGTCCGCCATGAACGCCCTTGATCGAGCTCGAAATCCGTCGCTCCTAGCCGGTTTCATGCAACGGATGCTAAAAGGAAAATGATCGCCGGCTAGTCCAGCGCCTATGTGCCAAGTTTGATGACTGAAGGAGGGTCAGAGAGCGGGAATTCGAAAGAACTGTACCGGATGCTCGGGTTGAGGTCGTCAGAGCAAAATCTGGAAATTCCCGGTCGCTGCTTCACGGTTGGCTGCACAAATTGGAGGAGAGCAGCACGGTGGTCGTGCGCTTCCGTTGCCACTCTTACTGGGCCGTGAAAGTCCCAGTGGAATGCTGTCCACGAACGCCTGATCATGTTCTTGAGCTCGGTTGCGGCGGACGGCGCTGATTACGGGAAAAGGAGGCCGACACTCGTTGGTTTAGGCGTCGGGGAAGTAGAGGCTGATCTCAGGGTGCTTTCTAGCCGCTCGGGGGAGGAGAGGGCGCGATGTTTCCATGGTTTCTCGATTGAACAGAGAGGCGGAAGGCAGAGGAGCTCAGTGTTTGCACGCGAGGAGAAAGCAAGCGATGGTCGCTTCGGCAGAGGGCGTGGAGCGCCTTAAGAAGGGCTCAGATCCGACCTGCGCTCGCGCGTGGGCGAGCTGCTTGTGGCGCGGCGGCTCCCCATCGGTGGCGCTCTCGGAGAAGGCCCGGCGACCCGAGTGCCGAAGTCTCAGTCGGTTGAATTGCTTCAGTGGCTGACATGTGGGCCTCATCTCCCTTTTAACATCTGAACTTAACTCCCTCTTACTGTTGTAAACAGTAATCCCCGTTATACCCATGATGATTTGAATTATCTACCCCTGAGCCATTTGAATGGGATAGAATTCAAATTGGGTTTGGTTTAACTAAATTTCAGCACATATTCAGTTTGAAATTCAAATAAAGTTTGAATTTGCTAAATTTAGCTCATGTCAAGATCAACTCCAAATGGAGTGAAAATTGGTGTGTGAGCTCACAAAAATGTGCTGAGTAAGAATATGCCTCCCACTTTTGAATTCATGGGATGACAACAGTTTGAATTTGAATTTGAGTTCAAACCACCCTCTTTTTAGCTATACCCAAAAGGACTTCAAAAAGGTTTTGAATTTGGGTGAAACTTGGCATGGACATTCCTAGCAATGTGTAGGAGTTTTTCATATGCCCAGCCCCTAGATTGTAAAGGCCTCAGTTTTTGACACATTCAAAGTGCTCATCACCACACACACACACACACACACACACACACACCTCATTTGAAGAAATTTGATGAACACATTTGAAGAGCAAGTAACCATTATGAACATGATTATTGGAGAACAAACTCACAAAATGCAAAAGTGGTATTTCCCACATACCTCATATAGGGGCTGGACATTTGGAAAACACCTACACCTTGCTAGGAATGTCCAGGTAAAGTTTCACCCAAATTCAAAACCTTTTTGAGGCCCTTTTGGGTATAGCTAGAAAGAGGGTAGTTCGAACTCAAATTCAAATTCAAACTGTTTTTATCCCATGAATTCAAATGTGGGAGGCATATTCTTACTCAGCACCTGTTTGTGAGCTTGCACACTAATTTTCACTCCATTTGGAGTTGATCTTGACATGAGCTAAGTGTAGCAAATTCAAACTTTATTTGAATTTCAAACTGAATATGTGCTGAAACTTAGTCAAACCACACCTAATTTGAATTCTAACCAATTCAAATGGCTCAGGGGTGAATAATTCAAATCACCAGGGGCATTGTAGGGCTTACTGTTTACAAGAGTAATATGAAGTTAAGTTCAGAGGTTAAAAAGGAAGTGGGACCCACATGTCAGCCACTGAGGAAATTCAACCGAGTGGACTTTCATTGCTCGGGTCCCCGAGCTGCTTCCGAGGGTGCCACAAAGGGGAGGCTGCCGCGCCACCAGCAGCTTGGCCACGCCCGGGCGCAGGACGGTTCGGAGCCCTTCTTAAGGCGCTCTACGCCTCAACCGAAGCCCCCTCGCTGTTTTTCCTCTCACAAGAACACGGCGCCGACGCTCTGCCCTCCGCTGCTCGGAACCGATCGGAGAGTCACGATCACAGCCTCCCCGCTCCCTCCAAATCTACTACAAGGTACTAGGGACTTCCTTTCTCCTTCCGCGTCGCTAGAAATCGGCTAAACTCGGGTGATCTCGGCTATATCGAGAGTTCCGTTCAGTGACCTACATCCGCCGCACTTTGGGCTCCCGTGGACAGCCCAACCGGGAGGTTGTCATGCCCGAACTAAGGCGTCCCTGGATGCGTTAGGGACCGTTGCTGCTCACCCCCGAGCCACAGCCTGAGGGCTTGAACGCCGGCGATGAATTTCCTGTTTTCCCCTTTCTCGGTACAGACCGACCTTCGGGTGCGGTTCTGTCAAATTCACGCTCTAGGAAGGGTTAAAGAGTCTCAATCCGTGCCTACACAGACTAGAATTGGTAGCACACAAGTTGCCTTCCCAACCCTTAGCCTGAGGACCCCTGTACCCAGCGTATTTCGAAGCTTGCCGACGGCGGATCCTGCGGGAAGCATCAGACGCACGGTGGGAGCTTACTTCAGACCTCCCCCGAGCTGCTTCGAGCCTATGCCGAGGTTCCTGAGGGACCACTGATGCTTTCCGGACATTTGCTCGGTCGGTTGGGGTGCTAGGGAGGTCGGCCGACACGGCTGAATTTCTTACGAAGCTGCCGCTCGTCGCCGACCGTGTGCCGGCCATTTTCATGAAGAACTGAGCCTTGAACCGTGTTGCCCGAGTGGACTTAGGCAGGGGTGGCCAGAATCATGAAGTTTGGAGCACCACAGAGGCTGCCGGCGAGCTCTCCGGCAAGGCATCGCGGCGGCCGAACGCGGGAGTCGGGAGGTAGATGAAGCCGGGTGGCCCACGTGTCAGCGGCTCGGATTTTAAATCCGGGATCACTCTGCACCTTGGATCCGGTGTGCTGGCGCGCAAAAACCCCGTGAACCCCGGTGTGCCATTGCTCCAGAGCCCAACACGTGTCCCCGTGGACCTACCGGCAGATTTAAACTTTTCCTGATTTTTCAGATTTCATTCAAACTTCCAATCTTCATAACATTGTCTAGGAAACTCCAAATCAAGTGAACCAATTTTTTTTGGATTCAGCTCTCTGAGTACTTTCCAGCAAATCAAGTTTCAATTCATGAAAATCCCTAATTCTCCAGAATTAATTCTTCAAAGTTTAAACTATTTAGAATTTTAACTGGAGAAACCTTTGGAGGAAAATTCTGAAATTTGGCTGGGATGTTCACCAAAATATACCTGAGCTACCATAAAAGTTTCAGATACATTGGAGCTAAGTTGTTCCACCTAATTGTGTGATTAATAAAACTGTTCCAGAGAAAATAGAAAATGTCCAGAAACATTTTCAGAATTTATCTGAAACTGTTTAGCTCATATCTTAGGCTAGGAACCTTCAAATTATGTGAGACCAACTCCATTATAACCCTCTGAAAATCAAGTTTTCAGATAGGCATGGCTTGCTCCATGAAACTCCCATGAACACCCTAAAAGCTCCAATTAACGTCAAGTACATAATTATTTGTGGAGAGCTCAAATGAGCTTTGCTGCAAATAAAACTTGGCCAAGTCTCTGTTTAGGTTGTAACCAAGCCACAGTAAAAGTTTCACAGTCATTGGGTCTGTCTAGTAAGACTTATAAACTTCACAAGTTTAAATTCAATTCAAATGCATTTAAATTAATACATATACTTGTATATCATGTAGTCGCTGAGGTCGAGGAGAAACCCGAAGTCTTAGACTTCGTCACTCCGGAAGAGCAGCTAGCCTACGACCAAGAGTAGCAAGGCAAGCTCCGGTTTGCATTAACCTTTTTACAAATTTTTATTGTTTTGAGAACTTACTTGAGTACCATTAATTCTTGCATTAGAGTCTTTTTTGAAAACCCAAATGCATAGCCAAGAAAACCATGGGTTGGGATTAGGATTGAAAACCCCGTTAGCTAATGCAATGCTAAGATAGTGCAGGATAAGTCGAGTAGTTGGAACTACTCGCGAGCATAGGCTAGAGGCACTCGACCCGGGTAGAGATAGCACATGATACACATGGCAAGAAAAATGAGACCGAGCGGAGAGTAAAGGCAGGAGGACGTTGGGGCCTGGGTGCTATAGCTCCGCTTGTGTCGATTGAGGACCGAGCCGTGTGCGGGCCTGTTGAACAAGCTAGAACAGTACCGAAGACCTACCGGCTATATGGGAACCGGGAAACCGACGTAACTCAGGTAGCTGGGTATTGAGGCATTGCCCATCGTTCAGAGGGTAGGTTGAGAGCTTGGGGTGTAAATCGGCTGGCGGCACTGAGATGCGCGTGCAGAGACCTCTTGCTCGGGACGATGGGACCGGTTCAATATTTTTCTGATGGGTGAAAGGTGGTTGCGTACGGCGTCCGTGATGGTTGTTGTAGGCAACATCGAGTACGGGCGTACGTGACGGGTTATTCGGGTAACCCTGCAGGTGTAAATCGATTATAATCACCGTCCCTCGCGGTCAGTGAGTACCACTTGTTCACTGTACCATGACGTAGAAAGAACAGGCTAGTTGCATGTTAAAATGTTGCTGATTGAAAGATGGACTTTGATTGTTAATGATTTGCTGTAGTTTAGAGCTAATTAAAGTTCCTTTCAACTTTGGGCAAAGTACATGAGAGAAATGCGTTTCTTGTTTGATTGCGGGTCTCTCATGTGCCTTAGCGTAAGGTTCTCCACAACCTGCTGCTCAGACTTGAAAGTAAGGTTCCACTAAGTAGGCGAGTCCTTGCAACTTATTTTACCTCATGCACCTATCACCCCTCATGTAGAAGTTTCATGTTTAAGAGAGACGGGTCAGTCTTGCCGAGCCTTCATGCTCACTGCTTGTGTTTGAAGCTTTTGCAGGGTTCTACGAGGAAGGGACTCCCGAGGAGGAGACGGAACCCCAGGAGAGGAACCACGTCGAGTGGGAGTCGTGCACGCCGCCGTGTTAGTGTGCGTGCGTGCTAGCAAGGACACGTTCATGGGCTGAATGTGAACTTGATGCGTAGTCTACGCCCGCGAGTGTAGACTGAACATATTTTGTTGTAAAAATGTTCATAAACCTGTTTATGTAATAAAACTTTGCTTCCGCTTTGTACCTTTGATGTGTGTTATCCAGTGCTGTGCAACGCAGCACCCCTCAGTGTGATCCTGGCTCGACAAGACTATGGGGTCGTGTCAGCGTTGGTATCAGAGCTCGCTTGAGGTTTAACGCACTACAAAGGTCATCTTTTTAAAAAATCCAGTGAGGAACGAGTTAGTAGCCCATATAAGGATGTTATTAGTGTATATAAAGTGGCATACTAACCTATTTGATTATGTCGGAAAACCGTGCATCTCGGGACGTTTATGTCTTGGGAGGTGCACGTAAGCGCTGTCCACCAGTGCGCACAAGCTGAAGGGTGGAGCCCCACGGGTGGCAGGTAACCCGACCCGCTTTAATATCCTCTACGACTCTTCATGTCGTTTGGGGTATTCGAGCAACCTCTGTTCCTGGCGTGCTTCGGGCAATTTGGGAGACCCCATCACGTGGTCAGTAACGTGAACATGTAGCTCAAGGCGTGTTTGGCCAGAAAACAGGGCAGAGCAAACACTCTCTGTAAACTCTATGTAAATTGAGCATAACTTCCTGCATAAAAGTCCAAAAATAGAAAATGAGGTAGTTCTGAAAAGTTCATGAGATGGGTTACAACTTTGTAACAGAAAGTTTTGTCAGATTGGGAGCAGAATTAACTGGAATTCTTGGATCAAATCAGTACCTAAAGCAGGGAGGTGCTGTCCAATTTGCTCCAGAAATTCTGTTAACTTTAACATCTCATAACTTTTGAACCAGGACAGATCTTAGGCCAAGCAAATACTGTATGGAAAGCTATTGAAGTTAACTTTAACTTTGATGTTGAGCTCCAGAATTGGTTTTTCTTTAGCATGGCCTAAATAAGGTTGAAATGGAAACTGGTTAGGGCTGTCATGTTGGACAGCAGATCAGCAGTCAAATTTGTTTAAATTTGAATTATGATTCCAAGTCTTATGAGTTCAATGACATGTTTTATGTTATAAGTCAATGGTTTACTATTCAAATATATATTTGACATTTCTCAAAATATGTTTTTACAGATGACAGCGGATAAACAGTTCGAGAACGGGTGGGTGGAACCTCAACGTTCTAAACACAGCGGCTATCCGGAAGCATTGAGGCAGATGCTTCAATATTTCGGGTACAACCAGATGCTGCAGTACTTCACCAAGGAAGAAGGCGAGGAGGGGAACAAGGCATGGACGATCCATGTCGAAGTTCCTGCATGGCCTACGCCACCCGGTTGGGCGCCGTTCACCGTTATGGTGAGAGGTAGACAACCGGAGGGGATGTGGAAAGTGGCAGCCCGCGACACCATGTCGCGTTTCTGCGAACTACACGTGAGAGCTATGGAGGGTACTCCATACGCGCTCGTTCCGGTGGAGGGACAGGCTCATCATGTGTGGGAAGGAAGGTACATAGAGGCAACAGATCCGGGTTGCCCAAGGTACAACCCTGCGGAGGCAAACCTCAGCCTCCAGATGAGGGCGGGAAAGGCCGTGATGGACAGCCAAGCTGTTCATACGGAGTGTCTTGCCGCAAAGCTCAAGGATAGCACAAGCCGTGGAGACCATTTTGAGGATGCTCACAGCGCTCTCCGCAATGTGCTCCTTCCGACGATTAAGCGACTGAACGAACAGCATAATCAGTTGCATCGTCTGAAGAAGGCAAGGAAGAAGAACCGTGTTGACATCACGGCGTTGCAAGAGCAAGTGCAGGCTCTGACCCAGAAGAACGAGGTCCTTACTTAAGAGCGGGATGACGCCATTGAGGAAGGGCAAGGCTGGGAAGAAGACTACATCCAGGCCATGGACGAGGTGCACGCGTTGCAGGACGTCGTACCCCCGGTGTTGGGCATACCGGTGGTCTTGGGTCTTCCGGTAATGGGAGAATCCGGGATGGGAGAGGAGGTTGTAGATACGGAGCCACCAGCAGAGGTACCGGAGGAGGACGACCTACAGGAAGTCGAGTTCTACTCCGAGTAGGGGGTTACCGTTGCCAAGTAGGGCAACCAGAGTGGTGTAACCCAAACTTTTGTAACCAGTGACATGTCGTGTAGGCAGTAGCGTATGTATAGGTAGTGACGACATGAGCACGACTTCTCGGAGATCCGAGAATAATGTATCTTGTATAAAGTTTATGCTTTATCAATATATGTGAATGTTGTGCAAATTATTCATGCGTCACTTCAATACCTACTGGTTCATATGGAATTTTTAAGTATGACATGTGCTGATCGCTGCTGTTTTGAATTTCAGAATGAATCATACTCGTGCCAACCAGGACGTTGGGGGTTCTAGTCAAGGGGGAGAAACCTCCCAACAGCCTCCCGAGGACTCCTTGGGACAGCAACAGCAGCAGCAACAGCAAGCACCGCCACCGCCACCGCCAACGGTTACATTGGCCGACATCGTTGCGGCAATGGCGGGTTCTCATCAGCAGCACACGGAGTTGCTGCAGACCCTTATTGCAAATACGTCTTGACCAGAGAGGCGTCATGATCGTGAGGAGCGTCAACAGAGCTCCCACTCCGACTTTCTAGCGACTCATCCCCCGGTATTCTCAAGCACGGATGAACCCATCGATGCGGACAACTGGCTCCGCACGATGGAGATGAAGTTCGGGCTGCTCCAAGTGAGCGAGCAGCGCAAGACTCAGTTCGCAGTCCAACAGCTCCAGGGATCCGCGAGCGCGTGGTGGGCGAACTACAGTGCTTCGCAGCCCACCGACCGAGTTATGACCTGGACGGAATTCAGGCGGCCTTCAGGGCCTATCATATACCGCCGGGTCTCATGAAGAGGAAAATGCAGGAGTTTCTACACCTGCAGCAAGGGAGCCGGAAGGCGCTGGAATACTCCAGGGCATTCAACGATCTCACGCTTTACGCATCATATCACGCCGATACTGACGAGAAGCGGCGGGACCACTTCTTCCAGGGGCTTAATCCGCTCCTGAAGGACAAATTGGCGATGTTCAATCGCGGCAGCCTCAACGATATAATTGATGGTGTGACTGTTCTGGAGGACTCCGGCAAGGAGTTAGCGGCGGTGGAAAGAAAGCGAAGCGCCCGCAAAGCAGCGGAGAAGGAGGCGGTCCTTCTCAGAAATTTCGGATGGTGAATCGCCCACCATCGGGTCCACGCTAGCAGCCACCACAGAGGTCAATGCCCGCAGTTGGCCCTATTCCCCACCGGCGTTTAGGCCGGCACTGCCAGCGCCACCTACGCAACAACAACAGCAGCAGCGGGCAATGCCGCGTGCGTATGCACCTCTGCAGCGCATGACAGGCTTTCGTCTCCCAAGCACCGTACAAGCAGCGGACACATGCTAAAAATGTGGTCGGCCAGGACACTTCGCCAGCAGTTGTCCGGAGAGGCAAGGCGGCGGAGTTGCACCACAACTTCCGGGGAGGAATCAGCCCCGGAACCCTACTAATGCGTGGCGGGCAAACCCTCGGCCCGGCACCGTCCACCAGCTTGCCATAGAGGACGTGCCAGAGGGTTAGCCAATCCTTGCGGGTATGTTCCAACTCCACCAGCATCCCACCATAGTATTATTTGATTCTGGCGCCACGCACAATTTTATTAGCCAAGCTTTCATTGCCAAACACAGCTTGCAAATACTACCCACCGATAGTCCATATTTGATTTGTTCACTGGGTGGGAAGATTTCAGCAAGCGTAATGGTTTCCAAAGCACCATTATGCTTAGCGGGTAGAGTGTACCCTACGTCTCTTATAATCTTAGAGGGACAGAAGGTCGATGTCATCTTAGGGATGTCGTAGTTAACACGCCACGGCGCTGTTTTAGACACCATCCTTCGTATCGTGCACTTGAACTCAGGAGTGCATGGATCTCACATCTTATTTCTGGACAGTCCAGAAATAAAACTTCCGAGTGTCTGTCAATCCACAGCTATCAGATTGGAAGATATTCCAGTGGTCCGAGAGTTCCCTGACGTGTTCCCGGATGATTTTCCGGGGATGCCGCCCGATAGAGAGGTGGAGTTCAAGATTGAACTTGCACCGGGAACCATGCCAATATCCCGAAGGCCGTACAAGATGGCGCCCAAGGAGTTGGCTGAACTGAAGACTCAGCTAACGGACCTGCTGGAAAAGGGTTTTATTAGGCCGACCTCCTCGCCGTGGGGCTGTTCAGCATTATTTGTGAAGAAGAAGGATGAGACGTTGAGGCTTTGCATGGACTGTCGTCCATTAAACGCCATAACCATCAAGAACAAGTACCAGTTGCCACGGATCGACATGTTGTTTGATCAGTTGGTCGAAGCAAAGATCTTTTCCAAGATGGACTTAAGATCCGTGTACCATCAGATTAAGATACGGGCTGAGGATATTCCGAAGACGGCTTTTTCGACGAGGTACAGACTTTATGAGTACTTGGTCATGTCCTTCGGCCGCACCAACGCTCCAGCTCACTTCATGTATCTAATGAACTCGGTATTCATGCCGGAGCTGGACAAGTTTGTCGTGGTCTTCATCGACGACATCCTGGTATATTCCAAGTCGGAGGAAGATCACAAGAAGCATCTGCGTATAGTCTTGCAACGGCTGCGGGATCACAAGCTATACGCGAAATTAAACAAATGCGAGTTCTGGATATCGCAAGTGCCTTTTCTCGGGCATATCATCTCAGCGGAGGGTATCGCTGTAGACCCGAGTAAGATCACACAAGTGCTGAATTGGAAGTCCCCGAGAACTGTTCACGATGTATGGAGTTTCCTCGGACTCGCGGGATATTATCGGAGGTTCATTCCGAACTTCTCGAAGATTGCCAAGCCTATGACGGAGCTGCTGAAGAAGGGTACCAAATATGTTTGGAGTCCAGTGTGTGAAGCAGCATTCAAGGCTTTAGTCAAGCACCTAACATCAGCACCGGTTTTGGCGCAGCCAGAAACAACAAAACCGTTCGATGTGTACTGCGATGCATCCGGCATTGGGCTCGGATGTGTGCTGATGCAAGACTGAAGAGTGGTCGCGTATGGGTCACGACAGCTTAGAAACCATGAGTAGAATTATCCAACTCACGACTTGGAGCTCACTGCCGTGGTACTGGCACTTAAAATGTGGAGGCGCTACCTACTTGGTAACCTCGTACATTTATACACCGACCACAAAAGCCTCAAGTACATATTCACTCAGAAGGAGTTGAACATGAGGCAGCGAAGATGGTTAGAGTTGATAAAGGATTATGAAATAGAGATCCATTATCACCCGGCAAAGCAAACATAGTGACGGATGCGCTGAGTCGCAAGTCACACGTCAACAATCTGACCATCACACCGTTGGAAGAGAGCGAACCACCACTGCCCGTGATTCCACATGGAGCTCTACAACTTAGCTTTGATCCCCACCATCCGTGAAGAGAAGATAGCGGCAGCTCAGAAACATGACAAGGGTATGTCGCATTTGCGGAGACGTTTAGACAGTGGGGAGCTTAAATGTTTCCAGAAAGATGGAGACGGCGTCCTATGGTTCAAGGACCGGATCATCGTACCCCGTAACCCGGAGTTATGGAAGAAATTTTTTGATGAGGCTCACTTGTCAAATTTTTCTATTCACCCTGGCAGCAACAAAATGTATCAAGAACTCAGAAGCAAGTTTTGGTGGACACGGATGAAGCTGGAGATTGCCAAGTACGTGTCCGAATGTGATACATGTCGAAGGGTGAAGGCAGATCATATGCGGAAACCGGGACTGCTACAACCACTGGGCGTTCCTGCCTGGAAGTGGGAGGATGTGAGCATGGACTTCATCGTCGGTTTACCCACCACTTTTCAGAAGCATGATTCTGTGTGGGTGATCATCGACCGGCTCACCAAAGTTGCCCATTTCATCCCGGTCAACACCAACTACAACGCCAAGAAGTATGCTGAACTGTACATCTCATGGATCCTATGCTTGTACGGCGTACCCCGTACCATCATATCGGATCGGGGCACTTTATTTGTGTCCCGTTTTTGGGAGCAGCTACACGCTGCCTTGGGACGAAGCTGATCCGTAGTTCAGCATACCACCCGCAAACGGATGGACAAACTTAGCGGGTAAACCAAATTCTCGAAGATATGCTACGAGCTTGCGCTATCAACCACGGCAAGAATTGGGATGATCACTTGTTGTTAGCCGAGTTCTCGTACAACAATGGATACCAAGCCAGCATCAAGATGGCGCCTTACGAGGCGCTATACGGGAGAAAATGCCGCACACCACTGAATTGGTGTGTGTCTGGCGAAAGGGTTACCTTTGGGATTGATCTTATCAACAACATGGAGGAAAAGGTTCGACTGATTCAAGCGAACCTAAAAGCCCACAATCCCGACAGAAACAGTACGCGTACCGGAGAAGGCACCCACTACAATTCGAAGTCGGGGATCACGTATACCTACGTGTGTCTTCAATGAAGGGCGTGAACAGTTGGCACCCGATTCATCGGTCCATTTCAGATTACCGAAAGATGTGGATCAGTAGCATACCGGCTGAAATTACCAGAAGCACTTTCCGGTGTGCACAACGTCTTTCACATTTCCTAGCTGAGGAAGTGTCTCAAGCTGTCAACTACTGTTCAGATGGAGGATATTGAAGAACTGCAACCGGATCTCACATATCGGGAGGAACCGGTTCTGGTTATTGATGAGAAGGCCCGAACCACACGCAACCGTACGTTGTGGTTCTACAAAGTTCTGTGGAGTAATCACTCCATGGACGAAGCGACATGGGAGAGCAAAGGATTTCTTCACGCAAACTACCCCGACTTTTTCACGTCGCATATCCGGTAATTTTCCACCGTCCTCCCTCTCATTTTCACCTTATAATCTCGGGGCGAGAATCTTTTAAGGGGGAAGGAATTTAAAGGCCTCAGTTTTTGACACATTCAAAGTGCTCATCACCACACACACACACACACACACACACACACACACACACACACACACACCTCATTTGAAGAAAGTTGATGAACACATTTGAAGAGCAAGTAACCATTATCAACATGATTATTAGATAACAAACTCACAAAATGCAAAAGTGGTATTTCCCACATACCTCATATAAGGGCTGGACATTTGGAAAACTCCTACCCCTTGCTAGGAATGTCCAGGTCATGTTTCGCCCAAATTCAAAACCTTTTTGAGGTCCTTTTGGGTATAGCTAGAAAGAGGGTAGTTTGAACTCAAATTCAAATTCAAACTGTTTTTATCCCATGAATTCAAAAGTGGGAGGCATATTCTTACTCAGCACCTGTTTGTGAGCTCACACACCAATTTTCACTCCATTTGGAGTTGATCTTGACATGAGCTAAGTGTAGCAAATTCAAACTTTATTTGAATTCCAAACATAATATATGCTGAAACTTAGTCAAATCAAACCTAATTTGAATTCTAACCAATTCAAATGGCTCAGGGGTGAATAATTCAAATCACCATGGGCATTGTAGGGCTTACTGTTTACAACAGTAATATGGAGTTATGTTCAGAGGTTAAAAAGGAAGTGGGAGCCACATGTCAGCCACTGAGGAAATTCAACCGACTGGACTTTCAGTGCTTGGGTCCCCGAGCTGCTTCCGAGGGTGCCACCGAGGGGAGGCCGCCGCGCCACCAGCAGCTTGGCCACGCGCGGGCGCAGGACGGTTCGGAGCCCTTCTTAAGGCGCTCCACGCCTTTACCGAAGCCCCCTCGCTGTTTTTCCTCTCACAAGAACGTGGCACCGACGCTGTGCCCTCCGCTGCTCGGAACCGATCGGAGAGTCATGATCACAGCCTCCCCGCTCCCTCCAAAGCTACGACAAGGTACTAGGGACTTCCCTTCTCCTTCCCCGTCGCTAGAAATCGGCTGAACTCAGGTGATCTCGGCTATACCGAGAGTTCCGTTCAGTGACCTACATCCGCCGCGCTTCGGGCTCCCGTGGAAAGACCAACCGGGAGGTTGTCACGCCCGAACTAAGGTGTCCCTGGACGCGTTAGGGACCCGTGCTGCTCACCCCCGAGCCAGAGCCCGAGGGCTTGAACGCCGGCGGTGAATTTCCAGTTTTCCCCTTTCTCCGTGCAGACCGACCTTCGGGTGCGGTTCTATCAAATTCACGCTCTAGGAAGGGATAGAGAGTCTCAATCCGTGCCTACACATACTAGACTTGGTATCGCACAAGTTGCCTTCACAACCCTTAGCCTGAGGACCCCTGTACCCGGCGTATTTCGAAGCTTGCCGACGGTGGATCCTGCAGGAAGCATCGGGCGCACGGTTGGAGCTTACTTCGGACCTCCCCCGAGCTTCTTAGAGCCCATGCCGAGGTTCCTGAGGGACCACTGATGCTTTCCGGACGTTTGCTCGGTCGGTTGGGGTGCTAGGGAGGTCGGCCGACACGGCCGAAGTTCTTCCGACGCCGCCGCTCGTCGCTGACCGTGTGCCGGCCATTTTCATGACCAACTGAGCCCAGAACCGTGTTCCCCAAGTGGACTTAGGCAGGGGCGGCCAGAATCATGAAGTTTGGAGCACCACAGAGGCTGCCGGCAAGCTCTCCGGCGAGGCATCACGGCGGCCGAACGCGGGAGTCAGGAGGTAGACAAAGCTGGGGTTGCCCACGTGTCAGCGGCCTGGACTTTAAATCCGGGAACAGTCTGCGGCTTGGATCCGGTGTGCTGGCGCGCAAAAACCTCGTGAACCCCGGTGTGCCATCGCTCCAGCGCCCAACACGTGCCCCCGTGGACCCACCGGCAGATTTAAACTTTTCCCGATTTTTCAGATTTCTTTCAAACTTCAAATCCTCATAACTTTGGCTAGGGAACTCCAAATCAAGTGAACCAAATGTTGTTGGATTCAGCTCTCTGAGTAATTTCCAGCAAATCAAGTTTCACTTCATGAAAATCCCTAATTCTCCAGAATTAATTCTTCAAAATTTAAACTATTTAGAATTTAACTGGAGAACCCTTTGGAGGAAAATTCTGAAATTTCGCTGGGATGTTCACCAAAATATACCTGAGCTACCATAAAAGTTTCAGATCCATTGGAGCTCAGTTGATCCACCTAATGGTGTGATTAATAAAACTGTTCCAGAGAAAATAGAAAATGTCCAGAAACATTTTCAGAATTTCTCTGAAATTGTTTAGCTCATATCTTAGGCTTGGAACCTTCAAATTATGTGAGACCAACTCCATTAGAACCCTCTGAAAATCTAGTTCTCAGAAAGGCATGTCTTGCTCCATGAAACTCCCTAGAACACCCTAAAAGCTCCAATTAAGGTCAAGTACATAATATTTTGTGGAGAGCTCAAATGAGCTTCGCTGCAAATAAAACTTAGCCAAGTCTCTGTTTAGGTTGTAACCAAGCCACACAGTCATTGGGTCTGTCTAGTAAGACTTATAAACTTCACAAGTTTAAATTCAATTCAAATTCATTTAAATTAATATATATACTTGTATATCATGTAGTCGCTAAGGTCGAGGAGGAACCCGAAGTATTAGACTTCGTCACTCCGGAAGAGCAGCTATCCTACGACCAAGAGCAGCAAGGCAAGCTCCGGTTTGCATTAACCTTTTTACAAATTTTTATTGTTTTGAGAACTTACTTGAGTACCATTAATTCTTGCATTAGAGTCTTGTTTGAAAACCCAAAAGCATAGCCAAGAAAACCATGGATTGGGATAAGGATTGAAAACCCCGTTAGCTAATACAATGCTAAGACAGTGTAGGATTCGGTACAAGTTGAGTAGTTGGAACTGCTCGCGAGCATAGGCTAGAGGCACTCGACTCGGGTAGAGATAGCACATGATACACATGGCAAGAAAAATGAGACCGAGCAGAGAGTAAGTGACACGACCCCATTGGTCCTGTCGAGCCAGGATCACGCTGAGGGGTGCTGCGTTGCACAGCACCGTATAACACACGTCAAAGGTGCAAAGCGGAAGCGGAAGTTTTATTACATAAACAAGTTTATGAACATGTTTACATCAAAATAAGTTCAGTCTACACTCGCGGGCGTAGACTAAGCATCAAGTGCACGTTCAGCCCTCGAACGTGTCCTTGCTAGCACCCACGCACACTAACTCTGCGGCGTGCACGACTCCCACTCGACGGGGTTCCCCTCCTGGGGTTCCGTCTCCTCTTCGGGAGTCCCTTCCTCATAGAACCCTGCAAAAGCTTCAAACACAAGCAGTGAGCACGAAGGCTCAGCAAGTCTGACCCGTCTCACCTAAACATGGAACTTCTACATGAGGGTAATGGGTTGCATGAGGTAAAAATCATTTGCAAGGACTCGCGTAATTAGTAGAACCTTACTTTCAAGTTTTAGCAGCAGGTTGTGGAGAACCTTACGCTAAGGCACATGAGAGAGCCGCAATCAAACAAGAAGCGCATTTCTCTCATGTACTTTGCCCAAAGTTGAAAAGAACTTTAATTAGCTCTAAGCTACAGCATATCATTAACAATCAATGTCCAGCTTTCAATCAGCAACATTTTAACATGTAACTAGCCTGTTCTTTCTACGTCACGGTACAGTGAACAAGTGGTACTCACTGACCGCGAGGGACGGCGACTATAGATGATCTACACCTGCAGGGTTACCCGAACAACCCGTCACGTACGCCCGTACTCGATGTTGCCTACAACAACCATCACGGACACCGTACGCGACTACCTTTCACCCGTCAGCCAAATATTGAACCGGTCCCATCGTCCCGAGCAAGAGGTCTCTGCACGCGCATCTCCTTGCCGCCAGCCGATTTACACCTCGAGCTCTCAACCTACCCTCTGAACGACGGGCAATGCCTCAATACCCAGCTACCCGAGTTACATCAGTTTCCCGGTTCCCATATAGCCGGTAGGTCTTCGGTACTGTTCTAGCTTGTTCAACAGGCCCGCACACGGCTCGGTCCTCAATCGACACAAGCGGAGCTACAGCACACAGGCCCCAAAGTCCTGCTGCCCTTACTCTCCGCTCGGTCTCATTTTCTTGCCATGTGTATCATGTGCTATCTCTACCCGAGCAATGTGCCTCTAGCCTATTCTCGCGAGTAGTTCCAACTACTCGACTTGTACCGAATCCTACTCTATCCTAGCAGTGCAGTAGCTAACGGAGTTTGAAATCCTAAACCCCAACCCATGGTTTTCTTGGCTATGCAGTGGGGTTTCCAAACAAGACTCTAATGCACAGAATAAAGGAAACAAGTATGTGCTCAAAACAATAAAAATTTGTAAAATGGTTAATGCAAACCGGAGCTTGCCTTGCTGCTCTTGGTCGTAGGCTAGCTGTTCCTCCGGAGTAACGAAGTCTAGGACTTCGGGTTCCTCCTCGACCTTAGCGACTACATGATAGAAACAATACATGTATTAATTTAATGCATTTGTATTAACTTTGAAGTTGTGAAGTCTATAACCTTTGCTAGATAGACCTAATGACTGTGAAACTTTTACTGTGGCTTGGTTACAACCTAAACAGAGACCTGGTCAAGTTTTAGTTGCAGCAAAGCTCATTTGAGCCCTCCACAAATAATTATGTCCTTGACCTTAATTGGAACTCTTAGGGTGTTCTAGGAATTTTCATGAGACAAACTATGACTTTCTGAAAACTAGATTTTCAGAGGGTTCTAATGGAGCTGGTCTCACTTAATTTGGAAGTCTCTAACTAAAGATATGAGCTAAACAATTTCAGAGAAAATTCTGAAAATGTTTCTGAACATTTTCTATTTTCTCTGGAACAGTTTCACTAATCACACCATTAGGTGGGTTAAATAAGCTCAAATGGATCTGAAATTTTTATGGTAGTTCAAGGATATTTTGGTGAACATCTCAGAAAAATTTCAGGATTTTCCTCCAAAGGATTCTCCAGTTAAAATTCCTAACAGTTTAAACTTTAAGGAATTAATTGTGGAGAAATAAGGAATTTCATGAAGTGAAACTTGATTTTCTGGAAAGTACTCAGAGAGCTGAATCCAGCAAAATTTGGTTCACTCAATTTGGAGCTTTCTAGCCAAAGTTATAAGGATTTGAAGTTTGAAGAAAATCTGAAAATCGGGGAAAAGTTTAAACTCGCGCGTGGGCCCAGGGGACACGCGTCGCGCGCCTAGGTGATGGCACATCGCGGCCCACAAGGATTTTGCGCGCCAGCACACCCGATCCTGGCCGCAGCCGGATCCCGATTCAAAATATCGGCCGCTGACAGCTGGGGTCCACCCCTTCTTCAACCTCGCGACACCCGCGCTCCGCCGCCGAGGGATCTCGCCAGAGAGCTCGCCGCCGGCTGCTGTACAGCTCCAAACTTCTCGATTCTGGCCGCCCCTGCCTACTTTTACTCGGGGAACAGGATTCTAGGGTCAGCTGCTCATGACAATGGCCGGAGCATGGTCGGCGACGAGCCGCCACCTCGGAACGACTTCGGCCATGTCGGCTGACCACCCTAGCACCTCAGCTACTTGGGAAATCGGTCGGGGAGCATCAGTGGACCTCAGAGAAGGTCGACCTGAGCTCGAGGCAGCTCGGGGAAGGCCCGAAATAGGTCCTCACCGTGTGCCCGATGCCGCCCGTTCGCTCCGCCATTAGTAGACCTCAAATTCCGCCGGGCACAAAGGTTCTCCGGCCCAAAGTTGTGAAGGCAACTTGTGCGTTATCGTGTCTAGCTCGTGTGAGAGCGGCCTGAGGCCCTCTCATCCTTTCTAGAGCACGAATTAAACAGAATCGTACCCGAAGGTCGTTCTGCACACAGAAAGGGGCAAAGTGGAAATTCGCCGCCGGTGAGCAACCACTCGAGCTGTGGCTCGGGGATGAGCAGCACCGGTCACCCGCGCGTCCAAGGGTGCCTTGGCTCGGGCGTGACAACGCCCTGGTTGGGCTGTCCACAAGAGCCCGAGGTGCGGCGGTTCCAAGTTCCGATTTTGATCTTTCGGCACAGCCGATATCACTCGGTTTCAACCGAATTCTAACAACGGGGAGGATGGAGGAAGGTCTCTAGTACCTTGCTGGGGCTCTGGAGTGGAAGGAGGGAGCTGCGATCGGCGTTCTCCGATCAAGTCCGAGCTGCGGAAGTTTTTGGCCGGCGCTGAGTTCTTGCGGGGAAGAACGGTGGTGCCTCGGCCGAGGAGGGGGCAGGCGCCTTAAGAAGTCTCTGCACCGCCTCACGCCTGCGCGTGGGCAAGCAGCTGGTGGCGCGGCGGCTGGCCTCGGTGGCGATCACCGCTGCGGCTCGGCGACCCGAGTGAGAAAGTCTCAGTCGGTTTGACCTGAGCAGTGGCTGACATGTGGGTCCCACCTCCAGTTTTAACCTCTGAAATTTACTCCTAATCACTGTTGTAAACAGTGAACCCCATACTACCCTTGGCAATTCAAATTATTCACCCATGAGCCATTTGAATTGATCAAAGTTCAACTGAGGTTTGTTTTGAATGAATTTCAGCACAAGTTCAGTTTGAAATTCAAATAAAGTTTGAATTTCTCCCACTTAGCTCATGTCAAGATCAACTCCAAATGGAGTGAAAATTGGTGTGTGAGCTCACAAAAATGTGCTGAGTAAGAATATGCCCCCCACTTTTAAATTCATTGGATAAAAACAGTTTGAATTTGAATATGGTTTCAAACTGCCCTCTTCCTAACTATACCCAAACTGACCTCAAAAAGGTTTTGAATTTGGGTGAAACTTGGCATGGACATCCTTAGTAAAGTGTAGGAGCTTTCATGTGTCCAGCCCATCTATATCACATGTGGGAAATACCACTTTTGCAATGTGTAAGTTTGTTCTCTAATGAGCATGTTGATAATTGTTACTTGCTCTTCATTTGTGTTCATCATTCTTCCTCAAATGAGGTGTGTGGTGTGGTGATGAACACTGCAAATGGGTGTCAAAAACTGAGGCCCTTACATTCCTCCCCCCTTAAAAGAATCTCGTCCCGAGATTATAAGGTGAAAATGAGAGAGAGGACGGTGGAAAATTACCGGATATGCGACGTAAAAAAGTCGGGGTAGTTAGCGCGAAGGAATTCTTCGCTCTCCCATGTCGCTTTGTCCATGGAGTGATTACTCCATAGAACCTTGTAGAACCACAACGTACGGTTGCGTGTGGTTCGGGCCTTTTCATCAATAATCTGCACCGGTTCCTCCCGATAGGTGAGATCCGGTTGCAGTTCTTCAATGTCTTCCAGCTGAACGGTAGTTGATAGCTTGAGACACTTCCTCAGCTGGGAAATGTGAAAGACGTCGTGTACACCGGAAAGTGCTTCTGCTAATTTCAGCCGGTATGCCACCGATCCACATCTTTCGGTAATCTGGAATGGACCGATGAAGCGGGGTGCTAACTTTCCCTTCACCCCAAATCTATTTACACCCTTCATTGGAGACACCCGTAGATATACGTGATCCCCAACTTCGAATTGTAATGGGCGCTTTCTCCGGTCCGCATGCTGTTTCTGACAGGATTGAGCGGCTTTTAGGTTCGCTTGAATTAGTCGAACCTTTTCTTCCGCGTTGTTGACAAGGTCAATCCCGAAGGTAACCCTTTCGCCAGACTCACACCAGTTCAATGGTGTGCGGCATTTTCTCCCGTATAGCGCATCATAGGGCGCCATCTTGATGCTGGCTTGGTACCCATTGTTGTACGAGAACTCGGCTAACGGCAAGTGATCATCCCAATTCTTGTCGTGGTCGATAGCGCAAGCTCGTAGCATGTCTTCTAGAATCTGATTTACCCGCTCGGTTTGTCCATCCGTCTGCGGGTGGTAGGCTGAACTACGGATCAGCTTCGTCCCCAAGGCAGCGTGTAGCTGCTCCCAAAAACGGGACACAAGTAAAGTGCCCCGGTCCGATATGATGGTACGGGGTACGCCGTATAAGCATAGGATCCGTGAGATGTACAGTTCAGCGTACTTCTTGGCGTTGTAGTTGGTGTTGACCGGGATGAAATGGGAAACTTTGGTGAGCCGATCGACGATCACCCACACAGAATCATGTTTCTGTAAGGTGGTGGGTAAACCGACAACGAAATCCATGCTCACGTCCTCCAACTTCCAGGCAGGAATGCCCAGTGGTTGCAGCAGTCCCGGTTTCCGCATGTGGTCTGCCTTCACCCTTCGACATGTATCACACTCGGACACATATTTTGCAGTCTCTCGCTTCATCCGTGTCCACCAAAACTTTCTTCTGAGTTCTAGATACATTTTGTTGCTGCCGGGGTGAATAGAAAACTTTGATAAGTGAGCCTCATCAAAGATTTTCTTCCGTAACTCCCGGTTTCGGGGTACGACGATCCGGTTCTTGAACCATAGGACGCCGTCTCCGTCCTTCCGGAAACATTTCAACTCCCCACTGTCTATACGTCTCCTCAAATGTGACATGCCCTTGTCATTCTTCTGGGCTGCCGCTATCTCTTCACGGATGGTGAGGATCAAAGCTAGGTTTTAGAGAGCTCCGTGTGGAATCACATGGAGTGGTGGTTCGCTCTCTTCCAACGGTGTGATGGTCAGATTATTGACGTGTGACTTGCGGCTCAGCGCATCTGCCACAACGTTTGCCTTGCCCGGATGATAATGGATCTCTATCTCGTAATCCTTTATCAGTTCTAACCATCTTCGTTGCCTCATGTTCAGCTCCTTCTGAGTGAATATGTACTTGAGGCTTTTGTGGCCGGTATATAAACGTACGAGGTTACCGAGTAGGTAGTGCCTCCACATTTTTAGTGCAAGTACCACGGCAGCGAGCTCCAAGTCGTGAGTTGGATAATTTTGCTCATGGTTCCTATGCTGCCGTGATCCATACGCAACCACTCTTCGGTCTTGCATCAGCACACACCCGAGCCCAATGCCGGATGCATCGCAGTACACATCGAACGGTTTTGTTGTGTCTGGCTGCGCCAAAACCGGTGCTGATGTCAGGTGCTTGACTAAAGCCTTGAATGCTGCTTCACATGTTGGACTCCAAACATATTTGGTAGCCTTCTTCAGCAGCTCTGTCATTGGCTTGGCAATCTTTGAGAAGTTCGGGATGAACCTCCGATAATATCCCGCGAGTCCGAGGAAACTCCGTACCTCGTGAACAGTTCTCGGGGATTTCCAATTCAGCACTTGAGTGATCTTGCTCGGGTCCACAGCGATACCTTCCGCTGAGATGATATGCCCGACGAAAGGCACTTGCGATATCCAAAACTCGCATTTGCTGAATTTTGCGTATAACTTGTGATCCCGCAGCCGTTGCAAGACTATACGCAGATGTTTCTTGTGATCTTCCTCCGACTTGGAATATACCAGGATGGCGTCGATGAAGACCACGACAAACTTGTCCAGCTCCGGCATGAATACCGAGTTTATTAAGTACATGAAGTGAGCTGGAGCATTGGTGAGGCCGAAGGACATGACCAGGTACTCATAAAGTCCGTACCTCGTCGAGAAAGCCGTCTTCGGAATGTCCTCAGCCCTTATCTTAATCTGATGGTACCCAGATCTTAAATCCATCTTGGAAAAGATCTTTGCTTCGACCAACTGATCAAACAACATGTCGATCCGTGGCAACGGGTACTTGTTCTTGATGGTTACGGCATTTAATGGACGGTAGTCCATGCAAAGCCGCAACGTCTCATCCTTCTTCTTGACAAATAATGTCGAACAGCCCCATGGGGAGGAGCTCGGCCTAATAAAACCCTTCTCCAGAAGGTCCGTGAGCTGAGTCTTTAGTTCAGCCAACTCCTTGGGCGCCATCTTGTACGGCCTTCGGGATATTGGCATGGTTCCCGGTGCAAGTTCAATCTTGAACTCCACCTCTCTATCGGGTGGCATTCCCGGTAAATCATCCGGGAATACATCAGGGAACTCTCGGACCACTGGAATGTCTTCCAATCTGATAGTTGTGGACTGATAGACACTTGGAAGTTTTATTTCTGGACTGTCCAGAAATAATGAGTGAGAACCGTGCACCTCTGAGTTTAAGTGCACGACTCGAAGGACGGTGTCTAAAACAGCGCCGTAGCGGGTTAACCACGACATCCCTAGGATGACATCGACCTTCTGTCCCTCTAAGATAATGAGAAACATGGGGTACACTCTACCCGCTAAGCATAATGGTGCTTTGGAGACCATTACGCTTGCTGAAATCTTCCCCCCCCCCCGGTGAACAAATTAAATATGGACTATCGGTGGGTAGTATTGGCAAACTGTGTTTAGCAATGAAAGCTTGGCTAATAAAATTATGCGTGGCGCCTGAATCAAACAGTACTATAGCGGGATGCTGGTGGAGTTGGAACATACCCGCAAGGATTGGCTCGCCCTCCGGCACGTCCTCAATGGCAAGTTGGTGGACAGTGCCGGGCCTAGGGTTTGCCCGCCGCGCATTAGTAGGGTTCTGGGGTTGATTCCTCCCCGGAAACTGTGGTGCCACTCCGCCGCCTTGCCTCTCCAGGCAACTGTTCGCGAAGTGTCCTGGACGACCACACTTGTAACATGTGGCCGCTGCTGGTGGAGTACTCGGTGGACGAAAGCCCGGCATGCGTTGCTGAGGTGCAAACGCACGCGGCATCGCCCGCTGCTGCTGCTGTTGTTGCAGTGGTACTGGCAGTGCCGGCCGGAATGCCGGTGAAGAGTACGGCCGACTGCAGAACGGCATCGACCGCTGTGGTGGTTGCCAGCGTGGACCTGATGGTGGGCGATTCACCATCCGGAACTTCTGAGAAGGACCGCCTCCTTCTCCTCTGCTCTGCGGTGCGCTTCGCTTTCTCTCCGCTGCCGCTAACTCCTTGCCGGAGTCCTCCTGAACAATCGCAGCATCAATGATGTCGTTGAGGCTGCCGCGATTGAACATTGCCAATTTGTCCTTCAGGAGCGGGTTAAGCCCCTGGTAAAAATGGTCCCGCCGCTTCTCGTCCGTATCTGCGTGATACGACGCGTAGAGCGCGAGATCGTTGAACGCCCTGGAATATTCCAGCGCGTTCCGGCCCCCTTGTTGCAGGTGTAAGAACTCCTGCGTCTTCCTCTTCATCAGACCTGGCGGTATATGATAGGCCCTGAAGGCCGTCCGGAACTCTGCCCAGGTCATCACTCGGTCGGTGGGTTGTGAAGCACAGAAGTTGGCCCACCACGCGCTCGCGGATCCTTGGAGCTGCTGGACCGCGAACTGAGTCTCGCGCTGCTCGCTGATTTGGAGCAGCCCGAACTTCATTTCTATGGCGCGGAGCCAGTTGTCCGCGTCAAATGGTTCATCCGCCCTTGAGAATACAGGGGGATGAGTTGCCAGGAAGTCAGAGTAGGAGCTCTGTTGGCGCTCCTCACGATCCTGACGTCTCTCTGGGCGAGACGTATTCGCAATTAAAGTTTGCAGCAGCTCTGTGTGCTGCTGATGTGAACCCGCCATTGCCGCGACAATGTCGGCCAATGTAACCGTCGGCAGTGGCGGTGGCGGTGTTTGCTGTTGTTGTTGCTGCTGTTGCTGTTGTTGTCCCGAGGAGTCCTCGGGAGGTGGTTGGGAGGCCTCTCCCCCTTGACTGGTACCCCCAACGTCAGGGTTGGCACGAGTACGCGTCATTCTGAAATTCAAAACAGCAGCAATTAGCACATGTCTTACTTAAAATTCCACACGCAACAGTAGGTATTGAAGTGACACATGATTAATTTGCACAACATTCACATATATTGATAAAGCATAAACTTTATACAAGATACATTATTCTCGGATATCCGAGGAGTCGTGCTCATGTCGTCACTACCTATACATATGCTACTGTTTACACGACATGTCACCGATTACAAAAGTTGGGTTACGCTACCCTAGCTGCCCTACTTGGCAACCGTAACCCCCTACTCGGAGTAGAACTCGACCTCCTGTGGGTCGTCCTCCTCCGGTACCTCTGCTGGTGGCTGGGGGTCTACCACCTCTTCTCCCATTCCGGGTTCTCCCATGGCTGGAAGACCCAAGACTACCGGTACGGCTAATACCGGGGGCACGAGGTCCTGCAATGCATGCACCTCGTCCATAGCTTGGTTGTAGTCCTCTTCCCAGCCTTGGCCTTCCTCGATAGCGTCGTTCCGCTCTTGAGCAAGGTCCTCATTCTGCTGGGTTAGGGTCTGCACCAGCTCTTGCAACGCCGCGATGTCAACACGGCTCTTCTTCTTTGCCTTCTTCAGACGACGCAACTGATTGTGTTGTTCATTCAGTCGCTTGATCGTCGGAAGGAGCACATTGCGGAGTGCGCTGTGAGCACTCTCAAAATGATCTCCACGGCTTGTGCTCTCTTTGAGCTTGGTGGCGAGATGCTCCGTATGAACAGCTTGGCTGTCCATCACAGCGTTTCCCGCCCTCATTTGGAGGCTGAGATTTGCCTCCGCGGGGTTGTACCTTGGGCAACTCGGGTCTGTTGCCTCCAGGTACCTCTCTTCCCACACATGCTGAGCTCGTCCCTCCACCGGAATGAGTGCGTATGGAGTGCCCTCCATAGCCTGCACGTGCAGTTGGCAGAAACGTGACATAGTGTCGCGGGCTGCCACTTGCCACATCCCTTCCGGTTGTCTTCCTCTCACCGTGATGGTGAATGGCACCCAACCGGGTGGCGTAGGTCCTGCAGGAACCTCGACATGGATCGTCCACCTCTTGTTCCCCTCATCGCCTTCTTCCTTGGCGAAGTATTGCGGCATCTGGTTGTACCCGAAATATTGGAGCATTTGCCACAATGCTTCCGGGTAGCCGCTACGGTCAGAACAGTGGGAAACTACCCACCCGTTCTCCAACTGTTTATCTGCTGCCATCTGTAAAAATATATTTGAGAATTGTCAAATATTTATTTAAACAGTAAACCCCAGAGTTATAACATAAAACATGTCATTGAACCCATAAAACATGGAAACATAGTTCAAATTTTAAACAAATTTGACTGCTGATCTGCTGTTCCCATGACAGCTTTGACCAGTTTCAATATCAACCTGATTTAGGCCATGTTAAAGGCAAAACCAATTCTGGAGCTCCACATAAAAGTTAAATTTAACTTCAATAGCTTTCCAGAAAGTATTTGGTTGGCCTATGATCTGTCCTGGTTCAAAAGTTATGAGATGTCAAAGTTAACAGAATTTCTGGAATCAATTGGACAGCACCTCCCTGCTTTAGGTACTGAATTGATCCAAGAATACCAGTTAATTCTGTTCCCAATCTGTCAAAACTTTCTGTTACAAAGTCGTAACCCATCTCATAAGCTTTCCAGAAGTACCTCATTTCCTATTTTTGGATTTTTAAGCAGGAAGTTATGCTTAATTTACAGAGAGTTTACAGAGAGTCTTTGCTCTGTCCTGTTTTCTGGACAGTTTCAACTCTACTGCATTTTTCGAGTGGTTAAAGGATGAAACACCTCTGGACCTCAACAGAAGAGTTGTAAAGCTCTTCCAACGCTTTCCAGAAATGTATCATACGACCCCAACCTCGAAAGAACTCAACCTCTAACCTCTGATTAACTTCAGCCTTGATTCAGCTGAAAACAGAGTGCTCTGTCCTTAACATCCTATAAGTTGAAAACTTGTTAACTTTGAATATCCTGTTCAAGGGAAGGAGTTACATCAAGTTTTACTACTTTTGATCAAAAACTTCAAGTTTTTAAATGAAGTTGTTCATTTAGTTGGGTGTGACGTCGATGCGTCACCAGATTATGTCGGTACTACGTCCTCACAAAGGAAAAACCTATACCGGGCTTAGCCGGCTTCGTTAGTTCAGTGGCACTACTCGTCACTCGCACACGGATGCTACACGTCTACCGTTTCGTTGTCAGGCTACCTGCAGAAACTCAATCAATCGTCAGACTCAGATGCACACCGAGCCCGGAATCCATACAGTTCGTACACCCGGCCGTCATCACTCGCCCGGATGTTCTCAAGCCAAACACGCCTTGAGTTACGTGTTCACGTCTCAGACCACGTGACGGGGTCTCCCATATTGCACCACGCACGCCAGGGACAAACGTTGCTCGAATACCCCAAACGACATGAAGAGTCGTAGAGGATACTAAAGCGGGTCGGGTTACCTGCCACCCGTGGGGCTCCACCCTTCAGCTTGTGCGCTCTGGTGGACAGCGCTTACGTGCACCCCCCAAGACATGAACGTCCCGAGATGCACGATTTTCCGACATAACAAATAGGATAATAAGCCACTTTCTATATACTAATAACATCCTTATACGGGCTACTAACTCGTTCCTCACTGGATTTTTGAAAAAAGAAGACCTTTGTACTGTGTTAAACCTCAAGCGAGCTCTGATACCACGCTGACACGACCCCATTGGTCCTGTCGAGCCAGGATCACGCTGAGGGGTGCTGCGTTGCACAGCACCGTATAACACACGTCAAAGGTGCAAAGCGGAAGCGGAAGTTTTATTACATAAACAAGTTTATGAACATGTTTACATCAAAATAAGTTCAGTCTACACTCGCGGGCGTAGACTAAGCATCAAGTGCACGTTCAGCCCTCGAACGTGTCCTTGCTAGCACCCACGCACACTAACTCTGCGGCGTGCACGACTCCCACTCGACGGGGTTCCCCTCCTGGGGTTCCGTCTCCTCTTCGGGAGTCCCTTCCTCATAGAACCCTGCAAAAGCTTCAAACACAAGCAGTGAGCACGAAGGCTCAGCAAGTCTGACCCGTCTCACCTAAACATGGATCTTCTACATGAGGGTAATGGGTTGCATGAGGTAAAAATCATTTGCATGGACTCGCCTAATTAGTAGAACCTTACTTTCAAGTTTTAGCAGCAGGTTGTGGAGAACCTTACGCTAAGGCACATGAGAGAGCCGCAATCAAACAAGAAACACATTTCTCTCATGTACTTTGCCCAAAGTTGAAAAGAACTTTAATTAGCTCTAAGCTACAGCATATCATTAACAATCAATGTCCAGCTTTCAATCAGCAACATTTTAACATGTAACTAGCCTGTTCTTTCTACGTCACGGTACAGTGAACAAGTGGTACTCACTGACCGCAAGGGACGGCGATTATAATCGATTTACACCTGCAGGGTTACCCGAACAACCCGTCACGTATGCCCGTACTCAATGTTGCCTACAACAACCATCACGGACGCCGTACGCGACTACCTTTCACCCGTCAGCCAAATATTGAACCGGTCCCATCGTCCCGAGCAAGAGGTCTCTGCACGCGCATCTCCGTGCCGCCAGCCGATTTACACCTCGAGCTCTCAACCTACCCTCTGAACGACGGGCAATGCCTCAATACCCAGCTACTCGAGTTACATCAGTTTCCCGGTTCCCATATAGCCGGTAGGTCTTCGGTACTGTTCTAGCTTATTCAACAGGCCCGCACACGGCTCGGTCCTCAATCGACACAAGCGGAGCTACAGCACACAGGCCCCAAAGTCCTGCTGCCCTTACTCTCCGCTCGGTCTCATTTTCTTGCCATGTGTATCATGTGCTATCTCTACCCGAGCAATGTGCCTCTAGCCTATTCTCGCGAGTAGTTCCAACTACTCGACTTGTACCGAATCCTACTCTATACTAGCAGTGCAGTAGCTAACGGAGTTTGAAATCCTAAACCCCAACCCATGGTTTTCTTGGCTATGCAGTGGGGTTTCCAAACAAGACTCTAATGCACAGAATATAGGAAACAAGTATGTGCTCAAAACAATAAAAATTTGTAAAATGGTTAATGCAAACCGGAGCTTGCCTTGCTGCTCTTGGTCGTAGGCTAGCTGTTCCTCCGGAGTAACGAAGTCTAGGACTTCGGGTTCCTCCTCGACCTTAGCGACTACATGATAGAAACAATACATGTATTAATTTAATGCATTTGTATTAACTTTGAAGTTGTGAAGTCTATAACCTTTGCTAGATAGACCTAGTGACTGTGAAACTTTTACTGTGGCTTGGTTACAACCTAAACAGAGACCTGGTCAAGTTTTAGTTGCAGCAAAGCTCATTTGAGCCCTCCACAAATAATTATGTCCTTGACCTTAATTGGAACTCTTAGGGTGTTCTAGGAATTTTCATGAGACAAACTATGACTTTCTGAAAACTAGATTTTCAGAGGGTTCTAATGGAGCTGGTCTCACTTAATTTGGAAGTCTCTAACTAAAGATATGAGCTAAACAATTTCAGAGAAAATTCTGAAAATGTTTCTGAACATTTTCTATTTTCTCTGGAACAGTTTCACTAATCACACCATTAGGTGGGTTAAATTAGCTCAAATGGATCTGAAATTTTTATGGTAGTTCAAGGATATTTTGGTGAACATCTCAGCAAAATTTCAAGATTTTCCTCCAAAGGATTCTCCAGTTAAAATTCCTAACAGTTTAAATTTTAAGGAATTAATTCTGGAGAAATAAGGAATTTCATGAAGTGAAACTTGATTTTCTGGAAAGTACTCAGAGAGCTGAATCCATCAAAATTTGGTTCACTCAATTTGGAGCTTTCTAGCCAAAGTTATAAGGATTTGAAGTTTGAAGGAAATCTGAAAATCGGGGAAAAGTTTAAACTCGCGCGTGGGCCCAAGGGACACGCGTCGCGCGCCTAGGTGATGGCACATCGCGGCCCACGAGGATTTTGCGCGCCAGCACACCCGATCCTGGCCGCAGCGGGATCCCGATTCAAAATATCGGCCGCTGACAGCTGGGGTCCACCCCTTCTTCAACCTCGCGACACCCACGCTCCGCCGCCGAGGGATCTCGCCGGAGAGCTCGCCGCCGGCTGCTGTACAGTTCTAAACTTCTCGATTCTGGCCGCCCCTGCCTACTTTTACTCGGGGAACAGGATTCTAGGGTCAGCTGCTCATGACAATGGCCGGAGCATGGTCGGCGACGAGCCGCCACCTCGGAACGACTTCGGCCATGTCGGCTGACCACCCTAGCACCTCAGCTACTTGGGAAATCGGTCGGGGAGCATCAGTGGACCTCAGAGAAGGTCGACCTGAGCTCGAGGCAGCTCGGGGAAGGCCCGAAATAGGTCCTCACCGTGCGCCCGATGCCGCCCGTTCGCTCCGCCATTAGTAGACCTCAAATTCTGCCGGGCACAAAGGTTCTCCGGCCCAGAGTTGTGAAGGCAACTTGTGCGTTATCATGTCTAGCTCGTGTGAGAGCGGCCTGAGGCCCTCTCATCCTTTCTATAGCACGAATTAAACAGAATCGTACCCGAAGGTCGTTCTGCACACAGAAAGGGGCAAAGTGGAAATTCGCCGCCGGTGAGCAACCACTCGAGCTGTGGCTCGGGGATGAGCAGCACCGGTCACCCGCGCGTCCAAGGGTGCCTTGGCTCGGGCGTGACAACGCCCTGGTTGGGCTGTCCACGAGAGCCCGAGGTGCGGCGGTTCCAAGTTCCGATTTTGATCTTTCGGCACAGCCGATATCACTCGGTTTCAACCGAATTCTAACAACGGGGAGGATGGAGGAAGGTCTCTAGTACCTTGCTGGGGCTCTGGAGTGGAAGGAGGGAGCTGCGATCGGCGTTCTCCGATCAAGTCCGAGCTGCGGAAGTTTTTGGCCGGCGCTGAGTTCTTGCGGGGAAGAACGGTGGTGCCTCGGCTGAGGAGGGGGCAGGCGCCTTAAGAAGGCTCTGCACCGCCTCACGCCTGCGCGTGGGCAAGCAGCTGGTGGCGCGGCGGCTGGCCTCGGTGGCGATCACCGCTGCGGCTCGGCGACCCGAGTGAGAAAGTCTCAGTCGGTTTGACCTGAGCAGTGGCTGACATGTGGGTCCCACCTCCAGTTTTAACCTCTGAAATTTACTCCTAATCACTGTTGTAAACAGTGAACCCCATACTACCCTTGGCAATTCAAATTATTCACCCATGAGCCATTTGAATTGATCAAAGTTCAACTGAGGTTTGTTTTGAATGAATTTCAGCACAAGTTCAGTTTGAAATTCAAATAAAGTTTGAATTCCTCCCACTTAGCTCATGTCAAGATCAACTCCAAATGGAGTGAAAATTGGTGTGTGAGCTCACAAAAATGTGCTGAGTAAGAATATGCCCCCCACTTTTAAATTCATTGGATAAAAACAGTTTGAATTTGAATATGGTTTCAAACTGCCCTCTTCCTAACTATACCCAAACTGACCTCAAAAAGGTTTTGAATTTGGGTGAAACTTGGCATGGACATCCTTAGTAAAGTGTAGGAGCTTTCATATGTCCAGCCCATCTATATCACATGTGGAAAATACCACTTTTGCAATGTGTAAGTTTGTTCTCTAATGAGCATGTTGATAATTGTTACTTGCTCTTCATTTGTGTTCATCATTCTTACTCAAATGAGGTGTGTGGTGTGGTGATGAACACTGCAAATGGGTGTCAAAAACTGAGGCCCTTACAGTAAGGGCAGCAGGACTTTGTGGCCTGGGTGCTATAGCTCCGCTTGTGTTGATTGAGGACCGAGCCGTGTGTGGGCCTGTTGAACAAGCTAGAACAGTACCGAAGACCTACCGGCTATATGGGAACCGGGAAACTGATGTAACTCAGGTAGCTGGGTATTGAGGCATTGCCCGTCGTTCAGAGGGTAGGTTGAGAGCTTGAGGTGTAAATCGGCTAGCGGCACTGAGATGTGCGTGCAGAGACCTTTTGCTCGGGACGATGGGACCGGTTCAATATTTGGCTGACGGGTGAAACGTGATTGCGTACAGCGTCTGTGATGGTTGTTGTAGGCAACATCAAGTACGGGCGTACGTGACGGGTTATTCAGGTAACCCTGCAGGTGTAAATCGATTATAATCGCCGTCCCTTGCTGTAGTGAGTACCACTTGTTCACTATACCAGGACTTAGAAAGAACAGGCTAGTTGCATGTTAAAATGTTGCTGATTGAAAGATGGACTTTGATTGTTAATGATTTGCTGTAGTTTAGAGCTAATTAAAGTTCCTTTCAACTTTGGGCAAAGTATATGAGAGAAATGCGTTTCTTGTTTGATTGCGGCTCTCTCATGTGCCTTAGCGTAAGGTTCTCCACAACCTGCTGCTAAAACTTGAAAGTAAGGTTCCACTAAGTAGGCAAGTACTTGAAACTTATTTTACCTCATGCACCTATCACCCCTCATGTAGAAGTTTCATGTTTAGGAGAGATGGGTCAGTCCTGCTGACCCTTCGTGCTCACTGCTTGTGTTTGAAGCTTTTGCAGTGTTCTATGAGGAAGGGACTTCTGAGGAGGAGACGGAACCCTAGGAGTGGAACCCCGTCGAGTGGGAGTCGTGCACACCGCCGTGTTAGTGTGCGTGCGTGCAAGCAAGGACACGTTTACGGGCTGAACGTGAACTTGATGCGTAGTCTACACCCGCGAATGTAGACTGAACATATTTTGTTGTAAAAACGTTCATAAACATGTTTATGTAATAAAACTTTGCTTCCACTTTGTACCTTTGATGTGTGTTATCCAGTGTTGTGCAACGCAGCACCCCTCAGCGTGATCCTGGCTCGACAAGACCGTGGGGTCGTGTCATAGATGATGCCTGTGGAAAATGCCACTTTTGCATTGTGTAAGTTTGTTATCTAATGATCATGTTGATGGTGGTTACTTGCTCTTCAAATGTGTTCATCAATTTTCTTCAAATGAAGTGTGTGTGTGGTGATGAACACTTGAATATGTACCAAAAACATAGGCCCTTACATTCCCCCCCCCTTAAAAGAATCTCGTCCCAAGATTATAAGGTGAAAATGAGAGGGAGGACAGTGGAAAATTACCGGATATGCGACTTGAAAAAGTTGGGGTAGTTCGCGCGAAGAAATCCTTCGCTCTCCCATGTCGCTTCGCCCACGGAGTGATTACTCCATAGAACTTTGTAGAACCACAACTTACAGTTGCGTGTGGTTCGGGCCTTTTCATCAATAATCTGAACCGGTTCCTCCCGATACGTGAGATCCGGTTTCAGTTCTTCTATATCTTCCAGCTGAATGGTTGTTGATAGCTTAAGACACTTCCTCAGCTGGGAAATGTGAAAGACGTCGTGCACACCGGAAAGTGCTTCTGGTAATTCAGCCGGTATGCTACCGATCCACATCTTTTGGTAATCTGAAATGGACCGATGAATCGGGGTACCAACTTTCCTCTCACCCTGAATCTGTTCACGCCCTTCATTGGAGACACAGGTAGGTATACGTGATCCCCGACTTTGAACTGTAATGGGCGCCTTCTCCAGTCAGCATATTGCTTCTGTCGGGATTGTGCGGCTTTTAGGTTCGCTTGAATTAGCCGAACCTTTTCCTCCGCGTTGTTGACAAGATCAATCCCGAAGGTAACCCTTTCGCCAGACTCACACCAATTCAGTGGTGTGCAGCATTTTCTCCCGTATAGCGCCTCGTAAGGCACCATCTTGATGCTGGCTTGGTACCCATTGTTGTACGAGAACTCAGCCAACGGCAAGTAATCATCCCAATTCCTGTCGTGGTTAATAGCGCAAGCTCGTAGCATATCTTCTAGAATTTGGTTTACCCGCTCAGTTTGTCCATCCAGTTGCGGGTGGCATGCTGAACTACGGATCAGCTTCATCGCCAATGCAGCATGTAGCTGCTCTCAAAAGCGGGACACAAATAAAGTGCCCCGATCCGATATGATGGTACGGGGTACGCCGTATAAGCATAGGATCTGTGAGATGTACAGTTCAGCGTACTTCTTGGCGTTGTAGTTGGTGTTGACCAGGATGAAATGGGCAACTTTGGTGAGCCGGTCGACGATCACCCACACAGAATCATGCTTCTGAAAGGTGGTGGGTAAACCGACGATGAAGTCCATGCTCACATCCTCCCACTTCCAGGCAGGAACGCCCAGTGGTTGTAGCAGTCCCATGTTTCCGCATATAATCTGCCTTCACCCTTCGACATGTATCACACTCGGACACGTACTTTGCGATCTCCCGCATCATTCGTGTCCACCAAAACTTACTCCTGAGTTCTTGATACATTTTGTTGCTGCCGGGGTGAATAGAAAACTTTGACAAGTGAGCCTCATCAAAGATTTTCTTCCGTACCTCTGGATTACGGGGTACGACGATCCGGTCCTTGAACCATAGGACACCGTCTCCGTCTTTCTGGAAACATTTCAGCTCCCCACTGTCTATACGTCTCTGCAAATGTGACATGCCCTTGTCATGTTTCTGAGCAGCCGCTATCTCTTCATGGATGGTGGGGATCAAAGCTAAGTTGTAGAGAGCTCCATGGAGAATCACATGTAATGGTGGTTCGCTCTCTTCCAACGGTGTGATGGTCAGACTGTTGACGTGTGACTTGCGGCTCAGCGCATCCGCCACTATGTTTGCCTTGCCGGGGTGATAATGGATCTCTATTTCGTAATCCTTTATCAACTCTAACCATCTGCGCTGCCTCATGTTCAGCTCCTTCTGAGTGAATATGTACTTGAGACTTTTGTGGTCGGTATATAAATGTACGAGGTTACCGAGTAGGTAGTGCCTCCACATTTTAAGTGCAAGTACCACGGCAGCGAGCTCCAAGTCGTGAGTTGGATAATTCTGCTCATGGTTTCTAAGCTGCCGTGATCCGTACGCGACCACCCTCCGGTCTTGCATCAGCACACATCCGAGCCCAATACCGGATGCATCGCAGTACACATCAAACGGTTTTGTTGTGTCTGGCTGCGCCAAAACCGGTGCTGATGTTAAGTGCTTGACTAAAGCCTTGAATGCTGCTTCACATGCTGGACTCCAAACATATTTGGTAGCCTTCTTCAGCAGCTTCGTCATAGGCTTGACAATCTTCGAGAAGTTCGGAATGAACCTCCGATAATACCCCGCGAGTCCGAAGAAACTCCGTACCTCATGAACAGTCCTCGGGGATTTCCAATTCAGCATTTGTGTGATCTTGCTCGGGTCTACAGCGATGCCCTCCACTGAGATTATATGCCCGATAAAAGGCACTTGCGATATCCAGAACTCGCATTTGCTGAATTTCGCGTATAGCTTGTGATACCGCAGCCGTTGCAATACTATACGCAATGTTTCTTGTGCTCTTCCTCGAACTTGGAATATACCAATATGTCATCGATGAAGACCACGACAAACTTGTCCAGCTCCGGCATGAATACCGAGTTCTTTAAGTACATGAAGTGAGCTGGAGCATTGGTGAGGCTGAAGGACATGACCAGGTACTCATAAAGTCTGTACCTCGTCGAGAAAGCCGTCTTCGGAATATCTTCAGCCCGTATTTTAATCTGGTGATACCCAGATCTTAAATCCATCTTGGAAAAGATCTTTGCTTCGACCAACTGATCAAACAACATGTCGATCCGTGGCAACGGGTACTTGTTTTTGATGGTTACGGCGTTTAGTGGACGATAGTCCACACAAAGCCGCAACGTCTCATCTTTATTCTTCACAAATAATGCCGAACAGCCCCATGGCGAGGAGCTCGGCCTAATAAAACCCTTCTCCAGCAGGTCCTTAGCTGAGTCTTCAGTCCAGCCAATTCCTTGGGCGCCATCTTGTACGGCCATCGGGATATTGGCATGGTTCCCGGTGCAAGTTCAATCTTGAACTCCACCTCTCTATCAGGCGGCATCCCCGGTAAATCATCCAGGAACACGTCAGGGAACTATCGGACCACTAGAATATCTTCCAATCTGATAGTTGTGGATTGATAGACACTTGGAAGTTTTATTTCTGGACTGTCCAGAAATAAGGAGTGAGACCCGTGCACTTCTGAGTTCAAGTGCACGATTCGAAGGACGGTGTCTAAAACAGCACCGTGGCGGGTTACCATGACATACCTAAGATGACATCGACCTTCTGTCCCTCTAAGATTATGAGACGTAGGGTACACTCTACCCGCTAAGCATAATGGTGCTTTGGAAACCATTACGCTTGCTGAAATTTTCCCACCCGGTGAACAAATCAAATATGGACTATCGGTGGGTAGTATTTGCAAGTTGTGTTTAGCAATGAAAGCTTGGCTAATAAAATTGTGCGTGGCGCCTGAATCAAACAATACTATGGCGGGATGCTGGTGGAGTTGGAACACACCCGCAAGGATTGGCTCACCCTCCGGCACGTCATCTATGGCAAGTTAGTGGACGGTGCCGGGCCTAGGGTTTGCCCGCCGCACATTAGTATGATTCCAGGGCTGATTCCTTCCCGGAAGTTGCGGTGCAACTCCGCCGCCTTGTCTCCCCGGACAACTGCTGGCGAAGTGTCCTGGACGACCACATTTGTAGCATGTGGCCGCTGCTTGTCCGGTGCTTGGGGGACGAAAGCCCGGTATGCGCTGCTGAGGCGCATACGCACGCGGCATCACCCGCTGTTGTTTTTGCTGCGGAGGTGGTGCTGGCAGTGCTGGCATGAACGCCAGTGGGGAATAGGGCTGACTGCGGAATGGCATCGACCTCTGCGGTGGCTGCCAGCGTGGACCCGATGGTGGGCGATTCACCATCCGAAATTTCTGAGAAGGACCGCCTCCTTCTCCGCTACTTTGCGGCGTGCTTCGCTTTCTTTCCGCCGCCGCTAACTCCTTGCCGGAGTCCTCCTGAAAATCGCAGCATCAATTATATCGTTGAGGCTTCTGCGATTGAACATCGCCAGCTTGTCTTTCAGGAGCGGGTTAAGCCCCTGGTAGAAGTGATCCCGCCGCTTCTCGTCGGTATCGGCGTGATACGACGCGTAGAGCGCAAGATCATTGAACGCCCTGGAGTATTCCAGCGTGTTCTGGCTCCCTTGTTGCAGGCGTAAGAACTCCTGCGTCTTCCTCTTCATGAGACCCGGCGGTATGTGATAGGCCCTGAAGGCCGTCCGGAACTCCGCCCAGGTCATAACTCGGTCGGTGGGCTGTGAAGCACAGTAGTTTTCCCACCACATGCTCGCGGATCCTTGGAGCTGTTGGACCGTGAACTGAGTCTTGCGCTGCTCACTCACTTGGAGCAGCCCGAACTTCATCTCCATCGTGCGGAGCCAGTTGTCCGCATCGAGGGGTTCATCCGCCCTTGAGAATACCGGGTGATGAGTAGCTAGAAAGTCGGAGTAGGAGCTCTGTTGACGCTCCTCACGATCTTGACGCCTCTCTGGTCGAGACGTATTCACAATGAGGATTTGCAGCAACTCCGTGTGCTGCTGATGAGAGCCCGCCTTTGCCGCAACGATGTCGGGCAATGTAACCGTTGACAGTGGCAGTGGCGGTGTTTGTTGTTGCTGTTGCTGCTGTTGCTGTCCCGAGGAGTCCTCGGGAGGCTGTTGGGAGGTTTCTCCCCCTTGACTAGAACCCCCAACGTCCGGGTTGGCACGAGTACGAGTCATTCTGAAATTCAAAACAGCAGCGATCAGCACATGTCATACTTAAAAATTCCATATGAAACAGTAGGTATTTGAAGTGACGCATGAATAATTTACACAACATTCACATATATTGATAAAGCATAAACTTTATACAAGATACATTATTCTCGGGTCTCCGAGAAGTCGTGCACATGTCACTGGTTACAAAAGTTTGGGTTACACCACTCTGGTTGCCCTACATGGCAACGGTAACCTCCTACTCGGAGTAGAACTTGACCTCCTGTGGGTCGTCCTCCTCCGGTACCTCTGCTGGTGGCTCTGGATCTACAACCTCCTCTTCCACAGGTTCTCCCATTGCCGGAAGACCCAAGACCACGGGTACGGCGCCTACCACCGGTATGCCCATTACCGGAGGTACGAGGTCCTGCAACGCGTGCACCTCGTCCATGGCCTGGTTGTAGTCCTCTTCCCAGCCTTGCCCCTCCTCAATAGCGTCATCCCGCTCTTGAGTAAGGACCTCGTTCTGCTGGGTCATAGCCTCCACCTGCTGTTGCAAAGCCGTGATGTCGACACGGCTTTTCCTCTTCGTCTTCTTCAGGCGATGCAACTGATTATGCTGTTCGTTCAGTCGCTTAATCGTCGGAACGAGCACATTGCGGAGTGCGCTGTGAGCACTATAGAAATGGTCTCCATGGCTTGTGCTCTCCTTGAGCTTTGCGGCGAGACACTCCGTATGAACAGCTTGGCTGTCCATCACGGCCTTTCCCGTCCTCATCTGGAGGCTGAGGTTCGCCTCTGCGGGGTTGTACCTTGGGCAATCCGGATCAGTTGCCTCCCTGTACCTCCCTTCCCACACATGATTAGCCCGTCCCTCCACTGGAACGAGCGCGTATGGAGTGCCCTCCATAGCTCTCACATGTAGTTGGCAGAAACGCGACATGGTGTCGCGGGCTGCCACTTGCCACATCCCCTCCGGTTGTCTACCTCTCACTGTGACGGTGAACGGCGCCCAACCGGGTGGCGTAGGTCCTGCAGGAACCTCGATATGGATTGTCCACGTCTTGTTCCCCTCCACGCCTTCTTCTTTGGCGACGTACTGCGGCATCTTGTCATACCCGAAATATTGAAGCATTTGCCTCAACGTTTCCGGATAGCCGCTACGGTGAGAACAGTGGGACACCACCCACCCGTTCTCCAACTGTCTATCTGCTGTCATCTGTAAAACATATTTGAGAAATGTCAAATATTTATTTGAACAGTAAACCATTGAGTTATAACATAAGACATGTCATTGAACTCATAAAACTTGGAAACATAGTTCAAATTTAAACAAATTTGACTGCTGATCTGCTGTCCAACATGACAGCCCTGACCAGTTTCAATTTCAAACTTATTTAGGCCATGCTAAAGCAAAACCAATTCTGGAGCTCAACATCAAAGTTAAATCTAACCTCAATAGATTTCCAGAAAGTGTTTGCTTGTCCTAAGATCAGTCCTTGTTCAAAAGTTATGAGATATCAAAGTTAACGGAATTTCTGGAGAAAATTGGACAGCACCTCCCTGCTTGAGGTACTGATTTGATCCAAGAATTTCTGTTAATTCTACTCCCAATCTGACAAAACTTTCTGTTACAATGTTGTAACCATCTCATAAGCTTTCCAGAACTACCTCATTTTCTATTTTTGGATGTTCATGCAGGAAATTATGCTCAATTTACAGAGAGTTACAGAGAGTGTTTGCTCTGCCCTATTTTGTGGACAGTCTCAACTCTACTGCATTTTTCGATTGGTTAGAGGATGAAACACCTCTGGAAATTAACAGAAAAGTTGTAAAGCTCTTCCAAAGCTTTCCAGAAATGTATCGTATGACCCCAACCTCGAAATAACTCAACCTCTAACCTCTGATTAACTTCAGCCCTAATTCAGCTGAAAACAGGGGACTCTGTCCTTAGTATCCTATAAGTTGAAAACTTGTTAACACTGAATATCCTGATTAAGGGAAGGAGTTACATCAAAGTTTTAGTGCTCCGGATTAAAACTTTCATGTTTTACAATGCAGTTGCTCATTTATTGGGGTGTGATGTCGATGCGTCACCAGGTCATGTCGGTACTATGTCCTCACAAAGAAAAACCTATACCGGACTTAGCCGGCTCCGTTAGTCAACTGGCACTAAACGTCTCCCGCACATGGATGCTACACGTCTACCGTTTCGTGGTCAGACTACCAGCAGATAACTCACAATCGTCAGACTCGGCTGCACACCGAGCCCGGTATCCATACAGTTCGTACACCCGGCCGTCATCACTCGCCCGGATGTTCTCAAGCCAAACACGCCTTGAACTACATGTTCACGTTACTGTCCACGTGACGGGGTCTCCCAAATTGCCCGAAGCACGCCAGGGACAGACGTTGCTCGAATACCCCAAACGACTAGATGGGTCATAGAGGATATTAAAGCGGGTCAGGTTACCTGCCACCCGTGGGGCTTCACCCTTCAGCTTGTGCGCACTGGTGGACAGCGCTTACATACACCCCCCAAGACATAAACGTCCTGAGATGCACGATTTTCCGACATAAGCAAATAGGTTAGTATGTCACTTTCTATACACTAATAACATCCTTATATGGGCTACTAACTCGTTCCTCACTAGATTTTTGAAAAAGATGACTTTTGTAGTGCGTTAAACCTCAAGCGAGCTCTGATACCAACGCTGACACGACCCCACGGTCTTGTCGAGCCAGGATCACGCTGAGGGGTGCTGCATTGCACAGCACCGGATAACACACATCAAAGGTACAAAGTGGAAGCAAAGTTTTATTACATAAACAGGTTTATGAACACTTTTACAACAAAACATGTTCAGTCTACACTCACGGGCGTAGACTACGCATCGAGTTCACGTTCAGCCCATGAACGTGTCCCCGCTAGCACGCACACACACTAACACGGCGGCGTCAGTACAGGAAAGAGGTCAACATACGACAGCCGGATTAACATACAACCGCCAACCGTCATATATAAACTTATATGCGATGGTCCGAACAGGACGTCGTATATAAGGTTATATACGACGGTACAGCCGTCGTTTATTAACTGGCTGTCATAAATAGAGCTTATATACGACAGCCAACCCTAGGCTGTCGTACATATAACTTATTTACGACAGCGTGTGTGGCGGCTGTCGTATCTATCAGAGGCCGTCGTAAATAAGCTTATTTACGACGGCCACACCACGGGCAGTCGTAAGTAAGTCTTATATACCCGCGGGCCCGGGTCGGCGCGGGCATTCACGCCCACGCCGACCCGAGCCCCCGCCGCCCGAAACGCCGCCGCCGCCCCGGCCGCCGCCTCCAGCCGCCGCCGCCCCGGACGTCCCCGCCCCGGCCGCCACCCAACAGCCGCCGCCCCGGTTTTCCCCGATCCGGCCGCCACCGCCCGCCCTGCACCCCGGCCGCTGCCGTACCGAACGCCACATCCTTGGCCGCCACCACCCCGCCCCGGCCTTCCATGCCCCGGCCGCCGCAGCCTCGCCACAGCGCACCCGGCCGCCGCCGCCCCGCAGCACCGCTCCACCCGCTGCCTAGCCCCACCGCGCTGCCACGTCGCCGCACCGCCCGGACCTGCACCCGTCGCGCTGCGGGCCGCCACACCGTGCCGGTCCGCCTCCACGCCATGCGCCGCCCGCCTCGCCGTGTGCCGCTCGCCGCGCCGCCTCCACCGTGAGGTAAGTCGCCCCCCTCCCTCCCCATCTAGAAAGTTTGGTTTTTTAATTACCAATTGTTTAGATTATGCTTGTTTGGTTTTGATTGTTTAGTGGCTAATTGTTTAGATTTAGATGAATTGATACGCTTAGGTTTAATTATTGCCCAGGTTTATTTGAATTGCTACCTAGGTGTAATTTTTTTAATTGCTTAGAATTGATAAGCTTGTTAACTATGGAAATTATGCTTGTTTAGATGAGTTGTTAATTGCTTATATGATTAATGCATATGAGTTAATAGTTTAATTGATTATTGTTTCGATTGTTTGAATGTTTAAAAGTACTATATGTACATAAATGGGCTTAGGGCCCGATACGACCCATTTACTGGTAACGTATATGTCTACACAAGCACGGTGTGAACAACCTAGGCCGCCTCGCCCTACCCCCACCCCCTCCCCCCCTGCGGCGTTCGGCCTCTGATCCCCCACCCCCCATCCCCCTCCCCCCCCCCCCCCCCCGCGGCTTAGCCAGCGCTCAACCTCCGACACTATGCCGCGGAACTGCTGATCCTTCGGCGCTCGGCCTCCTCCGTCGCGGGACTTTTGATCTGCCGGCACTCGTCGGCCTCCATTGATCGGCTGCCGCGGATCTGCCAGCGCTCAACCTCCCACGGGCGCAGGTCAGTGTGCTCCCCCTCTCCCCCCCATTGGTTTCCTCCGTCGACGGCGCCACCCCCGCCCCTTCCTTTCCCGGAAGATGTATCAACTCCTGTGCGCGGGCGCCGCCGCCGCCTCCCCTGTGTGCGAGCACCGCCGCCATCTTCACCCGCCTTACGCCGGGATCTAAGGCGATGGGACGCCTTACGATCCCCAGGCGCCTTACCACTTAAGCGTCGCTTAAGCGATGCCTTAACAACTATGGTTCTTTCCTTCTCTCTATTGTTCTTTCCTCTCTCTCTCTTTGAAATGACTCAAAAATGAAAGATTGACGTAAACCTTTACAATATGCGTCACCCGTTTCGAACCGGCCCGTCTCACATGTGTTACGCATGTGAGGCGTGTAGGTTCGGAATTGTCCCTTTTTGGACAGCCTAGGAGTGACCGAGAGGGCGTTCTTATGATGAGACGCGGGGTCTAGATTTGGACGTAGTTTCGACAGCGTAACCCTAATGTTCTCCGCTGCTCCATTTTCGGACGCGCAGTTGGAGAACAGCGGGGTTATGCTGCCGAAATTTCGTCTGGATCTAGACCTCGTGTCTTATCATAAGCACGTTCGTCTCGGTCACTCTTGGGTGGATTTAGGACCAATCCTTTCCAATAGATATAGGTCCGTGACATAAATAAATAATAAACTAACTATAAATTCTTTGACTTAAAACTGCAGAGTTAAACATGAGTGAAGACCGTAGTTGGATGTATACCGGTTGGAACAAGGCAACTGGTCACTCAGATGAGTGGTATGCCGGGACAGATGACTTTATTGGTCGAGTGTTCTCGTTGTCTACGACCGATAAAGTTCGTTGTCCATGTGCGAAATGCCGGAATACTAAGTTTCTGGACAAAACGACATTGTCATTACACTTGTGCAGAAACGGTTACATGCCATATTATGAGGTCTGGAGTTTCCACGGCGAGTCTGCTCCTCGAGCCGTTCATGTAGTGGAAGATGATGATGATGATGATGATTGTCCGGGTGTTGATAGGATTGATGAGATGTTACAAGATATACAAACGGAGGATCTGCCTACAAATGAGGCAGACGCATTCTTTAATCTCTTGAAAGCTTCTGAAGAGGTGTTGCATGATCATACTGAAATGACTCTTCTTACTTTCAAGACCAGATTTATGGCAATCAAATCTAAGTATTTCTTCTCTAATAATTGCTACAATGATATGATGAAATTTAACAGCGATGCTCTTCCACAACCTCATAAACTGCCCAAAGATATGTATCACTCAAAGAAATTACTATCTGGTCTGGGTATGAAATATGAGAAAATAGACGTGTGTCCAGATAACTGCATGCTATTCTAGAAAGAGCATGACAAATAGAAGAATTGTTTAAAGTGTGGAAAATCGAGGTTTGTCGAAGTTGTCAATGACGATGGTGATAAAGTAATGACAGAAGTTGCACATAAGCAATTGCGTTACTTGCCTGTGACTCCTCGGTTGAAGCGGCTGTTTCTTTCAAAAAGATCTGCCAGACACATGAGATGGGACAAAGAAGGTGTGCGTGAGAACAAAGATGTGTTGACTCATCCGTCGGACGGTGATGCATAGAAGTCTTTGGAATCTTTCGATCCTGCTTTTGCTAGTGATGCGAGAAATGTTCGCACCGGGTTAGCGACGAATGGATTTTCACCTTTCAGTACAAATACCACACCATACTCCTGTTGGCCCGTCTTTGTTATTCCGTACAACCTACCACCTTCTCTTTGTATGAAGTACGAGTTTATGTTTCTTAGCCTCATTATACCAGGACCAGATCATCCAGGATCACGTCTCAATGTGATGTTGAAACCATTGATTGAAGAATTGAAAACGTTGTGGACTGGAGTTGAAGCGTATGACCGTTACAAGAAGCATAAATTCAACCTTCGAGCTGCTTATTTGTGGTATGTCCATGATTTCCCTGCGTACGACGTGTTTTCTAGATGGAGCACACATGGTCATTTGTCGTGTCCCATATGTGCGTCTGACACAGAGTGTTTTCAACTTACATACGGTGGCAAGATAAGCTACTTTGATTGTCATAGGCATTGGCTTCCTCGAAAGCACCCATTCAGGCAACAGAGGAATGTCTTCAGAAAAGATTCTTTTGTCACTAAGGAACCACCTAAACGCCTAAGCGGGTGTGAAGTATCCGATGTGTTGGACTCACTAGTCCCTGATGAAGCTCGCCCTGGATTCTTTGTAGGTTACAGAAATGTTCACAACTGGACTCATGTATGTGGAGTTTGGGAGCTACCATATGTGAAGTCATTTATACTGATGCATAATATTGATGTAATGCATCAGGAGCGTAACATGGCCGAATGTATCATAAGCACGTGCATGGATATCACGGGCAAAACGAAAGACAACTTAAAGGATCGAAAGGATTTGGCCGAGATTTGTAATCGACCTACTCTTGAGCTCTCTGAAAGTGGTGGTAAGCCACGTGCTTCTTTTGTGCTTCGACCTAATGAAAAGAAACAAGTTATGGAATGGTTGAAAACTTTCAAATTCCCAGATCGTTATGCTGCTAGTCTGAGATGAGCCATGAATGTTAAAACTGGAAAACTCACTAGGTTGAAGAGTCATGACTATCATATAATAATGGAAAGACTCTTACCTGTTATACTTCGGGGATATCTAGATGATGCGGTGTGGAAGGTGTTAGCTGAGCTCTCATTATTCTATAGGCAGTTATGTGCCAAAGAAATAACGAAAGACATGATGGAGAAGTTAGAGAAGGAGATACCTGTACTTTTATGTAAGATGGAAAAAATATTTCCTCCTGGTTTCTTCAATCCAATGCATCATCTTCTTATCCATATTCCATTCGAAGCAAAAGTTGGTGGTCCTGTGCAATATAGATGGATGTACCATATTGAAAGAGCATTGAGATATTTGAAAACTATGGTTGGCAACAGAGCAAGAGTTGAAGGGTGCATTGCCGAAGCATTTACTCTAAAGGAAGTAGGTTACTTTTCTAGTTTCTACTTTGCAGAGGAAAACAATGTCAATACTTCAGCAATGCAATACAATGTAGATGACGAACCACGAGTTAGTGATCTCTCTATTTTTGAATCAAGGGGAACTACTGTTGGCAGCAGCACGCCATACGATTTTACTGAAGGAGAAAGGACTGTTGCTTTACTCTACATGTATGCTAATATCGATGGCATGGAGAAATATTTCGAGTAAGTGTTTCCCTTACATTTATGATGATTATTGTATTTACCAATACATGTATGCTAATGTCGACAACATATGTTTTGTGTGTACAGCGAGTTCCACAACCAAAACTGGAAACATAAGTATCAACCAACGAGAAAGCAAGTAGAAATGATGCGACGGGCTGGAATTAATGGAGGGCCTAATTTCTTATCCTGGTTTCGAGCTTATGTATTAGCGAACACCGACATCCATCAAGATTTATGACAACTATCTTATGGATTAGTGAAAGTTAGAAGCTATGGTCGATATGACGTAAATGGCTTCCGATTCCGTACAACTATATTCGAAACTCTTTGTCTTCTCGCAGCAACATCAAATTGTGGAGTTGTGACGAGAGCAATCGACTCACAAGGGAAAGAAACAAATTACTATTGAATCGTTAACAAAATTCTGGAATTTACTTTCGCTGGCAATAAAGAACTTCGAGTGGTGTTCTTTGATTGTGATTGGTTTGATAACAATCATGGAACTCGAGAAAGTCAATTTGGCATTGTGGAAGTGAATCACAACGAACGCTTACGAGGTTTAGATACATACGTTCTTGCACATCAAGTGGAACAAGTATATTATCTACCTTATCCATGTAAGAAGCTTAGCGCTTGGTGGGTGGTATATAAAGTGAATCCTCGTGAGCGCTTGTATACTCCTGGAGAGGATGGTTATCATGATAGTGGAGACACTGAAGAAGTTTACCAATACGAAGAGTTGCCAGACTCTTTTATCTTCGAGCCTGGTGCAGGACTCGATAACTTTGTAGGAGACGTTGCAGATGTAGAGACATCTACAATGAGAAAGTGGAAATGTAAACAGCTCACGACGACAGATCGCGATGTTGATGATCGTGATGTTGATGATCATGACGTTGATGAATTTTGAAATTGATTACGAGTAATGTTCTTTTAAATAAAAGTAACATTAATTATCGCTTACATTACATTTAAAACTGATTACGAGTAATGCTTTTTTAAACTGATTAGGATGTCGTCAAGCAAGGGTTCGAAGGGTTCGAAGGGGAAGAAGTCGCCGAGTGTGAGGGATTTCCTCCCCTCGCAGGAGAGAGACGACTACTTCTACGGTTCCACTTACAGCGGGAGCAGACGCACTCAGCTGTTAAGTGTGTGTCCAGAGTTGAGGGACAGAGTTGTCAGATTGCAGCGTACATAGGTAAATTTTTCTACAATGCACAAAATTGTTAAAATCACTTTTTCAATTTAACTTACTTACTTTACCATTATAGTCTGATTCGGACTATGAGTCCAAGGCCAGAGCGACACCTCAGGAGACGGGTACGCAGCGCAGCGTGCCCTCGGGGAGCGAGCCCTCTGGTAGCCAGGCCTCTTGCAGCCAGCCCTCCAGCAGCCACCCCGAGGGTAGTCTGCCCAGCGAGCCCGAGGGCACCCAGCCCGAGGACACGTCTGGTGACCGGCCTTCTGGGTCACCAGACGTGGTGCCGCAGCGGAGGAGACGTACGAGGAGGAGTAACTTTGTTGGTCCTCCACCGATTCCTAGAGAGCCGGAAATTATTCGTCCGGTTGGAGACAGGTAACACATTAATAAAGTATTCATTTCTATTTGTTCTCAAAGACTATGATCTTACTTAATGACTTAACAAACGTCTTTTTAGTTCCTGGGAGGACCTCTCGTACGACGGGCAGAAACACCACAGGACGGTGAATGGTTGCATCGGGAACTTAGTGCGTCTGCACTACCCCGGTGCGATCGATGGACGTGCAGCTACGTCGTGGAACGACTACGCGCGCGTTCCTCACCCGCAGAACGACAACCTACATGGAGTCGTGTGAGCAGATTTTTGGGTAAGTAACTTTTATAAATATTTGAAGTTTCAATTCTTTATGTTCCTTCAAATATTAATGTGTGTATATGTCGAACTGTGTCGGATTCCTATAGCTCAGGTACCGCCTTGAGGACCCGGCTGAGCAGATGGATCACACCCACTCCGTGTTCGAAGTGAACGCTCGGAAGCTTGTTATGCAAATGCTTTCGAACGCTCGGAGTCAAGTAGTTAACGACTACTTGAAGCTCCACGACCACGAGGTTGGGTCGTTCAGAGACGCCTCCGACACGTACTTGATGGAGGAGCAATACGCAGAGGTATGTTGCGTAATCTTCAAATTATTCACATTAATTTTGCTAAGCAACATCTAATGAACTATGCATGTGTGCAGATTAGTGTCCCTTGGTTACAGGGACGAACTGAAGATTACCGAGCCATTTGTAGGTATTGGGCTAGCGATTAGTTCATCGCTAAGTCCAAGAAGGCTCGAGATGCCAGAGGGAGCTCAGGGAAGCACGGTATGGACGTCCAAGGTTTTGTGCGAATGGCTAAATGGATGGTAAGTTTCTTGGTGGTTTTTATTATATTCATAATGTAGTATTGTTCGTACTAACATATGTTCATAGGAAAAGGAGACCGGCGTGCGACCGAGTGCTACTGCGTCTATAGGAGAGGTCACGCTAACCCTTCTAAGCCGGAGCAGTGTAGTCAGTACGCAGCGGAGCGCCTGGTAAGTTTCATGACCTCTCAAATTAGTTGACACTATATATGTTGTTAAACTTACACAATTTCATTGTTTTTCAGACTAGGTATGGGCAAGAGGCTGTGAGGATACACGGCGAAGGGTTCAATTGGGAAAACTCCCCCAACATCGACCCTCAAGCCGCGTATGCAAGCGGAGGTGGAAAAGCACACGGAAGGTGAATTCATTTACTTTCATTGTTTTCAATTCAAGATTATTTAATTTTACTTTGAATTGATTCGTTTTTTGTAGGCTTGCCATATTCTCTGGAGTCGTCAACTCTAGGGAGGCACGACCTGCGAGAGGCAGCTCCTCGCAGTCTTCGGCTGCTGGCGCAGGCTCCTCCAGCCGCCGTGTCACCGAGAGAGATCTCGAAGTCATGGCGCTTCGGGAGAGCTTGGCTCGGTGTGAGGAGGCCTTGGCAAGAGAGAGAGAGAAACAACAGGGCTGCCATGGCGTACCATGCGTCCTATATGGCACAGATGCAAGCGGCAATGGAAGTAAGAAATATACAATTATACTTTAATTACATTGCATTTCAATTGGTTTTGTAAATTGTAATGTTTGAAATGACAGGCGCTGGCTCGACAGCAAGGGCAGCAAATCCCGATACCATTGTGGCAGCCACCTCCGCTCGTGCTGCAGCCGTCGCCACCACAGGAGCAGTTTCCTGGAGTACAGGTACAAAAAGGAAGTTACATTAAGTTTAACTAAACAATTGAATACGAGAACACCGTTGTAAACTTGTACATATGTCACTGTGTTTTGCAGGGATCAGGGACGGAGGCTCAGACTCCATCGCCGCAGCTAAGGGCGCCAGGTTCGCCGCGGCAGGATGACTTCTTCGCTCCCGGAGGTAGTGGAGGGGCTAGTAATCAATAGACTTGTGATTTTTGTAAAATCCCCAAAAGTGGTAGCAAGAAAATTCAGCTCATGTACACTTATGAAAAATGAGGGGAATTAAAACTTTGAATTATAATAAGTGTACGTTCAAAGTGAAGGTTTAGACATCCCAAAACTTTCAAACATGGAGATCTAAATTCATAACTTGGATCTTCACAGTCCAAATATTCACCCTTCCAAATTTCAGCTCATTTGGAGGAGTTTTGATATTTGTTTGGAATTAAAAGGAGAAGCCCTCTAATCTGAATTTCAAATTCAGATTCAAATTCCAATTCCCTCAATTTGAGAATTGGGTTTCACAAATGTGTTCTCCACCTTTGAATGAGCAGCCATGCCAAAAATTGGAAATTTTGGAGCTGGTTGCTATATTTTTGAGGCAATACAAAGTGGAGAATTCAAACTCCTTTTCAAATTCAAATGATCAAACCCCATTCAAATCCTACACCCGAATTCAAACTATTTGAATTCAGAAAATTCAAACTATGACTTGGGGTTGAAGTCAAGTCTTTAATGTTGAGTTGCTGGGGTAAAATATCAGAGAAAATTGGATAAGAATTAGAAATAGTGGGGCCCAATTGTCAGCCACCCCAAAGCAAACCAACCGACTGTTTTTCCTCCTCGGGTGATCACCGCGCGCCAGCTCCTGAGCAGCCCGTCGCCCGACGTTGTCCACCGAGCTGCTTCCCCCGACGTCGGTTCACGCGCGTGGCCGGTTATAGCGGCAGCCGAGTGCCGTATCTGCCCTCATCCTCATTACCCCGCAGCCTCTCCACGCTCTGCTCGAGCCTCGCGAACCCAAACCATGCCCGGCGGAAGAAACCTTCGGCTCATCAACACCCGGCGAACTTAGCGTGCCTCTCGCGCGGCTGAGCCGTGGGATCGTTGCGCCAAGTCCCTCTCCTGCTCCCCGAAGCCTCAAGTGAACACCAGCACCGGTGGTTGGCGCCTACGAGCTGGAATTCCCTTCGGAGCTCCGGTGTTGATCGCCTGTACGCCACACCGTCGCCCGACGGATTTGCGGCCTCTTCCGATCAACAGAAAGGTCCCTGAGGTGCGTGAGGAACCCTTCCTCCTTCCTTTCCACCAGTTCCTGCTTTCTTAGCTCCGGTACCGAGTATTTTGAAGTTTGGTGCCGACGGTTCTTTAGGAACCCGAGGACTCTTCGAAGAAATTCGTTGTGCTTGGGGTAGCTCCGCTCTAGATAAGCTTACAGTTGCTCCAGCACAGACTTGCGCATCTCCCCGAAGTTCTAGCGGCTCAGATGAGCAAGTAGAGATGCCGGGTATCGAGTTTTTGTCGCCGCCGGAGTTCTGCGGGCTCGGGTCACCGGTGAGGTCCCATCTCCGGTGGGTTTCAGGGAGAGAGAGCTATGGGTCGAGGATGTCCATGGGACACTGGTGCTTTTGGAGCCAACCCTAGCCCGAAAGACCCACTGTTGAGGGAGAGCGAGGTCGCCGAAGTAAGGTTCGACATGGTCGCCGGTGCAAGCACCTTTCTGGCCATTGTCATCGGCCCCCGACCCCACCATCGTGTTCAGCACGGTGTAGAACTCACAGGCGGCGAGTTTGACGAAGTTTGGACCACAGGAACCCTGTCCCGGCGAGCCTCGCCGGCGTGCGCCGCCGCGGGAGGCGCGGGCAGCGCGAGGAAGACGAAGGAGGGCCGGGTCCCACCGGTCAGCCTCCGGGTTCGCGCGAGGATCGGTTTGTGGCGCCGGATCTGGTGCGGCTGCGCGGGAATAACCCCATAGCCCCCGGTGTTGCTAAAATCTGACTGGTCCGAATTAAACCAGTGGGCCCAGCCCAATTATTTGAAGTTTCTATCAGAGAAATAATTCCAGGAATTAGCTGATCTTTACAAGGCCATAACTTTGTGTAGAAAACTCCAAAAAGAGTGAGACCAATTTTGTTGGGTTCCTCAGGAGGAGTACTTCACAGAGAAACCAAATTTTGGCTATGAAAATGCCCAGGAATTTCTGTAGAATTGTTTTTAGTAAATCCTTTAGGGATTTATTACAGGAGCAATTCTTTATGAAATATTCCCAAATTTGGGCAGGAAATCCTCTTCATAAATACTGATCTCCAGTAAAAATTTGGGCTTCATGGGAGTTCATTTGCTAGGTCAAATTACCTGCCCATGCTCAGCTTTTATTTGGAAAATTCAATTTAAACAGAAAACTTTTCAGAACTCCTATCCAACTTCAAAAATTCATATCCCTCTGATGGTAGCTCCAAAAATGGTGAAACAAATTTTGTTAGAACCATGGAGACTTACCCCAATCAGATCTTCCACCATTAGCTATGTCAAAGCTCCTGAATTGGGCTCAAAATTCAGAGAAGCATTGTACTTGTAGGAATTTTAAAGACTACATTGTGCAATGACATGTCTCCAAATTTGACTCAAGTCATCCTTAGAGAGTCTAGTATCCATTGTAAAAATCACAAAGCCAATTAAGGATTATAAATAGCAATAGCTATGAATAGAAGTCCGATTCTTATAAATCCTTAATACTTATACATGTATTTTATTACATTTCATGATAGTGACCGAAGTTGAGGATACGCCGGAGCGTTTGGACGTCCTGCCACCAGAAGCTGACTTTCCGTTTAACTCGCAACCAGGCAAGCCCCAGTTTGCACTTAACTACCTTTTATAAAGTTTTCATTTGTATCATTTATGTCTAGGTTGAATGTTTGCATTAGAGTTAGGGTGATTGAAACCCCACTTGCATAGCCTCTTTAAATCCTATGGAGGGTTGGGTAGTTTACAAACTTGACGAGTAGAGAATGCCATGCTAATGTATAGGATCTCGGTAGAAGTCGAGTGGTTGGAAGCTACTCGCGAGATAGTACTTATTACACGGAATGAAAAGAGGTAGAAAATGGCTTAAGTTATGAAAATGAGACCCAGCAGGGGAGATAGGAAGCAGTGAGCAGAGGTCTCACGTGCGTAGCCCTGTTGGTGTCGGTTGAGGACCATCCGTGTGCGGCCCTGCTGGACAAGTATCGAACAGTACCGGATGCATACTGGCATATGGGAACCAGGAAACCGATGTAATTGGTTAACCTGGGTGTCGAGGCTTACCCAACCGTAAATAGGAGTGGGTTGAGGGTAGCAATGTGTAAATCTGCCGGTGGGCACAGTCACGCTCCACGCGGGGACCTCCTACCCGTTACGGATGGACCGGTTCGGCATTTGGGTTGCCTTTGAAAGGTTGTTGCATACAACAGAGTAGGAAGGGGTGTGGAATCACGCTTCTGAAAGTGGGTGTATGTGACGTGTTATCCGGGTGTGTCTTAATTGCAATCACCGTCCCTCGCGGTTATTTGAGTACCCGCTTGTTCACTGTGCTGTGACGTAGTAAGAAGTGAAATAAGCCAACTGAAAAAGCTGTATTGATCTTAATGTCTTGAATACCTTGATTGCTGTAGATATAGAGCTAATTAAGTTTACATTCCACTTGGGGCATCACCACATCGGAGGAAAGCGTTTCTTGTTTGATTGTGGACTTCCGATGTGAGGGCTGCCTAAGGCACATGAATCTGCTGCTATAAAACTGAAAGTAAGGACCAACTTATAGGCGTGTCTTTATTGCAAAATCCTTTCCTATCTTACATACCCTTGCACGTAGAGTTCCGTGCCTAGGGTTGACGGTTAAGACTTGCTGAGCCTTCGTGCTCACGGTTGCAATATTTGAGCTGTGTGCAGGTGAGAGTTATGAGGAAGGTTCCGAGGACGAGGCGATGCCCCGTCAGGGTACACGGCCGAGCGGGAGCCATGCACGCCGCCGTGATCTCCGGTTCCATGCTGCTAGTGTGTAGCGTCCCCGGGCTGGACGGCTGCACTTTTGCTTAGTTAGGGTTTGAGAGCAACTATGTATATAACTTCCGCTGTTAATTAGGTTTTGTAAAAAGACGTCCGCTGTTTTATATCAAATAAAAGTTTGTATGTTATCCTTTATTCTTTTCGTGTGTGCTGTTGGGTGCCGCATCGCACGGCACCACCCTATGCGATCCTGGAGTGGGTGAACCATGGGGTGGTCCCCACAGCCGTGGTATCAGAGCCGCATTGGGAATAGCATGCTCGAAAAGATCCTATTTTTGAAAACTTAGAAGTAGTCGAGTGAGGATTAGTCAATAAGCCCACATAAGGTCTATGATAGTAGTAGATATTAAGGTGGAAAAGCTAACTTATGTGTTATACATTCTGTAATGATGCTCCGACGTCAGGTAAGAGGTAAGGTACGCTACCGCAGGCGGATCAATTGCGGTAACTCACCATACGAGTAATAGTATGGAATGGTCTACCGTGGCTTGGCACGGTAGTGAATATGAGTCTCTGGACCTCTTTGTGGTCCTGAGAGCATATGAAAACGCTGTTCTCCAGCGTGCTTTAGGCAAAAATGAGAATACCCCATCGTGTGGTAAGCAACACGATAGTATGCAACTCTTGAACGTTCAATGTTCAAAGTGCCATACGCAGCGCTCGCCATCGGCGTGCCTCAACGGTCATGAGGCAGTAGGTGGTATCCGTTGGGTTGATAAAATTCCCAACCGTGATGACCCGTTCGCGCTCTACTCGGGTTCCCTGTCGTGTGGTGTGAAAACACGACCATGTACCTTGAGACGTGGCTTGACTCAAGGACGATCCGTATGGCAATGATACGGACCGTATGTTTTTACTATGATATGGAACTGCCTGCAATGTTAAATCCTTTGTGTGCATCATTATTGTGTGTTTTTCTGCAGGTACACTAACCACGTTAGTGCATGACGTGTAGAAACCGTTTGTGAGTGACGACTTTAGTTCCACCATTTGACACGTATATGCCGGAATACTGGTTTAGGATTTTTCTTTGGTCAGGAAACGTATTATCGACTGCATAAAAGTTTATTTTCAAAGAAAAAAGTCAAAATGAAGTTTAGGAATCCATTTAGGGGTTAGTAAACTCCTATATTGAACTAAGAGTCAATTGGGAGTATAGGCTCAATTCCAAAAACTTAGGAACAACCTCCCCTGTTTTTGGCAGAAGTTTTTCTGAACTTGAACAGGGCATAACTTAAGATTGGTTGAACCAATGGAGGTGTGGGATACCATTCTGGAAAGGTTTAGAAGTCCTCTACAACTTTTCTGTAGAGCTCCAGAACAAAATCTCCTCCAATGGAATGAAAATCTCAGATGAGTAGGTACTGTCCAGAAACGGGGCAGACCAAATGCTCTCCGGAATTTTCTGTGTTTCGACCAAAACACTTAGTTTCACCGTTCGACGTCCAGTGGCTGTTGAAAAACAGCGAGTGGAGTCGAAAAGTTTTTGCATTCCAAGTATCATTTCGAACGAGTACATATTTGGGTCCAGTACAATAGCGAGGAATTACGCATGCTAACACACTTAACATCCCGTGGTGACCCAATGGTCGAAATGAACTTTTAAACCCCTAAAGATCAATACTTTGGAACTCGATCATGGGACATGGTCCAGAGATGTATATGTTGCATAAAGTTTATACTTTATCCATATGTGTGCTTGTTATGCGCATTATCTATGCCATTCTCGTATTACTATTGTATAGACTGGATGAGCTAAACCCACATGTGCTGATCGTTTGAATGGTATGAATGCAGAATGGTGCGGACACGTTCAACGCAAGAGGAGGGAGGTCCGAGTCAGGTTCGTGGTGATGAGTCTCCACCTCCGGAGCAAACCACGACGCAGCAGCAACCACCTCCTCCACCGCCAGAACTTCCAAGGAATCTTGCGGAGGTTCTCGCCGCAGTGCTCGGCTCGCGCGACGAGCAAACCGAGCTGCTGCGGATGTTGGTGCAGCAGAATGCGTCCCATCAGGTAGGACGCCAAGACAATGGGCAACGCCAGCCCCAACAAAGTTCATATTCAGAATTCATGGCGACCCATCCACCGGTCTTCACGGAGGCCAAAGAACCTTTGGAGGCGGACAGCTTTATCCGCAATCTGGAGACAAAGTTCGGGCTGCTACGATGCACCGAACACCAGAAGGCGCTGTACGCAGCGCAACAGCTTCAAGGAGAAGCCGGTACCTGGTGGGCGAATTATACCGCCTCCTTACCGGCTGGCCATGCCGTCACATGGATGGAGTTCCGGGAGGCGTTCCGCGCCTATCACATACCTCCCGGGGTTATGGAAATGAAGCTCCAGGTGTTCCTGGCGCTATGACAAGGCGAGAGGAGTGCTCATGAGTACTCTAGGCTGTTCAACCGGCTGGCGCAGTATGTGCCAGGATTTGTGGGAACGGAAGACAACAAGCGCAATGCGTTCTTCCGGGGCCTGAACTCCAAGATGAAGGTCCATCTCGCCTAGAGCAATCGCGGCACATTCAACGATCTAGTTAATGCTGCGATTCTACAGGAGAATGCTCAGCGCGAGCGCGGTTCTGACAAGAGGAAACACAGCACGCTGACGAGCAGCAGTGGTGGAACGCCACAGAAATACCGCGTGGTGTATCGTTCACCATCCGGTCAGAGATGGCAGCCACCGGCGCGACCGCCTCAGTTTCGCTGTCGGCAATATAATGTGCCGGGCTTCCGACCGGCGTATCCACCACAGCAACAGCAGCAGCAAAGGAAGGTTCCGCGTGCACCTCCGTTTCAGCAGCGTGCACCAGGATTCCGTCCTCAAGTCGGCGGGACCCCGACACCATACACGTGTTACACGTGTGGCCGTGTCAGGCACATTTCGAGAGACTGCCCCGAGCCGCGACAGGGCAGGGATGCAGCACCATATCAGGGTGCTAATCAGCCCCGCAATCAGCCCAAGAAACCAGCACCAAAACCCGGCAACGTCCACCACTTAGCCCTCGAAGACGTGCCGGAAGGCGAACCCGTCCTCGCGGGTACGTTCTCTTACCTAGATCATCCCGTAGTCATACTTTTTGACTCCGGTGCCACCCATAATTTCATAAGTCAGTCTTATGTTATTAAATATCAACTGCCCATCATTCCCACAAATAATTCATATTTGATATGTTCTCCGGGTGGGAAATTAACAGCTGATAGAATGGTCTATAGAGCACCATTACAGTTGGGTGGAAATCTATATCCGACTTCTCTAATCATGTTAGAAAGTCAAAAACTCGATGTCATTTTAGGAATGTCATGGCTACATCGCCATGGTGCTGTTCTTGACATCATTCCACGTGTGGTTCGTTTAAACTCTCCACTTCATGAACCACATGTTCTTATTCTTGACCATTCGGCTCAAGAAACCCCAGCCACATATAACACGGAAGTCACGAAACTTGAGGATATTTGTGTGGTCTGTGAATACCCGGATGTCTTCCGGATGATCTTCCGGGTATGCCACCCGAAAGAGATGTCGAGTTCAAGATTGAACTTGTACCTGGGACGACACCGATCTCACGGAGACCGTATAAGATGGCTCCGAATGAGCTGGCTGAACTAAAGGAGCAGCTCAACGATTTGATGAAGAAGGGTTTCATTCGACCGAGTTCCTCGCCATGGGGATGCTCGGCGCTGTTTGTAAAGAAGAAGGATGAAACCTTGAGGTTGTGTGTGGACTACCGACCTCTCAACGCCGTCACCATCAAGAATAAATATCCACTGCCCCGCATCGATATCCTCTTCGATCAACTTGTGGGTGCGAGTGTATTTTCCAAGATGGATCTTCGCTCCGGATATCATCAAATCAAGATCCAAGCGGAGGATATCCCAAAGACGGCCTTCTCGACGAGATATGGGTTGTATGAATACCTCGTCATGTCCTTTGGTCTCACCAACGCCCCGGCACACTTCATGTATCTCATGAACTCAGTGTTCATGCCGGAGTTGGACAAGTTTGTGGTGGTGTTCATAGACGACATCTTGGTTTATTCCAAGACTGAAGAAGAACACGCCAAACACTTGCATATCGTACTTCAGCGATTAAGAGACCATATGCTAAGTTCAGCAAGTGCGAGTTTTGGATCAGCCAAGTGCCATTCCTTGGTCACATTATTTCTGCAGAAGGCATTGCAGTTGATCCAAGCAAAATCGAACAAGTGCTGAAATGGAAGTCTCCCACATCAGTCCATGAAGTCAGGAGTTTCCTCGGGTTAGCAGGATATTATCGGAGATTCATACCAAATTTCTCCAAGCTTGCTAAGCCGATGACTGAGCTGTTGAAGAAGGGGATCAAATATGTTTGGAGCCCAGCTTGTGAAGAAGCTTTCCAAGCATTAGTGAAGCATCTTACAACAGCCCCGGTGTTAGCTCAACCGAATACGACCAAGACCTTCGACGTATATTGTGATGCGTCTGGCATCGGGCTTGGCTGTGTATTGATGCAAGGAGGCGGAGTGGTCGCCTATGGCTCACGTCAACTTCGTAACCACGAGCAGCACTATCCGACTCATGATCTTGAGCTCGCTGCTGTGGTGTTGGCCTTGAAGATGTGGAGGCACTACTTACTTGGAAACTTAGTGCACCTCTACACCGACCACAAAAGTCTGAAATATATATTCACTCAAAAGGAGTTGAATATGCGGCAACGGAGATGGCTAGAACTGATCAAAGACTATGAGATCGAAATTCACTACCATCCCGCGAAGGCAAACGTGGTTGCCGATGCCTTAAGCCGCAAATCCCATGTCAACAATCTGTCCATCACCCCACTTGATAAGGAGGAGCCAAGTCTGTACTTGACTCCGTATGGGGCGTTATATAATCTTGCTCTCATCCCAACCATAAGAGAGGAGATTATGAAATCTCAGAAGAAGGACATGGGAATGTCGCACATTCGGAGAAGGATGAAGAATGGCGAAATGAAATGCTTCTGAAGAGATGAACACGACACTCTATGGTTTAAAGACCGTATAGTGGTACCCCGTGACATGAAGCTTCGGAAGAAAATCTTGGATGAGGCTCATTTGTCCAAGTATTCTATTCATCCGGGCAGCAACAAGATGTACCAGGATCTGAAAACCAGATTTTGGTGGACACGGATGAAAAGAGAAATCGCGAAATACATATCCGAATGTGATACGTGTCGGCGCGTGAAGGCCGACCATATGCGTAAAGCCGGACAGCTGCAACCATTGAAAATTCCGGCGTGGAAGTGGGAGGATATCAGCATGGACTTCATAGTTGGATTACCTCTCACGTCTCACAAACATGACTCGATTTGGGTGATAGTCGATCGACTAACCAAGTCGGCTCATTTCATTCCCGTACATACAAAGTACGTGGCCAAGCAATATGCGGAGCTGTATATTGCAAGGATCTTGTGTTTACACGGTGTTCCCCGCTCCATCATTTCAGATCGCGGTGCGCTGTTCTTCTCTCGGTTTTGGGAACAGCTGCACGCATCGTTGGGGACCAAACTGATCCGAAGCTCCGCGTATCACCCGCAAACAGATGGTCAAACTGAACGGGTGAATCAAGTGCTTGAAGACATGCTACGCGCTTGTGCCATCCACCACGGCAAGAATTGGGACGATCATTTGCCGTTGGCGGAATTTTCTTACAACAATGGCTATCAAGCTAGCATTAAGATGGCACCGTATGAAGCTCTCTACGGCCGGAAATGTTGTACACCTCTCAACTGGTGCGAGTCCGGCGAGCGAGTTATCTACGGAATTGAACTTGTGAATGAAGCGGAAGAACGAGTGCGAGTAATACAAGCCAATCTTAAGGCTGCTCAATCTCGTCAGAAAAGCTATGCGGATAAAAGACGCTGTCCTCTCCACTTCGACATCGGGGACCATGTTTATGTCCGTGTGTCTCCGATGAAGGGAGTTCATCGTTTCGGAGTGAAGGGTAAACTTGCACCGCGGTTCATTGGTCCGTTCACCGTCATTGAAATATGCGGACCCATGGCTTATCGCCTAGAGTTACCAGCGTCGCTCGCAGGCATTCACAACGTCTTCCACATCTCTCAGCTGAGAAAGTGCCTCAAGCCCTCGGTTAAAATCCGCACAGAAGACATAGAAGTTCTTCAACCGGACCTCACGTACACGGAGTATCCAATCCGTATTATCGATGAAAAGACTCGTGCCACAAGAAACCGGACCTTATGGTTCTACAAGGTCTTGTGGAGTAACCATACAGCTGATGAGGCGACATGGGAAAGCGAGGACTATTTACGAACATATTATCCGGACTTGCTATCATCATATACCTGGTAAAGTTTTTCCCCACTTTACTTTTCTTTTGGAATCTCGGGACGAGATTCTTTTTAAGGGGGGAGGGATGTAAAATCCCCAAAAGTGGTAGCAAGAAAATTCAGCTCATGTACACTTATGAAAAATGAGGGGAATTAAAACTTTGAATTATAATAAGTGTACGTTCAAAGTGAGGGTTTAGACTTCCCAAAACTTTCAAACATGGAGATCTAAATTCATAACTTGGATCTTCACAGTCCAAATATTCACCCTTCCAAATTTCAGCTCATTTGGAGGAGTTTTGATATTTGTTTGGAATTAAAAGGAGAAGCCCTCTAATCTGAATTTCAAATTCAGTTTCAAATTCCAATTCCCTCAATTTGAGAATTGGGTTTCACAAATGTGTTCTCCACCTTTGAATGAGCAGCCATGCCAAAAATTGGAAATTTTGGAGCTTGTTTGCTATATTTTTGAGGCAATACAAAGTGGAGAATTCAAACTCCTTTTCAAATTCAAATGATCAAACCCCATTCAAATCCTACACCCGAATTCAAACTATTTGAATTCAGCAAATTCAAACTATGACTTGGGATTGAAGTCAAGTCTTTAATGTTGAGTTGCTGGGGTAAAATATCAGAGAAAATTGGATAAGAATTAGAAATAGTGGGGCCCAATTGTCAGCCACCCCAAAGCAAACCAACCGACTGTTTTTCCTCCTCGGGTGATCACCGCGCGCCAGCTCCCGAGCAGCCCGTCGCCCGACGTTGTCCACCGAGCTGCTTCCCCTGACCTCGGTTCACGCGCGTGGCCGGTTATAGTGGCAGCCGAGTGCCGTATCTGCCCTCATCCTCATTACCCCGCAGCCTCTCCACGCTCTGCTCGAGCCTCGCGAACCCAAACCCCGCCCGGCGGAAGAAACCTTCGGCTCATCGACACCAGGCGAGCTCGGCGTGCCTCTAGCGCGGCTGAGCCGCGGGATCGTTGCGCCAGGTCCCTCTCCTGCTCCCCGAAGCCTCAAGTGAACACCAGCACCGGTGGTTGGCGCCTACGAGCTGGAATTCCCTTCGGAGCTCCGGTGTTGATCGCCTGTACGCCACACCATCGCCCGACGGATTTGCGGCCTCTTCCGATCAACAGAAAGGTCCCTGAGGTGCGTGAGGAACCCTTCCTCCTTCCTTTCCACCAGTTCCTGCTTTCTTAGCTCCGGTACCGAGTATTTTGAAGTTTGGCGCCGGCGGTTCTTTAGGAACCCGAGGACTCTTCGAAGAAATTCGTTGTGCTCGGGGTAGCTCCGCTCTAGATAAGCTTACAGTAGCTCCAGCACAGACTTGCGCATCTCCCCGTAGTTCTAGCGGCTCAGATGAGCAAGTAGAGATGCCGGGTATCGAGTTTTTGTCGCCGCCGGAGTTTTGCGGGCTCGGGTCACCAGTGAGGTCCCATCTCCGTTGGGTTTCAGGGAGAGAGAGCTATGGGTCGAGGATGTCCATGGGACACTGGTGCTTTTGGAGCCAACCCTAGCCCGAAAGACCCACTGTTGAGGGAGAGCGAGGTCGCCGAAGTAAGGTTCGACATGGTCGCCGGTGCAAGCACCTTTCCGGCCATTGTCATCGGCCCCCGACCCCACCATCGTGTTCAGCACGGTGTAGAACTCACAGGCGGCGAGTTTGACGAAGTTTGGACCACAGGAACCCTGTCCCGGCGAGCCTCGCCGGCGTGCGCCGCCGCGGGAGGCGCAGGCAGCGCGAGGAAGACGAAGGAGGGTCGGGTCCCACCGGTCAGCCTCCGGGTTCGCGCAAGGATCGGTTTGTGGCGCCGGATCTGGTGCGGCTGCGCGGAATAACCCCGTAGCCCCCGGTGTTGCTAAAATCTGACTGGTCCGAATTAGACCAGTGGGCCCAGGCCAATTATTTGAAGTTTCTATTAGAGAAATAATTCCAGGAATTAGCTGATCTTTACAAGGCCATAACTTTGTGTAGAAAACTCCAAAAAGGATGAGACCAATTTTGTTGGGTTCCTCATGAGGAGTACATCACAGAGAAACCAAATTTTGGCTATGAAAATGCCCAGGAATTTCTGTAGAATTGTTTTAATTAAATCCTTTAGGGATTTATTACAGGAGCAATTCTTTATGAAATATTCCCAAATTTGGGCAGCAAATCCTCTTCATAGATACTGATCTCCAGTAAAAATTTGGGCTTCATGGGAGTTCATTTTCTAGGTCAAATTACCTGCCCATGTTCAGCTTTTATTTGGAAAATTCAATTTAAACAGAAAACTTTTCAGAACTCCTATCCAACTTCAAAAATTCATATCCCTCTGATGGTAGCTCCAAAAATGGTGAAAAAATTTTTGTTAGAACCATGGAGACTTACCCCAATCATATCTTCCACCATTAGCTATGTCAAAGCTCCTGAATTGGGCTCAAAATTCAGAGAAGCATTGTACTTGTAGGAATTTTAAAGACTACATTGTGCAATAACATGTCTCCAAATTTGACTCAAGTCATCCTTAGAGAGTCTAGTATCCACTGTAAAAATCCCAAAGACAATTAAGGATTATAAATAGCAATAGCTATGAATAGAAGTCCGATTCTTATAAATCCTTAATACTTATACATGTATTTTATTACATTTCATGATAGTGACCGAAGTTGAGGATACGCCGGAGCCTTTGGACGTCCTGCCACCAGAAGCTGACTTTCCGTTTAACTCGCAACCAGGCAAGCCCCGGTTTGCACTTAACTACCTTTTATAAAGTTTTCATTTGTATCATTTATGTCTAGGTTGAATGTTTGCATTAGAGTTAGGGTGATTGAAACCCCACTTGCATAGCCTCTTTAAATCCTATGGAGGGTTGGGTAGTTTACAAACTTGACGAGTAGAGAATGCCATGCTAATGTATAGGATCTCGGTAGAAGTCGAGTGGTTGGAAACTACTCGCGAGATAGTACTTATTAGACGGAATGAAAAGAGGTTGAAAATGGCTTAAGTTATGAAAATGAGACCCAGCAGGGGAGATAGGAAGCAGTGAGCAGAGGTCTCACGTGCGTAGCCCTGTTGGTGTCGGTTGAGGACCGTCCGTGTGCGGCCCTGCTGGACAAGTATCGAACAGTACCGGATGCATACTGGCATATGGGAACCAGGAAACCGATGTAATTGGTTAACCTGGGTGTCAAGGCTTACCCAACCGTAAATAGGAGTGGGTTGAGGGTAGTAAGGTGCAAATCTGCCGGTGGGCACAGTCACGCTCCACGCGGGGACCTCCTACCCGTTACGGATGGACCGGTTCGGCATTTGGGTTGCCTTTGAAAGGTTGTTGCATACAACAGAGTAGGAAGGGGTGTGGAATCACGCTTCTGAATGTGGGTGTATGTGACGTGTTATCCGGGTGTGTCTTGATTGCAATCACCGTCCCTCGCGGTTATTTGAGTACCCGCTTGTTCACTGCGCTGTGACGTAGTAAGATGTGAAATAAGCCAACTGAAAATGCTGTATTGATGTTAATGTCTTGAATACCTTGATTGCTGTAGATATAGAGCTAATTAAGTTTACATTCCACTTTGGGCATCACCACATCGGAGGAAAGCGTTTCTTGTTTGATTGTGGACTTCCGATGTGAGAGCTGCCTAAGGCACATGAATCTGCTGCTATAAAACTGAAAGTAAGGACCAACTTATAGGCATGTCTTTATTGCAAAATCCTTTCCTATCTTACATACCCTTGCACGTAGAGTTCCATGCCTAGGGTTGACGGTTAAGACTTGCTGAGCCTTCGTGCTCACGGTTGCAATATTTGAGCTGTGTGCAGGTGAGAGTTATGAGGAAGGTTCCGAGGACGAGGCGATGTCCCGTCGGGGTACACGGCCGAGCGGGAGCCATGCACGCCGCCGTGATCTCCGGTTCCATGCTGCTAGTGTGTAGCGTCCCCGGGCTGGACGGCTGCACTTTTGCTTAGTTAGGGTTTGAGAGCAACTATGTATATAACTTCCGCTGTTAATTAGGTTTTGTAAAAAGACTTCCGCTGTTTTATATCAAATAAAAGTTTGTATGTTATCCTTTATTCTTTTCGTGTGTGCTGTTGGGTGCCGCATCGCACGGCACCACCCTATGCGATCCTGGAGTGGGTGAACCACGGGGTGGTCCCCACAATTTTGTTTATGATTGTGTGGATGTCAGACTTCGTGATTGTGGATGTGTACTATTGCACCTTGTTGTGATTTTGTATGTCAAACTGTTTTGTTGTTGTCATGTTGTGGATGTGTAGCTGGCCATCGAGCCAGGTTAGCCATTTTCTGTTTTTAAAAAAATGGAAAAGCTTATATACGACGACCTGTATAGTTTATATACAACGGTCGCTATACAGGGCCGTCATAAATAAGCCTAAATTATATACGACGGATGGGCCCAGGCTGTCGTATATAAGCTCTTATATACGACAGCCTGGGAACAACCGTCGTATATAAAGTTCCCGGCCCACTGGCCCAAGTCTACGAAACAGGCCGTTGTATATAAGGGGCCGATGTATATATACTGTTATATACGACGGCGCCGTCTTATATAACTATATATACAACAAAATATATACGACAGCCACAAGCCGTCGTATATAAACACCTGCCGTCGTATATAGGTTATATACGACGGTTTCTACTTTATATACGACGGTTTTGGCTGTCGTATGCTGACGGGAATCCTGTAGTGCGTGCACGACTCCCACTTAACGGGGTTCACCTCCTGGGGTTCCGTCTCCTCCTCGGGAGTCCCTTCCTCATAAAACCCTGCAAAAGCTTCAAACACAAGCAGTGAGCACGATGGCTCAGCAAGACTGACCCATCTCTCCTATACATGAAACTTCTACATCAATGGTTTTAGGGTACATGAGGTAAAATAAGTTGCAAAGGAGTCACCTAATTAATTGAACCTTACATTCAAATTTTAGCAGCAGGTTGTGGAGAACCTTACGCTAAGGCACATGAGAGAGCAGCAATCAAACAAGAAACGCATTTCTCTCATGTACTTTTCCCAAAGTTGAAAGGAACTTTAATTAGCTCTAAACTATAGCAAAAAATTAACAATCAAGTCCATATTTCAATCAGCAACATTTTAACATGCAACTATCCTGTTCTTCCTACGTCACGGTACAGTGAACAAGTGGTACTCACTAACCGTGAGGGACGGCGATTATAATCGATTTACACCTGCAGGGTTATCCGAATAACCTGTCACGTACGCCCGTACTCGATGTTGCCTACAGAAACCATTACGGACGTCGTACGCAAACACCTTTCACCCGTCACCCAAGTATTGAACCGGTCCTATCGTCCTGAGCAAGAAGTCTCTGCACGCACATCTCAGTGCCACCAGCCGATTTACACCTCAAGCTTTCAACCTACCCTCTGAACGACAGGCAATGCCTCAATACCCAGCTACCCGAGTTACATCGGTTTCCTGGTTCCCATATAGCCGGTAGGTCTTCGGTACTGTTCTAGCTTGTTCAACAGGCCCGCACACGGCTCGTTCCTCAATCGACACAAGCGGAGCTATAGCACACAGGCCCCAAAGTCCTGCTGCCCTTACTCTCCGCTCGGTCTCATTTTTCTTGCCATGTGTTTCATTTGCTATCTCTATCCGAGCGATGTGCCTCTAGCCTATTCTCGCGAGTAGTTCCAACTACTCGACTTGTACCGAATCCTACTCTATCTTAGCATTGCATTGGCTAACGAAGTTTTCAATCCTAATCCCAACCCATGGTTTTCTTGGCTATGCATTTGGGTTTCAAACAAGACTCTAATGCAAGAGATAAGTGGTATTCAAAGGAAGTGCTCAAAACAATAAAAATTTTGTAAAGAGGTTAATGCAAACCGGAGCTTGCCTTGCTGCTCTTGGTCGTAGGCTAGCTGCTCTTCCGGAGTAACGAAGTCTAAGACTTCGGGTTCCTCCTCGACCTTAGCGACTACATGAGATAACAAGTACATGTATTAATTTAAATGCATTTGAATTGAATTTAAACTTGTGAAGTTTATAAATCTTACTAGACAGACCCAATGACTCTGAAATTTTTACTGTGGTTTGTTTACATCCTAAACAGAGACTTGGCCAAGTTTTAGTTGCAGGAAAGCTCATTTGAGCCCTCCACAAATAATTATGTACTTGACCTTAAGTGGAGCTCTTAGGGTTTTCTAGGAATTTTCATGGAGTAAGCCATGACTTTCTGAAAACTAGATTTTTAGAGGGTTCTAATGGAGTTGGTCTCACTTAATTTGAAGGACCCTAGATAAAGATATGAGCTAAACAATTTCAGAGCAATTCTGAAAATGTTTCTGAAGATTTTTCATTTTCTCTGTAACAGTTTCATTAGTCACCCCCTTAGGTGGATCAAATGAGCTCAAATGGATCTGAATTTTTTATGGTAGCTCAGGGATATTTTAGTGAACATCTCAGAAAAATTTCAGAATTTTCCTCCCAAGGGTTCTCCAGTTAAAATTCTAAACAGTTTAAACTTTGAAGAATTAATTCTGGAAAATAGGGATTTTCATGAAGTGAAACTTGATTTTATGGAAAGTACTCAGAGAGCTGAATCCAACAAAATTTGGTTCACTTGATTTGGAGTTTCCTAGCAAAAGTTATGAGGATTTGAAGTTTGAATGAAATCTGAAAATCGGGAAAAGTTTAAATCACTGCACATGGGACCCGGGGCTACGTGTCAGCTCCTCATCGGTTGACACATGCGGCTACTGAGTCCTTCGCACGCAGCCGCACCTGATCCGTGCCACAGCAGATTCCGGTTTTAAAATATCTTCCGCTGACAGCCGGGACCCATCCCTTCGTCTTCCTCCCGCCAGTTCCCAGCGCGCACCCGCGCTCTCCGCTCGCCGGAGCAGGCTGTAGCTCGCCGGCCGGCCGTTCCCGGCCACCGTCCGAGCTAAAACTCGCCTCCAGTGCGTTTAGGACCCTGGGGAACACGATGGTGAGGTGCTTTGGGACTCCCAATGACCGGAAGGTGGCCGGCGACGTGCAGCGGCCTCAGTTGAGGTTCGGCAGCGTCGGCCGGGGGTTCTAACCCGCCAAAACCTGTACCGACGAGCTATACAGCACCAGTGCACCTCTAGGAACCTCGTCAAGGCCTCAAAGGTGTTCAGAAATGGCTGCAAGGTTGTCAGCACCGTGAGACCGATCGTGTCCGCCATGAACGCCCTTGATCGAGCTCGAAATCCGTCGCTCCTAGCCGGTTTCATGCAACGGATGCTAAAAGGAAAATGATTGCCGGCTAGTCCAGCGCCTATGTGCCAAGTTTGATTACCGAAGGAGGATCAGAGAGCGGAAATTTGAAAGAACCGTACCGGATGCTCGGGTTGAGGTCACCGGAGCAAAATCTGGAAATTCCCAGTCGCTGCTTCACGGTTGGCTCCACAAATTGGAGGAGAGCAGCACGGTGGCCGTGCGCTTCCGTTCCCACTATTACTGGGCCATGAAAGTCTCTGTGGAATGCTGTCCACGAACGCCTGATCACGTTCTTGAGATCGGTTGCGGCGGACGGCGCTGATTACAGGAAAAGGAGGCCGACGCTCGTTGGTTTAGGCGTCGGGGAAGTAGAGGCTGATCTCAGGGTGCTGTCTAGCCACTCGGGGGAGGAGAGGGTGCGATGTTTCCGCGGTTTCTCGATTGAACAGAGAGGCGGAAGGCAGAGGAGCTCTGTGTTTGCACGCGAGGAGAAAGCAAGCGATGGTCGCTTCGGCAGAGGGCGTGGAGCGCCTTAAGAAGGGCTCAGAACCGACCTGCACTCGCGCGTGGGCGAGCAGCTGGTGGCACGGCGGCTTCCCCTTGGTGGCACTCTCGGAGAAGGCCCGGCGACCCGAGTGCCGAAGTCTCAGTCGGTTAAATTGCTTCAGTGGCTGACATGTGGGCCCCATCTCCCTTTTTACCTCTGAACTTAACTCCCTCTTACTGTTGTAAACAGTAATCCCCTTATACCCATGATGATTTGAATTATCTACCCCTGAGCCACTTGAATGGTATAGAATTCAAACTGGGTTTGGTTTGACTAAATTTCAGCACATATTCAGTTTGAAATTCAAATAAAGTTTGAATCTTCTAAATTTAGCTCATGTCAAGATCAACTCCAAATGGAGTGAAAATTGGTGTGTGAGCTCACAAAAATGTGTTGAGTAAGAATATGCCTCCCACTTTTGAATTCATGGGATGACAACAGTTTGAATTTGAATTTTAGTTCAAACCACCCTCTTTTTAGCTATACCCAAAAGGACTTCAAAAAGGTTTTGAATTTGGGTGAAACTTGGCATGGACATTCCTAGCAATTTGTAGGAGTTTTTCATATGCCCAGCCCCTAGATGATGCCTGTGGAAAATGCCACTTTTGCATTGTGTAAGTTTGTTATCTAATGATCATGTTGATGGTGGTTACTTGCTCTTCAAATGTGTTCATCAACTTTCTTCAAATGATGTGTGTGTGTGGTGATGAACACTTGAATATGTGCCAAAAACATAGGCCCTTACATTATTTTGCAATCTAAATTCTACTACTCAAATCAACTCAAAATGAGCTGAAAATTTTACAGGAGGTCAAAAATATCCTATGGAATTCTGGAAAGATTGGGGGATTTTTGGATGAACCAAACTCCCTCTAAAAATATTTTACTGAAAAGTTTCAAAGAATTTTCCAGAATTAATTATTGACTTTCATACAAATTGGATTGCACATTTGGATATAGTTTTTCAATCTGAACCAAATCCAATTTGAATCATCTAATTTGGAGTTCCCTAGAAAAGATATGCCCTCCTAAAGTTTGATTGAAATATGAAATTCAAATAAATCGGGGAAATTTCAAAACCCTGACAGTGGGGTCCGGGCTACGTGGCGCCTCCTCAGACAAAGCCACACGGGCCACTGAGTTTCACCACGCAGACACAACTCGATCCAATGCCGCAGAGGATCCGATTCAGTTCAACCGAGTGACTGACGCATGGGGCCGTGCTGAGCTTCTTCCTCCTCCCGCTCCCACATGCCCGTGCCACCCCCACGCCGGAGCTCGCCGGAGCACGTTCTCCCAACCACCCCCAGGCCCTAAACTCGGTGCCAGTCCCTCAATCGACGTGAGGAACACATTGGGAGGTTGCCCCACGCCGGCGACGACCCTACCATTGCTAGCGACATGCAGCGGCTCAGTCCTGCTCCGGCAGCGCCGGCCCGACACCCTAACCCCTCTTACTCGATTAACTTTGGCTCTACAGAACCAGTGGAGCATGTATATCATCGACGTGGATGCAAATTGGATTGGTAGAAGCTCTAACTATGGTATCACCGTGCACCCGACGGCTTCCACCATTGTTGCCGTTAGAAAAACTTGAATTAGGCCGGCTACAGGGGGTTTCACGCTAGGGTTCCAAAGTGGAAAGGTTTCCTACCTAGTTTAGCTCGTGTGTTCCTGATTTGGTGAGCTCTAAACAATTATGGATCAGGAATTTGGAGTTTTCTTACCCGAAGGTAGTTTTGCACCGGCTGGAAGAAAATCCCAAGATACGCCAGCGACGATCAATGGCTCGAGCTAAGATTCGGAGGTGAGAAGCGTGAAGGTCCAGCGCGTCCAAAAGTGCTCCTGCTTGTAAAGGTCCCAAAATTTTGAATACAAAGGAACTGAAGTGGGAACACCCTTTGGTTTCAAGTTTGTAAAAATTGGGACTTGTTTAAATTTCTTTCCACATGTGATGATACACATGAGTGTCCCAGCACTCTAGCCTGGGATCAAGTGAGTGTTTTGGGGACAAAGTTAAATAAAACCCATGTGTAAGCTCTCTTGTGCCAGGGGAAATGAAATTCAGAGTTCGAACTCAAATTATTTAATTCAAATTGCAAATGAGGGCAACAAATTGGAAGGCAAACTGTTGTGCACAAAACCTCAATTGCAGCAGCCAAAACCAAAAGCAGATTTCATAATTGGATTCCTTAGGTCTAAATAAGTGGGTAGACAAAGTCTCATGAATTCTTGAAATGAGTTGCTACCCACTTGTCAAATGGACTTTAAATTGCATAGGAATTCAAATTCAAATGTGAAATTGGATGAAACTTGTCCAAACTTTCAAATTCAGAAGGGTTCAAACTTTCCCACTATTGAAGGGAGTCATTCTCCAATTTTGAGAAAAAAGTGAGGGGGTAAGGCGGACAGTGGGGCCCACATGTCATTGGGCAAAAAGTGTAACTTGCCCCCTGAGTCACCTCTATCTGTGTCCACTGAGCAACCGACGCTCTCGGTTCAGAAACGATTCAGACGTGACTCTTCGGGCGCCACCGCATGCAGCCCCGAGGCCACCGCCCTGTTTCCTATTCACGCTGGCGACCAACTTCACTGCTCCCTCTCACTCGGTGCGATCCACTCGACCCCAGCCGAGCTAACCGGGTGCTGGTTCCCTCGCTCGTGACCCACTCGAAAGCAACCGAGCCGAGTGAGCTCCGGGCAACACCGAGGGGTGGTCGGACACCTCTTCAGCAGCTGGAGCTTCTCCGTGGCTTGCTCAACGTGATCAGCAGCTTCAGACGTGACTCTCGCTGCTCACAAACCGGACACCGACGCCCTCTCCCTCCCACACAGAACAGAGCCCCCCCCCCCGCGCCGCCACTTTTGTTTTCCTCGGGAGATGGCTGCTCTCACTCGGACCGCACCCAGTGAAGAGAAAAACGACACCCTGTAATCGTCTAATACCTCATGGATGCACCCTCGAGCGCTCTAAACCCTCCCTCGGCCGAGCAAACCGATACCTAGGGGTGGCCGAGAGAAACCAATGGCGAGGTCTCCCGTGGACAGCTCCACAGAGAGCTTCTCGTGCCCGAGCAAGAGCATTTTCGGATGCGCTAGTCCTCGGTGATGCTCACCTCCGAAGCTCAGGCCAGGACATGGACGACAGAGCACGAATTCGAGAAAAGATCTCCGGCGGCCATAAACCGACCTTCCGGTAAAGCACTCTCAAATTCGATCTCAATTTTTGCTCATAGTTCTCCAAATCATTCACAAAGGACCGAAACTAGTCGACGAACATTTGTTCTTCACAAACCTAGCCTGGAAACGCTTGTAGACCGCACAAATTCTATGTTTCCCGAGCTCAAACATGGAAGGTGTCTCGGGTGCACGGTGAAGACCGATTTGCCGCTGTTGCCGAGCAATTCCAAGGCTATGCCGAGCTTCCCTAGCATCCAAGGATGCTGTAGAGCCAATTCCTCGAAAGTTTGGCGGGCTAGTATCACCGGTCGACGGCGCCGGACTTCCCCTGAGATGGCCGCACGTCGTCGGCCCATTTCCGGTGGTCTATAACCCATGCCAACCCCGCCAGCGTATTCCCCGACCCTGAAAATCCCCGGGCGGCGAGTCTCCGGCTGGGAGATGGCCAGAAACACCGGCCCGGTGAGCTCCGGCGAAGGCCCGGCGTCGGGATAGCGCGGGAGCGGGAAAGTAACCCGAGGAAGAAGATGACCCTGCGGGCCCCGCGTGTCAGCGACCGAGAGTTTAAAAAAACTGATCAGCTGTGGCGCGGTGATCCAGTGTGGCTGTGCGCCAAAATGGTGTGGCCCTGTGTGGCTTGAATCTCACTGGCTGCAATTTAAAACGTGGGCCCAAGTTCATTTTCAATAGCAAAACAATTCCAGTTTCAGCTCCATCTTGGAAAATTCATAACTTTGTGTATGAAACTCCAAATTAGGTGATTCAAATTGGGTTGGATTCCTTTTGCAAGTATCTATTCAAATATGAGTATGAAAGTCAATATTAAGTTCTGAATAATTCTTTTAAAATTTTCTGTTAAAAAAATTATTGAGGGAGTTTGATTTATCCAAAAATCCTGAAATTTTGCCAGAATATTCTTTAGGATATTATTGAACTTTCAGCAAAGTTTCAGCTCAATTGAAGATGATTTGTGTAGGAATTTCCAGAGTACAATCTGCTATACTCAAAATTATCCAGAAACTTTTGCAGAAAATAGTTTTCCTTTGTAAAATCAGTTCTGGAAAACCCATAGCTTCAAAAATCATAGGAAAATTCAGACATGCTATATTAGCCATACTTGAAAGAGTAGTTCATGTGATGGGGCATGAAAAGGTACCTTAGTCCAGAATTAATTCCTTGTAGCATAACTGCTTCTAGAATTATTCTGGGAGAACTACTCAAGTATAAAGTCTGAATTTTTTACCGAAGTACTTTCATGTGACCAGGAGCTCACCTGTAAAGTTTCAGCTCATATTGCACTTTAGATCTACCTGTTCTTGTTCTCCATGCTTATGTATATGAGCAACACATAGAGAATTATAGTGGGAATTATGGAAGACACAATTTCCACTCACATTAGCTGCAATTTGGCAAGCTAAGTCTCTGTGTAATGTATGACTTCGGGTGAAAATTTTGAAGTCATTGGAGATCAGGACTTTCAATTCCATTCAACCCATTTCAACTCATGTCACATGTCCATTAGGAACCATAGAACATGTTAATGGAAATTCTTGTGGCCATGTGGTTTTTCCTATAATTCCTCTGCACAACAGGGACAAAAACTTCATTTTTAGTACTCCCACACAGTTCCCTGTTATTAACAAATTGAGTCTTTACTTCTTTAGATTGCATAATAAGAACAGATGCATATACATATCAATAGGACTTACGACGGAGGCAACCAATGGAGAAGTTCGACTGAGTGATTCCATTGAAGTGGACCAGTTGACCAAGCCTCAAGGGAGACAAGACTCTAACTGAACTATATATAAATAGACCCTGCAAAACCGGCAAGCCCCGGTTTGCATTAAGCCTTTTATAAAGTTTTACTTTGTTTACATACGTAGTGTGAAGTGTGTTTGTGCGTTAGGTGTAGGGTGGCTGAATACCCAACTGCATAACAAGAATTTTTCCCCAAGAGTGAGGGTAGTGTCTATGGCCTCGAATAGACAGGCTATGCTTAATGATTCATAGGACTTCGGTACAAGTCGAGTAGTTGGAATCTACTCGCGAGTTAGGCTTGGGACACACGGGATTGGTTCGAGTGATGTGAGATCACCTTAGTAATGAAAATGAGACTTGGCAGGGGCTAGGGCGCAGCAAGAGGGAGTCTTCTGTGGGCAGCCCTGTCCGTGTCGATTGAGGACCGATCCATGTGCGTCCCACGCTAATCAAGTTTGAACGTACCGAATGGATATATGGGCCCCGATAAACCGATGTAACCTAAACCTCCGGGCGTCGAGGAATAGCACACCGATTTATAGGTGTAGGTTGAGGGAAGCAATGTGGAAATCTGCTAACGGGCATAGAGAGATGCTCCGTGTAGGGAACCTCCTGCCCGTCCGGTGCGACCGGTTCGACGTTTGGACTGTTGGGTGAAAGGTTGTCCCGTACGACATCGAGTGAGCGTGCTGTGCAGCTCCACGGGTGGGCGTACATGACGTGCTCTTTGGGTGTCCCTGTAGGTTTATATCGAGTCGATTCGCCGTCCCTCGCGGTGAAGAGTACCACTTGATCACTGAGTCGTGAGGTAGAGGCAACTTGCACTGAGATAAGGAATAACCACCATTGGTTTGAAGTTAATACTAGTAACATAATGTTATGTTTTTTGAATAGGTTATTGTAAATTCGATTCGTTTCCACCATGAGCAAGTTACATCAGCAGAAAGCGTTTCTTGTTTGATTGTGGACTCCCGATGTGAGGTGCCCAAGGTTATGCTTAAATTGCTGCTAATAACATTTGAAAGTAAGGACCCATTTTTAGGCGAGTTCATATGCAATGTACTATCCTATGTTAAGTTTTTACCATCATGTAGAGTTTCATGCTTAAGGCCGACGGTTAAGTCTTGCTGAGCGTTATGCTCACGGATACTATACAAGTTGTTTTACAGGTAATAACACTATGCTTCTGAGTACGGTTTTCCGATGAGACTCGGAACTCTCCGAGTGGTAAACTCATGGAAACCCTTTCCGCTGCTGTTGTCATCGTGATGCTAGTGAGAAGGGTCCGCGGGCTGGATGTCTTCTCTGTTGCTTAGCACAGATATGAGACGTGAGTTGTGTTAGTCTTCCGCTGTAGAGTATTTTGAGAAATATTTGTAGAACTTACACTTTGCAAGCTTCCGCTTGGTTTATGTAATATGATGTTTTATTGTGTGTGCTGTTGGGTGCCGCATCGCATGGCACCACCCAATGCGATTCCCGGGCGAGGTGCCCCGACCCGTGACTGCACGGGCGGCCTCGGGGTCCTGACACTGCTTCGGCGTGATAGCCGCCGTGTGGTGATGTCCACGTAAGCCTTTACCTTCGGTTGAGTTCGGGCGCCCGTGAAGAGTTCGTTTCTTGTGTGGGGAGGCCCAAAATCGCTCGGTGGTGCATCGAGGAAGTAGAGGGAAGGTCCCCGGTGCGGTTTTGCTACTTCTTGAGGAGTTGCATGCATGAGAACTGCCGCCTCACGGTCAACCGAAGGTGACGGCCGCGTCTCTGTTCAGTTCTTGCGCGAGGGGAAAGAACGGCCTCGGTTTTTCGGTGTTGTGCACGAAAGGATCAGCATGTGAGCAGAGAACTGCCGGCTCACGGTCAACCGAAGGTGGCTGCGGCGTCTCTGTTCAGTTCTTGCGAGAGGGGAAAGAACGGCCTCGGTTTTTCGGTGTAGTGCACGAAAGGATCAGCTCGTGAGCAGAGAAGGGAACAGGCAGGTCTCTAGCATGATGGCACATCGAGGAGATGTCCCTCGGTTGCAATCCGGTGTTGCACGGCGATGGCTCAGTCTGCCTTGGTGGCCTTCAAGTGGAAAAACAGAGACTGAACCCTTCAGGTGTAAGTTTAGTTGTGCCAATGACAAGTGGGCCCACTCCCCCTCCTGATCCTCCCAAAATATCTCAAATTTGGTAGATCACATAATTAAATTATGTGGAGTTTGAATCTGGAATACATCTGGATAATTGAGCAAGTTTGATCCGAATTCAAATTTGTATTCTGAATTCTCATGCAAATTAGAATCCTCTTTTAATTGACTAGCAAAGTACCTCCAAGATTCATGAAGCTTTGCATCCCCTAACTTGGACCTGGGGAATTCAAATATGAAATCTGATTTTTAATTTAGCTGCTGCAAATGGGATTCCTACCACAACAGTTTGCATTACTATTGTGCTACACCATTTGAAATTTGAGTTGAACAAAATGAGTTCAAAATCTGAATTTTAAACTTTATCTTGCACATGACAACTTCACACATTGTGTCTAAATGGACTTTAGTCCCAAGCATTCAATTAAATATTTCAGCTTGTGTGGTTGGATCCCCATGTGCATCATCACATGTGGAAAGTTTAAACAAGTCCCAATTTTCACAAATTTGAAACCAAATGGCATTCAAACTTTGTTTTTCTTCATTTACAAATTTGGTACCTTTACATATATGCATGAAATATGAATACATGTTCTTGTTTCTAATCATTCCCGGTCGTAAACATCGACAAAAACAGTTAGGGGTATTTCTTAAACCATTGATTGAGGAGTTAAAAGAATTATGGACCGGAGTAGAAACGTATGATAGATACAAAAAACAGAAATTCAACTTGCGAGCAGCATACTTGTGGTCAATTCATGATTTTCCTGCATACAGGGTTTTCTCAGGATGGAGCACACACGGCAAACTTTGTTGTCCAATTTGTGGTCGGACTCGGATTTTTTTAGACTTACTAAAGGGGGCAAAGCGTGTTTCTTTGATTGCCACCGAGGCTTTCTACAGAGAAATCACCCATTTAGAAGGCAGGACAATACATTTCAGAAGGATATTATTGTAACAAAGGGTCCTCCAAAATGTTTGGCTAGTGCTGAGATTGCTGCATGGCTCAGTAAACTTGTCCCTGTAGGTGATGGATTTGTTGGTTTTGGTCACGAGCACAATTAATTGGACTCGTATATGTGGCTTATGGGATCTCCCTTATGCTAAGTCATTGTTTCTGCTACACAACATTGATGTGATGCACCAGGAACGTAATGTAGCCGAAAGCATCATTAGCACATGTTTCGATTTCAAAAAGACAAAAGATAATCCAAAGGCTCGAAAAAATTTAGCAGAGATCTGTAATTGTCCGACTCTAGAAGTTAGACAGGATGGTAGTGGAAAACAAATGATGCCACATGCTCCTTATTGCCTTAAAGTTAGTGAAAAGAAAGAAGTCCTAAAGTGGTTGCAACAATTGAAGTTTCCTGATGGTTATTGGGCTGGTTTGAGGCGCACGGCAAATCATGAAAATTGGATACTAAATAATCTTAAAAGCCACGATTATCATATAATCATGGAAAGACTTCTTCTAGTAATGTTCCGTGGATATGTGCATCAGTACGTGTAGAGAGTACTTGCTGAACTTAGTTTTTTTATAGACAATTATGTGTTGAGGAAATTATAATTCAAATGATGGAAAAATTGGAGAAAGAAATAACTTCACTCATATGCAAAATGGAGAAGGTATTCCCGCTAGGATTTATGAATGTAACGGAACATATACTTATGCATTTGCCTTACAAAGCTAAAGTTTGTGGGCCCGTGCAATATCAGTGGATGTACCATATTGAAAGGATACTAAAGAAACTTAGAGCAATAGTTTTGAAAAAAAAACAAGATATATTGGAGACTTGCCACAATCATTCAGGTATCGGTGTTCAAACACTCTTTCGCTGGTTGTGCCTCCGCAACAGAGATTGTGGATCGCTCCTATCGGTGACGGTTAGTAAATATTAACTCAGTATTGAATTGGAGATACAAACTTTTCGACAAATACCATGTGTTGTTTAATTGAGTTGAAGGCAATGGGATGACTTGGATTGGGATGACCGATAACACCGCAGGCAGCCTAATGTGGTGTTTGGTGCCATATGTCACCACAATTATCCAGGCCTTGTAACGATGAAAGGTGAAGAGAAACCTGCAACAAATTAGGAGCACTACAAGATTGCTTCACATGTTGTGCATGAAAATGTGGCAGGAGTTGTCTGGCGTTATTTTTGGGTATGTTTTTCCTAGATTGCATAATGTTTATTTTGATTATATTTTTTCTAATACATCTAATGTTGTATTTGTAGGAATGATACGGCTTGTTCGAGGATCATGACGCTGCCCTCGAGTCTAAAGTGCACAAAGTATTCTATAAAGCTGTGCAGAAAGTTGTGAATGACATGATATATAATGCTCGGATGACGGCTGTGTGCTTATACTAGAAGGAGAGGCTTGGACATATGATGAACAAGGGAATGGGAGCTTCAAAATTTACCTAGAGGGTGATCAATACTGTCAGGTAGTGATTCCTTAGATAGTTAAGTGTTCTGATGCTTATTATGCTTTGTGTACTTATTGGGCATCGAGGGAGTATCAAGAGAAATTCACCTCCAAGAGAACCAATCGAGAGTCCAATGGTCAAGTTCTCCATCGTTACGGTGGAGATGGTCATATTCATCTTTTGAAAAGAATGGTAAGTTTATTATATTTACAATTTGTTTTTATTATGTCTGCTTTTGTGGAACTAAGTTTATAATATGTCTCTATAAGTTGCTGAAACTGGCGAGGAACCCTCTTTCATCGATGCTTATATAAGAGGGCAGAGGCACTGATGACAGTCAATTGTGCACTTTGACAACCACTGAGAACTTGGTATGTCATATTACTCAAATTAATGATTAAACAACACAGTTATTGTATCATTGCTTTACAATTATTTTTTGGTTTAGGAGAAATATGCTAAAATGGTGGTTCGACGTCACGGGGATGAATATGATGTAAGGGCCTAAGTTTTTGGCACATATTCAAATTATTCATCACCACACACACACTTCATTTGAAGAAACTTGATGAATACATTTGAAGAGCAAGTAAACACTATCAACATACCCATTAGAGAATAAACTAACAAAATACAAAAGTGGCATTTCCCACATGTATCATCTAGGGGCTGAGCTTGTGAGAAACTCCAACACCTTGCTAGGAATGCTCATGCCGAATTCCATCCAAATTCAAAACCTTTTTGAAGTCCTTTTGGGTATAACTAGAAAGAAAGTGGTTTGAACTCAATTTTAAATTCAAACTATTTCCATCCCATGAATTCAAAAGTGGGAGGCATATCCTTACTCAGCACATTTTTGTGAGCTCACACACCAATTTTCACTCCATTTGGAGTTGATCTTGACATGAGCTAAGTTTAGCAAATTCAAACTTTATTTGAATTTGAAACTGCATTTGTGCTGGAAATATATTCAAACTCTTTCCAATTTGAATTCTATCCAATTCAAATGGCCAGAGGGTAGATAATTCAAATGACCAGGGTTATTTGGGTGTCTACTGTTTAGGGCAGTGGGGAAAAATTCAATTTCAGAGGTTAAAACCGGAGTGGGACCCACATGTCAGCATCACCAGTGTTTTAACCGACTGAAGTCACCGCAGCTCAGTTCTTGCGCGTGACCGCGCGAGTGCCATGGCGATTTCCCACTGCTGCCACCTCCTAGTCGCCGATCAGCGCCCGAAGCTGATTCCTCAGCTATATATCTTCGAGCTGCCACCGGCAGCGAACCATTTCCCCACTGCCTCGACGTTTCCAGCGCTGAGAAGACCGAGCTAATCGCCGCACAGCTCCACTGCATCACCTCGCCGTCGACCGGCCAACACAGTCCCTTCCACCGAGAGCTGAGGCCACAAATGGTGACCCCGGTCCTTGCTCAACGTATTACAGCCCTCAACTGCTCGTGATCAGCTTCGGTTGAGCTTGTCCGAGCCGATCTTCCATTGCTCTGTCAACCCGAGAGCTCCTCCAACTCGACGCCGTCGCCCGAGTAGCGCAAAGCTTCTTCAGCACGACAAACGTGTCTCTGAGGTTAGCATCGAGGTCTAGTAGCTATTCCCGAACTCCCTGGGTCCCTCTTAGCGCCGGTTAACTGGAATTTCCATTTTTCCCGATGATCACCGTATAGAGCGCCGAGGACCAAAACTCAAAATTCATCTCGATCACTTGATCCCTTGTAATCTTGGTTGAGCTGAAGCTAGGATAGCATCTCACGGTCACCTCATACAAATCCTAGCGGTGATGATCAACCCAGTGAGCAGAGCACCGGAGTTTGGCCATCGCCGGTGAAAAAGGCTTGGATCGCCGGTGAAGTCTACTTTCCCGGCGATCTCCGGCCAAGAGCAAGGCAGGGTTAGCTTCCCCGTGCCCTAGTGGTGCTTTGCAACCCATTGGATGATCATTTCCACCGCCGAGACGAGGTAGCACCGTCGGACCCGAGCTTATCTTCTGCCTGTGCCGTCGCCGACTAGGTTTCCGGCGATGTCTGTCACACCCGGTTTTTCCGAAGAAACAACCAAGTGAATATCACATGTATGCCAGGATCATTTTCTCATACATGTGATGACAAATAGTGAAGCATCATTTATTACAAGCCAGGTGTCGAATATAAATAAGTCTTACATCGCAAATGTCTCAATGGACACTAATGCTTCATCACAAGTAAATAAACTAGCAGCGGAATATTATTCTTTTAGGGCTCCATCACAGGCGTTGCCCGGGGGTCTTCATGAACCTAAAATCCTTCCTCGGGTCCAAAATCTTGGTCATTATACACCACCTCATTATCTTGACCTGAGCAGCAATATAAACCAACAAATATGCAAGATTGAGTACCAAGGGTACTCGGCAAGTGTGGGAAAATTGTATCATGCATGGCTAGAACAAGGAGAGGTTGAACTCATGGTTAAAGCACTACGCAATTAATACCTATCACCTTAGCTTATTAAGCACCTACATTACTACATAGGTGAAATGGTCCCAATCTCCCATCCCATCATTGTAATCCAATAACCATAACATCATTACCAATGTTAAGCTCCCCGCTTAACTTCCAAAACCATCATTCCTCTAATCATGAATAAGTCCAGGCCGCTCTTAACCGTGAGCACGGCTGTCAAGACAGTTTTGACTCTGCAGAGTTTGTACCACTGTACCCACAAGTAGTGATTTCATCCCCCGTTGCCGGGTGGACTAAAAGAACCTCCATTATGCCAGTGGCTACGATCCACATTCACACTTCCCAGGTGTGTAGCCAGGAGATCACTACGAAGCCTTTACAAAGGGATTCCCGACGAGCGTGGGCCCACTGAGGTTTCACCCCTAACAGCATACAAGAGGCTCCAACCCCGCTGCAGTGGCCCCCTCTTGAGCCTTGCGGTTCATATGGTAGTCCAGCTGACACCTACTCCCCGCACCATCCAACACACCCATACTACGCCGGGGATACACCTAATTAATTGGCTAAGCTGCCCCATCTCAGCATGTGGTTGGCACTGTAAAGCCGGGTTACATGCTCCATGAACCGGTCCTTAGGATCCAGGCAAGTACTAAACACAAACCCAAGTCTCGTGCACCCAACACACAACCAAAACATCCAACTTGCCTTGATCCCTACATCTACATAATTCACAATGTCTCATTCAAGAGTATGGTAAAATAAACTGATGATCTCATATCCCATATATCCCATTCTAAGCATGGCTAAGCATATGCATGTAAATAAATGACATGACCAAATAAATCCCAACCCAAGCTTCAAGGAAACAAGGTAATGCAATTCTAGGGAAACTTTCCTAGCATGGCTTTCATATTTCATTTGACAATGCAAATAATTCTATCTACACATCCTAGCATAGGATCAAAGTGGTCAAGGACACTTGCCTCCTTCTTGCTGCTCTTGAAATGGGTAGTCCTGATCTTGGAAATGAATAACTTGTTCTTGAACAGGTTCTACTTCATACCATCACACATAGCAAAAGAAAAACAACAATCCATAAGACATAGTTCACACTTACACTTCATACAAACCACACATTCATATTTATGAAATTCATTCACCATTATATGTGTTGGGGTTACTTTATGTGTGTTAAGTTGTGGCTTGTATGCACTTTTAACCATGTATATATGATTCCTACTTTTGTGTCCACATTTATACTTACACACTAGATTTATATGGGTTTCCAATAAATTTCTTATATTCAACTACTTCACCTTTTTACTACCAAGTGTGTATGAAAAGTATTATTCTTCCCCATATGTGCCTTCATAATTTCTACCAACCCTAAACTGAATCCTTTGTATTTTAGAAACTCCATTTATCATTTACTAGTTGCTATATTTTCAGATTTATATTCCTATGCATAATTGTGTATTTTACTATGAAATTAGTAACACACATCATCTAAACAGTATAGGTTCTGGTCCTAAATGATTTAATAACATCTTTTGACCTTGGCTTCTGATGTAGACTATTTCATAATTATTTTTCCTATTTTTCTATAACTATTCTTTACTTAAAAATGTGTCCCTATACTAATAAATGTGAATAATAGATAAACAGATTTATTTCAGTCCAAAAATATACTTTTATCTCACTCCAAAGTTTTCTAAGTACTGAGGAAGTTTTTAATTAATTTTGACAAATATGTTTGTCCCCCTTTTTAATTTTTAAACACTAGTTACATATTCAATTTTCTAAATTAAATACTAAACAGGGCTAGAATAATGAATTCACCCTATTACAGGGTCTATAATATTATTTTCATAATTTCCAGGGGTCTAGCTACACTTATCAGAGGTGTTTTTCCTAATTTTTATTAAGTCCAGGGGCTAAAACTGATTTTTAAATGAATTTACATGATTTTCTGGAGTTCCAGGGGCTAGATCTGAAGTTTCCGGGGCTAGCTCTCAATTCCAGAGAACCCCAGGGGGTAGCACGTAAGAATTCCAGTCTTTATAATGCGGGGTTGACGTGGACCGTCCGATTCTAAACTGACGGCTGAGATTATAACATCGAACCGGTACGCGGGGTTTTAAAGTCTACCGTGCGATTTAAAATAAACGGCGCACAAGCGGCCACGTCGCTCTGATCGAGCGCGGGCGGCGCTGCCGGCGGCGCACGGCGGCGGGAAGCGGCGATCTCGCCGGAAAGTTTCAGATCCTCGAGAATTCTGCCTAAAACTGTGATCTTATGGCATAGATCGGTAGAGGGGAGGTCAGGGATCTCACCTCGGGGGTTTTCTCGAGCTCGGGGGTCCTGGAAAGTGATCGGCGGCGAGGTCCGAGGCAAAACCACGGCGAAGCTCGTCGGCGCTGTGTTTACACCGTAACCCTCCGAGTTTTCTGCACCTGCAAAGTTCCCCGGAGGCGGTGGATCAAGACCAGCGAGTTAGATCAGAGTTTCCGAGCTTAGATCGGCCAGAATTCACCGGCGAAGTCTCGGTGCTCACCGGAGTGAAAATCGGCGATCGCGTGAGAAAAACCGATCGGGGCTGGGGTTTTTATAGCCGGGGGAGGGCGGTGGGTCAGTTGTGATCGAGTTGGATTCTTCTGGGACCGGAATTCGGCTGAGGAACGCGGTTTTTCGATCGGTTAAGATCGCGCGCGCTCGGGAGGAAAAGTCCGGGGTCGGCGCGAGCGAGGTTGGGGATGACAGGTGGGTCCCACCTGTCTGTGTGAGAGAGCGCGGGCGCGCGGGGGCGGGCTGGCGCGGGGAAAACTGGGCCGGCTGGCGGGTTTCGGCCCACTGGCCGGTTTTTTTCCCGTTCTCTTTTTCTTTTTCCATTTCTTTTCTGTTCTGAGTATAATTTGAATTCCAGTTTGAATTTGAATTTTTGCAAAACATGCAACACGTCCAAAAATTTTTAAATTCCCCTCTGAACATGGTTTAGAGTTTTGAATCAAAATTTGGGGTGTTACAATGTCGAGGTCTGAGAAGGTGCCCGGCGTGTGCGCCGTGCTCCAAGGATCACGTAGGAAGAAACCGCGTCGAAAACTAGGCAGTAGCGGCCGAGAATGAACCGCGCCACCGTCGCTGGACGTCGCACGCTCGGGCGCTGGCGGGAGGTAGACGAAGGCACTGTGCATGGGACCCACGTGCAGTGTTTTAAACATTTCCTGATTTTCAGTTTTAGTTCAAACTTCAAAGCCACACAACTTTTGCTAGGAAGCTCCAAATAGAGTGAACTAAATTTTGTTAGACTCAGCTCTATTAGTACTTTCCAGCAAATCAAGTTTCACCCTATAAAGTCCTTATCTATCCAGAATTAATTCTTCAAAATTTAAACTGTTTAGAATTTTAACTGGAGAACCCTTGGAGGAAAATTCTGAAATTTTTCTGGGATGTTCACCAGAATATCTATGAACTACCATAAAAATTTTAGATCCATTTAAGCTCATTTGATCCACCTAATGGTGCGATTAATAAAACTGTTCCAGAGAAAACAGAAAATGTCCAGAAACATTTTCAGAATTTCTTTGAAATTGTTTAGCTCATATCTTTAGCTAGGAACCTTCAAATTAAGTGAGACCAACTCCATTAGAACCCTCTGAAAATCTAGTTTTGAGAAAGTCATGGCTTGATCCATGAAAATTCCTAGAACACCCTAGGAGCTCCAAATAAGGTCAGTTACATAATTATTTGTGGAGAGCTCAAATGAGCTTTGCTGCAAATAAAACTTGGCCAAGTCTCTGTTTAGGTTGTATCCAAACCACAGTAAAAATTTCAGAGTCATTGGCTCTGTCTAGTGAGACTTATAGTCTTCACAAGTTTAAATTCAATTCATATGCATTTAAATTGATACATATACATGTTATCTCATGTAGTCGCTAAGGTCGAGGAGGAACCCGAAGTCTTAGACTTCGTCACTCCAGAAGAGCACCTAGCCTACGACCAAGAGCAGCAAGGCAGGCTCCGGTTTGCATTAACCTTTTTACAAATTTTTACTGTTTTGAGAACTTACTTTGAGCACCCACTTACTTCTTGCATTAGAGTCTTGTTTGAAACCCAAATGCATAGCTAAGAAAACCATGGGTTGGGATTAGGATTGAAAACCCCGTTTAGCTACTGCAATGCTAAGATAGTGTAGGAATCGGTACAAGTCGAGTAGTTGGAACTACTCGCGAGGATAGGCTAGAGGCATTCGACTCAGGTAAAGATAGCAAATGAAAACATGGCAAGAAAAATGAGACCGGGCGTAGAGTGAAGGCAGAAGGGCTTTGGGACCTGGGTGCTACAGCTCCGCTTGTGTCGATTGAGGACTGAGCCCTGTGCGGGCCTGTTGAACAAGCTAGAACAGTACCGAAGACCTACCGGCTATATGGGAACCGGGAAACCGATGTAACTCGGGTAGCTGGGTATTGAGACATTGCCTGTCGTACAGAGGGTAGGTTGAGAGCTCGAGATGTAAATCAGCTGGCAGCACTGCAGATGCGCGCGCAGAGACCTCTAGCTCACGACGATAGGACCAGTTCAATATTTGGCTGATGGGTGAAAGGTGGTTGCGTACGACGTCCGTGATGGTTGCTGTAGGCAACATCGAGTACGGGCGACATGACGGGTTATTCGGGTAACCCTTCAGGTGTAAATCAATTATAATCACCGTCCCTCGCGGTCAGTGAGTACCACTTCTTCACTGTACCATGACGTAGAAAGAATAGGCTAGATACATGTTAAAAGTTTGCTGATTTGAAAGTTATACTTTGCTAATTAAAGTTCTTTTCAACTTTGGGCAGAGTACATGAGAGAAATGTGTTTCTTGTTTGATTGTGTCTCTCTCATGTGCCTTAGCGTAAGGTTCTCCACAACCTGCTGCTAAAACTTGAAAGTAAGGTTCAAATAATTAGGCGAGTCCTTTGCAACTTATTTTACCTCATGTACCCCTAAACACTTCTTGTAGAAGTTTCATATATTGGAGAGACAGGTCAGTCTTGCTGAGCCATCGCGCTCACTGCTTGTGTTTGAAGCTTTTACCGGGGTTTATGAGGAAGGGACTCCCGAGGAGGAGACAGAACCGTAGGAGGGGAACCCCGTCGAGTGGGAGTCGTGCCCGCCGCCGTGTTAGTGTGTGTGCGTGCTAGCGAGGACACGTTCACGGGCTGAACGTGAACTCGATGCGTAGTCTACGCCCGTGAGTGTAGATGGAACATATTTTGTTGTACAAATGTTCATAAACCAGTTTATCTAATAAAACTTTGCTTCTGCTTTGTATCTTTGATGTGCGTTATCTGGTGCTGTGCAACGCAGCACCCCTCAGCGTGATCCTTGCTCAACAAGGCCGTGGGGTCGTGTCAGCGTGGTATCAGAGCTCGCTTGAGGTTTAACGCACTACAAAGGTCATATTTTTCAAAAATTCGGTGAGGAACGAGTTAGTAGCCCATATAAGGATGTTATTAGTGTATAGAAAGTGGCATACTAACCTTTTTTTCTTATGTCGGAAAATCATGCATCTCGGGACACTTTATGTCTTGGGGGTGCACGTAAGCGCTGTCCACCAGTGCACCCAAGCTGAAGGGTGGAGCCCCACGGGTGGCAGGTAACCCGATCCCATTTTAATATCCTCTACAACTCTTCATGTCGTTTGGGGTATTCGAGCAACGTCTGTCCCTGGCGTGTTTTGTGCAATTTGGGAGACCCCGTCACGTGGTCAGTAACATGAACACGTAGTTCAAGGCGTGTTTGGCTTGAGAACATCCGGCCGGGTGTACGAACTGTATGGATACCGGGCTCTGTGTGCAGCCGAGTCTGACGATTGTTTAAGTTATCTGCAGGTAGTCTAACCAAGAAATGGTAGACATGTACCATCCGTGTTCCCAAGGAGTTGGCTGAACTGAAGACTCAGCTAACAGACCTGCTGGAGAAGGGTTTTATTAGGCCGAGTTCCTAGCCAGGGGGCTGTTCGGCATTATTCGTGAAGAAGAAAGACGAGACGTTGCGGCTTTGCATGGACTATCGTCCATTAAACGCCGTAACCATCAAGAACAAGTACCCATTGCCACGGATCGACATGTTGATTGATCAGTTGGTCAAAGCAAAGTTCTTTTCCAAGATGGACTTAAGATCGGGGTACCACCAGATTGAAATACGGGCTGAGGATATTCCGGAGACGGCCTTCTCGACGAGGTACGGACTTTATGAGTACCTGGTCATGTCCTTCGGCCTCACCAACGCTCCAGCTCACTTCATGTATTTGATGAACTCGGTATTCATGCTGGAGATAGACAAGTTTGTCGTGGTCTTCATCGACGACATATTGGTATATTCCAAGTCGGAGGAAGAACACAAGAAGCATCTCCGTATAGTCTTTCAATGGCTGCAGGATCACAAGCTATACGTGAAATTCAGCAAGTGCGAATTCTGGATATCGCAAGTGCCCTTTCTAAGGCATATTATCTCAGCACAGGGCATCACAGTAGACCCGAGTAAGATCACCCAAGTGCGGAATTGGAAGTCCCCGAGAACTGTTCATAAGGTACGGAGTTTCCTCGGACTCGCGGGATATTATCGGAGGTTCATTCTGAACTTCTCTAAGATTGCCAAGCCTATGAAAGAGCTGCTGAAGAAGGCTACCAAATATGTTTGGAGCCCAGCATGTGAAGCAGCGTTCAAGGCATTAGTGACACACCTAACATCAGCACCGGTTTTGGTGCAGCCAGACACAACAAAACCGTTCGATGTGTACTGCGATGCATCCGGCATTGGGCTCGAATGTGTGCTGATGCAAGACCGAAGAGTGCTCGCGTATGGATCACGGCAGCTCAGAAACCATGAGCAGAATTATCCAACTCACGACTTGGAACTCGCTGCCGTGGTGCTCGCACTAAAATGTGGAGGCACTACTGTAAGGGCCTCAGTTTTTGACACACAATTGAAGTGTTCGTCACCACACCACACACCTCATTTGAGGAAAGTTGATGAACACAAATGAAGAGCATGTAACCACCATCAACATGCTCATTAGAGAACAAACTCACACATTGCAAAAGGGGTATTTCCCACATGTGATATAGAGGGGCTGGACATATGAAAACTCCTACACATTGCTAAGGATGTCCATGCCAAGTTTCATCCAAATTCAAAACCTTTTTGAGGTCATTTTGGGTATAACTACAAAGAGGGCAGTTTGAAACCACATTCAAATTCAAACTGTTTTTATCCCATGAATTTAAAAGTGGGAGGCATATTCTTACTCAGCACATTTTTGTGAGCTCACACACCAATTTTGACTCCATTTGGAGTTGATATTGACATGAGCTAAGTGGGACAAATTCAAACTTTATTTGAATTCAAAACTGCACTTGTGCTGAAATTCATTCAAACCAAACCCAATTTGAACTTTGATCAATTCAAATGGCTCATGGGTGAATAATTTGAATTACCAGGGGTACTATGGGGCTCACTGTTTACAACAGTGATTAGGAGTGAATTTCAGAGGTTAAAACTGGAAGTGGGATCCACATGTCAGCCACTACTCCAACTCAAACCGACTGAGACTTTCTCACTCGGTTAACCGAGCCGCCGCTGTGATCGCCACCGAGGGGAGCCGCCGCGCCAGCAGCTGCTTGCCCACGCGCGGGCATGAGGCGGTGCAGAGCCTTCTTAAGGCGCCTCCCCCCATCCTCGGCCGAAGCATCACCCGTTTCTTCCCCCGCAAGAACTTAGCGCCGGCAAACACTTTCCGCAGCTCGGAATCGATCGGAGAGCGCTGATCACAGCTTCCTCCGTCCCCTCCAGAGCCACGGTAAGGTACTAGAGACCTTCCTCCGTCTTCCCCGCTGCTAGAATTCAGTTGAGACCGATTGAAATCGGTTATGCTGAAAGATCAATTCGGTGACTTAGAACCGCCGCACCTCGGGCTCCCGTGGACAGCCCAACCAGGGCGTTGTCATGCCCGAGCCAAGTCACCCTTGGACGCGCTGGTGACCGGTGCTGCTCACCCCCGAGCCACAGCCCGAGTGGTTGCTCACCGGCGGCGAATTTCCAGTTTTCCCCTTTCTGTGTGCAGAACGACCTTCGGGTGTGATTCCATCGAATTCGTGCTCTAGAAAGGATTAGAGGGCCGCAATCCGCTCTCACAAAAACTAGACACGGTAACGCACAAGTTGCCTTGACAACCCTTGGCCGGAGAACCTCTGTACCCGGCGTAATTCGAGGTTTACCAACGGCGGAACAAAAGGGAGGCATCGGGCGCACGGTGAGGACCTACTTCGGTCCTTCCCCGAGCTGCCTCAAGCTCATGTCGACCTTCTCTGAGGTCCACTGATGCTTCCCGACCGGTTCCTCGAGTAGTTGAGGTGCTAGGGAAGTCAGCCGACATGGCCGAAGTCTTTCTGAGGTGGCGGCTCGTCGCCGACCATGCACCGGCCATTGTCATGAGTAGCTGACCCCAGAATCCTGTTCCCCGAGTGAAAGTAGGCAGGGGTGGCCAAAATCGTGAAGTTTGGAGCTGTACAGAAGCCGGCGGCGAGCTCTCCGGCGAGGTCACTCGGCGGTGGAGCGCGGGCGTCGCGAGGTTGAAGAAAGGGGTGGACCCCAGCTGTCAGCGGCCGATATTTTTAATCAGGATCAGGCTGCGGCCTGGATTGGGTGTGCTGGCGCGCAAAATCTTTGTGGGCCGCGGTGTGCTGTCGCCTCGGCGTGCGACGCGTGTCCCCGGGGCCCACGCGCGAGTTTAAACTTTTCCCCCGATTTTCAGATTTCATTCAAACTTCAATCCTCATAACTTTGGCTAGAAGACTCCAAATAAAGTGAACCAAATTTTGCTGGATTCAGCTCTCTGAGTACTTTCCAGCAAATCAAGTTTCACTTCAAGAAATTCCTTATTTTTCCAGAATTAATTCCTCAAAATTTAAACTGTTTGGAATTTTAACTGGAGAATCCTGTGGAGGAAAATCCTGAAATTTTGCTGGGATGTTCACCAAGATATCCCTGAACTACCATAAAAATTTCAGATCCATTTGAGCTCATTTGATCCGCCTAATGGTGTGATTAGTGGAACTGTTCCAAAGAAAATAGAAAATGTTCAGAAACATTTTCAGAAGTTTCTCTGAAATGGTTTAGCTTATATCTTTAGCTAGGAACCTTCAAATTAAGTAAGACCAACTCCATTAGAACCCTCTGAAAATCTAGTTTTCAGAAAGTCATAGTTTGTTTCATGAAAATCCTTAGAGAACCCTAAGAGTTCCAATTAAGGTCAAGGACATAATTAATTGTGGAGGGCTCAAATGAGCTTTGCTGCAACTAAAACTTGACCAAGTCTCGGTTTAGGTTGTAACCAAGCCACAGTAAAAGTTTCACAGTCATTAAGTCTGTCTAGTGGGACTTACAAGCTTCACAAGTTCAAACTTAATACAAATGCATTCAAATTAATACATGTACCTCTCTTATCATGTAGTCGCTAAGGTCGAGAAGGAACCCGAAGTCCTAGACTTTGTTGTAAAAGTCCCAAAAATGTGTATGAATAAAAACCAAGGTTTGAGTTCATATGTGTGGCAAAGACATGAAAAATGGGACTTGCTAAAACTTTTCTTCATGCAAGGTAATACATGGATGAACATCCAACATGAGGTTCACCTTTTATTTAAAAGTGTTGAACCAATAAGGAGTTAAATACCCCTTTGCATGTAAGTTTAAAATTCAGTTTTGAAATTCAAAGTTCACACATATGGTGACCCAAAAACTTTGAATTAACATGCAGCCATATAGTTGAGTTTTTAGGGGAAAGGTTATCACCACCTTTCCATTTGTAGGGTGGGCTCAAAAAGGAGTGTAAGAGAAACATTTGTAAATTCTAGCCAAATTCAAATTGGTCATACCAATTCAAACTGAATTTGGAGAATTCGATTTTCTAACCCACAGTTTTAAAACTCAGAATTTTGAGAATTAAGAGGATCAGCTTGAGAAGATATTTGGGAGGAAATATGGAGTGGGACCCACATGTCATAGAGCTAAAGGAGGAGTCTTGCACCCTAAGTCTCAGCCCCAGTGGGGAAAATCGTCGAGCAGCACGTGGGCCAAGAGCTGCTCCCACCGTGGAGCCACGGGGGCGCTCGGCAGCGCCACCAGCTGCTGCATTTCCCCACACGCGGCGCCCAGAGGCGGTTCTACGACCTGATAAACCCCCCCTGGACGAAGCAAAGGCCGTCCCTTCTTCTCCTCCTCGCGAGCGCACGGCCAGTGATCGTCTTCCCCTCCGCCTCTCGGTCCGACCGGAAGAACGGCGAAACCACCACGCTCTTTCCTCCCCTGACCTGCTAAACAGCACCGCGAGCTCGGCCTCCACCTCCTGGACCTGCAAGCCAGCGAGCTGCGGCCTCCAGTGCCCGAGAACAACCGCCAATGCGGCGACCTAAGCCGAGGAAGTGATCGGGCGCTCGTGGACAGCCCTCCACAACGGGTTTCCCGGCCGAGCGATCACACCTACGGGCGTGCACGGGTGCGGTGCTGCTCTCAGCCCAAGCTCAGGCCATACCGTGAAGCATCGCCGGCGAATTTCAAAGTCTACCGATCACTTCTCCGGCGGACCAAATCGGGCGCACGGTGACGACCGATTTGCGGCATTTCCCGAGCCATTTAGGGGCCAGGCCGAGCCTTGCGATCATCCACTGGTGCTGTAGGGCTCGTCGGCACAGGTTTTGGCGGGCTGGATACCTCAGGCAACGCCGCCGAACCCCCACTGTAACTGTCGCACGTCGCCGGCCATGTTCCGGTCGTCGGCGGCCCTAGCAAACCCCACAGCCCTGTTCCTCGAGGTCCTAAACCCCCTGGCGGCGAGTTGTAGCTCCGGCGGTGGCCGGGAAGGCCGTTCCGGCGAACTTCCAGTTACTCCGGCGAGGGGGAGCGCGCGGGCGCGAGACAGGAAGCCGGAGGTAGGAGACGAAGCGTGGGCCCCGCCTGTCAGCAGCTCAGAATTCAAATCCGGGATCGGGTGTGGCCGGGATCCCGTGTGCAGGCGCGAAAAACCCCGTGGCCCGGTGTGGCCCAGTTCTGATTGGTTGGAATTCAAATAAGCGGGCCCAATGGGATTTTCAATAGGAAAATAATTCTAGACTTAGCTCAATTTTTAGAAATTCATATCTCCCTGTGGAAAACTCCAATTTGAGTGATTCCAATTGGGTTGGATTCATCATTCTGAGTTCTATCCAAATATGAACTCAGATTTGTATGAAAGTCAATATTATATTCTCGAAAATTCTTTGAAGGTTTTCTGAAAAAGAATTATTGAAGGAGTTTGGTTTATCCAAAAATACCCAAATTTTGCCAGAATATTCTTTAGCATATTGTTGATCTTGTAGCAAATTTTCAGCTCATTTGAAGATCATTTGAGTAGGAATTTGCTAAAAACAATCTGCTGTGTTCATAAGAGTCCAGAAACATTTTCAGAAAATGTTTCCCACTTCAAAAATCTGTTCTGGGCAATCCATAGCTCCAAAAATCATAGGAAAATTTAGGCAGGCTCTCTGAGACATACTTGGAATTCTAGTTCATCTAATTGGGCATGAAAATGCACATTACTCCAGAATTAATTCTTTTGAGCACAAATGCTTAAAGAATTGTTCTGGGAGAACTACTCAAGTAAAAGGGCTGAATTTTGGACCAGGTTAATCTCATGTGATCAAGAACTCACATGTTAATTATCAGCCCAATATGAGTCCTTGAACTACCTGTTCTTATTCTCCATACTTATATATAAGGGAAAAATACATAAGAGATATTGTGAGAATTATGAAGGATACAATATGACTCCACATTAGCTGCAATTTGGCAAGCTAAATCCTTAGGTAGTATAGAACCTTCTGTAAAAGTTTTGAGGCCATTGGAGTTCTTGTTTTTCAGTTGCACTCAAATCTTTTCAGCTTGTCAACTATGATCATTAGGGAAAATGATTAGTGTATAGCTAAGACCTTAAGGTCAATTTAGTTTATTTCTGTTCTTTGCACAACAGAGGCAAACCAAGCCATGCTTGGCTTTTCCACACAACCTCTGTTCTTAAGAAAGTAATTCTATAACTTCTTTCCATTACATTCTATAAAACATGTGCATATGCATCTCAATAGGAACCACAACGAAGGGGACTCAAAGGAGTGATTCATCGAAGTGGATCAAGCTACCGGAGAGTCAAGGGTGGATCTGCAAGGATACTAACTGCTTATATACGACTACCCTGCAGAACAGGCAAGCTCCGGTTTGCATTTAACAGCTGTTAAGTTTTTATTGTGTATTCACCTTTGGTTAAGATTTGAAATGTGCATTAGGTCTAGTGTTTGATACTCCTCTTGCATAGCCAAATGACCCATGGAGTATTGGGTAGGTGTCTTTCACCATGTAGAACTGCCATGCTTAAGTACGGTTCGGTAGAAGTCGAGTGGTGAGATGCTACTCGCAGATTTAGGAACAACAGGGGCATACGGGATTGGTTCGTAATTGAATTAGCAAGTTAAAGTTGAGACCGGAAGGTTGTAGCAGCAGCAGGACATAGGGGCCTGGGTGCTGTAGACCTGTCCGTGTCGGTCAAGGACCGATCCGTATGCGGCCCTGTTGAACAAGTTTGAGTTGTGTACCGGACTCATGCTGGCTATATGGGACCCAGTAAACCGATGTACCTCGGGAAGCTGTCGTTGGGACTTTTCGGGTCGCCTCAGGCGGACGGCCGGTGTGCAGTATGTGGGGAATATTCTCATGACATCTCACGTCGGAAGGTGCACCATGAGAGTAGCTACTGTACGGGGCGACTTGATCGATTCAGCGGGGGTGAAACGGGGGAAAGGCTGCCACGTACGACGTCAGTGATGGTTGTTGTAGGCAACGTCGAGTACGGGCGTACGTGTCGTGTAGTCCGGGTGTTATTGATTCGAATCACCGTCGTTCGCAGAATGGACCGAGCATACTTGTTCTCACAGTCGTGACGTAGTAAGAACTTGCATGAGAAAGGAACTAATCATTTTGATGTGAAGTATTATACTAGTGTTGTATTGGATCTCGATGAATAGGCTAGTGCAAACTCGATTCTTTAATGCCATGAGCCATTTACATCGGGGGAAAGCGTTTCTTGTTTGATTGTGGACTCTCGATGTGGCGTGCCCAGGGTTACTTAAAATGCTGCAATTAATAACTGAAAGTAAGGATTCACTTTTAGGCGAGTTAATTATGCTTATGCCATCCTATGTTAGGTTCATAACCTCACTTAGAGTTTCATGTTTAGGGTGACGGTTAAGTCTTGCTGAGCGTTATGCTCACGGATGCTATCCGAGTTGTTTTGCAGGTATTTGACTCGATGCCTATGAGAAGGGATGCCGATGAGACTCGGGAACCTCCGAGTGTTTACTCAAAGAGCATCCTCGCCGCTGCAGATTGATCTTTGTGTTGCTAGTAAGAAACGTCCGCGGGCTGGACCGTTTCTTTGTTGCTAGTTTAGATATGAATCGTGAGAGTGATAGTCTTCCGCTGTAGTTTACTCTGATATATATTTATTTGTGAAACAATCTTGTACGCTTCCGCAAACTATTTATGTAATATGATGTGTGTTCATCGACCCGTGTGATGTTGGGTGCCGCATAACACGGCACCACCCAACGAGGTCCCGTGGGGCCGTCTCAGCGTGGCATCAGAGCCTTTTACACATGGTATCAGAGCTGCGTTGGGAACAGAGCACGGATTGAGCATCATATTATGTCAAAAACATAGGATACGGTGAGATAACGGTACTAGGCCCTCATAAGGACTATTATTAGCATATTATGAAGGTGGCTACCTAACTTATGTGTTATGTCGGAAAATCGTGCATCTCGGGACGTCTATGTCTTGGGGAGTGTACGTATGCGCTGTCCACCAGTGCGCACAAGCTGAAGGGTGGAGCCTCACGGGTGGCAGGTAACCTGACTCGCTTTAGTATCCTCTATGACTCTTCATGTCGTTTGGGGTATTCGAGCAGCGTCTGTCCCAGGCGTGCGTGGTGCAATTTGGGAGACCCCGTCACGTGGTCAGTAACGTGAACACGTAGCTCAAGGCGTGTTTGGCTTGAGAACACCTGGGCGAGTGATGACGGCCGGGTGTACAAACTGTTATGGATACCGGGTTCGGTGTGCAGCCGAACCTGATGATTGAGTGTGTTTTATGTAGGTACTGACCACGAGAACCTTAGTACGTGTAGAACACGTTTGCGAGTGATCGTTTTAGTGCCACCTAATGATACGTATATGCCGGTGTAATCCGGTTAGGTTTTTTTTTGGTGAGGCAACGTAGTACCGTCATATGTCTTACGGTGCATCGTCACCGTACAACACTGGATAGTATTCTTACCTATGAAGAAATCATTCATGACTAACTTCCAAACTAAAAATGGATGTGATAAAGCACATATTAGTTACTGAACTCTTCATTTGAACTAAGTTTCAAAGAAGAGAATTACTAGGCTTCTTTTGATCTCAAAAACAGAGTGCTCTGTTCTGGCAGAAGTTTTGCCGAACTTTAACAGAGCGTAACTCTGATTAGCTTGACCCAACAGAGGTGTTTGATACAGTTCTGGAAAGGTTATCAAGTGCTCTACAACTTTTGTGTAGAACTCCAGAGCCAAATCCGACACCAACTTGGTTATATGTCCAGATGAATGCAAACTGGTCAGAAAACAGAGCAGCTGCAAACTTCTCTGGATGTTTCGGTAAATTGGTCATAACAATCTGTAGAAAATTTTCTAAGGGTCATGTAATACACCGTTGGAAAGGTTATGAAACTTACAACGATTTTGTAGTTCATAGTTTGTTCAGAATTGTACCCCAGTTGTATGTAAAACTGTGATGAAAACAGCCACATACAAAGGAGGTGCTGGTAAATTTTAGCCAGAAATTCTGTCAACTTTGAACAATCCTAACTTTTGTTCCAGAAATGATCTAGGGGCATGTGAGTACTCGTTGAAAATATACTGAAGTTAACTTTAACTTTGGTATTCGACTTGAGTTATGAAAATGCTAATAAATGGATCAAATTCTGGGTTAAGTACATAAAGGTCTGTTCTGTACAGCAAATGGGGATTGTTTTTGTTGGCTTTAGAAAGATATGTAAACATGAAGTATTGTTATGCTTTCATAAAGTTTTAGCATGTTCATGTTTTACATACTTTCACATACTGCTAGATCAAGTTGTGACTGACACGACCCCACTGGTCCTGTCGAGCCAGGATCACGCTGAGGGGTGCTGCGTTGCACAACACCGTATAACACACGTCAAAGGTACAAAGCGGAAGCGGAAGCTTTATTACATAAACAAGTTTATTAACATGTTTACATCAAAATAAGTTTAGTCCACACTCGCGGGCGTAGACTAAGCATCAAGTGCACGTTCAGCCCTCGAACGTGTCCTTGCTAGCACACTCGCACACTAACTCTGCGGCGTGCACGACTCCCACTCGACGGGGTTCCCCTCCTGGGGTTCCGTCTCCTCTTCGGGAGTCCCTTCCTCATAGAACCCTGCAAAAGCTTCAAACACAAGCAGTGAGCACGAAGGCTCAGCAAGTCTGACCCGTCTCACCTAAACATGAAACTTCTACATGAGGGTGATGGGTTGCATGAGGTAAAAATCATTTGCAAGGACTCGCCTAATTAGTAGAACCTTACTTTCAAGTTTTAGCAGCAGGTTGTGGAGAACTTTACGCTAAGGCACATGAGAGAGCCGCAATCAAACAAGAAACGCATTTCTCTCATGTACTTTGCCCAAAGTTGAAAAGAACTTTAGTTAGCACTAAGCTACAACATATCATTAACAATCAATATCCAACTTTCAATCAGCAACATTTTAACATGTAACTAGCCTGTTCTTTCTACGTCACGGTACAGTGAACAAGTGGTACTCACTGACCGCGAGGGACGGCGATTATAATCGATTTACACCTGCAGGGTTACCCGAACAACCCGTCACGTACGCCCGTACTCGATGTTGCCTACAACAACCATCACGGACGCCGTACGCGACTACCTTTCACCCGTTAGCCAAATATTGAACCGGTCCCATCGTCCCGAGCAAGAGGTCCCTGCACGCGCATCTCTGTGCCGCCAGCTGATTTACACCTCGAGCTCTCAACCTACCCTCTGAACGACGGGCAATGCCTCAATACCCAGCTACCCGAGTTACATCAGTTTCCCGGTTCCCATATAGCCGGTAGGTCTTCGGTACTGTTCTAGCTTGTTCAACAGGCCCGCACACGGCTCGGTCCTCAATCGACACAAGCGGAGCTACAGCACACAGGCCCCAAAGTCCTGCTGCCCTTACTCTCCGCTCGGTCTCATTTTCTTGCCATGTGTATCATGTGCTATCTCTACCCGAGCAATGTGCCTCTAGCCTATTCTCGCGAGTAGTTCCAACTACTCGACTTGTACCGAATCCTACTCTATCCTAGCAATGCAGTGGCTAACGGGGTTTGCAATCCTAAACCCCAACCCATGGTTTTCTTGGCTATGCAGTGGGGTTTCCAAACAAGACTCTGATGCACAACATAAAGAAAACAAGTATGTGCTCAAAACAATAAAAATTTATAAAATGGTTAATGCAAACCGGGGCTTGCCTTGCTGCTCTTGGTCGTAGGCTAGCTGTTCCTCCGGAGTAACGAAGTCTAGGACTTCGGGTTCCTCCTCGACCTTAGCGACTACATGATAAGAACAATGTATGTATTAATTAAATGCTTTTGTATTAACTTTGAAGTTGTGAAGTCTATAACCTTTACTAGATAGACCTAATGACTGTGAAACTTTTACTGTGGCTTGGTTACAACCTAAACAGAGACTTGGTCAAGTTTTAGTTGCAGCAAAGCTCATTTGAGCCCTCCACAAATAATTATGTCCTTGACCTTAATTAAAGGCTTTTAGGGTGTTCTAGGTATTTTCATGAAACAAACTATGACTTTCTGAAAACTAGATTTTCAGAGGGTTCTAATGGAATTGGTCTCACTTAATTTGGAAGTCTCTAACTAAAGATATGAGCTAAACAATTTCAGAGAAAATTCTGAAAATGTTTCTGAACATTTTCTATTTTCTCTGGAACAGTTTTACTAATCACACCATTAGGTGGACTAAATGAGCTCAAATGGATCTGAAATTTTTATGGTAGTTCAAGGATATTTTGGTGAACATCTCAGCAAAATTTCAGGATTTTCCTCCAAATGATTCTCCAGTTAAAATTCCTAACAGTTTAAACTTTAAGGAATTAATTCTGGAGAATTAAGGAATCTCATGAAGTGACACTTGATTTTCTGGAAAGTACTCAAAGAGCTGAATCCAGCAAAATTTGGTTCACTCAATTTGGAGCTTTCTAGCCAAAGTTATAAGGATTTGAAGTTTGAAGGAAATCTGAAAATCGGGGAAAAGTTTAAACTCGCGCGTGGGCCCAGGAGACACGCGTCGCACGCCGAAGCGACAGCACACCGCGGCCCACAAGGCTTTTGCGCGCCAGCACACCCGATCCCGGCCGCAGCCGGATCCCGATTCAAAATATCGGCCGCTGACAGCTGGGGTCCACCCCCTTCTTCAACCTCGCGACACCCGCGCTCCGCCGCCGAGGGACCTCGCCGGAGAGCTCGCCGCCGGCTGCTGTACAGCTTCAAACTTCTTGATTCTGGCCGCCCCTGCCTACTTTTACTTGGGGAACATGATCCGAGGGTCAGCTGCTCATGACAACGGCCGGAGCATGGTCGGCGACGAGCCGCCATATCGGAACGACTTCGGCCATGTCGGCTGATGCTCCTAGTGCCTCAGCTACTTGGGAAACCGGTCGGGGAGCATCAGTGGACCTCAGAGAAGGTCGACATGAACTCGGGGCAGCTCGGGGAAGGCCCGAAATAGGTCCTCACCGTGCGCCCGATACCCCCCGTGCGTTCCGCCATTAGTAGACCTTGAATTACGCCGGGCACAGAAGTTCTCCGGCCCAGAGTTGTGAAGGCAACTTGTGCGTCACCGTGTCTAGTTCGTGTGGGAGTGGCCTGAGGCCCTCTAATCCTTTCTAGAGCACGAATTAAACAGAATCGTACCCGAGGGTCGTTCTGCACACAGAAAGGGGAAAAGTGGAAATTCGCCGCCGGTGAGCAACCACTCGAGCTGTGGCTCGGGGATGAGCAGCACCGATCACTTGCGCGTCCAAGGGTGCCTTGGCTCGGGCGTGACAACGCCCAGGTTGGGCTGTCCACGAGAGCCCGAGGTGCGGCGGTTTCCAGTTCCGAGTTTGATCTTTCGGCACAGCCGATATCACTCGGTTTCAATCGATTTCTATCAATGGGAAGGATGGAGGATGGTTGCTAGTACCTTGCTGGGACCTTGGAATGGAAAGAGGGAGCTGCGATCGGCTTGATCAAGCAGGAACTCGAGCGGCGGCGATGGCAGTGGGAAAAGCAGTCGCGCACGTCGGTAGCTCGGGGAAATGGTGACTGAGGCACGCCGGGGAGGGAATAAATAGCTCGGCCGGCTGGCCTCCGGCTTGGGGCACGCAGCAGGAGCTGGCGCCGGCCGGCCCCTTCGGTGGCGCGTGCGCACAACAGCCGGGAACCGACTGAACTGTGGTTCAGTCGGTTTGCTTTGAGGCTGAGGCTGACATGTGGGTCCCACTCCTCTTTTAACCTCTGAAATTTATTCCTAACAGCTGTGGTAAACAGTGAACCCTATTCTACCCTTGGCAACTCAAATTATTCACCCAAGAGCCATTTGAATTGATCAAAGTTCAAATGAGGTTTGGTTTGAATGAATTTCAGCACAAGTGCAGTTTGAAATTCAAATAAAGTTTGAATTTCTCCCCCTTAGCTCATGTCAAGATCAACTCCAAATGGAGTGAAAATTGGTGTGTGAGCTCACAAAAATGTGCTGAGCAAGAATATGCCTTCCACTTTTAAATTCAGTGGGTGAAAACAGTTTGAATTTGAATATGTTTTCAAACTGCCCCTTTCCTATCTACACCCAAGATGACCTCAAAAATGTTTTGAATTTGGGTGAAACTTGGCATGGACATCCTTGGCAAAGTGTAGGAGTTTTCATATGTCCAGCCCATCTATATCACATGTGGGAAGTACCACTTTTGCAATGTGTGAGTTTGTTCCCTAATGAGCATGTTGATAATTGTTACTTGCTCTTTATTTGTGTTCATCATTTTTCCTCAAATGAGGTGTGTGGTGTGGGGATGAACACTGCAAATGGGTGTCAAAAACTGAGGCCCTTACATTCCTCCCCCCTTAAAAGAATCTCGTCCCGAGATTATAAGGTGAAAATGAGAGAGAGGACGGTGGAAAAATTACCGGATATGCGACGTGAGAAAGTCGGGGTAGTTAGTGCGAAGGAATTCTTCGCTCTCCCATGTCGCTTCATCCATGGAGTGATTACTCCACAGAACCTTGTAGAACCACAACGTACGGTTGCGTGTGGTTCGGGCCTTTTCATCAATAATCTGCACCGGTTCCTCCCGATAGGTGAGATCCGGTTGCAGTTCTTCAATGTCTTCCAGCTGAACGGTAGTTGATAGCTTGAGACACTTCCTCAGCTGGGAAATGTGAAAGACGTCGTGCACACCGGAAAGTGCTTCTGGTAATCTTAGCCGGTATGCCACCGATCCACATCTTTCGGTAATCTGGAATGGACCGATGAATCGGGGTGCTAACTTTCCTCTCACCCCAAATCTGTTTACGCCCTTCATTGGAGACACTCGTAGATATACGTGGTCTCCAGCTTCGAATTGTAACGGACGCCTTCTCCGGTCCGCATACTGTTTCTGTCGGGATTGAGCGGCTTTTAGGTTCGCTTGAATTAATCGAACCTTTTCTTCCGCGTTGTTGACAAGATCAATCCCGAAGGTAACCCTCTCGCCAGACTCACACCAATTCAATGGTGTGCGGCATTTTCTCCCGTATAGCGCCTCGTAGGGCGCCATCTTGATGCTGGCTTGGTACCCATTGTTGTACGAGAACTCGGCTAACGGCAAGTGATCATCCCAGTTCTTGCCGTGGTCGATAGCGCAAGCTCGTAGCATGTCTTCTAAGATTTGATTTACCCGCTCCGTTTGCCCATCCGTCTGCGGGTGGTAGGCTGAACTACGGATCAGCTTCGTCCCCAAGGCAGCGTGGAGCTGCTCCCAAAAACGGGACACAAATAAAGTGCCCCGGTCCGATACGATAGTACGGGGTACGCCGTATAAGCATAGGATCCGTGAGATGTACAGTTCAGCGTACTTCTTGGCGTTGTAGTTGGTGTTGACCGGGATGAAATGGGCAACTTTGGTGAGCCGATCGACGATCACCCACACAGAATCATGTTTCTGTAAGGTGGTGGGTAAACCGACGACGAAATCCATGCTCACGTCCTCCCACTTCCAGGCAGGAATGCCCAGTGGTTGCAGCAGTCCCGGTTTCCGCATGTGGTCTGCCTTCACCCGTCGACATGTATCACACTCGGACACGTATTTTGCAGTCTCTCGCTTCATCCGTGTCCACCAAAACTTGCTTCTGAGTTCTTGATACATCTTGTTGCTGCCGGGGTGAATAGAAAACTTTGATAAGTGAGCCTCATCAAAGATTTTCTTCCGTAACTCCGGGTTTCGGGGTACGACTGACACGACCCCACTGGTCCTGTCGAGCCAGGATCACGCTGAGGGGTGCTGCGTTGCACAACACCGTATAACACACGTCAAAGGTACAAAGCGGAAGCGGAAGCTTTATTACATAAACAAGTTTATTAACATGTTTACATCAAAATAAGTTTAGTCCACACTCGCGGGCGTAGACTAAGCATCAAGTGCACGTTCAGCCCTCGAACGTGTCCTTGCTAGCGCACTCGCACACTAACTCTGCGGCGTGCACGACTCCCACTCGACGGGGTTCCCCTCCTGGGGTTCCGTCTCCTCTTCGGGAGTCCCTTCCTCATAGAACCCTGCAAAAGCTTCAAACACAAGCAGTGAGCACGAAGGCTCAGCAAGTCTGACCCGTCTCACCTAAACATGAAACTTCTACATGAGGGTGATGGGTTGCATGAGGTAAAAATCATTTGCAAGGACTCGCCTAATTAGTAGAACCTTACTTTCAAGTTTTAGCAGCAGGTTGTGGAGAACTTTACGCTAAGGCACATGAGAGAGCCGCAATCAAACAAGAAACGCATTTCTCTCATGTACTTTGCCCAAAGTTGAAAAGAACTTTAGTTAGCACTAAGCTACAACATATCATTAACAATCAATATCCAACTTTCAATCAGCAACATTTTAACATGTAACTAGCCTGTTCTTTCTACGTCACGGTACAGTGAACAAGTGGTACTCACTGACCGCGAGGGACGGCGATTATAATCGATTTACACCTGCAGGGTTACCCGAACAACCCGTCACGTACGCCCGTACTCGATGTTGCCTACAACAACCATCACGGACGCCGTACGCGACTACCTTTCACCCGTTAGCCAAATATTGAACCGGTCCCATCGTCCCGAGCAAGAGGTCCCTGCACGCGCATCTCTGTGCCGCCAGCTGATTTACACCTCGAGCTCTCAACCTACCCTCTGAACGACGGGCAATGCCTCAATACCCAGCTACCCGAGTTACATCAGTTTCCCGGTTCCCATATAGCCGGTAGGTCTTCGGTACTGTTCTAGCTTGTTCAACAGGCCCGCACACGGCTCGGTCCTCAATCGACACAAGCGGAGCTACAGCACACAGGCCCCAAAGTCCTGCTGCCCTTACTCTCCGCTCGGTCTCATTTTCTTGCCATGTGTATCATGTGCTATCTCTACCCGAGCAATGTGCCTCTAGCCTATTCTCGCGAGTAGTTCCAACTACTCGACTTGTACCGAATCCTACTCTATCCTAGCAATGCAGTGGCTAACGGGGTTTGCAATCCTAAACCCCAACCCATGGTTTTCTTGGCTATGCAGTGGGGTTTCCAAACAAGACTCTGATGCACAACATAAAGAAACAAGTATGTGCTCAAAACAATAAAAATTTATAAAATGGTTAATGCAAACCGGGGCTTGCCTTGCTGCTCTTGGTCGTAGGCTAGCTGTTCCTCCGGAGTAACGAAGTCTAGGACTTCGGGTTCCTCCTCGACCTTAGCGACTACATGATAAGAACAATGTATGTATTAATTAAATGCTTTTGTATTAACTTTGAAGTTGTGAAGTCTATAACCTTTACTAGATAGACCTAATGACTGTGAAACTTTTACTGTGGCTTGGTTACAACCTAAACAGAGACTTGGTCAAGTTTTAGTTGCAGCAAAGCTCATTTGAGCCCTCCACAAATAATTATGTCCTTGACCTTAATTAAAGGCTTTTAGGGTGTTCTAGGTATTTTCATGAAACAAACTATGACTTTCTGAAAACTAGATTTTCAGAGGGTTCTAATGGAATTGGTCTCACTTAATTTGGAAGTCTCTAACTAAAGATATGAGCTAAACAATTTCAGAGAAAATTCTGAAAATGTTTCTGAACATTTTCTATTTTCTCTGGAACAGTTTTACTAATCACACCATTAGGTGGACTAAATGAGCTCAAATGGATCTGAAATTTTTATGGTAGTTCAAGGATATTTTGGTGAACATCTCAGCAAAATTTCAGGATTTTCCTCCAAATGATTCTCCAGTTAAAATTCCTAACAGTTTAAACTTTAAGGAATTAATTCTGGAGAATTAAGGAATCTCATGAAGTGACACTTGATTTTCTGGAAAGTACTCAAGGAGCTGAATCCAGCAAAATTTGGTTCACTCAATTTGGAGCTTTCTAGCCAAAGTTATAAGGATTTGAAGTTTGAAGGAAATCGGAAAATCGGGGAAAAGTTTAAACTCGCGCGTGGGCCCAGGGGACACGCGTCGCACGCCGAAGCGACAGCACACCGCGGCCCACAAGGCTTTTGCGCGCCAGCACACCCGATCCCGGCCGCAGCCGGATCCCGATTCAAAATATCGGCCGCTGACAGCTGGGGTCCACCCCCTTCTTCAACCTCGCGACACCCGCGCTCCGCCGCCGAGGGACCTCGCCGGAGAGCTCGCCGCCGGCTGCTGTACAGCTTCAAACTTCTTGATTCTGGCCGCCCCCGCCTACTTTTACTTGGGGAACATGATCCGAGGGTCAGCTGCTCATGACAACGGCCGGAGCATGGTCGGCGACGAGCCGCCATATCGGAACGACTTCGGCCATGTCGGCTGATGCTCCTAGTGCCTCAGCTACTTGGGAAACCGGTCGGGGAGCATCAGTGGACCTCAGAGAAGGTCGACATGAACTCGGGGCAGCTCGGGGAAGGCCCGAAATAGGTCCTCACCGTGCGCCCGATACCCCCCGTGCGTTCCGCCATTAGTAGACCTTGAATTACGCCGGGCACAGAAGTTCTCCGGCCCAGAGTTGTGAAGGCAACTTGTGCGTCACCGTGTCTAGTTCGTGTGGGAGTGGCCTGAGGCCCTCTAATCCTTTCTAGAGCACGAATTAAACAGAATCGTACCCGAGGGTCGTTCTGCACACAGAAAGGGGAAAAGTGGAAATTCGCCGCCGGTGAGCAACCACTCGAGCTGTGGCTCGGGGATGAGCAGCACCGATCACTTGCGCGTCCAAGGGTGCCTTGGCTCGGGCGTGACAACGCCCAGGTTGGGCTGTCCACGAGAGCCCGAGGTGCGGCGGTTTCCAGTTCCGAGTTTGATCTTTCGGCACAGCCGATATCACTCGGTTTCAATCGATTTCTATCAATGGGAAGGATGGAGGATGGTCGCTAGTACCTTGCTGGGACCTTGGAATGGACAGAGGAAGCTGCGATCAGCTCGATCCAGCAGGAACTCGAGCGCCGGTGATGGCAGTGGAGAAATGGATCGTGCACGTCGGCAGCTCGGGGAATGGCGACTGAAGCACGCCGGGGAGGGAATAAATAGGCCGGTCGGCCGGTCTCCGGCTTGGGGCACGCAGCAGGAGCTGGCGCCGGCTGCCCCCTTCGGTGGCGCGCGCGCACAACAGCCGGGAACCGACTGAACTGTGGTTCAGTCGGTTTGCTTTGAGGCTGAGGCTGACATGTGGGTCCCACTCCTCTTTTAACCTCTGAAATTTATTCCTAACAGCTGTGGAAAACAGTGAACCCTATTCTACCCTTGGCAACTCAAATTATTCACCCAAGAGCCATTTGAATTGATCAAAGTTCAAATGAGGTTTGGTTTGAATGAATTTCAGCACAAGTGCAGTTTGAAATTCAAATAAAGTTTGAATTTCTCCCCCTTAGCTCATGTCAAGATCAACTCCAAATGGAGTGAAAATTGGTGTGTGAGCTCACAAAAATGTGCTGAGCAAGAATATGCCTTCCACTTTTAAATTCAGTGGGTGAAAACAGTTTGAATTTGAATATGTTTTCAAACTGCCCCTTTCCTATCTACACCCAAGATGACCTCAAAAAAAAGGTTTTGAATTTGGGTGAAACTTGGCATGGACATCCTTGGCAAAGTGTAGGAGTTTTCATATGTCCAGCCCATCTATATCACATGTGGGAAGTACCACTTTTGCAATGTGTGAGTTTGTTCCCTAATGAGCATGTTGATAATTGTTACTTGCTCTTTATTTGTGTTCATCATTTTTCCTCAAATGAGGTGTGTGGTGTGGTGATGAACACTGCAAATGAGTGTCAAAAACTGAGGCCCTTACATTCCTCCCCCCTTAAAAGAATCTCGTCCCGAGATTATAAGGTGAAAATGAGAGAGAGGACGGTGGAAAAATTACCGGATATGCGACGTGAGAAAGTCGGGGTAGTTAGTGCGAAGGAATTCTTCGCTCTCCCATGTCGCTTCATCCATGGAGTGATTACTCCACAGAACCTTGTAGAACCACAACGTACGGTTGCGTGTGGTTCGGGCCTTTTCATCAATAATCTGCACCGGTTCCTCCCGATAGGTGAGATCCGGTTGCAGTTCTTCAATGTCTTCCAGCTGAACGGTAGTTGATAGCTTGAGACACTTCCTCAGCTGGGAAATGTGAAAGACGTCGTGCACACCGGAAAGTGCTTCTGGTAATCTTAGCCGGTATGCCACCGATCCACATCTTTCGGTAATCTGGAATGGACCGATGAATCGGGGTGCTAACTTTCCTCTCACCCCAAATCTGTTTACGCCCTTCATTGGAGACACTCGTAGATATACGTGGTCTCCAGCTTCGAATTGTAACGGACGCCTTCTCCGGTCCGCATACTGTTTCTGTCGGGATTGAGCGGCTTTTAGGTTCGCTTGAATTAATCGAACTTTTTCTTCCGCGTTGTTGACAAGATCAATCCCGAAGGTAACCCTCTCGCCAGACTCACACCAATTCAATGGTGTGCGGCATTTTCTCCCGTATAGCGCCTCGTAGGGCGCCATCTTGATGCTGGCTTGGTACCCATTGTTGTACGAGAACTCGGCTAACGGCAAGTGATCATCCCAGTTCTTGCCGTGGTCGATAGCGCAAGCTCGTAGCATGTCTTCTAAGATTTGATTTACCCGCTCCGTTTGCCCATCCGTCTGCGGGTGGTAGGCTGAACTACGGATCAGCTTCGTCCCCAAGGCAGCGTGGAGCTGCTCCCAAAAACGGGACACAAATAAAGTGCCCCGGTCCGATACGATAGTACGGGGTACGCCGTATAAGCATAGGATCCGTGAGATGTACAGTTCAGCGTACTTCTTGGCGTTGTAGTTGGTGTTGACCGGGATGAAATGGGCAACTTTGGTGAGCCGATCGACGATCACCCACACAGAATCATGTTTCTGTAAGGTGGTGGGTAAACCGACGACGAAATCCATGCTCACGTCCTCCCACTTCCAGGCAGGAATGCCCAGTGGTTGCAGCAGTCCCGGTTTCCGCATGTGGTCTGCCTTCACCCTTCGACATGTATCACACTCGGACACGTATCTTGCAGTCTCTCGCTTCATCCGTGTCCACCAAAACTTTCTTCTGAGTTCTTGATACATTTTGTTGCTGCCGGGGTGAATAGAAAACTTTGATAAGTGAGCCTCATCAAAGATTTTCTTCCGTAACTCCGGGTTTCGGGGTACGACGATCCGGTCCTTGAACCATAGGACGCCGTCTCCGTCCTTCCGGAAACATTTCAACTCCCCACTGTCTACACGTCTCCGCAAATGTGATAGGCCCTTGTCATTCTTCTGGGCTGCCGCTATCTCTTCACGGATGGTGGGGATCAAAGCTAGGTTGTAGAGAGCTCCATGTGGAATCACATGTAGTGGTGGTTCGCTCTCTTCCAACGGTGTGATGGTCAGATTATTGACGTGTGACTTGCGGCTTAGCGCGTCTGCCACAACGTTTGCCTTGCCCGGATGATAATGGATCTCTATCTCGTAATCCTTTATCAGTTCTAACCATCTTCGTTGCCTCATGTTCAGCTCCTTCTGAGTGAATATGTACTTGAGGCTTTTGTGGTCGGTATATAAATGTACGAGGTTACCGAGTAGGTAGTGCCTCCACATTTTCAGTGCAAGTACCACGGCAGCGAGCTCCAAGTCGTGAGTTGGATAATTTTGCTCATGATTCCTAAGATGCCGTGACCCATACGCGACCACCCTTCGGTCTTGCATCAACACACATCCGAGCCCAATGCCGGATGCATCGCAGTACACATCGAACGGTTTTGTTGTGTCTGGCTGCGCCAAAACCGGTGCTGATGTCAGGTGCTTGACTAAAGCCTTGAATGCTGCTTCACATGCTGGACTCCAAACATATTTGGTAGCCTTCTTCAGCAGCTCTGTCATTGGCTTGGCAATCTTCGAGAAGTTCGGAATGAACCTCCGATAATATCCCGCGAGTCCGAGGAAACTCCGTACCTCATGAACAGTTCTCGGGGATTTCCAATTCAGCACTTGCGTGATTTTGCTCGGGTCCACAGCGATACCCTCCGCTGAGATGATATGCCCGAGGAAAGGCACTTGCGATATCCAAAACTCGCATTTGCTGAACTTTGCGTATAACTTGTGATCCCGCAGCCGTTGCAAGACTATACGCAGATGTTTCTTGTGATCTTCCTCCGACTTGGAATATACCAGGATGTCGTCGATGAAGACCACGACAAACTTGTCCAGCTCCGGCATGAACACCGAGTTCATTAAGTACATGAAGTGAGCTGGAGCATTGGTGAGGCCAAAGGACATGACCAGGTACTCATAAAGTCCGTACCTTGTCGAAAAAGCTGTCTTTGGAATGTCCTCAGCCCTGATCTTAATCTGATGGTACCCGGATCTTAAATCCATCTTGGAAAAGACCTTTGCTTCGACCAACTGATCAAACAACATGTCGATCCGTGGCAACGGGTACTTGTTCTTGATGGTTACGGCATTTAATGGACGGTAGTCCACGCAAAGCCGCAACGTTTCATCCTTCTTTTTGACAAATAATGCCGAACAGCCCCATGGCGAGGAGCTCGGCCTAATAAAACCCTTCTCCAGAAGGTCCGTGAGCTGAGTCTTCAGTTCAGCCAACTCCTTGGGCGCCATCTTGTACGGCCTTCGGGATATTGGCATGGTTCCCGGTGCAAGTTCAATCTTGAACTCCACCTCTCTATCGGGTGGCATCCCCGGCAAATCATCCGGGAATACATCAGGGAATTCTCGGACCACTGGAATGTCTTCCAATCTGATGGTTGTGGCTTGATAGACACTTGGAAGTTTTATTTCTGGACTGTCCAGAAATAATGAGTGAGAACCGTGCACTCCTGAGTTTAAGTGCACGACTCGGAGGACGGTGTCTAAAACAGCGCCGTGGCGGGTTAACCACGACATCCCTAGGATGACATCGACCTTCTGTCCCTCTAAGATAATGAGAGACGTGGGGTACACTCTACCCGCTAAGCATAATGGTGCTTTGGAGACCATTACGCTTGCTGAAATCTTCCCACCCGGTGAACAAATTAAATATGGACTATCGGTGGGTAGTATTGGCAAGCTGTGTTTAGCAATGAAAGCTTGGCTAATAAAATTATGCGTGGCGCCTGAATCAAATAGTACTATAGCGGGATGCTGGTGGAGTTGGAACATACCCGCAAGGATTGGCTCGCCCTCCGGCACGTCCTCAATGGCAAGCTGGTGGACAGTGCCGGGCCTAGGGTTTGCCCGCCGCGCATTAGTAGGGTTCCGGGGTTGATTCCTCCCCGGAAACTGTGGTACCACTCCGCCGCCTTGCCTCTCCGGGCAACTGCTCGCGAAGTGTCCTGGACGACCACACTTGTAACATGTGGCCGCTGCTGGTGGCTCGGGGTCTACCACCTCTTCTCCCATTCCAGGTTCTCCCATGGCTGGAAGACCCAAGACTACCGGTACGCCCAATACCGGGGGCACGAGGTCCTGCAATGCATGCACCTCGTCCATAGCCTGGTTGTAGTCCTCTTCCCAGCCTTGTCCTTCCTCAATAGCGTCGTCCCGCTCTTGAGCAAGGTCCTCATTCTGCTGGGTTAGGGTCTGCACCAGCTCTTGCAACGCCGCAATGTCAACACGGCTCTTCTTCTTTGCCTTCTTCAGACGACGCAACTGATTGTGTTGTTCATTCAGTCGCTTGATCGTCGGAAGGAGCACATTGCGGAGTGCACTGTGAGCACTCTCAAAATGATCTCCACGGCTTGTGCTCTCCTTGAGCTTGGTGGCGAGATGCTCCGTATGAACAGCTTGGCTGTCCATCACAGCGTTTCCCGCCCTCATTTGGAGGCTGAGATTTGCCTCCGCGGGGTTGTACCTTGGGCAACTCGGGTTTGTTGCCTCTAGGTACCTCTCTTCCCACACATGCTGAGCTCGTCCCTCCACCGGAACGAGTGCGTATGGAGTTCCCTCCATAGCCTGTACGTGCAGTTGGCAGAAACGTGACATAGTGTCACGGGCTGCCACTTGCCACATCCCTTCCGGTTGTCTTCCTCTCACCGTGACGGTGAATGGCACCCAACCGGGTGGCGTAGGCCCTGCAGGAACCTCGACATGGATCGTCCACGTCTTGTTCCCCTCTTCGCCTTCTTCCTTGGCGAAGTATTGCGGCATCTGGTTGTACCCGAAATATTGGAGCATTAGCCACAATGCTCCCGGGTAGCCGCTACGGTCAGAGCAGTGGGAAACTACCCACCCGTTCTCCAACCGTTTATCTGCTGCCATCTGTAAAAATATATTTGAGAAATGTCAAATATTTATTTAAACAGTAAACCATTGAGTTATAACATAAGATATGTCATTGAACCCTTAACACTTGGAAACATAGTTCAAATTTTTAAACAAATTTGACTGCTGATCTGCTGTTCCCATGACAGCCCTGACCAGTTTCCATATCAATCTGATTTAGGCCAGGTTAAAAGCAAAACCAGTCCTGGAGCTCAACATCAAAGTTAAAGTTAACTTCAATAGCTTTCCAGAAAGTATTTGGTTGGCCTAAGATCTGCTCTGGTTCAAAAGTTATGAGATGTCAAAGTTAACAGAATTTCTGGGAACAATTGGACAGCACCTCCCTGCCTTAGGTACTGATTTGATCCAAGAATTCCAGTTAATTCTGTTCCTAATCTGACAAAACTTTCTGTTACAAAGTTGTAACCCATCTCATAAGCTTCCCAGAACCACCTCATTTTCTATTTTTGGATTTTTATGCAGGAAGTTATGATTAATTTACAGAGAGTCTACAGAGAGTCTTTGCTCCGTCCTGTTTTCTGGACAGTTTCAACTCTACTGCATTTTTCGAGTGGTTAAGGGATGAAACACCTCTGGAACTCAACAGAAAAGTTGTAAAGCTCCTCCAAAGCTTTCCAGAAATGTATCATACGACCCCAACCTCGAAAGAACTCAACCTCTAACCTCTGATTAACTTCAGCCTTGATTTAGCTGAAAACAGAGTGCTCTGTCCTTAACATCCTATAAGTTGAAAATTTATTAACTTTGAATATCCTGTTCAAGGGAAGGAGTTACATCAAGTTTTACTACTTTGGATCAAAACCTTCAAGTTTTTAAATGAAGTTGTTCATTTAGTTGGGTGTGACGTCGAGGCGTCACCAGATTATGTCGGTACTACGTCCTCACAAAGGAAAAACCTATACCGGATTTAGCCGGCTTCGTTAGTTCAGTGGCACTACTCGTCACTCGCACACGGATGCTACACGTCTACCGTTTCGTGGTAAGGCTACCTGCAGAAATTCAACCAATCATCAGACTCGGCGGCACACCGAGCCCGGAATCCATACAGTTGGTACACCCGGCCGTCATCACTCGCCCGGATGTTCTCAAGCCAAACACGCCTTGAGTTACGTGTTCACGTTTCAGACCACGTGACGGGGTCTCCCATGTTGCACCACGCACGCCAGGGACAGACGTTGCTCGAATACCCCAAACGACATGAAGAGTCGTAGAGGATACTAAAGCGGGTCAGGTTACCTGCCACCCGTGGGGCTCCACCCTTCAGCTTGTGCGCACTGGTGGACAGCGCTTACGTGCACCCCCCAAGACATGAACGTCCCGAGATGCACGATTTTCCGACATAACAAATAAGTTAATAAGCCACTTTCTATATACTAATAACATCCTTATACGGGCTACTAACTCGTTCCTCACTGGATTTTTGAAAAAGAAGACCTTTGTACTGTGTTAAACCTCAAGCGAGCTCTGATACCACGCTGACACGACCCCACTGGTCCTGTCGAGCCAGGATCACGCTGAGGGGTGCTGCGTTGCACAACACCGTATAACACACGTCAAAGGTACAAAGCGGAAGCGGAAGCTTTATTACATAAACAAGTTTATTAACATGTTTACATCAAAATAAGTTTAGTCCACACTCGCGGGCGTAGACTAAGCATCAAGTGCACGTTCAGCCCTCGAACGTGTCCTTGCTAGCGCACTCGCACACTAACTCTGCGGCGTGCACGACTCCCACTCGACGGGGTTCCCCTCCTGGGGTTCCGTCTCCTCTTCGGGAGTCCCTTCCTCATAGAACCCTGCAAAAGCTTCAAACACAAGCAGTGAGCATGAAGGCTCAGCAAGTCTGACCCGTCTCACCTAAACATGAAACTTCTACATGAGGGTGATGGGTTGCATGAGGTAAAAATCATTTGCAAGGACTCGCCTAATTAGTAGAACCTTACTTTCAAGTTTTAGCAGCAGGTTGTGGAGAACTTTACGCTAAGGCACATGAGAGAGCCGCAATCAAACAAGAAACGCATTTCTCTCATGTACTTTGCCCAAAGTTGAAAAGAACTTTAGTTAGCACTAAGCTACAACATATCATTAACAATCAATATCCAACTTTCAATCAGCAACATTTTAACATGTAACTAGCCTGTTCTTTCTACGTCACGGTACAGTGAACAAGTGGTACTCACTGACCGCGAGGGACGGCGATTATAATCGATTTACACCTGCAGGGTTACCCGAACAACCCGTCACGTACGCCCGTACTCGATGTTGCCTACAACAACCATCACGGACGCCGTACGCGACTACCTTTCACCCGTTAGCCAAATATTGAACCGGTCCCATCGTCCCGAGCAAGAGGTCCCTGCACGCGCATCTCTGTGCCGCCAGCTGATTTACACCTCGAGCTCTCAACCTACCCTCTGAACGACGGGCAATGCCTCAATACCCAGCTACCCGAGTTACATCAGTTTCCCGGTTCCCATATAGCCGGTAGGTCTTCGGTACTGTTCTAGCTTGTTCAACAGGCCCGCACACGGCTCGGTCCTCAATCGACACAAGCGGAGCTACAGCACACAGGCCCCAAAGTCCTGCTGCCCTTACTCTCCGCTCGGTCTCATTTTCTTGCCATGTGTATCATGTGCTATCTCTACCCGAGCAATGTGCCTCTAGCCTATTCTCGCGAGTAGTTCCAACTACTCGACTTGTACCGAATCCTACTCTATCCTAGCAATGCAGTGGCTAACGGGGTTTGCAATCCTAAACCCCAACCCATGGTTTTCTTGGCTATGCAGTGGGGTTTCCAAACAAGACTCTGATGCACAACATAAAGAAACAAGTATGTGCTCAAAACAATAAAAATTTATAAAATGGTTAATGCAAACCGGGGCTTGCCTTGCTGCTCTTGGTCGTAGGCTAGCTGTTCCTCCGGAGTAACGAAGTCTAGGACTTCGGGTTCCTCCTCGACCTTAGCGACTACATGATAAGAACAATGTATGTATTAATTAAATGCTTTTGTATTAACTTTGAAGTTGTGAAGTCTATAACCTTTACTAGATAGACCTAATGACTGTGAAACTTTTACTGTGGCTTGGTTACAACCTAAACAGAGACTTGGTCAAGTTTTAGTTGCAGCAAAGCTCATTTGAGCCCTCCACAAATAATTATGTCCTTGACCTTAATTAAAGGCTTTTAGGGTGTTCTAGGTATTTTCATGAAACAAACTATGACTTTCTGAAAACTAGATTTTCAGAGGGTTCTAATGGAATTGGTCTCACTTAATTTGGAAGTCTCTAACTAAAGATATGAGCTAAACAATTTCAGAGAAAATTCTGAAAATGTTTCTGAACATTTTCTATTTTCTCTGGAACAGTTTTACTAATCACACCATTAGGTGGACTAAATGAGCTCAAATGGATCTGAAATTTTTATGGTAGTTCAAGGATATTTTGGTGAACATCTCAGCAAAATTTCAGGATTTTCCTCCAAATGATTCTCCAGTTAAAATTCCTAACAGTTTAAAGTTTAAGGAATTAATTCTGGAGAATTAAGGAATCTCATGAAGTGACACTTGATTTTCTGGAAAGTACTCAAGGAGCTGAATCCAGCAAAATTTGGTTCACTCAATTTGGAGCTTTCTAGCCAAAGTTATAAGGATTTGAAGTTTGAAGGAAATCGGAAAATCGGGGAAAAGTTTAAACTCGCGCGTGGGCCCAGGGGACACGCGTCGCACGCCGAAGCGACAGCACACCGCGGCCCACAAGGCTTTTGCGCGCCAGCACACCCGATCCCGGCCGCAGCCGGATCCCGATTCAAAATATCGGCCGCTGACAGCTGGGGTCCACCCCCTTCTTCAACCTCGCGACACCCGCGCTCCGCCGCCGAGGGACCTCGCCGGAGAGCTCGCCGCCGGCTGCTGTACAGCTTCAAACTTCTTGATTCTGGCCGCCCCTGCCTACTTTTACTTGGGGAACATGATCCGAGGGTCAGCTGCTCATGACAACGGCCGGAGCATGGTCGGCGACGAGCCGCCATATCGGAACGACTTCGGCCATGTCGGCTGATGCTCCTAGTGCCTCAGCTACTTGGGAAACCGGTCGGGGAGCATCAGTGGACCTCAGAGAAGGTCGACATGAACTCGGGGCAGCTCGGGGAAGGCCCGAAATAGGTCCTCACCGTGCGCCCGATACCCCCCGTGCGTTCCGCCATTAGTAGACCTTGAATTACGCCGGGCACAGAAGTTCTCCGGCCCAGAGTTGTGAAGGCAACTTGTGCGTCACCGTGTCTAGTTCGTGTGGGAGTGGCCTGAGGCCCTCTAATCCTTTCTAGAGCACGAATTAAACAGAATCGTACCCGAGGGTCGTTCTGCACACAGAAAGGGGAAAAGTGGAAATTCGCCGCCGGTGAGCAACCACTCGAGCTGTGGCTCGGGGATGAGCAGCACCGATCACTTGCGCGTCCAAGGGTGCCTTGGCTCGGGCGTGACAACGCCCAGGTTGGGCTGTCCACGAGAGCCCGAGGTGCGGCGGTTTCCAGTTCCGAGTTTGATCTTTCGGCACAGCCGATATCACTCGGTTTCAATCGATTTCTATCAATGGGAAGGATGGAGGATGGTCGCTAGTACCTTGCTGGGACCTTGGAATGGACAGAGGAAGCTGCGATCAGCTCGATCCAGCAGGAACTCGAGCGCCGGTGATGGCAGTGGAGAAATGGATCGTGCACGTCGGCAGCTCGGGGAATGGCGACTGAAGCACGCCGGGGAGGGAATAAATAGGCCGGTCGGCCGGTCTCCGGCTTGGGGCACGCAGCAGGAGCTGGCGCCGGCTGCCCCCTTCGGTGGCGCGCGCGCACAACAGCCGGGAACCGACTGAACTGTGGTTCAGTCGGTTTGCTTTGAGGCTGAGGCTGACATGTGGGTCCCACTCCTCTTTTAACCTCTGAAATTTATTCCTAACAGCTGTGGAAAACAGTGAACCCTATTCTACCCTTGGCAACTCAAATTATTCACCCAAGAGCCATTTGAATTGATCAAAGTTCAAATGAGGTTTGGTTTGAATGAATTTCAGCACAAGTGCAGTTTGAAATTCAAATAAAGTTTGAATTTCTCCCCCTTAGCTCATGTCAAGATCAACTCCAAATGGAGTGAAAATTGGTGTGTGAGCTCACAAAAATGTGCTGAGCAAGAATATGCCTTCCACTTTTAAATTCAGTGGGTGAAAACAGTTTGAATTTGAATATGTTTTCAAACTGCCCCTTTCCTATCTACACCCAAGATGACCTCAAAAAAAAGGTTTTGAATTTGGGTGAAACTTGGCATGGACATCCTTGGCAAAGTGTAGGAGTTTTCATATGTCCAGCCCATCTATATCACATGTGGGAAGTACCACTTTTGCAATGTGTGAGTTTGTTCCCTAATGAGCATGTTGATAATTGTTACTTGCTCTTTATTTGTGTTCATCATTTTTCCTCAAATGAGGTGTGTGGTGTGGTGATGAACACTGCAAATGAGTGTCAAAAACTGAGGCCCTTACAACGACGATCCGGTCCTTGAACCATAGGACGCCGTCTCCGTCCTTCCGGAAACATTTCAACTCCCCACTGTCTACACGTCTCCGCAAATGTGATATGCCCTTGTCATTCTTCTGGGCTGCCGCTATCTCTTCACGGATGGTGGGGATCAAAGCTAGGTTGTAGAGAGCTCCATGTGGAATCACATGTAGTGGTGGTTCGCTCTCTTCCAACGGTGTGATGGTCAGATTATTGACGTGTGACTTGCGGCTTAGCGCGTCTGCCACAACGTTTGCCTTGCCCGGATGATAATGGATCTCTATCTCGTAATCCTTTATCAGTTCTAACCATCTTCGTTGCCTCATGTTCAGCTCCTTCTGAGTGAATATGTACTTGAGGCTTTTGTGGTCGGTATATAAATGTACGAGGTTACCGAGTAGGTAGTGCCTCCACATTTTCAGTGCAAGTACCACGGCAGCGAGCTCCAAGTCGTGAGTTGGATAATTTTGCTCATGATTCCTAAGCTGCCGTGACCCATACGCGACCACCCTTCGGTCTTGCATCAACACACATCCGAGCCCAATGCCGGATGCATCGCAGTACACATCGAACGGTTTTGTTGTGTCTGGCTGCGCCAAAACCGGTGCTGATGTCAGGTGCTTGACTAAAGCCTTGAATGCTGCTTCACATGCTGGACTCCAAACATATTTGGTAGCCTTCTTCAGCAGCTCTGTCATTGGCTTGGCAATCTTCGAGAAGTTCGGAATGAACCTCCGATAATATCCCGCGAGTCCGAGGAAACTCCGTACCTCATGAACAGTTCTCGGGGATTTCCAATTCAGCACTTGCGTGATTTTGCTCGGGTCCACAGCGATACCCTCCGCTGAGATGATATGCCCGAGGAAAGGCACTTGCGATATCCAAAACTCGCATTTGCTGAACTTTGCGTATAACTTGTGATCCCGCAGCCGTTGCAAGACTATACGCAGATGTTTCTTGTGATCTTCCTCCGACTTGGAATATACCAGGATGTCGTCGATGAAGACCACGACAAACTTGTCCAGCTCCGGCATGAACACCGAGTTCATTAAGTACATGAAGTGAGCTGGAGCATTGGTGAGGCCAAAGGACATGACCAGGTACTCATAAAGTCCGTACCTTGTCGAAAAAGCTGTCTTTGGAATGTCCTCAGCCCTGATCTTAATCTGATGGTACCCGGATCTTAAATCCATCTTGGAAAAGACCTTTGCTTCGACCAACTGATCAAACAACATGTCGATCCGTGGCAACGGGTACTTGTTCTTGATGGTTACGGCATTTAATGGACGGTAGTCCACGCAAAGCCGCAACGTTTCATCCTTCTTTTTGACAAATAATGCCGAACAGCCCCATGGCGAGGAGCTCGGCCTAATAAAACCCTTCTCCAGAAGGTCCGTGAGCTGAGTCTTCAGTTCAGCCAACTCCTTGGGCGCCATCTTGTACGGCCTTCGGGATATTGGCATGGTTCCCGGTGCAAGTTCAATCTTGAACTCCACCTCTCTATCGGGTGGCATCCCCGGCAAATCATCCGGGAATACATCAGGGAATTCTCGGACCACTGGAATGTCTTCCAATCTGATGGTTGTGGCTTGATAGACACTTGGAAGTTTTATTTCTGGACTGTCCAGAAATAATGAGTGAGAACCGTGCACTCCTGAGTTTAAGTGCACGACTCGGAGGACGGTGTCTAAAACAGCGCCGTGGCGGTTTAACCACGACATCCCTAGGATGACATCGACCTTCTGTCCCTCTAAGATAATGAGAGACGTGGGGTACACTCTACCCGCTAAGCATAATGGTGCTTTGGAGACCATTACGCTTGCTGAAATCTTCCCACCCGGTGAACAAATTAAATATGGACTATCGGTGGGTAGTATTGGCAAGCTGTGTTTAGCAATGAAAGCTTGGCTAATAAAATTATGCGTGGCGCCTGAATCAAATAGTACTATAGCGGGATGCTGGTGGAGTTGGAACATACCCGCAAGGATTGGCTCGCCCTCCGGCACGTCCTCAATGGCAAGCTGGTGGACAGTACCGGGCCTAGGGTTTGCCCGCCGCGCATTAGTAGGGTTCCGGGGTTGATTCCTCCCCGGAAACTGTGGTACCACTCCGCCGCCTTGCCTCTCCGGGCAACTGCTCGCGAAGTGTCCTGGACGACCACACTTGTAACATGTGGCCGCTGCTGGTGGAGTACTTGGTGGACGAAAGCCCGGCATGCGTTGCGGAGGTGCAAACGCACGCGGCATCGCCCGCTGCTGCTGTTGTTGTTGCGGTGGTGCTGGCAGTGCCGGCCGGAATGCCGGTGAAGAATACGGCCGACCGCGGAACGGCATCGACCGCTGTGGTGGCTGCCAGCGCGGACCTGATGGTGGGCGATTCACCATCCGAAACTTCTGAGAAGGACCGCCTCCTTCTCCGCTGCTCTGCGGCGCGCTTCGCTTTCGCTCTGCCGCCGCCAACTCCTTGCCGGAGTCTTCCTGAACAATCGCAGCATCAATTATGTCGTTGAGGCTGCCGCGATTGAACATCGCCAGCTTGTCCTTCAGGAGCGGGTTAAGCCCCTGGTAAAAGTGGTCCCGCCGCTTCTCGTCCGTATCTGCGTGATACGACGCGTAGAGTGCGAGATCGTTGAACGCTCTGGAGTACTCCAGCGCGTTCCGGCTCCCTTGTTGCAGGTGTAGGAATTCCTGCGTCTTCCTCTTCATCAAACCGGGCGGTATATGATAGGCCCGGAAGGCCGTCCGGAACTCCGCCCAGGTCATCACTCGGTCGGTGGGTTGTGAAGCACAAAAGTTGGCCCACCACGCGCTCGCGGATCCTTGGAGCTGCTGGACCGCGAACTGAGTCTTGCGCTGCTCGCTGATTTGGAGCAGCCCGAACTTCATCTCTATGGCGCGGAGCCAGTTGTCCGCGTCAAGTGGTTCATCCGCCCTTGAGAATACAGGGGGATGAGTCGCCAGGAAGTCAGAGTAGGAGCTCTGTTGGCGCTCCTCACGATCTTGACGTCTCTCTGGGCGAGACGTATTCGCAATTAACGTTTGCAGCAGCTCTGTATGCTGCTGATGTGAACCCGCCATTGCCGCGACAATGTCGGCCAATGTAACCGTTGGCAGTGGCGGTGGCGGTGTTTGCTGTTGCTGTTGCTGCTGCTGTCCCGAGGAGTCCTCGGGAGGTGGTTGGGAGGTCTCTCCCCCTTGGCTAGTACCTCCAACATCGGGGTTGGCACGAGTACGCGTCATTCTGAAATTCAACACAGCAGCAATTAGCACATGTCTTACTCAAAATTCCATAAACAGGAGTAAGTATTGAAGCGACGCATGATTAACTTGCACAACATTCACATATATTGATAAAGCATAAACTTTATACAAGATACATTATTCTCGGATCTCCGAGAAGTCGTGCTCATGTCGTCACTACCTATACATACGCTACTGTCTACACGACATGTCACCGATTACAAAAGTTGGGTTACGCTACCCTAGCTGCCCTACTTGGCAACCGTAACCCCCTACTCGGAGTAGAACTCGACCTCCTGTGGGTCGTCCTCCTCCGGTACCTCTGCTGGTGGCTCGGGGTCTACCACCTCTTCTCCCATTCCAGGTTCTCCCATGGCTGGAAGACCCAAGACTACCGGTACGCCCAATACCGGGGGCACGAGGTCCTGCAATGCATGCACCTCGTCCATAGCCTGGTTGTAGTCCTCTTCCCAGCCTTGTCCTTCCTCAATAGCGTCGTCCCGCTCTTGAGCAAGGTCCTCATTCTGCTGGGTTAGGGTCTGCACCAGCTCTTGCAACGCCGCAATGTCAACACGGCTCTTCTTCTTTGCCTTCTTCAGACGACGCAACTGATTGTGTTGTTCATTCAGTCGCTTGATCGTCGGAAGGAGCACATTGCGGAGTGCACTGTGAGCACTCTCAAAATGATCTCCACGGCTTGTGCTCTCCTTGAGCTTGGTGGCGAGATGCTCCGTATGAACAGCTTGGCTGTCCATCACAGCGTTTCCTGCCCTCATTTGGAGGCTGAGATTTGCCTCCGCGGGGTTGTACCTTGGGCAACTCGGGTTTGTTGCCTCTAGGTACCTCTCTTCCCACACATGCTGAGCTCGTCCCTCCACCGGAACGAGTGCGTATGGAGTTCCCTCCATAGCCTGTACGTGTAGTTGGCAGAAACGTGACATAGTGTCACGGGCTGCCACTTGCCACATCCCTTCCGGTTGTCTTCCTCTCACCGTGACGGTGAATGGCACCCAACCGGGTGGCGTAGGCCCTGCAGGAACCTCGACATGGATCGTCCACGTCTTGTTCCCCTCTTCGCCTTCTTCCTTGGCGAAGTATTGCGGCATCTGGTTGTACCCGAAATATTGGAGCATTAGCCACAATGCTCCCGGGTAGCCGCTACGGTCAGAGCAGTGGGAAACTACCCACCCGTTCTCCAACCGTTTATCTGCTGCCATCTGTAAAAATATATTTGAGAAATGTCAAATATTTATTTAAACAGTAAACCATTGAGTTATAACATAAGATATGTCATTGAACCCTTAACACTTGGAAACATAGTTCAAATTTTTAAACAAATTTGACTGCTGATCTGCTGTTCCCATGACAGCCCTGACCAGTTTCCATATCAATCTGATTTAGGCCAGGTTAAAAGCAAAACCAGTCCTGGAGCTCAACATCAAAGTTAAAGTTAACTTCAATAGCTTTCCAGAAAGTATTTGGTTGGCCTAAGATCTGCTCTGGTTCAAAAGTTATGAGATGTCAAAGTTAACAGAATTTCTGGGAACAATTGGACAGCACCTCCCTGCCTTAGGTACTGATTTGATCCAAGAATTCCAGTTAATTCTGTTCCTAATCTGACAAAACTTTCTGTTACAAAGTTGTAACCCATCTCATAAGCTTCCCAGAACCACCTCATTTTCTATTTTTGGATTTTTATGCAGGAAGTTATGCTTAATTTACAGAGAGTCTACAGAGAGTCTTTGCTCCGTCCTGTTTTCTGGACAGTTTCAACTCTACTGCATTTTTCGAGTGGTTAAGGGATGAAACACCTCTGGAACTCAACAGAAAAGTTGTAAAGCTCCTCCAAAGCTTTCCAGAAATGTATCATACGACCCCAACCTCGAAAGAACTCAACCTCTAACCTCTGATTAACTTCAGCCTTGATTTAGCTGAAAACAGAGTGCTCTGTCCTTAACATCCTATAAGTTGAAAATTTATTAACATTGAATATCCTGTTCAAGGGAAGGAGTTACATCAAGTTTTACTACTTTGGATCAAAACCTTCAAGTTTTTAAATGAAGTTGTTCATTTAGTTGGGTGTGACGTCGAGGCGTCACCAGATTATGTCGGTACTACGTCCTCACAAAGGAAAAACCTATACCGGATTTAGCCGGCTTCGTTAGTTCAGTGGCACTACTCGTCACTCGCACACGGATGCTACACGTCTACCGTTTCGTGGTAAGGCTACCTGCAGAAACTCAAACAATCATCAGACTCGGCTGCACACCGAGCCCGGAATCCATACAGTTTGTACACCCGGCCGTCATCACTCGCCCGGATGTTCTCAAGCCAAACACGCCTTGAGTTACGTGTTCACGTTTCAGACCACGTGACGGGGTCTCCCATGTTGCACCACGCACGCCAGGGACAGACGTTGCTCGAATACCCCAAACGACATGAAGAGTCGTAGAGGATATCAAAGCGGGTCGGGTTACCTGCCACCCGTGGGGCTCCACCCTTCAGCTTGTGCGCACTGGTGGACAGCGCTTACGTGCACCCCCCAAGACATGAACGTCCCGAGATGCACGATTTTCCGACATAACAAATAAGTTAATAAGCCACTTTCTATATACTAATAACATCCTTATACGGGCTACTAACTCGTTCCTCACTGGATTTTTGAAAAAGAAGACCTTTGTACTGTGTTAAACCTCAAGCGAGCTCTGATACCACGCTGACACGACCCCACTGGTCCTGTCGAGCCAGGATCACGCTGAGGGGTGCTGCGTTGCACAACACCGTATAACACACGTCAAAGGTACAAAGCGGAAGCGGAAGCTTTATTACATAAACAAGTTTATTAACATGTTTACATCAAAATAAGTTTAGTCCACACTCGCGGGCGTAGACTAAGCATCAAGTGCACGTTCAGCCCTCGAACGTGTCCTTGCTAGCACACTCGCACACTAACTCTGCGGCGTGCACGACTCCCACTCGACGGGGTTCCCCTCCTGGGGTTCCGTCTCCTCTTCGGGAGTCCCTTCCTCATAGAACCCTGCAAAAGCTTCAAACACAAGCAGTGAGCACGAAGGCTCAGCAAGTCTGACCCGTCTCACCTAAACATGAAACTTCTACATGAGGGTGATGGGTTGCATGAGGTAAAAATCATTTGCAAGGACTCGCCTAATTAGTAGAACCTTACTTTCAAGTTTTAGCAGCAGGTTGTGGAGAACTTTACGCTAAGGCACATGAGAGAGCCGCAATCAAACAAGAAACGCATTTCTCTCATGTACTTTGCCCAAAGTTGAAAAGAACTTTAGTTAGCACTAAGCTACAACATATCATTAACAATCAATATCCAACTTTCAATCAGCAACATTTTAACATGTAACTAGCCTGTTCTTTCTACGTCACGGTACAGTGAACAAGTGGTACTCACTGACCGCGAGGGACGGCGATTATAATCGATTTACACCTGCAGGGTTACCCGAACAACCCGTCACGTACGCCCGTACTCGATGTTGCCTACAACAACCATCACGGACGCCGTACGCGACTACCTTTCACCCGTTAGCCAAATATTGAACCGGTCCCATCGTCCCGAGCAAGAGGTCCCTGCACGCGCATCTCTGTGCCGCCAGCTGATTTACACCTCGAGCTCTCAACCTACCCTCTGAACGACGGGCAATGCCTCAATACCCAGCTACCCGAGTTACATCAGTTTCCCGGTTCCCATATAGCCGGTAGGTCTTCGGTACTGTTCTAGCTTGTTCAACAGGCCCGCACACGGCTCGGTCCTCAATCGACACAAGCGGAGCTACAGCACACAGGCCCCAAAGTCCTGCTGCCCTTACTCTCCGCTCGGTCTCATTTTCTTGCCATGTGTATCATGTGCTATCTCTACCCGAGCAATGTGCCTCTAGCCTATTCTCGCGAGTAGTTCCAACTACTCGACTTGTACCGAATCCTACTCTATCCTAGCAATGCAGTGGCTAACGGGGTTTGCAATCCTAAACCCCAACCCATGGTTTTCTTGGCTATGCAGTGGGGTTTCCAAACAAGACTCTGATGCACAACATAAAGAAAACAAGTATGTGCTCAAAACAATAAAAATTTATAAAATGGTTAATGCAAACCGGGGCTTGCCTTGCTGCTCTTGGTCGTAGGCTAGCTGTTCCTCCGGAGTAACGAAGTCTAGGACTTCGGGTTCCTCCTCGACCTTAGCGACTACATGATAAGAACAATGTATGTATTAATTAAATGCTTTTGTATTAACTTTGAAGTTGTGAAGTCTATAACCTTTACTAGATAGACCTAATGACTGTGAAACTTTTACTGTGGCTTGGTTACAACCTAAACAGAGACTTGGTCAAGTTTTAGTTGCAGCAAAGCTCATTTGAGCCCTCCACAAATAATTATGTCCTTGACCTTAATTAAAGGCTTTTAGGGTGTTCTAGGTATTTTCATGAAACAAACTATGACTTTCTGAAAACTAGATTTTCAGAGGGTTCTAATGGAATTGGTCTCACTTAATTTGGAAGTCTCTAACTAAAGATATGAGCTAAACAATTTCAGAGAAAATTCTGAAAATGTTTCTGAACATTTTCTATTTTCTCTGGAACAGTTTTACTAATCACACCATTAGGTGGACTAAATGAGCTCAAATGGATCTGAAATTTTTATGGTAGTTCAAGGATATTTTGGTGAACATCTCAGCAAAATTTCAGGATTTTCCTCCAAATGATTCTCCAGTTAAAATTCCTAACAGTTTAAACTTTAAGGAATTAATTCTGGAGAATTAAGGAATCTCATGAAGTGACACTTGATTTTCTGGAAAGTACTCAAAGAGCTGAATCCAGCAAAATTTGGTTCACTCAATTTGGAGCTTTCTAGCCAAAGTTATAAGGATTTGAAGTTTGAAGGAAATCTGAAAATCGGGGAAAAGTTTAAACTCGCGCGTGGGCCCAGGAGACACGCGTCGCACGCCGAAGCGACAGCACACCGCGGCCCACAAGGCTTTTGCGCGCCAGCACACCCGATCCCGGCCGCAGCCGGATCCCGATTCAAAATATCGGCCGCTGACAGCTGGGGTCCACCCCCTTCTTCAACCTCGCGACACCCGCGCTCCGCCGCCGAGGGACCTCGCCGGAGAGCTCGCCGCCGGCTGCTGTACAGCTTCAAACTTCTTGATTCTGGCCGCCCCTGCCTACTTTTACTTGGGGAACATGATCCGAGGGTCAGCTGCTCATGACAACGGCCGGAGCATGGTCGGCGACGAGCCGCCATATCGGAACGACTTCGGCCATGTCGGCTGATGCTCCTAGTGCCTCAGCTACTTGGGAAACCGGTCGGGGAGCATCAGTGGACCTCAGAGAAGGTCGACATGAACTCGGGGCAGCTCGGGGAAGGCCCGAAATAGGTCCTCACCGTGCGCCCGATACCCCCCGTCCGTTCCGCCATTAGTAGACCTTGAATTACGCCGGGCACAGAAGTTCTCCGGCCCAGAGTTGTGAAGGCAACTTGTGCGTCACCGTGTCTAGTTCGTGTGGGAGTGGCCTGAGGCCCTCTAATCCTTTCTAGAGCACGAATTAAACAGAATCGTACCCGAGGGTCGTTCTGCACACAGAAAGGGGAAAAGTGGAAATTCGCCGCCGGTGAGCAACCACTCGAGCTGTGGCTCGGGGATGAGCAGCACCGATCACTTGCGCGTCCAAGGGTGCCTTGGCTCGGGCGTGACAACGCCCAGGTTGGGCTGTCCACGAGAGCCCGAGGTGCGGCGGTTTCCAGTTCCGAGTTTGATCTTTCGGCACAGCCGATATCACTCGGTTTCAATCGATTTCTATCAATGGGAAGGATGGAGGATGGTTGCTAGTACCTTGCTGGGACCTTGGAATGGAAAGAGGGAGCTGCGATCGGCTTGATCAAGCAGGAACTCGAGCGGCGGCGATGGCAGTGGGAAAAGCAGTCGCGCACGTCGGTAGCTCGGGGAAATGGTGACTGAGGCACGCCGGGGAGGGAATAAATAGCTCGGCCGGCTGGCCTCCGGCTTTGGGCACGCAGCAGGAGCTGGCGCCGGCCGGCCCCTTCGGTGGCGCGTGCGCACAACAGCCGGGAACCGACTGAACTGTGGTTCAGTCGGTTTGCTTTGAGGCTGAGGCTGACATGTGGGTCCCACTCCTCTTTTAACCTCTGAAATTTATTCCTAACAGCTGTGGTAAACAGTGAACCCTATTCTACCCTTGGCAACTCAAATTATTCACCCAAGAGCCATTTGAATTGATCAAAGTTCAAATGAGGTTTGGTTTGAATGAATTTCAGCACAAGTGCAGTTTGAAATTCAAATAAAGTTTGAATTTCTCCCCCTTAGCTCATGTCAAGATCAACTCCAAATGGAGTGAAAATTGGTGTGTGAGCTCACAAAAATGTGCTGAGCAAGAATATGCCTTCCACTTTTAAATTCAGTGGGTGAAAACAGTTTGAATTTGAATATGTTTTCAAACTGCCCCTTTCCTATCTACACCCAAGATGACCTCAAAAATGTTTTGAATTTGGGTGAAACTTGGCATGGACATCCTTGGCAAAGTGTAGGAGTTTTCATATGTCCAGCCCATCTATATCACATGTGGGAAGTACCACTTTTGCAATGTGTGAGTTTGTTCCCTAATGAGCATGTTGATAATTGTTACTTGCTCTTTATTTGTGTTCATCATTTTTCCTCAAATGAGGTGTGTGGTGTGGGGATGAACACTGCAAATGGGTGTCAAAAACTGAGGCCCTTACAGTGACTCCCCTCAAAATTATGCTTTTGCAGTATGGTGCGTGCTCATTCTCCGAGTAGGACTGAAGGTTCTCATTGAGACGGTGATGACCCGACTCCACCAGGGGCACCGCCATCAACAGTATGGGCGGATATCATGGCTCAGATGGTCGAGTCAAGTCAAGATAACACAAGACTACTCCAAGCCTTGGTACAACAGGGCTTACTCCAACACGCGCAACAGGACGTTCCACCTCGGAACGCCTACTTGGATTCCTTGGCGACACAACCGCCAATTTTCACGGAGGCCAATGAACCAGTGGAAGCTGATCAGTGGCTTCGAGTTATGGAGTCCAAGTTTGGAGTGTTTGAGTGCGACGAGTATCAGAAGACATCATTTGCAGCTCAACAGCTCCATGGAGCCGCCGGAAATTGGTGGTTTGCGTATCTCGCCACCGTTCCGGAAGGCCATCAAGTGGAATGGACGAAATTTCGTGAAGCATTCCGGGCTCGTCACATTCCTATGGGTTTTATCAAGGCCCAGCAGCAAGAATTCAGAAACTTGAAGCAGGGGGACATGAGTGTCCTCGATTATGTCAGACGATTCAACCTTCTGGCACAATATGCTCCTGCTTATGCAACGAGCGAAGCTGCAATGTGTGACTACTTTTTCTATGGCTTGAGTGCCATACTAAAAGAGAAGTTAGCTTTGTTCAATCAAGGCAGTTACACCAAGTTGATCAGTGATGCTCTGCTGCAAGAACAAGCGACACTTGAGTGTCAAGCAGAGAAGAGGGACCGGAAGGATGTGCAAGAAGACACACCAGTTGTTCCTCGCAAATACCGTGTGGTGTATCACACACCATCCGATGAAATATGGCAATCACCAGTGAGATCAACTCTGTACAGATTTCCTGCTCAAGAATATTGTCTTGAAGCAACACCTTTGCCGCAGCAACGAATGACACCTGTGGCATCATTGCTGCAGCCAAGTACATCAACTTCTCAACCACAAGTCAACAAAGAACCGGGGAAACCTCCGTGTTCTTATTGCCACCGTTCAGGGCATTTTAGGCAAGAATGCCGGGAGAAGTTGGTGAACACCAAACAGCCATCATCAACAGGTGGTATGCCGCCACCTGCTCCAGTCAACATAACAGCATTACAATCCGGGAGTGTGCAACATCTTGCTATTGAGGATGTCCCGGAGGGAGCACCGGTGTTAGCGGGCATGTTTACTCTCAAGGACGTGCCCGTGTTGGTACTTTTTGATTCAGGTGCAACCCACAATTTTATCAGCAAAACATGCATGGATCAGCACCAATTATCCACCAATACTCCCACAACAAGTTTTCTTATACGATCACCGGGAGGAAATATCTCTGCCAATCAGATTGTGTCCCGAGCAGCTTTGTGTTTGGGCGGAAAAATATACCCAACATCGTTGATTATGTTGGATAGGCAGAAGATAGACATTATATTGGGGATGTCTTGGTTAAATCGTCACGGTGCCGTTCTCAATATCGGTAACCGGACTGTCCAGATTAACTCGCCGATTCACGGACAGCACACGCTGTTTTTAGACAGCAAAGACCCAGACATGGTAGAGGCCTACCACACGGAAGCGCTGAAGCTTGAAGATATTCCGGTGGTACGTGATTATCCCGATGTATTTCCTGATGATTTACCGGGCATGCCGCCCGAACGGGACGTCGAGTTCAAAATTGAACTGGCGCCGGGAACGACGCCTATTTCACGAAGGCCTTACAAGATGGCACCTAACGAGCTAGCGGAGTTGAAAGAGCAACTGAGTGAACTTATGAGCAAGGGTTTCATACGACCAAGTTCTTCACCTTGGGGTTGCTCAGCGCTGTTCGTTAAGAAGAAGGACGAAACACTACGGCTATGTGTTGACTACCGTCCTATCAATGCTGTCACAATAAAGAACAAATATCCTTTGCCCCGCATTGACATCCTGTTCGATCAACTTGTGGGTGCAAAGGTATTTTCGAAGATGGATCTTCGGTCGGGATATCATCAAATCAAAATCCGACCGGAGGACATACCGAAGACAGCTTTCTCGACGAGATATGGACTCTATGAGTACCTCGTCATGTCATTTGGGCTAACCAACGCTCCGGTACACTTTATGTATTTGATGAATTCGGTATTCATGCCGGAGCTAGACAAGTTCGTCGTGGTATTCATCGACGACATTTTGGTTTACTCCAAATCTGAAGAAGAGCATGCTGAACATTTGCGCATTGTGCTACAACGGTTGCGGGAGCACCAGTTATATGCCAAGTTCAGCAAGTGCGAGTTCTGGATCGATCAAGTGCCTTTCCTAGGCCATATTATTTCAGCAGAAGGTATCGCCGTGGACCCCAGCAAGATTGAACAAGTGCTGAAGTGGGAATCTCCCAAATCGGTCCACGAGGTCCGAAGTTTCCTAGGTTTAGCGGGGTATTATCGGAGGTTTATTCCAAGCTTCTCAAAGATTGCTAAACCAATGACGGAGCTGCTGAAGAAGGGCACTAAATACATGTGCAATGCAGCATGTGAAGCCGCATTCAAAACTTTGGTGAAACATCTCACAACGGCTCCAGTTCTTGCTCAGCCGGACACGACGAAGCCATTCGATGTATACTGTGATGCATCTGGCATCGGTCTCGGCTGCGTTCTGATGCAAGAAGGGCGTGTAGTCGCCTATGGGTCTCGTCAACTGCGAAACCACGAGCAGCATTATCCAACTCACGATCTTGAGCTTGCTGCTGTGGTGTTGGCGTTAAAGATGTGGAGGCATTACCTACTGGGTAATCTTGTTTACCTCTACACCGACCACAAAAGCCTGAAGTATATCTTCACGCAGAAGGAGCTAAATATGAGACAACGGAGATGGTTGGAGCTCATCAAAGATTATGAAATTGATATCCACTATCATCCAGGAAAAGCAAACGTGGTTGCCGACGCGCTGAGTCGGAAGGCCCATGTTCACAACTTAGCGGCTGCTGAGTTAGAAGACGAAGAACCAAGCCTCCGTGTCATTCCATATGGCGCGCTTTATAATCTCGCGCTCATTCCAACAATCCGTGAAGAGATTGTTGAGGCTCAAAGAAGAGACAGAGGTATGTCTCACATACGGAAAAGACTAGACAACGGAGAGGTGAAATGTTTCCGGAAGGATGAGAACGGTACAATATGGTTTAACGACCGTATAGTGGTACTGCGCAATATGAAACTCCGGAAGAAAATCTTGGACGAAGCCCACCTGTCGAAGTTTTCCATTCATCCCGGAAGTAACAAGATGTACCAAGATTTGAAACAGAAATTTTGGTGGACGAGGATGAAGAGGGAGATTGCTAAATACGTATCCGAATGCGATACGTGTAGACGGGTCAAGGCTGATCATATGCGAAAAGCCGGACCGCTACAACCTTTGAAGATTCCGGCGTGGAAATGGGAGGATGTGAGTATGGACTTCATCGTCGGATTACCACTCACATCCAAGAAGCATGACTCGATATGGGTGATCGTCGACCGGTTGACGAAATCAGCTCATTTCATACCGGTGAACACTCATTATCGAGCAAAACAATATGCGGAGTTATTCATCTCCAGAATTATATGTTCACATGGTGTTCCAAAGACCATCATTTCAGATCGAGGTGCGCTGTTTGTTGCTCGATTTTGGGAGCAGCTGCATGCCTCGTTGGGCACCAAGTTGATTAGGAGCTCCGCATATCACCCTCAAACTGATGGACAAACGGAGAGGGTGAATCAAGTGCTTGAGGATATGTTGAGAGCATGTGCCGTCCACCATGGTAGGAATTGGGACGATCACCTACCGCTGGCGGAGTTTTCATACAACAACGGTTATCAAGCGAGTATTAAAATGGCACCGTATGAAGCTCTCTACGGCCGGAAGTGTCGCACACCACTAAATTGGTGTGAGTCCGGCGAAAGAGTTCTGTTTGGGATTGATCTTGTCAACGAAGCCGAAGACCGAGTTCGGTTGATACAAGAGAACTTAAAGGCTGCACAATCCCGACAGAAGAGTTACGCTGATCAACGGCGTAGGCCTTTGCATTTTGGCGTCGGAGAGCATGTGTACCTTCGGGTATCTCCGATGAAGGGAATTCACCGGTTTGGTGTAAAGGGGAAACTCGCTCCCCGTTTTATTGGTCCTTTTGCTATCACGGAGAAGTGCGGGCCCGTAGCCTACCGGCTGGAGTTACCGGCAAGTCTAGCGGGTATTCATGATGTATTTCATGTATCACAGCTGCGGAATTGCCTCAAATTCACCGCTGCTGTTCGCACTGAGGACATCGACGAATTGAAACCAGACCTGACCTACACCGAGCGACCGGTCCAGATTTTGGATGAAAAGACCCGGGTAACCCGGAACCGGACGATCAGATTCTTCAAGGTGCTGTGGAGTAATCACACCGCGGAAGAGGCGATGTGGGAAAGTGAAGATTATCTCCGCACCAACTATCCGTAATTTTTAGCTTTGTACAGCTTGTAATTACCTCTCCCGTCTCGTTCCTCTTTTGTAATCTCGGGACAAGATTCTTTTAAGGGGGGAGGAATGTAAAAGTCCGAAAAATGTGTATGAATAAAAACCAAGGTTTGAGTTCATATGTGTGGCAAAGACATGAAAAATGGGACTTGCTAAAACTTTTCTTCATGCAAGGTAATACATGGATGAACTTCCAACATGAGGTTCACCTTTTATTTAAAAGTGTTGAACCAATAAGGAGTTAAATACCTCTTTGCATGTAAGTTTAAAATTCAGTTTTGAAATTCAAAGTTCACACATATGGTGACTCAAAAACTTTGAATTAACATGCAGCCATATAGTTGAGTTTTTAGGGGAAAGGTTATCACCACCTTTCCATTTGTAGGGTGGGCTCAAAAAGGAGTGTAAGAGAAACATTTGTAAATTCTAGCCAAATTCAAATTGGTCATACCAATTCAAACTGAATTTGGAGAATTCGATTTTCTAACCCACAGTTTTAAAACTCAGAATTTTGAGAATTAAGAGGATCAGCTTGAGAAGATATTTGGGAGGAAATATGGAGTGGGACCCACATGTCATAGAGCTAAAGGGGGAGTCTTGCACCATAAGTCTCAGCCCCAGTGGGGAAAATCATCGAGCAGCACGTGGGCCAAGAGCTGCTCCCACCGTGGAGCCACGGGGGCGCTCGGCAGCGCCACCAGCTGCTGCATTTCAACACACGTGGCGCCCAGAGGCGGTTCTGCGACCTGATAAACCCCCCCTGGACGAAGCAAAGGCCGTCCCTTCTTCTCCTCCTCCCGAGCGCACGGCCAGCGATCGTCTTCCCCTCTGCCTCTCGGTCCGACCGGAAGAACGGCGAAACCACCACGCTCTTTCCTCCCCTGACCTGCTAAACAGCACCGCGAGCTCGGCCTCCACCTCCCGGACCTGCAAGCCAGAGAGCTGCGGCCTCCAGTGCCCGAGAACAACCGCCGCCGCGGCGACCTAAGCCGAGGAAGTGATCGGGCGCTCATGGACAGCCCTCCACAACGGGTTTCCCGGCCGAGCGATCACACCTACGGGCGCGCACGGGTGCGGTGCTGCTCTTAGCCCAAGCTCAGGCCATACCGTGAAGCATCGCCGGCGAATTTCAAAGTTTTGCTCCGGCGACGTCAACCCGAGCATCCGGTATGGAAATCCAAAATTCTCCACTTCTATTCGTTATTAGCTCGTCAAACTTTGCATGTAGGAGATGGACTAGCCGGCGATCATATTCTCTTAAGCATCCGTCGCATGAAAACCCTTTGGGGCGACGCATTTTGAGGTCTACCGATCACTTCTCCGGCGGACCGAATCGGGCGCACGGTGACGACCGATTTGCGGCTTTTCCCGAGCCATTTAGGGGCCAGACCGAGCCTTGCGATCATCCACTGGTGCTGTAGGGCTCGTCGGCACAGGTTTTGGAGGGCTGGATACCTCAGGCAACGCCGCCGAACCCCCACAGTAACTGTCGCACGTCGCCGGCCATGTTCCTGTCGTCGGCGGCCCTAGCAAACCCCACAGCCCTGTTCCTCAAGGCCCTAAACCCCCTGGCGGCGAGTTGTAGCTCCGGCTGTGGCCGGGAAGGCCGTTCCGGCGAACTTCCAGTTACTCCAGCGAGGGGGAGCGCGCGGGCGCGAGAGAGGAAGCCGGAGGTAGGAGACAAAGCGTGGGCCCCGCCTGTCAGCAGCTCAGAATTCAAATCCGGGATCGGGTGTGGCCGGGATCCCGTGTGCTGGCGCGAAAAACCCCGTGGCCCGGTGTGGCCCAGTTCTGATTGGTTGGAATTCAAATAAGCGGGCCCAGTGGGATTTTCAATAGGAAAATAATTCTATACTTAGCTCAATCTTTAGAAATTCATATCTCCCTGTGGAAAACTCCAATTTGAGTGATTCCAATTGGGTTGGATTCATCTTTCTGAGTTCTATCCAAATATGAACTCAGATTTGTCTGAAAGTCAATATTATATTCTGGAAAATTCTTTGAAGGTTTTCTGAAAAAGAATTATTGAAGGCGTTTGGGTTATCCAAAAATACCCAAATTTTGCCAGAATATTGTTTAGCATATTGTTGATCCTGTAGAAAATTTTCAGCTCATTTGAAGATCATTTGTGTAGGAATTTGCTAAAAACAATCTGCTGTGTTCATAAGAGTCCAGAAACATTTTCAGAAAGTGTTTCCCACTTCAAAAATCTGTTCTGGGCAATCCATAGCTCCACAAATCATAGGAAAATTTAGGCAGGCTCTCTGAGACATACTTGGAATTGTAGTTCATCTAATTGGGCATGAAAATGCACATTACTCCAGAATTAATTCTTTTGAGCACAAATGCTTAAAGAATTGTTCTGGGAGAACTACTCAAGTAAAAGGGCTGAATTTTGGACCAGGTTACTCTCATGTGATCAAGAACTCACATGTTAATTATCAGCCCAAGATGAGTCCTTGAACTCCCTATTCTTATTCTCCATACTTATATATAAGGGAAAAATACATAAGAGATATTGTGAGAATTATGAAGGACACAATATGACTCCACATTAGCTGCAATTTGGCAAGCTAAATCCTTAGGTAGTATAGAACCTGCTGTAAAAGTTTTGAGCCCATTGGAGTTCTTGTTCTTCAGTTGCACTCAAATCTTTTCAGCTTGTCTACTATGATCATTAGGGAAAATGATTAGTGTATAGCTAAGACCTTAAGGTCAATTTAGTTTATTTCTGTTCTTTGCACAACAGAGGCAAACCAAGCCATGCTTGGCTTTTCCACACAACCTCTGTTCTTAAGAAAGTAATTCTATAACTTCTTTCCATTACATTCTATAAAACATGTGCATATGCATCTCAATAGGAACCACAACGAAGGGGACTCAAAGGAGTGATTCATCGAAGTGGATCAAGCTCCGGAGAGTCAAGGGTGGATCTGCAAGGATACTAACTGCTTATATACGACTACCCTGCAGAACAGGCAAGCTCCGGTTTGCATTTAACAGCTGTTAAGTTTTTATTTTGTATTCACCTTTAGTTAAGATTTGAACTGTGCATTAGGTCTAGTGTTTGATACTCTTCTTGCATAGCCAAATGACCCATGGAGTATTGGGTAGGTATCTTTCACCTTGTAGAACTGCCATGCTTAAGTACGGTTCGGTAGAAGTCGAGTAGTGAGATGCTACTCGCAGATTTAGAAACAACAGGGGCATACGGGATTGGTTCGTAATTGAATTAGCAAGTTAAAGTTGAGACCGGAAGGTTGTAGGAGCAGCAGGACATGGGGGCCTGGGTGCTGTAGACCTGTCCATGTCGGTCAAGGACCGATCCGTATGCGGCCCTGTTGAACAAGTTTGAGTTGTGTACCGGACTCATGCTTGCTATATGGGACCCAGTAAACCGATGTACCTCGGGAAGCTGTCGTTGGGACTTTTCGGGTCGCCTCAGGCGGACGGCCGGTGTGCAGTATGTGGGGAATATTCTCATGACATCTCACGTCGGAAGGTGCACCATGAGAGTAGCTACTGTACGGGGCGACTTGATCGATTCAGCGGGGGTGAAACGGGGGAAAGGCTGCCACGTACGACCTCAGTGATGGTTGTTGTAGGCAACGTCGAGTACGGGCGTACGTGTCGTGTAGTCCGGGTGTTATTGATTTGAATCACCGTCGCTCGCGGAATGGACCGAGCATACTTGTTCTCACAGTCGTGACGTAGTAAGAACTTGCATGAGAAAGGAACTAATCATTTTGATGTGAAGTATTATACTAGTGTTGTATTGGATCTCGATGAATAGGCTAGTGCAAACTTGATTCTTTTATGCCATGAGCCATTTACATCGGGGGAAAGCGTTTCTTGTTTGATTGTGGACTCCCGATGTGGCGTGCCCAGGGTTACTTAAAATGCTGCAATTAATAACTGAAAGTAAGGATTCACTTTTAGGCGAGTTAATTATGCTTATGCCATCCTATGTTAGGTTCATAACCTCACTTAGAGTTTCATGTTTAGGGTGACGGTTAAGTCTTGCTGAGCGTTATGCTCACGAATGCTATCCGAGTTGTTTTGCAGGTATTTGACTCGATGCCTATGAGAAGGGATGCCGATGAGACTCGGGAACCTCCGAGTGTTTACTCAAAGAGCATCCTCGCCGCTGCAGATTGATCTTCGTGTTGCTAGTAAGAAACGTCCGCGGGCTGGACCGTTTCTTTGTTGCTAGTTTAGATATGAATCGTGAGAGTGATAGTCTTCCGCTTTAGTTTACTCTGATATATATTTATTTGTGAAACAATCTTGTACGCTTCCGCAAACTATTTATGTAATATGATGTGTGTTCATCGACCCGTGTGCTGTTGGGTGCCGCATAACACGGCACCACCCAACGAGGTCCCGTGGGGCCGTCTCAGCGTGGCATCAGATCCTTTTACATTCGTTACTCCGGAGGAACAGCTAGCCTATGACCAAGAGCAGCAAGGCAAGCTCCGGTTTGCATTAACCTTTTTACAAATGTTTATTGTTTTGAGTACATCTTTGAATACTCTTATTCTTTGCATTGGAGTCTTGTTTGGAAACCCAATTTCATAGCCAAGAAAACCATGGGTTGGGTTTAGGATTGCAACCCCGTTAGCTACTGCAATGCTAAGTTAGTGTGGGATTCGGTACAAGTCGAGTAGTTGGAACTACTCGCGAGCATAGGCTAGAGGCACTCGACTCGGGTAGTGATAGCACATGAAACACATGGCAAGAAAATGAGACCAAGCGGAGGGTAAGGGCAACAGGACTTTGGGGCCTGTGTGCTGTAGCTTCGCTTGTGTCGATTGAGGACCGAGCCGTGTGCGGGCCTGTTGAACAAGCTAGAACAGTACCGAAGACCTACCGGCTATATGGGAAGCGGGAAATCGATGTAACTCGGGTAGCTGGGTGTTGAGGCATAGCTGGTCGTTCAGAGGGTAGGTTGATGAATGTGGCCTAGAGGGGGGGTGAATAGGCCTTTAAAGATTCCTGCACACTTAATAAAGTTATCAGAAACTTGACTGACCGGACTAGTCCGGTTGTGTGGGCGGACTAGTCCGGTGTGCTGAATTATTTGAGTTAATTAAGTGTGTCTCACAAATTTAATCTCTCAGCAGCGGAATGAGAACAACAGTTTTTATAAATTAAATTTATTGTATGGATGCACGTGCAAACTTATAAGGAACTCAAATGATGACTAGCAAACTAGTGATCTAATGTATCAAAATGTAAAACAAATGAGAGACAAGAGACACGAATTTTTACCGAGGTTCGATCTCACCAAGAGATCTACGTCCTCGTTGAGGAAGATCACACAGAGCCAGGTTCCCAACCCTTTCCCTCTTCAAGTCACCACAAAGGCCGACTTGACTCCACTATCACGGGTAATCACCGAGTTTGTGGGGCAACCTCACACGTTGAGGGCTCCCACAAGAATTACAGTGAGAAGGTGATCAAATACACTCAAAAAGATTACAATGCAGAATATGAGTGTAGAGAAATCAAACCCCAAGAGCTCACAACGAAAGAACGACGATCTCTTAATCCCAAATCCAAGTATTTGATTGATCTTGGCCTTTTTTCACCTTAGATGTATGGAGAGATGTGTTTTTGGGCTCTTGGGTCAGGTGGCGGCGCTAGGGTTCAAGCTTTTGACAATATGTGTCGTGTTTTCTCAGGGAAAAGACGAAGGACCTCTTTTTATAGGCTTTCCAAAAAAGTTACCAATGTTAAACTACTACCAGACTAGTCCGGTATATGATCGGACTTGTCCGGTCTACTTCCAGTGGGTTAACCGGACTAGTCCGGTCCACAAACCGGACTTGTCCGGTGCTATGTGAAATGGGGTTTCAGAAACTTCAGCGGACTAGTCCTGTCGCTTGGATGGACTAGCCCGCAGTCCTCTAAAGAGGACAACAGAGACATGACCGGACTAGTCCGGTCTAGAACCGGACTTGTCCGGTTGCATTCCAGTGAGCTGACCGGACTAGTCCGGTTCACAAGGCGGACTAGTCCGGTGCACTATGTTTGCGTCTTTCAGAAAGTTAAACGGACTAGTCCGGTTTTCAGTGGATTTTAGTTGATTTTTAAACCCCTTACCCTTACGCAAAGTCATGAGCTCTTGGGATGTGTCTCTCTCACACACAACCTATACATTTATATCTACTTTGCTCCTCTAAATTCCACTAACGTCTTCCTTTTCGGGCACCACTCTATTTTTCACCTTTTTGTGTGTGCCGAGCCAGTTCACTTTGTTTATCCTGCAATCATCTTAATAGTTTCATTAGGATCTGATATGTTCGTCATCAATTAGCCAAAACCCACAAGGGATATCCTAGATGCACTTACAATCTCCCCCTTTTTGGTGATTGATGACAAACATTTGAGATATCACAATCGAGAATAAAAGGTTGATTTTCATAAGGTGTGCACATATGAGAATAATAAAGAATTCACAAAAAGCTTCTCACATATGCACACACCTTATGGTGGGTGCCTCACAGGTGTGTGATAAACAACATGTGATAAATTAAAGACAAACAGTAGTGAACATGTAAGTGGGCATTAGAGCATAGTACATCACACATAAGAAACGAAATAGTGCATTACAAGATTTTAAAAATAGGTACATGTCCTTGATCACAAAATATCTTAATAACTAATACTAGATAGAAAAAGTCCAAGTCTAATCTCAATCTTCCATCTCAATCTCTCCCCCTTTGGCATCAAGACACCAAAAAGGGAAAATTGAGGGGAATCACTCATCGCTGCCTCCTCCGTCAGTCTCAGTCTGATCTTCATCTTCAGCATCCACGGGAGCAGGATCTTCCTCTGAGTCCTCGGAGGCGGGCGGTGATCCAACGGGCTCAATCTCAAGCTTTGCACAGATAGACTTGATATTGGCATTGACGTACTGTTGATGTTTCTTCCTTGCAAGCTTTTCTTTGCGTTGCCTGTCTTCGATCTTATGGCAGCAGGCAAAGATGGAGGAGAGCATCTTGAGGATGCCGCTAGATGATTCTTGGGCAGGTGGAGAACCAGGAGGAGCAGCTGCAGACCTAGTGTCATCATGAGCTTGCTTTGATCTCCTCTCCACTGGTGGAGAGGACGGGGCAGTTGGAGCCGGAGGGAGAGTGTACTCGGTGGGTTTTTGCGGCTTCAACCCCGTATGCTTGACATCCTTGACAAACTCGAGTCCCGTCACTTTCTCAATCATGTACATGATATACGGTGCGTATCCACAGGACCTGTTGGGGGTAATTGAGATGTTCACAATGTCGTTGTAGATATACTCAAAGACATTGAATGGTCTCATCCCACTAATGACCTTCATGAGAGTCCTCAAGGTTCCTTGTATAGTTCCTGCATCTCCATCCTTCGGAGCTATCGTCTTTCTCAAGACTCTATTTAGGACCACAAAGAAGGGCTTTAGATATTTGATGGTGGGAGGAACATATGGCATCCTTGTGTCATAGAGAAATTCAAGTTCCTCCTTCTCCAGGGGTTTCAGATTATGAATGACCAGTTCATGATCCAAAGTGTTTTGGAGGTGAAGAATCCTAGCAAATTCATCATACGTGACACTATACCTTGAACCATGAGTCATCCAAGTAAGACTGTCTCCATCATCCCGAGCAAAGTAGAGAGTGGAGTAAAACTGGGTAATGACTTCATTGTTCTAGTCATACTCAAAGGATAGCAGGTCCGTCAGACTGTGCCTCTCTAAGGCCTCCACCATCTCACGAAAGGTAGGATACCTCTTCGACTTCAGGTATTCGACATTTAGCCATTGACTCTCTACTACGGGATTCTTCATCTTCATGTACACATGCTCGTAGTAGTCTGCATGGAAGTTGCTCCAGAACCTTGGATCAGAACATTGTTTAGGTCGGTCATACACTTCAATCTTCCTGAAGTTATCAGCTAGCTCATTCCCTTTTCCAGTGAAATCCTCACTTGAAGGCTGCCTGTTGCGGTGAACGGGATTTTTCATTTTCAGAGGCCCAATGGGGCCACTAGCAAGTCCCTTCCCTTTATTGAGAACTCTTCTTGGCCCTGACGAGCCCTCAGCAGCATCTTTCCTTTGAGGCCTTTTGATAATGACTTTCCTCTTCTTAGGTAGATTGTCGTCGGAGGGTGGAGAGTGAGTATTGACATCATGTCTCTTCTTCATCACTCCCTCCTTAGCTCTCCTCACTCTTTCACGTTGAACTTCTTCGTCAATGTGAAAAGAGCCATCATCTGATCCTGAAGACATGATGCCTGATAAGGAGTTTAAGGATTAGATGCAAACGGACGCATGATCGACTTCAAATGGAAGTGTAGGAGTTCAACTGTCAGAGACTGGACTTGTCCGGTTTCAGAGTGCGGACTAGTCCGGTGGACAGGACTTGTCCGCATCTGAGCGCCGGACTAGTCCGGCCTAGCATAAGAACCCTAAATTGAATGTTTCATTTGAAACAACTCTCCTATCAAAGGACACAAGGGTAAGAAAGTGGTAGGAAAACATCTATTTATGCAATGTACATCCTTTTGAAATCAAAGGAAACTAGCTAGAGCTAGAAAAATTGAGATTTTGGTTTTGGGGTGATTTACCAAGATTTGAAGATTCGCGTTGAAGGAGTGGCAATCAGTCCGGATGAGTCCGGAAAGTAGGATCCCCTCGTCGAAAAGAGGCTTTTTCACGGAGAAAATTCCGAGTTTGAGGGCTCAACTCAAAAATCACTTTGGGAGCTAGGGTTTTGGAGAGAGGGTGAGACAAAGTGCTTATGAGTGGATAGGAGGCGTTTGGTCCGGCCAACTGCTTCTATATGCGACTGACCGGACTAGTCCGGTCATGGTAGCGGACTAGTCCGGTACCCCTGAGTTAACCTAATTGTTGTCTGTCCGGACTAGTCCGCTTGGAAATCGGACTAGTCCGTTTCCAACAGACTTGATACATATATAGATAACTAATAGTGATCCATGGACAACAATTTTGCAAGTAGTCTTGGTGATTACGACCAGTAGGCAATCAGCAATCGAACAATGGTCATAATCCACAAGATTTATTCATTAAAAATAGTTTTCTGAGTAGAAGGGAGAGGAGGAGCATTTTTGACAATATGGAGGAACAATTTAAGTTGCAACCAGGTCTGCAATGTTTCAAGCCACATTTCGAGAGTCAAGAATGTTTAGCTCATTTCTTAGTTCACAGAACCTTTTCTCATCTAATGGTTTGGTAAAAATATCTGCAAGTTGTTTTTCAGTCCTAACATGTGAAATAGCTATGTCACCTTTTAATGAATGATCTCTAGGAAAGTGATGACGGATGTCTATGTGCTTAGTTCTTGAGTGCTCTACCGGGTTGAGTGCAATCTTTATAGCACTTTCATTATCGCATAGAAGCGGGATATGACTTAGATTGTAGCCGTAGTCCCTAAGAGTTTGTTGCATCCAAACCAGTTGCGCACAGCAACTACCGGCTGCAACATACTCTGCTTCCGCTGTGGAAATAGCAATGGAGTTTTGCTTTTTAGATGACCAAGAAACTAGGGACCTACCAAGAAATTGACAGGTCCCTGACGTGCTCTTTCTATCTACTTTGCATCCAGCATAGTCGGCGTCGGAATACCCTATCAAGTTAAACTTGGATCCTTTGGGATACCAAAGGCCCAAGTTGGGTGTGTGCACAAGGTACCTTAGGATTCTTTTTACAGCAATTAAGTGACACTCTTTAGGTGCGGCTTGAAACCTTGCACACATGCAAACACTAAGCATAATATCTGGCCTAGATGCACATAAGTATAGTAAAGAGCCAATCATGGACCGATATACCTTTTGGTCCACATTTGGACCGTCTTCATTGAGGTCGAGATGTCCGTTGATGGCCTTGGGTGTCTTGATGGGCTTGGCTTTGTCCATATTGAATTTCTTGAGAATGTCTTGTGTATATTTAGTTTGGCTTATAAATGTACCTTCTCTCAGTTGCTTTACTTGAAATCCCAGGAAGAACTTCAATTCACCCATCATTAACATCTCGAACCTGTCGGTCATTATTTTGCTAAATTCTTCACAGAAGGACTCGTTAGTGGATCCAAAGATAATGTCATCAACATAAATTTGACATACGAATAAATGATCATCAAAATGTTTAGTAAAGAGTGTATAGTCAGCTTTACCAATTTTGAATCCATTTTGAGTCAGAAAATCTCTAAGGCACTCATACCAGGCTCGAAGAGCCTGTTTGAGGCCATAGAGAGCCTTACGCAGTTTATAGACATGGTTGGGATACTTCTGATCTTCGAACCCCGGTGGCTGCTCCACATAGACTTCCTCCTTTATCGGACCATTGAGAAAGGCACTCTTGACGTCCATTTGATACAACTTAAAATTATGGTGAGTAGCATATGCCAATAAAATGCGAATGGACTCAAGTCTAGCTACAGGAGTGAAGGTTTCATCGAAATCCAAACCTTCCACTTGAGAATAACCTTTGGCCACCAACCTCGCTTTATTTCTTATCACTACTCCATGTTCATCTTGCTTGTTCCGAAAGACCCATTTGGTTCCAACGATGTTCGCCCTTGGTCTTTCCACCAGCTCCCACACTTCATTTCTTTTGAAGTTGTTCAACTCCTCTTGCATCGCAATCACCCAGTCTGGATCCCTTAAGGCTTCTTCTACCCTGTATGGCTCCAGAAAAGACACAAAAGAATAATGTTCACAAAAATTTGCAATTTGAGATCTAGTAGTTACTCCCTTAGCAATATCTCCAATGATATTGTTGACAGGATGGTCCCTTTGCACACACTGATGTACTCTTGGGTGTGGAATTTGTATAGCTGTTTGTTCTTCATTGTCTTCATGTGTTATGTCTCCCCCTAGATCATTGCTTCCATGATCATCTTGATTTTCTTGATCTTCCTCAACTTGATCTTGTGTAGGAGCTCCCCCTTTATCATTGCTTCCTTGTTGAAATTCATCTTGTGTTTCCTCTCGTGGTAGGATATCACCAAGTGCCATTTTCTTCAGCGCTTCACATGGAGCTTCCTCCTTATCTAGCATAGACTTATCAACTTGCTCCACTTGTGAGCCGTTAGTTTCATCGAACACTACGTCACGCACTACTTCAACAAGGCCGGACACCTTGTTGAAGACACGATAGGCGTAGGCATTCGGTTCATATCCGAGCAAGAATCCTTCATCGGACTTCGAAGCAAACTTCGAGGCCCTTGGTTTCTTGTTCAGAATAAAACATTTGCAACCAAAAACTTTGAAATAGGACACGTTAGGCTTTTTACCCGTGAGAAGCTCATATGGAGTTTTCTTCAGTAGTCGATGAAGGTACAACCGATTTGTGGCATGACAAGCGGTGTTCACTGCTTCTGCCCAAAATTGGTCTGACGTCTTGTATTCATCTAACATTATTCTTGCCATTTCGATCAATGTTCTGTTCTTCCTTTCGGCCACCCCGTTCTGTTGAGGAGAATAGGGTGCCGAGAATTCATGCTTTATACCTTCTTCATTGAGATATTCTTCAACTTGGGTGTTCTTGAATTCTGTCCCATTGTCACTTCTGATATTCTTTACGGTTGATGAGAATTCATTTTGAGCTCTTTTCAAGAACTTCTTGAGGGTTCCCTGAGTTTCTGATTTATCATACAAGAAAAATACCCAGGTAAATCTTGAAAAATCATCAACAATTACTAAACCGTATTTGTTACCGCCGATGCTGATGTACGCAATTGGACCAAAGAGATCCATGTGGAGAAGTTCCAGCGGTCTAGCGGTGGTCATCACATTCTTGGCGAGGTGTGGTGCTCCAACTTGTTTTCCTGCTTGACAAGCGCTGCATGGCCTGTCTTTTTCAAAAACCACATCCTTAAGACCACGGATGTGACCACCTTTTAGAAGTTTCTGCAGATTTCTCATTCCAACATGGGCTAGCCGTCTATGCCACAGCCATCCCATGTTGGTCTTAGCAACCAAGCAAGTGTTGAGTTCGGCTTTATCTTTGTTGAAGTCAACAAGATAAAGCTTTCCCTTCAACAATCCCTTGAATGCAATCGAGCCATCGCTTCTTCTAAAGACGGTCACACCCTCATTAGTGAATAAACAGTTGTAACCTTTGTCGCATAGTTGAGATATTGATAAAAGATTATAATCTAGAGAGTCTACATGTAAAACATTAGATAAGGTGTGTTGAGAGGATATTTCAATGTTACCACTACCAAGGACCTTTCCTTGGCTGTTGTCTCCAAAGTATATACCTTCACTTGGATCCTTGTTGCACTCGTATTCCACAAACATACCTCTCTCTCCGGTCATATGATTTGTGCATCCGCTATCTAGTAACCACTTAGATCCACCGGAGGAGTAAGCCTGCAAAATAGAATTATTTCTGGGTTTTAGGTACCCAAGCTTGCTTGGGTCCTCTCAGGTTAGTCACAAGAGTTTTGGGCACCCACACACAAGTTTTTAAGTTCTTGTGGCGTGGCCCTGTATATTTTGCAATGACTTTTCCATACTTGTTTTTCATGAGAGCATAAGAAGCATCAAATGTATGGAATAGTGTTTGTAGCTCAGATTCATGTGATTTTTCTTTAACAAAAATGATTCTATTCTTAGCATGATTAGGAGTAGACATGTGTCTGTTCCTGTCAAAGCCAAGACCATCTTTGACATTGGGAGGTCTAGTGATCATATATGCACTTCGTGCATATTTGATCTTCTCCTTATCAAAGATGCCGTTTTGAGAAGAATGCATGTCATGAGAGGTTGAAGCATTAGAAATTACATTCTTCTTGCTAGAGCAAGTGCAGGTTCTTATTGTTGTCGAGCTCATATCTTTAGAGGAAGAGCTCTTGGAGGAAGAGGAGTCACTTTGTTTGAGCGACTCAACTTGCACTTCAAGGATTTTGTTAACTTTTGACAGGTTAGCAAGTTCTTCCTTGATTGCAATGTGTGAGTCCTCTAACTTTGAGTAAGTTTCCTTACTCAAGGCTAGCTCTAACTCAAGTGACTCATTCTTCTCTCTTTCAAGCTCAAGAAGCTTTTCAACTTCTTGATATCTCTTCCTCTCACGGATGAGCATATCTTCTTGTCGGTTGACAAGTTCTTCCTTTTCAAAGATTTCGTTCGACAACATTTCCATTTTCTTTAAAGCAATTTTACTTAGCCCTCTAAATAATTCTTCATTATCACTAGAGCTATCAAAGTCATCAATGCAGGAATTTAGTATAGGAGGAGTAAGTCTAACCTTTTTCTTGCCTTCCTTAGCCATAAGACAAGTGTGGTTGTTCATGTCCCGTCCTCCCATGTTCGGAAAGAGTGTGGCTCTCATAGTTCGTTTCTTGACTGCGATAGTGGCCATCTCTTCTTCTTCAACGGAGGAGGACTCATCGTTTAAGTCCCACACCTTCCCAATGTGAGCTTGATGGGCTTATCTTCTTTTTTTGAAATTTTTTTTCTTGAGATCTTGTTTCCTTCTTCTTTTTGTTTTCTTCATAAGTACAGTCCACCATGAAGTGACCATACTCTCCGCTGTTGTAGCAAGTACGTCGAGCCTTGGATTTTCCTTTATCCTTGATTTTGCCTTCATGTGAATTGTTGCCGTGTCTTCTCTTCATCATGCGTTTGAACTTTTTGATGAAGAGTACCATTTCTTCGTCATCAAGATCGGTGCTTTCGTCGCTTGTATCTCCATCGTCTTGGTCTTCACGAGTTTCTTTGAGTTTGGGTCTGCACGTTGCTTTGAGAGCAACTTCTTTTTTTTTTGGAAGAGGTGAGCTCGGCTAAGTCTTTGACGTATTGAGCCTCTTTCTCCATCATTTCATGATTTATGATCTTTCCCAATAACTCATCGGGAGTCATTTTGTGAAACCCGGGGCTTTCTCTAATCATTGAGCAAAGTGTGACGTTTCTTGGCATGAAGGCTCTTATCATCCTTTTGACTACCTCGTGATCAGTCCATTTCTTACTTCCATAGGCACGGATTTTGTTGATGAGTGCTTTCATCCGGTTGTACATGTCTTGAGGTGATTCGCCTTCTTCAATAGCAAATCTCCCCAACTCTCCTTCAAGCATTTCGATTTTGGCTTCACGAACTGACCTATTTCCTTCGTGAGCTGTCTTGAGGGTATCCCAGATTTCTTTTGCACTTTCTAACCCATCGATCTTGGTGAATTCCTCTCTGCTTAGTGATGATGTGATCACGGCGACGGCTTGTGCGTTTCTGTGAATCTCCTGTTCTTGTTCTGGGGTGAGTTCATCATCCGTGTCCGGAATATCGATGCCTGTGCAAACAATGTGCCACAGACTAGGGTTCAGGGATATCAGATGCATCTTCATGTTGTACTTCCACATGGTGTAGTCACTTCCGTCAAACTGTGGGGGCCATCCCATAGGAATAGAATGATTATTTGAATTGAGACGGTTGTAGTTGTAAGGATACCGGGAGTAGTCGTGATGACCACTCCCCATCGTCTTTTCTTCCTCTTTTCCTTTTTGTGCCAGCAGTTTCTTTCTCAGGAGTGCTTTTAGCTGCCTCACTTCTTCATCGTCATGTGGACTTTCTTTCAGCACATCGAAGGCTTTGGCTTCTTGCTCCTCATCGTTGTTGCTCGTCTTCGGGATATCATTGTTCTTCTCAGAGTCCATTGATCTCTCCGAGATGTGAGTCTCATTGATGGAGAACTTGGCTCTGATACCAATTGAATGTGGCCTAGAGGGGGTGAATAGGCCTTTAAAGATTCCTGCACACTTAATAAAGTTATCAGAAACTTGACTGACCGGACTAGTCCGGTTGTGTGGGCGGACTAGTCCGGTGTGCTGAATTATTTGAGTGAATTAAGTGTGTCTCACAAATTTAATCTCTCAGCAGCGGAATGAGAACAACAGTTTTTATAAATTAAATTTATTGTATGGATGCACGTGCAAACTTATAAGGAACTCAAATGATGACTAGCAAAGTAGTGATCTAATGTATCAAAATGTAAAACAAATGAGAGACAAGAGACACGAATTTTTACCGAGGTTCGATCTCACCAAGAGATCTACGTCCTCGTTGAGGAAGCTCACACAGAGCCGGGTTCCCAACCCTTTCCCTCTTCAAGTCACCACAAAGGCCGACTTGACTCCACTATCACGGGTAATCACCGAGTTTGTGGGGCAACCTCACACGTTGAGGGCTCCCACAAGAATTACAGTGAGAAGGTGATCAAATACACTCAAAAAGATTACAATGCAGAATATGAGTGTAGAGAAATCAAACCCCAAGAGCTCACAATGAAAGAACGACGATCTCTTAATCCCAAATCCAAGTATTTGATTGATCTTGGCCTTTTTTCACCTTAGATGTATGGAGAGATGTGTTTTTGGGCTCTTGGGTCAGGTGGCGGCGCTAGGGTTCAAGCTTTTGACAATATGTGTCGTGTTTTCTCAGGGAAAAGATGAAGGACCTCTTTTTATAGGCTTTCCAAAAAAGTTACCGTTGTTAAACCTACTACCGGACTAGTCCGGTATATGATCGGACTTGTCCGGTCTACTTCCAGTGGGTTAACCGGACTAGTCCGGTCCACAAACCGGACTTGTCCGGTGCTATGTGAAATGGGGTTTCAGAAACTTCAGCGGACTAGTCCTGTCGCTTGGATGGACTAGTCCGCAGTCCTCTAAAGAGGACAACAGAGACATGACCGGACTAGTCCGGTCTAAAACCGGACTTGTCCGGTTGCATTCCAGTGAGCTGACCGGACTAGTCCAGTTCACAAGGCGGACTAGTCCGGTGCACTATGTTTGCGTCTTTTAGAAAGTTAAACGGACTAGTCCGGTCCATGAACGGACTAATCCGGTTTTCAGTGGATTTTAGTTGATTTTTAAAGCCCTTACCCTTACGCAAAGTCATGAGCTCTTGGGATGTGTCTCTCTCACACACAACCTATACATTTATATCTACTTTGCTCCTCTAAATTCCACTAACGTCTTCCTTTTCGGGCACCACTCTATTTTTCACCTTTTTGTGTGTGCCGAGCCAGTTCACTTTGTTTATCCTGCAATCATCTTAATAGTTTCATTAGGATCTCATATGTTCGTCATCAATTAGCCAAAACCCACAAGGGATATCCTAGATGCACTTACAGTTGAGAGCTCGAGGTGTAAATCGGCTGGCGGCACTGAGATGCGCGTGCAGAGACCTCTTGCTCAGGACTATTGGACCGGTTCAACATTTGGCTAACGAGTGAAAGGTAGTCGCGTACGGCGTCCGTGATGGTTGTTGTAGGCAACATCGAGTACGGGCGTACGTGACGGGTTGTTCGGGTAACCCTGCAGGTGTAAATCGATTATAATCGCCGTCCCTCGCGGTCAGTGAGTACCACTTGTTCACTGTACCGTGACGTAGAAAGAACAGGCTAGTCACATGGTAAAATGTTGATGATCGAATGATGGACATTGATTGTTAATGATATGCTGTAGTTTAGAGCTAACTAAAGTTCTTTTCAACTTTGGGCAAAGTACATGAGAGAAATGCGTTTCTTGTTTGATTGCGGCTCTCTCATGTGCCTTAGCGTAAGGTTCTCCACAACCTGCTGCTAAAAATTGAAAGTAAGGTTCTACTAATTAGGCGAGTCCTTGCAAATGATTTTTACCTCATGTAACCCATCACCCCTCATGTAGAAGTTCCATGTTTAGGTGAGACGGGTCAGACTTGCTGAGCCTTCGTGCTCACTGCTTGTGTTTGAAGCTTTTGCAGGGTTCTATGAGGAAGGGACTCCCGAAGAGGAGACGGAACACCAGGAGGGGAACCCCGTCGAGTGGGAGTTGTGCACGCCGCAGAGTTAGTGTGCGTGTGTGCTAGCAAGGACACGTTCAAGGGCTGAACGTGCACTTGATGCTTAGTCTACGCCCGTGAGTGTAGACTGAACTTATTTTGATGTAAACATGTTCATAAACTTGTTTATGTAATAAAATTTCGCTTCCGCTTTGTACCTTTGACGTGTGTTATCCGATGCTGTGCAACGCAGCACCCCTCAGCGTGATCCTGGCTCGACAAGACCGTGGGGTCGTGTCAGCGTGGTATCAGAGCTCGCTTGAGGTTTAACGCACTACAAAGGTCATCTTTTTCAAAAATCCAGTGAGGAACGAGTTAGTAGCCCGTATAAGGATGTTATTAGCATACAGAAAGTGGCATACTAACCTAATTGTTTATGTCAGAAAAATCGTGTATCTCGGGACGTTTATGTCTTGGGGGGTACACGTAAGCGCTGTCCACCAGTGCGCACAAGCTGAAGGGTGGAGCCCCACGGGTGGCAGGTAACCCGACCCGCTTTGATATCCTCTACGACTCTTCATGTCGTTTGGGGTATTCGAGCAATGTCTGTCCCTGGCGTGCGTGGTGCAACTTGGGAGACCCCGTCACGTGGTCTGAAACGTGAACACGTAACTCAAGGCGTGTTTGGCTTGAGAACATCCAGGCGAGTGATGACGGCCGGGTGTACGAACTGTATGGATTCTGGGCTCGGTGTGCAGCCGAGTCTGACGATTGTTTGAGTTTCTGCAGGTAGCCTGACCATGAAATGGTAGACGTGTAGCATCTATGTGCGAGTGACGTTTAGTGCCACTAAAATAACGAAGCCGGCTAAGTCCGGTATAGGTTTTTCTTTGTGAGGACGTAGTACCGACATAATCTGGTGATGCATCAACTTCACACCCCAACTAAATGAACAACTTCATTTAAAACTTGAAGGTTTTGATCCAAATCAGTAAAACTTGATGTAACTCCTTCCCTTGAACAAGATATTCAAAGTTAACAAGTTTTCAACTTATAGGTTGTTAAGGACAGAGCACTCTGTTTTCAGCTGAATCAAGGCTGAAGTTGATCAGAGGTTAGAGGTTGAGTTCTTTCGATGTTGGGGTCATATGATACATTTCTGGAAATATTTGGAAGAGATTTACAACTCATCTGTTGAGGTCCAGAGGTGTTTCATCCCTTAACCACTCGAAAAATGCAGTAGAGTTGAAACTGTCCAGAAAACAGGGCAGAGCAAACACTCTCTGTAAACTCTCTGTAAATTGAACATAACTTCCTGCATTTAAATCCAAAAATAGAAAGTGAGGTAGTTCTGGAAAGCTTATGAGATGGGTTACAACTTTGTAACAGAAAGTTTTGTCATATTAGGAACAGAATGAACTGGAATTCTTGGATCAGATCAGTACCTATAGCTGGGAGGTGCTGTTCAATTGTTTCCAGAAATTCTGCTAACTTTGACGTCTCATAACTCTTGAACTAGGACAGATCGTAGGCCAAGAAAATACTTTCTGGAAATCTATTGAAGTTATCTTTAACTTTGATGTTGAGCTAAAGAATTGGTTTTGCCTTCAACATGGCCTAAATCAGGTTGAAATGGAAACTGGTCAGGGCTGTCATGGGAACAGCAGATCAGCAGTCAAATTTGTTTAAAATTTGAACTATGTTTCCAAGTTTTATGGGTTCAATGACATGTCTTATGTTATAACTCAGAGGTTTACTGTTTAAATAAATATTTGACATTTCTCAAATATATTTTTACAGATTATAGCAGATAAGCAATTGGAGAACGGGTGGGTGGTGTCCCACTGTTCTCACCGTAGCGGCTACCCGGAAGAATTGTGGCAAATGCTCCGATATTTCGGGTACAACCAGATGCCGCAGTACTTCGCCAAGGAAGAAGGCGAAGAGGGGAACAAGACGTGGATGATCCATGTCGAGGTCCCTGCAGAACCTATGCCACCGGTTGGGTGCCGTTCACCGTCACGGTGAGAGGAAGACAACCGGAAGGGATGTGGCAAGTGGCAGCCCGTGACACCATGTCACGTTTCTGCCAACTACACGTGCAGGCTATGGAGGGCACTCCATACGCGCTCGTTCTGGTGGAGGGACGGGCTCAGCATGTGTGGGAAGAGAGGTACCGGGAGGCAACAGATCCGAGTTGCCCAAGGTACAACCCCGCGGAGGCAAATCTCAGCCTCCAGATGAGGGCGGGAAACGCCGTGATGGACAGCCAAGCCGTTCATACGAAGCGTCTTGCCACAAAGCTCAAGGAGAGCATGAGCCGTGGAGACCATTTCGAGAGTGCTCACAGCGCACTCCGCAATGTGCTCCTTCCGACGATAAAGCGACTGAATGAACAACACAATCAGTTGCATCGTCTGAAGAAGGCGAAGAGGAAAAGCCGTGTCGACATCGCGGCATTACAAGAACTGGTACAGAATCTGACCCAGCAGAACAAGGATCTTACTCAAGAGCGGGACGACGCTATTGAGGAAGGGCAAGGCTGCGAAGAAGATTACAACCAAGCTATGGACAAGGTGCATGTTTTGCAGGACCTCGTACCCCCGGTATTGGGCATACCGGTGGTCTTGGGTCTTCCAGCAATGGGAGAACCCAGGATGGGAGAAGAGGTGGTAGATCCGGAGCCACCAGCAGAGGTACCGGAGGAGGACGACCCACAGGAGTTCGAGTTCTACTCCGAGTAGGGGGTTACAGTTGCCATGTAGGGCAGCCAGGGTAGTGTAACCCAACTTTTGTAATCGGTGACATGTCATGTAGACAGTAGCGTATGTATAGGTAGTGACGACATGAGCACGACTTCTCGGAGACCCGAGAATAATGTATTTTGTATAAAGTTTATGCTTTATCAATATATGTGAATGTTGTACAAATTATTCACGTGTCACTTCAATACCTACTGTTGCATATGGAAATTTTTAAGTAAGACATGTGCTAATCGCTGCTGTTTTGAATTTCAGAATGACGTGTACTCGTGCCAACCCTGATGTTGGGGGCACTAGCCAAGGGGGAGAGACCTCCCAACAGCCTCCCGAGGACTCCTCGGGACAACAGCAGCAGCAACAGCAACAGCAAACACCGCCGCCGCCACTACCGACAGTTACATTGGCCGACATCGTCGCGGCAATGGCGGGTTCACACCAGCAGCACACAGAGTTGCTGCAGACTCTAACCGCCAATACGTCTCGCCCAGAGAGACGTCAAGATCGTGAGGAGCGTCAACAGAGCTCCTACTCCGACTTCCTGGCGACTCATCCCCCAGTATTCTCAAGGGCGGATGAACCACTTGACGCGGACAACTGGCTCCGCGCCATAGAGATGAAGTTCGGGCTGCTCCAGATAAGTGAGCAGCGCAAGACTCAGTTCGCGGTCCAGCAGATCCAAGGATCCGCGAGCGCGTGGTGGGCCAACTTCTGTGCTTCACAGCCCACCGACCGAGTGATGACCTGGACAGAGTTCCGGACGGCCTTCAGGGCCTATCATATACCGCCAGGTCTGATGAAGAGGAAGACGCAGGAGTTCTTACACCTGCAACAAGGGAGCCGGAACGCGCTGGAATACTCCAGGGCGTTCAACGATCTCGCACTCTACGCGTCGTATCACACAGATACTGACGAGAAGCGGCGGGACCACTTTTACCAGGGGCTTGACCCGCTCCCGAAGGACAAGTTGTTCAGGAGGACTCCGGCAAGGAGTTGGCGGCGGCAGAGCGAAAGCGAAGCGCGCCGCAGAGCAGCGGAGAATGAGGCGGTCCTTCTCAAAAGTTTCGGACGGTGAATCGCCCACCATCCGGTCCACGCTGGCAGCCACCACAGCGGTCGATGCCATTTCGCAGTCGACCGTACCCTTCACTGGCACTCAGGCCGGCACTGCCAGTACCACCACAACAACAACAGCAGCAGCGGGCGATGCCGCGTGCGTATGCACCACAGCAACGCATGCCGGGCTTTCGTCCCCCGAGCACTATACCAGCAGCGGCCACATGTTACAAGTGTGGTCGTCCAGGACACTTCGCGAGCAGTTGCCCGGAGAGGTAAGGCGGCGGAGTAGCACCACAGTTTCCGGGGAGGAATCAACCCCGGAACCCTACTAATGCGCGGCAGGCAAACCCTAGGCCCGGCACCGTCCACCAGCTTGCCATTGAGGACGTGCCAGAGGGCGAGCCAATCCTTGCGGGTATGTTCCAACTCCACCAGCATCCTGCTATAGTACTATTTGATTCAGGCGCCACGCATAGCTTCAGTAGCCAAGCTTTCATTGATAATTATAGCTTGCAAATACTACCCACCGATAGTCCTTACGTGATCTGTTTGCCGGGTGGGAAAATTTCAGCAAGCATGATGGTCCCAAAAGCGCCATTGTGCTTAGAGGGTAGAGTCTACCCTACGTCTCTCATAATCTTAGAGGGACAAAAGGTCGATGTCATCTTAGGGATGTCGTGGTTAACCCGCCACGGCGCTGTTTTGGACACCGTCCTTCGAGTTGTGCACTTGAACTCAGAAGTGCACGAGTCTCACTCATTATTTCTGGACAGTCCACAAATAAAACTTCCAAGTGTCTATCAAGCCACAGCCATCAGATTGGAAGATATTCCAGTGGTCCGAGAGCTCCCTGACGTATTCCCGGACGATTTGCCGGGGATGCCACCGGATAGAGAGGTGGAGTTCAAGATTGAACTTGCACTGGGAACCATGCCAATATCCGGAAGGCCGTACAAGATGGCGCCCAAGGAGTTGGCTGAACTGAAGACTCAGCTCACGGACCTTCTAGAGAAGGGTTTTATTAGGACGAGCTCCTCGCCATGGGGCTGTTCGGCATTATTTGTCAAGAAGAAGGATGAGACGTTATGGCTTTGCATGGACTATAGTCCATTAAATGCCGTAACCATCAATAACAAGTACCCGTTGCCACGGATCGACATGTTGTTTGATCAGTTGGTCGAAGCAAAGATCTTTTCCAAGATGGATTTAAGATCCGGGTACCATCAGATTAAAATAAGGGCTGAGGACATTCCAAAGACAGCTTTCTCGACAAGGTACGGACTTTATGAGTACCTGGTCATGTCCTTTGGCCTCACCAATGCTCCAGCTCACTTCATGTACTTAATGAACTCGGTATTCATGCTGGAACTGGACAAGTTTGTCGTGGTCTTCATCGACGACATCCTGGTATATTCCAAGTCGGAGGAAGATCACAAGAAGCATCTGCGTATAGTCTTGCAACGGCTGCGGGACCACAAGTTATACGCGAAATTCAGCAAATGCGAGTTCTGGATATCGCAAGTGCCTTTTCTCGGGCATATCATCTCAGCGGAGGGTATCGCTGTGGACCCGAGCAAGATCACTCAAGTGCTGAATTGGAAATCCCCGAGAACTGTTCACGAGGTGCGGAGTTTCCTCGGACTCGCGGGATATTATCGGAGGTTCATTCCGAACTTCTCGAAGATTGCCAAGCCAATGACAGAGCTGCTGAAGAAGGCTACCAAATATGTTTGGAGTCCAGCATGTGAGGCAGCATTCAAGGCTTTAGTCAAGCACCTGACATCAGCACCGGTTTTGGCACAGCCAGGCACAACAAAACCGTTCGATGTGTACTGCGATGCATCCGGCATTGGGCTCGGATGTGTCCTGATGCAAGACCGAAGAGTGGTCGCGTATGGATCACGGCAGCTTAGAAACCATGAGCAGAATTATCCAACCCACGACTTGGAGCTCGCTGCCGTGGTACTCGCACTCAAAATGTGGAGGCACTACCTACTCGGTAACCTCGTACATTTATATACCGACCACAAAAGCCTCAAGTACATATTCACTCAGAAAGACCTGAACATGAGGCAACGAAGATGGTTAGAACTGATAAAGGATTACGAAATAGAGATCCATTATCATCCGGGCAAGGCAAACGTAGTGGCAGATGCGCTGAGCCGCAAGTCACACGTCAATAATCTGACCATCACACCGTTGGAAGAGAGCGTGCCACCACTACATGTGATTCCACACGGAGCTCTCTACAATCTAGCTTTGATCCCCACCATCCGTGAAGAGATAGTGGCAGCCCAGAAGAATGACAGGGGCATGTCACATTTGCGGAGACGTGTAGACAGTGGGGAGCTGAAATGTTTCCGGAAGGACGGAGACGGCGTCCTATGGTTCAAGGACCGGAAAGTCGTACCCCGTAACCCGGAATTACGGAAGAGAATCTTTGATGAGGCTCACTTGTCAAAGTTTTCTATTCACCCGGCAGCAACAAGATGTATCAAGAACTCAGAAGCAAGTTTTGGTGGACACGGATGAAGCGAGAGACTGCAAAATACGTGTCCGAGTGTGATACATGTCGAAGGGTGAAGGCAGACCACATGCGGAAACCGGCATGTCACATTTGCGGAGACATGTAGACAATGGGGAGCTGAAATGTTTCCGGAAGGACGGAGATGGCGTCGTATGGTTCAAGGACCGGATCGTCGTACCCCGTAACCCGGAATTACGGAAGAAAATCTTTGATGAGGCTCACTTGTCAAAGTTTTCTATTCACCCCGGCAGCAACAAGATGTATCAAGAACTCAGAAGCAAGTTTTGGTGGACACGGATGAAGCGAGAGACTGCAAAATACGTGTCCGAGTGTGATACATGTCGAAGGGTGAAGGCAGACCACATGCGGAAACCGGGGCTGCTGCAACCACTGGGCATTCCTGCCTGGAAGTGGGAGGATGTGAGCATGAACTTCATCGTCGGTTTACCCACCACCTTGCAGAAACATGATTCTGTGTGGGTGATTGTCGATCGGCTCACCAAAGTTGCCCATTTCATCCCGGTCAACACCAACTACAACGCCAAGAAGTACGCTGAACTGTACATCTCACGGATCCTATGCTTGTACGGCGTACCCCGTACTATCATATCGGATCGGGGCACTTTGTTTGTGTCCCGTTTTTGGGAGCAGCTGCACGCTTCCTTGGGGACGAAACTGATCCGTAGTTCAGCATACCACCCGCAGACGGATGGGCAAACGGGGCGGGTAAACCAAATCTTAGAAGACATGCTACGAGCTTGCACTATCAAGCACGGCAAGAATTGGGATGATCAGTTACCGTTACCGAGTTCTCGTACAACAATGGGTACCAAGCCAGCATCAAGACGGCGCCTTATGAGGCGCTATACGGCAGGAAGTGCCGCACACCATTGAACTGGTGTGAATCTGGCGAAAGGGTTACCTTCGGGATTGACCTCGTCAACAACGCGGAAGAAAAGGCTCGACTGATTCAAGCGAACCTAAAAGCCGCTCAATCCCGTCAAAAACAGTATGCAGACCGGAGAAGCCGCCCATTATAATTCGAAGTTGGAGATCACGTATATCTACGGGTGTCTCCAATGAAGGGCGTAAACAGATTTGGGTGAGAGGAAAGTTGGCACCCCGATTCATCGGTCCATTCCAGATTACCGAAAGATGTGGATCAGTGGCATACCGGCTGAAATTACCAGAAACACTTTCCAGTGTGCACGACGTCTTTCACATTGCCCAGCTGAGGAAGTGTCTTAAGCTATCAACTACCATTCAGCTGGAAGACATTGAAGAACTGCAACCGGATCTCACCTATCGGGAGGAACCGGTGCAGATTATCGATGAAAAGGCCCGAACCACACGTAACCGTACGTTGTGGTTCTACAAGATTCTATGGAGTAATCACTCCATGGACGAAGCGACATGAGAGAGCAAAGAATTTCTTCGCGCTAACTATCCCGACTTTTTCACGTCGCATATCCGGTAATTTTCCACCGTCCTCTCTCTCATTTTCACCTTATAATCTGGGGACGAGATTCTTTTAAGGGGGAGGAATGTAAGGGCCTCAGTTTTTGACACACAATTGAAATGTTCATCACCACACCACACACCTCATTTGAGGAAAGTTGATGAACACAAATGAAGAGCAAGTAACCACCATCAACATGCTCATTAGAGAACAAACTCACATATTGCAAAAGGGGTATTTCCCACATGTGATATAGAGGGGCTGGACATATGAAAACTCCTACACATTGCTAAGGATGTCCATGCCAAGTTTCATCCAAATTCAAAACCTTTTTGAGGTCATTTTGGGTATAACTAGAAAGAGGGCAGTTTGAAACCACATTCAAATTCAAACTGTTTTTATCCCATGAATTTAAAAGTGGGAGGCATATTCTTACTCAGCACATTTTTGTGAGCTCACACACCAATTTTGACTCCATTTGGAGTTGATCTTGACATGAGCTAAGTGGGACAAATTTAAACTTTATTGGAATTCAAAACTGCACTTGTCCTGAAATTCATTCAAACCAAACCCAATTTGAACTTTGATCAATTCAAATGGCTCATGGGTGAATAATTTGAATTACCAGGGGTACTATGGGGCTCACTGTTTACAACAGTGATTAGGAGTAAATTTCAGAGGTTAAAACTGGAAGTGGGACCCACATGTCAGCCACTACTACAACTCAAACCGACTGAGACTTTCTCACTCGGTTAACCGAGCCGCCGCTGCGATCGCCACCGAGGGGAGCCGCCGCGCCAGCAGCTGCTTGCCCACGCGCGGGCATGAGGCGGTGCAGAGCCTTCTTAAGGCGCCTCCCCCCTCCTCGGCCGAAGCATCACCCGTTTCTTCCCCCACAAGAACTCAGCGCCGGCAAACACTTTCCGCAGCTCGGAATCGATCGGAGAGCGCCGATCACAGCTTCCTCCGTCCCCTCCAGAGCCACGGCAAGGTACTAGAGACCTTCCTCCGTCTTCCCCGCTGCTAGAATTCAGTTGAGACCGATTGAAATCGGTTATGCCGAAAGATCAATTCGGTGACTTAGAACCGCCGCACCTCGGGCTCCCGTGGACAGCCCAACCAGGGCGTTGTCATGCCCGAGCCAAGGCACCCTTGGACGCGCTGGTGACCGGTGCTGCTCACCCCCGAGCCACAGCCCGAGTGATTGCTCACCGGCGGCGAATTTCCAGTTTTTCCCTTTCTGTGTGCAGAACGACCTTCGGGTGTGATTCCATCGAATTCGTGTTCTAGAAAGGATTAGAGGGCCGCAATCCGCTCTCACACAAACTAGACAAGGTAACGCACAAGTTGCCTTCACAACACTTGGCCGGAGAACCTCTGTACCCAGCGTAATTTTAGGTTTACCAATGGCGGAACAAAAGGGAGGCATCGGGCGCACGGTGAGGACCTACTTCGGGCCTTCCCCGAGCTGCCTCAAGCTCATGTCGACCTTCTCTGAGGTCCACTGATGCTCCCCGACCGGTTCCTCGAGTAGTTGAGGTGCTAGGGAAGTCAGCCTACATGGCGAAGTCTTTCCGAGGTGGCGGCTCGTCGCCGACCATGCACTGGCCATTGTCATGAGTAGCTGACCCCAGAATCCTGTTCCCTGAGTGAAAGTAGGCAGGGGCGGCCAAAATCGTGAAGTTTGGAGCTGTACAGAAGCCGGCGGCGAGCTCTCCGGCGAGGTCCCTCGGCGGTGGAGCGCGGGCGTCGCGAGGTTGAAGAAAGGGGTGGACCCCAGCTGTCAGCGGCCGATATTTTGAATCGGGATCAGGCTGCGGCCGGGATCGGGTGTGCTGGCACGCAAAATCCTTGTGGGCCGCGGTGTGCTGTCGCCTCGGCGTGCGACGCGTGTCCTCGGGGCCCACGCGCGAGTTTAAACTTTTCCCCCGATTTTCAGATTTCATTCAAACTTCAAATCCTCATAACTTTGGCTAGAAGGCTCCAAATCGAGTGAACCAAATTTTACTGGATTCAGCTCTCTGAGTACTTTCCAGAAAATCAAGTTTCACTTCATGAAATTCCTTATTTTTCCAGAATTAATTCCTCAAATTTTAAAATGTTTGGAATTTTAACTGGAGAATCCTGTGTAGGAAAATCCTGAAATTTTGCTGGGATGTCCACCAAAATATCCCTGAACTATCATAAAAATTTCAGATCCATTTGAGCTATTTTGATCCACCTAATGGTGTGATTAGTGGAACTGTTCCAAAGAAAATAGAAAATGTTCAGAAACATTTTCAGAAGTTTCTCTGAAATGGTTTAGCTCATATCTTTAGCTAGGAACCTTCAAATTAAGTGAGACCAACTCCATTAGAACCCTCTGAAAATCTAGTTTTCAGAAAGTCATAGTTTGTTTCATGAAAATCCTTAGAGCACCCTAAAAGTTCCAATTAAGGTCAAGGACATAATTAATTGTGGAGGGCTCAAATGAGCTTTGCTGCAACTAAAACTTGACCAAGTCTCGGTTTAGTTTGTAACCAAGCCACAGTAAAAGGTTCACAGTCATTAAGTCTGTCTAGTGGGACTTACAAGCTTTACAAGTTCAAACTTAATACAAATGCATTCAAATTAATACATGTACCTCTCTTATCATGTAGTCGCTAAGGTCGAGGAGGAACCCAAAGTCCTAGACTTCGTTACTCCGGAGGAACAGCTAGCCTACGACCAAGAGCAGCAAGGCAAGCTCCGGTTTGCATTAACCTTTTTACAAATGTTTATTGTTTTGAGCACATCTTTGAATACTCTTATTCTTTGCATTGGAGTCTTGTTTGGAAAACCAAATGCATAGCCAAGAAAACCATGGGTTGGGTTTAGGATTGCAACCCCGTTAGCTACTGCAATGCTAAGTTAGTGTAGGATCCGGTACAAGTCGAGTAGTTGGAACTACTCGCGAGCATAGGCTAGAGGCACTCGACTCGGGTAGTGATAGCACATGAAACACATGGCAAGAAAATGAGACCAAGCGGAGGGTAAGGGCAACAGGACTTTGGGGCCTGTGTGCTGTAGCTTTGCTTATGTCGATTGAGGACCGAGCCGTGTGCGGGCCTGTTGAACAAGCTAGAACAGTACCGAAGACCTACCGGCTATATGGGAACCGGGAAACAAATGTAACTCGGGTAGCTGGGCGTTGAGGCATAGCTGGTCATTCAGAGGGTAGGTTGAGAGCTCGAGGTGTAAATCGGCTGGCGGCACTGAGATGCGCGTGCAGAGACCTCTTGCTCGGGACGATTGGACCGGTTCAACATTTGGCTAACGGGTGAAAGGTAGTCGCGTACGGCGTCCGTGATGGTTGTTGTAGGCAACATCGAGTACGGGCGTACGTGACGGGTTCTTCAGGTAACCCTGCAGGTGTAAATCGATTATAATCGCCGTCCCTCGCGGTCAGTGAGTACCACTTGTTCACTGTACCATGACGTAGAAAGAACAGGCTAGTCACATGGTAAAATGTTGCTGATTGAATGATGGACATTGATTGTTAATGATATGCTGTAGTTTAGAGCTAACTAAAGTTCTTTTCAACTTTGGGCAAAGTACATGAGAGAAATGCGTTTCTTGTTTGATTGCGTCTCTCTCATGTGCCTTAGCGTAAGGTTCTCCACAACCTGCTGCTAAAACTTGAAAGTAAGGTTCTACTAATTAGGTGAGTCCTTGCAAATGATTTTTACCTCATGTAACCCATCACCCCTCATGTAGAAGTTCCATGTTTAGGTGAGACGGGTGAGACTTGCTGAGCCTTCATGGTCACTGCTTGTGTTTGAAGATTTTGCAGGGTTCTATGAGGAAGGGACTCCCGAAGAGGAGACGGAACCCCAGGAGGGGAACCCCGTCGAGTGGGAGTCGTGCACGCCGCAGAGTTAGTGTGTGTGTGTGCTAGCAAGGACACGTTCAAGGGCTGAACGTGCACTTGATGCTTAGTCTACGCCCGTGAGTGTAGACTGAACTTATTTTGATGTAAACATGTTCATAAACTTGTTTATGTAATAAAATTTTGCTTCCGCTTTGTACCTTTGACCTGTGTTATCCGGTGCTGTGCAACGAAGCACCCCTCAGTGTGATCCTGGCTCGACAAGACCGTGGGGTCGTGTCAACTACCTACTCGGTAACCTCGTGCATTTATATACCGACCACAAAAGCCTCAAGTACATATTCACTCAGAAAGAGCTGAACATGAGGTAGCGAAGATGGTTAGAGTTGATAAAGGATTACGAAATAGAGATCCATTATCACCCTGGCAAGGCAAACATAGTGGGGGATGCGCTGAGCCGCAAGTCACACGTCAACAATCTGACCATCACACCGTTGGAAGAGAGTGAGCAACCATTGCATGTGATTCCACATGGCGCTCTCTACAACTTAGCTTTGGTACCCACCATCCGTGGAGAGATAGCGGCAGCTCAGAAAAATGACAAGGGCATGTTGCATTTGCGGAGACGTATAGACAGTGGGGAGCCTAAATGTTTCCGGAAAGACGGAGACGGCGTCATATGGTTCAAGGACCGGATCATCGTACCCCGTAACCCGGAGTTACGGAAGAAAATCTTTGATGAGGCTCACTTGTCAAAGTTTTCTATTCACCCCGGCAGCAACAAAATGTATCAAGAACTAAGAAGCAAGTTTTGGTGGACACGGATGAAGCAGAAGATCGCAAAGTACGTGTCCGAGTGTGATACATGTTGAAGGCAGATCATATGCGGAAACCGGGACTGTTAGAACCACGGAGCGTTCCTGCCTGGAAGTGGGAAGATGTGGGCATGGACTTCGTCATCGGTTTACCCACCACTTTTCAGAAGCACGATTCTGTGTGGGTGATCGTCGACCGGCTCACCAAAGTTGCCCATTTCATCCCGGTCAACACAAACTACAATGCCAAGAAGTATGCTGAATTGTACATCTCACAGATCCTATGCTTGTATGGCATACCCCGCACCATCATATCGGATCGGGGCACTTTATTTGTGTCCCGTTTTTGGGAGCAGCTACACGCTGCGTTGGGGACAAAGCTGATCCGTAGTTCAGCGTACCACCCGCCGATGGATGGGCAAACCGAGCGGGCAAACCAAATTTTAGAAGATATGCTACGAGCTTGCGCTATCAACCACGGTAAAAATTGGGATGATCACATACCGTTGGCCGATTTCTCATACAACAATGGGTACCAAGCCAGCATCAAGATGGCGCCTTACGAGGCGCTATACGGGAGCAAATGCCGCACACCACTGAATTGGTGTGAGTCTGGCGAAAGGGTTACCTTCGCCAGACTCATACAACAATTGGGATGATCACATACCGTTGGCCGATTTCTCATACAACAATGGGTACCAAGCCAGCATCAAGATGGCGCCTTACGAGGCGCTATATGGGAGCAAATGCCGCACACCACTGAATTGGTGTGAGTCTGGCGAAAGGGTTACCTTCGGGATTGATCTTGTCAATAACGTGGAGGAAAAGGTTTGGCTGATTCAAGCGAACCTAAAAGCCGCCCAATCCCGACAGAAATAATATGCGGCCCAGAGAAGACGCCCATTACAATTCAAAGTCAGGGATCACGTGTGTCTACGTGTGTCTCTAATTAAGGGCGTGAACAGGTTCGGGGTGAGAGGAAAGTTGGCACCCCGATTCATCGGTCCATTTCAGATTACAGAAAGATGTGGGTCAGTAGCATACCGGTTAAAATTACTAGAAGCACTATCGGGTGTGCACGACGTCTTTCACATCTCCCAGCTGAGGAAGTGTCTCAAGCTATCAACTACCATTCAGCTGGAGGATATAGAAGAACTGAAACCGGATCTCCTGTATCGGGAGGAACCGGTTAAGATTATAGATGAAAAGGCCCGAACCACACGCAACCATACATTGTGGTTCTACAAAGTTCTATGGAGTAATCACTCCATAGACGAAGCGACAAGGGAGAGCGAAGGATTTCTTCGCACTAACTACCCCGACTTTTTCACGTCGCATATACGGTAATTTTCCACCGTCCTCTCTCTTATTTTCACCTTATAATCTCAGGAAGAGATTCTTTTAAGGGGGGGGAATGTAAGGGCCTAAGTTTTTGGCACATATTCAAAGTGTTCATCACCACACACACGCTTCATTTGAAGAAACTTGATGAATACATTTGAAGAACAAGTAAACACCATCAACATGCTCATTAGGGAATAAACTCACAAAATGCAAAAGTGGCATTTCCCACATGCATCATCTAGGGGCTGGGCTTGTGAAAAACTCCAACACCTTCCTAGAAGGCTCATGCCAAATTCTACCCAAATTCAAAACCTTTTTGAAGTTCTTTCGGGTATAACTAGAAAGAGGGTGGTTTGAACTCAAATTCAAATTCAAACTATTTCCACCCCATGAATTCAAAAGTGTGAGGCATATTCTTACTCAGCACATTTTTGTGAGCTCACACACCAATTTTCACTCCATTTGGAGTTGATCTTGACATGAGCTAAGTCTAGGAAATTCAAACTTTATTTGAATTTCAAACTGCATATGTGCTGGAAATATATTCAAACTCTTTCCAATTTGAATTCTATCGAATTCAATTGGCCAGAGGGTAGATAATTCAAATGACCAGGGTTATTTGGGTCTCTACTGTTTAGGGCAGTGGGGAAAATTCAATTTCAGAGGTTAAAACCAGAGTGGGAGCCACGTGTCAGCCTCACCAGTGTTTTAACCGACTGAAGTCACCGCAGCTCGGTTCTTGCGCGTGACCGCGCGAGCGCCACGGCAATTTCCCACTGCTGCCACCTCCTGGTCACCGATCAATGCCCTAAACCGATGTCCTCAGCTATATACCTTTGAGCTGCCGCCGGCAGAGAACCATTTCCCCACTACCTCGACGTTTCCAGCGCTGAGAACACCGAGCTGATGGCCGCACAGCTCCACCTCATCACCTCTCCGTCGACCGGCCAACGCAGTCCCTTCCACCGAGAGCTGAGGCCACAAACGGCGCCACCGGTCCTTGCTCAATGTATTACAGCCCTCAACTGCTCGTGATCAGCTTCGGTTGAGCTTGTCCGAGCCGATCTTCCATTGCTCTGTCAACCCGAGAGCTCCTCCGACTCGACGTCATCGCCCAAGCAGTGCAAAGCTTCTCCAGCGCGACAAACGTGTCTCTGAGGTTAGCATCGAGGTCTAGTAGCTCTTCCCAAACTCCGTAGGCCCCTCTTAGCGCCGGTTAACCAGAATTTCCATTTTTCCCGATGATCACCATATAGAACGCCGAGGACCAAAACTCAAAATTCATCTCGATCACTTGATCCCTGGTAATCTTGGTTGAGCTGAAGCTAGGATAGCACCTCACGGTCACCTCAGCCAAATCCAAGCGGTTATGATCAACCAAGTGAGTAGAGCACCGGAGTTTGGCCATCGCCGGTGAAAAAGGCTTGGGTCGCTGGTGAAGTCTACATTCCCGGCGATCTCCAGCCAAGAGCAGGGCAGGGTTAGCTTCCACATGCCCCAGTGGTGCTTTGTGACCCATTGGCTGATCATGTTCACCGCCGAGACGAGCTAGCGCCGTCGGAACCGAGCTCATCTTCCGCCTCCGCCGTTGCCGACTAGGTTCCCGGCAATGTCGAGGTTCGAGAAGGTGCCCGGCGTGTGCGCCATGCTCCAAGGATCACGTAGGAAGAAACCGCGTCAATAATTAGGCAGTAGCGGCTGAAAATGAACCATGCCACTGTCGCTGGACGTCGCGCGCTCGGGTGCTGGCGTGAGGTAGACGAAGACACTGTGCATGGGACCCATGTGCAGTGTTATAAACATTTCCCGATTTTTAGTTTTAGTTCAAACTTCAAACCGACACTACTTTGGCTAGGAAGCTCCAAATTGAGTGAACCAAATTTTTGATTCAGCTCTCTGAGTACCATCCAGCAAATCAAGTTTCACCCTATGAAAGTCCTTATTTCTCCAGAATTAGTTCTTCAAAGTTTAAAATATTTAGAATTTTAAATGGAGAACCCTTTGGGGGAAAATTCTGAAATTTTTCTGGGATATTCACCAAAATATCTATTAACTACCATAAATATTTCAGATCCATTTGAGCTCATTTGATCCACCTAATGGTGTGATTAATAAAACTGTTCCAGAGAAAATAGAAAATGTCCAGAAACATTTTCAGAATTTCTTTGAAATTGTTTAGCTCATATCTTTTGCTAGGAACCTTAAAATTAAGTGAGACTAACTCCATTAGAACCCTATGAAAATCAAGTTTTCAGAAAGTCATGGCTTGCTCCATGAAAATCCATAGAACACCCTAGGAGCTCCATGTAAGGTCAAGTACATAATTATTTGTGGAGAGCTCAAATGAGCTTTGCTGCAAATAAAATTTGGCCAAGTCTCTGTTTAGGTTGTATCCAAACCACAGTAAAAATTTCAGAGTCATTGGGTCTGTCTAGTGAGACTTATATTCTTCACAAGTTTAAATTCAATTCAAATGCATTTAAATTGATACATATACATGTTATCTCATGTAGTCGCTAAGGTCGAGGAAGAACCCGAAGTCTTAGACTTCATCACTCCGGAAGAGCAGCTAGCCAACGACCAAGAGCAGCAAGGTAAGCTCCGGTTTGCATTAACCTTTTTACAAATTTTTACTGTTTTGAGAACTTACTTTGAGCACCCACTTACTTCTTGCATTAGAGTCTTGTTTGAAACCCAAATGCATAGCCAAGAAAACCATGGGTTGGGGTTAGGATTGAAAACCCCGTTTAGCTACTGCAATGCGAAGATAGTGTAGGAATCGGTACAAGTCGAGTAGTTGGATCTACTCGCGAGGATAGGCTAGAGGCACTCGACTCGGGTAAAGATAGCAAATGAAACACATGGCAAGAAAAACGAGCGGAGAGTAACGGCATCAGGACTTTGGGGCCTGGGTTCTATATCTCCGCTTGTGTCGATTGAGGATCGAGCCGTGTGTGGGCCTGTTGAACAAGCTAGAAAAGTACCGAAGACCTACCGGCTATATGGAAACCGGGAAACCGATGTAACTCAGGTAGCTTGGTATTGAGGCATTGCCTGTCGTTCAGAGGGTAGGTTGAGATCTCGAGGTGTAAATCGGCTGGTGGCACTGCAGATGCGCACACAGAGACCTGTTGCTCGACACGATAGGACCGGTTCAATATTTGGCTGACGGTTGAAAGGTGGTTGCATATGACGTCCGTGATGGTTGCTGTAGGCAACATCAAGTACGGGCGTATGTGACGGGTTATTCGGGTAACCCTGCAGGTGTAAATCAATTATAATCACCGTCCCTCGCGGTCAGTGAGTACCACTTGTTCACTGTACCGTGACATAGAAAGAACATGCTAGATACATGTTAAAAGTTTGCTGATTTGAATGTTATACTTTGCTTGTTAATGTCTTGTTGTAGCTTAGAGCTAATTAAAGTTCTTTTCAACTTTGGGCAGAATATATGAGAGAAATGCGTTTCTTATTTGATTGCGGCTCTCTCATGTGACTTAGCGTAAGATTCTCCACAACCTGCTGCTAAAACTTGAAAGTAAGGTTCAAATAATTAGGCGAGTCTTTTGCAACTTATTTTACCTCATGTACCCCAAAACCCTTCATGTAGAAGTTTCATGTATAGGAGAGACGGGTCAGTCTTGCTTAGCCATCGTGCTCACTGCTTGTGTTTGAAGCTTTTGCAGGGGTTTATGAGGAAGGGACTCCCGAGGAGGAGACAAAACTCCAGCAGAGGAACCCCGTCGAGTGGGAGTCATGCACGCCGCCGTGGTAGTGTGTGTGTGTGTGTGTGCTAACGAGGACACGTTCACGGGCTGAACGTGAACTCGATGTGTAGTCTATGCCCGTGAGTGTAGACGGAACATATTTTGTTGTACAAATGTTCATAAACATGTTTATGTAATAAAACTTTGCTTCCGCTTTGTATCTTTGATGTGCGTTATACGGTGCTGTGCATGGTAGCACCCCTCAGCGTGATCCTGGCTCGACAAGGCCGTGGGGTCGTGTCATATGTTTGGAGAAAGGAAGATGTCAATGTCATGGATTTGTACTAATCCGATGAAGGAAAGTGTCATGTGAGGTCAACTTACACCTATTCCTTTATTCACATAGTTAAACTTTTTACAAGTGCCATCTTATAATTATGTAATATCGCCATTATATGTAAAAGCCCAAGAAAAGGGACTTGCAAAATTTTTTCATCACCTCACAACACCACAGCTTTTGTTGTGGATAATTTGTGAAGACTTGTGAAGAGCAAGTAACCTCCATCAAAAGGGTGATTAGAGGGGAAAGCCATAACTTTCACAAAGTAGGATTTCTACACATGAACATGGGAGGTTGAGCTCACCCCTAGAACTTGAAAAGTCTTGGGAAGGCTCAGGCCAAATTTCATGCAAATCCAACACTTTTTGAGGCACTTTTGGAGGCATTTGAAAAAGAGGCCAATTTGAATTTAAATTCAAATTGCAGCAACTTTTATCACTTAGATTCAAAAGTTGGCTTCATATCAAACTCAGCACATTTTTCTGAGTTAGTCCACCAATTTTAATCCCCATTGGAATTTATCTTGTCGGGAGTTAAATTTGCAATAATTCAAAACTGAATTTGAATTTCAGTTCAAATGTGAAGAAAATTTATCCAAACCAAATTCCAATTGAGTGAACCAAATTCAAAATGTAGCTTGGTGCTTAAGTCTATCATTCAATGTTTAGTAGCTGGGATATTTGCAGCAGAAGGCGGAGAATGAATTAGAGGGGTGGAAGAGGACCCACTGGTCAGCCACACAGAGATCAAACCGACTCAGTCACTCGGTCAAACACCTGTGGTCGCCGCGTTATTACCTGCCCACGAAGTCATCCCTCGCAGCTCACACGCCGACCGGCTGGCTTTCACGCGCTCTTGACCGAAAACGCTCATCTCCCGGCCGCTCTCCTCGGCTCCTCGGTGCGCCGCTGATCCAGGCGTTCTCGCGACCGAAGATCAACAGCAAAGAGGCGCGCCGGAGACTGCTCGAACTCACGGTGAAGATCCTACCCCCTTTCATGCTCTGTTGGGAGAGTATTTCCACGTTTAGTCCTCGGTGTTCAAAAGACCGGGCTAGCAAAGAATGTGAAATTCATGGTGATCGGTCCTTCACTGCGTAAACCTAGCCAAGCACATGTTCTACACGTTCCCACGACCACCTAGGATCAAAGACCATCGAAAACCGTCGAGTCTTGGCGCTGTTATTCGAGTTTTTCGAGCAACCGCAGTTTTAACCCTAGGTCGACGGTGAGGTCCTAGCTCCGGCCGTTTCCATGGCCAACCGAGCTCATGTTCGTGCTCAGCATGCCACAGCGTATTCCTCGAGCCACTGTCACCGTCGCGAGCATGGTTCCGGCCATCGCCGAGCTTTGGTGAGGGCACCAGCATATTCCTCGAGCCAAGTTGGGCCCAGGCCGCGAGAACCATCGAAGGTCGTGCAGCAAAACGGCCGGCGGCGAGAACTCCGGCGAGGCACCGCCGTGGGAGCCGCGGGATGGCGCGAGGTAGACGAAGGGGGGCCGGGTCCACCGGTCAGCCTCTGTTCTCGTGCGGGGATCCAGTTGTGGCCGGGATTCAGTGCGGCAGCTCGGGTAAAACCCCGTGGGCCACATTCTCAGTGGGCCGGTTTAACGAGTGGGCCCCATCCGCAAAGTTTAAACATTTTGGGAATTTCCAGTTTTAGTACAAACTTCAAATGCACATAACTTTTGCTAGGGAGCTCCAAATTCAGTGAACCAAATTTTGCTGAACTCAAAATTTTGAGTACTTTCCAGCAATACAAATTTCAGCTCATGAAACTTAATAATTTTCCAGAATTAAATCTCTAAAATTCAAACTGTTTGGAATTTTATCTGGAGAATTACTTCATGAAAATTCTGAAATTTTGCTGAGAGGTTCAATGGAAAATCCTTGACTCTCAGTAAAATTTTCAGACTAATCCAGGTTCATTTAGTCCCTCTAATGGTGTGATTAAGTGAACTGCCCTGAGAAAATAGAAAAATGTATAGAAACATTTTTTCAGATTTTCTCAAATTTTGTTTGGGGCACAACTGCCTCTAGAGTTCTTCAAATGACATGAAACCAAGTCCATTAGAACCATCTTAAATTCTAGTTTCCAGAAAGTAATGGTTGGGGCCATGAAAATCCCTGGAATTACTTAGAGGCTCAAAGATTGACCAAATAGGCTTTTATTTGTACAAAGCTCAAATGAACTTTGTTTCAAATGAAACTTGGTCAAGACCCTGGTTAGGACCATACCAAGCCACCATAAAAATTTCAGAACTAAAGGGGAGGATTAGCTATAGTTATAGTAATTAATTATTCAAGTTTACACATTGCATTCGGATTAACATGTAGTATCTCATTAAATGTGTAGTCGCAAATTTGGGCAGGAGGGTCTCCCAAAAATACTTGAACTCCAGTAAAAATTTCCGATGCAGTGGACCTCATTTGCTTGGTCAAATGTGGTGTTAATTCCTTATGTCTCTGAAAATTTGAAAATAGAACAGAGCTCATTTTCAGATCTTCCTAATTCATGTAAAGCTCATAGCTTTTTGTAGAAACCTCCAAATTTAGTGATTCAAATTGGGTTAGATTCAGATTGACAAACTCTATCCAATTATGCAACCCAATTTGTATGAAAGTCTTTATTTAATTCTGTAAAATTCTTTAAAGCTTTTCAGCAAAAGAATTTTAGAGGGAGTTTGGTTTATCCAAAAATCCTCAAATTTTGCCAGAATATTCTCTAGGGTGTTATTAGACTCCTGTAAAAGTTTCAGCTCATTTGGAGTTGAATTGATCAGGGTAATTCAGATTGTAAGTTCCTGTATTCAAATGAATACCGAAACATTTTCAAAGAATTTCCAAAACTTGTAAATTCAGTTCTGGGAAATTCCTAGCTCCAAAAATCCTAGGAAAATTCATGTAGACTCTATAAACTATAATTGAAATTTTGGTTCACTGAGTTTGACATGAACATGGATGTTACCTCAGAATTAATTCATCATTGACTAAACACTTAGAGAATTATTCTGAATAACCATTCCATGAAATGTGCTAAATTTTGGTCCAGAAGACTTTCTTGTGACAAGTAACTCACATGAAAATTCTCAGCTCCATTAGAGCTCTGGATCATCACTGTCATGTGTGATCTCTTAAGGTGATCAACACTTAAGTGGGAAAAGCACTTAATAATTGATCTTAGTGTTTAAGCCCAACCCAAACCACTAGCACCAGTGTCATTTTTAAATTCTTAAACAAAGTTCCAGTTTTAAAACTGTCATTAGATCTTATGAGCAAAAGCTTTTCAATTAAATACATATGCATGATCATATCGTGTAGCATATACATGAAGAAGGTGAGAAGGACTTAAAGTGAAGATCAAGGAGGGAGGAGAACAAGTGATCAAGCTCCAAGTGATCGTCACTAACTGATTGTAACAGTAGTCACCTGCAAAACAGGCAAGCCCCGGTTTGCATTTGAACCGTTTTATAAAGCATTTCCATTTGTAGAGATCATAGCTTTGCATCGTTGATTGCATTACGTCTAGATGATATTGAAAACCCCACTTGCATGCCCAGAAACACCTAAGAGAGAAAGGGTAGAATAGCAACTCCTCGAGGGAATTTGGCTACGCTAATGTTAGTAGGAAAGGTCCGGTAGAAGTCGAGTAGTTGGAATCTACTCGCGAGTTTAGGGCTGGTTTACTCGGAACGGGTCCGAATTAGAAAAGATGAGGAATGTTCACACATAAGAAATGGAGACCGGGCAGGGAGGTTTAGATGCAGCAGGTTGCAGGCCGTGCGTGCATAGCCCTGCCTGTGTCGGTTAAGGCCCGTCCGTGCTTGGCCCTGTTGGACAAGTTTGAGTTGTGTACCGGGCGCATACTGGCTATATGGGACCCAGGAAACCGATGTACCTTGGGAGATACATAGTGGAACTTTTCCAACTGCCTTAGGCTTTCGGCGTCAGGGTAGCAGGGGGTAACTCGCTCAAGAACATACCACAGCGGGTATGTACCTTGAGGGAGCTTGCGTACTCGAGGCAGTTGGACTGCGTCCAATGTGGAAGATCTTGGGAAAGGTGGCCGCGTACAACGTCAGTCGAGGTTGCTGCTGGCAACTCGGAGTACGGGTGTACGTGTCGTGTAGTCCGGGCGTGTATTGATTCGAATCACCGTCGCTCGCGGTTATATGAGCATACTTGCCCACTGCGTCTTGACGTAGTAACAACTGGAATTGTTTATTTTTGAACTTGATAAGGCTGTGCTATAACTTGTATTGCAACCATGATTGAATTAGAGATAGGCTCATTAAAGTTTACTTTCACTTTGTGCAAGGAGCATCGCAACAAAGCGTTTCTTGTTTGATTGTGGAGGTGCGATGCTTTTCGGCTCAAGGTCTGCACAATGAGGCTTAAAATCTGAAAGTTAAGGATCAACTTTAGGCGAGTCCTTTATGCAAATCTAGCCGACCCAATTGTAACTGTCGTGCATGTAGAGTTTCTTGTTTAGGAGAGACGGGTCAGACTTGTTGAGCCTATGTGCTCACGCTTGCTATATAAGTGGTTTTGCAGGTTAACAACGATGCTGAAAAAAGGTTGTCCGGTGTGACTCGGGGACTCCCGAGTCAGGTAACACATGGAGAACCCAGCCGCTGCTGCTTGTCTTCGTGTTGCTAGCGAGAGGAGTCCGCGGGCTGGACTTCATCTCGAGTGCTCTTAGTTATTCGACGTGAGTTGATATAGACTTCCGCTGTAGTTACTTGATGTAAAGTATTTACAAAGCAAAACTTGTAAGCTTCCGCTATTGTTTTATGTAATACATTGTTCCTCATATGTGTGCTGTTGGGTGCCGCACAACACGGCACCACCCAATGCGATTCCGGGGCGAGTGGTCTGTCTCGGCTGAGCGGGTCGCGTCAACATCGAACGGTTTTGTTGTGTCTGGCTGCGCCAAAACCGGTGCTGACGTTAGGTGCTTGACTAAAGCCTTGAATGCTGCTTCACATGATGGACTCCAAACATATTTGGTAGCCTTCTTCAGCAGCTCTGTCATAGGCTTGGCAATCTTCGAGAAGTTCGCAATGAACCTCCGATAATATCCCGTGAGTCCGAGGAAACTCAGTACCTCGTGAACAGTTCTCGGGGACATCTAATTAAGCACTTGAGTGATCTTGCTCGGGTCCACAGTGATACCCTCCGCTGAGATGATATGCCCGAGGAAAGGCACTTGCGATATCCAAAACTCGCATTTGCTGAATTTCGCGTATAACTTGTGATTCCACAGCCGTTGCAAGACTATACGCAGATGCTTCTTGTGATCTTCTTCCGACATGGAATATACCAGGATGTCGTCGATGAAGACCACAACAAACTTGTCCAGCTCCGTCATAAATACCGAGTTCATCAAATACATGAAGTGAGCTGGAGCATTGGTGAGGCCGAAGGACATGACCAGGTACTCATAAAGTCCGTACCTCGTCGAGAAAGCTGTCTTTGGAATGTCCTCCGCCCTTATCTTAATGATGGTACCCGGATCTTAAGTCCATCTTGGAAAAGATCTTTGCTTCGACCAGCTGATCAAACAACATGTCGATCCGTGGCAACGGGTACTTATTCTTAATGGTTACGGCATTTAATGGACGATAGTCCATGCAAAGCCGTAATGTATCATCCTTTTTCTTCACAAATAATGCCGAACAACCCCATGGCGAGGAGCTCGGCCTAATAAAACCCTTTTCCAGCAGGTCCGTTAGCTGGGTCTTCAATTCAGCCAATTCCTTGGGCGCCATCTTGTACGGCCTTCGGGATATTGGCATGGTTCCCGGTGCAAGTTCAATCTTGAACTCCACCTCTCTATCGGGTGGCATCCCCGGCAAATCCTCCGGGAATACGTCAGGGAACTCTCGGACCACTGGAATATCTTCCAATCTGATGGTTGTGGCTTGATAGACACTTGGAAGTTTTATTTCTGGACTATCCAGAAATAATGAGTGAGACCCGTGCACTTCTGAGTTTAAGTGCACGAATCGAAGGATGGTGTCTAAAACAGCGACGTGGCGGGTTAATCACGACATACCTAGGATGAAATCGAGCTTCTGTCCCTCTAAAATAATGAGAGACGTGGGGTACACTCTACCCGCTAAGCATAATGGTGCTTTGTAAACCATTACGCTTGCTGAAATCTTCCCACCCGGTGAACAAATTAAATATGGACTATCGGTGGGTAGTATTGGAAAGCTGTGTTTAGCAATGAAAGCTTGGCTAATAAAATTATGCGTGGCGCCTGAATCAAACAGTACTATAGCGGGATGCTGGTGGAGTTGGAACATACCCGCAAGGATTGGCTTGCCCTCCGGCACGTCCTCTATGGCAAGCTGGTGGACGGTGCCGGGCCTAGGGTTTGCCCGCCGTGCATTAGTAGGGTTCCGGGGTTGATTCCTCCCCGGAAACTGCGGTGCCACTCCGCCGCCTTGCCTCTCCGGGCAACTGCTCGCGAAGTGTCCTGGACGATCACACTTGTAACATGTGGCCGCTGCTGGTGTAGTGCTCGGGGGACGAAAGCCCGGCATGCGTTGCTGAGGTGCATACGCATGCGGCATCGCCCGCTGCTGCTGTTGTTGGGGAGGTGGTACTGGCAGTGCCGGCCTGAATGCCGGTGAAGAGTACGGCCGACTGCGGAACGGCATCGACCGCTGTGGTGGCTGCCAGCGTGGACCTGATGGTGGGTGATTCACCAACCGAAACTTCTGAGAAGGACCGCCTCCTTCTCCGCTGCTCTGCGGCACGCTTTGCTTTCTCTCCACCGCCGCTAACTCCTTGCCGGAGTCCTCCTGAACAATCGCAGCATCAATGATGTCGTTGAGGCTGCCGCGATTGAACATCGCCAACTTGTCCTTCAGGAGCGGGTTAAGCCCCTGGTAAAAGTGGTCCCGCCGCTTCTCATCAGTATCTGCGTGATACGACGCATAGAGCGCGAGATCGTTGAACGCCCTGGAGTATTCCAGCGCGTTCCGGCTCCCTTGTTGCAGGTGTAAGAACTCCTGCGTCTTGCGCTGCTCACTTATCTGGAGCAGCCCGAACTTCATCTCTATTGCGAGGAGCCAGTTGTCCGCGTCAAGAGGTTCATCCGCCCTTGAGAATACCGGGGGATGAGTAACCAGGAAGTCGGAGTAGGAGCTCTGTTGACGCTCCTCACGATCTTGACGTCTCTCTGGGTGAGACGTATTAGCGATGAGAGTCTGCAGCAACTCCGTGTGCTGCTGATGTGAACCTGCCATTGCCGCGACGATGTTGGCCAATGTAACCGTTGGCAGTGGCGGTGGCGGTGTTTGCTGTTGCTGTTGCTGCTGCTGTCCCGAGGAGTCCTCGGGAGGCTGTTTGGAGGTCTCTCCCCCTTGGCTAGTACCCCCAACGTCAGGGTTGGCACAAGTACGCATCATTCTGACATTCAAAACAGCAGCGATTAGCACATGTCTTACTTAAAATTCCATATGTAACAGTAGGTATTGAAGTGACACATGATTAATTTGCACAACATTCACATATATTGATAAATCATAAACTTTATACAAGATACATTATTCCTGGGTCTCCGAGAAGTCGTGCTCATGTCGTCACTACCTATATATACGCTACTGTCTACACGACATGTCACCGATTACAAAATTTGTGCTACAATACCCTAGCTGCCCTACATGGCAACTGTAACCCCCTACTTGGTGTAGAACTCGACCTCCTGTGGGTCGTCCTCCTCCGGTACCTCTGCTGGTGGCTCCGGATCTACCACCTCTTCTCCCATCCCGGGTTCTCCCATTGCTGGAAGACCCAAGACCACCGGTATGCCCAATACCGGAGGTACGAGGTCCTGCAAAGCATGCACCTCGTCCATAGCCTGGTTGTAGTCCTCTTCCCAGCCTTGGCCTTCCTCAATAGCGTCGTCTCGCTCTTGAGTAAGTTCCTCGTTCTGCTGGGTCAGATTCTGTACCAGTTCTTGCAACGCCGCGATGTCGACACGGCTCTTCTTCTTCGCCTTCTTCAGGCGATGCAACTGATTGTGCTGTTCATTCAGTCGCTTGATCGTCGGAAGGAGCACATTACGGAGTGCGCTGTGAGCACTCTCGAAATGGTCTCCCCGGCTCGTGCTCTCCTTGAGCTTCGTGGCGAGATGCTCCGTATGAACAGCTTGGCTGTCCATCACGGTGTTTCCCGCCCTCATCTGGAGGCTGAGATTTGCCTCCGCGGGGTTGTACCTTGGGCAACTCGGGTCCGTTGCCTCCAGGTACCTCTCTTCCCACACATGCTGAGCCCGTCCCTCCACCGGAACGATCGCGTATGGAGTGCCCTCCATAGCCTGCACGTGTAGTATCAGAAACGTGACATGGTGTCACGGGCTGCCACTTGCCACATCCCTTCCGGTTGCCTACCTCTCACCGTAACGGTGAAGGGCACCCAACCGGGTGGCGTGGGTCCTGCAGGGACTTCGACCTGGATCATCCACATCTTGTTCCCCTCTTCGCCTTCTTCCTTGGCGAAGTACTGCGGCATCTGGGTGTATCCGAAATATTGAAGCATCTGCCTCAATGCCTCCGGATAGCCGCTGCGGTGAGAACAGTGGGACACCACCCACCCGTTCTCCAACTGCTTATCTGCTGTCATCTGTAAAAATATATTTGAGAAATGTCAAATATTTATTTAAAAAGTAAACCATTGAGTTATAACATAAGACATGTCATTGAACTCATAAAACTTGGAATCAGTTCAAATTTTAAGCAAACTTGACTGCTGATCTGCTGTCCAACATGACAGCCCTGACCAGTTTCCATTTCAACCTGATTTAGGCCATGTTAAAGCAAAACCAACTCTGGAGCTCAACATCAAAGTTAAAGCTAACTTCAATACCTTTACAGAAAGTACCTGCTTGGCCAAAGATCTGCCTTCGTTCAAAAGTTATGAGATGTCAAAGTTAACATAATTTCTGGAGGAAATTGGACAGCACCTCCCTGCTTTAGGCACTGAATTGATCCAAGAATTCCAGTTAATTCTTTTCCTAATCTGACAAAACTTTCTGTTACAAAGTTGTAACCCACCTCATAAGCTTTCCATAACTACCTAATTTTCTATTTTTGAATTTTTATGCAGGAAGTTATGCTTAATTTACAGAGAGTCTGCAGAGAGTCTTTACTCTGTCCTGTTTTCTGGACAGTTTCAACTCTACTGCCTTTTTCGAGTGGTTAAGGGATGAAACACCTATGGACCTCAACAGAAGAGTTGTAAAGCTCTTACAAAGCTTTCCAGAAATGTATCATATGACCCCAACCTCGAAAGAACTCAACCTCTAATCTCTGATTAACTTCAGCCTTGATTCAGCTGAAAACAGAGTGCTCTGTCCTTAACAACCTATGAGTTGAAAACATGTTAACTTTGAATATCCTGATTAAGGGAAGGAGTTACATAAAGTTTTAGTGCTTTAGATCAAAACCTCCAAGTTTTTACAATGAAATTGTTCCTTTAGTTGGGTGTGACGTCGATGTGTCACCAGAGCATGTCGGTACTACGTCCTCACAAAGAAAAACCTATACCGGACTTAGCCGGCTTCGTTAATTCATTGGCACTAAACGTCACTCGCACATGGATGCTACACGTCTACCGTCTTGTGGTTAGACTACCTGCAGAAACTCAAACAATTGTCAGACTCGGCTGCACACCGAGCCCGGAATCCATACAGTTCGTACACCCGGCCGTCATCACTCGCTCGGATGTTCTCAAGCCAAACACGCCTTGGGTTACGTGTTCACGATTCAGACCACGTGACGGGGTCTCCCAAGTTGCACCACGCACGCCAGGGACAGACGTTGCTCGTATACCCCAAACGACATGAAGAGTCGTAGAGGATATCAAAGCGGGTCGGGTTACCTGCCACCCGTGGGGCTCCACCCTTCAGCTTGTGCGCACTGGTGGACAGCGCTTACATGCACCCCCCAATACATAAACATCCCGAGATGCACGATTTTACGACATAGACAAATAGGTTAGTATGCCACTTTCTATATGCTAATAACATCCTTATACGGGCTACTAACTCGTTCCTCACTGGATTTTTGAAAAAGATGACCTTTGTAGTGCGTTAACCTCAAGCGAGCTCTGATACCAACGATGACACGACCTCACGGTATTGTCGAGCCAGGATCAAACTGAGGGGTGCTGCGTTGCACAGCACCGGATAAGACACATCAAAGGTACAAAGCGGAAGCGAAATTTTTTTACATAAAGGAGTTTATGAACATTTGTACATCAAAATAAGCCCAGTCTACACTCACGGGCGTAGACTACGCATCAAGTACACGTTCAGCCCTTGAACGTGTCCTTGCTAGCACACACACACACTAACTCTGCGGCGTGCACGACTCCCATTCGACAGGGTTCCCCTCCTGGGGTTCCGTCTCCTCTTCGGGAGTCCCTTCCTCATAGAACCCTACAAAAGCTTCAAACACAAGCAGTGAGCACGAAGGCTCAGCAATTCTGACCTGTCTCACCTAAACATGGAACTTCTACATGAGGGGTGATGGGTTACATGAGGTAAAAATCATTTGCAAGGACTCGCCTAATTAGTAGAACCTTACTTTCAAGTTTTAGCAGCAGGTTGTGGAGAACCTTATGCTAAGGCACATGAGAGAGCCACAATCAAACAAGAAACGCATTTCTCTCATGTACTTTGCCCAAAGTTGAAAAGAACTTTAGTTAGATCTAAACTACAGCAAATCATTAGCAATCAAGTCCATCTTTCAATCAGCAACATTTTAACATGCAACTAGCCTGTTATTTCTACGTCATGGTACAGTGAACAAGTGGTACTTACTGACCGCGAGGGACGGCGATTATAATCGATTTACACATGCAGGGTTACCCGAATAACCCGTCACGTACGCCCGTACTCGATGTTGCCTACAGCAACCATCCCTGACACCGTACGGAACCACCTTTCACCCGTCAGCCAAATATTGAACCGGTCCCATCTTGCCGAGCAAGAGGTCTCTGCACGCGCATCTCAGTGCCGCCAGCCGATTTACACCTCGAGCTCTCAACCTACCATCTGAACGACGGGCAATGCCTCAATACCCAGCTACCCGAGTTACATCAGTTTCCCGGTTCCCATACAGCCGGTAGGTCTTCGGTACTGTTCTAGCTTGTTCAACAGGCCCGCACACGGCTCGGTCCTCAATCGACACAAGCGGAGCTACAGCTCGGTCTCATTTTTCTTGCCATGTGTATCATGTGCTATTTCTACCCGAGTCGAGTGCCTCTAGCCTATGCTTGCGAGTAGTTCCAACTACTCGACTTGTACCGAATCCTACACTATCTTAGCATTGCAGTAGCTAACGGGGTTTGCAATCCTAAACCCAACCCATGGTTTTCTTGGCTATGCAATTGGGTTTCCAAACAAGACTCTAATGCAAGTAATAATGATAATCAAGTAAGTGCTCAAAACAATAAAGATTTGTAAAAGGGTTAATGCAAACCGGAGCTTGACTTGCTGCTCTTGGTAGTAGGCTAGCTGCTCCTCCGGAGTAACGAAGTCTAGGACTTCGGGTTCCTCCTCGACCTTAGCGACTACATGATATAAGACATACATGTATTAATTTGAATGCATTTATATTAAGTTTGAACTTGTGAAGTTTATAAGTCCCACTAGACAGACTCAATGACTGTGAAACTTTTACTATGGTTTGATTACAACCTAACAGAGACTTGGTCAAGTTTTAGTTGCAGCAAAGCTCATTTGAGCCCTCCACAATTAATTATGTACTTGACCTTAACTGAAGGCTTTTAGGGTGTTCTAAGAATTTTCATGAAACAAACTATGACTTTCTGAAAACTATATTTTCAGAGGGTTCTAATGGAGTTGATCTCACTTAATTTGAAGGTTCCTAGCTAATGATATGAGCTAAAAAATTTCAGAGAAATTTAGGAAAATGTTTCTGAACATTTTCTATTTTCTCTGGAACAGTTTCATTAATCACACCATTAGGCGGGTCAAATGAGCTCAAATGGATCTGAAATTTTTATGGTAGTTCATGGATATTTTGGTGAACATCCCAGCAAAATTTCAGGATTTTCCTCCAAAGGATTCTCCAGTTAAAATTCCAAACAGTTTAAAGTTTGAGGAATTAATTCTGGAGAAATAAGGATTTTCATGAAGTGACACTTGATTTGCTGGAAAGTGCTCAGAGAGCTGAATCCAACAAAATTTGGTTCACTCAATTTGGAGTTTTCTATCTCAAGTTATGAGGATTTGAAGTTTGAAGGAATTCTGAAAATCGGGGGAAAAGTTTAAACTTGCGGGTGGGCCCCGGGGACACGCGTCGCACGCCGAGGCGACGGCACACCGTGGTCTGCGGGGTTCTTGCGCGCCAGCACAGCCGATCCCGGCCACACCCGATCCCGATTTAAATTTTTCAGCCGCTGACGCGTGGGCCAGCCGGCTTCGTCTTCCTCCCGACGCTCTCTCGCGCCCGCGCCGCCGCCCTCGCCGGAGCAGACCCGGAGCTCGCCGGCTCGCCACTGCCGGACCTCCCATGGTCTGAAACTCGCCGCTAGGGGGTTGTCGACGTCGAGGAACACGTCGGTGGTGTCTGTTCGGGCTGGCGGTGACCGGAAATAGCCTGGCGACGTGCCGCGGCCTCGGTTGAGGTTCGGCGCTGTCGGCCGTGAGTTCTAACCCGCCAAAACCTCGAACAATCGGTCCTACAGCATCAGTGTACCTCTAGGAAGCTCGAAAAGGTGTCAAAAGGGTTCAAAGATGGCGGCAAGTTGGTCGGCACCGTGTGACCGATCGTGCCCGCCATGACCGCCCTTGATCGAGCTCGAAATTCATCCCTCCTAGACAGTTTCATGCCACGGATGCAGAAAAGAATTTGGTCGCCGGCCAGTCCAGCGTCTATGTGCACGATTTGATAGCTAGAGAAGGATCGTAGAGCGAGAATTTTAAGGATCCATACCGGAAGCTCGGTTTACGGTCGCCGGAGCAAAAACAGAAAATTCTCTGTGGATTCTTCACGGTTTGCTTCCAAACTTGGAGGAGAGCAGCACGGTGGTCGCGCGCTCCTGTTGCCTCTCTTGCTGGACCGTGAAAACGCCTGTGGAACGCTGTCCACGGGCGCCTGATTCTCGGCTGAGGCTAGGTCGCCGCGGTGGCGATCGTTTTCGGGCAAAGAAGGTCGGAGCTCGGGGTTTCTGGCATTGGGGAGGTAGAGGGCGATCTCAGGTTGCTGTCTAGCAGCTCAGGGACGAAGGAGGAGGTCGTTTTGCTGGTTTTCCCGATCGAGCAGTGAGCTGCGGGGAGGAGAACTGCAGCTGCTCGGGTTCACACGCGAGGAGATAAAGCCAGCGACTCCTGCTCGGGCTGAGGCGGTGACGGTCGCCTGGAGGCGCGAGTAAGCCGCCCTGGGCGCCAGCGCGCGTAGAGGGGAAGCAGCTGGTGGCGCCGGTGGCGTCTCGGTGGCACAGCCGACAGCTGCTCATTGGAATTTCCCACCGAGGCTGTGACTTTGTGTGCAAGTTTTCCCTCCTTCTCTCTATGACATGTGGGTCCCACCCAGGTTTTAACCTCTGAAATTTACTCCTAATCACTGTTGTAAACAGTGCGCCCCATAATACCCCTGGTGATTCAAATTATTCACCCATGAGCCATTTGAATTGGTTAGAATTCAAATTTGGTTTGGTTTGAGTGAATTTCAGCATAAGTTCAGTTTGGAATTCAAATAAAGTTTGAATTTATCCCACTTAGCTCATGTCAAGATCAACTCCAAATGGAGTGAAAATTGGTGTGTGAGCTCACAAAAATGTGCTGAATAAGAATATGCCTCCCACTTTTGAATTCATGGGATAAAAACAGTTTGAATTTGAATATGGTTTCAAACTGCCCTCTTTCTAACTATACCCAAAATGACCTCAAAAAGGTTTTGAGTTTGTGTGAAACTTGGCATGGACATCCTTACCAATGTGTAGGAGTTTTCATATGTCCAGCCCCTCTATATCACATGTGGGAAATACCACTTTTGCAATATGTGAGTTTGTTTTCTAATGAGCATGTTGATGGTGGTTACTTGCTCTTCATTTGTGTTCATTAACTTTCCTCAAATGAGGTGTGTGTCTATGGTGATGAACACCTCAAATATGTATCAAAAACTGAGGCCCTTACACGGTGAGGGCATGGGGGTGTTCCTCACCTCCGTTTATGGGCTAGCGGCAACTTCTAGGGTGGGAGGTGACCGGGAGGCATAGCACTGCCGCTGCCGGTGAGGGGGGCACGGGAAAAGGTTGGGAGCAAGAAGAAGGGGGGGCCGGGCCCATGTCACGGGGCTCTCTCTTACCAACTGAAACGGGCGGCTATGGTACCAAGTGAAACAGCCCTGATACCATGCTGTGAGGGACAGGACCTCGTTGGGTGGTGCCGTGATATGCGGCACCCAACAGCACACGGGTCGAAGAAACACATCACATTACATAAATCAATTGTGGAAGCAAACAAAAGTGTTTTACAGATACTTATCTCAAAATAAGCTACAGCGGAAGTCTATAACTCTCACGACTCGTTTCTAACATAGCAACAAAGAAACAGTCCAGCCCGCGGACGTTTCTTACTAGCAACACGAAGAACAATCTGCAGCGGCGAGGATGCTCTTGAGTAACCACTCGGAGGTTCCCGAGTCTCATCGGCATCCCTTCTATTAAGCATGAAGTCAAATACCTGCAAAACAACTCGGATAGCATCCGTGAGCATAACGCTCAGCAATACTTAACCGTCACCCTAAACATGAAACTCTATGTGAGGTTATGAACCTAAAATAGGAGGGCATAAGCATAATTAAACTCGCCTAAAAGTGAATCCTTACTTTCAGGTATTAATTGCAGCATTTTAAGTAACTTTGGGAACCCCACATCAGGAGTCCACAATCAAACAATAAACGCTTTCCCCCGATGTAAATTGCTCATGGCACAAAAGAATCGAGTTGGCACTACCTAAGCCTCAAAGATACTATACAAGGGTAGTATAAACTTCAACCAATGTGATTAGTTCATTTCTCATGCAAGTTCTTACTACGTCACGACTGTGAGAACATGTATGCTCGGTCCATTCCGTGAGTGACGGTGATTCGAATCAATAACACCCGGACTACACGACATGTACGCCCGTACTCGACGTTGCCTACAGCAACCATCTGGCAGTCTTTCTCCCATTTCACCCCCATTGAATCGATCAAGTCGCCCTGTACAGTAGCCACTCTCATGGTGCACCTACCGACGTGAGATGTGATGAGAATGTTCCCCACATACTGCACACCGGTCGTCCGCCAGAGGCGACCCAAAAAGTCCCAATGACAGCTTCCCGAGGTACATCGGTTTACTGGGTCCCATAATACCAGCATGAGTACGGTACACAACTCAAACTTGTTCAACAGGGCCGCATACGGATCGGTACTTGACCGACACGGACAGGTCTATAGCACCCAGGCCCCTATGTCCTGCTGCACCTACAACCTTCCGGTCTCAACTTTAACTTGCTAATTCATTTTTGAACCAATCCCGAAAGTGAATACAAAATAAAAACTTAACAGATGTTAAATGCAAACTGGAGCTTGCCTGTTTTGCAGGGTAGATGTATATAAGTAGTTAGTATCCTTGCTGATCAACCCTTGATTCTTCGGAGCTTGATCCACTTCAATGAATCACTCCTTTGAATCCCCTTCATTGTGGTTCCTATTGGAATGCATATGCACATGTTTTATAGCATGTAATGGAAAGAAGTTATAGAATGAAGTTCTTAGTAACAGAGGTTGTGTGGAATAGCCAGGAATAGCTTGGTTTGCCTTTGTTGTGCAAAGAAACAGCAATGACTAAATTGATCTTAGTGTTTTAACGATACACTAATCACTTTCCCCAATGAGCATAATAGATGCGCTGAAAAGATTTGAAAGCAACTGAAGAACAAGAAGTCCAATGGCCTCAATACTTTTACAGCAGGTTCTATACTACCTAGGGATTTAGCTTTCCAAATTGCAGCTAATGTGGAGTTAAATTGTGTTTTCCATAATTCTCATAATGTCCCTTATGTATATCCAAATATACATAAGTATGGAGAATAAGAACAAGGAGTTCAAGGGCTCAACTTGAGCTGATAATTTACATGTGAGTTCCAGGTCACATGAAGGTAATTTGATCCAAAATTCAGATCTTTTTCTTCAGTAGTTCTCCCAGAACAATCATTTAAGTATTTCTACTCAAAAGAATTAATTCTGAAGTAATGTGCATTTTCATGCCCAATTAAGTGAACTACAATTTCAAGTATGTCTCAGGGAGCTTTACTAAATTTTCCTATTATTTTTGGAGCTTGGTATTTCCCATAATAGATTTTTGAAGTGAGAAACATTTTCTGAAAATGTCTCTGGACTCTTATGAACACAGCAGATTGTTTTTGGCAAATTCGTACTCAAATGATCTTCAAATGAGCTGAAAATTTGCTAGAATGTCAACAAGATGCTAAAGAATTTTCGGGAAAAACTTGAGGATTTTTGAATAAACCAAACTCCCTCAATAATTCTTTTCCAGAAAAATTTTAAAGAATTTTCCAGAATATAATATTGACTTTCATACAAATCTGAGTTCATATTTGGATAGAACTCTTAATATGAATCTAACCCAATTGGAATCACTCAATTTGGAGATTTCTACAGAGAGTTATGAATTTCCAAAGTTTGAGCAACAACTGGAATCGTTTTCCTACTGAAAAGTCTACTGGCCCCGCTTATGAACGCCTTTGATCGAGCTCAAAATCCGTCGCTCCTAGACGGTTTCATGCAACGGACGCTAAAAGGATTCTGATGCCGGCTAGTCCAGCACTTATGTGCCAAGTTTGATAACCTAAGAAGGATTGGAGAGGGGGAATTTGCAGAAATCGTACTGGCCGCTCGGGTTGAACTTGCCGGAGCAAAACTTCGAAATTCCCTGTTGATGCTTCACGGTTTGCTCAACAAATTGGAGGAGAGCAGCACCACCGTAGCGCGCTCCTGTAGCCTTGATTGCTCGGCCGTGAAAGCTCTTGTGGAGGGCTGTCCACGAGCGCCCGATCACGTTCTTGAGCTAGGTCGCCACTGTGGCAGTTGTTCTCGGGCATGGGAGGCCGGAACTCGCTCGTTTCCGGGTCGGGGAGGTGTGTGCGGAGCTCAGAGTGTGGTTTAGCAGCTCAGGGAGGGAAAGGCGCGAGTGTTTTTCCGTTCTTCCGATCGGGCCGAGCAGCGGAGGTGAGAGGCACTCGGTCCGGTGTCTGTTCGCGAGGGGAAGAAAGCAAATGTACTTTGCTTCAGTCGGGGGGGTGATCACGCCGCAGGAACCGCCTCTAGGCGCCGGTGCTTGGGAGAACACAGCAAGAGGTGGCTTGGCCAGCCCTCGGTGGCACCACGGTGGGAGAGCTGCTCGGCTGGCTTGAACAGAGATATGCTTAGGGTGCAAGTCTCCACCTTCAGCTCACTGCCATGTGGGCCCCACCCCACATGTTCCTCCTAAAATATCTTCTCAAGTTAATCCTCCCAATTTCACACTTTTGAGTTTGAAAAGTTGGCTGGAATTTGAATCCTCCAAATTCAGTTTGAATTTGCATGGCAAATTTGAATTTTGTTGAAGTTTGGAAAATACTTCCATAATTCCTTTTTGTAGCCCACCCTAAAAATGAAAAGTTTGGCATCCACTTTTTCCCACATTTTCCACTCTAGGGCTGCATGGTTATTCCAAAGTTTTGGCCACCATTGGGTGAACTTTGAATTTCAAATCTGATTTTTAAACTTGCATGCAAAGAGGTATTTAACTCCTTATTGGTTCAACACTTTCAAATAAAAATGTGAGCCTCATTTTGGATGGTCATCCATGTATTACTTTGCATGAAGAAAAGTTTTAGAAATTCCCATTTTTCATGTCTTTGCCACACATATGAACTCAAACTTTAGTTTTATTCATGTACATGTTTTGGGACTTTTACATTCCCCCCCCATAAAGAATCTTGTCCCGAGATTACAAAAGGAGAACGAGACGGGAGAGGTAATTACAAACTGTACAAAGCTAAAAGTTCCGGATAGTTGGTGTGGAGGTAATCTTCACTTTCCCACGTCGCCTCTTCCGTGGTGTGATTACTCCACAGCACTTTGAAAAATCTGATCGTCCGGTTCCGGGTTACCCGGGTCTTTTCATCCAAAATCTGAACCAGTCGCTCGGTGTAGGTAAGGTCCGGTTTCAATTCGTCGATTTCCTCGGTGCGGACAGCAGCGGTGAATTTGAGGCACTTCCGCAGCTGTGACACATGAAATACATCATGAACACCTGCTAGACTTGCCGGTAGTTCCAGCCGGTAGGCTACGGGTCCGCACTTCTCCGTGATAGCAAAAGGACCAATAAAACGGGGAGCGAGTTTCCCCTTTACACCGAACCGGTGAATTCCGTTCATCGGAGATACACGAAGATACACGCGCTCTCCGACGTCAAAATTGCTCATGGCACAAAAGAATCGAGTTGGCACTACCTAAGCCTCAAAGATACTATACAAGGGTAGTATAAACTTCAACCAATGTGATTAGTTCATTTCTCATGCAAGTTCTTACTACGTCACGACTGTGAGAACATGTATGCTCGGTCCATTCCGTGAGTGACGGTGATTCGAATCAATAACACCCGGACTACACGACATGTACGCCCGTACTCGACGTTGCCTACAGCAACCATCTGGCAGTCTTTCTCCCATTTCACCCCCATTGAATCGATCAAGTCGCCCTGTACAGTAGCCACTCTCATGGTGCACCTACCGACGTGAGATGTGATGAGAATGTTCCCCACATACTGCACACCGGTCGTCCGCCAGAGGCGACCCAAAAAGTCCCAATGACAGCTTCCCGAGGTACATCGGTTTACTGGGTCCCATAATACCAGCATGAGTACGGTACACAACTCAAACTTGTTCAACAGGGCCGCATACGGATCGGTACTTGACCGACACGGACAGGTCTATAGCACCCAGGCCCCTATGTCCTGCTGCACCTACAACCTTCCGGTCTCAACTTTAACTTGCTAATTCATTTTTGAACCAATCCCGAAAGTGAATACAAAATAAAAACTTAACAGATGTTAAATGCAAACTGGAGCTTGCCTGTTTTGCAGGGTAGATGTATATAAGTAGTTAGTATCCTTGCTGATCAACCCTTGATTCTTCGGAGCTTGATCCACTTCAATGAATCACTCCTTTGAATCCCCTTCATTGTGGTTCCTATTGGAATGCATATGCACATGTTTTATAGCATGTAATGGAAAGAAGTTATAGAATGAAGTTCTTAGTAACAGAGGTTGTGTGGAATAGCCAGGAATAGCTTGGTTTGCCTTTGTTGTGCAAAGAAACAGCAATGACTAAATTGATCTTAGTGTTTTAACGATACACTAATCACTTTCCCCAATGAGCATAATAGATGCGCTGAAAAGATTTGAAAGCAACTGAAGAACAAGAAGTCCAATGGCCTCAATACTTTTACAGCAGGTTCTATACTACCTAGGGATTTAGCTTTCCAAATTGCAGCTAATGTGGAGTTAAATTGTGTTTTCCATAATTCTCATAATGTCCCTTATGTATATCCAAATATACATAAGTATGGAGAATAAGAACAAGGAGTTCAAGGGCTCAACTTGAGCTGATAATTTACATGTGAGTTCCAGGTCACATGAAGGTAATTTGATCCAAAATTCAGATCTTTTTCTTCAGTAGTTCTCCCAGAACAATCATTTAAGTATTTCTACTCAAAAGAATTAATTCTGAAGTAATGTGCATTTTCATGCCCAATTAAGTGAACTACAATTTCAAGTATGTCTCAGGGAGCTTTACTAAATTTTCCTATTATTTTTGGAGCTTGGTATTTCCCAGAATAGATTTTTGAAGTGAGAAACATTTTCTGAAAATGTCTCTGGACTCTTATGAACACAGCAGATTGTTTTTGGCAAATTCGTACTCAAATGATCTTCAAATGAGCTGAAAATTTGCTAGAATGTCAACAAGATGCTAAAGAATTTTCGGGAAAAACTTGAGGATTTTTGAATAAACCAAACTCCCTCAATAATTCTTTTCCAGAAAAATTTTAAAGAATTTTCCAGAATATAATATTGACTTTCATACAAATCTGAGTTCATATTTGGATAGAACTCTTAAATATGAATCTAACCCAATTGGAATCACTCAATTTGGAGATTTCTACAGAGAGTTATGAATTTCCAAAATTTGAGCAACAACTGGAATCGTTTTCCTACTGAAAAGTCTACTGGCCCCGCTTATGAACGCCTTTGATCGAGCTCAAAATCCGTCGCTCCTAGACGGTTTCATGCAACGGACGCTAAAAGGATTCTGATGCCGGCTAGTCCAGCACTTATGTGCCAAGTTTGATAACCTAAGAAGGATTGGAGAGGGGGAATTTGCAGAAATCGTACTGGCCGCTCGGGTTGAACTTGCCGGAGCAAAACTTCGAAATTCCCTGTTGATGCTTCACGGTTTGCTCAACAAATTGGAGGAGAGCAGCACCACCGTAGCGCGCTCCTGTAGCCTTGATTGCTCGGCCGTGAAAGCTCTTGTGGAGGGCTGTCCACGAGCGCCCGATCACGTTCTTGAGCTAGGTCGCCACTGTGGCAGTTGTTCTCGGGCATGGGAGGCCGGAACTCGCTCGTTTCCGGGTCGGGGAGGTGTGTGCGGAGCTCAGAGTGTGGTTTAGCAGCTCAGGGAGGGAAAGGCGCGAGTGTTTTTCCGTTCTTCCGATCGGGCCGAGCAGCGGAGGTGAGAGGCACTCGGTCCGGTGTCTGTTCGCGAGGGGAAGAAAGCAAATGTACTTTGCTTCAGTCGGGGGGGTGATCACGCCGCAGGAACCGCCTCTAGGCGCCGGTGCTTGGGAGAACACAGCAAGAGGTGGCTTGGCCAGCCCTCGGTGGCACCACGGTGGGAGAGCTGCTCGGCTGGCTTGAACAGAGATATGCTTAGGGTGCAAGTCTCCACCTTCAGCTCACTGCCATGTGGGCCCCACCCCACATGTTCCTCCTAAAATATCTTCTCAAGTTAATCCTCCCAATTTCACACTTTTGAGTTTGAAAAGTTGGCTGGAATTTGAATCCTCCAAATTCAGTTTGAATTTGCATGGCAAATTTGAATTTTGTTGAAGTTTGGAAAATACTTCCATAATTCCTTTTTGTAGCCCACCCTAAAAATGAAAAGTTTGGCATCCACTTTTTCCCACATTTTCCACTCTAGGGCTGCATGGTTATTCCAAAGTTTTGGCCACCATTGGGTGAACTTTGAATTTCAAATCTGATTTTTAAACTTGCATGCAAAGAGGTATTTAACTCCTTATTGGTTCAACACTTTCAAATAAAAATGTGAGCCTCATTTTGGATGGTCATCCATGTATTACTTTGCATGAAGAAAAGTTTTAGAAATTCCCATTTTTCATGTCTTTGCCACACATATGAACTCAAACTTTAGTTTTATTCATGTACATGTTTTGGGACTTTTACATTCCTCCCCCCATAAAGAATCTTGTCCCGAGATTACAAAAGGAGAACGAGACGGGAGAGGTAATTACAAACTGTACAAAGCTAAAAGTTCCGGATAGTTGGTGTGGAGGTAATCTTCACTTTCCCACGTCGCCTCTTCCGTGGTGTGATTACTCCACAGCACTTTGAAAAATCTGATCGTCCGGTTCCGGGTTACCCGGGTCTTTTCATCCAAAATCTGAACCAGTCGCTCGGTGTAGGTAAGGTCCGGTTTCAATTCGTCGATTTCCTCGGTGCGGACAGCAGCGGTGAATTTGAGGCACTTCCGCAGCTGTGACACATGAAATACATCATGAACACCTGCTAGACTTGCCGGTAGTTCCAGCCGGTAGGCTACGGGTCCGCACTTCTCCGTGATAGCAAAAGGACCAATAAAACGGGGAGCGAGTTTCCCCTTTACACCGAACCGGTGAATTCCGTTCATCGGAGATACACGAAGATACACGTGCTCTCCGACGTCAAAATGCAATGGTATACGCCTTTGATCAGCGTAGCTCTTCTGTCGGGATTGTGCAGCCTTCAAGTTCTCTTGTATCAACCGAACTCGTTCTTCGGCTTCGTTGACAAGATCAACCCCAAACAGAACTCTTTCGCCGGACTCACACCAATTCAGCGGTGTGCGACACTTCCGTCCGTAGAGAGCTTCATACTGCGCCATTTTAATACTCGCTTGATATCCGTTGTTGTATGAAAACTCCGCCAACAGTAAGTGACCATCCCAATTCCTACCGTGGTGGATGGCACATGCCCTCAACATATCTTCCACACCTGGTTCACCCTCTCGGTTTGACCATCGGTTTGAGGGTGATATGCGGAGCTCCTAATCAGCTTGGTGCCCAACGAGGCATGCAGCTCCTCCCAAAACCGAGCAACGAACAGCACACCTCGATCTGAAACAATGGTCTTCGGGACACCATGTGAGCATATAATTCTGGAGATGTATAACTCCGCATATTGCCTTGCTCGATAATGAGTGTTCACCGGTATGAAATGAGCCGATTTTTTCAACCGGTCGACGATCACCCATATCGAGTCATGCTTCGGGGATGTGAGTGGTAATCCGACGATGAAATCCATACTCACATCCTCCCATTTCCATGCCGGTATCTTCAAAGGTTGTAGCGGTCTGGCTTTCCGCATATGATCAGCCTTGACCCGTCTACACGTATCACATTCGGATACGTATTTAGCGATTTCCCTCTTCATCCTCGTCCACCAAAATTTCTGTTTCAAATCTTGATACATCTTGTTACTTCCGGGATGAATGGAAAACTTTGACATGTGGGCTTCATCCAAGATCTTCTTCTGGAGTTTCATATTGCGTGGTACCACTATACGGTCGTTAAACCATATCATACCGTTTCTATCCTTCCGGAAACATTTCACTTCTCCGTTTTCTATTCTTCTCCGTATGTGAGAAATACCTTTGTCTCTTTTTTGAGCCTCAACAACCTCTTCACGGATCGTTGGAATGAGTGCGAGATTATAGAGCGCGCCATACGGAATGACACGGTGACTTGGTTCTTCAGCTTCCAACTCAACAATCGCCAAGTTGTGAATGTGGGCTTTCCGACTAAGCGCGTCGGCGACCACGTTTGCTTTGCCCGGATGATAGTGTATATCAATTTCATAATCTTTGATGAGCTCCAACCATCTCCGTTGTCTCATATTCAACTCCTTCTGCATGAAGAGATACTTCGAGCTTTTATGGTCGGTGTAGAGGTGAACAAGATTACCATCAGATAATGCCTCCACATCTTTAACGCCAACACCACTGCAGCAAGCTCAAGATCGTGAGTTGGATAATGTTGCTCGTAGTTTCGCAGCTGACGAGACCCATAGGCGACTACACGCCCTTCTTGCATAAGAACACAGCCGAGACCGATCCCGGATGCATCACAGTATACATCAAATGGCTTCGTTGTGTCCGGCTGAGCAAGAACTGGAGCTGTTGTGAGATGTTTTACCAAAGTTTTGAATGTGGCTTCACATGTTGTATTCCACATGTATTTTGTGCCCTTCTTCAGCAGCTCTGTCATGGGTTTAGCAATTTTTGAGAAGCTCGGAATGAACCTCCAATAATACCCCACTAAACCTAGGAAACTTCAGACCTCGTGGACAGATTTGGGAGATTCCCACTTCAGAACTTGCTCAATTTTTCTGGGGTCCATGGCAAGGCCCTCTGCTGAAATAATATGGCCTAGGAAAGGCACTTGATCAATCCAGAATTCGCACTTGCTGAACTTGGCATATAACTTGTGCTCCCTCAGCCGTTGTAGCAGGATACGCAAATGTTTAGCGTGCTCTTCTTCATATTTGGAGTAAACCAATATGCCGTCGATGAATACCACGACAAACTTGTCTAACTCCGGCATGAACACAGAATTCATCAAGTACATGAAGTGTGCCGGAGCGTTGGTTAACCCAAATGACATGACGAGTACTCATAGAGTCCGTATCTCGTCGAGAAAGCTGTCTTCGGTATGTCCTCCGGTCGGATTTTAATTTGATGATATCCCGACCGAAGGTCCATCTTTGAAAATACCTTTGCACCCACAAGTTGATCGAACAAGATGTCGATGCGGGGCAAAGGATACTTGTTCTTGATCGTGACATCATTTAGAGGACGGTAATCAACACATAGCTGCAGTGTTTCTTCCTTCTTCTTAACGAACAGCGCAGAGCAACCCCAAGGTGAAGAACTTGGCCGTATGAAACCCTTGCTCATGAGTTCATTCAGTTGCTCTTTCAACTCTGCCAGCTCGTTCGGCGCCATATTGTAAGGCCTCCGTGAGATAGGTGTTGTTCCCGGCACCAGTTCAATCTTGAACTCGACGTCCTGTTCAGGTGGTATACTCGGTAAATCATCGGGAAACACGTCGGGATAATCACGTACCACCGGAATATCTTCAAGCTTAAGTGCTTCCGTGTGGTAGGTCTCTACCATATCTGAGTCTTCGCTGTCTAAAAACAACGTGTGCTGTCCGTGAATCGGCGAGTCAATCTGGACAGTCCAGTTACCGATATTGAGAACGGCACCGTGACGATTCAACCAATACATCCCCAATATTATGTCTATCTTCTGCATATCCAACATAATCAGCGATGTTGGGTATATTTTTCCTCCCAAACACAAAGCTACTCAGGACACAATCTGATTAGCAGAGATATTTCCTCCCGGTGAACGGATAAGATAACTCGTTGTGGGAGTATTGGTGGATAATTGGTACTGATCCACGCATGATTTGCTGATAAAATTGTGGGTTGTCCCGGAATCAAAAAGTACAAGAACGGGCACGTCTTGGAGAGTAAACATGCCTGCTAACATCGGTGCTCCCTCCGGGACATCCTCAATGGCATGATGTTGCACACTCCTGGATTGCAAAGCTGTTATATTGACTTAAGCAGGTGGCGGCATACCACCTGATGATGATGGCTGTCTGGTGTTTAACAACTTCTCCCGGCATTCCTGCCTAAAATGCCCTGAACGGGTGCAATAAGAACACGGAGGTTTCCCCGGTTCTTTGTTGACTTTTGGTGGAGAAGTTGATGTACTTGGCTGCAGCAATGATGTAACAGGTATCATTCATTGCAGCCGCAATAGTGTTGCTTCAAGACATGATTCTTGAGCATGTAATCTGTACTGAGTTGATCTTACTGGTGCCTGCCATAGTTCATCGGATGGTGTGTGATACACCACACGGTATTTGTGAGGAACAACTGGTGTGTCTCCTTGCACATCATCTCGGTCCCTCTTCTCTGCTTGACACTCAAGTGTCACTTGTTCTTGCAGCAGGGCAGCACTGACCAACTCGGTGTAACTGCCTTGATTGAACAAAGCCAACTTATCTTTTAATATGGCACTCAGGCCATAGAAGAAGTAGTCACACCTTGCAGCTTCACTCGTCGCATAAGCAGGAGCATATTGTGCCAAAAGGTTGAACCGTTTGACATAATCGAGAACACTCATGTCCCCCTGCTTCAAGTTCCTAAATTCTTGTTGTTGCTGGGTCTTGATAAAACCCATAGAAATGTGATGAGTACGGAATGCTTCACAAAATTCCGTCCATTCCACTTGATGGCCTTCCGGAACGGTGGCGAGATAAGCTAGCCACCAATTACCGGCGGCTCCATGGAGCTGTTGAGCTGCAAATAATGTCTTCTGATACTCATCACATTCAGACACTCCAAACTTGGACTTCATAACCCGAAGCCACTGATCAGCTTCCACTGGTTCATTGGCTTCCGTGAAAATTGGCGGTTGAGTCGCCAAGAAGTCCAAATAGGCGTTCCGAGCCGGAACGTCCTGTTATGCACGTTGGAGTAAGCCGTGTTGTACCAAGGCTTGGAGTAGTCTTGTGTTCTCTTGACTTGACTCGACCATCTGAGCCATGACATCCGCCCGTACCGTTGATGGCGGTGCCCATGGTGGAGTCGAGTCATCATCGTCTCGGCGAGAACCTTCAGCCCTACTCGGCGAATGAGTACGCACCATACTGCAAAAGCATAATTTTGAGGGGAGTCAAAACTTGATCTCAGTAGTATGTGAAAGTATGTAAAACATGAACAAGCTAAAACTTTAGGAAAGCATAACAATACTTCATGTTTACACATCTTTCTAAAGCCAACATAGACAATCCCCCTATTCTGTACAGAACCGACCTTTCTGTACTCAACCCATATTTTGATCCGGTTAGAAACATTTTCGTAACTCAAGTTGAATTCCAAAGTTCAATTCAACTTCAGTATCTTTCCAACGAGTACTCACATGCCTCTGGATCATCACTTAATCAGACGTTATGATTGTTCAAAGTTGACAGAATTTCTGGATAAAATTTGCCAGCACCTCCTTTGTATGTGGCTGTTTTCATCACAGTTTTACATACAAATGGATTACAATTCTGAACAAACTATGAACTACAAAATCGTTGCAAGTTTCATAAACTTTCCAACGGTGTATCCTATGACCCTTAGAAATTTTTATACAGAAAGTTATGGCCAATTTACAGAAACATCCAGAGAAGGTTGCAGCTGTTCTGTTTTCTGAACAGTTTGCATTCATCTGGACATTCAACCAAGTTGGATTGTGATCCTGCTCTGGAGTTCTACAGAAAAGTTGTACATCACTTAAAATCCTTTCCATAACTATAAACCTCCATTGGTTCAATCTACTCAGAGTTATGCTCTGTCAAATTCCAGCAAACTTTCTGCCAGAACAGAGCACTCTGTTTTTGAGATCAACAAAAGCCTAGCAATTCTCTTCTTTGAAACTTAGTTCAAATGAAGAGCTCAGTAACTAATATGTGATTTCAACATCCATTTTAAGTTTGAAAGTTAGTCATTAATGATTTGTTCATAGGAAAGAAGACTATCAAGTGTAGTATGGTGGCGATGCACCGTAAGACATATGACGGTACTACGTTGGCTCACCAAAGAAAAAGCTAACCGGATTACACCGGCATATACGTATCATTAGGTGGCACTAAAACGGTCACTCGCAAATGTGTTCTACACGCACTAAGGTTTTCGTGGTTAGTACCTACATAAGCACACTCAATCATCAGGTTCGGCTGCACACCGAACCCGGTATCCATAACAGTTTGTACACCCGGCCGTCATCACTCGCCTAGGTGTTCTCAAGCCAATCACACCTTGAGCTACGTGTTCATGTTACTGACCACATGACGGGGTCTCCCATACTTGCCCGAAGCACGCTAGGGAATGGCGTTGCTCGAATACCGCAAACGACATGAAGAGTCGTAGAGGATATTGAAGCGAGTCGGGTTACCTGCCACCCGTGGGGCTCCACCCTTCAGCTTGTGCGCACTGGTGGACAGCGCTTACGTACACCCCCAAGACATAAACCGTCCGTTGATGCATGATTTTCTGACAGAACAATTAAGTTAGGTTGCCACCTTTATCATGTGCTAATAGTAGTCCTTATGTGGGCCTAATACCGTTATCTCACAGTATACTAAGTTTTTAACGTAATATGATGCTCAATCCATGTGCTATTATCAATGCAGCTGTGATACCATCTGTCTCGGGGCTCTCTCTTACCAACTGAAACAGGCGGCTCTGGTACCAAGTGAAACAGCCCTGATACCACGCTGTGAGGGACAGGACCTAGTTAGGTGGTGTCGTGATATGCGGCACCCAACAACACACGGGTCGAAGAAACACATCACGTTACCTAAATCATTTGCGGAAGCGTACAAAAGTGTTTTACAAATACTTATCTCAAAATAAGCTACAGTAGAAGTCTATAACTCTCATGACTCGTTTCTAACTTAGCAACAAAGAAACAGTCCAGCCAGCGGACGTTTCTTACTAGCAACACGAAGAACAATCTGCAGCGGCGAGGATGCTCTTGAGTAACCACTCGGAGGTTCCCGAGTCTCATCGGCATCCCTTCTCTTAAGCATGAAGTCAAATACCTGCAAAAAAACTCGGATAGCATCCATGAGCATAACGCTCAGCAAGACTTAACCGTCACCCTAAACATGAAACTCTATGTGAGGTTATGAACCTAAAATAGGATGGCATAAGCATAATTAAACTCGCCTAAAAGTGAATCCTTACTTTCAGGTATTAATTGCAGCGTTTTAAGTAACCTTGGGCACGCCACATCGGGAGTCCACAATCAAACAAGAAACGCTTTCCCCCGATGTAAATTGCTCTTGGCACAAAAGAATCGAGTTGGCACTACCTAAGCCTCAAAGATACTATACAAGGGTAGTATTAACTTCAACCAATGTGATTAGTTCATTTCTCATACAAGTTCTTACTACGTCACGACTGTGAAAACAAGTATGCTCGTTCCTTTTCGCGAGCGACGGTGATTCGAATCAATAACACCCGGACTACACGGCACGTACGCCCGTACTCGACGTTGCCTACAGCAACCATCACTGACGTTGTACGCGGCAGCCTTTCTCCCGTTTCACCCCCGTTGAATCGATCAAGTCACCCCGTACAGTAGCCACTCTCATGGTGCACCTACCGACGTGAGATATCATGAGAATGTTCCCCACATACCGCACACTGGCCGTCCGCTTGACGCGACCCAAAAAGTCCCAACGACATCTTCCTGAGGTACATCGGTTTACTGGGTCCCATAATACCAGCATGAGTCCGGTACGCAACTCAAACTTGTTCAACAGGGCCGCATACGGATCGGTCCTTGACCGGCACGGACAGGTCTATAGCACCCAGGCCCTATGTCCTGCTGCCCCTACAACCTTCCGGTCTCAACTTTAACTTGCTAATTTCATTTTTGAACCAATCCTGTATGCCCCTATTGTTCCTGAACATGCGAGTAGCATCTCACCACTGGACTTCAACCGTACCGTACTTAAGCATGGCAGTTCTACACGGTGAAAGACACCTACCCAATACTCCATGGGTTCATTTGGTTATGCAAGAGGAGTATCAAACACTAGATCTAATGCACAATTCATATCTTAACCGAAAGTGAATACACAATAAAAACTGAACAGTTGTTAAATGCAAACCGGAGCTTGCCTGTTTTGCAGGGTAGTTGTATATAAGTAGTTAGTATCCTTGCTGATCAACCCTTGATTCTTCGGAGCTTGATCCACTTCAATGAATCACTCCTTTGAATCCCCTTCGTTGTGGTTCCTATTGGAATGCATATGCACATGTTTTATAGCATGTAATGGAAAGAAGTTATATAATGAAGCTCTTAGGGACAGAGGTTGTGTGGAATAGGCAGGAATGGCTTGGTTTGCCTTTGTTGTGCAAAGAAACAGCAATGACTAAATTGATCTTAGTGTTTTAGCTATACACTAATCACTTTCCCTAATGAAATAATAGATGCGCTGAAAAGATTTGAAAGCAACTGAAGAATAAGAACTCCAATGCCCTCAAAACTTTTACAGCAGGTTGTATACTACCTAGGGATTTAGCTCGCCAAATTGCAGCTAATGTGGAGTTAAATGTGTTCTCCATAATTCTCAAAATGTCCCTTATGTATATCCACATATACATAAGTATGTAGAATAAGAACAGGGAGTTCAAGGGCTCAATCTGAGCTGATAATTTACATGTGAATTCAGGTCCCATGAAGGTAATTTGGTCCAAAATTCAGATCTTTTTCTTTAGTAGTTCTCCCAGAACAATCATTTAAGTATTTCTACTCAAAAGAATTAATTCTGAAGTAATGTACATTTTCATGCCCAATTAAGTGAACTACAATTTCAAGTATGTCTCAGGGAGCTTTCCTAAATTTTCCTATGAGTTTTGGAGCTAGGGATTTCCCAGAATATATTTTTGAAGAGAGAAACATTTTCTGAAAATGTTTCTGGACTCTTATGAACACAGCAGATTGTTTTTGACAAATTCCTACTCAAATGATCTTCAAATTAGCTACAAATTTGCTAGAAGGTCAACAAGATGCTTAATAATATTCTGACAAAATTTGAGGATTTTTGGATAACCCAAACTCCCTCAATAATTCTTTTCCAGAAAACATTTAAGAATTTTCCAGAACATAATATTGACTTTCATACAAATCTGAGTTCATATTTGGATAGAACTCTGAAAGATGAATCCAACCCAATTGGAATCACTCAATTTGGAGGTTTCTATAGAGAGCTATGAATTTCCAAAGTTTGAGCAACAACTGGAATTGTTTTCCTACTGAAAAGTCTACTGGGCCCGCTTATTTAAATGCCAGCCAATCAGAAATGGGCCACACCCGGGCCACAGCTTTTCAGCACGCCAGCACACTGGATCCTAGTCACAGCCGATCGGGGATTTAAATGTTTGAGCCGCTGAAAGCCGGGACCCATCCCTTCTTCAACCTCCCGGCGGATCCCAGCGCGCGCGCCGCCTCCCCTCGCCGGAGCAGAACTGGTGCTCGCCGGATCGCCGCTGCCGGCCACCGCACGAGCTGAAGTTCGCCGCCAGAGGGTTATCGACGTCGCGGAACACGGCTGTGGGGTCAGTTTAGGCTGCCGGCGACCGGAGCTACCTCGGCGACGTGCGGCGGCCTCGGTTGAGGTTTGGCGCCGTCGGCCGGAGGTTCTAACCCGTCAAAACTTCGACCAAATAGCTCTACAGCATCAGTACACCTTTAGGAAGCTCGACAAGGCCTCAAAGTTGTTCAAAAAAGGCTGCAAGTTGGTCGGCACCGTGTGACCGATCGTGTCCGCCATGAACGCCTTTGATCGAGCTCAAAATCCGTCGCTCCTAGCCGGTTTCATGCAACGGACGCTAAAAGGATTCTGATCGCCGGCTAGTCCAGCACGTATGTGCCATGTTTGATAACCTAAGAAGGATTGGAGAGGGGGAATTTGCAGAAATCGTACCGGCCGTTCGGGTTGAACTTGCCGGAGCAAAACTTCGAAATTCCCAGTTGATGCTTCACGGTTTGCTCCACAAATTGGAGGAGAGCAGCACCACCGTAGCGCGCTCGTGTAGCCGTGATCGCTCGGCCGTTAAAGCTCTTGTGGAGGGCTGTCCACGAGCACCCGATCACGTTCTTGAGCTAGGTCGCCGCTGTGGCAGTTGTTCTCGGGCAAGGGAGGCCGGAACTCGCACGTTTCAGGGTCGGGGAGGTGTGTGTGGAGCTTCGAGTGTGGTTTAGCAGCTCGGGGAGGGAAAGGCGCGAGTGTTTTGCCGTTCTTCCGATCGGGCCGAGCAGCGGACGTGAGAGGCACTTGGTCCGGTGTCTGTTCGCGAGGGGAAGAAAGCAAATGGACTTTGCTTCGGTCATGGGGGGTGATCATGCCGCAGGAACTGCCTCTGGGCGCCGGTGCTTGGGATAACACAGCAAGAGGTGGCCTGGCCAGCCCTCGGTGGCACCACGGTGGAAGAGCTGCTCGGCTGGCTTGAAAAGAGATATGCTTAGGGTGCAAGTCTCCACCTTCAGCTCACTGCCATGTGGGCCCCACCCCACATGTTCCTCCTAAAATATCTTCTCAAGTTAATCCTCCCAATTTCACACCTTTGAGTTTGAAAAGTGGGCTGGAATTTTAATCCTCCAAATTCAGTTTTAATTTGCACGACAAATTTGAATTTGATTGAAGTTTGGAAAATACTTCCATAATTCCTTTTTGTAGCCCACCCTAAAAATGAAAAGTTTGGCATCCACTTTTTCCCACATTTCCCACTCTAGGGCAGCATGGTTATTCCAAAGTTTTGGCCACCATTGGGTGAACTTTGAATTTCACATCTGATTTTTAAACTTGCATGCAAAGAGGTATTTAACTCCTTATTGGTTCAACACTTTCAAATAAAAATGTGAGCCTCATTTTGGATGGTCATCCATGTAATACTTTGCATGAAGAAAAGTTTTAGCAAGTCCTATTTTTCATGTCTTTGCCACACATATGAACTCAAACTTTAGTTTTATTCATGTACATGTTTTGGGACTTTTGCAGCCCACCCGTCGGTGAGAGGGAAAATTTCTCCGGGATTGTCTGCGGCTGCGGATAAAATGTGACAATGCACTTTAAAACCCTGTGACCCATGTGTCCTCGCACCTGAGTGGCTGATTTGAAAACCAGTGGGCCCTGCTACTGTGCAATTGATTTCCTATAGAAAAGAAATTCCAGATTCCCATCAGACTTTAGAAATTCATAACTCCTGCTAGGAACTCCAAATTTAGTGATTCAAATTGGGTTAGATTCATTCTGAAAATATCTATCCAAATTTTCAATCCAATTGGTATTAGAGTCAATATAATTCCTGTATAATGCTTTGAATTTTTTCAGTAAATAAATTATTGAGGGAGTTTTGTTCATCTAAAAAATCCCAAAATTTATCAGAAAACTTTTTAGGATATTATTGAACTCCTCTTAATGTTTCAACTCATTTGGAGTTGATTTGGGTTGAAGATTTCAGAGTACAAACTACTGTACTCAAATAGGTCCAGAAACATTTTCTGAAAAAGTTCAATTTTTGTAAAATCAATTCTGGGCAATCCTTAGATCCAACAATCCCCATAAAATTCATGCATACTCTATGAGATATGATTGGAATTTTACTTCAATTTATTTTTCATGAAAATGCAAATTACTTCAGAATTAACTCCTTTTGCATAACTGCTTAGCGAAATATTCTGGATGAACTACTCAGTGAAAAATTCTGATTAGAGCTCACATGAACTACTCAATGAACTATCCTTTTTTCATAACTACTCAATGAACTATTCTTGTAAGAAGGAACTCACATGAAAATTTTTAGCGCAATTAGAGCTCTGGATCATTCTTTTTCTCTATACCTTTCTTAGGTGAATAAAAACAATTTGGAAGGAACACTTAGTACTTAATCCAACTTTGCTAAAGCCATCTTATTCAACTAGGATCATCTCAAATCCAGCTTCTAATCTGATTTCTTTCTTTCACCCTTGTATCTATGCATTGATAACAAAGTACTAATAATTAAGTACATATGCATTTTCATAACGTGTAGTGTTGACGTGGAGCTTCGTTGAGCCATTGAAACTTAGATCAAGAATCAAGAAGATCAAGTGATTAAGAATCAAGCGACAAGCAAGCTAACAGATATATATATATATATATATATATATATATATATATATATATATATATATATATATATATATATATATATATATATATAATACTAGTCACTTGCAAAACAAAGGCAAGCCCCGGTGTGAGGACCTCCGGGCACCGACATCATAGGATCTCTCTGAGGGGTGTTGTATTATGCAACACTGGATAACACACGTATGAAGACAATAAGATCTAAAACAGCGGAAGCTAAACTTTTAGTACATAAACTTTTCTTAAACCTAATTTACATCAAATACGTTTATAGTTTACACTCTCAGGCGTAGACTAAGCGAAAAAGTTCACGTTCAGCCCGTTAACGTGTTCCCACTAGCCACACACACAACACTCAGCATGGCGGCTTGCACGACTCCCACTAGACGGTGGTACCCTCTGGGGGACCTGCTTTTTCATTGGGAGCCTCCTCCTCTACGTACCCACCTGCAACAATACTTCAACTACAAGCAGTGAGCATGAAGGCTTAGCAAGACTAACCCGACGCCGCTAGAACATGAATCTCTACTTGCTACAATTTAGGCGTACATGTAAGGGACTATGTTTTTGCACACATCCAAAGTATTCATCACCCCACCCACACACCTCATTTGAGGAAAACTTATGAACACCTTTGAAGAGCAAGTAAGCACCATCAACATGGTCATTAGAGGATAAATTCACAAAATGCAAAAGTGGCATTTCCCACATGCATCACATAAGGGCTGAGCATTTGGAAAACTCCAACACCTTGCTAGGAATGCTCATGCCAAAATTCACCCAAATCCCAAACCTTTTTGAGGTATTTTTGGGTATAACTAGAAAGAGGCTAGTTTGAACTCAAATTCAAACTACTTTTATCTGATGAATTCAAAAGTGGGAGGCATATTCATACTCAGTATATTTTTGTGAGATCACACACCAATTTTCACTCCATTTGGAGTTGATCTTGAAATGAGCTAATTTTAGCAAATTCAAATTCAATTTGAATTTCAAACTGCATATGTGCTGAAATTATATTCAAACACTTCACAATTTGAATTCTATCAAGTTTGAATAGGCATTTGGTAGATAATTCAAATTTCAGAGGGTAGTATGGGGACTACTCTTCAGAGCAGTGGGAGAAAGTTAATTTTAGAGGTTAAAATGGAGGTGGATCCCACCTGTCAGCCTCACTAGCTGTTTAACCGACTGAAGAACAGGGCACTCAGGTTCTCAGGCCAGGGCTGCGGTCGCCACCGAGCTGATCGCCGGTTCCAGCTCCTGCTAGGCCTGAGCCGTGTTCAACCGACGTTGCTCCCTCTTATCCCCGCAGCAGAGCCGACCAGAGACAGAGCCGATCAGTTCTTTGCTTCCTCGCGCAAGAAACCGACCGTAGCCGCCGCTACTCTTCTGATCCCTCGGTCACCCGCCAAACTTGCGTGTGAGCTTCAGCTGAGCAGCAAAATGGTACCACAGGACTGCCCACTACCTTCTCAAACAATCAACTAGTGAGCTCGTGCTCCCTACACCGAGAAACAATCTCTCCCGCGGTGGCCGACACAAAACCGAGATGAGGTGCTCTCGTGGACAGCCTTACCCCGGGCTTGTCACGGCCAAGCGAAGCCTCCTCTGGACACGCACGACGTCCACACAGCTCACCTCCAAAGCTCAGGTCTGACCGTGAATCATCAATGGCGAATTTTGAGATTCTCTTCCGATCGGTGCAAACCGACCTTCGGGTATGAATTCATGAAATTCCCGATTGATTCTTGTTTATAGGCCACAAAACTTCACACACGAGAGCTATACTTGAGGGCGCACCAGTTTGCTTTGCGATCTAGCATGGAACTACGTGTAGCCGGTGTAGTTTGAGCTTTTCCCAACGGCGGCAATATCGGGCAGCTTCGGGCGCACGGTGAGAGTATAGTTAGAGCTATTCCCGGTCTCTTTTGCCACCATGCCGAGCTTCTCCAGCCCTCACTGGTGCTGTAGGGTCCTTTCAGAGAGCTTTTGGTTGCCTAACACCGCGCGGCGACGTCACCGGAGTCGGATGAGTGCTGCCGCACGTCGCAAGCTATGTTGGAGGCTCTGCCGGCTCGGGTAGACCACACCAGCGTGTTCCTCACATGTTTCATGGACCTAGCAGTGAGTGGCAGCTTGAGAGAGGGCCGGTAAGTCAGAAACTGGCGAGCTCCGGCGAGCTCCGGCGGCGCTATCGCGCTGGGGCGAGAAGTAGACGAAGTAGTCGTCGGGCCCCCGTATCAGGGGCTCTGGAGGGGGAGGCCGGATCGTCTGTGGACTCGGATCAGCTGTGACAGCGTGGGAATTAAATCTGTGGCCCTGTGTGGCGCTGTCCCGACACTAGACACGTGTCCCCTGGACCCACCCTCAGTGTTTTGAATTTTCCACGATTAATTCAAATTCCAGGTTTTCCCTAAAATTTAGAAGAGCATAACTTTTGCTAGAAAACTCCAAACTGAGTGAACCAAATTTTGTTGGATTCATCTCTCTGAGTACTTTCTAACATATCAAGTTTAACCTCATGAAAATCTGTATTTATCCAGAATTAATTCTTCAAAATTTAAATTGTTTAGAATTTTAGCTGGAGAACCCTTTGGAGAAAAATTCTGAAATTTTGCTAGGATGTTCACCAAAATATCCCTGAGCCACCATAAAAATTTCAGATCCATTTGAGCTCATTTGATCCCCGTAGTGATGTGATTAATAAAACTGTTCAAGAGAAAATGGAAAATGTCCAGAAAAATTTTCAGACTTTTCCTGAAATTGTTTAGCTCATATCTTTAGCTAGGCACCTTCAAATCAAGTGGAACCAATTCCATTAGAACCCTTGTAAAAGCCCAAGAAAAGGGACTTGAAAATTTTTTCTTCACCTCACAACACCACAGTTTTTATTGTGGATATCTTAGGAAAAAGTGTGAAGAGCAAGTAACCTCCATCAAAAGGGTAATTAGAGGGGAAAGCCTACACTTTCACAAAGTAGAATTTCTACACATGAACATGAGAGGTTGAGCTCACCCCTAGGACTTGAAAAGTCTTGGGAAGGTTCAAGCCAAATTTCATGTAAATCCAACACTTTTTGAGGCACTTTTGGAGGTAATTGAAAAAGAGGCCAATTTGAATGTGAATTCAAATTGCAGGAACTTTCACCACTCAAATTTAAAAGTTATCTTCATATTCAAACTCAGCACATTTTTCTGAGTAAGCCCACCAATTTTTATCCTCATTGGAGTTCATCTTGTCAAGAGCTAAATTTGCAAGAATTCAAAACTGAATTTGAATTTCAGATTAAACATGCAGCAAATTTAGCCAAACACAGTTCAAATTTGAGAATTCTAATTTAAACCAAGACTTGGCGACTAAGTCTCACATTAAATTGTGAGTAGCTGAGGATATTTTGGCACAACAGAATTCAGTAAATTGGAAAAACAAAAGAATTAGAGGGGAGGGCCACTGGTCAGTAGACTTAGCACAGAAGTCTCCTCAGCCGACTTCCTCGACCGACCGCGCTCGCCAGCTGCGGCCAGCATCGACGCCCGACCACCTCGGCCGGCCAGCTCCTGCTTCGGCAGAGGAGGTGGCACAGCAGGTGTCGCGCTCTCCACTGGCCTCAGGGGCCTATAAAAGGCTCGAGACCACCGGCGAGTTGCTGATTTTCGCGAGTTCCGCAACCAGCAGCCTAGTCGCCCGAGCTCCGATCGTATGCCGCCCCAGCTGTGATCATCTTCCGGCTTTGACCTCCATAGGAAAGTGAAGCGCTAGCTCGTCCTCAAGACCACCGTGCAAACCGTTCCAAGGTTTGACCTTTGTGCGCGGAGAATTTTCCAGTTTAGGACGGGTAGCTTATTTCGGGACCCGATTAGGTTTAGGAGAAATTCGGGAAGCTTAGTGGGTGGGAGGTCGAACGGAGCTGTGAGAGAGCATCTAGAGGTTCTGGCGACCCTTCTTGACCGAAAACCGGAAGGAAATCACCGCCGGAACCCTAAGTTCACCCTAGGACAGTATGGCGGAGGAGGGGGTCGCCGGTGAGGTCTGGGTTGCCGGCCGTTTAGGGCCCAACAGAGCTCATGTCGAGTTTCCCGAGGTTTCCCTGAGTGTGGCGACGCGATTAGCGCACGAAGGAGATGGTCAGAAGGGCGGGAACACGTTGCCGAGGTAGCACAGAGGCATAGGGCTCGTCGCCGGCGAGCTATGGCGGTTAGCCGGCGGCGACATGGTGTCCAGCGGGTTCAGCACCCGAGATTACGTGGGGGCGGCGAGTCTCGTCGGCTCCGGTGAGCTAGATCGCCGGGAACGCCGACCTCGCCGGAGCTCCGGCGGCTCGGGGCGGCGACGTCGGGAGGTAGACGAAGGGCGCGGCCCCACCTGTCAGCCCCTGTGCTAATCACGCGCGAGCGCGCGGTTAGTTCAATTTAAACAGGCAGGCCCCGCTGTCAGCCTCTGGTTTAGCGCGGGAGGGGATTTTCTGTAGGAAAATAATTCAGGGATCAGCTCAAGCTTTAGAAATTCATAACTTTTGCTAGGAAGCTCCAAATATAGTGATTCAAATTGGGTTGGATTCATCTTGCCTAGCTCTGTCCAAATATCTAACCCAATTTGTATGAAACCCATTAATTAATTCTGGAAAATTCTTTAAAGGTTTTCAGCAAAAGAATTTTAGATGGAGTTTGGTTCATCCAAAAATCCCCAAATTTTGCCAGAATATTCTTTAGGACATTAGTGAACCCCTGTAAAAGTTTCAGACAATTTGGAGTTCAATTGGTAAGAGCAATTCAAATTTGAAGGTGCTGTGTTCATTTGAATACAGAAACATTTTCAGAGAATTTCCAAAACTTGGAAATTCAGTTCTGGGCAAATCTTAGCTCCACAAATATTAGGAAAAATTCATGCAGACTCTATGAGCTATAATTGAAATTGTAGTTCACTAAGTTGGGCATGAACAGGGGTATTACCTCAGAATTAATTCTTCCTTGCTTATTTGCCAAGAGAATTATTCTGAGCAAACCACTCCATGAAAAGTGCTAGTGTTTGGTCCAGAGAGTTTTCTTGTGACATGGGACTCATACAAAAATTCTCAGCTCCATTGGAGCTCTGGATCACCCCTGTCCTCTTTAACCACTTGAGGGATTAATATGGAAAAGGGGGCAAACCACTTAACACTTAACTATGTGATTAAGTCTAAGCCAAACCACCAACACCCAGTTCATCTTTAAATTCTTAAACAGAGTTCCAGGTGTTAGAGACTGGTTATTAGCACTAATAGAAGTAGTATTACAATAAACTTGTTTGCATGTTCATTAACATGTAGTATTTCAATAACGTGTAGTCGCTGAAGGCGAGGAAGCTCCGGAGGTTCTGGACTTCCTTCTCCCGGACGAGGAACTAACTACTGACCAGCAGCAACAAGGCAAGCCCCGGTTTGCATTAACCCTTTTCTAAGTTTTATTTTGTTTACATGTGTCATCTGAAGTATGTATGTGCATTAGGTATAGGATGAATGAAACCCCACTTGCATAACCAGAATTTTCCCTAAGAGTGAGGGTAGTGTCTAAGACCTCGAGTAGGAAGGCTGGGCTTAAAGATTCATAGGGCTTCGGTACAAGTCGAGTAGTTGGAATCTACTCGCGAGATAGGCTTGGGACACACGGGGTCGGTTGAGAGACGTGAGATCACATTAGTAATGAAAATGAGACTGGGGAGGGGCTAGGGCGCAGCAAGAGGGAGTCTTGTGTGCGCAGCCCTGTCCGTGTCGATTGAGGACCGAGCCGTGTGCGGCCCACGCTGATCAAGTTTGAACATACCGAAGGCATATCGGATATATGGGCCCCGATAAACCGATGTAGCCTAAACCTCCGGGCGTCGAGGCATAACGCACCAATTTATAGGTGTAGGCTGAGGGCAGCAAGGTGGAAATCTGCCAACGGGCATAGAGAGATGCTCCGTGTGGGGAACCTCCTGCTCGTTTCGGTGCGACTGGTTCGACGTTTGGGCTGTTGGGTGAAAGGTTGTCCCGTACGACATGGAGTGAGCGTGCTGTGCAGCTCCACGGGTGGGCGTACGTGACGTGCTCTTTGGGTTTCCCTGCAGGTGTATCTCGAGTCGATTCGCCGTCCCTCGCGGTGAAGAGTACCACTTGGTCACTGAGTCGTGACGTAGATTAATGGATGAAACATGTTGACTCAATATTGCTGGTTGATATAATTGTATTGCTACATGTGTGCCACCAAATACTGCTTACTAAAATTCAGATTTCCTAAACTTTTAACTTGTTGCTAAAAGATGAACTAAGGATGAACTTGTAGGCGTGTCCTTTTGCTGAAATGTTACTATCCTATGTCCATTGTACACCTCATGTAGAGTTTCATGCTTAGGTGAGTCGGTTAAGTCTTGCTGAGCCTTCGTGCTCACGGTTGCTGCTTAAGTGTTTTTCAGGTGAGGAGCCACCCACGGACTCGGAGTACGAGTCCACCGGCGAGGGTTACCCTCCGTCGGGGACCACGGCTGAGTGGGAGCCGTACACGCCGCGTTGAGCTGAGGAGTGCAGCTAGTGTGGGTTGCCCTAGGGCTGGGCAACCAACTTTTGCTAGATAGGCGGGCGTGAGTTGTATAGTGTAGACTTCCGCTGTGTAATATAAACAATAGTTGTAACTGAAGTTTGTACCTGTTTGTACAGTTTCAGTTGTTTTTCCCATGTAATATATTATGTTCTTATGACGTGTGCTGTCGGGTGTCGCATCGCGCGGCACCACCCTCTGCGATCCTGGATGAGCGGATTCCGGTCCGCCACAGCCTGGTATCAGAGCTGCAGTGGGGATAGCACAGTACTTAAGGACGACATTATGGGAAAAACATTTAGGTATACGGTGAGGATTCGGTAGTTGCCCAAGTAAGGACTATATTAGTATAGTTACTTAAGGTGGCAAATACTAACCTATGTGTTATAATTCTGAATTTTAATTATGTAACGACGCACCTACGCTGTGGTAAGTATGGTAAGGAACGCCACCGAAAGCGGTTCAATTTCGGTTAGCTCCCCCTAACGAGGAATGTGGTTCAGGGATTGATCTCACAAGCTTGGTGTGAGACTTCAATATGAAACTCTTGGACTCTTCATGTTCCTGAGTTCATATGAAACGCTGATCCCTAGCGTGCATTAGGCAAGTAAGTGGAGACCCCATCGCGTGGTCAGTAACGCGAGAGTGTGTTTGTCTGGAAGTAGCCCAGGAGGACATACGCAGCGCTTGCCATCGGCGTGCCCTGCCGGGCAGTAGGTGGTATCTGTTGGGTTGATAACATTCCCAACCGTGACGACCCGTTCATGACATACTCGGGTTCCCCGTCGTGTGGTGTTGAAACACGATCACGTACCTTGAGACGTGACTTAGCTCAAGGACGGCCGTATGGAAATGATACGGGCGTTTGTATTTACTTTTAAATATGGAACTGCCTGGATTGAACAACCTTTGAGTGCACAATTATTGTGTGGTCTTCTGCAGGTACTAACCATGTATGTATCCGTGTAGAAAACGTGTGCGAGAGACCGTTTAGTGCCACACTTGAGACGTATATGCCGGTATGATCCGGTTAGGATTTTTTTTTGTGAGGAACGTAGTACCGAGATATTGTAGGCATGTGCATGAAAATAATGATAACAAGGAATTAAAATCACTAGGGTCAACATCTAGGTCTCTGGTTGGGTAGGAAAGTGATAATTGATGAGTGTAGTTCCAAAAGACTTAAAAACAGAGTGCTCTATTTTGGGCAGCACGTTTGCTGATCTTCAACAGGGCATAACTCACAGGTCTTTTAGCCAGAGAGGTGTGCTATATAGTTCTGGAAAGGTATTTGAGTACTCTACAACTTTGTTGTAGACTTCCAGAGCTGGAACACACCTTAAGATGGCTTAAATCCCAGAGGAATGTAAACTGTCCAGAACCAGGACAGAGTAAAACCTTCTCTGAGCTGTTCTGTTTTTCAAACATAACTCCCGGGTGAAAAATAAAAATTAGTATATAATACATCCTTAGAAAGAGTAGAAGATGTGTGACATCTTTGCAATTCAAAGTTTCTGAAATTTCAGCACAGATTTCAGTGGAAACCAGGGTTGAAAACAGCCACTTCCAAGGGAGGTGCTGTTAAAATTCTTCCAGAAATTCTGTTGACTTTGAATTAGCATAACTTTTTAACCAAAGCTGATCTGAGGGCAATTGAGTACTCGTTGTAAAGATACTGAAGTTAACTTTAACTTTGGTATTCAACTTGAGTCATGAAAATGCCCAGAATCAGATCAAAACTTGGAATAGGTGGAGACTGGGCATTCTGACAGAAGAATGACAGTTGAACTCATTGGAGAGGGTGTTGTACCATAAGGGTGGTTTACGTGATGACAGAGCGATAGTAATATCTCGTAGTGACCAAACCTAGTTATGGTGAGCTTCCAAAGTGGAGTTTCATCAAGTTGGATTAAACTAGCTTGTGTTTGGTCTGGTAATGGTGTGGCTTGTGCAATGTTATTACACTATCTACTTACGAGATGTATCGCATGTTTTTGTTGTCATTATGTTTTACACCTATTTCATTTGGACTGCATGCACTCTCTTGCGGGACTGATGTTATTGTTGTATGGTTGCAGATGGTTCGCACTAGGACCACGCACGAGGTTGGTGGCTCTAGCCAAGGGGGAGGCGATGACTCCCAGCCACCGGCCTACGACAGCACCCCGCAGCAGCAGCCACCACCGCCGCCTCCGCTTACTCTAGCGGATGTGATCGCGGCATTGGTGGGAGGTCGTGAGGAGCAGACCGACCTGCTCCGCACGGTCGTGCAGAATACGTCCCAGGCGGGAGGACGTCAAGAGCGAGGGCCTCGTGAGCCCCGTGAAGTGTCGTACTCGGATTTCATGAGTACGCACCCTCCAGTGTTCACCGAAGCTGAAGAACCACTGGAGGCTGACAACTGGCTGCGGACCAGCGAGTCCAAGTTTGGGCTGCTCCAGTGTACGGAACGGCAGAAGACCCTGTTCGCAGCACAGCAGCTCCACGGTGCCGCTGGTGCGTGGTGGGCGAACTATATCGCCTCACGTCTGGCTGGCCATGCCGTGGAATGGCAAGAGTTCCGGGAGGCGTTTCGCGCCTATCACATTCCTCCCGGAATAATGAAGAGGAAGTTCCAAGAATTTCTGGAACTGAAGCAGGGCGGGAGGAGTGCCCACGACTACTCCCGTGCCTTCAACCATCTGGCGCAGTATGCGTCAGACTACATCTCCACGGAGGAGAAGAAGAGGGAGCACTTCTATCGGGGGTTACACCCCGAAATGAAGACCCATCTCGTACAGTGGAACCGCGGCACATTCAACAACTTAGTCAGTGCCGCGATCATGCAAGAGGATGCTCAGCGGGAGTTGGCAGCTGAGCAGCGGAAGCGCAGCACTCCACCCAGCGGTGGGAGTGGCGCTCCCCAGAAGTACCGTATGGTGTATCGGACACCATCCGGGCAGCAGTGGCAACCACCGGCGCGACCGCAACGGTTCGGGGGACGTCCCTTTCAGGCACCTCCATTCCGTCCGCCGATGCCACCACCAAGACAGCAACAGCAACAACAGCAGCAGACGGTACCCCGGGCGTTTCCACCGCCACAACGCGCCCCGGGATTCCGTCCACCGATCAGCGGGGGACCGCCCCATTTCACCTGCTTCACGTGTGGCCAGGCGGGCCACTTCGCGAAGGACTGTCCCCAGGGGCAGCAGAGCAGCGGGCAAGCCCAGCTCCAGGGCGGTGCTCGAGGCCGACCTCCGGTGAAGAAGGTTGGTCAGCGGACTGGAGGCGTCCGCAACCTCGACAATGAGGACGCCCCAGAGGGAGACAACGTGCTGACGGGTACGTTTAGTCTCAACCATCAAGCCATCATCATATTGTTTGATTCTGGTGCAACCCACAACTTTATAAGTCCATCATATGTGGCTAAGCATCAGCTGGAAGCCTTTCCAACCGAGTGTTCTTATATGATCTGCTCACCGGACGGAAAGATTTCAGCAACGATGATGGTTCCAAAAGCACCACTGTGTTTAGGTGGGAAGATATATCCCACCACTATGATTATCCTAGGGGGGCAGAAGATTGATGCAATCTTGGGAATGTCATGGCTAAGCTACCATGGCGCTGTCCTGGAAACCCCATCACGGACTATTCACCTCAATTCCCCATTACACCGTCCGCAGTCCCTCCTATTAGATAATCCAGTCAGAGAGGTTTCAGCGATCAATAGTGCTGAGGCTCTCAAGTTAGAATACATCCCCGTAGTCCGGGAGTATCCTGATGTGTTCCCAGATGATCTTCCGGGCATGCCACCTGAGCGGGATATCGAGTTCAAGATTGAACTTGCACCCGGGACTACGCCCATCTCACGGAGACCATACAAGATGGCTCCAAATGAGCTGGCTGAACTGAAAGAACAGCTCAATGACCTGTTGAGCAAGGGTTTCATTAGGCCGAGTTCCTCGCCTTGGGGATGCTCGGCGCTATTCGTGAAGAAGAAGGATGAGACCCTGAGGCTGTGTGTGGATTACCGGCCGCTCAACGCCGTCACCATCAAGAATAAGTACCCACTGCCCCGCATCGACATATTGTTTGATCAACTGGTGGGTGCAAGTGTGTTCTCCAAGATGGACCTTCGCTCTGGATATCACCAGATAAAGATCCGGGCGGAGGATATCCCAAAGACGGCATTCTCGATGAGATATGGACTATATGAATATCTCGTCATGTCCTTTGGTCTCACAAATGCTCCAGCCCACTTCATGTATCTCATGAACTCGGTGTTCATGCCGGAGCTGGACAAGTTCGTGGTAGTGTTCATCGACGATATCTTGGTTTACTCCAAGACCGAAGCTGAACATGCCGAACACTTGCGAATCGTTCTTCAACGATTGCGAGACCACAAGCTCTACGCCAAGTTCAGCAAATGCGAGTTTTGGATCAGCCAAGTGCCATTCTTGGGACATATCATCTCAGCGGAAGGCATTGCAGTTGACCCAAGCAAGATAGAGCAAGTGCTGAAATGGAAAGCTCCCACTTCAGTCCATGAAGTCAGAAGCTTCCTCGGGTTAGCGGGATACTATCGGAGATTTATTCCAAGTTTCTCCAAGCTCGCCAAGCCGATGACGGAGTTGCTGAAGAAAGGGACGAAATATGTTTGGAACACGGCGTGTGAAGGAGCATTCCAAACATTGGTGAAGCATCTCACCACAGCCCCGGTCTTAGCTCAGCCGGATACATCAAAGCCCTTCGACGTGTATTGTGACGCGTCCGGTATTGGGCTTGGCTGCGTGTTGATGCAGGAAGGACGTGTGGTCGCCTATGGCTCACGCCAACTTTGGAACCACGAGCAGCATTATCCCACTCATGATCTGGAGCTTGCTGCCGTGGTGTTGGCGCTAAAAATGTGGAGGCACTATCTCCTGGGGAACTTGGTGCATCTCTACACCGACCACAAGAGCTTGAAATATATTTTCACCCAGAAGGAGCTAAACATGAGGCAAATGAGGTGGTTAGAGCTGATCAAAGATTATGAGATTGAGATCCATTACCACCCCGGCAAGGCGAATGTGGTTGCCGACGCGCTGAGTCGGAAATCACATGTCCATCACCTCCCCATTACACCGGTGGAGGAGGAAGAGCCAAGTTTATACTTGGTTCCTTATGGATCGCTGTACAACCTTGCCCTCGTCCCTACTATTAGGGAGGACATCATTGCAGCTCAGAAGATGGATAGAGGCATGGCACATCTCAGGAGACGGATAGACAATGGAGAGATTAAATGTTTCCGGAAGGATGATGAGGGGACGCTATGGTTCAACGACCGCATAGTCGTACCCCGGGACATGGAACTGAGGAAGAAAATCCTCGACGAAGCCCACTTGTCTAAATACTCCATTCATCCGGGCAGCAACAAAATGTACCAAGATTTGAAAAAGAAATTTTGGTGGACACGGATGAAGCGGGAGGTAGCTAAGTACGTATCCGAGTGTGATACGTGTAGACGAGTGAAGGCTGATCATATGAGGAAATCAGGGCTGCTGCAACCCCTGAAGATTCCAGCATGGAAATGGGAGGATGTGAGCATGGATTTCATTGTGGGATTACCCCTAACATCCAACAAACATGATTCCATTTGGGTGATTGTTGACCGACTGACCAAGTCAGCTCACTTCATCCCCGTACATACACATTTTCATGCCAACCGATATGCGGAGTTATACATTGCCAGGATTCTATGCCTGCATGGTGTACCCAAGACCATAGTCTCAGACCGAGGTGCATTGTTTGTATCTCGCTTTTGGGAGCAGTTGCACGCTGCTTTGGGTACTAAACTGATTAGGAGCTCCGCCTACCACCCTCAGACAGATGGCCAGACAGAGAGGGTGAATCAAGTTCTGGAGGACATGTTGAGAGCATGTGCCATCCACCATGTTAGGAACTGGGATAATCACCTACCATTGGCAGAATTCTCGTACAACAACGACTATCAGGCGAGTATCAAGATGGCACCCTGCGAAGCTCTCTACGGTCGCAAGTGCCGCACCCCATTAAATTGGTGCGAGTCCGGTGAAAGGGTCACATTTGGGGTTGATGTGGTGAACGACGCCGAAGAGCGTGTTCGGACAATTCAAGCCAATTTAAAAGCCGCTCAATCCCGGCAGAAGAGCTACGCTGATAAGAGGCGTAGGCCGTTGCACTTTGACGTTGGGGAACACGTGTACCTACGCGTGTCTCCGATGAAGGGTGTGCACCGGTTTGGTGTGAAGGGGAAGCTCGCTCCCCGTTTTATTGGACCCTACGCTATCACCGAGAAGTGTGGACCAGCGGCGTATCGATTGGAGTTACCGGCATCCCTTGCTGGTGTCCATGATGTTTTCCATGTTTCGCAACTGCGAAAATGTTTGAAGCATACAGCTGCTGTTCCTACTGAAGACATCGGCGAGCCGAAACCGGATTTAACTTATGATGAGTATCCGGTGGCCATTCTTGATGAAAAAGCCAGGACCACACGCAGCAGAACGTTGTGGTTCTACAAAATACTCTGGAGCAACCACACCGCCGAAGAAGCGACATGGGAGAGCGAGGAGTTCCTTCGCTCAAATTACCCGGAGTTCATGGCATATCAACACGGGTAAGTCCCTATTACATCGCTATCTCTTCTTTTGTAATCTCAGGACGAGATTCTTTTAAGGGGGGAGGGATGTAAAAGCCCAAGAAAAGGGACTTGCAAATTTTTTCTTCACCTCACAACACCACAGTTTTTATTGTGGATATCTTAGGAAAAAGTGTGAAGAGCAAGTAACCTCCATCAAAAGGGTAATTAGAGGGGAAAGCCTACACTTTCACAAAGTAGAATTTCTACACATGAACATGAGAGGTTGAGCTCACCCCTAGGACTTGAAAAGTCTTGGGAAGGTTCAAGCCAAATTTCATGTAAATCCAACACTTTTTGAGGCACTTTTGGAGGTAATTCAAAAGAGGCCAATTTGAATGTGAATTCAAATTGCAGGAACTTTCACCACTCAAATTCAAAAGTTAGCTTCATATTCAAACTCAGAACATTTTTCTGAGTAAGCCCACCAATTTTCATCCTCATTGGAGTTCATCTTGTCAAGAGCTAAATTTGCAAGAATTCAAAACTGAATTTGAATTTCAGTTTAAACATGCAGCAAATTTAGCCAAACACAGTTCAAATTTGAGAATTCAAATTTAAACCAAGACTTGGTGACTAAGTCTCACATTAAATTGTGAGTAGCTGAGGATATTTTGGCACAACAGAATTCAGTAAATTGGAAAAACAAAAGAATTAGAGGGGAGGGCCACTGGTCAGTAGACTTAGCACAGAAGTCTCCTCAGCCGACTTCCTCGACCGACCGCGCTCGCCAGCTGCGGCCAGCATCGGCGCCCGACCACCTCGGCCGGCCAGCTCCTGCTTTGGCAGAGGAGGTGGCACAGCAGGTGTCGCGCTCTCCACTGGCCTCAGGGGCCTATAAAAGGCTCGAGACCGCCGGCAAGTTGCTGATTTTCGCGAGTTCCGCAACCAGCAGCCTAGTCGCCCGAGCTCCGATCGTATGCCACCCCAGCTGTGATCATCTTCCGGCTTTGACCTCCATAGGAAAGTGAAGCGCTAGCTCGTCCTCAAGACCACCGCGCAAACCGTTCCAAGGTTCGACCTTTGTGCGCGGAGAATTTTCCAGTTTAGGACGGGTAGCTCATTTCGGGACCCGATTAGGTTTAGGAGAAATTCGGGAAGCTTAGTGGGTGGGAGGTCGAACGGAGCTGTGAGAGAGCATCTAGAGGTTCTGGCGACCCTTCTCGACCGAAAACCGGAAGGAAATCACCGCCGGAACCCTAAGTTCACCCTAGGACAGTATGGCGGAGGAGGGGGTCGCCGGTGAGGTCTGGGTTGCCGGCCGTTTAGGGCCCAACAGAGCTCATGCCGAGTTTCCCGAGGTTTCCCTGAGTGTGGCGACGCGATTAGCGCACGAAGGAGATGGTCAGAAGGGCGGGAACACGTTGCCGAGGTAGCACAGAGGCATAGGTCTCGTCGCCGGCGAGCTATGGCGGTTAGCCGGCGGCGACATGGTGTCCAGCGGGTTCAGCACCCGAGATTACGTGGGGGCGGCGAGTCTCGTCGGCTCCGGTGAGCTAGATCGCCGGGAACGCCGACCTCGCCGGAGCTCCGGCGGCTCGGGGCGGCGACGTCGGGAGGTAGACGAAGGGCGCGGCCCCACCTGTCAGACCCAGTGCTAATCACGCGCGAGCGCGCGGTTAGTTCAATTTAAACAGGCGGGCCCCGCTGTCAGCCTCTGGTTTAGCGCGGGAGGGGATTTTCTGTAGCAAAATAATTCAGGGATCAGCTCAAGCTTTAGAAATTCATAACTTTTGCTAGGAAGCTCCAAATATAGTGATTCAAATTGGGTTGGATTCATCTTGACTAGCTCTGTCCAAATATCTAACCCAATTTGTATGAAACCCATTAATTAATTCTGGAAAATTCTTTAAAGCTTTTCAGCAAAAGAATTTTAGAGGGAGTTTGGTTCATCCAAAAATCCCCAAATTTTGCCAGAATGTTCTTTAGGACATTAGTGAACCCCTGTAAAAGTTTCAGATCATTTGGAGTTGATTTGGTCAGAGCAATTCAAATTTGAAGGTGCTGTGTTCATTTGAATACAGAAACATTTTCAGAGAATTTCCAAAACTTGGAAATTCAGTTCTGGGCAAATCTTAGCTCCAAAAATATTAGGAAAAATTCATGCAGACTCTATGAGCTATAATTGAAATTGTAGTTCACTAAGTTGGGCATGAAATATTACCTCAGAATTAATTCTTCCTTGCTTATTTGCCAAGAGAATTATTCTGAGCAAACCACTCCATGAAAAGTGCTAGTGTTTGGTCCAGAGAGTTTTCTTGTGACAAGGGACTCACACAAATATTCTCAGCTCCATTGGAGCTCTGGATCACCCCTGTCCTGTTTAACCACTTGAGGGATTAATATGGAAAAGGGGGCAAACCACTTAACACTTAACCACGTGATTAAGTCTAAGCCAAACCACCAACACCCAGTTCATCTTTAAATTCTTAAACAGAGTTCCAGGTGTTAGAGACTGGTTATTAGCACTAATAGCAGTAGTATTATAATAAACTTGTTTGCATGTTCATTAACATGTAGTATTTCAATAACGTGTAGTCGCTGAAGGCGAGGAAGCTCCGGAGGTTCTGGACTTCCTTCTCCCGGACGAGGAACTAACTACTGACCAGCAGCAACAAGGCAAGCCCCGGTTTGCATTAACCCTTTTCTAAGTTTTATTTTGTTTACATGTGTCATCTGAAGTATGTATGTGCATTAGGTATAGGATGAATGAAACCCACTTGCATAACCAGAATTTTTCCCTAAGAGTGAGGGTAGTGTCTAAGACCTCGAGTAGGAAGGCTGGGCTTAAAGATTCATAGGGCTTCGGTACAAGTCGAGTAGTTGGAATCTACTCGCGAGATAGGTTTGGGACACACGGGGTCGGTTGAGTGACGTGAGATCACATTAGTAATGAAAATGAGACTGGGGAGGGGCTAGGGCGCAGCAAGAGGGAGTCTTGTGTGCGCAGCCCTGTCCGTGTCGATTGAGGACCGAGCCGTGTGCGGCCCACGCTGATCAAGTTTGAACGTACCGAAGGCATATCGGATATATGGGCCCCGATAAACCGATGTAGCCTAAACCTCCGGGCGTCGAGGCATAACGCACCGATTTATAGGTGTAGGCTGAGGGCAGCAAGGTGGAAATCTGCCAACGGGCATAGAGAGATGCTCCGTGTGGGGAACCTCCTGCTCGTTTCGGTGCGACCGGTTCGACGTTTGGGCTGTTGGGTGAAAGGTTGCCCCGTACGACATGGAGTGAGCGTGCTGTGCAGCTCCACGGGTGGGCGTACGTGACGTGCTCTTTGGGTTTCCCTGCAGGTGTATATCGAGTCGATTCGCCGTCCCTCGCGGTGAAGAGTACCACTTGGTCACTGAGTCGTGACGTAGATTAATGGATGAAACATGTTGACTCAATATTGCTGGTTGATATAATTGTATTGCTACATGTGTGCCACCAAATACTGCTTACTAAAATTCAGATTTCCTAAACTGTTAACTTGTTGCTAAAAGATGAACTAAGGATGAACTTGTAGGCGTGTCCTTTTGCTGAAATGTTACTATCCTATGTCCATTGTACACCTCATGTAGAGTTTCATGCTTAGGCGAGTCGGTTAAGTCTTGCTGAGCCTTCGTGCTCACGGTTGCTGCTTAAGTGTTTTTCAGGTGAGGAGCCACCCACGGACTCGGAGTACGAGTCCACCGGCGAGGGTTACCCTCCGTCGGGGACCACGGCTGAGTGGGAGCCGTACACGCCGCGCTGAGCTGAGGAGTGCAGCTAGTGTGGGTTGCCCTAGGGCTGGGCAACCAACTTTTGCTAGATAGGCGGGCGTGAGTTGTATAGTGTAGACTTCCGCTGTGTAATATAAACAATAGTTGTAACTGAAGTTTGTACCTGTTTGTACAGTTTCAGTTGTTTTTCCCATGTAATACATTATGTTCTTATGACGTGTGCTGTCGGGTGTCGCATCGCGCGGCACCACCCTCTGCGATCCTGGATGAGCGGATTCCGGTCCGCCACAACCCTCTGAAAATCTAGTTTATGGAAAGTCATGGATTGGCCCATGAAAATACCTAGAACACCCTAGGAGCTCCAATTAAGGCCAAGTACATAATTATTTGTGGAGTGCTCAAATGAGCTTTGCTGCAAATGAAACTTGGTCAAGTCTCTGTTTAGGTTGTATCCAAACCACACTAAAAATTTCAGAGTCATTGGGCCTATCTAGCAAGACTTATAGTCTTCACAAATTCAACTTCACTTCAAATGCATTTAAATTAATACATATATGTATTATCTCATGTAGTCGCTAAGGTTGAGGAGGAGCCCGAAGTCTTAGATTTCATCACTCCAGAGGATCAGCTAGCCTACGACCAAGAGCAGCAAGGCAAGCTTCGGTTTGCATTAACCATTTTACAAATTTTACTGTTTTGAGAACTTGCTTTGAGCACCCACTTAAATTTTACATTAGAGTCTTGTTTGAAAACCTAAATGCATAGCCATGAAAACTCTGGGTTGGGCTTAGGTTTGTAAACCTCGATTAGCTACTGCAATGCTAAGTTAGTGTAGGATTTGGTATAAGTCGAGTAGTTGGAACTGCTCGCGAGAATAGGCTAGGGGCATACTACTCGGGTAAAGGTAGCAAATGAAACACATGGCAAGAAAAATGAGACCAAGCGAAGAGTAAGGGCAGCAGGACATTAGGGCCTGGGTGCCATAGCTCCACTTGTGTTGATTGAGGACCGAGCCATGTGCGATCCTGTTGAACAAGCTAGAACAGTACCGAAGAGCTACCGGATATATGAGAATCCGGAAACCGATGTAACTCGGTTAGCTGGGTGTTGAGGCATAGCTGGTCGTTCAGAGGGTAGGTTGAGAGCTTAAGGTGTAAATCGGCTGGCGGCACTGCAGATGCGCACGCAGAGACCTCTTGCTCGGGACAATTGGACCGGTTCAACATTTGGCTGATGCGTGAAAGGTGGTTGTGTACAATGTCCATTATGGTTGCTGTAGGCAACATCGAGTATGAGCGTACATGACGGGTTATTCGGGTAACCCTGCCGGTGTAAATCGATTATAATCGCCGTCCCTCACGGTCAGTGAGTACTACTTGTTCAGTGTACCGTGATGTAGAAAGAATAGGCTAGAGTCATGTAAAAGTTGCTGATTGAAAGCTATACCTTGATTGTTAATTACTTGTTGTAGTTTAGAGCTAATTAAAGTTCTTTTCAACCTTGGACAATGTACATGAGAGAAATGTGTTTCTTGTTTGATTGCGGCTCTCTCATGTGGCTTAGCGTGAGGTTCTCCACAACTTGCTGCTAAAACTTGAAAGTAAGGTTCAAATAATTAGGCAAGTGCTTCGCAGCTTATTTACCTCATGTACCCTGAAACCTCTCATGTAAAGGTTTCATGTATAGAAGAGATGGGTCAGACTTGCTGAGCCATCGTGCTCACTGCTTGTGTTTGAAGCTTTTGCAGGGGTTTATGAGGAAGGGACTCCCAAGGAGGAGACGGAACCCCAAGAGGGAAATCCCGTCGAGTGGGAGTCGTGCACGCCGCCGAGTTAGTGTGTGTGTGTGTATGCTAGCGGGAACATGTTCACGGGCTGAACGTGAACTCGATGCGTAGTCTACGCCCGCGAGTGTAGACTGAATATATTTTGTCGTAAAAATGTTCATAAACTTGTTTATGTAATAAAACTTTGCTTCCACTTTGTATCTTTGATGTGCGTTATCCATTGCTGTGCAACGCAGCACCCCTCAGCGTGATCCTGGCTCAACGAGGCTGTGAGGCCGCGTCAGCGTGGTATCAGAGCTCGCATATAAGGATGTTTAACGCACTAAAAAGGTCATCTTTTTCAAAAATTCGGTGAGGAACGAGTTAGTAGACCATATAAGGATGTTATTAGTGTATAGAAAGTGGCATACTAACCTATCTGCTTATGTCAGAAAATCATGCATCTCGGGACGTCATATGTCTTGGGGGGTGCATGTAAGCGTTGACCACCAGTGCGCACAAGCTGAAGGGTGGAGCCTCACGGGTGGCAGGTAACCCGGCCCGCTTTAATATCCTCTACGACTCTTCATGTCATTTGGGGTATTCAAGCAACGCCCTTCCCTGGCGTGCTTCGGGCAAATTCGGGAGACCCCGTCACGTGGTTTGTAACGTAAACACGTAGCTCAAGGCGTGTTTGGCTTGAGAACACCGGTGCGAGTGATGATGGGCGGGTGGATGAACTGTATTGGGACCGGTTTCGGTGTGCAGCCGGACCTGACGATTGAGTGGTTTATCTGCAGGTAGTCTGACCATGAATCGGTAGACGAGTAGCATCCGTGTGCGAGAGACGTTTAGTGCCACTGAACTAATGAAGCCGTCTAAGTCCGGTATAGGTTTTTCTTTGTGAGGAACGTAGTACCGACATGAACTGGTGACGCTTCGACATCACACCCCACTAAATGAGAAACTTCATTGTAAAACCTAAAAGTTTTAATCTATAGTACTAAAACTTTGAGATAACTCCTTCCCTTAATTAGGATGTTCAAAGTTAACAAATTTTCAACTTATAGGATACTAAGGACAGAGTCCTCTCTTTTTAGCTGAAATATGGCTGAAGTTAATCAAATGTTAGAGGTTGAGTTCTTTCGGGGTTGGGGTCATATGATACGTTTCTGGAAATCTTTGGAAGAGCTTTACAACTTTTCTATTGATGTCCAGAGGTGTTTCTTCCCTTAACCAGTCGAAAAATGCAGTAGAGTTGAAACTGTCCAGAAAACAGGGCAGAGCAAACACTCTCTGTAACTCTCTGTAAATTGAGCATAACTTCTTTCATAAAAATCCAAAAATAGAAAATGAGATAGTTCTGAAACTTTCATGAAATGGGTTACAACTTTGTAACAGAAAGTTTTGTCAAATTTGGTGTATAATTAACTGGAATTCTTGGATCAAGTCAGTACCTCAAGCAGGGAGGTGCTGTCCAATTTTTTCCAGAAATTCTGTCAACTTTGACATCTCATAACTTTTGAACCAGGACAGATCTTAGGCCAAGCAAATACTTTCTGGAAATATATTGAAGTTAGCTTTAACTTTGATGTTGAGCTCCAAAATTGGATTTGCATTTAGCATGGTCTAAATCAGGTTGAAATTCAAACTGGTCAGGGCTGTCAGTTTGGGCAGTAGACCAGCAATCAAATTGTTCTATGTTTGAGTTGTGTTTCCATGTTTTTATGAGGTCAATGACATGTTTTATGTTATAACTAAATGAATTACTGTTGAAATAAATATTTGACCTTTTTCAAATATGTCTCTACAGATGACAGCGGATAGACAATTGGAGAACGGGTGGGTGGTATTCCACTGTTCTCACCGCAGCGGTTATCCGGAAGTGTTGAGGCAAATGCTTCAATATTTCGGGTATGTCGATATGCTGCAGTACTTTGTCATGAAAGAAGGCGAGGAGGGGAAAAAGACATGGAAAATCCATGCCGAAGTTCCTGCAGGACCTACGCCACCCGGTTGGGCACCGTTCAACGTCACGGTGAGAGGTAGACAGCCGGAAGGAATGTGGCAAGTGGCAGCTCGCGACACCAAGTCGCGTTTCTGCCAACTACATGTGAGAGCTATGGAGGGCACTCCATACATGCTCGTTCCGATGGAGGGACGAGCTAATCATGTGTGAGGGGGAAGGTACATGGAGGCAACAGATCCGGGTTGCCCAAGGTATAACCCAGCAGAGGCGAATCTCAGCCTCCAGTTGAAGGCAGGAATGACCGTGATGGACAGCCAAGCAGTTTATACGGATTGTCTCGCTGTGAGGCTCAAGGAGAGCACCAGCCATGGAGACCATTTTGAGAGTGCTCACAGCACACTCCGCAATGTTCTCCTTCCAACGATAAAGCGACTGAACGAACAACATAATCAGTTGCATCGTCTGAAGAAGGCGAGAAAGAAAAGCCATGTCGACATTACAGCTTTACAACAGCAAGTGCAAGCCTTGACCCAGCAAAATGAGGTCCTTACTCAAGAGCGTGATGACGCTATTTAGGAACGGCAAGGCTGGGAAGAGGACTACAACCAGGCCATGGATGAGGTGCACGCGTTGCAGGACCTTGTACCTCCGGTAATGGGCCTACCGATGGTAGGTGTCGTACCAGTCGTTTTGGGTATCCCGGTGATGGGGGAACCTGAACCAGAAGAGGAGGTCATGGACCCGGAGCCACCAGAAGAGATAGCGGAGGAGGACGACCCACAGGAGGTTGAGTTCCACTCTGAGTAGTGAGTTACTGTTGCCAAGTAGGGCAGCGAGGGTGGTGCAGGAAGAACTTTTGTAATCGGTGACATGAGACAGGAGTATATGTATAGGTAGTGACGACATGAGCACGACTTCTCGGAGACCGAGAATAATGTATCTTGTATAAAATTTATTCTTTATCAATATATGTGAATGTTGTGCAAGTTATTCATGTGTCACTTCAATACCTACTCTTTCATATGGAATTTTAAGTATGACATGTGCTGATCGCTGCTGTTTTGAATTTCAGAATGACTCGCACTCGTGCCAACCAAGACGTTGAAGGTTCTAGTCAGGGGGGAGAGGCCTCCCAACAGACTCCCGAGCGTTCCTCGGGACAACAACAGCAGCAAAAGCAACAGCAACAACCGCCGCCGCCACCACCAACGGTTACATTGGCCGACATTGTTGCAGCGATGGCGGGTTCTCATCAGCAGCACACGGAGTTGCTGCAGACCTTAATTGCGAATACGTCTCGACCGGAGAGGCGTCAAGATCACGAGGAGCACCAACAAAGCTCCTACTCCGACTTTCTGGCTACTCATCCCCCGGTATTCTCAAGGGCTGATGAACCCATCGATGCGGACAACTGGCTCCGCACGATGGAGATGAAGTTCGGGCTGCTCCAAGTGAGTGAGCAGTGCAAGACTCAGTTCGTGGTCCAACAGCTTCAAGGATCTGCGAGTGCTTGGTGGACAAACTACTGTGCCTCGCAACCCACTGAGCGAGTTATGACCTGGGCGGAGTTTCGGACGGCCTTCAAGGCCTATCACATACCGCCGGGTATTATGAAGAGGAAGACGCAGGAGTTCCTTCGCCTACAGCAAGGAAGCAGGAACGTGCTGGAATACTCCAGGGCGTTCAATGATCTTGCACTCTACACTTCTTATCACGCCGATACCGACGAGAAGTGGCGGAATCATTTTTAGCAGGGGCTTAACCCACTCCTGAAGGACAAGCTGGCGATGTTCAATCGCGGCAGCCTCAATGATATTATTGATGCTGCGATTGTTCAGGAGGACTCTGGCAAGGAGTTAGCAGTGGCAGAGAGGATGCAAAGCGCGCCTTAAAGCAGTGGAGAAGGAGGTGGTCCTTCTCAAAAATACCGGATGTTGAATCGTTCACCATCGGGTCCACGCTGGCAGCCACCACAGAGGCTGATGCCATTCCACAGTCGGTCATATTCTCTACCGGCATTCAGGCCGGCACTACCAGCACCACCTCCGCAGCAACAACAGCAGCAGAGGGCGATGCCGCGTGCGTATGCACCTCAGCAGTGCATGCCGAGCTTTCGTCCCACAAGCACCGGCCAGTCAGCAGCCACATGCTACAAATGTGGTCACCCAGGACACTTTGCCAACAACTATCCTGAGAGGCAAGGCGGTGGAATGGCACCCCAATTTCCAGGGATGAATCAGCCCCAGAAGCCCACTAATGCACGGTGGGAAAATCCTAGGCCCGGCACCGTCCCCCAACTTGCCATAGAGGACGTGCCGGAGGGAGAGCCAATCCTTGCGGGTATGTTCCAACTCCACGAGCATCCCGCTATAGTGTTATTTGATTCCAGCGCCTCGAATAGTTTCATTAGCCAAGCTATTATTGCTAAATACAGCTTGCAAATAGTACCCACTGACAGTCCATACTTAATTTGTTCACCGGGTGGGAGAATTTCAGCAAGCATAATGGTTCCAAAAGAACCATTATGTTTAGAGGGTAGAGTATACCCTACGTCTCTCATAGTTTTAGAGGGACATAAGGTTGATGTCATCTTAGGGATGTCGTGGTTAACCCGCCACGGCGCTGTTTTAGACATCGTCCTCCGAGTCGTGCATTTGCATTCAGAAGTGCACGCGTCTCACTCTATATTTCTGGACAGTCCAGAAATAAAACTTCCAAGTGTATATCAATCCACAACCATCAGATTGGAAGACATTATAGTAGTCCGTGAGTTCCCTGACGTGTTCCCGGATGATTTACCGGGGATGCCGCCAACCGAGATGAGGAGTTCAAGATTGAACTTGCACCGGAGACTATGCCATTATCCCGGAGGCCGTACAAGATGGCGCCCAAGGAATTGGCTGAACTGAAGACGCAGTTAATGGACCTGCTGGAGAAGGGTTTTATTAGGCCGAGCTCCTCGCCATGGGGCTGTTCGGCATTATTCGTGAAGAAGAAAGATGAGACGTTGCGGCTTTGCTTGGACTATCGTCCACTAAATGCCGTAACCATCTAGAGCAAGTACCTGTTGCCACGGATCGACATGTTATTTGATCAGTTGGTCAAAGCAAAGACCTTTTCCAAGATGGACTTAAGATCCGGGTACCATCAGATTAAGATACGGGCCGAGGATATTCCGAAGACGGCTTTCTCGACAAGGTACGGGCTTTATGAGTACCTGGTCATGTCTTTCGGCCTCACCGACGCTCCAGCTAACTTCATGTACTTGATGAACTCGGTATTCATGCCGGAGCTGGACATGTTTGTCGTGGTCTTCATCGACGACATATTGACATATTCCAAGTCGAAAGAAGAACACACGAAGCATCTGTGTATAGTCTTGCAATGGCTGCGGGATCACAAACTATACGCGAAATTCAGCAAGTGCGAATTCTGGATATCACAAGTGCCTTTTCTCGGGCATATTATCTCAGCGGAGGGCATCGCTGTAGACCCGAGTAAGATCACACAAGTGCTTAATTGGTAGTCTCCGAGAACTGTTCACAAGGTACGGAGTTTCCTCGGACTCGCGGGATATTATCGGAGGTTCATTCCGAACTTCTCAAAGATTGCCAAGCCTATGACAGAGCTGCTGAAGAAAGCTACCAAATATGTTTGGAGTCCAGCATGTGAAGCAGCGTTGAAGGCATTAGTGAAGCACCTAACACCAGCACCTGTTTTGGCGCAGCCAGACACAACAAAACCGTTCGATGTGTATTGCGATGCATCCGGTATTGGGCTCGGATGTGTGCTGATGCAAGACCGAAGGGTGGTCGCGTATGGATCACGGCAGCTCAGAAACCATGAGCAGAATTATCCAACTCATGACTTGGAGCTCGCTGCCGTGGTACTCGCACTTAAAATGTGGAGGCACTACCTGCTTGGTAACCTTGTGCATTTATATACCGACCATAAAAGCCTCAAGTACATATTCACTCAGAAAGAGTTGAGCATGAGGCAGCGAAGGTGGTTAGAGTTGATAATGGACTATGAAATAGAGATCCATTATCACCCCGTCAAGGCAAACCTAGTGGCGGATGCGCTGAGTCGCAAGTCACACGTCAACAATCTGACCATCACACCGTTGGAAGAGAGCGAGCCACCATTGCATGTGATTCCACATGGAGCTCTCTACAACTTAGCTTTGATCCCCACCATCCGTGAAGAAATAGAGGCAACTTAGAATCATGACAAGGGCATGTCGCATTTGCGGAGATGTGTAGACAGTGGGGACTGAAATGTTTCCGGAAAGACAGAGACGGCATTCTATGGTTCCAGGACCGGATTGCCGTACCCCGTAACCCGGAGTTACGAAAGAAGATCTTTGACGAGGCTCACTTGTCAAAGTTTTCTATTCACCCTGGAAGCAAAAAAATGTATCAAGAACTCAGAAACAAGTTTTGGTGGACACGAATGAAGCGGGAGATCGCAAAGTACGTGTCCGAGTGTGATACATGTCGAAGGGTGAAGGAAGACCACATGAGAAAACCGGGACTGCTACAACCACTGGGCGTTCCTGCCTGGAAATGGGAGGATGTGAGCATGGACTTCATCGTCGGTTTACCCACAACATTTCAGAAGCATGATTCTGTGTGGGTGATCGTCGACCGGCTCACCAAAGTTGCCCATTTTATCCCGGTCAACACCAACTACAACGCCAAGAAGTATGCTGAATTGTACATCTCACGGATCTTATGCTTGTACAGCATACTCCACACCATCATATCGGATTGGGGCACTTTATTTGTGTCCCATTTTTGGGAGCAGCTACACGGTGCATTGGGGACGAAGCTGATCCGTAGTTAAGCGTACCACCCGCACACGGATGGGAAAACCGAGCAGATAAATCAGATTCTAGAGGATATGCTACGAGCTTGTGCTATCAACCACGGTAAGAATTGGGATGATCACTTACCATTGGCCGAGTTCTCGTAAAACAATGGGTACCAAGCCAGCATCAAGATGACGCCTTATGAGGCGTTATACGGAAGAAAATGCCGCACACCGCTGAATTGGTGTGAGTCTTGCGAAAGGGTCACCTTCAGGATTGATCTTGTCAACAATGCGGAGGAAAAGGTTCGGCTGATCCAAGCAAACCTAAAAGCCGCCCAATCCCGACAATAATAGTATGCAGACCGGAGAAGGCGTCCTTTACAATTCGAAGTCGGGGATCACGTATATCTACATGTGTCTAAAAATGAAGGGCGTGAACAGATTCGGGTGAGAGGAAAGTTGGCACCCCGATTCATCGGTCTGTTCCAGATTGTAGAAAGATGTGGATCAGTTGCATACCGGATGGAATTATCGGCGACACATTCAGGTGTGCATAACATCTTTCACATTTCTCAGCTGAGGAAGTGTCTTAAGCTATCAACTACCATTCAGTTGGAGGATATTGAAGAACTGAAACCGGATCTCACGTATAGGGAGGAACCGATTCAGATAATTGATGAAAAGGCCCGAACCACACGCAACCGTACGTTGTGGTTCCAAAAAGTTCTATGGAGTAATCACTTCGTAGACGAAGTGACATGGGAGAGTGAAGGTTTTCTTCACGCTAACTACTCCGACTTTTTCACGTTGCACATACGGTAAATTTTCCACCGTCCTCTCTCTCATTTTCACCTTATAATCTCGGGACGAGATTCTTTTAAGGGGGGAGGAATGTAAGGGCCTAAGTTTTTGTACACATCCAAAGTGTTCATCACCCCACCCACACACCTCATTTGAGGAAAACTTATGAACACCTTTGAAGAGCATGTAAACACCATCAACATGGTCATTAGAGGATAAACTCACAAAATGCAAAAGTGGCATTTCCCACATGCATCACATAAAGGGCTGAGCATTTGGAAAACTCCAACACCTTGCTAGGAATGCTCAAGCCAGAATTCACCCAAATCGCAAACTGACACGACCCCATGGTCTTGTCGAGCCAGGATCACGCTGAGGGGTGCTGCTTGGCACAACACCGAATAACACACAGCAAAAATACAAAGCGGAAGCAAAAATTTTATTACATAAACTGGTTTATGAACATTTTTACATCAAAATATGTCCTGTCTACACTGACGGGCATAGACTACACATCAAGTTCACGTTCAGCCCGTGAACATGTCCTTGCTAGCACGCACACACACTAACACGGCGGCGTGCACGACTCCCACTCGACGTGGTTCCCCTCCTGGGGTTCTGCCCCCTCCTCGGGAGTCCCTTCCTCATAGAACCCTGCAAAAGATTCAAACACAAGCAGTGAGCACGAAGGCTCAGCAAGACTGACCCGTCTCTCCTAAACATGGAACTTCTACATGAGGGGTGATGGGTACATGAGGTAAAACAAGTTGCAAAGGACTCGCCTAATTAGTGGAACCTTACTTTCAAGTTTTAGCAGCCGGTTGTGTAGAACCTTACGCTAAGGCACATGAGAGAGCCGCAATCAAACAAGAAAAACATTTCTCTCATGTACTTTGCCCAAAGTTGAAAGGAACGTTAGTTAGCTCTAGACTACAGCAAATCATTAACAATCAAGTCCATATTTCAATAAGCAACATTTTAACATGTAACTAGCTTGTTCTTTCTACGTCACGGTACAGTGAACCAGTGGTACTCACTGACCGCGAGGGACGGTGATTATAATCAATTTACACCTGCAGGGTTACCCGAACAACCCATCACGTACGCCCGTACTCGATGTTGCCTACAGCAACCATCACGGACGCCGTATGCAACCACCTTTCACCCGTCAGCCAAATGTTGAACCGGTCCAATCGTCCCGAGCAAGAGGTCTCTGCACGCGCATCTCAGTGCCGCCAGCCGATTTACACCTCGAGCTCTCAACCTACCCTCTGAACGACCAGCTATGCCTCGACACCCAGCTACCCGAGTTACATCGGTCTCCCGGTTCCCATATAGACGGTAGGTCTTCGGTACTGTTCTAGCTTGTTCAATAGGCCCGCACACGGCCCGGTCCTCAATCGACACAAGAGGAGCTACAGCACACAGGCCCCAAAGTCCTGCTGCCCTTACTCTCCGCTCGGTCTCATCTTTCTTGCCATGTGTATCATGTGCTATCTCTACCTGAGTCGAGTGCCTCTAGGCTATGCTCGTGAGTAGTTCCAACTACTCGACTTGTACTGAATCCTACCCTAACTTAGCTTTCCAATAGCTAACGGGGTTTTGCAATCCTAAACCCAACCGATGGTTTTCATGGCTATGCAATTGGGTTTCCAAACAAGACTCTAATGCAAGGAATAATGGTACTCAAGTAAGTGCTCAAAACAATAAAAATTTGTAAAAAGGTTAATGCAAACCGGAGCTTTCCTTGTTGCTCTTGGTCGTAGGCTAGCTGCTCCTCCAGAGTAACAAAGTCTAGGACTTCGGGTTCCTCCTCGACCTTAGCAACTACATGATATAAGAAGTACATGTATTAATTAAATGCATTTGAAGTGAGTTTTAAACTTGTGAACCTTATAAGTCTCACTAGACAGACTCGATGACTCTGAAATTTTTATTGTGGCTTGGTTACCACCTAAACAGAGACTTGGTCAAGTTTTAGTTGCAGCAAAGCTCATTTGAGCTCCCCACAAATAATTATGTCCTTGACTTTAATTGGAGCTCTTAGTGTATTATAGGGGTTTTCATGGAGCAAGCCATGACTTTATGAAAACTAGATTTTCAGAGGGTTCTAATGGAGTTGGTCTCACTTAATTTAAAGGTTCCTAGCTAAAGATATGAGCTAAACAATTTCAGGGAAAATTCTGAAAATGTTTCTGAACATTTTCTATTTTCTCTGGAACAGTTTCACTAATCACACCATTAGGTGGATCAAATAGCTCAAATGGATCTGAAATTTTTATGGTAGTTCAGGGATATTTTGGTGAACATCCCGGAAAAATTTGAGGATTTTCCTCCAAGGGATTCTACATTTAAAATTCCACACAGTTTAAATTTTGAGGAATTAATTATGGAGAATTAAGGATTTTCATGAAGTGAAACTTGATTTGCTAGAAAGTACTCAGAGAGCTGAATCCAACAAAATTTGGTTCACTCGATTTGGAGCTTCCTAGCCATAGTCATGAGGATTTGAAGTTTGAACTAAAACTGAAAATCGGAGAAAAGTTTAAATCTGCTGGTGGGCCACGGGGATACGTGTTGTGTGCTGAGGCGCCGGCACACCGTGGTCTACGGAGTTTTTGCGTGCCAGCACACCGGATCCGAGCCGCAGCCTGATCCCGATTTAAAATAGGAGCCGCTGACAGCCGGGCCCCGCGTCTTCTTCCTCCCGCCTTCTTCCTTGCGCCCGCGCGCTCCCCCCTCGTCGGAGCAGACGGCTGCTCGCCGGACCGGCGTTTCCGGCCGTCGCCCAGCTAAAGACTCACCGCCAGAGGGTTTAGGGCATCGAGGAACACGATGGTGGGCTCTGCTTGGGCTGCCGGTGGCCGGAACTAGCTTGGCGACGTGCGGCGGCTACTGCTGTGGTTCGGCGCCGTCGCCCGAGGTCTCTGGCCCGCCAATACTTGCACCGATGGGCTCTACACCACCAGCGCAGCTCTAGGAAGATCGGCACAACCCCTGAGTAGCTCGGGAGTGGCCGCAAGTATGGTTTCACCATGCGACTGAATGGGTCCGCGGCGAACACCCTTAGTAGAGCTCGAATTCCGCCGCTCCGAGGCGTTTTCATGCGATGGATGCTAAAGGATAATTGATCGCTGGCTAATCCAGCGTACACGTGCAAAGTTTGATGACTTAAGGAGGAGTAGAGAAGGAGAATTTTAAAGAACTGTACCGGAAGCTCGGGTTGAGGCCGCAGGAGCAAAATCTCGGAATTCGCTAGTGAGAGCTCACGGCGTGGCTTGAGCTTCAGGTGGAAGCAGAGTGGAATCCGTGCGCTCCTTTTGCCGCCCTTGCCCGGCCGTGGAAGTGGCTGTGGTGCGCTGCCCACGTGAGATCGATCGCCGTTCTTGAACTAAGTCACGGCGGTCGTCGTTGATCACGGGAACAGAGGCCGAAACTCAGTGGTCTAGGCGTTGGGAGAGTGGTGCTTGAGCTCAGGGCGTTGCCTAGCAGTTCGGGGGGGGGGGGGGGAGGATTGTTTGCTCTGTTTTCCCGATGGACCTAGAGCTCGGGGGAAAGAATGACGCTGCTCGATGTCGCCCGCGAGGATAAGAAGGCAACCGGGTCTTCGCTCGGCTGAGGCGGTGAGGGTTGTGTGGGGGCACGAGGAGGCCGCCCTGGGCGCCAGCGCGCGAGGCAGGAAGCAGCTGGTGGCACCGGCTTCCTCTCGGTGGCACACCCGGCAGCTGCTCGGTGGAATTTCCCACCGAGGCTGTGACTTTGTGTGCAAGTCACCCCTCTTAGCTCTATGACATGTGGGTCCCACTCTTAATTTTAACCCCTGAACTTAACTCCAATTCACCGTTGTAAACAGTTGTTCCCACAAAGCCCATGGTGATTTGAATTATCTACCCTTGAGCCATTTGAATTGGATAGAATTCAGATTGGGTTTGGTTTGAATAAATTTCAGCACATGTTCAGTTTGAAATTCAAATAAAGTTTGAATTTGCTCCACTTAGCTCATGTCAAGCTCAACTCCAAATGGAGTGAAAATTGGTGTGTGAGCTCACAAAAATGTGCTGAGTAAAAATATGCCTCCCACTTTTGATTCATGGGATAAAAACAGTTTGAATTTGAATGTGGGTTCAAACTGCCCTCTTTCTAGCTGTGCCAAAGATGACCTCAAAAAGGTTTTGAATTTGGGTGAAACTTGGCATGGACATTCCTAGCAATGTGTAGAAGTTTTCCCAATGCCCAGCCCCTATATGATGTATGTGGGGAAATACCACTTTTGCATTTTGTGAGTTTACTCTCTAATGAGCATGTTGATAATGGTTACTTGCTCTTCAAATGTGTTCATCAACTATCTTCCAATGAGGTGTGTGTGTGTGGTGATGAACACTTTGAATGTGTCAAAAACTAAGGCCCTTACATTCCTCCCCCCTTAAAAGAATCTCATCCCGAGTTTATAAGGTGAAAATGAGAGAGTGGACGGTGGAAAAATTACCGGATATGCGACGTGAAAAAGTCGGGGTAGTTAGCGTGAAGAAACTCTTCGCTCTCCCATGTCGCTTCGTCCACAGAGTGATTACTCCATAGAACTTTGTAGAACCACAACGTACTGTTGCGTGTGGTTCGGGCCTTCTCGTCAATGATCTGAACCGGTTCCTCCTGATAGGTGAGATCCGGTTTCAGTTCTTCAATGTCCTCCAGCTGAACGGTAGTTGATAGCTTAAGACACTTCCTCAGCTGGGAGATGTGAAAGACGCCGTGCACCCCAGAAAGTGCTTCTGGTAATTTCAGCCGGCATGCTACTGATCCACATCTTTCGGTAATCTTAAATGGACCGATGAATCGGGGTGCCAACTTTCCTCTCACCCCTAATTTGTTTATGCCCTTCATTGGAGACACACGTAGGTATACGTGATCCCCGACTTCGAACTGCAATGGGCGTCTTCTCCGGTCCGCATACTGTTTCTGACGGGATTGGGCGTCTTTTAGGTTCGCTTGAATTAGTCGAACGTTTTCCTCCGCGTTGTTGACAAGGTCAATCCCGAAGGTAACCCTTTCCCCAGACTCACACCAATTTAGTGGTTTGCGGCATTTCCTCCCGTATAGCGCCTCATAAGGTGCCATCTTAATGCTGGCTTGGTACCCATTGTTGTACGAGAACTCGGCTAACGGCAAATGATCATCCCAATTTTTGCCGTGGTTGATAGCGCAAGCTCGTAGCATGTCTTCTAGGATCTGGTTTACCCGCTCGGTTTGCCCGTCCGTTTGCGGGTGGTAAGCTGAACTACGGATCAGCTTCGTCCCCAATGCAGCATGCAGCTGCTCCCAAAAACGTGACACAAATAAAGTGCCCTGGTCCGATATGATGGTACGGGGTACGCCGTACAAGCATAGGATCCATGAGATGTACAGTTCAGCGTACTTCTTGGCGTTGTAGGTGGTGTTGACCGGGATGAAATGGGCAACTTTGGTGAGCCGGTCGACGATCACCCACACAGAATCATGTTTCTGAAAGGTGGTGGGTAAACCGACGATGAAGTCCATGCTCACATCCTCCCATTTCCAGGCAGGAACGCCCAGTGGTTGTAGCAGTCCCGGTTTCCGCATATGATCCGCTTTCATCCTTCGACATGTATCACACTCGGACACGTACTTTGCGATCTCCCGCTTCATCCGTGTCCACCAAAACTTGCTTCTGAGTTCTTGATACATTTTATTGCTGCCGGGGTGAATAGAAAATTTTGATAAGTGAGCCCCATCAAAAATTTTCTTCCGTAACTCCGGGTTACGGGGTACGACGATCCGGTCCTTGAACTATAGGACGCCGTCTCCGTCCTTCCGGAAACATTTCAGCTCCCCACTGTCTACACGTCTCCGCAAATGCGACATGCCCTTGTCATGTTTCTGAGCTGCCGCTATCTCTTCACGGATGGTGGGGATCAAAGCTAGGTTGTAGAGAGCTCCGTGTGGAATCACATGTAGTGGTGGTTCGCTCTCTACCAATGGTGTGATGGTCAGATTGTTGACGTGTGACTTGCTGCTCAGCGCATCCGCCACTACGTTTGCCTTGCCCGGGTGATAATGGACCTCTATTTCATAATCCTTTATCAATTCTAACCATCTTCGCCGCCTCATGTTCAGCTCCTTCTGAGTGAATATGTACTTGAGGCTCTTGTGATCGGTATATATATGTACGAGGTTACCGAGTAGGTAGTGCCTCCACATTTTCAGTGCAAGTACCACGGCAGCGAGCTCCAAGTCGTGAGTTGGATAATTCTGCTCATGGTTTCTAAGCTGCCGTGACCCATACGCGACCACTCTTCGGTCTTGCATCAGTACACATCCGATCCCAATGCCGGATGCATCGCAGTACACATCGAACGGTTTTATTGTGTCTGGCTGCGCCAAAATCGGTGCTGATGTTAGGTGCTTGACTAAAGCCTTGAATGCTGCTTCACACGGTGGACTCCAAACATATTTGGTAGCCTTCTTCAGAAGCTCCATCATAGGCTTGGCAATCTTCGAGAAGTTTGGAATGAACCTCCGATAATATCCCGCGAGTCCGAGGAAACTCCGTACCTCATGAACAGTTCTCGGGGATTTCCAATTCAGCACTTGAGTGATCTTGCTCGGTTCTACAGCGATGCCCTCCGCTGAGATGATATGCCCGAGAAAAGGTACTTGCGATATCCAGAACTCGCATTTGCTGAATTTCGCATATAGCTTGTGATCCCGCAGCCGTTGCAAGACTATACGCAGATGCTTCTTGTGATCTTCCTCCGACTTAAAATATACCAGTATGTCGTCGATGAAGACCATGACAAACTTGTCCAACTCCGGCATGAATACCGAGTTCATCAAGTACATGAAATGAGCTGGAGCATTGGTGAGGCCGAAGGACATGTGTCACACCCAGTTTTTCCGAAGAACAACCAAGTGAATATCACATGTATGCCAGGATCATTTTCTCATACATGTGATGACAAATAGTGAAGCATCATTTATTACAAGCCAGGTGTCGAATATAAGTAAGTCTTACATCGCAAATGTCTCAATGGACACTAATGCTTCATCACAAGTAAATAAACTAGCAGCGGAATATTATTCTTTAGGGCTCCATCACAGGCGTTGCCCGGGGGTCTTCATGAACCTAAAAGCCTTCCTCGGGTCCAAAATCTTGGTCATTATACACCACCTCATTATCTTGACCTGAGCAGCAATATAAACCAACAAATATGCAAGGTTGAGTACCAATGGTACTCAGCAAGTGTGGGAAAATCATATCATGCATGGCTAGAACAAGGAGAGGTTGAACTCATGGTTAAAGCACTACGCAATTAATACATATCACCTTAGCTTATTAAGCACCTTCATTACTACACGGGTGAAATGGTCCCAATCTCCCATCCCATCATCATAATCCAATAACCATAACATTATTTCCAATGTTAAGCTCCCCGCTTAACTTCCAAAACCATCATTCCTCTAATCATGAATAAGTCCAGGCCGCTCTTAACCGTGAGCACGGCTGTCAAGACAGTTTTGACTCTGCAGAGTTTGTACCACTGTACCCACAAGTAGTGATTTCATCCCCCGTTGCCGGGTGGACTAAAAGAACCTCCATTATGCCAGTGGCTACGATCCACATTCACACTTCCCAGGTGTGCGGCCAGGAGATCACTACGAAGCCTTTACAAAGGGATTCCCGACGAGCGTGGGCCCACTGAGGTTTCACCCCTAACAGCATACAAGAGGCTCCAACCCCGCTGCAGTGGCCCCCTCTTGAGCCTTGCGGTTCATATGGTAGTCCAGCTGACACCTATTCCCCGCACCATCCAACACACCCATACTACGCCGGGGATACACCTAATTAATTGGCCAAGCTGCCCCATCTCAGCATGTGGTTGGCACTGTAAAGCCGGGTTACATGCTCCATGAACCGGTCCTTAGAATCCAGGCAAGTACTAAACACAAACCCAAGTCTCGTGCACCCAGCACACAACCAAAACATCCAACTTGCCTTGATCCCTACCTCTACATAACTCACAATAGCTCATTCAAGAGTATGGTAAAATAAACTGATGATCTCATATCCCAAATATCCCATTCTAAGCATGGCTAAGCATATGCATGTAAATAAATGACATGACAAAATAAATCCCAACCCAAGCTACAAGGAAACAAGGTAATGCAATTCTAGGGAAACTTCCTAGCATGGGTTTCATATTTAACTTGACAATGCAAATAATTCTATCTACACATCCTAGCATAGGATCAAAGTGGTCAAGGACACTTGCCTCCTTCTTGCTGCTCTTGAAATGGGTAGTCCTGATCTTGGAAAGGAATAACTTGCTCTTGAGCAGGTTCTACATCACACCATCACACATAGCAAAAGAAAAACAACAATCCATAAGACATAGTTCACACTTCCTCTTCATACAAAGCACACATTCATATTTATGAAAGTCATTCACCATTATATGGGTTGTGGTTACTCCATGTGTGTTGATTTGTGGCTTGTATGCACTTTTGATCATATGTATATGATTCCTACTTTTGTGTTCACATTTATACTTACATGCTATATATATGAGTTTCCAATTTAAATAAACTCCTTATATTCAATTACTATACCTTTTCACTACCAAGTATGTATGAAAAGTATTTTTCTTCTCCATATGTGTCTTCATAATTTTTATCAACCCTAAACTGAATTCTTTGGATTTTAGAGACTCCATTTATCTTTTACTAGTTGCTATATTTTGGGATTTATATTCCTATGCATAATTGTATATTTTATTATGAAATTAGTAACACACATCATCTAAATAGTATAGATTCTGGTCTTAAATAATTTAATAACATATTTTAACCTTGGCCTCTGATGTAAACTATTTCATCATTATTTTCCCTATTTTTCTATAACTATTCTTTACTTAAAATGTGTCCCTATACTATTAAATGTGAATAATAGTTGAAACAGATTCATTTCAGCCCAAAAATATATTTTTATCTCACTCCAAAGTTTTCTAAGTACTGAGAAAGTTTTTAATTAATTTTGACAATTATGTTTGTCCCTACTTTTTAATTTTTAAACACTAGTTACATATTCAATTTTCTAAATTAAATACTAAACAGGGCTAAAATAATGAACTCACCCATTACAGGGTCTATAATATTATTTTCATAATTTCCAGGGGTCTAGCTACACTTATCAGAGGTGTTTTTCCTAATTTTTATTAAGTCCAGGGGCTAAAACTGATTTTTAAATGAATTTACATGATTTTCTGGAGTTCCAGGGGCTAGATCTGAAGTTTCCGGGGCTAGCTCTCAATTCCAGAGAACCCCAGGGGGTAGCACGTAAGAATTTCAGTCTTTATAACGCGGGGCTGACGTGGACCGTCCGATTTTAAACCGACGGCTGAGATTATAACATCGAACCGGTACGCGTGGTTTTAAACTCTACCGTGCGATTTAAAATAAACGGCGCACAAGCGGCCACGTCGCTCTGATCGAGCGCGGGCGGCGCTGCCGGCGGCGCACGGCGGCAGGAAGCGGCGATCTCACCGGAAAGTTTCGGATCTTCGAGAATTCTGCCTAGAACTGTGATCTTATGGCCTAGATCGGTAGAGGGGAGGTCAGGGATCTCACCTCGGGGGTTTTCTCGAGCTCGGGGGTCCTGGAAAGTGATCGGCGGCGAGGTCCGAGGCAAAACCACGGCGAAGCTCGTCGGCGCTGCGTTTACACCGTAACTCTCTGAGTTTTCTGCACCTGCAAAGTTCCCCGGAGGCGGTGGATCAAGACCAGCGAGTTAGATCAGAGTTTCCGAGCTTAGATCGGCCAGAATTCACCGGCGAAGTCTCGGTGCTCACCGGAGTAAAAATCGGCGATCGCGTGGGAAAAACTGATCGGAGCTGGGGTTTTTATAGCTGGGGGAGGGCGGTGGGTCAGTTGTGATCGAGTTGGATTCTTCTGGGACCGGAATTCGGGCTGCGGGACGGGTTTTCCGATCGGTTAAGATCGCGCGCGCTCGGGGAAAAGTCCGGGGTCGCGGGGTTAGGGATGACAGGCGGGTCCCACCCGTCTGTGAGAGGCAGCGCGGCGCGCGCGGGGGCGGGCTGGCACGGGGAAGCTGGGCCGGCTGGCGGGTTTCGGCCCACTGGCCGGTTTTTTTCCCGTTTCTCTTTTTCTTTTTCCATTTCTTTTCTGTTTTGAGTATAATTTGAATTCCAGTTTGAATTTGAATTTTTGCAAAACATGCAACACGTCCAAAAATTTTTAAATTCCCCTCTGAACATGGTTTAGTGTTTTGAATCAAAATTTTGGGGTGTTACAGCTCTACCCCCCTTAAAAGAAATCTCGTCCTCGAGATTGGTGTTTCTAAGAAAACAATTCCGAAAATTGTGCCTTGAGCTCATCCTCCCGTTCCCAGGTAGCTTCCTCTTCTGAGTGATGCTTCCACTGCACCTTGCACATCCGGATTCTCTTGTTTCTGGTGAGGCGTTCCATTGTCTCCAAAATCTTGTATGGTTGCTCGGCATAAGACAAATCCTCAGCTACATCCACTTCATTCATGGGTAACACCTCTTCAGGCGTCCTCAGGCATTTCTTGAGTTGTGACACATGGAATACATCGTGTACATCCGATAGATGAACCGGTAACTCTAGTTGGTACGCCACTTCGCCTTTTCTTTCCAAAACTTGAAAGGGTCCGATGTATCGAGGTGACAACTTCCCTTTCACTTTGAGCCGACGAAGTCCTCTGATAGGGGACACCTTGAGATAAACATAGTCTCCCACGTTGAAAACGAGTTCTCTTCTTCGTACATCAGCATAACTCTTCTGGCGTGTTTGTGCTATCCTCAAGTTGTTGCGAATCTCCCTCACCTTCGCCTCGGCTTCTTGTAGCACCTCTGGACCAAACACTTTACTTTCTCCTGTTTGGTTCCAAAATAGAGGAGTTCTGCACTTCCTTCCATACAAAGCTTCAAACGGTGACATTTTCATACTAGCTTGATAGCTGTTGTTATAGGAAAACTCCGCATACGGTAAGTTCTTGTCCCAACTCCTATTGTTTTTGAGTGCACATGCCCTTAACATATCTTCAAGGATCTGATTGGTTCTCTCCGTCTGCCCGTCAGTTTGGGGATGATAGGCAGAGCTGAAATTCAGATGGGTTCCCATGGTTTCATGCAGCTTTTGCCAAAACCTCGAGGTGAACTGTGTCCCTCGGTCCGACACTATCTTCTTTGGCACTCCATGGTAACACACAATCCTTGACATGTACAATTCTGCCAATTTGGATCCGCTGTAGCTTTCTTTCACAGGAATGAAATGAGCTACCTTGGTTAGCCTATCAATAATGACCCATATTGAATCATACCCGGATTGGGTCCTAGGCAATCCCACGACAAAATCCATGCTGATTTCTTCCCACTTCCATTCAGGCACTTTGAGTGGTTGCAATAATCCCGCGGGTCGTTGATGTTCCGCTTTCACCAACTGACATGTGTCACATAGGGCAACATGTTCCGCGACATCTCGCTTCATGCCATACCACCAGTACCTGCTCTTGAGATCCTGGTACATCTTCGTACTCCTAGGATGAATGGAATAGTCGGAATCGTGAGCCTCCTTCAAAATTAATTCACGGATCTCTTTTACTTCTGGCACACAGATCCTTTTCCCGTGCCACACCGTTCCCTGTTCATCCACTCTAAAACCAGGAGCTTTATTTTCCTTGATGAGCTGTCTGATTTCTTGTATCTTCTCATCATTCTTTTGGCCCTCGCGTATGTCTTGCTCGAGTGTGGAGTCCACTTCAATGGCGATGGCTTCACCACTATTTACTAGACATAGATTGAGCCTTATAACCTCGTCCTTCAATTCTGCAGGCATGTCCTTCAAACTCAACTTATTGACCTGCACTATCCGACTCAAAGCATCGGCCACGACGTTTGCTTTCCCGGGATGATAGTTGATGCCCACATCAAAGTCATTGATTAGCTCTAACCATCTCCTTTGTCTGAGATTGAGATCTGGTTGTGTGAATATGTACTTCAAACTCTTATGATCCGTATATATTTCTGTCCTCTTCCCCATCAAATAGTGCCGCCAAATTTTCAACGCGTGTACCACTGCAGCTAGTTCTAGGTCATGTGTAGGATAGTTCTTCTCGTGCTTCCTAAGCTGCCGGGATGCATAAGCCACGACATGTCCTTCTTGCATGAGAACACATCCCAACCCATTTCCAGAGGCATCGCAGTACACTGTGAAATTCTTCTGCATATCTGGCATAACCAGCACTGGGGCTGTTGTCAATCTCTTCTTTAGCTCCTGAAAGCTCGTCTCGCACTGTGGCGTCCAGGTGAATGTGATTCCCTTTTCCAACAGTTTAGTGAGAGGTCTCGAGATCTTGGAGAATCCCTCAATAAACCGTCGATAGTATCCAGCCAATCCCAAAAAGCTTCGAACTTCCCCGACATTTTCAGGGGTTTTCCATTTCTGGATATCTTCGATTTTGGCGGGATCTACGGAGATTCCTCCCTCCGAGATGATATGTCCTAAAAAGGGAACTTTCTTCAGCCAAAACTCACACTTGCTCAACTTGGCATATAGTTGGTGTTCTCTCAGCCTCTGTAACACCAACCTTAGATGTTTCTCATGTTCTTCTTCATTTTTGGAGAAGACGAGAATATCATCTATGAAAACCACCACAAATTTGTCCAGATATTCCATGAATACCTTGTTCATGAGGTACATGAAATATGCCGGGGCATTGGTTAGCCCAAAAGGCATGACAGTGTATTCATACAGTCCGTACCGAGATACGAAAGCTGTCTTGGGAATATCTGATTGCCTTATCTTGAGTTGGTGGTACCCCGACCTGAGATCAATTTTCGAGAACACACAAGCTCCCCTCAACTGATCAAACAAGTCTTCAATGCGGGGTAATGGGTACTTGTTTTTGATGGTTACCTCATTCAAGGCACGGTAATCCACGCATAACCTTTGGGTTCCGTCTTTCTTAGGCACAAATATCACCGGAGCTCCCCATGGTGAGGAACTAGGGCGAATATACCCCTTCTCCGTCAATTCTTTCAAATGATCCTTGAGCTCTTCTAGCTGCTTGGAGTCCATTCGATAAGGTCTCTTGTATATCGGGGCTGTGCCCGGTACTAGCTCAATTGCGAACTCCACGTCACGGTCGGGAGGCATACCTGGCAATTCCTCCGGAAAAACATCTGGATATTCCCTGATAGTTCTGATTTCCTCAACTTTCACCTCCACTTGATTTAATTTAATGTCCCTCCTAGGCTCGTGTATCGTTATGAACTTTACTCTTGTGCCATTGGGGTGAGTTAGTTCCACCGTTCTGGTCGAACAATGGATGATTCCTTTATGTTTGGTCAACCAATCCATACCCAAAATAATATCTATCCCTTGTGAATCTATCACTATGAGGTTAGCCGTAAATACTACCCCATTAATGTCTAGGCTCACTTTGGGACACACTTGTCTTGTCCTTATTTCTCCACCTGGAGAGTTTACGGCTAGCATATGGTTCATTTGTGTGGTTGCTAGGTCATGCTTCTTAACAAACCCTTGAGCAATGAACGAGTGGGTAGCACCAGAATCAAACAGTAGAGTGGCAAGGTGTAAATTGGCAGGAAACTTACCAACTACCACGTCGGGTGCCTCTTGTGCTTCCTCCATAGTGACGTGGTTCACCCGTCCTCTCACTACATTCTGCTGTTGTGGCGGCGCAGGCTTCTTCTTCGGGCATTTATGGGCGTAGTGCCCCACTTCACCACAGCTGAAACATTGCACCCCAATCTTAGATGCCTGGCCCTTGTTGTCTTGGGGTTGGTTTGGGGGTCCTTGCACTGCTGGTCGAGGTGGATATGCGGGGGGAGACTGCTGCACAAACTGACGTGGTGGCTGTGCTGGTGCCGTGGGTGGCCTGTAGTTTGGGTTGTACCCTCTTGGTGCGGAATAGGGTACCGCAGCACGGCTTGTCTGCCCCGTAGGTTGCTGCATCATACGTGGGCAGGTGTTGCTCCCTGAGGCCTGATGTGACCACCCAGCCTTCCTCTTATTCTCATTTTCCAGGGCCTTTAGCTTTCTTTCCACCACAAATGCTCGGTCCACCATCTTTTGGAAGCTTTCATACTCATTGGAGGACATTGCACACTGCATCTCTGCGGTAAGTCCTTCCACGAAACAATCTTGTTTCTGCTCATTAGTTTCTATGTCTCGTGGAGCATAACGGGATAGTTGAGTAAATTTAGTGAGGTATTCCCTCACCGTCATGTTTCCCTGCTGCAGTCCCAAAAACTCCTTTCTCTTGTTTTTGAGTTCACCTCTTGGGATGTAGTGGTTGCGGAAGCTACGCTTGAACTCTTCCCAAGTGATGTTCTCAGGGTCATGATGGGCGGCCACGTAGGCGGTCCACCAATCAGCAGCAGGTCCATGCAATTGATGAGAGGCAAACAGCACCCTCTCATACCCTTGGCATTGTATTATCCTCATCTTACTTTCAATGGTCTTCAGCCAATCATCTGCCTCTAGAGGTTCAGCAGCACTTGCAAACTTGGGAGGATGAGTTCCTAGAAACTCACTCAACCTTGGTTGGCGTGGTGCCGCTTGTGGAGGTGGAACTTGATGCAAGTTGGCTACCACTTGAGTCAAGTTCTGGATAAGCTGATTTTGATTCTCCAGCATTTGGTGGAGAGGATCAACTTCTTCACGGCGACCACCCCGGTCCTGGCCTCCAGAAAGATGAGGGTTGCATGCCTCATCATTGTTGTTGGCGGGGTTGGCAGCACGTCCTTTTCCTCTTCCGGCCATCTGGCAGAATCAACAAATGTTAATTTGATACCATTTAGTATCATCTTACTACTTTCATTTGTTGGTACTTTGAGGTGCTGAGGCTTTGTTAAAATTTTACGAGGGTTTATATCTCACACCAAATAAATGCACTATTATTTCCTGTGGGTTCACACACCAAAGCAAAACAATCTGAAGACGAGGCTGTGGACAATTCCTCATGGCTTCCACAACTCACGTCACACACCAAGCATCATCACACCATTAACTACGTAACGACTCGACTACTTGACCTCTTGCTAGCTAGGGGAAAGACTCTACACTACTCGTCCTCTTGAGCTGGCTCCTCGGGATCTTCCTCCTCATTTCGGCTACCTTCTGACTCTGCTTTGGGTGGAGAGGCTGCTGGTGGAGAAGTGCGACGACGCCTGATCGCTCGGCGATCCGCGGAGTCAGGAGTCCATGGATCACTCACGGTGACACACAGTTCATTCCCATCTCCTCTTTCTCTCGCCTTTAAGCAAGCTCGCAGCAACGACTCCGTTTCCTTCAGGGTGTCTCGGACATCCTGAAGCTCTTGTTGACACTCCTGCAATCGAGTGCTGAGCATAGCAGCATCCTCCAAGCACAAGTCCATGTGCTCATGGGAAGTCCCTTGCTGCACCGGTGGGTACTTGTACTCCGTGGTACCACTCTCACGTTGGAGGACATACATGTACTCAGTTTTGTCCAAGTGGCGACGATAGATGTGACTCTGGCAGGTGATGGCCTCCCAGGTGACATCTTTCTCCGCATCAACTTGTGTTGCTCGACAAGCTGGGGAGTGGTGAATCTTAAGCAGCTGATTCTCGTGTATAATCCTCATCTCCGAACTCCATTATTCCCTCTTCTCTCGGATGGTCCTGGTGGAGTTATAGTGGATGATTAGCTTGCCCGTATTGCCGGCGGCTTCGAGCATACGCCGAAGACGGCGCAACAAATCTCCTACTGCCAATCCATAGGAAAGGTACGTCACTGGACGACTCTCCTCTCTTTCAGCAAGGGCAACTACGGGAACTCTCCCTCCTGTGGAACTTACAAGCGGCGCGAATCATGCGAACCATCTAAAACAAAAAGAATTTAAATTTAGGTTAGATAAACTTTTTAAACAAAAATCCCATTTTGAATGAAAATTTGGGGTAAGATGAAGAAAATGAATCCTTAAATAACACTTTTCCACCCATACCTTGGAAAATAGTTTTTAAGAAAATAGGGCCCTTAACTACGTCCATTTCTACCTAGGTCCACGTTCCTACGGGCAACCTTGGCTCTGATACCACCTCTGTCACACCCGTTTTTTCCGAAGAACAACCAAGTGAATATCACATGTATGCCAGGATCATTTTCTCATACATGTGATGACAAATAGTGAAGCATCATTTATTACAAGCCAGATGTCGAATATAAGTAAGTCTTACATCGCAAATGTCTCAATGGACACTAATGCTTCATCACAAGTAAATAAACTAGCAGCGGAATATTATTCTTTAGGGCTCCATCACAGGCGTTGCCCGGGGGTCTTCATGAACCTAAAAGCCTTCCTCGGGTCCAAAATCTTGGTCATTATACACCACCTCATTATCTTGACCTGAGCAGCAATATAAACCAACAAATATGCAAGGTTGAGTACCAATGGTACTCAGCAAGTGTGGGAAAATCATATCATGCATGGCTAGAACAAGGAGAGGTTGAACTCATGGTTAAAGCACTACGCAATTAATACCTATCACCTTAGCTTATTAAGCACCTTCATTACTACACGGATGAAATAGTCCCAATCTCCCATCCCATCATCATAATCCAATAACCATAACATTATTTCCAATGTTAAGCTCCCCGCTTAACTTCCAAAACCATCATTCCTCTAATCATGAATAAGTCCAGGCCGCTCTTAACCGTGAGCACGGCTGTCAAGACAGTTTTGACTCTGCAGAGTTTGTACCACTGTACCCACAAGTAGTGATTTCATCCCCCGTTGCCGGGTGGACTAAAAGAACCTCCATTATGCCAGTGGCTACGATCCACATTCACACTTCCCAGGTGTGCGGCCAGGAGATCACTACGAAGCCTTTACAAAGGGATTCCCGACGAGCGTGGGCCCACTGAGGTTTCACCCGTAACAGCATACAAGAGGCTCCAACCCCGCTGCAGTGGCCCCCTCTTGAGCCTTGCGGTTCATATGGTAGTCCAGCTGACACCTATTCCCCGCACCATCCAACACACCCATACTACGCCGGGGATACACCTAATTAATTGGCCAAGCTGCCCCATCTCAGCATGTGGTTGGCACTGTAAAGCCGGGTTACATGCTCCATGAACCGGTCCTTAGGATCCAGGCAAGTACTATACACAAACCCAAGTCTCGTGCACCCAGCACACAACCAAAACATCCAACTTGCCTTGATCCCTACCTCTACATAACTCACAATAGCTCATTCAAGAGTATGGTAAAATAAACTGATGATCTCATATCCCAAATATCCCATTCTAAGCATGGCTAAGCATATGCACGTAAATAAATGACATGACAAAATAAATCCCAACCCAAGCTACAAGGAAACAAGGTAATGCAATTCTAGGGAAACTTCCTAGCATGGGTTTCATATTTAACTTGACAATGCAAATAATTCTATCTACACATCCTAGCATAGGATCAAAGTGGTCAAGGACACTTGCCTCCTTCTTGCTGCTCTTGAAATGGGTAGTCCTGATCTTGGAAAGGAATAACTTGCTCTTGAGCAGGTTCTACATCACACCATCACACATAGCAAAAGAAAAACAACAATCCATAAGACATAGTTCACACTTCCTCTTCATACAAACCACACATTCATATTTATGAAAGTCATTCACCATTATATGGGTTGTGGTTACTCCATGTGTGTTGATTTGTGGCTTGTATGCACTTTTGATCATATGTATATGATTCCTACTTTTGTGTTCACATTTATACTTACATGCTATATATATGAGTTTCCAATTTAAATAAACTCCTTATATTCAATTACTACACCTTTTCACTACCAAGTATGTATGAAAAGTATTTTTCTTCTCCATATGTGTCTTCATAATTTTTATCAACCCTAAACTGAATTCTTTGGATTTTAGAGACTCCATTTATCTTTTACTAGTTGCTATATTTTGGGATTTATATTCCTATGCATAATTCTATATTTTATTATGAAATTAGTAACACACATCATCTAAACAGTATAGATTCTGGTCTTAAATAATTTAATAACATATTTTAACCTTGGCCTCTGATGTAAACTATTTCATAATTATTTTCCCTATTTTTCTATAACTATTCTTTACTTAAAAATGTGTCCCTATACTATTAAATGTGAATAATAGTTGAAACAGATTCATTTCAGCCCAAAAATATATTTTTATCTCACTCCAAAGTTTTCTAAGTACTGAGAAAGTTTTTAATTAATTTTGACAATTATGTTTGTCCCTACTTTTTAATTTTTAAACACTAGTTACATATTCAATTTTCTAAATTAAATACTAATCAGGGCTAAAATAATGAACTCACCCATTACAGGGTCTATAATATTATTTTCATAATTTCCAGGGGTCTAGCTACACTTATCAGAGGTGTTTTTCCTAATTTTTATTAAGTCCAGGGGCTAAAACTGATTTTTAAATGAATTTACATGATTTTCTGGAGTTCCAGGGGCTAGATCTGAAGTTTCCGGGGCTAGCTCTCAATTCCAGAGAACCCCAGGGGGTAGCACGTAAGAATTTCAGTCTTTATAACGCGGGGCTGACGTGGACCGTCCGATTTTAAACCGACGGCTGAGATTATAACATCGAACCGGTACGCGGGGTTTTAAACTCTACCGTGCGATTTAAAATAAACGGCGCACAAGCGGCCACGTCGCTCTGATCGAGCGCGGGCGGCGCTGCCGGCGGCGTACGGCGGCGGGAAGCGGCGATCTCACCGGAAAGTTTCGGATCTTCGAGAATTCTGCCTAGAACTGTGATCTTATGGCCTAGATCGGTAGAGGGGAGGTCAGGGATCTCACCTCGGGGGTTTTCTCGATCTCGGGGGTCCTGGAAAGTGATCGGCGGCGAGGTCCGAGGCAAAACCACGGCGAAGCTCGTCGGCGCTGCGTTTACACCGTAACTCTCCGAGTTTACTGCACCTGCAAAGTTCCCCGGAGGCGGTGGATCAAGACCAGCGAGTTAGATCAGAGTTTCCGAGCTTAGATCGGCCAGAATTCACCGGCGAAGTCTCGGTGCTCACCGGAGTAAAAATCGGCGATCGCGTGGGAAAAACTGATCGGAGCTGGGGTTTTTATAGCCGGGGGAGGGCGGTGGGTCAGTTGTGATCGAGTTGGATTCTTCTGGGACCGGAATTCGGGCTGCGGGACGGGTTTTCCGATCGGTTAAGATCGCGCGCGCTCGGGGAAAAGTCCGGGGTCGCGGGGTTACGGATGACAGGCGGGTCCCACCCGTCTGTGAGAGGCAGCGCGGCGCGCGCGGGGGCGGGCTGGCGTGGGGAAGCTGGGCCGGCTGGTGGGTTTCGGCCCACTGGCCGGTTTTTTTCCCGTTTCTCTTTTTCTTTTTCCATTTCTTTTCTGTTTTGAGTATAATTTGAATTCCAGTTTGAATTTGAATTTTTGCAAAACATGCAACACGTCCAAAAATTTTTAAATTCCCCTCTGAACATGGTTTAGTGTTTTGAATCAAAATTTTGGGGTGTTACAACATGACCAGGTACTCATAAAGTCCGTACCTCGTCGAGAAAACCGTCTTCGGAATATCCTCAGCCCGTAATCTTAATCAGATGGTACCCGGATCTTAAGTCCATCTTGGAAAGATCTTTGCTTCGACCAACTGATCAAACAACATGTCGATCCGTGGCAACGGGTACTTATTCTTGATGGTTACGGCGTTTAATGGACGATAGTCCACGCAATGCCGCAACGTCTCATCCTTCTTCTTCACGAATAATGCCAAACAGCCCCATGGCGAGGAGCTCGGCCTAATAAAACCCTTTTCCAGCAGGTCCGTTAGTTGGGTCTTCAGTTCAGCCAATTCCTTGGGCGCCATCTTGTACGGCCTTCGGGATATCGGCATGTTTCCCGGTGCAAGTTCAATCTTGAACTCCACCTCTCTATCGGGCGGCATCCCCGGTAAATCATCCGGGAACACGTCTGGGAACTCTTGGACCACTGGAATATCTTCCAATCTGATGGTTGTGGATTGATAAATACTTGGAAGTTTTATTTCTGGGCTGTCCAGAAATAAGGAATGAGATTCGTGCACCACTGAGTTCAAGTGCACAATTCGGAGGACGGTGTCTAAAATAGTGCCGTGGCGGGTTAACCACGACATCCCTAAGATGACATCGACCTTTTGTCCCTCTAAAATTATGAGAGACGTAAGGTAGACTCTACCCTCTAAGCATAATGGTGCCTTTGGAACCATCATGCTTGCTGAAATTTTCCCACCCGGTGAACAAATCACACAATGACTGTCGGTGGGTAGTATTTGCAAGCTATATTTATTAATGAAAGCTTGGGTAATGAAGCTATGCGTGGCGCCTGAATCAAACAATACTATGGCGGGATGCTGGTGGAGGTGGAACATACCCGCAAGGATTGGCTCACCCTCCGGCACGTCCTCTATGGCAAGCTGGTGGACAGTGCCGGGCCTAGGGTTTGCCGACCGCGCGTTAGTAGTATTCCGGGGCTGATTCCTCCCCGGAATTTGTGGTGCAACTCCGCCGCCTTGCCTTTCCGGACAACTGCTGGTGAAGTGTCCTGGGTGACCATATTTGTAGCACGTGACCGCTGCTTGTCTGGTGCTTGGGGGATGAAAGTCCGGCATGCGCTGCTGAGGTGCATACGCACGCGGCATCGCCCGCTGCTGCTGTTATTGTTGCAGAGGTGGTGCTGGCAGTGCCGGCCTGAATGCCGGTGAAGAGTACGGCCGACTGCGGAACGGCATCAACCTCTGTGGTGGCTGCCAGCGTGGACCTGATGGTGGGCGATTCACCAACCAAAATTTCTGAGAAGAACCGCCTCCTTCTCCGCTGCTTTGCGGCACGCTTCGATTTCTCTCCGCCGCCGCTAACTCCTTACCGGAGTCCTCCTGGACAATCGCATCATCAATGACGTCGTTGAGGCTGCCGCGATTGAACATCGCCAGCTTGTCCTTCAGGAGTGGGTTAAGCCCCTGGTAAAAGTGGTCTCGCCTCTTCTCATCAGTATCAGCGTAATATGACGCATAGAGCGCGAGATCGTTGAATGCCCTGGAGTATTCCAGCGCGTTCCGGCTCCCTTGCTGCAGGTGTAGGAATTCCTGCGTCTTCCTCTCCATCAGACCTGGCGGTATGTGATAGGCCCTGAAGGCCGTCCGGAACTCCGCCCAGGTCATAACTCGGTCGGTGGGCTGTGAAGCACAGAAGTTTGCCCACCACGCGCTCGCGGATCCCTGGAGCTGTTGGACCGCGAACTGAGTCTTGCGCTGCTCACTTAGTTGGAGCAGCCCGAACTTCATCTCTATCGCACGGAGCCAGTTGTCCGCGTCGAGAGGTTCATCCGCCCTTGAGAATACCGGGGGATGCGTCGCTAGGAAGTCAGAGTAGGAGCTCTGTTGATGCTCCTCACGGTCTTGACGTCTCTCTGTGCGAGACGTATTGGCGATGAGAGTTTGCAGCAACTCCGTGTGCTGCTGATGAGAACCCGCCATTGCCGCGACGATGTCGGCCAATGTAACCGTTGGCGGTGGCGGTGTTTGCTGTTGCTGTTGCTGCTGCTGTCCCGAGGAGTCCTCAGGAGGCTGTTGGGAGGTCTCTCCCCCTTGACTAGAACCCCAAATGTCCGGGTTGGCACGGGTACGAGTCATTCTGAAATTCAAACAGCAGCGATCAGTACATGTCATACTTAAAATTCCATATGCAACAGTAGGTATTGAAGTGACGCATGAATAATTAGCACAACATTCACATATATTGATAAATCATAAACTTTATACAAGATACATTATTCTCGGTCTCCGAGAAGTCGTGCTCATGTCGTCACTATCTATACATATGCTACTGCCTACACGATATGTCACCGATTACAAAAGTTGGGTTATACTACTCTAGCTGCCCTTCTTGGCAACCGTAACCCCCTACTCGGAGTAGAACTCGACCTCCTGCGGGTCGTCCTCCTCCGGTACCTCTGCTGGTGGCTCCGGATCTACCACCTCTTCTCCCATCTCGGGCTCTCCCATAGCCGGAAGACCCAAGACCACCGGTATGCCCAATACCGGAGGTACGAGGTCCTGCAATGCATGCACCTCGTCCATGGCTTGGTTCTAGTCTTCTTCCCAGCCTTGCCCTTCCTCAATAGCGTCGTCCCGCTCTTGAGTAAGGTCCTCATTCTGCTGGGTTAGAGTCTGCACCAACTCTTATAATGCCGCGATGTCGACACGGCTTTTCTTCTTCGCCTTCTTCAGACGATGCAACTGATTATGCTGTTCGTTCAGTCGCTTGATCATCGGAAGGAGCACATTGTGGAGTGCGCTGTGAGCACTCTCGAAATGGTCTCCACGGCTCATGCTCTCTTTGAGCTTTGCGGCGAGATGCTCCTTATGAACAGCTTGGCTGTCCATCACGGCCTTTACCGCCCTCATCTGGAGACTGAGGTTTGCCTCTGCGGGGTTGTACGTTGGGCAACCCGGGTCTGTTGCCTCCCGGTACCTCCCTTCCCACACATGATGAGCCCGTCCCTCCACCGGAACGAGCGCGTATGGAGTGCCCTCCGTCGCTCTCACGTGTAGCTGGCAGAAACTGTCAGGTCCCCAGTCCCGGTCACGGGGACGGGGCACCTCGCCCGGGAATCGCATTGGGTGGTGCCGTGGCGATGCGGCACCCAACAGCACACACAATAAAACATCATATTACATAAACCAAGCGGAAGCTTACAAAGTGTAAGATTTACAAATATTTCTCAAAATACTCTACAGCGGAAAACTAACACAACTCACGTCTCATATCTGTGCTAAGCAACAGAGAAGACATCCAGCCCGCGGACCCTTCTCACTAGCATCACGATGACAACAGCAGCGGCAAGGGTTTCCATGAGTTTACCACTCGGAGAGTTCCGAGTCTCATCGGACAACTGTACTCAGTAGCATAGTGTTATTACCTGCAAAACAACTTGTATAGTATCTGTGAGCATAACACTCAGCAAGACTTAACCGTCGGCCCTAAGCATGAAACTCTACATGATGGTAAAAACTTGACATAGGATAGTACATTGCATATGAACTCGCCTAAAAATGGGTCCTTACTTTCAAATGTTATTAGCAGCAAATTAAGCATAACCTTGGGCACCTCACATAGGGAGTCCACAATCAAACAAGAAACGCTTTCTCCCGATGTAACTTGCTCATGGTGGGAATGAATCGAATTTGCACTAACCTATTCACAAATCATAACATTACATTACTAGTATTAACTTCAAAACAATGATAATTAAATCTTATCTCAGTGCAAGTTACCTCTACGTCACGACACAGTGAACAAGCGGTACTCATAACCGCGAGGGACGGCGAATCGACTCGTTATACACCTGCAGGGAAACCCAAAGAGCACGTCACGTACGCCCACCCGTGGAGCTGCACAGCACGCTCACTCGATGTCGTACGGGACAACCTTTCACCCAACAGCCCAAACGTCGAACCGGTCGCACCGAAACGGACAGGAGGTTCCCCACACGGAGCATCTCTCTATGCCCGTTGGCAGATTTCCACCTTGCTGCCCTCAACCTACACCTATAAATCGGTGTGCTATGCCTCGATGCCCGGAGGTTTAGGCTACATCGGTTTATCGGTGCCCATATATCCGATATGCCTTCGGTACGTTCAATACTTGTTCAGCAGGGTCGCACACGGATCGGTCCTCAATCGACACAGACAGGGCTGCGCACACAAGACTTCCTCTTGCTGCACCCTAGCCCCTGCCTAGTCTCATTTTCATTACTAAAGTGATCTCACATCACTCAACTAAACCCGTGTGTCCGAAGCCTAAACTCGCGAGTAGATTCCAACTACTCGACTTGTACCGAAGTCCTATGACTCATTAAGCATAGCCTGTCTACTCGAGGTCTTAGACACTACCCTCACTCCTTTAGGAACCTTTGGTTATGCAAGTGGGGTTTCATCCATCCTATACCTAGTGCACATACATACTTCACCCGAAATATGTGAACAAAGAAAAACTTGATAAAAGAGTTAATGCAAACCGGGGCTTGCCTGTTTTGCAGGGTCTGATAGTATATAGTTCAGTTAGATTCTTGTCTCCCTCGAGGCTTGATCAACTGGTCCACTTCAATGGAACCACTCCGTCGAACTCCTTCATTGGTTGCCTCCGTCGTAAGTCCTATTGATATGTATATGCATCTGTTCTTATTATGCAATTTAAAGAAGTGAAGACTCAATTTGTTAATAACAGGGGACTGTGTGGGATTACTAAAAATGAAGTTCTTGTCCCTGTTGTGCATAGGAACTAGAGGAAGAACCACATGTCCATAAGAATTTCCATTAACATGTTTTATGGTTCCTAATGGACATGTGACATGAGTTGAAATGGGTTGAAAGGAACTAAAGGTCCTGATCTCCAATGACTTCAAAATTCTTACCTGAAGTCATACATTACACAGAGACTTATCTTGCCAAATTTCAGCTAATGTGAGTGGAAATTGTGTCTTCCATAATTCCCACTATAATTCTCTATGTGTTGCTCATATACAAAAGCATGGAGAACAAGAACAGGTAGATCTAAAGTTCAATTTGAGCTGAAACTCTACAGGTGAGTTCCTGGTCACATGAAAGTACTTTGGTACAAAATTCAGACTTTATACTTGAGTAGTTCTCCCAGAATAATTTTTTGAAGCAGTTATGCTACCCAGAATAATTCTGAAGCAATGTGCATTTTCATGCCAAAACAACTGAACTATCATTCCAAGTATGGCTCATAGCGCATGTCTGAATTTTCCTATGATTTTTGGAACTAAGGATTTCCCAGAACTGATTTTTACAAAGGAAAACCATTTTCTGGAAAAGTTTCTGGATAATTTTGAGTGCAGCAGCTCGTACTCTGGAAATTCCTACACAACTCAACTTCAATTGAGCTGAAACTTTGCTGAAAGTCCAATAATATCCTAAAGAATATTCTGGCAAAAATTGAGCATTTTTGGATAAACCAAACTCTCTCAATAATTCTTTTACAGAACAATTAAAAGAATTATCCAGAATTTAATATTGAATTTCATACAAATTGGGGTTCCTGTTTGCATAGACCTTTGCAAAAGGAATCCAACCCAATTTGAATCACCTAATTTGGAGTTTCCTACACAAAGTTATGAATTTTCAAAGTTGGAGCTGAAACTGGAATTGTTTTGCTATTGGAAAAGGACTTGGGCCCACGTTTTAAATTGCAGCCAGTGAGATTCCAGCGACACCGGGCCACACCATTTTGGTGCGCAGCCACACGGGATCACCGAGCCACAACCAATCAGTTTTTAAACTCTCGGTCGCTGACACGTGGGACCCGCCGGGTCATCTTCTTCCTCGGGTCACTTTCCCGCTCCCGTGCGGTCCCGACGTCGGGCCTTCGCCGGAGCTCACCGGGCCGGTGTTTCCAGCCATCTCCCGGCCGGAGACTCGCCGCCCGGGGGTTTTCAGGGTCGGGGAGTACGTTGGAGGGGTTGGCATGGGTGATAGACCACCGGAAATGTGTCGGCGACGTGCGGCCATCTCGGGAGAGGTCTGGCGCCGTCGACCGGTGATCCTAGCCCGCCAAACTTTCAAGGAATTGGCTCTACAGCATCCTTGGATGCTAGGGAAGCTCGGCATAGCCTTGGAATTGTTCGGCAACAGCGGCAAATCGGTCTTCACCGTGCACCCGAGACACCTTCCATGTTTGAGCTCGGAAAACATAGAATCTGTGTGGTCTACAAGCGTTTCCAAGCTAGGGTTGTGAAGAACAATTGTTCGCCGACTAGTTTCGGTCCTTTGTGCAAGATTTGGAGAACTAAGAGTGAAGTTTGACATCGAATTTGAGAGTTCCTTACCGGAAGTTCGGTTTATGGCTGCCGGAGATCTTTTCTCGAATTCGTGCTCTGTCGTCCACGTCATGGCCTCTGCTTCAGAGGTGACCATCACCGAGGAACAGCGCATCCGAAAGTGTTCTTGCTCGGGCACGAGAAGCTCTCTGTGGAGCTGTCCACGGGAGACCGATTGCCGGCTTGTGTTAGGTTGCCGCGCGAAAAGCTGTGTTCTCAGTGCAGAGCGGTTCGGCTGTCCCGATGGCGAGTGGAGAAGGTAGGGGATGACCCCTCAGTGCTGCGGTGCAGCTCGGGGAGCTCGGTGGCCCGAGTTTGGCCGTCTCCCGAAGAAAACCAAAGTGGCGGCGCCGGAGGGGGGGGCTCTGTTCTGTGTGGGAGGGAGAAGGCATCGGTGTCCGGTTTGTGAGCAACGAGAGCCACGTTGGGAGCTGCTGATCACGTTGAGCAAGCCACGGAGAAGCTCCCGCTGCTGAAGAGGTGTCCCGATCACCCATCGGTGTCGCCCGGAGCTCACTCGGCTTGGTTGCTTCGGGCGGTTTACGAGCGAGGGAACCAGCACTCGGTTGGCTCGGCTGTGGTCGAGTGGATCGCACCGAGCGAGAGAGGAACAGCGAAGCTGGTTGCCAGCGCGAAGAGGAAACGGGGCGTGGCTTCGGGGCTGCATGCGGTGGCGCGCCAGAGAGGAGTCCCGATTGATTCGTTTCTGAACCGAGGACCCGGTTGCTCAGTGTACACAGACAGAGGTGACTTAGGGGGTAAGTTACACTTTTTGCCCAATGACATGTTGGCCCCACTGTCCCCCTTATCCCCTCAATTTTTCTCAAAATTGGAGAATGACTCCCTTCAATAGTGGGAAAGTTTGAACCCGGTCTGAATTTGAAGGTTTGGACAAGTTTCATCCAATTTCACATTTGAATTTGAATTCCTATGCAATTTAAAGTCCATTTAACAAATGGGTAGCAAATCATTTCAAGAATTCATGAAACTTTGTGTACCCACTTATTTAGACCCAAGGAATCCAATTATGAAATCTGCATTTGGTTTTGGCTGCTGCAAATGAGGTTTTTGTGCACAACAGTTTGCCTTCCTATTTGTTGCCCTCATTTGCAATTTGAATTGAATAATTTGAGTTCCCACTCTGAATTTCCTTCAACCTAGCATATGAGAGCTTACACATGAGTTTTACTTAACTTTGTCCCACAAACACCCTCTTGATCATAGCCTAGAGTGGTGGGACACTCATGTGTGTCATCACATGTGGAAAAATTTAAACAAGTCCCAATTTTTACAAACTTGAACCAGAGGGTGTTCCCACTTCAGTTCCTTTGTATTCAAAATTTTGGGACCTTTACATTCCTCCCCCCTTAAAAGAATCTCGTCCCGAGATTCCAGAAGAAGAACGAGACAGGAGAGATGATGCCAAGTGGTATGATGATAAAAATTCCGGATAGTTCATGTGAAGGTAATCTTTGCTCTCCACGTTGTGCCTTCCATGGTAGGATTACTCCACCGCACTTGATACGCTTAATATCTGATTCCAGGTGTTCCGGATTCTTTTCATCGATAGTCTGAACCGTCCCTCGTGGGGGCACGATCCGGCTCCAACTAGTCGTCCTCTTTAGTGTGGACAGCAACGAAAGACTTGAGGCATTTCCGCAGCCGTGACACCTGACTATGTCATGGACACCCGCAATACATGCCGGTAGTTCCAGCCGGTAGTCTACGGGTCCGTACTCCTTTGTGGTAGCCATTGGATCTAAAGCTTGGGGAGCAAAACCTCCCCTTTACATCGAACCGGTGAATGCCTCTCATCGGAGACACACGACGATACACGCGTTTCCCCGACGTCGAAATGCAACGGTCTATGCCTTCGATCCTCTTAGCTTTTCTGTCGGGATTATTCAGCCTTCAAGTTCACTTCTGTTGTCCAAACTCGATCATCTGCTTCGTTGACTAATCAACCACGAACAGTACCCTTCCGCCGTACTCACACCACTTCAGCGGTGTGCAACACTTCTGGTCGTAGAGCATCATCTTACGAGGTACAACTATACAGTCTTTAAACCATAGAGTACCCTCATTGTCCTTTATGGTGACGGCATTGGGCGAACGATAATCACACTTAATCTTAGTGTCTCATCGTTCTGCTTAACGAACAGCGCAGAGCAATCCTAAGGTGATGAGCTTGGTCAGATAAAACCATTGCTCACGAATTCCCTTAGTTGCTCCTTCTATTTCGCCAGTCCATCGGGTGCCATCATATACGGCTTCTGTGAAATCGATGTTGTTTCCGGTGCCAGTTCAATCTTGGACTTGATGTCCCATTGGCCAGCGTGACCGGTACTCATCGAAAACACATCGGATATCCACATACCACCGGAATATCCTCGGGTTTAGTCACTTCCGTGTGAGAGGCTTAACTAACCCTCCTTGCTGTAAAGAACAGACTGGCTGTCCTAACCCAGATTTTAATCCGTTTACTAGCATTTCCATAACTCAAGTTGAATACCAAAGTTAAAGTTAACTTCAGTATCCTTCCAACGAGTACTCTTATGCCCATAGATCATCTCTGGATCAATAGCTATGACTGTTCAAAGTTGACAGAATTTTCTGGATAAAATTTGCCAACATCTCCTTTGTATGTGGCTGTTTTCATCACAGTTTTACATACAAATGAAGTACAATTCTGAACACACTATGAACTAAAAAAATGGTTGCAAATTTCCTAATCTTTCCAACGAGAAATTTTTTTAAAACTGTGACGGCTAATTTATAGCGACATCCAGAGAAGTTTGCAGCTGCTCTGTTTTCTGAACAGTTTGCATTCATCTGGACCTTCAACCACGTTGGTGTCGGATTTGGCTCTGGAGTTCTACAAAAAAGTTGTAGAGCACTTAATAAACATTCCAGATCTGTATCAAACACCTCCATTGGGTCAAGCTAATCAGAGTTACGCTCTGTTAAAGCCCAGAAAAATTTCTGTCTGAACAGAGCACTCTGTCTTTGAGATCAAAAGAAGCCTAACCAGTCCCTTCTTTGAAACATAGTTCAAATGAAGAGCTCAATAACTAATATGTGCTTTATCACACCCATTTTTAGTTTGGAAATTAGTCATGAATGATTTCTTCATAGGTAAGAATACTATCCAGTGTAGTACGGTGACGATGCACCGTAAGACATATGACGGTACTACGTTGTCTCACCAAAGAAAAACCTAACCGGATTACACCGGCATATACGTATCATTAGGTGGCACTAAAACGGTCACTCGCAAATGTTTTCTACACGCACTAATGTTTTCGTGGTTAGTTCCTGCATAGACCACACTCAATCATCAGGCCCGGCTGCACACCGAACCCGGTATCCATACAGTTCGTACACCCGGCCGTCATCACTCGCCCAGGTGTTCTCAAGCTAAACACGCCATGAGCTACGTGTTCACGTTACTGACCACGTGACGGGGTCTCCCATACTTGCCCAAAGCATGCTAGGGAAGAGCGTTGCTCGAATACCCCCAAACGACATGAAGAGTCGTAGAGGATACTAAAGCGGGTCGGGTTACCTGCCACACGTGGGGCTCCACCCTTCAACTTGTGCGCACTGGTGGACAGCGCATACGTGCACCCCCCAAGACATAGACGTCCCGAGATGCACGATTTTACGACATAACAATTAGGTTAGCTTGCCACCTTCATAATATGCTAATAGCAGTCCTTATGTGGGCTTAGTACCGTTATCTCACCGTATCCTAGGCTTTTGTCGTAATATGATCCTTATTCTGTGTGCTATTACCAATGCGGCTCTGATACCACGCTATCAGGTCCCCAGTCCCGGTCACGGGGACGGGGCACCTCGCCCGGGAATCGCATTGGGTGGGGCCGTGCGATGCGGCACCCAACAGCACACACAATAAAACATCATATTACATAAACCAAGCAGAAGCTTACAAAGTGCAAGTTTTACAAATATTTCTCAAAATACTCTAGCGGAAAACTAACACAACTCACGTCTCATATCTGTGCTAAGCAACAGAGAAGACATCCAGCCCGCGGACCCTTCTCACTAGCATCACGATGACAACAGCAGCGGCAAGGGTTTCCATGAGTTTACCACTCGGAGAGTTCAGAGTCTCATCGGACAACCGTACTCAGTAGCACAGTGTTATTACCTGCAAAACAACTTGTATAGTATCCGTGAGCATAATGCTCAGCAAGACTTAACCGTCGGCCCTAAGCATGAAACTCTACATGATGGTAAAAACTTAACATAGGATAGTACATTGCATATGAACTCGCCTAAAAATGGGTCCTTACTTTCAAATGTTATTAGCAGCAAATTAAGCATAACCTTGGGCACCTCACGTCGGGAGTCCACAATAAAACAAGAAATGATTTCTCCCGATGTAACTTGCTCATGGTGGGAATGAATCGAATTTGCACTAACCTATTCACAAATCATAACATTACGTTACTATTATTAACTTCAAAACAATGATAATTAATTCTTATCTCAGTGCAAGTTACCTCTACGTCACGACGCAGTGAACAAGCGGTACTCATAACCGCGAGGGACGGCGAACCGACTCGTTATACCCCTGCAGGGAAACCCAAAGAGCACATCACGTACGCCCACCCGTTGAGGTGCACAGCACGCTCAATCGATGTCGTACGGGACAACCTTTCACCCAACAGCCCAAACGTCAAACCGGTCGCACCGAAATGAACAGGAGGTTCCCCACACGGAGCATCTCTCTATGCCCGTTGGCAGATTTCCACCTTGCTGCCCTCAACCTACACCTATAAATTGGTGTGCTATGCCTCGACGCCCGGAGCTTTAGGCTACATCGGTTTATCGGGGCCCATATATCCGATATGCCTTCGGTACGTTCAATACTTGTTCAGTAGGGCCGCACACGAATCGGTCCTCAATCGACACGGACAGGGCTGCACACACAAGACTTCCTCTTGCTGCGCCCTAGCCCCTGCCTAGTCTCATTTTCATTACTAAAGTGATCTCACATCACTCAACCGAACCCGTGTGTCCCAAGCCTAAACTCGCGAGTAGATTCCAACTACTCGACTTGTACTGAAGACCTATGACTCATTAAGCATAGCCTGTCTACTCGAGGTCTTAGACACTACCCTCACTCCTTTAGGAACCTTTGGTTATGCAAGTGGGGTTTCATCCATCCTATACCTAGTGCACATACATACTTCACCCGAAATATGTGAACAAAGGAAAACTTGATAAAGGAGTTAATGCAAACCGGGGCTTGCCTGTTTTGCAGGTTCTGATAGTATATAGTTCAGTTAGATTCTTGTCTCCCTTGAGGCTTGATCAACTGGTCCACTTCAATGGAACCACTCCGTCGAACTCCTTCATTGGTTGTCTCCGTCGTAAGTCCTATTGATATGTATATGCATCTGTTCTTATTATGCAATTTAAAGAAGTGAAGACTCAATTTGTTAATAACAGGGAACTGTGTGGGATTACTAAAAATGAAGTTCTTGTCCCTGTTGTGCAGAGGAACTAGAGGAAGAACCACAAGTCCATAAGAATTTCCATTAACATGTTTTATGGTTCCTAATGGACATGTGACATGAGTTGAAATGGGTTGAAAGGAACTAAAGGTACTGATCTCCAATGACTTCAAAATTCTTACCTGAAGTCATACATTACACAGAGACTTATCTTGCCAAATTTCAGCTAATGTGAGTGGAAATTGTGTCTTCCATAATTCCCACTATAATTCTCTATGTGTTGCTCATATACATAAGCATGGAGAACAAGAACAGGTAGATCTAAAGTTCAATTTGAGCTGAAACTTTACAGGTGAATTCCTGGTCACATGAAAGTACTTTGGTACAAAATTCAGACTTTATACTTCAGTTGTTCTCCCAGAATAATTTTTTGAAGCAGTTATGCTACCCGGAATTAATTCTGAAGCAATGTGCATTTTCATGCCCAAACAACTGAACTATCATTCCAGGTATGGCTCATAGCGCATGGCTGAATTTTCCTATGATTTTTGGAACTAAGGATTTCCCAGAACTGATTTTTACAAAGGAAAACCATTTTCTGGAAAAGTTTCTGGATAATTTTGAGTGCAGCAGCTCGTACTCTGGAAATTCCTACTCAACTCAAATTCAATTGAGCTGAAACTTTGCTGAAAGTCCAATAATATCCTAAAAAATATTCTGGCAAAAATTGATGATTTTTGGATAAACCAAACTCTCTCAATAATTCTTTTACAGAAAATTTAAAAGAATTATCCAGAATTTAATATTGAATTTCATACAAATTGGGGTTCCTGTTTGGATAGGCCTTTGCAAAAGGAATCCAACCCAATTTTGAATCACCTAATTTGGAGTTTCCTACATAGAGTTATGAATTTTCAAAGTTGGAGCTGAAACTGGAATTGTTTTGCTATTGGAAAAGGACTTGGGCCCACATTTTAAATTGCAGCTAGTGAGATTCCAGCCACACCGGGCCACACCATTTTGGCGCGCAGCCACACGGGATCACCGAGCCACAACCGATCAGTTTTTAAACTCTCGGTCGCTGACACGTGGGACCCGCCGGGTCATCTTCTTCCTCGGGTCACTTTCCCGCTCCCGCGCGGTCCCGACGCCGGGCCTTCGCCGGAGCTCACCGGGCCGGTGTTTCCGGCCATCTCCCGGCCGGAGACTCGCCGCTCGGGGGTTTTCAGGGTCGGGGAGTACGTTGGCGGGGTTGCCGTGGGTGATAGACCACCGGAAATGTGTCGGCGACGTGCGGCCATCTCGGGAGAGGTCCGGCGCCGTCGACCGGTGATCCTAGCCCGCCAAACTTTCGAGGAATTGGCTCTACAGCATCCTTGGATGCTAGGGAATCTCGGCATAGCCTTGGAATTGCTTGGCAACAGCGGCAAATCGGTCTTCACCGTGCACCCGAGACACCTTCCATGTTTGAGCTCGGAAAACTTAGAATCTGTGCGGTCTACAAGCGTTTCCAAGCTAGGGTTGTGAAGAACAATTGTTCGCCAACTAGTTTCGGTCCTTTGTGCAAGATTTGGAGAACTAAGAGTGAAGATTGAGATCGAATTTGAGGGTTCCTTAGCGGAAGGTCGGTTTATGGCCGCCGGAGATCTTTTCTCAAATTCGTGCTCTGTCGTCCACATCATGACCTGTGCTTCGGAGGTGAGCATCACCGAGTAACAGCGCATCCGAAAGTGTTCTTGCTCGGGCACGAGAAGCTCTCTGTGGAGCTGTCCACGGGAGACCGATTGCCGGCTTGTGTTAGGTTGCCGCGCGAAAAGCTGTGTTCTCAGTGCAGAGCGGTTCGGCTGTCCCGATGGCGAGTGGAGAAGGTAGGGGATGACCCCTCAGCGCTGCGGTGCAGCTCGGGGAGTTCGGTGGCCCGAGTTTGGCCGTCTCCTGAAGAAAACCAAAGTGGCGGCGCCGGAGGGGGGCTCTGTTCTGTGTGGGAGGGAGAAGGCATCGGTGTCCGGTTTGTAAGCAACGAGAGCCACGTTGGGAGCTGCTGATCACGTTGAGCAAGCCACGGAGAAGCTCCCGCTGCTGAAGAGGTGTCCCGATCACCCCTCGGTGTCGCCCGGAGCTCACTCGGCTTGGTTGCTTCGGGCGGTTTACGAGCGACGGAACCAGCACCCAGTCGGCTCGCCTGTGGTCGAGTGGATCGCACCGAGCGAGAGAGGAACAGCGAAGCTAGTTGCCAGCACGAAGAGCAAACGGGGCGTGCCTTCGGGGCTGCATGCGGTGGTGCGCTGGAGAGGAGTCCCGATTGATTCGTTTCTGAACCGAGGACCCGGTTGCTCAGTGTACACAGACAGAGGTGACTTAGGGTGTAAGTTACACTTTTTGCCCACTGTCCCCCTTATCCCCTCAATTTTTCTCAAAATTGGAGAATGACTCCCTTCAATATTGGGAAAGTTTGAACCCGGTCTGAATTTGAAGGTTTGGACAAGTTTCATCCAATTTCACATTTAAATTTGAATTCCTATGCAATTTAAAGTCCATTTAACAAATGGGTAGCAAATCATTTCAAGAATTCATGAAACTTTGTCTACCCACTTATTTAGACCCAAGGAATCCAATTATGAAATCTGCTTTTGGTTTTGACTGCTGCAAATGAGGTTTTTGTGCACAACAGTTTGCCTTCCTATTTGTTGCCCTCATTTGCAATTTGAATTGAATAATTTGAGTTCCCACTCTGAATTTCCTTCAACCTAGCATATGAGAGCTTACACATGAGTTTTACTTAACTTTGTCCCACAAACACCCTCTTGATCATAGCCTAGAGTGGTGGGACACTCATGTGTGTCATCACATGTGGAAAAATTTAAACAAGTCCCAATTTTTACAAACTTGAACCAAAGGGTGTTCCCACTTCAGTTCATTTGTATTCAAAATTTTGGGACCTTTACAGAAACGTGACATGGTGTCACGTGCTGCCATTTGCCACATCCCCTCCGGTTGTCTACCTCTCACCATGACGGTGAACGGCGCCCAACCGGATGGCGTAGGTCCTGCAGGGACTTCGACATGGATTGTCCACGTCTTGTTCCCCTCCTCACCTTCTTCCTTGGCGAAGTACTGTGGCATTTGGTTGTACCCAAAATATTGAAGCATCTGCCTCAATGCTTCCGGATAGCCGCTGTGGTGAGAACAGTGAGATTCCACCCACCCGTTCTCGAACTGTTTATCAGCTGTCATCTGTAAAAATATATTTGAGAAATGTCAAATATTTATTTAAACAGTAAACCATTGAGTTATAACATAAAACATGTCATTGAACCCATAAAACCTGGAAATATAGTACAAATTTAAACAATTTGACTACTGATCTGCTGTCCAACATGACAGCCCTGACCAGTTTCCATCCCAACCTGATTTAGGCCATGCTAAAGTCAAAACCAATTCTGGAGCTCAACATCAAAGTTAAATCTAACTTTAATAGCTTTCCAGAATATATTTGCTTGGCCTAAGATCTGTCCTGGTTCAAGAGTTACAAGATGTCAAAGTTAACAGAATTTCTGGAGAACATTGGACAGCACCTCCCTGCTTTAGGTACTGATTTGATCCAAGAATTCCAGTTAATTCTGCTCCAACTCTGACAAAACTTTCTGTTACAAAGTTGTAACTCATCTCATAAGATTTCCAGAACTACCTCATTTTCTATTTTTAGATTTTTATGCAGGAAGTTATGCTCAATTTACAAAGAGTTTACAGAGAGTCTTTGCTCTGCCCTGTTTTCTGGACAGTTTCAACTCTACTGCATTCTTCGATTGGTTAAGGGATGAAACACCTCTGGACCTCAACAGAATAGTTGTAAAGCTCTTCCAAAGCTTTCCAGAAATGTGTCATATGACCCCAACCTCGAAGTATCTCAATCTATAATCTCTGATTAACTTCAGCCTTAATTCAGCTGAAAACAGAGTGCTCTGTCCTTAATATCCTATAAGTTGAAAACTTGTTTACTTTGAATATCCTGATCAAGGGAAGGAGTTACATCAAGTTTACTACTTTGGATCAAAACCTTCAAGTTTTACAATGAAGTTGTTCATTTGGTGGGGTGTGACGTCGATGCGTGACCAGATTATGTGGGTACTACGTCCTCACAAAGAAAGACCTATACCGGACTTAGCCGGCTTCGTTAGTTCAGTGGCACTAAGTGTCTCTCGCACACGGATGCTACACGTCTACCGTTTCATGGTTAGACTACCTGCAGATAACTCACACAATCGTCAGACTCGGCTGCACACCGAGCCCGGTATCCATACAGTTTGTACACCCGGCCGTCATCACTCGCCCAGATGTTCTCAAGCCAAACACGCCTTGAGCTACGTGTTCACGTTTCCGACCACGTGACGGGGTCTCCCAAATTGCACCACGCACTCCAGGGACAGACGTTGCTCGAATACCCCAAATGACATGAAGAATCATAGAGGATATCAAAGCGAGTCAGGTTACCTGCCACCCATGGGGCTCCACCCTTCAGCTTGTGCGCACTGGTGGACAGCGCTTACGTGCACCCCCCAAGACATACACGTCCCGAGATGCACGATTTTCCGACATAATCAAATAGGTTTATGCCACTTTCTATACGCTAATAACATCCCTATACCGGCTACTAACTCGTTTCTCACTGGATTTTTGAAAAAGATGACCTTTGTAGTGTGTTAAACCTCAAGCGAGCTCTGATACCAACGCTGACACGACCCCACGGTCTTGTCGAGCCAGGATCACGCTGAGGGGTGCTGCGTTGCACAGCACCGAATAACACACAGCAAAGGTACAAAGCGGAAGCAAAAATTTTATTACATAAACTGGTTTATGAACATTTTTACATCAAAATATGTCCAGTCTACACTCACGGGCGTAGACTACGCATCAAGTTCACGGTCAGCCCGTGAACGTGTCCTTGCTAGCACGCACGCACACTAACACGGCGGCGTGCACGACTCCCACTCGACGGGGTTCCCCTCCTGGGGTTCCACCCCCTTGATGTGGACATCACTACTGCAGATATACACAACACTCACATGGTAGACATGCAAGGTCCAATTACTAGAGCTCGAGCACGACAATTGAATTTAGAGGTGAGCTCGTTCCTGAACAATTCTTTATATGTGAATTTCGAGAGTATGTTGCTACCTAATGGATTAATTATGATTGGGAACCATGGAGAGGACATGGAGATACATGGAGAGGGGTTTGGAGGCGTTGAGGACCAGAAAATACACCAACAAGAAGTTAGAGACCGAGCCCAACTCAAACTCGAGTCCAACTCGGGCCCAGGAGCAGTCCACCTTAAAATGGATGCACAGGAGGCATACGGACTCCGTTTTTGACGTTCTACATATGCTTGGAAAGCTGAGAGGATAAACTTTCCAATGAAACTTCGAAACAATATAAAGTTTAGAGTCTGTCAGGGTGTTGCATTACCTACTTGGGCCATTGGGCCTTGTATCGAGTCCAAGTCCATTATGTACGTGTCTTAGGGTTAGGTCACGACCCCAGAACCCCCCTGGTCGTCCTCCACCTCATTTATACCTCCTAGCCGCTGTCACAAACAGCTGGTTTTTGCTTAGATTATTCTGTCAAGAACAGTTTCGCCGTTCATCGGTTTGTGAGACCCCAACTTGAGTGCTTCATATCTTTCAGCAATTTGGTTGCATTGTTTCTTGTTCTTGCTTGTGTTCTTTGATTCGCATGCAAGGATTAGCCTTCTTGGCGAGGTCAACCGTGCAATATCGGTTGATAACCTGAGGAGACGTGGTGCTGCAATTGCAGGGTTCAGAACGTGTTGTTCGGAAGCCGGATCAATTTGTGTCAAGTCTCCAACAAATCGAGAGTTATCAGAACCTTTCGGAAGATCGCGACCCCTGTACACATCACCCCTCCTCGGGAGTCCCTTCCTCATAGAACCCTGCAAAAGCTTCAAACACAAGCAGTGAGCATGAAGGCTCAGCAAGACTGACCCGTGTCTCCTAAACATGGAACTTCTACATGAGGGGTGATGGGTACATGAGGTAAAACAAGTTGCAAAGGACTCACCTAATTAGTGGAACCTTACTTTCAAGTTTTAGCAGCCGGTTGTGGAGAACCTTACGCTAAGACACATGAGAGAGCTGTAATCAAACAAGAAACGCATTTCTCTCATGTACTTTGCCCAAAGTTGATAGGAACGTTAGTTAGCTCTAAACTACAGCAAATCATTAACAATCAAGTCCATATTTCAATAAGCAACATTTAACATGTAACTAGCTTGTTCTTTCTATGTCACAGTACAGTGAACTAGTGGTACTCACTGACCGCGAGGGACGGCGATTTTAATCGATTTACACCTGCAGGGTTACCCGAACAACCCGTCACGTACGCCCGTACTCGATGTTGCCTACAGCAACCATCACGGACGCCGTACGCAACCACCTTTCACCCGTCAGCCAAATGTTGAACCGGTCCAATCGTCCCGAGCAAGAGGTCTCTGCACGTGCATCTCAGTGCCGCCAGCCGATTTACACCTCGAGCTCTCAACCTACCCTCTGAACGACCAGCTATGCCTCAACACCCAACTACCTGAGTTACATCGGTTTCCTGGTTCCCATATAACCGGTAGGTCTTCGGTACTGTTCTAGCTTGTTCAACAGGCCCGCACACGGCTCGGTCCTCAATCGACACAAGCGGAGCTACAGCACACAGGCCCCAAAGTCCTGCTGCCCTTACTCTCCGCTCGGTCTCATGTTTCTTGCCATGTGTATCATGTGCTATCTCGACCCGAGTCGAGTGCCTCTAGCCTATGCTCGCAAGTAGTTCCAACTACTCGACTTGTACCAAATCCTACCCTAACTTAGCTTTGCAGTAGCTAACGGGGTTTTGCAATCGTAAACCCAACCCATGGTTTTGTTGGCTATGCAATTGGGTTTCCAAACAAGACTCTAATGCAAGGAATAATGGTACTCAAGTAAGTGCTCAAAACAATAAAAATTTGTAAAAAGGTTAATGCAAACCGTAGTTTGCCTTGCTGCTCTTGGTCGTAGGCTAGCTGCTCCTCTGGAGTAACAAAGTCTAGGACTTCGGGTTCCTCCTCGACCTTAGCGACTACATGATATAAGAAGTACATGTATTAATTAAATGCATTTGAAGTGAGTTTTAAACTTGCGAACCTTCTAAGTCTCACTAGACAGACTCAATGACTCTGAAATTTTTATTGTGGCCTGGTTACCCTCTAAACAGAGACTTGGTCAAGTTTTAGTTGCAGCAAAGCTCATTTGAGCTCCCCACAAATAATTATGTCCTTGACCTTAATTGGAGCTCTTAGGGTATTCTAGCGGTTTTCTGAGGGGGCCCGATCCCGATCACGGGGCCGTGACGCCTTGCCCGAGGAATCGCATTGGGTGGTGCCGTGTTATGTGGCACCCAACAGCACACATATAAGGAACACAGTATTACATAAACCAAAGCGGAAGCTTACAACTGTTCTTTGTAAATAATTTACATAAAATAGCTACAGCAGAAGTCTATAAACAGCTCACGATGAATATCTAAGACGCACTCGAGAAGAGATCCAGCCCGCGGACTCCCCTCGCTAGCAACACGAAGACATGGCAGCGGCTAGGTTCTCCAAGGGTGACATGACTCGGAAGTTCCCGAGTCTCACCGGACAACCTTCTTTATAGCGTCGATGTTTACCTGCAAAACCACTTATATAGCAAGAGTGAGCATAAAGGCTCAGCAAGACTTAACCGTCTCTCCTAAGAAATGAAACTCTAGGTGAAAGTAACCTAAGACTTAAGCCTGTCATTTGCGAAAAGACTCGCCTACGAGTTCATCCTTAACTTTCCAATTTTAGCCATATTAATAATGACCTTGCGATCAGCAACATTGGAACTCCACAATCAAACAAGAAACGCTTCATTCCAATGTTACTTGCCCAAGGTAGAAAATAACTTTAGTTTACTCTATCTCTACTTCAAACATGGTTTTCATGCAACTTAACATAATCATAACAGCAATTATACTTTTTGCAACCTGTTTCCACACAAGTTGATTACTACGTCACAACATGGGAGCAAGCAGTACTCAATAACCGCGAGGGACGGTGATTCGAATCAAACACTACCCGGATAACTCGACACATACGCCCGCCTCTGAAGACCCATCTCTGGCGTCCTTCATTACGTCGTATGTGGCAACCTTTCTCAGGACACTAAACTGTAGAACCGGTCGCGCCGTCTCGGGCTCATAGGTCTAACGAGATGATGTGGTATTCCTCTACAATCCAGTGAACCTGGTACATCGGTTTCCTGGTTCCCATATATCAGTAAGCATCCGGTACACAACTCAATACTTGCTCCTGGACGCGGCATACGCATCGGTCCTTAACCGACACATGCAGAGGTACTCGACCAAGACCTCGTCTTGTTGCAGCCTAACCCCTCTGCCCTATCTCATCTTTAGAAATGTAAAGTTTAGTTTGCTTCCTATCCCAACCACACTTATGATATTCCGGACTATAGCTCGCGAGTAGATTCCAACCACTCGTCTTCTACCGGATGCCCTAATCTATTTAGCATGGCCTTTATTCTACAGCGATGACACAATTCTACCCTTGACTTCAGGGTTCATATTTGGTTATGCAAGTGGAGTATCACACATCCTTGACCTAATGCACATACAAACCTTGACCAATAGTAGTGAACAAAGGGAAAACTTTAAAAACAACTTAAGTGCAAACCGGGGCTTGCCTTGGTTTTGCAGGTGACTAAAGTCAGGTGATATGGGGTCAGTTGCTGATGTCTTGAAGTTCAACTTCTGCCCTTCTTGTTCCTTGATCCAAGTTCACCTTTTCCTTCACTCTTCCACGTTTAAACACTACACGTTATGAACATGCATACATGTTTAATTATAAAAGCTTTGCTAAAAAGTGCTAAAGACAAGTTTGAAACTGGAACTTTGTTTAAGAATTTAAAATGAAACTGGTGCTAGTGGTTTGGGTTTGTGTTTAAGCACTATCATCAAGTGATGAGTGGGGTTCCATCACTTGGGTGGGGATCAACTAATAATGGTTGGACAGGACATAATGATCCTTGGCTCCAATGGAGCTGGAAATTTTCTTGTGAGTTCCTTGTCACAAGAAAGTCCTCTGGACCAAAATTCAGAATGTTTCATTCAATAGGTCACCCAGAACAATTCCCTAAGCATTTAGGCATAAAGGAATTAATTCTGATTAAACTTGCACTTTCATGCAAATCTAAGTGAACCATAATTTCCTACATAGCTCAGAGAGTATGCTGAATTTTCCTAGGATTTTAGGAGCTAAGGAATGGATAGAACTGAAAAACTCTGAAAATGTTTCTGTATTCATGTGAATACAGAAACTTGAAATTGGAATTATCCTAACTAAATCAACTCCAAATGAGCTGAAACTTTTACAGGAGTCTCCTAATATCCTGAAGAATATCCTGGCAAAATTTGGGGAATTTTGAATGAACCAAACTCCCTCTAAATTTTTTTTTCTTAAAAGTTTTAAAGAATTTTCCAGAATTTTCTATTGGTTTTCATGCAAATTGGGTTGCATATTTGGATAGAGCATTTCATCCTGAATCCGACCCAATTTGAATCACTAAATTTGGATCTCTCTAGCAAAAGTTATGCAGATCCAAAGTTTGAACCAAATCTGGAATTCAAATTAATTCGGGAAAAGTTCAAACTCTGCCTGTGGGCCACAGGGCCACGTGTCGACCGCTGAAACACGAGCCACACGGGGCCACAGACCTTTTCCCGCGCCACCACACCGGATCCGGGGCCGCAGCGGATCGAAGATTTAAAATATCGCCGCCGACAGGTGGGACCGGCCGGTCGTCCTCAACCTCGGCCCGTCCTCCTTTTCCCGCGCCGCCCCCTCGCCGGAGACTCGTTGGAGCTCGCAGGAGTCGGCTTCCCGACCGTCACCCGGCCTGCTACTCGCCGCCTGGGGGTTTCCAGCCACGAGGAATTCAACGGTGCGGTGCATTCGGGCTGCCGGTGACCGGAAACCGGTCGGCGACGTGCGCACAACTCGGTGAGGCTTCGGCACCGTGGCCCGAGCACACTAGCCCGCCAAAAGCTCGGGAAATTTGCTCTACAGAACCAGTGAAGGTCAGGCAACCTCGGCATGGCCTCGAACTCGCTAGGGAATGGCGGCAAGTGGGGGTTCACCGTACGCCCGAGGGTCCCCGCCATGATCGCCGCCCGGAAACTTCAAAATGATCTGCTAATATGGGGTTTCAAGCCAGGATTGGGGAGGGGATCGGGTCGTCCTTGAGTCTAGGTCCTTTGAGCACAGTTTAGTGACCTAAAGACGAGAAAGGAGTGAGAATTTGGAGAATTCGTACCAGAACGTCGCCCGGTGGCCGCCGGTGAAGTTTTTTCCGAATTCTTGCTCGGTGGTTAACGGCTTGCCTTGTGGTTTGGGTGGAAGCAGCAGGGCTCGCTGGCGCGTCCGGGAATGTCCTTGCTTGGCCGTGAAAGGCGCTAGACTCCGCTGTCCACGGGAGCGACGATCTGCTGTGCAGTTCGGTTGCCGCGGGAACGAGCTTTGCTAGGGAAGGGAGGCCGGAACCGGACTGCTCTTGAACTGAGGGAGTGGAGGACGATCAGGCCTTGCCGTTTTGCGGCTCAGAAGTTGCTGCGCGCTGGTTTGGCATGCACCTCCGGTCAGACCCGAAGCGGCGGCGAGCTCAGGGTTTATCGGGCACGAGGAGGGGAAAACAAACACCGTTGGCTCGGTTCAGAGGAAAAAGATCACGCCGAGGTAGGGAGGGAGGCGGTAAACTGGTCGCCAGCGCGCGAAAGTTGGTGAGGCCTCGGTGGCGCCCCGGTGTCGTTCGGAGGAAGGTCTCGGCCGCTCGAGGGAAACAGCAAGATTGCTTCGAGGGTAAGTTTGAATGTCACTATGACATGTGGGGCCCACCCCCTTTCTTATCCCCAAAACTTTCACAAATACCTCCAAATCTTGGCACATGGCAAATTCAGCTATGAAGAGTTCAAATTCAAAGGCCAATTGGAAATTTGGAAATTTTTACTTCAGTTTCAAATTCGAATTCAAATTTCAATGACAATTCACAAGTAGCTTTGATACACATATCAAAGCACCTATAAATTTGCTCAAAATTTGCCTTCTTCATAATTTGAAACTGGGGAGTTGAATATGCCCTCTGATCTATGAGTTGGTCATTGCAAATACAATTTTTTTAAACATCAGTTTGAATTTCCTTTTTGAAAAGGGCCTTCTTTGCCTTGAAGTAATCCATTTAATTCAAACTGAAATTTAAGTCCTCTTTGGTGATGACCCATCTGAATTTGGGTGAAACACTTTGGTTTGCTCCTAGCCCATGCTTGATCAACCTTGGTCCCAACCTGAACCTCACCAGTTCAGTTTTGACCATGCCCCTCAAATTTGAATTTGAAGGTGATCTCAAACAATGCTTTGAACAAATGGTATATGAGCTCAAACACTCTCCAATTTTGGAACTTAAGCTCTTTAATACCTGAGGACTGCAATGATCATCTCATATATATGCTTTTTGGACCATCTGACCATGAATGCTTTGCAAGGGTTCAAAAATGGGGTTTAAACTTCCCTCCCCTCTACTCATAGAGAATGTGCATATGAGTTAGCTTTTTGGGAGTGAAGACCTTCTCTAGGTTAGCATGGGTTCAGTATGAGCTAAAGAACATTTTAGCTTTCACCACATGCCCATGTTTGAGTTTATCATTTCATGTGACATTACTCAAATCATTCCCTTGCCTTAACATGTTTGAATTCAGCATGAACCCAACATGATTATAATCCATTCCTTTTTAGCTCACCCTCAAATCAGAAAGTTGCCACCATAATCTCCTCAAATCAAATGTATGAGGCTCCATGTGTATACAAAAGTTTGGCAGCAATTTGAGTTGAGCCTTTGAGACTAAAGACCTTACTGTTGTTCTTTCTTATGTACATGTATGATTAAACATGAGTTTAACTCCACCCTGGTCCACACCTTCCAAGGCATGCTTGAACCCATGTGGTTGCACCTCATGTACACCATTCTATGTAAGAAAGTTTTTGTAAGTTCCATTTTTCATGAACTAGAAACACAATGATGTTCAATCATCCGTTTCTTTGCATTCACATTTTTGGGACTTTTACATTTTCATGGAGCAAGCCATGACTTTCTGAAAACTAGATTTTCAGAGGGTTCTAATGGAGTTGGTCTCACTTAATTTAAAGGTTCCTAGCTAAAGATATGAGCTAAACAATTTCAGGGAAAATTCTGAAAATGTTTCTGAACATTTTCTATTTTCTCTGGAACAGTTTCACTAATTACACCATTAGGTGGATGAAATGAGCTCAGATGGATCTGAAATGTTTATGGTAGTTCAGGAATATTTTGGTGAACATCCCGGTAAAATTTAAGAATTTTCCTCCAAGGGATTCTCCAGTTAAAATTCCACACATTTTAAATTTTGAGGAATTAATTCTGGAGAATTAAGGATTTTCATGAAGTGAAACTTGATTTGCTGGAAAGTGCTCAGAGAGCTGAATCCAACAAAATTTGGTTCACTTGATTTGGAGCTTCCTAGCCAAAGTTATGAGGATTTGAAGTTTGAACTAAAACTGAAAATCGGGGAAAAGTTTAAATCTGCTGGTGGGCCACGGGGACACGTGTTGTGTGCTGAGGCGTCGGCACACCGGGGTCTACGGAGTTTTTGCGCGCCAGTACATCGGATCCAAGCCGCAGCCTGATCCCGATTTAAAATATGAGCCGCTGACAGCCGGGCCCCGCGTCTTCTTCTTCCTCCCGCCTTCTTCATCGCGCCCGCGCGCTCCCCCCTCGTCGGAGCAGACGGCTGCTCGCCGCACCGGAGTTTCCGGCTGCCGCCCAGCTGGATACTCGCCGCCAGACGCTTTAGGGCATCTAGGAACACGATGGTGGGGCTCTGCTTGGGCTGCCGGTGGCCGGAACTAGCTTGGCGACGTGCGGCGGCTACTGCTGTGGTTCGGCGCCGTCGCCCGAGGTCTTTGGCCCGCCAATACTTGCACCGATGGGCTCTACACCACCAGCGCAGCTCTAGGAAGATCGGCACAACACCTGAGTATCTCGGGAGTGGCCGCAAGTATGGTTTCACCGTGCGACCGAATGGGTCCACGGGGAACACCCTTAGTAGAGCTTGAATTCCGCCGCTCCGAGGCGTTTTCATGCGATGGATGCTAAAGGATAATTGATTGCCGGCTAATCCAGCATACACGTGCAAATTTTGATGACTTAAGGAGGAGTAGAGAAGGAGAATTTTAAAGAACTGTACCGGAAGCTGGGGTTGAGGCCGCTGGAGCAAAATCTCGGAATTTGCCGGCGAGAGCTCATGGCGTGGCTTGAGCTTCAGGTGGAAGCAGCATGGAGTCCGTGCACTCCTTTTGCCGCCCTTGTTCGGCTGTGGAAGTGGCTGTGGTGCGCTGCCCATGTGAGACCGATCGCCGTTCTTGAACTAAGTCGCGGCGGTCGTCGTTGATCACGGGAACAGAGGCCGAAACTCGGTGGTCTAGGCGTCGGGAGAGTGGTGCTTGAGCTCAGGGCGTTTCCTAGCAATTCAGGGGGGGGAGAGCGTGGTTGTTTTGCTCTATTTTCCCGGTCGACCGAGAGCTCGGGGGAAAGAATGGCGCTGATCGATGTCACCCACGAGTATAAGAAGGCAACCGGGTCTTCGCTTGGCTGAGGCGGTGAGGGTCGTGTGGGGGCACGAGAAGGCCGCCCTGGGCGCCAGCGCACGAGGCAGGAAGCAGCTGGTGGCGCCGGCTTCCTCTCGGTGGCACACCCGGCAGCTGCTCAGTGGAATTTCCCACCGAGGCTGTGACTTTGTGTGCAAGTCACCCCTCTTAGCTCTATGACATGTGGGTCTCACTCTCAATTTTAACCCCTGAACTTAACTCCATTTCACTGTTGTAAACAGTAGTTCCCACAAAGCCCATGGTGATTTGAATTATCTACCCTTGAGCCATTTGATTGGTTAAAATTCAAATTGGGTTTGGTTTGAATAAATTTCAGCACATGTTCAGTTTGAAATTCAAATAAAGTTTGAATTTGCTCCACTTAGCTCATGTCAAGCTCAACTCCAAATGGAGTGAAAATTGGTGTGTGAGCTCACAAAAATGTGGTGAGTAAAAATATGCCTCCCACTTTTGAATTCATGGGATAAAAACAGTTTGAATTTGAACGTGGGTTCAAACTGCCCTCTTTCTAGCTATGCCCAAGATGACCTCAAAAAGGTTTTGAATTTGGGTAAAACATGGCATGGACATTCCTAGCAATGTGTAGGAGTTTTCCCAATGCCCAGCCCCTATATGATGTATGCGGGGAAATACCACTTTTGCATTTTGTGAGTTTATTCTCTAATGAGCATGTTGATAATGGTTACATGCTCTTCAAATGTGTTCATCAACTATCTTCCAATGAGGTGTGTGTGTGTGGTGATGAACACTTTGAATGTGTCAAAAACTAAGGCTCTTACACAAACCTTTTGGGTATAACTAGAAAGAGGCTAGTTTGAACTCAAATTAAAATTCAAACTACTTTTATCCCATGAATTCAAAAGTGGGTGGCATATTCATACTCATCACATTTTTGTGAGCTCACACACCAATTTTCACTCTATTTGGAGTTGATCTTGACTTGAGCTAATTTTATCAAATTCAAATTCAATTTGAATTTCAAATTGCATATGTAATGTTGCCAAGTTTGTGTTACCTTAACCTTACCATTGTTGTTAATCCATTTAATGTGATAAGGGTGGAGATGCTCCTGTGTGGTCAAGCCAAGCTTCTTGACCACCTCAACATTCACCAAATTGTTGCAGCTACCACCATCAATGATGGTATGTACACGGCAGTCCTTGACGATGAGAAACATGTTGAAAAGGTTGTGACATTGGCGGTTGTCATCCTCTCGAACCGTGGCACTCAAAGCTCGCTGCACAATCAATGTCCTATAGTTGTTTGTCGCATATGTACCAAGAACCTCCTCAGCACCATCATCCTAACCTGAAATGTAAGTTGCAATAATATTTTCATCTTCAATATCAGAAGCACTAATATACCCACCATCAGCAGTGGCAATGATCGCCCGTTTGCTGGGGCAATCTCATTGCATATGGCCAAGTCCCTGGCAGCGGTGGCACTTGATGTCGGAGCTGCGACTTGTCGAAGTGTTGGGTGCAGCCGCCTTTGCTGCAACACCTGGAGGCATTTGGGACTTGCTGTTATCTTGTCCCCGTGATGTAGAAGGTGCGATGCTGCTGCGTACAACACCCGTGGAGGTTGGTGTAGAAGTACGTACGCTCAAGGAGGGCGCTGCTTTGGATGGCACCGGAAATTGTCGTGGCGTGAAGGTGTTGTTCCGCCGCTGCTGTTGGCGACCCTGCACTTCTTTTTCTGCTAACATAGCAAGTTGAAATAAATGTTGAATAGAATGATATTCCTTGTAGTCAACTATGTCCTGGATCTCACGCCACAAGCCCCCATAAAACCTAACAATTTGGTCTTCCTGATCCTCAACTACCCCACAACGAAGCATACCTTTCTGCAACTCTTTGTAGTACTCTTGGACAGTCATGTAACCCTGATCAAAGCGTTGCAATTTCTTAAGAAGATCACATCTATATGAAGGAGGAACAAACCTAGTGCGCATCTCTTCTTTTAACGCAGCCCATGTATGTGGTGCATTACGTGTATTGACAAGTTCATTCCACCAAATTATAGTAAAATCTTTAAACTCACTAGTGGCTTGTCTAACTCTATGTCGCTCAGGAACAAGATGAGAGCTAAATTTTTGTTCTACCATCATCTCCCAATCCAAGTAAGCCTCAGCATCATAAGATCCATAAAATGTTGGAATAGAAAACTTAATCTTAGCATAAGGATCATTATCTTGTTCAGGAGCATGAGGACGAGATCTACCTCCCATACCTTGACGATTTCGTCGAGGGCGACGGCGCTGCTGTGCATCAACCTCATCGTTATTGAAGTCATCCTCTGTGTCGTAGTGAGCATGTGCATCACCATCAAGGATGATAGAGGGTATAGCTTGTTGGGGAAGACGAGTCTCCATCTCGTCCAACCGTGTGGTCAGACCAGCAACACTTGTATAGAGCCTCTGAAAGGTGGCTGTTGTAGTGGTCTGGTAATTGTTGAAAGCTTCCGTCATTGCCCGCATCATGTCCTTTAGTTCCATATGGGACACGCACTCATCATCATCCGGAGGTGTAGAACCAGAGGTCTTATCCATAGGCTTCTTTCCTGTCATTGTTAGTACAAAACAGAAACGAAGACAAAAAGATCGTGAAGAACCCTATTACTACGCTCTCCGAAGTGGGTGGAAAATCGATCAGTAAGATGCGTCTTACCCCACTCTTACAAGTTTCTTACCAGCACTGCAGGTGGCCAACGGTGACCGGTGTGAAGCAAGCAGAGAGTGGGTGTGATTGCAAAGGTTACCTGTTCTGCTCGAGAGAAGGTGGAGCTTGGAAGGCTCAAATGCAATATATGTATGTGGCACACAAGTTAGTAACAGATAGCAATGCTGAATAAGTGTCCAAAGAATTTTAGCTAGTTGCTGGCCTAAGAATGTATTAGAACAGTTGTGGCAACAAGCAAGGACAAGGATGAATGATGATGAACAACAAGGATAATATCAGCAAGTATCCAGCACTCACATAGAAATAGCACAACTAGAAAACCCCTTAGCCTCCTGTTTTTGTCTTGACGCACTAGTAGAAATAAAAATCTTTTTTCTCTTTATTTTTTTTGATATTTTATTCTCAACCAGAGGCACAAGAATAGAAACAGCACCAAGTATTAGCTCAAACCGATGAAAGATGAGATCGGCACAAATTCAGGAGCGATTGGAAAAAAACTGGTGCTGGAACTTAGGAGTTCGAAACGAGGGCCTTCTTAATTTTTTTTATTTTTTTTTAAAACGCCGTATGTGGACTTTTTCGAGACCTTTCTGGAAAAAAAACGCCTCAATCGGAGTTACGAGCGAAAAGTTATGCCCGTTTTAAGGAGGATACCCCGAATCAGGTTTTGGTGGTGGTGGAAACTGCAACAGAAACGAATCGGTGGATGGAATTTTTTTGTAGATTGGTTTTTTGTAGATGGCAGCGGATGGAAGAAACAAAACTGAACCAAAACAAATCTAAACCAGCAACCAGACTCAACCTAGGACACGAACTCAGAACTACGGACTCCGAAACTAAATTGTGCAAAAGGTTGAGCGGGGGTTGTAGGTCAGGGAAACTAATTTTTTTTGTGGCTTTTTATGGACGATAGGACTGAAACAAAATAAATCTAAAGGGCACACAAGTATACCTCACGGTGAACCTGGAATTCTGATACCAATTGCTAGGAGGATGAGTCCTGATCTTCCGAGAGGTAGTGTAAACTTGATTGGGTGGAGATCTCGACGTTGATGATCCAAGGCTCCGAACGAACAAAACCCCTCAATCACTACACCACTGCTTCGCTGGTTATCACCCGTGTCACATGAATGACCTCGCCACGAAGGCTTATCCCTGCAAGCGCAATCAAGAACACAAGCAAGAACAGAGAAGTTGCAATCAAAACTGAATTGATCGTGAATTTGGGTTCTCACAACCGATGATCGGCGACACTGTTCAATGACAGATTGTAACTAAGCAAAACCCACCTGTTTGCGACAGCGACTAGGGGGTATAAAGAGGTGGAGGACGACCAGGGGGGTGCTGGGGTCGTGACCTAACCCTAAAACACGTACATAATGGACTTGGACTCGATACAAGGCCCAATGGCCCAACTTGGTGATGCAACACCCTGACAGACTCTAAACTTTATATTGTTTCGAAGTTTCCCATCGAGTCTGAGGGAATTATTACGTGGGGCCAGTTCCATTGGAAAGTTCATCCTCTCAGCTTTCCGTGCATATGTAGAACGTCAAAAACGAGTCCGTATGCCTCCTGTGCATCCATTTTAAGATGGACTGCTCCTGGGCCCGAGTTGGACTCGAGTTTGAGTTGGGCTCGGTCTCTAACTTCTTGTTGGTGTATTTTCTGGTCCTCCACGCCTCCAAACCCCTTCTTGTGAGTTTATTCTCCAATGAGCATGTTGATAATGGTTACTTTCTCTTCAAATATGTTCATCAACTATCTTCCAATGAGGTGTGTGTGTGGTGATGAACACTTTGAATGTGTGAAAAACTAAGGCTCTTACACAAACCTTTTGGGTATAACTAGAAAGAGGCTAGTTTGAACTCAAATTCAAATTCAAACTACTTTTATCCCATGAATTCAAAAGTGGGTGGCATATTCATACTCATCACATTTTTGTGAGCTCACACACCAATTTTCACTCCATTTGGAGTTGATCTTGACTTGAGCTAATTTTAGCAAATTCAAATTCAATTTGAATTTCAAATTGCATATGTGCTGAAATTATATTCAAACACTTCACAATTTGAATTCTATCAAGTTTGAAAAGGCATTTGGTAGATAATTCAAATTTCATAGAGTAGTATGGGGACTACTGTTTTAGAGCAGTGGGAGAAAGTTAATTTCAGAGGTTAAAATGGAGGTGGGTCCCACCTGTCAGCCTCACTAGCTGTTTAACCGACTGAAGAACAGGGCACTCGGGTTCTCGGGCCAGGGCTGCGGTCGCCACCAAGCTGATCACCGGTGCCAGCTCCTGCTCGGCCTGAGCCGTGTTCAACCGACATTGCTCCCTCTTATCCCCGCAGCCGAGGCGGCCAGAGACAGAGCCAATCAGTTCTTTGCTCCCTCGCGCAAGAAACCGGTCGTAGCCGCCGCTACTCTTCCGATCCCTCGGCCACCCACCAAACTTGTGTGTGAGCTTCGGCTGAGCAGCAAAACGGTACCACAGGACTCCCAACAACCTCCTCAAACCATCACCGAGTGAGCTCGTGCTCCCTACACCGAGAAACAATCTCTCCTGCGGCGGCCGACACAAAACCGAGAGGAGGTGCTCTCGAGGACAGCCTCAACCCGGGCTTGTCACGGACAAGCAAAGCCTCCTCTGTACGTGCACGACGTCCACACAGCTCACCTCCAAAGCTCAGGTCCGACCACGAATCGTCGACAGCGAATTTTGAGATTCTCTTCCGATCGGTGCAAACCGACCTTCGGGTATGAATTCATGAAATTCCCGATTGATTCTTGTTCAGAGACCACAAAACTTCACACACGAGAGCTAGAATTGAGGGGCACTAGTTTGCTTTGGAACCTAGCATGGAATGTAACATGAGACGGACCCATCAACCGAGACAGGCCGCTCGCCCGGGAATCGCATTGGGTGGTGCCGTGTTGTGCGGCACCCAACAGCACACATATGAGGAACAATGTATTACATAAAACAATAGCGGAAGCTTACAAGTTTTTCTTTGTAAATACTTTACATCAAGTAACTACAGCGGAAGTCTATATCAACTCACGTCGAATAACTAAAAGCACTCGAGATGAAGTCCAGCCCGCGGACTCCTCTCGCTAGCAACACGAAGACAACAGCAGCGGCTGGGTTCTCCCTGGGTTAAATGACTCGGAAGTCTCCGAGTCTCACCGGACAACCTTCTTTTCAGCATCGTTGTTAACCTGCAAAACCACTTATATAACAAGCGTGAGCACATAGGCTCAGCAAGTCTGACCCGTCTCTCCTAAACAAGAAACTCTACATGCACGACGGTTACAATTGGTCGGCTAGATTTGCATAAAGGACTCGCCTAAAGTTGATCCTTAACTTTCAGATTTTAGTCCTCATTGTGCAGACCTTGAGCCGAAAAGCATCACAACTCCACAATCACACAAGAAACGCTTTGTTGCGATGCTCCTTGCACAAAGTGAAAGTAAAGTTTAATGAGCCTATCTCTAATTCAATCATGGTTGCAATACAAGTTATAGCACAACCTTATCATGTTCAAAAGAATAACCAGTTCAGTTCTTACTACGTCAAGACGCAGTGGGCAAGTATGCTCATATGAACGTGAGCGGCGGTGATTCGAATCAGTACACGCCCGGACTACACGACACGTACACCCGTACTCCGAGTTGCCGGCAGCACCCTCGACTGACGTTGTACGCGGCCACCTTTCCCAAGATCTTCCACATTGGACGCAGTCCAACTGCCCCGAGTACGCAAACTCCCTCAAGGTACATACCCGCTGTGGTATGTTCTTGAGTGAGGTACCTCCTGCTACCCTGACGCCGAAAGCCTAAGGCAGTTGGAAAAGTTCCACTATGAATCTCCCAAGGTACATCGGTTTCCTGGGTCCCATATAGCCAGTATGCGCCCGGTACACAACTCAAACTTGTCCAATGGGGCCAAGCACGGACGGGCCTTAACCGACACAGGCAGGGCTATGCACGCACGGCCTGCAACCTGCTGCATCTAAACCTCCCTGCCCGGTCTCCATTTCTTATGTGTGAACTTTCCTCATCTTCTCTATATTGGACCCGTTCCAAGTACACCAGCCCTAAACTCGCGAGTAGATTCCAACTACTCGTCTTCTACCGGACCTTTCCTACTAACATTAGCGTAGCCGAATTCCCTCGAGGAGTTGCTATTCTACCCTTTCTCTCTTAGGTGTTTCTGGTCATGCAAGTGGGGTTTTCAATATCATCTAGACGTAATGCAATCAACGATGCAAAGCTATGATCTCTACAAATGAAAATGCTTTATAAAATGGTTCAAATGCAAACCGGGGCTTGCCTGTTTTGCAGGTGACTAAGGTTACAATCAGTTAGTGACGATCACTTGGAGCTTGATCACTTGTTTTCCTCCCTCCTTGATCTTCACCTCAAGTTATTCTCACCTTCTTCACGTATATGCTACACGATATGATCATGCATATGTATTTAATTGAAAAGCTATTGCTAATAAGATCTAATGACAGTTTTAAAACTGGAACTCTGTTTAAGAATTTAAAATGACACTGGTGCTAGTGGTTTGGGTTTGGTTTAAACACCATGATCAAGTGTTGAGTACTTTTCCCACTTAAGTGTTGATCACCTTAAGAGATCACACATGACAGTGGTGATCCAAGAAAGTCCTCTGGACCAAAATTTAGCACTTTTCATAGAGTGGTTTATTCAGAATAATTCTCTAAGAGTTTAGTCAAAGATGAATTAATTCTGAGGTAACACCCATGTTAATGTCAAACTCAGTGAACCACAATTTCAATTATAGTTCCTATAGTCTACATGAATTTTCCTAGGATTTTTGGAGCTAAGAATTTCCCAGAACTGAATTTACAAGTTTTGGAAATTCTCTGAAAATGTTTCTGTATTCATTTGAATACAGGAACTTACAATCTGAATTACCCTGATCAATTCAACTCCAAATGAGCTGAAACTTTTACAGGAGTCTAATAACACCCTGAAGAATATTCTGGCAAAAGTTGACGATTTTTGGATAAACCAAACTCCCTCTAAAATTCTTTTGCTGAAAAAATTTAAAGAATTTTCCAGAATTAAATAAAGACTTTCATACAAATTGGGTTGCATATTTGGATAGAGTTTGTCAATCTGAATCTAACCCAATTTGAATCACTAAATTTGGAGGTTACTAGCAAAAGTTATGCTCTTCTAAAGTTTGGGGAAACATCTGGAATTTGAATAAATCCGGGAAAAAGTTTAAACCTGACTGTGGGACCAGGGACACGTGTCTGCTACCGGGAGCGTGCCGCACGTGCTACAGAATTGTTTCCCGCGCTGTCACAGCCGATCCCGTGCCACAGACTATACGGCCCACTGTTTCCGTGCGACTGACGCGTGGGGCCGGTAGCACCTTTGTCTACCTCCCGCCGCCACGCTTCTGCGCCGCCGGGCTCGCCGGAGTTCGCCGGTTTTCGTCGCTCCGACCAACCCCCGTGCTGTCACTCACCGCCAGGCCCTATTTTAACCCGAGGAACACGATGGTGGGACTTCCCCAGACCAGCGAGGTTCCTAAACCACCCCGCACAGGTGCAGCGGCTCTGAGGGAGTCCGGCAACGTTGCCCCGATGCTCTAGCCCGCCAGAAGTCCCCTGGAAAGGTTCTACAGCACCAGTGGAGGTTTTCCCTGCTCGGCATGGCCGCATATGGGCTCGGAAATGGCTCCAACCTAGGGTTCATCGAGCACCCGATGCCCCTTATTGTGGTAGCCGTCGGAAAAGCTTGAAACAAGCCGTCTACCATGGGTTTCATGCGACGTTTTGTGAAAAGAAAAGTTGCTACACCAGTCTAGGTTCTGTGTGCGAAATTTGTAGAGCTCTAAATGAATATAACTCAAGAATTTCATGGATTCGTACCCGCGGTCAGTTTTCCCCAGCCGGAGAAGATTTCCGAAATTCGTCGTCCAGAGGCGAAGACAAGCTCTGTGCTTCGGGTGGAAGCTGCACGGAGCTCTTGCGCGCCCAAAAATGGCCTTGCTTGGTCGTGACAAGCTCTGGAGGAGGCTGTCCACGGAAGCACGTCGCCGCCGGGGTGTTCGGCCGCCGCGGGAACTCGAAGTTCTCGGCGTAGGCTGCACGAACACACTGGGTGATGGCTCGAGGAGGTCGTGGAGACGTTGGTGGTGTTGTTTTGCTGCTCAGAGGCGCTGCTCACTCTACTTCCCGAGTTCCCGATCGATCGAAGTAGGGCGGCTGTGTTTTCTGTCTTCCGGTGCGAGGGAGAGAAGAACAGCGCTGTGGCTTCGGTTAAGAGGTGGGAAAGGGAGGGAGGCGGTGGCTACCGACGTCCAGCAGCTCTCCAGCACGAAAGAATTCAGCAGGAGCTGGCTGCCGATGTGCTCGGTGTCGAGCGGAGGGAGATCGGCTTCGGCCGTTGCTTCGCGTGGGAGGTAAGCAAAACAGAGACTGTGGACTGAGATCTTTTGCAATATTCAGTGCACTCAACGACATGTGGGACCCACTGATCAGTCCCTCCTTATCCCCCTCCAAATATCTCCCAAATTTGAATATTGAGTTTATTGAATTGTGGGAATTCAAATCTGGTATGCATTTGGATAATTGGGCAAGTTTCATCCAAATTCAAATGAGTGTTTGAATTCTTTGTCATTTAAAGTCCATTTTGGAAAATGGGTTGCAATTCATTTCAAACTTTGCACACCCCCTAATTTGGACCCAAGGAATTCAAATATGAAATCTGATTTTTAATTTGGCTGCTACAAATGAGATTTTCAGCACAACAGTTTTGAATTCAATTGTTGCTCTCATTTGAATTTTTATTTTGAACACATTGTTCCAAATCTGATTTTTGTTTTCTCACACATATGGGAACTTCCCATCCTTGTTTTAGACCCCTCTAAGGTTGCAAGTTCTCAAATAAACATTTGACTTATGTGAAGAAAAGCCCTCATGTGTGTTATCACATGTGGAAAAGTTTTAACAAGTCCCAAATTTCATACATATGAAACCAAGTTTTGCAAATAAGTGTTTCTTTGTATTCATAATTTTTTTGGGACCTTTACATTCCTCCCCCCTTAAAAGGAATCTCGTCCCGAGATTCAAATGAAGAACGAGTTGGGAGGTAATTACAAGGTTTATGACAAAAGCTCCGGATAGTTCTTGTGGATGTAATCTTCGGTTTCCCACGTCGCCTCTTCTGGGGTATGATTACTCCACAGGACTTTGTAAATTTCAAAGTCCGGTTTCTGGTGGTCCGGGTCTTTTCATCGATAATCTGAATAGGTTGCTCGACGTAGGTGAGATCTGGCTTCAACTCGTCGATGTCTTCGGTGCGGATGGCAGCGGTAAACTTGAGACACTTCCTCAGCTGGGACACGTGAAATATGTCATGAATACCGGCAAGGCTTTCCGGTAGTTCCAGCCGGTAGGCTACAGTTCCGAACTTCTCTGTGATAGTAAACGGACCGATGAATCGGGGAGCAAGTTTCCCCTTGACACCGAACCGATGAATCCCCTTCATCGGAGACACACGAAGATACTCGTGCTCTCCGACTTCGAAATGCAGCGGTCGACGTCTCTGGTCCGCGTAGCTCTTTTGACGAGATTGGGCAGCTTTGAGGTTCTCTTGTATTATCCGAACTCTCTCTTCAGCTTCATTGACAAGATCAACCCCGAACGTTACGCGTTCGCCGGATTCGCACCAATTCAATGGTGTACGGCACTTCCGGCCGTATAGAGCTTCAAATGGTGCCATCTTAATGCTCGTATGATATCCGTTGTTGTACGAGAACCCCGCCAGCGGTAAGTGATCATCCCAGCTCTTACCGTGGTGGATGGCACACGCTCTTAGCATATCCTCTAGTATTTGATTCACCCTCTCAGTTTGCCCATCGGTTTGAGGGTGATACGCAGAGCTTCTAATCAACTTTGTCCCCAAGGATGCGTGTAGCTGCTCCCAGAAACGGGCTACGAACAGCGATCCTCTATCTAACACAATGGTGCGAGGAACTCCATGTAAGCACAAGATCCGTGCTATGTACGGCTCCGCATACTGCTTTGCGTTGTACCTAGTATGCACAGGGATGAAATGTGCTGATTTGGTTAATCGGTCCACAATTACCCAAATCGAATCATGGTTGTGGGAGGTCATCGGCAACCCGACGATGAAGTCCATACTCAAATCTTCCCACTTCCATGCTGGTACTTGCAATGGCTGCAACAGGCCTGACTTCTTCATATGGTCGGCCTTGACTCTTCGACACGTATCACACTCTGAAACGTACTTTGTAACTTCACGTTTCATACGTGTCCACCAAAACTTCTTCCGGATATCTTGGTACATTTTATTACTGCCCGGATGAATGGAAAACTTGGATAAATGAGCTTTATCCAAAATTTTCTTCCATAGTCCCATATCCCGGGGTACTACAATCCGGTCGTTGAACCACAAAGTACCTTCATCGTCCTTCCGGGAGCACTTCATTTCTCCGTTGTCTATCCTTCGCCGTATGTGAAACATACCCTTGTCTTTTCGTTGAGCTTCCATGATCTTCTCTCGGATAGTAGGAATGAGAGCGAGATTATAGAGAGCTCCATACAGGATGACACGGAGTCTTGGTTCTTCATCATCCATTTCAGCAATTGTTAGGTGATGGATATGCGCCTTACGACTGAGCGCATCAGCGACCACATTCGCCTTTCCTGGATGATAATGAATCTCCAGTTCATAGTCCTTAATGAGCTCTAGCCATCTTCGTTGCCTCATGTTCAATTCTTTCTGAGTGAAGATGTACTTCAAGCACTTGTGGTCGGTGTAGAGGTGTACAAGATTTCCGAGCAAGTAATGCCTCCACATCTTCAAAGCAAGGACCACGGCAGCTAACTCAAGATTATGAGTTGGATAATGCTGCTCGTGAGTTCTGAGTTGACGATCCATAAGAGACCACTCGTCTTTCTTGCATCAGCACGCAGCCAAGACCGATGCCAGATGCATCGCAATACACGTCGAATGGCTTTGTCGTATCCGGCTGAGCAAGAACTGGGGCTGTTGTAAGATGCTTCACTAAATTCTTGAAAGCTTGTTCACACGCAGCACCCCACATAAATCTGGTATTCTTCTTTAATAATTCCGTCATCGGTTTAGCAATCTTGGAGAAACTCGGAATAAACCTCCGGTAGTAACCCGCTAAACCGAGGAAGCTTCGGATTTCATGTACTGACTTTGGTGACTCCCATTTCTGCACTTGGATAATTTTACTCGGATCTACAGCGATGCCCTCCGCTGAAATGATGTGTCCGAGAAAAGGTACTTGATTAATACAGAATTCACACTTGCTGAATTTTGCATAGAGCTGATGATCTCGCAATCTTTGTAGCACAATATGCAGATGTTCAGCATGTTCTTCCTCTGACTTGGAGTACACCAAGATATCGTCGATGAAGACAACGACGAATTTATCCAACTCCGACATGAACACTGAATTCATCACATACATAAAGTGTGCCGGGGCGTTGGTCAGACCAAAAGACATAACGAGATACTCATACAACCCATATCTTGTTGAAAATGCCGTCTTCGGAACATCTTCTGCCCGGATTTTAATCTGATGATATCCGGACTGAAGATCCATCTTTGAAAATACCTTCGCACCCACTAATTGATCAAAGAGCATATTAATGCGGGGTAGTGGATACTTGTTCTTGATGGTAACGGCGTTCAAAGGACGATAATCAACACAAAGCCGTAGTGTTTCGTCCTTCTTTTTGACAAACAACGCTGAACAACCCCGAGGTGACGAACTCGGTCGTATAAAGCCCTAGCTCATTAGGTCATTCAGCCGTGTCTTCAATTCTGCCAGTTCATTGGGTGCCATCTTGTACGGCCTTCGTGATATCGGTGTTGTTCCCGGTATAAGTTCAATCTTGAACTCAACGTCTCGTTCGGGCGGCATGCCCGGTAAATCTTTTGGAAACACATCCAGATACTCACGTACCACCGGAATGTCCTCTATCTTAACAACTTCCGTGTGGTTTACTGTTGCAATCTGTTGCCGTCTGGCGCCCAGAATTAATATATGAAGACCGTGCTGTGGGGAGTTGAGCTCAACGGTCCTGGAGCTGATGTTAAGAACCGCTCTGTGGTAATTCAACCACGACATCCCCAAAATGTCGATCTTCAGACCTTCAAGAATAATGAGGGTCGTAGGGTATACTTTACCCCCAAACAAAGAGGTGCTCGGGAGACAACCACGCTTGCAGTACTGCTGCCCCCGGGCGAAGATATGAGGTATTGCCTCTTTGTATAAACGGTTTGGAGCTGATGTTGAGCCACAAAAGATTGGCTAATGAAGTTGTGTGTGGCACCGGAATCAAAGAGAACTACAACCGGTAGCTGATTCTGGGAAAACATCCCTGCTAAAGCGGCTTCTCCTTCCGGAACATCATCAATCACAGTATAGTGAATATTGCCCCTTATCTGCCCTCCTATCTGCAGATTGAGGTATGGGTCGTATTGTTGTAAATATGATGACCCGTAGCCTCGAGTTCCCTCCAGACATTGCATAGCATAATGGCCCTTACGCCCACAAGTAAGACACGGATGCCTCTCCGGTTCTTCGTTGACTTGCGGTGGACTGCTAGGTACATATGGCTGCAGCAGTGGAGCACGAACCACCGTCTGATGCTGCGGCAGTGGAGGTGGTGCAAGTTGTAGAACTTGACCAGCAATCAATCTCTGAGGAGTTGATCGTACAGGTGGCCTCCATCTTTCACCGGGTGGCGTTTGATACACCAAACGGTACTTTTGAGGCACATAACTTGTGCTAGCCTGCTCGATCTCACTCATCTTTCTCTTCTCCGCTTGCCACTCAAGTGTCGGCTTCTCTTGAATGAAAGCCGCATCGACCATGTCGGTGTAACTGCCGTTATTGTGTACGGCCAACTTATCCCGTAATATGGCACTCAGGCCATGGAAGAATAGGTCACACCGTGCCTCTTCTTTCGCCACATACTCGGGTGCATATTGGGCCAAAAGATTAAATATCCTGACATACTCGAGGACACTCATGTCCCCTTGCTTCAAGCCTAAAAATTCCTCCCGCTTTGCCTTGACAATACCTAGTGGTATGTAACGTGTACGAAAGGCTTCACAAAACTCCCTCCATGTCACTTGATGGCCCTCTGGAATGGTGGCAATATGATCCACCCACCAGTTTCTGGCGGCTCCATGGAGTTGTTGAGCGGCAAACTTAGTTTTCTGGTAGTCATCACACTTGAATACTCCAAATTTGGACTCCATGACACGAAGCCATTGATCTGCTTCCACAGGTTCGGTGGCTTCAGTAAAAATTGGCGGTTGAGTCGCCAAGAAATCCAGATAAGCGTCCCGAGACGGAACGACTTGTTGCGTGTTCTGGAGTACGCCTTGCTGTACCAAAGCTTGGAGTAAGCGTGTGTGTTCTTACGTTACTGCTTGGAGTAGCCTAGCGTTCTCTTGATTAGACTCGACGACTTGAGTCATAAGATCCATCCATCCCGTGGATGGTGGTTCCAATGGTGGAATAGAAGCATCACCATCTCGATGAGAACTTCCGGCCCTACTCCTAGAGCGAGTACGAACCATACTGCAAAATGTAATTGAGATGAGTTAAACAATAACTCAGCAGTATGTGAGACTAATGGAAACATGATTATGTCAAAACTTTATAAAAGAAGTAACAAAATTCATGTTTACAAAACTCCTTAGTAGGCATAACTATCCATCCTATCTGTACAGGACAGACCTTTATGCACTATCTCCAGATTTTGATCTAGTTAAGGGCATTTTCATAACTCAAGTTGAATACTAAAGTTAAAGTTAACTTCAGTATCTTTCCAACGAGTACTCATATGCCTCCAGATCGTCTCCGTATTTAAAGTTATGATTTTCCAAAGTTGACAGAATTCCTGGATAAAATTTGCCAGCACCTCCTTTGTACGTGGCTGATTTTATCACAGTTGTATATGTAAATACAATAAGAACCTGAACAAACTTTGAACTACAACAATGTTGCACATTTCATAACCTATCCAATGGTGTATCATAAGCTTCTTAAGGGTTTCTTTAAAGAAAGTTATGGCTTAAAAACAGAAAGGTCCAGAGAGGTTTTTGCTGCTGTCCTGGTTCTGGACAGTTTACCATCCTCTGAACTTTCTACCCATTTAGCATATGATTTGGCTCTGGAGGTCTACAAATAAGTTGTAGATTACTTGAGAAGCTTTCCATAACTGTATCATACACCTTAATTGGGTCAAGCTACTCAGAGTTATGATCTGTTAAAGTCCAGCAACAATTCTTGCCTAAAACAAAGCACTCTGTTTTTTGAAATCTTTGAAGCCTAGTCTTCCTCTCATTTGAATCTTAGCTCAAAATAAGAGTTCAGTAACTAATATTTGTTTCAAACTTTCATTTTTAGTTGAAAGTTAGTTCATGAGTCATTTCTTCAAAGGAAAGGGGTTATTAAGTTTAGTACGGTGTCGATGCACCATAAGAAACATGTCGGTACTACGTAACCTCACCAAAAGAAAATCCTAACCGGATTATACCGGCATAAACATATATTAGGTGGCACTAAAACAGTCACTCGCAAATGTGTACTATTCGTACTATGGTTTCGTGGTTAATCCTGCATAAGTCACACTCAATCGTCAGGTCCGGCTGCACACCGAACCCGGTATCCATACAGTTCTTACACCCGTCCGTCGTCACTCGCACAGGTGTTCTCAAGCCAAACACGCCTTGAGCTACGTGTTCACGTTACTAACCACGTGACGGGGTTTCCCAAATTGCACCACGCACGCCAGGGACAGACGTTGCTCGAGTACCCAAAACGGCATGAAGAGTCGTAGAGGATACTAAAGCGGATCGGGTTACCTGCCACCCATGGGGCTCCACCCTTCAGCTTGTGCGCACTGGTGGACAGCGCTTACGTGCACCCCCCAAGACATAACTCATCCCGAGATGCACGATTTTCCGACATAACAAATAAGTTAGCTTGCCACCCTCATATTAAGCTAATAGTAATCCTTATGTGGGCCTAGTACCGTATCCTCACCGTAACCTAAATTTTTGGCGTAATACCTTCCTTATTCCGTGTGCTATTACCAATGCGGCTCTGATACCAACTGAGACGGACCCATCAACTGAGACAGGCCGCTCGCCCGGGAATCGCATTGGGTGGTGCCGTGTTGTGCGGCACCCAACAGCACACATGTGAGGAACAATGTATTACATAAAACAATAGCGGAAGCTTACAAGTTTTTCTTTGTAAATACTTTACATCAAGTAACTACAGCGGAAGTCTATATCAACTTACGTCGAATAACTAAAAGCACTCGAGATGAAGTCCAGCCCGCGGACTCCTCTCGCTAGCAACACAAAGACAACAGCAGCGGCTGGGTTCTCCCTGGGTTAAATGACTCGGAAGTCTCCGAGTCTCACCGGACAACATTATTTTCAGCATCGTTGTTAACCTGCAAAACCACTTATATAACAAGCGTGAGCACATAGGCTCAGCAAGTCTGACCCGTCTCTACTAAACAAGAAACTCTACATGCACGACGGTTACAATTGGGTCGGCTAGATTTGCATAAAGGACTCGCCTAAAGTTGATCCTTAACTATCAGATTTTAAGCCTCATTGTGCAGACCTTGAGCCGAAAAGCATCGCAACTCCACAATCAAACAAGAAACGCTTTGTTGCGATGCTCCTTGCACAAAGTGAAAGTGAAGTTTAATGAGCCTATCTCTAATTCAATCATGGTTGCAATACAAGTTATAGCACAACCTTATCAAGTTCAAAAGAATAACCAGTTCAGTTCTTACTACGTCAAGACGCAGTGGGCAAGTATGCTCATATGACCACGAGCGACGGTGATTCGAATCAGTACACGCCCGGACTACACGACACGTACACCCGTACTCTGAGTTGCCGGCAGCACCCTCGACTGACGTTGTACGCGGCCACCTTTCCCAAGATCTTCCACATTGGACGCAGTCCAACTGCCCCGAGTACGCAAGCTCCCTCAAGGTACATACCCGCTGTGTTATGTTCTTGAGCGAGGTACCTCCTGCTACCCTGACGCCGAAAGCCTAAGGCAGTTGTAAAGGTTCCACTATGGATCTCCCAAGGTACATCGGTTTTCTGGGTCCCATATAGCCAGTATGCGCCTGGTACACAACTCAAACTTGTCCAACAGGGCCAAGCACGGACGGGCCTTAACCGACACAGGCAGGGCTATGCACGCACGGCCTGCAACCTGCTGCATCTAAACCTCCCTGCCCGGTCTCCATTTCTTATGTGTGAACTTTCCTCATCTTCTCTAAATTGGACCCATTCCAAGTACACCAGCCCTAAACTCGCGAGTAGATTCCAACTACTCGTCTTCTACCGGACCTTTCCTACTAACATTAGCGTAGCTAAATTCCCTCGAGGAGTTGCTATTCTACCCTTTCTCTCTTAGGTGTTTCTGGTCATGCAAGTGGGGTTTTCAATATCATCTAGACGTAATGCAATCAACGATGCAAAGCTATGATCTCTACAAATGAAAATGCTTTATAAAACGGTTTAAATGCAAACCGGGGCTTGCCTGTTTTGCATGGGACTAAGGTTACAATCAGTTAGTGACGATCACTTGCAGCTTGATCACTTGTTTTCCTCCCTCCTTGATCTTCACCTCAAGTTCTTCTCACCTTCTTCACGTATATGCTACACGATATGATCATGCATATGTATTTAATTGAAAAGCTTTTGCTAATAAGATCTAATGACAGTTTTAAAACTGGAACTCTGTTTAAGAATTTAAAATGACACTGGTGCTACTGGTTTGGGTTGGGTTTAAACACCATGATCAAGTGTTGAGTGCTTTTCCCACTTAAGTGTTGATCACCTTAAGAGATCACACATGAAAGTGGTGATCCAGAGCTCTAATGGAGCTGAGAATTTTCATGGTAGTTCTTTGTCACAAGAAAGTCCTCTGGACCAAAATTTAGCACTTTTCATGGAGTGGTTTATTCAGAATAATTCTCTAAGAGTTTAGTCAAAGATGAATTAATTCTGAGGTAACACCCATGTTCATGTCAAACTCAGTGAACCACAATTTCAATTATAGTTCCTAGAGTCTACATGAATTTTCCTAGGAATTTTGGAGCTAAGAATTTCCCAGAACTGAATTTACAAGTTTTGGAAATTCTCTGAAAATGTTTTTGTATTCATTTGAATACAGGAACTTACAATCTAAATTACCCTGACAATTCAACTCCAAATGAGCTGAAACTTTTACAGGAGTCTAATAACACCCTAATGAATATTCTAGCAAAATTTGAGGATTTTTGGATAAACCAAACTCCCTCTAAAATTCTTTTGCTGAAAAATTTAAAGAATTTTTCAGAATTACATAAAGACTTCCATACAAATTGGGTTGCATATTTGGATAGAGTTTGTCAATCTGAATCTAACCCAATTTGAATCACTAAATTTGGAGGTTCCTAGCAAAAGTTATGCTCTTCTAAAGTTTGGGGGAAAATCTGGAATTTGAATAAATCCAAGAAAAAGTTTAAACCTGACTGTGGGACCAGGGACACGTGTCTTCTGCCGGGAGCATCCCGCACGGGCTACAGAATTGTTTCCCGCGCTGTCACAGCCGATCCCGCGCCACAGAGTATCCGGCCCACTGTTTCCGTGTGACTGACGCGTGGGGCCAGTAGCACCTTCGTCTACCTCCCGCCCCCGCGCTTCTGCGCAGCCGGGCTCGCTGGAGTTCGCCGGTTTTTGTCGCTCCGACTAACCCCCGAGCTGTTACTCGCCGCCAGGCCCTATTTTAACCCGAGGAACACAATGGTGGGACTTCCCCAGACCGGCGAGGTTCCTAAACCACCCCGCACCGGTGCAGCGGCTCTGAGGGAGTCCGGCAACGTTGCCCCGATGCTCTAGCCCGCCAGAAGTCCCCTGGAAAGGTTCTACAGCACCAGTGGAGGTTTTCCCTGCTCGGCACGGCCGCATATGTGCTCAGAAACGGCTCCAACCTAGGGTTCATCGAGCACCCGATGCTCCTTATTGTGGTAGCCATCGGAAAAGCTTGAAACAAGCCGTCTACCATGGGTTTCATGCGACGTTTTGTGAAGAAGAAAAGTTGCTACATCAGTCTAGGTTCTGTGTGCGAAATTTGTAGAGCTCTAAATGAATATAACTCAAGAATTTCATGGATTCGTACCCGCGGTCAGTTTTCCCCGGCCAGAGAAGATTTCAGAAATTCGTCGTCCAGAGGCGAAGACAAGCTCTGTGCTTCGGGTGGAAGCTGCACGGAGCTCTTGCGCGCCCAAAAATGGTCTTTCTTGGTCGTGACTGTGGCGGACCGGAATCCGCTCATCCAGGATCGCAGAGGGTGGTGCCGCGCGATGCGACACCCGACAGCACACGTCATAAGAACACATTATATTACATGGGAAAACGCACTGAATGTACAAAGTAGTACATTTCTCAGTTACAAACTATGGTCTTTATTACACAGCGGAAGTTTCTTTTGTACAACTCACGCCCGCCTATCTAGCAAAAGTCGGTTGCCCAGCCCTAGGGCAACCCACACTAGCTGCACGTCTCAGCTCAGCGCGGCGTGTACGGCTCCCACTCAGCCGTGGTCCCCGACGGAGGGTAACCCTCGCCGGTGGACTCGTACTCCGAGTCCGTGGTTGGCTCCTCACCTGAAAAACACTTAAGCAGCAACCGTGAGCACGAAGGCTCAGCAAGGCTTAACCGACTCACCTAAGCATGAAACTCTACATGAGGTGTACAAAGACATAGGATAGCATTGTTGCAGCAAATGGACACGCCTACAAGTTCATCCTTAATTCCTCTTTTAGCAACAAGCTAACAGTTCATGAAGCTGAAATTTAGTAAGCAATATTTGGTGGCAAACATGTAGCAATACAAAGTTATATCATATCAGCAATATTGAATCATAACATTTCATTTATTAGTCTACGTTACGATGCAGTGAACAAGCGGTACTCGTCACCGCGAGGGATGGCGAATCGACTCGATATACACCTGCAGGGAAACCCAAAGAGCACGTCACGTACGCCCACCCGTGGAGCTGCACAGCACGCTCACTCGATGTCGTACGGGACAACCTTTCACCCAACAGCCCAAACGTCGAACCGGTCGCACCGAAACGAGCAGGAGGTTCCCCACACGGAGCATCTCTCTATGCCCGTTGGCAGATTTCCACCTTGCTGCCCTCAGCCTACACCTGTAAATCGGTGCGTTATGCCTCGACGCCCGGAGGTTTAGGCTACATCGGTTTATCGGGGCCCATATATCCGATATGCCTTCGGTACGTTCAATACTTGTTCAGCAGGGCCGCACACAGATCGGTCCTCAATCGACACGGGCAAGGCTGCGCACACAAGACTCACTCTTGCTGCGCCCTAGACCCTGCCTAGTCTCATTTTTCATTACTAAAGTGATCTCACGACACTCAACCGAACCCGTGTGTCCCAAGCCTATCTCGCGAGTAGATTCCAACTACTCGACTTGTACCGAAGTCCTATGACTCATTAAGCATAGCCTGTCTACTCGAAGTCCTAGACACTACCCTCACTCTTTTAGGAACCTTTGGTTATGCAAGTGGGGTTCCATTCATCCTGCACCTAATGCACATACATACTTCATATGACTCGTGTGAACAAAAGAAAACTTATAAAAGGGTTAATGCAAACCGGGGCTTGCCTTGTTGCTGCTGGTCAGGGGTTAGTTCCTCTTCCGGAAGGAGGAAGTCCAGCACTTCCGGAGTCTCTTCTTCAATGGCTACACGTTTAATACAATACTACATGTTAATTTGAATGCAATGTGTGAACTGGAATACCTCATGGCTAATAACTCTAGCTAGCCCTTCCCTTTGGTTCTGAAATTTTTATGGTGGACTGGTAGGGTCCTAACCAGAGTTGTGACCAAGTTTTATTTGAAACAAAGTTCATTTGAACCTTGTACAAATAGAAGCCCATTTGGTCAATATTTGAGCCTCTGGATGATTCCAGGGGTTTTCATGGCTCCAACCATTACTTTCTGGAAACTAGACTTTAAGATGGTTCTAATGGAGTTGGTTTTTTGTCATTTGAAGAATTCTACCGAAAGTTATGCCCTAATTAAGATTTGAGAAAATCTGAAAAATGTTTCTGTACATTTTTCCATTTTCTCAGGGCAGTTCTCTTAATCACCCGATTAGGGTAACTAAATGAATTTGGATGAGCCTGAAAATTTCACTGGTATTCAGGGATTTTCCAATGAACCTTTCAACCAAATTTCAGAATTGTTCATAAAGTAGTTCTCCAGATAAAATTCCCAACGGTTTAAACTTTAGGGATTTAATTCTGGAAAACTATTCACTTTCATGATCTGAATCTGGTATTGTTGGAAAGTGCTCAGAGAGCTAAATCCAACAAAATTTGGTTCACTCGATTTGGAGCTTTCTAGCCAAAGTTATGAGGATTTGAAGTTTGGAAGAATTCTGAAAATCAGGGGAAAAGTTTAAACTCTCGGGGCCCGCGGGGACACGTGTCGAGCGCGGAGGTGTCCGGCACACCGGGGATACCACACGTGTCGAGCGCGGAGGTGTCCGGCACACCGGGGATACCACACGTGTCGAGCGCGGAGGTGTCCGGCACACCGGAGCTCACAGGGTATTTGCGCGACAGCATAGCCGATCCCCCGGCCACACCCGATCCCGATTTAAATTCTTCAGCCGCTGACACGTGGGCCAGCCGGCTTTGTCTTCCTCCCGCCGTTCTCTCGCGCCCGCACCGCCGACCTCGCCGGGGCAGACTCAGGGCTCGCCGGCTCGCCGCTGCCGGACCTCCCATGGTCTGAAAATCGCCGTCAGGGGGTTGTCGACGTCGAGGAACACGTCGGTGGTGACAGGTCGGGCTGGGGGTGACCGGAAATAGCTCGGCGACGTGCCGCGGCCTCGGTTGAGGTTCGACACCGTCGACCGTGGTTTCTAAACCCACCAACACCTCGAACAAACGGCCCTACAGCATCAGTGTACCTCTAGGAAGCTCGACAAGGTGTCAAAAGAGTTCAGGGATGGGGGCAAGTCGGTCGGCACCGTGTGACCGACCGTGCCCGCCATGACCGCCCTCGATCGAGCTCGAAATTCATCACTCCTAGACAGTTTCACGCTACGGATGCAGAAAAGAACTTGATCGCCAGCTAGTCCAGCGTCTATGTGCAAGATTTGATGACCTCCGAAAGATCATAGAGCGAGAATTTAAAGAAGCCGTACCGGAAGCTCGGTTTACGGTTGCCGGAGCAAAAACTGGAAATTCTCTGCGGATTCTTCACGGTTGGCTTCCAAACTTGGAGGAGAGCAGCACGGTGGTCGCGCGCTCCTGTTGCCTCTCTCGCTGGACCGTGAAGACGCCTGTGGAACGCTGCCCACGGGCGCCTGACTCTCGGCTGAGGCTAGGTCGCCGCGGTGGCGATCGTCTTTGGGCAAAGGAGGTCGGAGCTCGAGGTTTCTGGCGTTGGAGAGGTGGAGTGCGAGCTCAGGTGGCTGTCTAGCAGCTCAGGGACGAAGGAGGAGATGGTTTTTCTGGTTTTCCCGATTGAGCAGAGAGCTGCGGCGAGAAACAATGCCGCTGCTCGGGTTTGCCCGCGAGAAGATAAAGCCGGCCGACTCCTGCTCGGCTGAGGCGGTGCCGGTCGCGTGGGGGCGCGAGCCAGCCGCCCTGGGCGCCAGCACGCAGAGAGGGAAGCAGCTGGTGGCGCCGGTAGCTGCTCGGTGGCACAGCCAACAGCTGCTCGGTGGAATTTCCCACCGAGACTCTGACTTTGGGTGCAAGTTTCTCCTTCTCCCCTCTATGACATGTGGGTCCCACCCGGGGTTTTAACCTCTGAAATTTACTCCTAATCACTGTTGTAAACAGTGAGCCCCATAATACCCCTGGTGAATCAAATTATTCACCCCTGAGCTATTTGAATCGAATAGAATTCAACTTGGGTTCGGTTTGAGTGAATTTCAGCACAAGTTTAGTTTTGAATTCAAATAAAGTTTGAATTCGTCCCACTTAGCTCATGTCAAGATCAACTCCGAATGGAGTGAAAATTGGTGTGGTGTGGTGATGAACACTTCAAATGTGTGCCAAAACTGAGGCCCTTACAGTGACAAGCTCTGGAGGAGGCTGTCCACGGAAGCACGTCGCCGCCGGGGTGTTCGGCCGCCGCGGGAGCTCGAAGTTCTCGGCGTAGGCTGCACGAACACACTGGGTAATGGCTAGAGGAGGTCGTGGAGACGTTGATGGTGTTGTTTTGCTGCTCAGAGGCGCAGCTCACTCGACTTCCCGAGTTCCCGATCGATCGAAGCAGGGAGGCTGTGTTTTCTGTCTTGCGGTGCGAGGGAGAGAAGAACAGCGCCGTGGCTTCGGTTAAGAGGTGGGAAAGGGAGGGAGGTGGTGGATACCGACGTCCAGCAGCTCTCCAACGCGAAAGAATTCAGCAGGAGCTGGCTGCCGCTGCGCTCGGTGTCGAGCGGAGGGAGATCGGCTTTGGCCGTTGCTTCGCGTGGGAGGCAAGCAAAACAGAGACTGTGGACTGAGATCTTTTGCAATATTCAGTGCACTCAATGACATGTGGGACCCACTGATCAGTCCCTCCTTATCCCCCTCCAAATATCTCCCAAATTTGAATATTGAGTGAATTCAATTGTGGGAATTCAAATCTGGTATGCATTTGGATAATTGGGCAAGTTTCATCCAAATTCAAATGAGTGTTTGAATTCTTTGTCATTTAAAGTCCATTTTGGAAAATGGGTTGCAATTCATTTCGAACTTTGCACACCCCCTAATTTGGACCCAAGGAATTCAAATATGAAATCTGATTTTTAATTTGGCTGCTACAAATGAGATTTTCAGCACAACAGTTTTGAATTCCATTGTTGCTCTCATTTGTATTTTTATTTTGGACACATTGTTCCAAATCTGATTTTTGTTTTCTCACACATATGGGAACTTCCCATCCTTGTTTTAGACCCCTCTAAGGTTCCAAGTTCTCAAATAAACATTAGACTTGTGTGAAGAAAAGCCCTCATGTGTGTTATCACATGTGGAAAAGTTTTAACAAGTCCCAAATTTCATACATATGAAACCAACTTTTGCAAATAAGTGTTTCTTTGTATTCATAATTTTTTTGGGACCTTTACATAACACCCCCAAATTCATTTCCATGCATTGCATACATTTTTCATATAGAGAAACATTATAAAGGAAGTATAATGGAGGAAGGAACCATAAAAATGGAGAAAGAATCATAAAAATGGTGGGGAGTGGGAAAAAGATAGCTGAAATGAGCCAATTCCAATTTGTCGAAGTGCGTTGTCGACATGTCCCCCAGCTAGCGCCTTCGGAGCTCATCCCTGCGGAAGGGGTGAGGTCCGGCCGATGGACACGTGGCACCTTCGGAGCTCATCCCTGCGGAAGGGGTGAGGCCCGGCCAATGGACACATGGCGCCTTCAGAGCTCATCCTTGCGGAAGGAGTGAGGTCCGGCCGATGGACATGTGGCGCCCTCGGAGCTCGCCTCTGAGGAGAACGGAGGTCCGGCCCCACTGGACACGTGGCGCCGTCGGAGCTCGCCTCTAAGGAGAAGGGAGGTCCGGCCCCGCGGGACACGTGGCACCCTTGGAGCTCGCCTCTAAGGAGAAGGGAGGTCCGGCCCTGCTGGACACGTGGCGCCCTCGGGGCTCGCCTCTGAGGAGAAGGGAGGTCCGCCCCCCCTAGACACGTGGCGCCCTCAGAGCTCGCCTCTGAGGAGAAGGGAGGTCCAGCCCCACCCGACATGTAGCGCCCTCAGAGCTCGCCTCTGAGGAGAAGGGTGGTCCGGCCCCGCTGGACACGTGGCGCCCTCAGAGCTCGCCCCTGCGGAGTGGGCGAGGCCCTTAGGGGTTTTTCTCCTGTGCACGGGGGTACCCGGTACTGAGGGTACTGACACAATTTCCCCCAAATTTTCCCCAGATTTGGGGGGGGGGGGGGGTAAAATCCCCAAGGCTGCCTCACCTAACTAAAAAGATAAGTTTGTTGAGATCCAAATTTGAGTTGGACTCTTATTTGAGCTCCAATTTGAGTAGGACTCCTCTTTTCCCCTTATAAACAGAACCCAAACCCCCCTTGACCACAACCCCTTTCCCTTTTTACCCCTCCCAAGTCGGCTACTTGGAGGTCCTAGCCCAACTCGCCGAGTTAGACCCCCCTTTGCCAGAGTTCAGTCGCCGGTGAGCCTGCCAGCGAGCCCCGTCACGCCTCGTCGTCACCGGAAAAAGAACCGACGATCTATCCTTCCCTAATCATCCATAGAAAAACTTCCCGCTGCTGCCATTGCTTGGAGGAAGGCCCTGTCATCAAAGGGAAGTGAGTTAGGTCCTCGTTACCCATCTTACAACGTTGTCGCTGTTTCTACGCATCCGTTTTCTTCGCTCCCTTCGAACAGAAACTTTTTCGTGTGAACAGATCACGTTTTGATCGGTTTTTGACGGTGGAATTAATCTAGACCTTGAGTCAAGATCATCACCACGTCCACACTTGATCCCTACACCCTTATTCATCATAAAACCCCATGAGAGCCCATTAAAACATGCAAGAACACGTACAAACTGGTCTAATAAAATAGCACCATAGGATTTGCATTCATCTACACCATTGCATCTTGAGTAAAGTTTGTGCATGATGTTTGATTGCTGTAAATTTTGTATGTGCATGGTCGTGAGTAGAAGGACAAGCTCAGGAAGCCATCTACGAAGAACTACAGCGCCAAGACTTCGAGACGCTTGAGCAACAAGAGCCAAGGGAGCAAGGCAAGTGCCCCTTGACCATATTGATCCCATGTTGTGAAACTGTTTTTGTTTGCGAAAACGTGTACGCTTGAGTCAACTTGATGGGACACCCTTTTATAGGAGTTTACTAGTTTTGTTAACCATACTTGTCACCAGGAAAGTTGATGAGTCAGGTATGGTCATTTTTCCTTTTTACATGGCTTAATCCACAGGATAGGGAAGCTGAATTAATACATGTCTAGCCACTGCACTCATATGAAAAATGATAATGAGAACTTGATGATGATAATGAGCATGGAATCGGGGGAGATCTATGAAAAAAGCTTGGTTCATGGATGTTGCTGAATGAGATGGTGGTTTACTTGCCGTAGATCTAAGGACCGGTTCATACCAGCACATGCCAGGAAAACAGTGCCACCACAGGCCAAATATGGGTACGGCTTAGCTGACTAATTAGGTGTGTTGCTAGCTTGTTATGGACCGTGGATGGAGCGGGGAATGGGAGTCGAGAGAGGACTGCCCTGGGAACTGCATGGCACAAGAGGGGGCCGTGGGTGGGAGACTAGTGATTCGAGCCTGCCGGTGAAACCTCAGTGAGTCCATACATCTAGTAGCCCCTTTGTAAAGGCTATTTTGTGATCTCTTGGCCATACACCAACGGTTGTGTACTGGTATAATGGAGGTTATGCAGTCGCCGACGGGTGACAAAATCACAAACTTCTGGGTAAAGTGGTGCCACCTCTACAGAGTGTAAAACAATCACGATAGCCGTGCTTCCGGTCACAAGCACCGTGCCAACTCACATGATTAGAGGGAAAACTTGGGATGAATGTTCGGTATGGTTATGGTATGGTCACTGGGATTAGTTTTAGGACTGTTGAGTCATGGCAATGAGTTTGGCTTTGGTTATATGAACATGAGATGGTTATGAATATTATGAGCATGAGATGAACTTGAGGAAGATTAATGGCTGGTTGAGACTTGATAATTGGTGAATTATGGTGAAGGAATATTGCTGTTTTACTTGGTTATATTGGGATTAAACTCATCTAGAAATAGTTGCTGTTTTTACCATATTTTTGAAATAAAATTTTCTTGCTGCAATGAGCCTTTTTATTCCATACCTTGTTGTAAACTACATGTCATACTTTTCCCGCACTTGCTGAGTACGACATGTACTCACCCTTGCATTATCACATAAACATCAGCTACAGGAGAAGAGTATTTCGAGGATCACGTGGAGTACTAGGCATGTGAACTACCGTCAACATGCCTGTGGAGATGAAGATGGAGCCTACTGCTATTTAGTTATTTCGGCTGTCGTTTAGAGGCTTCCGCTGCAAGAATAAGTTAGAGATTCATGAGTGAGACGATGAGTTGATGTAATAAGTACTTAAACACTATTTAGTCGTGGTTATATTCTGAATTCAGTTTTTGTATTACATGTGTATGTGTGATGAACATCATGGGCACACATATGCATTAACTTGGTTCTGTTTTCGGAACCGGGTGTCACATGGAACTACGTGTAGACGGTGTAGTTTGAGCTTTTCCCGATGGCGGCAATATCGGGCAGCTTCGGGCGCACGGTGAGAGTATAGTTAGAGCTATTCCCAGTCTCTTTTGCCACCATGCCGAGCTTCTCCAGCCCTCACTGGTGCTGTAGGGTCCTTTCAGAGAGCTTTTGGCGGGCTAACACCGCGAGGCGACGTCACCGGAGTCGCATGACTGCCACCGCATGTCGCGAGCTACGTTGGAGGCTATGCCAGCTCGGGTAGACCACACCAGCGTGTTCCTCACATTTTTCTTGGGCCTAGCGGCAAGTGGCAGCTTGAGAGAGGGCCGGGAAGTCCGGCGCTATCGCGCGGGGGCAAGAGGTAGACGAAGGAGTCGCTGGGCCTGCGTGTCAGGGGCTCTGGAGGGGAGGCCGGATCGTTTGTACACTCGGATCAGCTGTGACAGTGCAGGAAATAAATCTGTGGCCCCGTGTGGCGCTGTCCCGACACTAGACACGTGTCCCCTGGACCCCCCGTCAGTGTTTCGAATTTTCCACGATTAATTCAAATTCCAGGTTTTCCCCAAACTTTAGAAGAGCATAACTTTTGCTAGAAAACTCCAAACCGAGTGAACCAAATTTTATTGGATTCAGCTCTCTGAGTACTTTCCAACAAATCAAGTTTCACCTCATGAAAATCCTTATTTCTCCAGAATTAATTCTTCAAATTTAAACTGTTTAGAATTTTAACTGGAGAACCCTTTGGAGAAAAATTCTGAAATTTTGCTAGGATGTTCAACAAAATATCCCTGGGGCAACATAAAAATTTCAGATCCATTTAGATCATTTGTTCCACCTAGTGGTGTGATTAATAAAACTGTTCCAGAGAAAATGGAAAATGTCCAGAAACATTTTCAGATTTTCCCTGAAATTGTTTAGCTCTTATCTTTAGCTAGGAACCTTCAAATTAAGTGGAACCAATTCCATTAGAATCCTTTGAAAATCTAGTTTCTATAAAGTCATGGCTTGCTCCATTGAAATCCCTAGAACACCCTAGGAGCTCCAATTAAGGCTAAGTACATAATTATTTGGGGAGAGCACAAATGAGCTTTGCTGCAAATGAAACTTGGTCAAGTCTCTGTTTAGGTTGTATCCAAACCACAGTAAAAATTTTAGAGTCATTGGGCCTGTCTACCAAGACTTATAGTATTCACAAATTCAACTTCACTTCAAATTCATTTAAATTAATACATATATGTATTATCTCATGTAGTCGCTAAGGTTGAGGAGGAGCCCGAAGTCTTAGACTTCATCACTCCAGAGGATAAGCTAGCCTACGACCAAGAGCAGCAAGGCAAGCTCCAGTTTGCATTAACCATTTTTACAATTTTACTGTTTTGAGAACTTACTTTGAGCACCCACTTAAATTTTGCATTAGAGTCTTGTTTGAAAACCCAAATGCATAGCAAAGAAAACCCTGGGCTGGGCTTAGGTTTGTAAACCTCGATTAGCTACTGCAATGCTAAGTTAGTGTAGGATCCGGTACAAGTCAAGTAGTTGGAACTGCTCGCGAGAATAGGCTAGGGGCACGCTACTCGGGTAAAGGTAGCAAATAAAACACATGGCAAGAAAAATGAGACCAAGCGGAGAGTAAGGGCAGCAGGACGTTGGGCCCTGGGTGCCATAGCTCTGCTTGTGTCGACTGAGGACCGAGCCATGTGCGGGCCTGTTGAACAAGCTAGAACAGTATCGAAGACCTACTGGATATACGGGAACCGGGAAACCGATGTAACTCGGGTAGCTGGGTGTTGAGGCATAGCTGGTCGTTCAGAGGGTAGGTTGAGAGCTTGAGGTGTAAATCGGCTGGCGGCACTGTGGATGCGCGTGAGGAGACCTCTTGCTCGGGACGATTGGACCGGTTCAACATTTGGCTGACGGGTGAAAGGTGGTTGCGTACGACGTCCGTGATGGTTTCTGTAGGCAACATCGAGTACGGGCGTACGTGATGGGTTATTCGGGTAGCCCTGCAGGTGTAAATCGATTATAATCGCCGTCCCTCGTGGTCAGTGAGTACCACTTGTTCACTGTACCGTGACGTAGAAAGAATAGGCTAGAGTCATGTAAAAGTTGCTGATTGAAAGCTATACCTTGATTGTTAATAACTTGCTGTAGTTTAGAGCTAGTTCTTTTCAACTTTGGGCAATGTACATGAGAGAAATGCGTTTCTTGTTTGATTGTGGCTCTCTCATGTGCCTTAGCATGAGGTTCTCCACAACTTGCTGCTAAAACTTGAAAGTAAGGTTCAAATAATTAGGCAAGTCCTTTGCAACTTATTTACCTCATGTACCCTAAAACCCCTCATGTAGAAGTTTCATGTATAGGAGAGACGGGTCAGACTTGCTGAGCCATCATCGTCACTGCTTGTGTTTGAAGCTTTTGCAGGGGTTTATGAGGAAGGGACTCCCGAGGAAGAGATGGAACCCCAAGAGGAAAATCCTGTCGAGTGGGAGTCGTGCACGCCGCTGAGTTAGTGTGCGTGTGTGCTAGCCGGAACACGTTCACGGGCCGAACGTGAACTCGATGCCTAGTCTACACCCGCGAGTGTATACTGAACATATTTTGTTGTAAAAATGTTCATAAACTCGTTTATGTAATAAAACTTTGCCTTTGCTTTGTATCTTTGATGTGCGTTATCCGGTGCTGTGCAACGCAGCACCCCTCAGCGTGATCCTGGGTTGACGAGGTCGTGATGCCGCGTCAGTACAATGGAGGTTAATGTTGCATAAAGACTCGCCTAATTACTTGAATCCTATTTTCAGCTTTTAGCATCATGTAAGGTAGTAACCATGTGCTAAGCAACATAGGAATATCTGCAATCAAACAAGAAACGCATCATTTCTATGTCCCCTGCCTATGGTTGAAAAGAAACTTTCATTTGCTCTATTTTAAAGCACATCATTAGCATCACACATATTACTCAAACAGCAAGTTCAATTCATGATAATTATTCTCTTTATCTACGTCATGATACAGTGAACAAGTTGTACTCACTGACCGTGAGGGATGGTGATTATAATCGATTTACACCTGTAGGGTCCACCCAAAAAACACGTCATGTATGCCCATACTCGATGTTGCCTACAGCACACATCCCAGACATCGTACAAGACAACCTTTCACCCGTTAGCTAATTGTTGAACCGGTCCTATCATCCCGGGCAGGAGGGTCCCTACATGGAGCAACCACGTGCCCACTAGCAGATTTCCACCTTGCTGCCCTCAACCAACCCATCGAGACGACAAGCAATGCCTCAACCTCCAGCTACAAGAATTACATTGGTTTCCCGGTTCCCATAATGCTCGTATGTCTTCGATGCAATTCAAGCTTGTTCAACAGGGCCGCACGTGACTCGGTGCTCAACCGACACAAGCAGAGCTACAGCTCACAGGACCCCAAAGTCCTGCTGCTCCTAACCTCTGCTTGGTCTCAAATTCAAGTCATGTGTCTAATGATTTTTCTCAATACCCGAGTTGTGTACCCCTGAGCCTATCCTAGCGAGTAGTTCCGACTACTCAACTTGTACCAAATCCTATACCATTTGGAGCATAGTAGTGACTACTCGAAGGTCACAATCTAGACTCAAACTTCCTGGGATTTCATAAGCTATGCATTTGGATTTTCAATCAAATACCTAATGCACATATCACTAACCTCTATAATAAGTGTCAAAAGGTAAAACATTTATAAAACTTGTGTGTTAATGCAAACCGGAGCTTGCATTGCTGCGAGTCGTCGACTAAATTCTCTTCCGGAGGTATGCAGTCGCTAATCTCCAGGGCTTCTTCGATTTCAGCGACTACACGTAATAAAATGAAGAATGCATGTCAAATTCAAATGCAATTGTATTGAGTGAAGATGTAAAGACTCTCACTCGAGATAGACATCAGTATTTGTTCTGAAATTTTTACAGTGGATTGGTGAAGACCTAAACAGAGACTTGGCCAAGTTTCATTTGGGTCAAAGCTCAATTGAGCCCTGTACAAATAAATGCATGCAAGGCCATTATTAGTGCCTCTATGTATTCTTAGGGATTTTCATGAAGTAAATTTATACTTTTTGGGAACTATAATTTATAAGGAGTCTAATGGAATTGGTTTAATGTCAATTGAAGTATCCTAGAGAAATATATGGTCTAAAGAAGATTTGAAAATTCTGAAAATGTTTTTGGACATTTTCTATTTTCTCAGAGGCAGTTCACTTAATCACCCAATTATGTGGACTTAATGAACTCAGATGGATCTGATATTTGGCATGTGACTCAAGGATATTAAAAGGAATATCCTGACTAAATTTGAGAATTTTCCACAAAGTGGATCTCCAGTTAAAAATCCTAACAGCTTAAATTTAGCGATTTAATTCAGGAAAAATAATGACTTTCAAGGAATGAAATTTGTTCTGATGGAGAGTACTCCTAGAGATGAAATTTATTTGACCAAATTTGGACATTCCTATCAAAAGTTATGAGTGTTTGAAGTTGAAGGGCAATGTGGAAAAATAAAAAGGGAAATGTTTAAACTGCTGAAAACGGGGCCTGCCTGGCAGGTCTGTCATGTACCTCCCGTCTAGGTCAGGCGCGCACCATACATTGGCGGTGGCGCGACCCGTTCTCCTCCAACGCTTGATAATTCTCGACGGGATTTTCACCTAAGTGCTCCTCAAATCACGGAGCAGCCGCCGGGCAACCTCTCGGAGCTCAAACTCACTGGGATAGTGGCCGGCGACGGCAGTGGCGGCTTGTAGCTTGGCGCCGACGGTGAACACTCGACTCGAAGCCTAAACCGATGAGGGAAAGGGCTGTAGAGCACCACTAGGGTGTGGGGAAGCTGATTCTACACCCAGCTAGAGCTGAAACTGCTGGGAAAGTGGCGTTCACCGGCGACCCGATATGTTTTTTACCGGCGGCGACGAAATCACATCGCCCAGCTCGTCGGATGGATGGTTTTCCTGTAGGTTTGGTCCTAGGTGGTCGTTAAGAACCCTAGTTGATTTAGCCGGAACAGAATTGAGGATGATCAACCAAGCGCGACGAATTTCCCGTTTGATTTCTATCAGTTCTACACCATAGCCGATACAAAGAATCCAAATTCCGGCTCACTGGCATTGCGAGAGGGAAAGGGGGTCTTGGACGATGAACTAGGCTTGTTTCCTAACCTTTGTGTGTGTTTTATACGGCCGGAAACACTACGGGATAGCCGCACGATGAAGAACCACGCCGGTGACTTGCTCAGTCCCTAGGAGAAGAAGATGTCGTGGTGCAGCTCGGAGGAAGCCGGGAGCGACATGTTGATGCTTCAAGGACGTCGAAGAGGGTCGTGTGATACTTTCTCCGGCCTCAGTTTGGTGTGAAACTCTCGGCAGCGGCTTGTCGACAGTTAAGGTGATGGCGCAAGCGAGCGGCGAGTGTGGCATCCGTTTCTGTGCATGAGGGCGGCGAACGAAGAGTGAAACAATCTTTTGGGCGCTTATGGTTCGGGGATAAGAGGAGTCAGGCGCTGATTAGCAGAAAAATCGGGGAGCAGGTGGTGGCAGAAGCCGATCGCCATGCCCCCCCGCAGGAGAAACATCGGAGACCCAAGCAGCTCGGCTGAGAGGCGGTTCACTCGCTTGTGTGGCTGACAGAGGGGCCCCACAGCTCAAATTTGTCCTCTGAAATTGAATTTCACACTGTTGCAAATAATTGGGACCCAAATACACTCTTTGATATACTCAAACCACAGAATATGGATTTGGGTTTTGAATGAATCAAAGTGTGAAAGTGGTTTGGATGAAATTGCATCAAACATGAATCTGAAATTCAAATTCAGTTTTGAATTGAGCAAATTTAGCTACCATCAAGATCAACACCAAATGAGATGAAACTTGTTGGAGTAGATCAGAAAAATGAGCTGAGTTTGAATATGACGAAACCATGTGAATCCATGTGGTAGAAGTAGTTTGAATTTGAATCTGAATTCAAACTGTCCCTTCTAATAAGTGTATCCAAAAGTATACCAAACATGTTTCGATTTGCATGAAACTAGGCATCAGCATTCCTAAGAATGTTTAGGACTTAATATGGAGCTCAGGCTCTAAAGATGACATGTGGGAATGACCACTTTTGGATTATGTAACTTCATCCTCTATTTATTCTATTGATGGTGGTTACTTGCTCTTCAATCATGTTCATTTGATTGCTACAAAGTGAGCTCTAGTGTGTGAAGTGATGAACATGTAGCAAGCTAAAAACTTGGTCCTTTACATTTCTCCCCCATTAAAAGAACCTTGTGTCGAGATTATAATGTGAAAATACAAAGAGGATGATGGAGATTTACTGGATATGCGACGTCAAAAATTCTAGGTAGTTGGTGCAAAGAAACTCCTCGCTCTCCCACGTCGCTTCCTCCTCGGAGTTGTGTGGAACCCCTTCCGGGGTCCACACTCCAGGATACACATTGGGTGGTGCCGTGCGATGCGGCACTGAACAGCATACACGAAAGGAACCATAAAGTACAAATTCTTTTATTTCTCAAGATAGTGTCATTTACAAAATAATGTACCACGAAGGTACACGCAGCGGAATATACATACACACTTACTCTCGTTCCTAACTATGCAAAAGAGAACACGTCCAGCCCGCGGACGCTTCTTACTAGCTTCCACAAAGATGAGTGCAGCGGCAGCGTTTCCAGTGAGTCTCTGATGGCTCACCGAACAACCATCTTCATAGCAAATTTTATAACCTGCAAAACACTTGCAACCGTGAGCACGATGGCTAAGCGAGACTTAACCGACACTCCTAACCATGAAACTCTACATGCAGGGATTACTAACATAGGAGAAGTATGATGCAATAAAGACACGCCTACATGTTAGTCCTTACTTTCAGTTTAATAGCAGCAGATTATTATGCCTTAGGCAGCCCTCACATCGGAAGTCCACAATCAAACAAGAAACGCTTTCCTCCGATGTGGTGACATGCCCAAAGAGGAAAATAAACTTGTGAGCTCTACAACTATAACATACATGGTTGGCAATACAATGAATTTAAGAACTTCACATCAGCAATGGTTCATCTCACTTTATCTGAAAAATATTACTACGTCACAACACAGTGAACAAGTGGTACTCATATAACCGCGAGGAACGGGGATTGCAATCAGGACACACCCGGAAAACATGACACATACACCCGTCTCAAAAGACTCACACGAGCTCTTTCTTACGTTGTATGCAGAAACCTTTCACCCATCACTCCAATGCTGAACCATGTCCGCCGACCCATCAGAAGGGCCACTACATGGAACACGTCGAAGTTGCTCCGCTAGCAGGTTTAAACCTCTGACATCAACCCCCAAAGGACGGCCGTATAAGTTTTGACACGAGAGTACCCGAGTTACATCGGTTTCCTGGACCCCATAATTCCAGTATGCATCCGGTACTATTTAAACTTGCTCAGCAGGGCGTCATACGCATCGGTCCATAACCGACACGAACAGAGATATAGCCACACAGGCCCAACGTCCTGCTGCTCCTACTCTCTGCTCGGTCTCATTTTTCATCCCAGAACTTTCATTCTCTAGAATCATACCCCGCTGAACCAACATCCTAAACTCGCGAGTAGCTTCCAACTACCCGACTTGTACCGGATCCTATACAACTTAAGCCTAGCCGAAGCTACACGAAGGTAAACTATTCTACCCTTTAACTCCAAGGGTTTTTGGGTCATGCATTTGGATTATCAATCACCTTGACCTAATGCACAATACATACTAGACTAATAAAAGTGATACAAAGTAAAATATAACTAAAAGCTTTTAAATGCAAACCGGGGCTTGCCTTATGTTGCTGCAGGTTTATTTCTACTTTTAATTCAGTAGCTTTGCGACAAGTAAGGCTTCAATTTGTTGCTCCGAGTTGAGTTCTTCGTCGAACTCCTTCGTCGTATTTCCTACCGTCATGAATATGCACAGTTTTATATTGCGAGTATATGAATTATAAAACATATGTGTGTTATGACTTAAGAATGATTTAAACCAACTAAGACTCGAGATTATGATTCTGGTTATGTGTTGGACAGAGAAAGAATCATTCTGGATCAATGGAGGTCTTTGGAATAAAGTTCAAAGAAATAGCTATTGGACATAAATATGAAGCTGTACATAATTGGCAGAAAACTGGAGAAGACCATCTCAATTTACTGAAATTTTTATAGTGGTCCATAGATCATACATAGGTATAACTTGCAAAATTTCAGACAAAGTTCATGGAAGATGTGGCCTAGGGAATTTTCTTACTATTTGGCTTCTCTGAAATCCTATGGCAATTATAGTGTCTTGACAGGCTCCAAATTTGGTTTTTCAGAAACTTGAGAGTCTCATGACTCCATAGGACTTGGTTTCACCATTTTTGGAGCTTCCTACACAGAGATATGGATTTTCCAAACTTGGTTAAAAGATTGAAAATGCCACTGTTCATTTTTCCCATTTTTCAGAGACATGGAGGATTCAAACAATATTTGGCCAAGCAAATGGAGTCCCATGCCTATGAAAATTATACTGGAGTTCAAGGACTATTGGAAGAATGTCCTGCCCAAATTTGGGAATTTTCCAATAAACAGAACTCCTGTAAAAATTCCTACAAGTTTTTGCTTAAAAGAATTAATGAGCCAAATACAGAGATTTTCATAAATATTGGGCTTCACCTCTGGATAGAACACTTTGAGAGGAATCCAAAAAAATTTATTTCACAATTTTTTGAGGTTCTTACACAAAGTTATGGCTCTCCATAGTTTCAACTGAATTAGGAAAATCTGGAAAATATTTAAATACCGACAGTGGGTCCCACTCATCATCCCTAACCTTCAGCCTCGCGCCAAACGGAGCAGTGGCGGCTCCCTCCGGCGAGGTCACCAGAAAGGCACTTCCCAGCCACCTCCGGACCCCCTGCTGGCTGCCCTCCTATTTTCCCCCAAGATGAACACGTTGGTGAGGTCGCCGGCGGCTGAAACTCGCCCGAAAACGGGCGCACCGGCAACAGCAAACCCTAGAGCTCCGGCGAGGTCGTGCACGGTGAATTCTCCACCAAATGGTCGGTTCTTGGGCTCTAAAGCACCAGAGGATCGTATAGAAGACCGACATGAGGTCTAAACAAGCCGGGTAGAGCTCCAAACCTATCGGCACCGTGCGCCCGATATGGTCCAGCGGTACACCCTCGAAAAGAACTCGGATTCCTCGCTCTACACTCAATTTCTTGGTCTAAAATCGATGGAGGAGGTGTGCTAGGCAGTTAACATCCTGTGTGTCAAGTTTGAAACACAACAAACATGATTTGAGGACGAATTTTGCAATTCCTTACCTCAAGGTCAGTTTCTGCCGCCCGGGAGAAAATCTTGAAATTCTCCCTCTGTGATCAATGGCTAGGGCTGAGCTTCGGAGGTGAGCAACTAGACTTGTAGGTGCACCGATGGGGTGTCTTGCTTGGGCGTGATCACTCCTGGTTTGGGCTGGCCATGACGACCAGATTGGTTTTTCGGTGTTCCACACAGAAGCTGCAGCAACTTGCTGTTTTCAGGTGCAAACAAGCTCGGGACAGGGGAGGAAAAGGGCTGGCCGGCTAGAGCACGGGTGGGCGCAGCTTTTTTCTGTGAAGATCTCGAGCAACCGGGCTCCGGTGGTGGCTGTGTGACGGGGAGAAGAACAGAGCGGCTTCTGTGTTGTTCTTGGGAGCAAAACGCACGGGAGCAGACCATTGAGGATGAGCTCGAGCAGGGAGAGGCAAAAGAGGGTTATGGCACTCACTGTGGTGATCAGAACGAGCAAAATGACGAGCCAGCAGGATGTGGCATCGGGGGTGGCCGGCACCGATCTGCTGCTGTCGCTGGAGTCGGTTGTATTTTTGTGAGACTGACTGGTGGGGTCCACGGCCACAATTTTGCTTCTTATCCCTCAATTTGATTTAAAATAGCAAAGGAGCTCCAAATTTGATCAAACTTGGAGGATAGGTCAATGGAATTACGAGGAACACGAATCTGGGATCAGATTTCAAAATCGAGTTTGTTTGGTTCAAAATTCAAGTTTGAATTTGAACGTGACCTCATTTAATTCTCAGAATAAATAGTATATGAAACCTAAAATTCTCCAAATTTGAAACTTAGGCTCTTGAATACATGAGAAATGCATCTATGATCTCACATATAGGCCTTTGAACAATCTGAATAGGAATCCTTTCAAAAGATTCAAAATAGTGTTTAAATTTCCTCCACTCACCTCATAGAAAAGGGTGCACATGAGTTTGAGTTTTTGGGAGTGTAATTCTTTCCCCGAGGTTAACATGTGTTGAGCATGGGCTAGAGAAAATTATTAACTCCCTCACATGTCCATTTATTTGTTCATCATTTCATGTGACACAATTATAGTCTTTTATCACCTTAACTTTGTTTCATGAGTTGACATCAAGCTTTACAAAAGTTAGGGCTGTTACATCCCTCCCCCTTAAAAGAATCTCGTCCCGAGATTACAAAAAGAAAGAAGCAGGGAGAATGACTACTGGACATATGGTACAAACAAGTCGGAAAAATTTAAACGGAGAAATTCCTCGCTTTCCCGCGTGGCTTCATCAGCGGTATGGTTGCTCCACAAGACTTTGTAAAATAGCAATGTCCAATTTCTTGTGGCACGAGTCTTCTCATCGATAATCTGTACCGGATACTCAGAATAGGTGAGATCCGGTTGAAGATCCTCAATGTTCTCCATATGAACTGCGGTTGGGGACTTAAGACATTTCCGCAGCTGAGAGACGTGGAAAACATTGTGAATACCCGAAAGTGACGTCGGTAACTCCAGACGATAGGCCACGGGTCCGCATATCTCAGTGACAGCATACAGCCCGATGAATCGCGGAGCAAGCTTTCCCTTCACTCCGAACCGATGAACCCCTTTCATCGGAGAGACACGAAGATAAACATGGTCCCCAATGTCGAAGTGAAGAGGTCGACGTCTTTTGTCTGCAAAACTCTTCTGCCGAGATTGAGCAGCCTTTAAATTGGCTTGAATCACTTGCACTCGTTCCTCGGCTTCATTCACAAGATCAATCCCGTAGACCACTCTCTCGCCGGACTCACACCAATTCAGTGGTGTGCGGCACTTCTGGCCATAAAGAGCTTCATACGGGGCCATCTTGATGCTGGATTGATAACAATTATTATATGAGAATTCTGCTAACGGTAGATGGTCATCCAAATTCTTCCCATGATTGATGACACATGCCCGTAGAATATCCTCCAGAATCTGATTTATCCTCTCCGTTTGACCATCAGTTTGCGGATGATACGCTGAACTCCGAATTAACTTGGTTCCCAAGGAAACATGCAGTTGCTCCCAAAATCTGGATATGAATAACGGACCTCGATCAGAAACGATGGTGCGGGGAACCCCGTGTAAACACATGATTCTCGAGATGAACAGATCCGCATACTTCTTTGCCACATATTTGGTATGGACTGGAATAAAATGTGATGTCTTGGTCAAATGATCGACAATTACCCAAATAGAATCATGCTTGTTGCTGGTCATGGGTAAACCGACGATGAAGTCCATACTTATGTCTTCCCACTTCCATGCTAGAACCTTCAGCGGTTGAAGTGGTCCGACTTTCCTCATATGGTCGGCTTTAACCCGCTGTCACGTATCACACTCGGATACGTACTTTGCAATCTCTCTTTTCATGCGTGTCCACCAGAACTTAGATTTCAAGTCATGTTACATCTTATTGCTTCCCAGATGAATGGAGTACTTGGATAAATGCGCTTCATCCAGTATCTTCCTCCGCGATTTCATGTTTCAGGGTACCACTATGCGGTTGTTAAACCATAGAGTACCCCCTTCATCTTTGCGGAACATCTTCAACTCACCGCTGTCCACTCTCCTCTGAATGTGAGACATACCCCTGTCTCTCTTCTGAGACTCTACAATCTCATCTCTGCCTGTAGGAATAAGAGTGAGGTTGAACAGCTATCCGTAGGGAACTAAGTGCAGGCTCGGTTCTCTTTCTCCATCTGCAGCCATGGCTAAATGGTGAACGTGGGCTTTCCAACTAAGTGCGTCGGCAACCACATTCGCTTTGCCCGGATGGTAATGAATTTCAAGTTCATAGTCCTTGATCAATTCGAGCCATCTTCGCTGCCTCATATTCAGTTCCTTCTGTGTGAAGATGTACTTCAAGCTTTTGTGGTCATTGTAGAGGTGTACTAGATTGCCTAGTAGATAATGTCTCCACATTTTCAATGCTAAGACCACTGCAGCTAGTTCAAGGTCGTGCGTCGGGTAATTCTGCTCATGACCCCTGAGTTGTCGGGATCCATATGAGACCACCCGTCCTTCTTGCATCAAGACACAACCCAAACCAATGCCGGATGCATCACAATAAACATCAAACAGCTTCGTGGTGTCCGGCTTGGCCAAAACTGGAGCTGTAGTGAGATACTTCACTAAAGTTTGAAAAGCTTGTTCGCATGAATTGCTCCAATCATACTTGGTGCTTTTCTTCAACAGCTCCGTCATAGGTTTAGCGACTTTGGAGATGTTTGGAATGAATCTCCGGTAATAACCCTCTAAACCTAGGAAACTCCTCACTTCATGAACAGATGTTGGAGATTTCCAATTCAGCACTTGCTCGATTTTACTTGGTTCCACAGCGATGCCTTCCGCTGAAATAATATGCCCAAGAAACGGCATTTTGCTGATCCAAAACTCACATTTACTGAACTTTGCATATAGCTTGTGATCCCTCAAGCGTTGGAGTACAATACGCAAATGTTCAGCGTGTTCTTCTTCTGACTTTGAATAGACCAAGATGTTGTCGATGAAAATCACGACGAACTTGTCTAACTCCGGCATGAACATAGAGTTCATGAGATACATAAAATGAGCCAGAGCATTGGTCAACCCAAAAGACATGACAAGATATTCATAAAGACCATATCTTGTCGAGAACGCCATCTTAGGTACGTCTTCTGCCTGAATTTTTATCTGGTGATACCCGGACCGAAGATCCATCTTGGAGAATACCTTAGCACCCACTAGTTGATCAAAAAGCATATCGATACGGGGTAGTGGATACTTGTTCTTTATCGTTACGGCATTGAGTGAACGATAGTCCACACATAGCCTTAAAGTCTCATCCTTTTTCTTGACGAACAGCGCGGAGCATCCCCATGGTGATGAACTGGGTCGAATGAAGCCTTTGCTTAACAAATCATTCAACTGCTCCTTCAGCTCCGCGAGTTCCTTCGGTGCCATTTTATACGGCCTCCGAGAGATGGGTGTGGTTCCCGGTGCAAGTTCAATTTTGAACTCCACTTCACGTTCGGGCGGCATGTCCGGTAGATCCTCAGGAAACACATCCGGATATTCCCGGACCACCGGAATATCCTCCAGTTTCTTAGCTTCAATAGTGTCGACAGCAGTGACTTCCGGTGCAACATTTCTCAGAATGAACGTGTGTTGCCCGTGCTTCTCTGAATTCAGCTGCACCTTTCGTGAACTAATATCAAAGATAGCTTGGTGATGCGTCAACCAAGCCATTCCCAAGATTATGTTAATCCACAAGCCTTCTAGAATGATGAGCGTAGTAGGATATATCCGCCCATCCAAACATATAGGCGCTCGAGCAACAATTCTGCCCGCTGTCCTACCACCTCCCGGTGAATTAATATGATATGATGCGGCCAAGGTGGTTGAGGGTATTTGGTGCTTAACCACATAATCTTTGCTGATAAAATCATGTGTAGCACCCGAGTCGAACAACAAGAATGTGGGCTGACCATGTAGGCTGAACATATCCGCGAACACGGGTTCTCCTACGGGAACGTCTTCAACTGCCATATAGTTTATATTTCCCACTTTCAGTGCTATCCTCATTGGCTGACCATGGAATTTCTTTGCAGCTTGCGATGATATGTTACTGCTGCTCGGCTTGGTCACAGGAAACTCCTGAGGAATATGATCTACATCGCTACGAGTGTCATACGATGCGAGCTCAGGATCTTCACCATATGGAAGTGGTTGATATACTTGTGCACTTTGCTGAGGTGAGGGTGCACCAATACTCATTTGCTGCTGTTGCAGCAGTGGCTGAACATCCATAGGTGAATATGAACAGTATTGGATCTGAGGTGGCCCATCAAAGGACTGAATTTCCACCCCAGATGGTAAGCAATATATCACCGGTTGTTCTTGATGATAATCACCCGTACTTGCCAGTGATAATTTTCTCTTCCTTTTACTTTCCTTATGCTCGAGTTTAGCTATTTCTTGAATCATAGCGGCATTGACTAATTCGCTATAATTCCCTTTATTGCATTGTGCCACTTTTGTCCGAAGCTTCATATTGAGGCCTCGGAAGAAGTAATGAACACTTCATCGTCTTGTTATGCACATAAGCGGATGCATATTGTACTAAATGTTTAAATTCTGTAAAGTAATTCATGACACTCATGCCTTCTTGTTTGAGTTCATAGAACTCTTCAATTCTGGTTTTGACGATGCCCTCACAGATATGACGTGCACGGAAAGCATCACGAAACTCCGTCCACGTCACACGTTGGTCTTCAGCGATCTTAGTAAGATATTCAGACCACCAAGCCCCAGCGGATCCATGAAGTTCCTGAGCGGCAAATAAAGCCTTCTCATATTCATCACACTGGAGCATTCCCAATTTAGTTTCAATAACCCGGAGCCAATGATCTGCCTCCAAGGCTTCTTTAGCTTCCGAGAATACAGGTGGTTGTCTTGCTAGAAAATCCAGATACGTATTCAGTGTGGGGTTTTGCTGGGAGGTCTCCTGTCGGATGCCTTGCTGCACCAACAACTAAGGAGACTCAGCCATTCTTCCCAACACCTCCGCCAGTCCTTTGATGATGGCGGTGATCGTCATTGCGGCGAATCATTTCCATCCTGACTGGAACCACCAACTTCATACCCGGATTGAGTATGATCCATACTGCAAGAGCGAGCAATTTACAGTTAATATCCAAGAGTGTACTCCGCTTTAACTTGAAAATTAGTAACCGCAAAAGCACTACATCAACTGTGCAGCATATATGAAGGAAACAAGGTTTTTGACAATTCTGAAATATAACCAATGATTGTTGAAGTTTGTCAAACACTTAAATCAACAGCAAGGAATGATGAAAGATAACTAATGAATATGTCGTGGAACTTAGAAAACCTTCATGTCCACAACAAGTCTCAAGTTACATGGCAATGAGCAATGCTCTGTTAGGAATGACCATTTGGCCTTAATCCCAGAATTTGATTATGAAAATGGCAGTTTAATGTCTGAAGTTGAATATCAAAGTTATAAATAACTTCAATATTTTTCCAACGAGTATTTATTTGCCTCCATATCTGTTCTAGATCAGAAGTTATGAGATTTCAAAGTTGACAGAAATATGGAACAATTTGACAGCACCTCCTATAAAAGTGTCTGTTTTGTCCGCAAGATTTCATAAAATTAGGCTCCAAATCAGAAGAAACTTTGAACTACAAAGTCGTAGAAAATATCACAAACTTTCCAACAGTGTCTTACATGACCCTTAGAAAATTTTCTACAGGAAGTTATGGTCGAAATACAGACAATTCCAGAGAGCATTTTTGGTCTGCTCTGTTTTTGTACAGTTAACACTCATCTGAGATTTTCATCCATTTGTAGGGAATTTCTGTTCTGGAGTCCTACAGAAAAGTTGTAGAAGATTTCAAAACCTTTCCATAAATGTATCCCTCACTTCCATTGGTGCAACCAACCAAAAGTTATGCCCTGTTCAAGTTTAGCAAAAATTCTGCCACAAACAGGGGAGGTTGTTACTAAAGGTTTGAGATGAAAACTATACTCCCGACTGACTCATAGTTCAATATAGGAGTTCATTAACCCCTAATGGAATCCTAGACTCCAAAGTTACTCTTTTCTTTGAAAACATTATTTTTCATGCTGTTAAGAACATATTACGGTACTACGTTTCCTCACCAAATCAAAATCCTAACCGGCATTACACCGGCATATACGTCTCAAGGGGTGGCACTAAAACGATCACTCACACATGTATTCTAAACGGAATGTTCTACTCGTGGTTAAGTACCTGAAGAAAAACAATCAATAGTGATGCACACAAAGGTTTTCCATTACAGGCAGGTCCATATCATAGTAAAAACATATGCCCCGTATCATTGCCATACGGGCCGTCCTTGAGTCAAGTCACGTCTCAAGGTACATGGTCGTGTTTTAACACAACACGACGGGGAACCCGAGTAGAGCGCGAACGGGTCATCACAGTTGGGAATTTTATCAACCCAACGGATACCACAACTGCCTCATGACCGGTGAGGCACGCCGATGGCGAGCGCTTCGTATGGCCCTTTGAATATTGAACGTTCAAGAGTTGCATACTATCGTGTTGCTTACCACACGATGGGGTATTCTCACTTTTGCCTAAAGCACGCTGGAGATCAGCGTTTTCATATGCTCTCAGAACCATAGAGAGGTTCAGAGACTCATATTAACAACCGTGTCAAGCCACGTTATACCATTCCATACTAATACTCGTATGGCGAGTTACCGCAATTGATCCGCCTGCGGGGGCGTACTTACCTCTTACCTCCACGTAGGTGCGTCGTTACAGAATTGAAATACTGAATATTCACACTGTTAGCTTGCCAGCTTAAGTAACTATACTACTAATAGTCCTTATGTGGACATACTATATGTTCCTCACTCGTATACTTCTAAGTTTTTGAAAATAAGCTCTTTTCATGTGTTCTATTGCCAATGCGGTTCTGATACCACGCCTGTGGGGAACCCCTTCCGGGGTCCACACTCCAGGATACACATTGGGTGGTGCCGTGCGATGTGGCACCGAACAGCATACGCGAAAGGAACCATAAAGTACAAAGTCTTTTATTTCACAAGATAGTGTCATTTACAAAAGAATGTATCACGAAGGTACACACAGCGGAATATACATACACACTTACTCTCGTTCCTAACTATGCAAAAGAGAAGACGTCCAGCCCGCCAATGCTTCTTACTAGCTTCCACAAAAATGAGTGCAGCGGCAGCATTTCCTGTGACTCTCTGATGGCTCACCGAACAACCATCTTCATAGCAAATTTTATAACCTGCAAAACACTTGCAACCATGAGCACGATGGCTCAGCAAGACTTAACCGACACTCCTAACCATAAAACTCTACATGCAGGGATTACTAACATAGGAAAAGTATGATGCAATAAAGACACGCCTACATGTTAGTCCTTACTTTCAGTTTAATAGCAGCATATTATTATGCCTTAGGCAGCCCTAACATCGGAAGTCCACAATCAAACAAGAAACGCTTTCCTCCGATGTGGTGATGCCCAAATAGGAAAATAAACTTAGTGAGCTCTAAAACTATAGCATACATGGTCGGCAATACAATGAATTTAAGAACTTCACATCAGCAATGATTCATCTCACTTTATCTTGAAATTATTACTACGTCACAACGCAGTGAACAAGTGGTACTCATATAACCACTGGGGACGGTGATTGCAATCAGGACACATCCGGAATACACGACACATACACCCGACTCGAATAACTCAAGGGAGCTCTTTCTTACATTGTATGCAGCAACCTTTCACCCGCCACTCCAATGTTGAACCAGTTCCACCGACCCATCAGAAGGGCCACTACACAGAACATGTTGAAGTTGCTCCGCTAGCGGGTTTACACCGCTGACACCAACCCCCAAAGGACGGCCGTATAAGTTTCGACACGAGAGTAGCCGAGTTACATCGGTTTCCTAGACCCCATAATTCCAGTATGCATCCGGTACTGTTCAAACTTGCTCAGCAGGGCAGCATACGCATCGGTCCTTAACCGACACAAACAGAGCTATAGGCACACAGGCCCAACGTCCTGCTGCTCCTACTCTCTGCTCGGTCTCATTTTTCATTCCAGAACTTCCATTCTCTAGAATCATACCCCGCTGAACCAACATCCTAAACTCGCGAGTAGCTTCCAACAACCCGACTTGTACCGGATCCTATACAACTTAAGCCTAGCCAAAGCTACACGAAGGTAACCTATTCTACCCTTTAACTCCAAGGGTTTGTGGGTCACGCATTTGGAGTATCAATCACCTTGACCTAATGCACAATACATACTAGACCAATAAAAGTGATACAAAGTAAAATGTAACTAAAAGCTGTTAAATGCAAACCGGGGCTTGCCTTATGTTGCTGCAGGTTATTTCTACTTTTAAGTCAGTAGCTTTGCGACGAGTAAGGCTTCAACTTGTTGCTCTGATTTGAGTTCTTCGTCGAACTCCTTCGTCGTATTTCCTACCGACATGAATATGCACAGTTTTATGTTGCGAGTATATGAATTATAAAACAAATGTGTGTTATTACTTAAGAATGATTTAAACCAACTAAGACCAGAGATTTGGGTTCTGGTTATGTGTTGGACAGAGAAAGAATCATTTTGGATCAATGGAGGTCTTTGAAATAAAGTTCAAAGAAATAGCTATTGGACATAAATATGAAGCTGGACATAATTGGCAGAAAACTGGAGAAGATGATCTCAAATTGCTCTAAAATTTTTACAGTGGTCCATAGATCATACAGAGGTATGGCTTGCAAAATTTTAGACAAAGTTGATGGAACATGTGGCCTAGGGAATTTTCTTACTATTTGGCTTCTCTGAAATCCTATGGCAATTATAGAGTCTTGTCATGCTCCAAATTTAGTTTTTCAGAAACTTTAGAGTCTCATGAGTCCATAGGACTTGGTTTCACCATTTTTGGAGCTTTCTAAACAGAGATATGGATTTTCCAAACTTGGTTAAAAGTCTGAAAATGTCTCTGTTCATTTTCCCAGTTTTCAGAGACATAGAGGATTCAAACAATATTTGGCCAAGTAAATGGAGTCCCATGCTTCTGAAAATTTTACTGGAGTTCAAGGATTATTGGAAGAATGTCCTGCCCAAATTTGGGAATTTTCCAATAAACAGAACTCCTGTAAAAATTCCTAGAAATTTTCCTTTAAATGAATTAATGAGCCAAATTCAGAGATTTTCATAAATATTGGGATTCACGTCTGGATAGTACTCTTTGAGAGGAATCCAACAAAATTTATTTCACAATTTATGGAGGTTCCTACACAAAGTTATGGCTCTCCAAATTTGAACCGAATTAGGAAAATCTGGAAAATGTTTAAATACCGACAGTGGGTCCCACTCGTCTTCACTAACCTTCAGCCTCGCGCCAAACAGAGCAGTGGCGGCTCCCTCCGGCGAGGTCGCCGGAAAGGCACTTTCCAGCCACTCCGGACCCCCTGCTGTCCAACCCCCCCATTTTCCCCTACGCTGAACACGTTGGTGAGGTCACAGGCGGCTGAAACTCGCCGGAAAACAGGGCGCACCAGCAACAGCAAACCCTAGGGCTCCGGCGATGTCGTGCACGGTGAATTCTCCCCAAATGATCGATTCTTGGTCTCTAAAGCACCAGGGGATTGTATATAAGACCGACATGAGGTCTAAACAAGCCGTGGAGAGCTCCAAACCTATCGGCACCGTGCACCCGATATGGTCAAGCGGTATACCCTCGAAAAGAACTCGGATTCCTCACTCTACACTCAATTTCTTGGTCTAAAATCAATGGAGGAGATGTGCTAGGCAGTTAACATTCTGTGTGTGAAGTTTGAAACACAACAAACACGATTTGAGGACGAATTTTGTAATTCCTTACCTTAAGGTCAGTTTCTGCCGCTCGGGAGAAAATCTTGAAATTCTCCCTCTGTGATCAATGGCTAGGGCTGAGCTTCGGAGGTGAGCAACTAGACTTGTAGGTGCACCGATGGGATGGCTTGCTTGGGCGTGATCACTCCTGGTTTGGGCTGGCCACGGCGACCAGTTCGGTTTTTCGGTGTTCCACACAGAAGCTGCAGCAACTTGCTGTTTTCCGGTGCAAACAAGCTCGGGACAGGGGAGGAAAACGGCTGGACGGCTAGAGCACGGGTGGGCACAAATTTTTTTGTGAATAGCTCGAGCAACCGGGCCCCGGTGGTGGCTGTGTGACGAGGAGAAGAACAGAGCGGCTGCTGTATTCTTCTCGGGAGCAAAACGCACGGGAGCAGACCACCGAGGATGAGCTCGAGCTGGGAGAGGCAAAAGAGGGTTGTGGCACGCGATGTGGTGATCAGAATGAGCAAAATGACGAGCCAGCAGGAGGTGGCGTCGGGGGTGGCCGGCACCGAGCTGCTGCTGTCGCTGGAGTCGGTTGCATTTTTGTGAGACTGACCGGTGGGGTCCACAGCCATAATTTTGCTTCTTATCCCTCAATTTGATTTAAAATAGCAAATGAGCTCCAAATTTGATCAAACTTGGAGGATAGGTGAAAAAAATTACGAGGAACACGAATCTGGAATCAGATTTCAAAATTGAGTTTCTTTGGTTCAAAATTCAAATTCAAGTTTGAATTTGAACGTGCCCTCATTTAATCCTCGGAATAAATAGTATATGAAACCTAAAATTCTCCAAAATTGAAACTTAGGCTCTTGAATACATGAGAAATGCATCTATGATCTCACATATAGGACTTTGGACAATCTGAATAGGAATCCTTTCAAAAGATTCAAAATGGTATTTAAATTTCCTCCACTCTCCTCATAGAAGAGGGTGCACATGAGTTAGAATTTTTGGGAGTGTAATTCTTTCCCCGAGGTTAACATGTGTTGAGCATGGGCTAGAGAAAATTGTTAACTCCCTCACATGTCCATTTATGTGTTCATCATTTCATGTGACACAATAATAGTCTTTTATCACCTTAACTTTGTTTCATGAGTTGACATCAAACTTTACAAAAGTTAGGGCTGTTACAGGAGTAAGTACTCTACAATACTCTGTAGAACCACAACATCCATTTACATGTGGTCCGAGCTTCTTCGTTGATGATCTGAACCGGTTCCTCCCATACGTGAGATCCGGTTTCAGTTCCTCGATGTCTCCCAGCTGGACTGTGGTTGATAACTTGAGGCACTTTCTCAGCTGAGAATGTGGAATATGTGGGGGACCCGAGGTCCTCGCACTCCAGGATCGCAGAGGGTGGTGCCGTGCGATGCGGCACCCAACAGCACACACGAAAAGAATACGATAAAATACAAACTTTTATTTACATAAACAGCGGAAGTCTTTTACAAACTTAATGTACAGTGGAAATCTTTACTCACAGCTAAACTCTCAGTCTAGCTATGCAAAAGTGTAGCTGTACTTTGTGTGGATGTCAGACTTCGTGATTGTCGATGTGTACTATTGCACTTTGTTGTGAATTTATATATTAAACTGATTTGTTGTTGTCTTTGGATGTGTAGCTGGCCATCGAGCCAGGTTAGCCATTTTCTATTTTTTTAAAAAAAAATGGAAAAGCTTATATACGACGGCCTGTATAGTTTATATACAACGGCCGCTATACAGGGTCGTCGTAAATAAGCCTAAATTATATATGACGGCTGGGCCAGGCTGTCGTATATAAGCTCTTATATACGACAGCCACGGTCCAGCGGCTGTCGTATATAAGCCCTTATATACGACAGCCAGGGCCCAGCGGCTGTCGTATATAAGGCCTTATATACGACAGCCAGGGCCCAGCCGTCGTATATAAAGGCCCTGTCCCACTGGGCTAAGTCTACGAAACGGGCCGTTGTATATAAGTGGCCGTCTTATATATACTGTTATATACGACGGTGCCGTCGTATATAACTATATATACGACAACCACAAACCGTCGTATATAAACAACTGCCGTCGTATATAAACTATATACGGCGGCTTCTGCTTTATATACGACGGTTTTAGCCGCCGTATGCTGACGGGAATCCTGTAGTGTGTCCAGCCCGGGGACGCTACACACTAGCGGCATACATCCGGAGATCACAGCGGCTTGCAGGGCTCCAACTCGGCCATGTACCCCGACAGGGGCATCTTCTCATCCTCGGACCCTTCCTCATATGTCTCACCTGCAACATCTTAATATAGCAACCGTTAACATAATGGCTCAGCAAGACTTATCCGACACTCCTAAATATGAAACTCTACATGCAGGGATTCTTAACATAGGAAGTGACATTGCAATAAAGAACTCACCTATATGTAAATCCTTACTTTCAGTTCTACAGCAGCAATTTCATATGCCTTGAGCAGCCCTCACATCGGAATTCCACAATCAAACAAGAAACGCTTCCTTACAATATGGTTTAGCCCAACATGGAATATAAATTTAGTGAGATCTACATCTACAGCATACATGGTTGCAATACAATGATAATTCAATGCATCATATTCTTCTGGCCTCTTTCGGTAATTACTACGTCACAACGCTGCAAACAAGCGGTACTCAAATAACTGCGAGGGACAGTGATTGCAATCAATAGACACCCGCATAACATGTCACATACACCCATTTCAGAAGTGTGGTGCATCACACCTTCCTATTGTTGTATGCAGCAACCTTTCGAAGGAAACCCAAACGCTGAACTGGTCAATACGTAACGGGCAGGAGGTCCCTGAGCGGAGTGTGTCTGTGCCTGCCGGCAGATTTACACCATCAACCCACTCCTATAAAATGGTTGGGTAAGCCTCAGCACCCTGGTTAACCAATTACATCGCTTTCCTAGTTCCCATATAGCCAGTATGCATCCGGTATTGCTCAAACTTGTCCAGCAGGGCCACACATGGCTTGGTGCTCAACCGATACCAACAGGGCTACGCACGAGAGACCTCGTCTCACTGCATCCTATCCCCCTGCTGGGTCTCAATTTCATATCCTTTAGCCATTCTTTAATTCATTCTACCTCGTGTGATAAAATCCTATCTCGTGAGTAGATTCCAACTACTCGACATCTACCAAGATCCTAAGAATATTAGCATGGCATTTTCTACTCATGAAGTTGTAGACTACCCAATACTCCATAGGTTTTTGGAGGTCATGCAAGTGGAGTTTCAATCACCTTAACTCTAATGCAAACATCTCATCCTAGACATAAATGATACAAATCAACTTTGCAAAAGTAATTAAATGCAAAATGGGGCTTGCCTGGTTGCGAGTCAAATGGGATGTTAACTTCTGGAGGTATGATCCCCAAGGCCTCCAGAGCGTCGTCGATTTTGGTCACTATATGATATGCAACAAAAAAACGTATGAGTGATAATGATTTATAAGAAGTAAGCTTCTAATGATAGTTACTTCTCTTACGGGTTTTTAATTGGCTTTGGGACTTTTCCAGTGGAGACAAGGTTTTACGAGAAGAATCTGAGCCAAAAATTGAGAAAGTTTCATGGAAGCTTGTTGGTTCTAACCCTCCAATAAGTAATTTATTTCTCTGAATTTTGATCCTAATTCTGTAGCCTTGCCATAGCTAACAGTGGAAGATCTAATTATAGAATGTCTTGCTGGTTCTAGCAAAATTTGTTTCATAATTTTTTGAGCTACCTACAGGGATAAATGGTATCTTGATGTTGATAGGAAATGCTTAAAAAGTTTCTGTTTATTTTGGAATTTTCAATGAATGCTGAACTTTGGAACAGGGTTTGGCCTAGTAAATGTAGTCCCCTGATGCTCAAATTTTTAAAGGAGATCACCTAATTTTTAAAGGAGATCACCTGGAATTGAGCAAATGCCGAACAGGTCCATCCGTAACGGGCAGGAGGTCCCCGTGTGGAGCGTGACTGTGCCCACCGGCAGATTTACACCTTGCTACCCTCAACCCACTCCTATAAAATGGTTGGGTAAGCCTCGGCACCCAGGTTAACCAATTACATCGGTTTTCTGCTTATGTTAGTATGCCATCCGGTACTGTTCGAAACTTGTCCATCAGGCCCGCACACGACTTGATCCTCAATCAACACCAACAGGGCTACACACGTGAGTCCTCCGCTCACTGCATCCTATCCCCCCTGCTGGGTCTCAGTTTCACATTCTTAAGCCATTCCCTACTCTTTTCCATCCCGTGTGGTAAAATTTGACCTGGCGAGTAGATTCCAACTACTCGACTTCTATCAAAATCCTAAGAACATTACCATGGCATTCTCTACTCATCGAGTTGATAAACTACTCAACCCCTCATAGGATTTAAAGTCATGCAAGTGGGGTTTCAATCACCCTAACTTTAATGCAATAATTTCAACCTAGACATAAGTGATACAAATGAAAACTTTTCAAAAGGTAGTTAAATGCAAACTGGGGCTTTCCTGGTTGCGAGTTAAACAGGAAGTTAGCGTCTGATGGAAGGACGTCCAACGGCTCCGGCGTGTCCTCAACTTCGGTCACCATATGAAATGTAGCAAAATATATGTATGAGTGCTAGTGATTTATAAGAAGTAAACTTCTATTCATAGCTACTGCTATTTAGGTTCTTTAATTGGCTCTGGTATTTTTTCAGTGGATACTAGACTCTATAAAGATGATCTCAGCAAAATTTGAAGAAATTTCATTGAAGCTTGTGGTCTCCAAAATTCCCACAAGTACAAGGCTTCTATGAATTTTAATCCCAAATATGAAGTATTTACATGTCTAACAGTGGAAGATCTAATTAGAGGAGGTTGCCCTGGTTCTAACAAATATTTTTCACAATTTTTGTAGTTGTCTACAGGGAGAAATGGAATTTTGAAGTTGGTAAACAATTCTGAAAAAGTTTCTGTTTGATTTGAAATTTTCAAATGAAGGTTGAATTTGGGAAGACAATTTAGCCTAGCAAATGAACTCCAATGAAGCTCAAATTTGTACAGGAGATCACTTATATTATGAAGGATCTTCCGGCAAAATTTGAGGAAATCCCATAACAGGGATCTTCTGGAATTAATTCCCAAAATTTAAATTTGATGAATTTTGGAGAAAATTCTGTGGCGGACCCGGATCAGCTCATCCAGGATCGCAGAGGGTGGTGCCGCACGATGCGACACCAGACAGCACACGTCATAAGGACACAATATATTACATGGGAAAACCAACTGGAACTGTCCAAACTAGTACAATACTCAGTTACAAACTATTGTTTATATTACACAGCGGAAGTCTACATTATACAACTCACGCCCGCCTATCTAGCAAATGTCGGTTGCCCAGCCCTAGGGCAACCCACACTAGCTGCACTCCTCAGCTCAGCGTGGCGTGTATGGCTCCCACTCAGCTGTGGTCCCCAACGGAGGGTAACCCTCGCTGGTGGACTCGTAACCCGAGTCCGTTGGTGGCTCCTCACCTGAAAAACACTTAAGCAGCAACCGTGAGCACGATGGCTCAACAAGACTTGACCGACTCACCTAGGCATGAAACTCTACATGAGGTGTACAATGAACATAGGATAGTAACGTTGCAGCAAAGGGACTCACCTACAAGTTCATCGTTAATTCATCTTTTAGCAACACGTTAACAGTTCAAGAATCTGAAATTTAGTAAGCAATATTTGGTGGCACACTTGTAACAATACATTTATATCATAACAGCAATATTGAATCATCACATTTCATACATTAGCCTACGTCACGACTCAGTGACCAAGTGGTACTCTTCACCGCGAGGGATGGCGAATCGACTCGATATACACCTGCAGGGACACCCAAAGAGCACGTCACATACGCCCACCCGTGGAGCTGCACAGCACGCTCACTCGATGTCGTACAGGACAACCTTTCACCCAACAGCCCAAACGTCGAACCGGTCTCACTGAAACGAGCAGGAGGTTCCCTACACGGAGCATCTCTCTATTCCCGTTAGCAGATTTCCACCTTGCTGCCCTCAACCTACACCTATAAATCGGTGTGCTATGCCTCGACGCCCGGAGGTTTAGGTTACATCGGTTTATCGGGGCCCATATATCCGATATGCCTTCGGTACGTTCAAACTTGATCAGCGTGGGATGCACACGGATCGGTCCTCAATCGACACGGACAGGGCTGCGCACACAAGACTCCATCTTGCTGCGCCCTAGCCCCTGCCAAGTCTCATTTTCATTACTAAGGTGATCTCACATCACTCGAACCAATCCCGTGTGTCCCAAGCCTAACTCGCGAGTATATTCCAACTACTCGACTTGTACCGAAGTCCTATGAATCATTAAGCATAGCCTGTCTACTCGAGGCCCTAGACACTACCCTCACTCTTGGGGAAAAATTCTGGTTATGCAGTTGGATATTCAGCCATCCTACAGCTAATGCACATACACACTTCACACTACGTATGTAAACAAAGTAAAACTTTATAAAAGGCTTAATGCAAACCGGGGCTTGCCTTGTTGCTGCTGGTCAGTGGTTAGGTCTTCGTCCGGAAGGAGGAAGTCAAGTACTTCCGAAGCTTCCTCGCCTTCAGCGACTACACGTCAATGAAATACTACATGTCAATTCAAATGCAATGTGTAAACTTCAATACATAATTACTAATAACTCTAGCTAGCCCTCCCCTTTGGTTCTGAATTTTTTATGGTGGCTTGGTAGGGTCCTAACCAGAGTCTTGACCAAGTTTCATTTGAAACAAAGTTCATCTGAGCCTTGTGCAAATAAAAGCCAATATGGTCATTATTTGAGCCTCTAAGTAATTCCAGGGGTGTTCATGGCTCCCACCGTTACATTCTGCAAACTAAAATTTGAGAGGATTCTAATGGAATTGGTTTCATGTCATTTGAAGAATCCTAGAGGGAGTTATGCACTAAACAAGTTTTGAGAAAATCTGAAAAATGTTTCTGTACATTTTTCTATTTTGTCAGGGCAGTCCTCTTAATCACCCAATTAGGGGGACTGGGTCTGTAAATTTTACTGTGACTCAAGGATTTTCCAATGACCCTCTCAGCCAAATTTCAGAATTTTTCATGAAGTAATTCTCCAGATAAAATTCCCAACAGTTTAAATTTTAGGGAATTAATTCTGGAAAACTATTAGGTTTCATGAGCTGAAATTTGTATTGTTGGAAAGTACTCAGAATCCTGAATTCAGCAAAATTTGGTTCACTTAATTTGGAGATTCCTAGCAAAAGTTCTAATCATTTGAAGTTTGAAATAAAACTGGAAATTCCCAAAATGTTTAAATTCTGCGGTTGGGGCCCACTCCTCAAGCCGGGCCACTCAGAATGCGGCCACACCGTGGCCCACGGGGATTTACCCGTGCTGCCGCACCGAATCCCGGCCGCAAACGGATCCCCTTGCCAGACCAGAGGCTGACCGGTGGACCCGGCCCCCCCTTCGTCTACCTAGCGCCATCCCTCAGCTCCCGCAGCTGCGCTTCGCCAGAGCTCTCGCCGCCGGGCGTTCCGCCGCCCGACCTTCGACGAAACTTGCCGCCTGTGCCTAACTTGACTCGGAGAACACGCTGGTGCCCTCACCGAAGCTCGGCGATGGCCGGAACCAAGCCCGCAACGGTGACAGAGGTTCTCTCTACTCTGGCGATGTCGCCCGGGCTACTCAGGGCCTTATTCTTCAAACTGTTTGCTCCTACAGCTCTGCTGTGGCATGCTGAGCACTAATATGAGCTTGGATGGCCGTGGAAATGGCCACAACTAGGACCTCACCATCGACCTAGGCCCGGTATCGGCTGTGCTCAGAAAAACTCGATCACCAGGGTCTATACTCAACGGTTCTTCGTACTTTTTGATCCTAAATGGTCGTGACAGGGTGTAGATCATGTGTGTAGCTTGGTATACCCGGTGGTGAGCTAATACCTGCGAATTTCTGGATTTGGTACGGCTCGTCCTTAAGAACACAGAAACGTTCCCTGGGAAAATTCTCCCACGACGGTGCATGAAATGCTGAACGGTATGGACGAGCAGAACCAGCACCTTATGGCGGTCGTTTCTTGTGTTGAGCGTCGGGCACGAGGAAGCCTATGCTGTCCAGGCGCTGGCGATCAGAGGGTGGCGAACTCAGGGCGCGCCGCTTCGGATGTGTGCGGGTGGAAGAGGGAGAATGGGGAGGGGAATTCACGCCAACCAGGGTGCGACCGAGTGTATTGCAGCCGGCGTCCTCATCCCCCGAGCAGGAGGTGGCGCGGTGGCCGCGTTGGGACGGGGTTGACCCCGTGTGCTGGCGCCCGCAGAGGTGTTCGACTGAGTGACTGAGTCGGTTTGATCCCTGTGTGGCTGATCAGTGGGCCCTCTTCTCCCCTCTAATTCTTTCTCCCCCTTCTGCTATAAATATCCCCAGCTACTAAACATTGAATGTGATACTTAGCCCCCAAGTCTTGGTTTGAATTTGAGTTTTCAAATTTAAACTTTGTTTGGCTAAATTTGCTTCATGTTTGAACTGAAATTCAAATTCAGTTTTGAATTCTTGCAAATTTAGCTCCCGACAAGATGAACTCCAATGGGGATGAAAATTGGTGGGCTAACTCAGAAAAATGTTCTGAGTTTTTATATGAAGCTAACTTTTGAATCCAAGTGCTGAAAGTTGCTGCAATTTGAATTTACATTCAAATTGGCCTCTTTTGAAATGTCTCCAAAAGTGCCTCAAAAAGTATTGGATTTGCATGAAATTTGGCCTGAACCTTCCCAAGACTTTTTAAGTTCTAGGGGTGAGCTCATGCTCTCATGTTCATGTGTAGACATCCTACTTTGTGAAAGTTAGGGCTTTCCCCTCTAATCATCCTTTTGATGGATGTTACTTGCTCTTCCTCATTGTTCACAAGATATCCACAACAAAAACTGTGGTGTTGTGAGGTGATGAAAAGTTTTTGCATGTCCCTTTTCTTGGGCTTTTACATCCCTCCACCCTTAAAAGAATCTCGTCCCGAGATTACAAAAGAAGATACAGCGATGTAATAGGGACTTACCCGTGCTGAGACGCCATGAACTCCGAGTAATTTGAGCGAAGGAATTCCTCGCTCTCCCACATCGCTTTTTCGGCAGTGTGGTTGCTCCAGAGTATGTTGTAGAACCACAACGTTCGGCTACGCGTGGTTCGGGCTTTCTCATCAAGAATTACCACCGGATATTCATCATATGTCAAATCCGGTTGCAACTCGCCGATGTCTTCTGTAGGAACAGCAGCTGTATTCTTTAGACATTTTCTCAGTTGTGAAACATGGAAAACGTCATGGACAGCGGCAAGAGATGCCGTAGCTCCAATCTATACGCCGCTGGTCCACACTTCTCGGTGATAGCATAGGGTCCAATGAAACAGGGAGCGAGTTTCCCCTTCACGCCGAACCGGTGGACGCCCTTCATTGGAGACACACGGAGGTACACGTGTTCACCGACGTCAAAGTGCAACGGCCTACGCCTCTTACAGCGTAGCTCTTTTGCCGGGATTGAGCGGACTTCAAATTAGCTTGAATCGTCCGAACACGCTCTTCGGTGTCGTTCACCACATCAACTCCGAATGTGACCCTTTCACCGGACTCGCACCAGTTTAACAGGGTGCGGCATTTGCGACCGTAGAGAGCTTCGTAGGGTGCCATCTTGATACTCAATTGATAGCCGTTGTTGTACGAGAATGCCGCCAACGGTAATTGATCATCCCAGTTCCTACCATGGTGGATGGCACATGCTCTCAACATGTCTTCCAGAACTTGATTCACCCTCTCTGTTTGGCCATCTGTCAGAGGGTGGTAAGCGGAGCTTCTAATCAGTTTAGTACCCAAAGCAGTGTGCAACTGCTCCCAAAAGCGAGATACAAACAGTGCACCTTGGTCTGAGACTATGGTCTTGGGTACGCCATGCAAGCATAGAATCCTGGCAATATATAACTCCGCATATCTGTTGGCATGGAAATGTGTATGCACGGGAATGAAGTGAGCCGGCTTGGTTAGTCGGTCAACGATTACCCAAATGGAATCATGTTTGTTAGAAGTTAGGGGTAATCCCACAATGAAATCCATGCTCACATCCTCCCATTTCCATGCTGGAATTTTCAGGGGTTGCAACAGCCCTGATTTTCTCATATGATCAGCCTTCACTCGTCTACACGTATCACACTCGGATACGTACTTCGCTACATCCCGCTTCATCAGTGTCCACCAAAATTTCTTTTTCAAATCCTGGTACATTTTGTTGCTGCCCGGATGAATGGAGTACTTAGACAAGTGAGCTTCATCGAGGATCTTTTTCCTTAACTCCATATCCCGGGGTACGACTATGCGGTCATTGAACCATAGCGTCCCCTCATCATCTTTCCGGAAACACTTGATTCCCCGTTGTCTATCCGTCCCCGGACATGTGCCATGCCCTTATCAATCTTCTGAGCTGCAATGATGTCCTCCCTAATAGTATGGATGAGGGCAAGGTTGTACAGCGATCCATAAGGAACTAAGTATAAACTCGGCTCTTCCTCCTCTACCGGTGTAATGGTGAGGTGATGGACATGTGATTTCTGACTCAGCGCATCGGCAACCACATTTGCCTTGCCGGGGTGGTAATGGATCTCAATCTCATAGTCTTTGATTAGTTCTAACCACCTCCTTTGCCTCATATATAGCTCCTTCTGGGTGAAAATGTATTTCAAGCTCTTGTGGTCGGTGTAGAGATGCACCAGATTCCCCAGGAGATAGTGCCTCCACATTTTCAACTCCAGGACCACTGCAGCAAGCTCAAGATCATGAGTGGGATAATGCTGCTCATGGTTCTGAAGTTGGCGTGAGCCATAGGCAACCACACGTCCTTCCTGCATCAACACGCAGCCAAGCCCAATACCGGACACGTCACAATACACGTCAAAGGGCTTGGTTGTATCCGGTTGAGCTAAGACCGGGGCTGTTGTGAGATGTTTCACTAATGCCTGGAACGCTCCTTCACCCGCCATGTTCCAAACATATTTCGTTCCCTTCTTCAGCAATTCTGTCATCGGTTTAGCGAGCTTGGAGAAGCTTGGAATGAATCTCCGATAGTATCCCGCTAATCCGAGGAAGCTTCTGACTTCATGAACTGAAGTGGGAGCTTTCCATTTCAGCACTTGCTCTATCTTGCGTGGGTCAACCGCAATGCCTTCCACTGAGATGATATGTCCCAAGAATGGCACTTGGCTGATCCAAAACTCGCATTTGCTGAACTTGGCGTAGAGCTTGTGATCTCGCAATCGTTGAAGTACGATCCTCAAGTGTTCGGCATGTTTGGCTTCTGTCTTGGAGTAAACCAAGATATCGTCGATGAACACTACCACGAACTTGTCCCGCTCCGGCATGAACACCGAGTTCATGAGATACATGAAGTGGGCTGGAGCATTTGTGAGACCAAAAGACATGACGAGATATTCATATAAACCATATCTCGTCGAGAAAGCCGTCTTCGGGATATCCTCCGCCCGGATCTTTATCTGATGATATCCAGAGCGAAGGTCCATCTTGGAGAACACACTTGCACCCACAAGTTGATCAAACAATATGTCGATGCGGGGCAGTGGGTACTTATTCTTGATGGTGACGGCGTTGAGCGGCCGGTAGTCCACACACAGCCTCAAGGTTTCATCCTTCTTCTTCACGAACAGTGCCGAGCATCCCCAAGGCGAGGAACTCAGCCTAATGAAACCCTTGTTCAACAGATCATTGAGCTGTTCTTTCAGTTCAGCCAGCTCATTTGAAGCCATTTTGTATGGTCTCCGTGATATGGGCGTAGTCCCGGGAGCCAGCTCGATCTTGAACTCGACATCCCGCTCAGGTGGCATGCCCGGAAGATCATCCGGGAACACGTCGGGGTACTCCCGGACTACGGGGATGTCCTCTAACTTGAGAGCTTCAGCATTATTAATTTCTGAAACTTCCCGGACTGGAGTGTCTAACACCATGGAATGCGGATGGTGGAATGGAGAGTTTAAATGAACCGTTTGTGTCCGAGTCTCCAGGACAGCGCCATGGTATTGTAGCCATGACATCCCTAAGATTGCATCAATCTTTTGCCCCATAAGGATTATCAAGGTGGTAGGATATAGTTTCCCACCTAAGCGCAGGGGTGCCTTTGGTATCATCATATTTGCTGAAATCTTCCCTCCCGGTGAGCAGATCATATAAGTGCAGTCGGTTGGGAAGACTTGCATTTGATGCTTAGCCACAAAGGATGCACTTATAAAACTGTGGGTTGCACCAGAATCAAATAATATGATGATGGCTTGATTTTTGAGAGTGAACGTACCCGCCAGCACGTTGTCTCCCTCCGGGGCGTCCTCATTGTCGAGGTTGCGGAAGCCCACAGTCCGCTGACTAACCTTCTTGACCGGAGGTCGGCCTCGAGCACCGCCCTGGAACTGGGCTTGCCCGCTGCTCTGCTGCCCCTGGGAACAGTCCTTCGCGAAATGGCCCGCCTGGCCACACGTGAAGCAAGTGAAACGGGGCGGTCCCCCGCTGATCGGTGGATGGAAACCCGCGGCGCGTTGTGGCGGTGGAAACGCCCGGGGTGCCGTCTGCTGCTGCTGATGATGTCTCGGTGGTGGCATCGGCGGTCGGAACGGGGGTGCCTGAAAAGAACGTCCCCCTAGCTGCTGAGGTCGCGCCGGTGGACGCCACTGCTGTCCGGATGATGTCCGATACACCATGCGGTACATTTGAGGAGCGCCACCCCCACTGCTGGGTGGAGCGCTGCGCTTCCGCTGCTCAGCTGCCAACTCCCGCTGAGCGTCCTCTTGCATGATCGCGGCATTGACGAGGTCCTTGAAGGTGCTGCGATTCCATTGCACGAGATGCGTCTTCATTTTGGGGTGTAACCCCCGATAGAAGTGCTCCCGCTTCTTCTCCTAGGTAGAAATATAGTCTGACGCATATTGCGCCAGGTGGTTGAAGGCACGGGAGTAGTCATGGGCACTCCTCCCGCCCTGCTTCAGTTCCAAGAACTCTTGGAACTTCCTCTTCATTATCCCGGGAGGGATATGATAGGCGCGGAATGCCTCCCGGAACTCTTTCCATTCCACGGCATGGCCAGCCGGACGTGAGGCGACATAGTTCGCCCACCACGCACCAGCGGCACCGTGAAGCTGCTGCGCTGCGAACAGAGTAATCTGCCGCTCCGTACATTGGAGCAGCCCAAACTTGGACTCGATGGTCCGCAGCCAGTTGTCGGCCTCCAGTGGTTCTTCAGCTTCTGTGAACACTGGAGGGTGCGTACTCATGAAGTCCGAGTACGACACCTCACGGGGCTCACGGGGCCCTCTCTCTTGACGCCCCCCACCTGGGACGTATTCTGCACGATCGTGCGGAGCAGGTCGGTCTGCTCCTCACGACCCCCCACCAGTGCCGCTATCACATCCGCTAGAGTAAGCGGAGGCGGCAGTGGTGGTTGCTGCTGCGGGGTGCTGTCGTAGGCTGGTGGCTAGGAGTCATCGCCTCCCTGTTGGCTAGAGCCACCAACCTCGTGCGTGGTCCTAGTGCGAACCATCTGCAACCATACGACAATAAACATCTGTCCCGCAACATATTGCATGCAGTCAAATAAAATAGGCGTAAACCATAATGACAATAAATTCATGCGATACATCTCGTATGTAGATAATGTAATAACTTTGCACAAGCTACACCATTACCAGACCAAATACAAGCTAGTTTAATCCAACTTGACGAACCTCCTCTTTGGAAGCTCACCACAACTAGGTTTGGTCACTACGAGACGTTACTACCGCTTTGTCATCACGTATACCACTCTTTTACCTTCAATACGACACAAACATGGTCTCTAGTAAAAGAAACTTGAGTGAGACCTATACTCAAATCATTCACTATTCGAAGATAACCCCTCATGAGTATGTTCTACCCCATTGGGAGTATTCAAACCCCCTCTAGGGTACCACAATCTCTCACATGAGTTCAACTGTCATTCCTCCGTCAGAATGACCAGTTTATACATATCCAAGATTTTGATCTGGTTCTGGGCATTTTCATGACTCAAACTGAATACCAAAGTTAAAGTTAACTTCAGTATCTTTCCAACGAGTACTTATTTGCCCTCAGAACAGATCTGGTTAAAAAGTTATGGTAATTCAAAGTCAGCAGAATTTCTGAAAGAATTTTAACAGCACCTCCCTGGGGAAGTTGCTGTTTTCAACTCTGGTTTCCACTGAAATCTGTGCTGAAATTTCAGAAACATTGAATTGCAAAGATGTAACACATCTTCTACCCTTTCTAAAGATGTATCATATGACAATTTTAGATTCTTCTACTGGGAGCTATGTTTGAAAAACAGAACAGTCCACAGAGTGTTTAACTCTGTCCTGATTCTGGACAGTTTACATTCCTCTTGGATTTAAGCCATCTTAAATTGTGTTTCAGCTCTGGAAGTCTACAAAAAAGATGTAGAGTAATTAATTACCTTTCCAGAACTACATACCACACCTCCTTTGGCTAAAATACCCGTGAGTTATGCTCTGTTGAAGATCAGCAAACTTGCTGCCCAAAACAGAGCACTCTGTTTTTCATTCCTTTGGAACTACACTGATCAATTATCAACTTTTTCTACCCCACCAGAGTCCTAAATGTTAAAACTTAGTGATTTTAGTTCCTTGTTATTATTACCTTTCATGCACATGCCTATACTGTGTCGGTACTACGTGACTTACAAAAGAAAATCCTAACCGGAATATACCGGCATATACGTCTCAATTGTGGCACTAAACGGTCTCTCGCACACGTTTACTACACGGATACATACGTGGTTAGTACCTGCAGAAGACCACACAATATTGATGCACTCAATGGTTGTTCATTTCAGGCAGGACCATATTTGGAATTAAATACAAACGCCCGGATACGGCCGTCCTTGAGTTAAGTCACGTCTCAAGGTACGTGATCGTGTTTCAACACCACACGACGGGGAACCCGAGTATGTCATAAACGGGTCGTCACGGTTGGGAATGTTATCAACCCAACAGATACCACCTACTGCCCTGCAGGGCACGCCGATGGCAAGCGCTGCATATGTCCTCCTGGGCTACTTCCAGACGAACACACTCTCGCGTTACTGACCACGCGATGGGGTCTCCACTTACATGCCTAATGTACGCTAGGGATCAGCGTTTCATATGAACTCAGGAACATGAAGAGTCCAAGAGTTTCATATTGACGTCTCACACCAAGCTGTGAGACCTATCCCTGAACCACGTTCCTCGTCAGGGGAGCTAACCGAAATTGAACCGCTTTCGGTGGCGTTCCTTACCATTCTTACTAGAGCGTAGGTGCGTCGTTACATAATTAAAATTCAGAATTATAACACATAGGTTAGTCTTGCCACTTTAAGTAACTATGCTAATATAGTCCTTACTTGGGCAAACTACCGAATCCTCACCGTAAACCTAAGTTTTCCCGTAATACAGTCCTTAAGTACTGTGCTATCCCCAATGCGGCTCTGATACCAGGCTGTGGTGGACCGGGATCCGCTCACCCAAGATCGCAGAGGGTGGTGCCGCACGATGCGACACCCGACAGCACACGTCATAAGGGCACAATATATTACATGGGAAAACCAACTGGAACTGTACAAACTAGTACAATACTCAGTTACAAACTATTGTTTATATTACACAGCGGAAGTCTACATTATACAACTCACGCCCGCCTATCTAGCAAAAGTCGGTTGCCCAGCCCTAGGGCAACCAACACTAGCTGCACTCCTCAGCTCAGCGCGGCGTGTACGGCTTCCACTCAGCTGTGGTCCCCGACAGAGGGTAACCCTCGCTGGTGGACTCGTGACCCGAGTCCGTGGGTGGCTCCTCACCTGAAAAACACTTAAGCAGCAACCGTGTGCACGATGGCTCAACAAGACTTAACCGACTAACCTAGGCATAAAACTCTACATGAGGTGTACAATGAACATAGGATAGTAATGTTGCGGCAAAGGGACTCGCCTACAAGTTCATCCTTAATTCATCTTTTAGCAACACGTTAACAGTTCAGGAATCTGAAATTTAGTAAGCAATATTTGGTGGCACACATGTAGCAATACATTTATATCATAACAGCAATATTGAATCATCACATTTCATACATTAGCCTATGTCACGACTCAGTGACCAAGTGGTACTCTTCACCGCGAGGGATGGCGAATCGACTCGATATACACCTGCAGGGACACCCAAAGAGCACGTCACGTACGCCCACCCGTGGAGCTGCATAGCACGCTCACTCGATGTCGTACGAAACAACCTTTCACCCAATAGCCCAAACGTCGAACCGGTCGCACCGAAACGAGCAGGAGGTTCCCTACACGGAGCATCTCTCTATGCCCGTTAGCAGATTTCCACCTTTCTGCCCTCAACCTACACCTATAAATCGGTGTGCTATGCCTCGACGCCCGGAGGTTTAGGTTACATCGGTTTATCGGGGCCCATATATCCGATATGCCTTCGGTACGTTCAAACTTGATCAGCGTGGGACGCACACGGATCGGTCCTCAATCGACACGGGCAGGGCTGCGCACACAAGACTCCCTCTTGCTGCGCCCTAGCCCCTGCCAAGTCTCATTTTCATTACTAAGGTGATCTCACATCACTCGAACCAATCCCGTGTGTCCCAAGCCTAACTCGCGAGTAGATTCCAACTACTCGACTTGTACCGAAGTCCTATGAATCATTAATCATAGCCTGTATATTCGAGGCCCTAGACACTACCCTCACTCTTGGGGAAAAATTCTGGTTATGCAGTTGGGTATTCAGCCATCCTACACCTAATGCACATACACACTTCACACTACGTATGTAAACAAAGTAAAACTTTATAAAAGGCTTAATGCAAACCGGGGATTGCCTTGTTGCTGCTGGTCAGTGGTTAGGTCTTCGTCCAGAAGGAGGAAGTCAAGTACTTCCGGAGTTTCCTCGCCTTCAGCGACTACACGTCAATGAAATACTACATGTCAGTTCAAATGCAATGTGTAAACTTGAATACATAATTACTAATAACTCTAGCTAGCCCTCTCCTTTGGTTCTGAAATTTTTATGGTGGCTTGGTAGGGTCTTAACAAGAGTCTTGACCAAGTTTCATTTGAAACAAAGTTCATTTGAGCCTTGTGGAAATAAAAGCCTATATGGCCATTATTTGAGCCTCTAAGTAATTCCAGGGGTGTTCATGGATCCCACCATTACTTTCTGGAGACTAGAATTTAAGAGGATTCTAATGGAATTGATTTCATTTCATTTGAAGAATCCTAGAGGGAGTTATGCCATAAACAAGTTTTGAGAAAATCTGAAAAATGTTTCTGTACATTTTTCTATTTTCTCAGGGCAGTCCTCTTAATCACCCAATTAGGGGGAATAAATGAACTTTTATGGGTCTGTAAATTTTACTGTGACTCAAGGATTTTACAATGACCCTCTCAGCCAAATTTCAGAATTTTTCATGAAGTAATTCTCCAGATAAAATTCCCAACAGTTTAAAATTTAGGGAATTAATTCTGGAAAACTATTAGGTTTCATGAGCTGAAATTGGTATTGTTGGAAAGTACTCAGAATTCTGAGTTCAGCAAAATTTGGTTCACTGAATTTGGAGTTTCCTAGCAAAAGTTCTATTCATTTGAAGTTTGAACTAAAACTGGAAATTCCCAAAATGTTTAAATTCTGCGGTTGGGGCTCACTCCTCAAGCCGGGCCACTGAGAATGCGGGCACACCGTGGCCCACGGGGTTTTACCTGCGCTGCCGCACCGAATCCCGGCCGCAAACGGATCCCCACGTGAGACCAGAGGCTGACCGGTGGACCCGGCCCCCCCTTCGTCTTCCTCGCGCCATCCCGCAGCTCCCGCGGCTGCGCTTCGCCGGAGCTCTCGCCGCCGGACGTTCCGTTGCCCGACCTTCGATGAAACTTGCCGCCCGTGCCTAACTTACTCGCAGAACACGCTGGTGCCCTCACCAAAGCTCGGCGATGGCCGGAACCATGCCCGCGACGGTGACAGAGGTTCTCTCTACTCCGGCGATGTCGCCCGGGCTACTCAGGGCCTTATTCTTCAAACGGTTTGGCCCTACAGCTCCGCTGTGGCATTCTGAGCATGAATATGAGCTTGGTTGGCCGTGGAAATGGCCGGAACTAGGACCTCACCGTCGACCTAGGCCCGATATTGGCTGTGCTCGGAAAAACTCGATCACCAGGGTCTACACTCAACGGTTCTTCGTACTTTTTGATCCTAAATGGTCGTGACAGGGTGTAGATCATGTGTGTAGCTCGGTATACCCGGTGGTGAGCTAATACTGGCGAATTTCCGGATTTGGTACGGCTCGGCCTTAAGAACACAGAAACGTTCCCTGGTGAAATTCTACCACGACGGTGCATGAAATACTGAACGGTATGGATGAGCAGAACCAGCACCTTATGGCGGTCGTTTCTTGTGTTGAGCGTCGGGCACGAGGAAGCCTGTGCTGTCCGGGCGTCGGTGATCAGAGGGCGGCGAACTCTGGGCGCGCCGCTTCGGATGTGTGCGGGTGGAATAGGGAGAATGGGGAGGGGAATTCACGACAACCACGGTGCGACCGAGTGTACTGCAGCCGGCATCCTCATCCCCCAAGCAGAAGGTGGTGCGGCGGCCGCGTTGGGACGGGGTCGACCCCGTGCGCTGGTGCCCGCAGAGGTGTTCGGCCGAGTGACTGAGTCGGTTTCATCCCTGTGTGGCTGACCAGTGGGCCCTCTTCTCCCCTCTAATTCTTTCTCCCCCTTCTGCTTTAAATATCCCCAGCTACTAAACATTGAATGGGAGACTTAGCCCCCCCAAGTCTTGGTTTGAATTTGAGTTTTCCAATTTAAACTTTGTTTGGCTAAATTTGCTTCATGTTTGAACTGAAATTCAAATTCAGTTTTGAATTCTTGCAAATTTATCTCCTACAAGATGAACTCCAATGGGGATGAAAATTGGTGGGCTAACTCAGAAAAATGTGTTGAGTTTGAACATGAAGCTAACTTTTGAATCCAAGTGGTGAAAGTTGCTGCAATTTGAATTTACATTCAAATTGGCCTCTTTTGAATTGTCTCCAAAAGTGCCTAGAAAGTATTGGATTTGCATGAAATTTGGCCTGAACCTTCCCAAGACTTTTTAAGTTCTAGGGGTGAGCTCAACCTCTCATGTTCATGTGTAGACATCCTACTTTGTGAAAGTTAGGGATTTCCCCTCTAATCATCCTTTTGATGGAGTTTACTTGCTCTTCCTCATTCTTCACAAGATATCCACAACAAAAACTGTGGTGTTGTGAGGTGATGAAAAGTTTTTGCAAGTCCCTTTTATTGGGCTTTTACAAATTCCAGAGCTCTTCAGGTCAAATTCTTTTCATTTCGGCAAAGTACTTACTCAGAGGAATCTAACAAAATTTGTCTCACTAATTTTGGAGCTTTCTACCAGAGTTATGGGTTTTTCATGTTTGAACAACTTCATGTTTGAATTTTACACAGAGCACTCAAATGTGGGGCCCCCTTGTCAGGTCTTTCTTTAACCTCGAGTCAGAGACCCCGCACACACAGCGCCCGATCATGGCGCGCGCTGTTCTCGCTCGTTTCTCAACCATTCTCGATGTGGTTTCGTGCTACACCACCCTCGGACCACGGCCTAGCCGCCGGGCAAGGTCTTGCGGCATGAAAACATCGGGAAGACCATCGGCACCGGTGGGGCAGGGCGGCGTGGCACCGGCGAGGAATAGCACGTCCCAAGCTTCACCCGGCGAGCTAAGGTGCCGTACACCATCCCTAGAGCACGTAGAACAAGATGCTACCCCTAACTCAAGCCGAAAACGTCCGCAAATTGGAGCTCGGCAGTGAATCGAGCCGTTTTGGCTGGCGGCTGCGAATTCTCGTCACCCGGGGTGGAGGATGTAAAATCCCCAAAAAGTGGTAGCAAGAAATTCAGCACTTTTACACTTAAGAAAAATGAGGGGAATTAAAATTTTGAATAATAACGGTGTAAGTTCAAAGGGGAGGATTCAAACTTCCCAAAACTTCCAAACATGGAGATCTAAATTCATAACTTGGATCTTCATATTTCAAATATTCAACCTTCCAAATTTCAGCTCCTTTGGAAGGGTTCTAATATTTGTTTGTGATTAAAAGAGGAAGCCCTCGAATCTGAATTTAAATTTCAGTTACAAATTTCAACATGCTCAATTTGCAACTTTGATTCAACAAATGTGTTCTCCACATTTGAATTAGCAGCCATGCCAAAATTACGAAACATTGGAGTTGGTTTGCTATGTTTTGGAACAATGCAATTGAACAATTCAAATTTCATTTCAAATTCAAATCATCAAACTTAGTTCAAACTTAACTCCAGAATTCAAATCATTTGAATTCAGAAAATTCAAACCATGACTTTGAGGTGAAGTAAAGCAATCAATTCTGAGTAGCTGTGTTGAAAAGATCTGTGGAAAATTTGATTAAGAATTGAGGTGGTGGGACCTACATGTCAGCCACACATCCAGTGCAACCGACTCTGTTTTGTTTCTCGGGTGAGCCACGCGCGTGACAGCAGCTGACGTCGACCGACCCTCTCAGGCGCAACCTCCTGGTTTCCTCGCGGTTGCTCATCCTGATCAACATCACGAGTGCCACGACCCTCTTCCGCTTTCTCCCCGCTCGAGCTCGCTCTCGTTGTTTCTCCAGCACGAGAACAGCCACGCTCTCTGTTCTTCGCTGATCACACCATAGCAACCAAGTACCGATTTCTTGAGTTCTCCATACGAAAAAGCTGCGCCCGCCAGTGCTATAGCTGGCCAGCCCTTTTCCTCCCTTGTCCCGAGCTTGTTTGCACTGCAAAAGAGCAAGTTGCTGCAGCTCCCGTGTGGAACACCGAAAAGCGAGCAAGGTCGCTGTGGACAGCCCGAACCAAGGAAGATCAAGCCCAAGCAAACCAACCCTTCGGTGTACCCACAAGCCTAGTTGCTCATCTCCAAAACTCAGCCCAATCCATTGATCACAGAGGGAGAATTGCAAGATTTTCTCCCGGGCGGCACAAACTGACCTCGAGGTAAGGAATTGCAAAATTCGTCCTCAATTCGTGTTGGTTGTGTTTCAAACTTCACACACAGGATATTAACTGCCTAGCACACCTCCTCCATCGATTTTAGACCAAGAAATTGAGTGTAGCGCGAGGAATCCGAGTTCTTTTTGAGGGTATACCGCTGGACCATATTGGACGCACGGTGCCGATAGGTTTGGAGCGCACCCCGGCTTGTTTTGACCTCATGTCGGTCTTCTACACGATCCTCTGCTGCTTTAGAGCCCAGGAACCGACCATTTGGTGGAGAATTCACCGTGCACAACCTCGCCGGAGCCCTAGGGATTGCTGTTGCCGGTGCGCCCTGTTTTCCGGCGAGTTTCAGCCGCCGGCGACCTCACCAACAGGTTCAGCGTGGGGGGAAATGGGGGGGGGCAGCCAGCAGGGGGACTGGAGGTGGCCGGGAAGATACTTTCCGGCGACCCTCGCCGGAGGGAGCCGCAACTGCCCTGTTTGGCGTGAGGCTGAAGGTTAGGGATGACAGGTGGGACCCACGGGCAGTGTTTAAACTTTTCCAGATTTTCCTAGTTCGGTTCAAACTTTGGAGAGCCATAACTTTGTGTAAGAACCTCCAAAAATTGTGAAATAATTTTTTTGGAATCCTCTCAAAGAGTACTATCCAGAGGCGCAGCCCAATATTTATGAAAATCCCTGGATTTGGCTCATTAATTCATTTAAGGAAAATATTGTAGGAATTTTGACAAGAGTTCTGTTTATTGGAAAATTCCCAAATTTGTGCTGGACATTTTTCCAAGAATCCTTGAACTCCAGTAAAATTTTCAGAGGCATTTGAATTCATTTGCTTGGCCAAATGTTGATTCAATCTTGTATGTCTCTGAAAATTAGGAAAAATAACAGAAAGATTTTTCAGCTTTTAGCTCCAACTTCTAAATTCCATACCTCTGTGTAGGAAGCTCAGAAAATGGTAAAACCAAGTCCTATGGACTCATGAGACTCTCAAGCTTCTGAATAACCACATTTGGTGCATGGCAAGACCCTAGAATTGCCATAGGAATTTAGAGAAGCCAAATAGCTAAGGAAATTCTTTAGGCGACATCTTACATCTGTAAAATCCCCAAAAGTGGTAGCAAGAAAATTCAGCTCATGTACACTTATGAAAAAATGAGGGGAATTAAAACTTTGAATTATAATGGTGTAAGTTCAAAGTGAGGGTTTAGACTTCCCAAAACTTCCAAACATGGAGATCTAAATGCACAGCTTGGATCTTCATATTCCAAATATTCAACCTTCCAAAATTCAGCTCATTTGGAGGAGTTTTCATATTTGTTTGGGATTAAAAAGAAAAGCCCTCTAATCTGAATTGCAAATTCAGTTTCAAATTCCAATCCCCTCAATTTCAAAATTTGGTTTCGCAACCGAGTCCTCCACCTTTGAATGAGCAGCCATGGCAAAAATTGGAAACTTTGGAGCTGGTTTGCTATATTTTTGAGGCGATACAAAGTGGAGAATTCAAACTCTTTTTGAAATTTAAATGATCAAACCACATCCAAATTTCACACCTGAATTCAAACCCTTTGAATTCAGCAAATTCAAACTTAACTTGGGGTGAAAGTCTAGCCTTAAATTTTGAGTTGCTGGATGGAAAAGATCTGAGAAAGTTTGAATAAACAAAGGGGGAAGTGGGGCCCAGTGGTCAGTTTCACAGCAGAGCAACCGCCTTTGCTTCATTCGGTGGAACAGCGGGAGCGCGCCAGCTCCCGGTTGAACCCGCGCCCGAGGGAGAGCCCGCGCCACCTCTTGCTGCCTCGGTGGCTCGGTTGGATCACGGCAAGGGGTGCGCCGGAGCTGTTTCACTTCTTCCCCTGCTATAACACGACCCCACGGTCTTGTCGAGCCAGGATCACGCTGAGGGGTGCTGCGTTGCACAGCACCGGATAACACACGTCAAAGGTACAAAGCGGAAGCGAAATTTTTATTACATAAACAAGTTTATGAACATGTTTACAACAAAATAAGTCCAGTCTACACTCGCGGGCATAGACTACGCGTCAAGTCCACGCTCAGCCCTCGAACGTGTACTTGCTAGCACACACACAAACTAACTCTGCGGCGTGCACGACTCCCACTCGACAGGGTTCCCTTCCTGGGGTTCCGTCTCCTCTTCGGGAGTCCCTTCCTCATAGAACCCTGCAAAAGCTTCAAACACAAGCAGTGAGCACGAAGGCTCAGCAAGTCTGACCCGTCTCGCCTAAACATGGAACTTCTAAATGAGGGATGGTGGGTTACATGAGGTAAAAATCATTTGCAAGGACTCGCCTAATTAGTAGAACCTCACTTTCAAGTTTTAGCAGCAGGTTGTGGAGAACCTTACGCTAAGGCACATGAGAGAGCCGCAATCAAACAAGAAACGCATGTCTCACATGTACTTTGCCCAAAGTTGAAAAGAACTTTAATTAGCTCTAAACTACAACAAACCATTAACAAGCAAAGTCCATCTTTCAATCAGCAGCATTTTAACATGTGACTAGCCTGTTCTTTCTACGTCACGGTACAGTGAACAAGTGGTACTCACTGACCGCGAGGGACAGCGATTATAATCGATTTACACCTGCAGGGTTACCCGAACAACCCGTCATGTACGCCCGTACTCGATGTTGCCTACAACAACCATCACGGATGCCGTACGCGACTACCTTTCACCCGTTAGCCAAATGTTGAACCGGTCCAATCGTCCCGAGCAAGAGGTCTCTGCACGCGCATCTCAGTGACACCAGCCGATTTACACTTCGAGCTCTCAACCTACCCTCTGAACGACCAGCTATGCCTCAACACCCAGCTATCCGAGTTACATCAGTTTCCCGGTTCCCATATAGCCGGTAGGTCTTCGGTACTGTTCTAGCTTGTTCAACAGGCCCGCACACGGCTCGGTCCTCAATCAACACAAGCGGAGCTATAGCACACAGGCCCCAAAGTCCTGCTGCCCTTACCCTCCGCTTGGTCTCATTTTCTTGCCATGTGTTTCATGTGCTATCACTACCCGAGTCGAGTGCCTCTAGCCTATGCTCGCGAGTAGTTCCAACTACTCGACTTGTACCGAATCCTACACTATCTTAGCATTGCAGTAGCTAACGGGGTTTGCAATCCTAAAACCAACCCAAGGTTTTCTTGGCTATGCAATTGGGTTTTCAAACAAGACTCTAATGCAAAGAATAAAGTAATCAAGTATGTGCTCAAAACAATAAAAACTTGTAAAAGGGTTAATGCAAATCGGAGCTTGCCTTGCTGCTCTTGGTCGTGGGCTAGCTGTTCCTCCGGAGTAACGAAGTCTAGGACTTCGGGTTCCTCCTCGATCTTAGCGACTACATGATAAGAGTGGTACATGTATTAATTTGAATGCATTTGTATTAAGTTTGCACTTGTGAAGCTTATAAGTCCCACTAGACAGACTCAATGACTGTGAAACTTTTACTGTGGCTTGGTTACAACCTAAATAGAGACTTGGTCAAGTTTTAGTTGCAGCAAAGCTCATTTGAGCCCTCCACAATTAATTATGTCCTTGACCTTAATTGGAACTCTTAGGGTGTTCTAGGGATTTTCATGAAACAAACTATGACTTTCTGAAAAATAGATTTTCAGAGGGTTCTAATTGAGTTGGTCTCACTTAATTTGGAAGTTCATAACTAAAGATATGAGCTAAACAATTTCAGAGAAAATTCTGAAAATGTTTCTGAACATTTTCTATTTTCTCTGGAACAGTTTCACTAATCACACCATTAGGTGGATCAAATGAGCTCAAATGGATCTGAAATTTTTATTGTAGTTCAATGATATTTTGGTGAACATCCCAGCAAAATTTCAGGATTTTCCTCCAAAGGATTCTCCAGTTAAAATTCCTAACAGTTTAAATTTTGAGGAATTAATTCTGGAGAATTTAGGGTTTTCATGAGTTGAAACTTGATTTGCTGGAAAGTGCTCAGAGAGCTGAATCCAACAAAATTTGGTTCACTCGATTTGGAGCTTTCTAGCCAAAGTTATGAGGATTTGAAGTTTGGAAGAATTCTAAAAATCGGGGGAAAAAGTTTAAACTCTCGGGGGCCCGCGGGGACACGTGTCGAGCGCGGAGGTGTCCGGCACACTGGAGATACCACACGTGTAGAGCGCGGAGGTGTCCAGAATACCGGAGCTCACAGGGTATTTGCGTGCTAGCACAGCCGATCCAAGGCCACACCCGATCCTGATTTAAATTCTTCAGCCGCTGACACGTGGACCAGCCGGCTTCTTCTTCCTCCCGCCGTTCTCTCGCGCCCGCGCCACCGACCTCGCCGGAGCAGATTCGTAGCTCGCCGGCTCACCGTTGCCGGACCTCCCATGGGCTGAAACTCGCCGCCAGGGGGTTGTCGACGTCGAGGAACACGTCGGTGGTGTCAGGTCGGGCTGGGGGTGACCGGAAATAGCTCGGCGACGTGCCGCGGCCTCGGTTGAGGTTCGGCGCCGTCGACCGTGGGTTCTAACCCGCCAACACCTCGAACAAAAGGTCCTATAGCATCAGTGTATCCCTAGGAAGCTCGATAAGGTGTCAAAAGGGTTCAGGGATGGCGGCAAGTCGGTCGGCACCGTGTGACCGATCGTGCCCGCCATGACCGCCCTCGATCGAGCTTGAAATTCGTCACTCCTAGACAGTTTTACGCCACGGATGCAGAAAAGAACTTGATCGCCGGCTAGTCCAGCGTCTATGTGCAAGATTTGATAACCTCCGAAAGATCATAGAGCGAGAATTTAAAGAAACCATACCGGAAGCTCGGTTTACGGTCGCCGGAGCAAAAACTGGAAATTCCCTGTGGATTCCCCACGGTTTGCTCCCAAACTTAGAGGAGAGCAGCACGGTGGTCGCGCGCTCCTGTTGCCTCTCTTGCTGGACCGTGAACACGCCTGTGGAACGCTGTCCACGGGCGCCTGACCTTCGGCTGTGGTTGAGTCGCCGCTGTGGCGATCGCTCTCGGGCCAAGGAGGTCGGAACTCGGGGTTTCTGGTGTTGGGGAGGTGGAGTGCAATCTCAGGCGGCCCTCTAGCAGCTCGGCGAGGGAGAAGGCGAGCTGGTTTCGTGGTTCTCCGATCGAGCATAGAGGCGGCAGGTTGGTGGCTCGGTGATCACGGGAGAGGAGGAAATGATCGGTGCCTGCCCCCGTGGAGCGCCTTAAGAGGGCCCTGGAGCCGCCCTTGGGCTCGCATGTGGGCGCGGGAAGCAGCTGGTGGCGCTGCTGCTCCTCGGTGGCGAGCGCAGCTGCTCCCAAGTGTGGAGTCGGCAGCCGCTCGGTGGAAGTTCCCACCGAGACTCTGACTTTGGGTGCAAGTTTCTCCTTCTTCCCTCTATGACATGTGGGTCCCACCCGGGGTTTTAACCTCTGAAATTTACTCCTAATCACTGTAGTGAACAGTGAGCCCCATAATACCCCTGGTGATTCAAATTATTCACCCATGAGCCATTTGAATTCAGTAGAATTCAAATTGGGTTTGGTTTGAATGAATTTCAGCACAAGTTCAGTTTTGAATTCAAATAAAGTTTGAATTTGTCCCACTTAGCTCATGTCAAGATCAACTCCAAATGGAGTGAAAATTGGTGTGTGGTGTGGTGATGAACACTTCAATTTTGTGTTAAAAACTGAGGCCCTTACATTCCTCCCCCCTTAAAAGAATCTCGTCCCGAGATTATAAGGTGAAAATGAGAGAGAGGACGGTGGAAAATTACCGGATATGAGACGTGAAAAAGTCGGGGTAGTTAGCGCGAAGAAATTCTTCGCTCTCCCATGTCGCTTCGTCCATGGAGTGATTACTCCATAGAACCTTGTAGAACCACAACGTACGGTTGCGTGTGGTTCGGGCCTTTTCATCGATAATCTGCGCCGGTTCCTCCCGATAGGTGAGATCCGGTTGCAGTTCTTCAATGTCTTCCAGCTCAACGGTAGTTGATAGCTTGAGACACTTTCTCAGCTGGGAAATGTGAAAGACGTCGTGCACACCGGAAAGTGCTTCTGGTAATTTCAGCCGGTATGCCACTGATCCACATCTTTCAGTAATCTGGAATGGACCGATGAATCGGGGTGCCAACTTTCCTCTCACCCCAAATCTGTTTACGCCCTTCATTGGAGACACCCGTAGGTATACGTGACCTCCAACTTCGAATTGTAATGGGCGCCTTCTCCGGTCCGCATACTGTTTCTGATGGGATTGAGCGGCTTTTAGGTTCGCTTGAATTAGTCGAACCTTTTCTTCCGCGTTGTTGACAAGGTCAATCCCAAAGGTGACCCTTTCGCCAGACTCACACCAATTCAATGGTGTGCGGCATTTCCTTCCGTATAGCGCCTCGTAAGGTGCCATCTTGATGCTGGCTTGGTACCCATTATTGTACGAGAACTCGGCTAACGGCAAGTGATCATCCCAATTCTTGCCGTGGTCGATAGCGCAAGGTCGTAGCATGTCTTCTAGAATCTGATTTACCCGCTCGGTCTGCCCATCCGTCTGCGGGTGGTATGCTGAACTACGGATCAGTTTCGTCCCCAAGGCAGTGTGCAGCTGCTCCCAAAAACGGGACACAAATAAAGTGCCCCGATCCGATAGGATGGTACGGGGTACGCCGTACAAGCATAGGATCCGTGAAATGTATAGTTCAGCGTACTTCTTGGCGTTGTAGTTTGTGTTGACCGGGATGAAATGGACAACTTTGGTGAGCCGATCGACGATCACCCACACAGAATCATGCTTTTGAAGAGTGGTGGGTAAACCGACGATTAAGTCCATGCTCACATCCTCCCACTTCCAGGCAGGAATGCCCAGTGGTTGCAGCAGTCCCGGTTTCCGCATATGATCTGCCTTCACCCTTCGACATGTATCACACTCGGACACGTATTTGGCAGTCTCACGCTTCATCCGTGTCCACCAAAACTTGCTTCTGAGTTCTTGATACATCTTGTTGCTGCCGGGGTGAATAGACAACTTTGACAAGTGAGCCTCATCAAAGATTTTCTTCCATAATTCCGGGTTTCAGGGTACGACAATCCGGTCCTTGAACCATAGGACGCTGTCTCCGTCCTTCCGGAAACATTTCAGCTCCCCACTGTCTACACGTCTCCGCTAATGTGACATGCCCTTGTCATTCTTCTGGGCTGCCGCTATCTCTTCACGGATGGTGGGGATTAAAGCTAGGTTGTAGAGAGCTCCGTGTGGAATCACATGTAGTGGTGGTTCGCTCTCTTCCAACGGTGTGATGGTCAGATTATTGACGTGTGACTTGCGGCTCAGCGCATCTGCCACTACGTTTGCCTTGCCCGTATGATAATGGATCTCTATCTCGTAATCCTTTATCAGTTCTAACCATCTTCGTTGCCTCATGTTCAGCTTCTTCTGAGTGAATATGTACTTGAGGCTTTTGTGGTCGGTATATAAATGTACGAGGTTACCGAGTAGGTAGTGCCTCCACATTTTTAGTGCAAGTACCACGGCAGCGAGCTCCAAATCGTGAGTTGGATAATTTTGCTCATGGTTTCTAAGCTGCCGTGACCCATACGCGACCACCCTTCGGTCTTGCATCAGCACACATCCGAGCCCAATGCCGGATGCATCGCAGTACACATCGAACGGTTTTGTTGTGTCTGGCTGTGCCAAAACCGGTGCTGATGTCAGGTGCTTGACTAAAGCCTTGAATGCTGCTTCACATGCTGGACTCCAAACATATTTGGTAGCCTTCTTCAGCAGCTCTGTCATTGGCTTGGCAATCTTCGAGAAGTTCGGGATGAACCTCCGATAATATCCCGCGAGTCCGAGGAAACTCCGTACCTCGTGAACAGTTCTCGGGGATTTCCAACTAAGCACTTGAGTGATCTTGCTCGGGTCCACAGCGATACCCTCCGCTGAGATGATATGCCCGAGGAAAGGCACTTGCGATATCCAAAACTCGCATTTGCTGAATTTTGCGTATAACTTGTGATCCCGCAGCCGTTGCAAGACTATACGCAGATGCTTCTTGTGATCTTCCTCCGACTTCGAATATACTAGGATATCGTCGATGAAGACCACGACAAACTTGTCCAGCTCCGGCATGAATACCGAGTTCATTAAGTACATGAAGTGAGCTGGAGCATTGGTGAGGCCGAAGGACATGACCAGGTACTCATAAAGTCCGTACCTCGTCGAGAAAGCCGTCTTCGGAATGTCCTCAGCCCTTATCTTAATCTGATGGTACCCGGATCTTATGTCCATTTTGGAAAAGATCTTTGCTTCGACCAACTGATCAAACAACATGTCGATCCGTGGCAACGGGTACTTGTTCTTGATGGTTACGGCATTTACTGGACGATAGTCCATGCAAAGCCGCAACGTCTCATCCTTCTTCTTGACAAATAATGCCGAACAGCCTCATGGCGAGGAGCTCGGCCTAATAAAACCCTTCTCCAGGAGGTCCGTGAGCTGAGTCTTCAGTTCAGCCAACTCCTTGGGCGCCATCTTGTACGGCCTTCGGGATATTGGCATGGTTCCCGGTGCAAGTTCAATCTTGAACTCCACCTCTCTATCGGGCGGCATCCCCGGCAAATCGTCTGGGAATACGTCAGGGAACTCTCGGACCACTGGAATATCCTCCAATCTGATGGTTGTGGCTTCATAGACACTTGGAAGTTTTATTTCTGGACTGTCCAGAAATAATCAGTGAGACTCGTGCACTTCTGAGTTCAAGTGCACGACTCGGAGGACGGTGTCTAAAACAGCGCCGTGGCGGGTTAACCACGACATCCCTAAGATGACATCGACCTTTTGTCCCTCTAAGATTATGAGAGACGTAGGGTAGACTCTACCCTCTAAGCACAATGGCGCTTTTGGGACCATCATGCTTGCTGAGATTTTCCCACACGGTGAACAGATCACATAAGGACTATCGGTGGGTAGTATTTGCAAGCTATACTTATCAATGAAAGCTTGGCTAATGAAGCTATTCGTGGCGCCTGAATCAAATAATATTATGGCGGGATGCTGGTGGAGTTGGAACATACCCGCAAGGATTGGCTAGCCCTCCGGCACGTCCTCAATGGCAAGCTGGTGGACGGTGCCGGGCCTAGGGTTTGCCCGCCGCGCATTAGTAGGGTTCCGGGGTTGATTCCTCCCCGGAAACTGTGGTGCCACTCCGCCGCCTTGTCGCTCCGGGCAACTGCTCGCGAAGTGTCCTGGACGAGCACACTTGTAACATGTGGCCGCTGCTGGTGGAGTGCTCGGTGGACGAAAGCCCGGCATGCGTTGCTGAGGTGCAAACGCACGCGGCATCGTCCGCTGCTGCTGTTGTCGTTGCGGTGGTGCTGGCAGTGCTGGCCTGAATGCCGGTGAAGAGTACGGCCGACTGCGGAACGGCATTGTCCGCTGTGGGGCTGCCAGCGTGGACCAGATGGTGGGCGATTCACCATCCGAAACTTATGAGAAGGACCGCCTCCTTCTCCGCTGCTCTGCGGCGTGCTTCGCTTTCGCTCTGCCGCCGCCAACTCCTTGCCGGAGTCCTCTTGAACAATCGCAGCATCAATGATGTCGTTGAGGCTGCCGCAATTGAACATCGCCAACTTGTCCTTCAGGAGCAGGTTAAGCCCCTGGTAAAAATGGTCCCGCCGCTTCTCGTCAGTATCTGCGTGAAATGATGCATAAAGCGCGAGATCGTTGAACGCTCTGGAGTATTCCAGCGCGTTCCGGCTCCATTGCTGCAAGTGCAGGAACTCCTGCGTCTTCCTCTTCATCAGACCTGGCGGGATGTGATAGGCCCTGAAGGCCGTCCGGAACTCCGCCCAGGCCATCACTCGGTCGGTGGGCTGTGAAGCACAGAAGTTGGCCCACCACGCGCTCGCGGATCCTTGGAGCTGCTGGACCGCGAACTGAGTCTTGCGCTGCTCGCTTATCTGGAGCAGCCCGAACTTCATCTCTATGGCGCGGAGCTAGTTGTCCGCGTCAAGTATTTCATCCGCCCTTGAGAATACCGGGGATGAGTCACCAGGAAGTCGGAGTAGGAGCTCTGTTGACGCTCCTCCGGGTCTTGACGTCTCTCTGGGCGAGAAGTATTAGCAATAAGCGTTTGCAGTAACTCCGTGTGCTGCTGATGTGAGCCCGCCATTGCCGCGACGATGTCGGCCAATGTAACCATTGGCAGTGGCGGTGGCGGTGTTTGCTGTTGCTGCTGCTGTCCCGAGGAGTCCTCGGGAGGTGGTTGGGAGGTCTCTCCCCCTTGACTAGTACCCCCAACGTCAGGATTGGCACGAGTACGCGTCATTCTGAAATTCAAAACAGCAGCGATTAGCACATGTCTTGCTTAAAATTCCATATATAGCAGTAGGTATTGAAGTGACACATGAATAATTTGCACAACATTCACATATGTTGATAAAGCATAAACTTTACACAAGATACATTATTCTCGGGCCTCCGAGAAGTCGTGCTCATGTCGTCACTACCTATACATATGCTACTGTTTACACGACATGTCACTGATTACAAAAGTTGGGTTACGCTACCCTAGCTGCCCTACTTGGCAACCGTAACCCCCTACTCGGAGTAGAACTCGACCTCCTGTGGGTCGTCCTCCTCCGGTACCTCTGCTGGTTGCTCTGGATCTACCACCTCTTCTCCCATTCCGGGTTCTCCCATTGCTGGAAGACCCAAGACCACCGGTACCCCTAACACCGGGGGCACGAGGTCCTGCAAAGCATGCACCTCGTCCATAGCTTGGTTATAATCTTCTTCCCAGCCTTGCCATTTCTCAATAGCGTCGTCTCGCTCTTGAGTAAGTTCCTCGTTCTGCTGGGTCAGATTTTGTACCAGTTCTTCTAATGCCGCGATGTCGACACGGCTTTTTCTCTTCGCCTTCTTCAGACGATGCAACTGATTATGCTGTTCATTCAGTCGCTTAATCGTCGGAAGGAGCGCATTGCGGAGTGCGCTGTGAGCACCCTCGAAATGATCTCCACGGCTTGTGCTCTCCTTGAGCTTTGTGGCGAGATGCTCCATATGAACAGCTTGGCTGTCCATCAAGGCGTTTCCCGCCCTCATCTGGAGGCTAAGGTTTGCCTCCGCGGGGTTGTACCTTGGGCAAATCGGGTCCGTTGCCTCCAGGTACCTCTCTTCCCACACATGCTGAGCCCGTCCCTCCACCGGAATGAGCGCGTATGGAGTGCCCTCCATAGCCTGCACGTGTAGTTGGCAGAAACGTGACAGGGTGTCACGGGCTGCCACTTGCCACATCCCTTCCGGTTGTCTTCCTCTCACCGTGACGGTGAACGGCACCCAACCAGGTGGCGTAGGTCCTGCAGGGATTTCGACATGGATCGTCCACGTCTTGTTCCCCTCTTCGCCTTCTTCCTTGGTGAAGTATTGCGGCATCTGGTTGTACCCGAAATATTGGAGCATTTGCCACAATGCTTCCGGGTAGCCGCTATGGTGAGAACAGTGGGAAACCACCCACCCGTTCTCCAATTGTTTATCTGCTGTCATCTGTAAAAATATATTTGAGAAATATCAAATATTTATTTAAACTGTAAACCATTGAGTTGTAACATAAGACATGTCATTGAACTCATAAAACTTGGAAACCCTATTTCAAATTTTTAAACAAATTTGACTGCTGATCTGCTGTTCCTATGACATCCCTGACCAGTTTCCATTTCAACCTGATTTAGGCCATGCTAAAAGCAAAACCAATTCTGGAGCTCAACATCAAAGTTAAAGCTAACTTCAATAGCTTTCCAGAAAGTATTTGCTTGGCCTAATATCTGTCCTGGTTCAAAAGTTATGAGAAGTCAAAATTAACAGAATTTCTGGAGAAAATTGGACAGCACCTCCCTGCTTTAGGTACTGATTTGATCCAAGAATCTCAGTTAATTCTGTTCCTAATATGACAAAACTTTCTGTTACAAAGTTGTAACCTATCTCATAAGCTTTCCAGAAGTACCTCATTTTCTATTTTTTTAGATTTTTATGCAGGAAGTTATGCTTAATTTACAGAGAGTCTACAGAGAGTCTTTACTCTGTCCTGTTTTCTGGACAGTTTCAACTCTACTGCATTTTTCGAGTGGTTAAGGGATGAAACACCTCTGGACCTCAACAGAAAAGTTGTAAAGTTCTTTCAAAGCTTTCCAGAAATGTATCATAGGACCCCAACCTCAAAAGAACTCAACTTCTAACCTCTGATTAACTTCAGCCTTGATTCAGCTGAAAACAGAGTGCTCTGTCCTTACCAACCTATAAGTTGAAAACTTGTTACTTTGAATATCTTGTTCAGGGGAAGGAGTTGCATCAAGTTTTACAACTTTGGATCAAAACCTTCAAGTTTTAACAATGAAATTGTTCATTTAGTTGGGTGTGACGTCGATGCGTCACCAGATTATGTCGGTACTACGTCCTCACAAAGAAAAACCTATACCGGACTTAGCCGGCTTCGTTATTTCAGTAGCACTAAACGTCACTCGCACACGGATGCTACACGTCTACCGTTTCATGGTCAGGCTACCTGCAGAAACTCAAACAATCATCAGACTTGGCTGCACACCGAGCCCGGAATCCATACAGTTCGTACACCCGGCCGTCATCACTCGCCCGGATGTTCTCAAGCCAAACACGCCTTGAGTTACGTGTTCACGTTTCAGACCACGTGACGGGGTCTCCCAAGTTGCACCACGCACGCCAGGGACAGACGTTGCTCGAATACCCCAAATGACATGAAGAGTCGTAGAGGATATCAAAGCGGGTCGGGTTACCTGCCACCCGTGGGGCTCAACCCTTCAGCTTGTGCGCACTGGTGGACAGCGCTTACGTGCACCCCCCAAGCCATGAACGTCCCGAGATGCACGATTTTCCGACATAACAAATAGGTTAATATGCCACTTTCTATATGCTAATAACATCCTTATACGGGCTACTAACTCGTTCCTCGCTGGATTTTAGAAATAGAAGACCTTTGTACTGTGTTAAACCTCAAGCGAGCTCTGATACCAACGCTAACACGACCCCACGGTCTTGTTGAGCCAGGATCACGCTGAGGGGTGCTGCGTTGCACAGCACCGGATAACACACGTCAAAGGTACAAAGCGGAAGCGAAATTTTTATTACATAAATAAGTTTATGAACATGTTTACAACAAAATAAGTCCAGTCTACACTCGCGGGCGTAGACTACGCGTCAAGTCCACGCTCAGCCCTCGAACGTGTACTTGCTAGCACACACACACACTAACTCTGCGGCGTGCATGACTCCCACTCGACGGGGTTCCCTTCCTGGGGTTCTGTCTCCTCTTCGGGAGTCCCTTCCTCATAGAACCCTGCAAAAGCTTCAAACACAAGCAGTGAGCACGAAGGCTCAGCAAGTCTGATCCGTCACGCCTAAACATGGAACTTCTAAATGAGGGATGGTGGGTTACATGAGGTAAAAATCATTTGCAAGGACTCGCCTAATTAGTAGAACCTTAATTTCAAGTTTTAGCAACAGGTTGTAGAGAACCTTACGCTAAGGCACATGAGAGAGCCGCAATCAAACAAGAAACGCATTTCTCTCATGCACTTTGCCCAAAGTTGAAAAGAACTTTAATTAGCTCTAAACTACAACAAACCATTAACAAGCAAAGTCCATCTTTCAATCAGCAGCATTTTAACATGTGACTAGCCTGTTCTTTCTACGTCACGGTACAGTGAACAATTGGTACTCACTGACCGCGAGGGACGGCGATTATAATCGATTTACACCTGCAGGGTTACCCGAACAACCCGTCACGTACGCCCGTACTCGATGTTGCCTACAACAACCATCACGGACGCCGTACGCGACTACCTTTCACCCGTTAGCCAAATGTTGAACCGGTCAAATCGTCCCGAGCAAGAGGTCTCTGCACGCGCATCTCAGTGCCGCCAGCCGATTTACACCTCGAGCTCTCAACCTACCCTCTGAACGACCAGCTATGCCTCAACACCCAGCTACCCGAGTTACATCAGTTTCCCGGTTCCCATATAGCCGGTAGGTCTTTGGTACTGTTCTAGCTTGTTCAACAGGCCCGCACACGGCTCGGTCCTCAATCGACACAAGCGGAGCTATAGCACACATGCCCCAAAGTCCTGCTGCCCTTACCATTGCTTGGTCTCATTTTCTTGCCATGTGTTTCATGTGCTATCACTACCCGAGTCGAGTGCCTCTAGCCTATGCTCGCGAGTAGTTCCAACTACTCGACTTGTACCGAATCCTACACTATCTTAGCATTGCAGTAGCTAACGGGGTTTGCAATCCTAAAACCAACCCAAGGTTTTCTTGGCTATGCAATTGGGTTTTCAAACAAGACTCTAATGCAAAGAATAAAGTAATCAAGTATGTGCTCAAAACAATAAAAACTTGTAAAAGGGTTAATGCAAACCGGAGCTTGCCTTGCTGCTCTTGATCGTAGGCTAGCAGTTCCTCCGGCCTTAGCGACTACATGATAAGAGAGGTACATGTATTAATTTGAATGCATTTGTATTAAGTTTGCACTTGTGAAGCTTATAAGTCCCACTAGACAGACTCAATGACTGTGAAACTTTTACTGTGGCTTGGTTACAACCTAAATAGAGACTTGGTCAAGTTTTAGTTGCAGCAAAGCTCATTTGAGCCCTCCACAATTAATTATGTCCTTGACCTTAATTGGAACTCTTAGGGTGTTCTAGGGATTTTCATGAAACAAACTATGACTTTCTGAAAACTAGATTTTCAGAGGGTTCTAATGGAGTTGGTCTCACTTATTTTGGAAGTTCCTAACTAAAGATATGAGCTAAACAATTTCAGAGAAAATTCTGAAAATGTTTCTGAACATTTTCTATTTTCTCTGGAACAGTCTCACTAATCACACCATTAGGTGGATCAAATGAGCTCAAATGGATCTGAAATTTTTATGGTAGTTCAATGATTTTTTGGTGAACAGCCCAGCAAAATTTCAGGATTTTCCTCCAAAGGATTCTCCAGTTAAAATTCCTAACAGTTTAAAAATTGAGGAATTAATTCTGGAGAATTTAGGGTTTTCATGAGTTGAAACTTGATTTGCTGGAAAGTGCTCAGAGAGATGAATCCAACAAAATTTGGTTCACTCGATTTGGAGCTTTCTAGCCAAGGTTATGAGGATTTGAAGTTTGGAAGAATTCTGAAAATCGGGGGAAAAAGTTTAAACTCTCGGGGGCCCGTGGGGACATGTGTCGAGCGCGGAGGTGTCCGGCACACTGGAGATACCACACGTGTCGAGCGCGGAGGTGTCCAGCACACCGGAGCTCACAGGGTATTTGCGCCCTAGCACAGCCGATCCCCGGCCACACCCGATCCTGATTTAAATTCTTCAGCCGCTGACACGTGGGCCAGCCGGCTTCTTCTTCCTCCCGCCGTTCTCTCGCGCCCGCGCCGCCGACCTCGCCGGAGCAGATTCGGAGCTCGCCGGCTCGCCGCTTCCGGGCCTCCCATGGGCTGAAACTCGCCGCCAGGGGGTTGTCGACGTCGAGGAACACATCAGTGATGTCAGGTCGGGCTGGGGGTGACCGGAAATAGCTCGGCGACGTGCCGCGGCCTCGGTTGAGGTTCGGCACCGTCGACCGTGGGTTCTAACCCGCCAACACCTCGAACAAACGGTCCTATAGCATCAGTGTATCCCTAGGAAGCTCGACAAGGTGTCAAAAGGGTTCAGGGATGGCGGCAAGTCGGTAGGCACCATCTGACCGATCGTGCCCGCCATGACCGCCCTCGATCGAGCTTGAAATTTGTCACTCCTAGACAGTTTTACGCCACGGATGCAGAAAAGAACTTGATCTCCGGCTAGTCCAGCGTCTATGTGCAAGATTGATAACCTCCGAAAGATCATAGAGCGAGAATTTAAAGAAACCGTACCGGAAGCTCGGTTTACGGTTGCCGGAGCAAAAACTGGAAATTCCCTGTGGATTCTCCATGGTTTGCTCCCAAACATGGAGGAGAGCAGCACGGTGGTCGCGCGCTCCTGTTGCCTCTCTTGCTGGACCGTGAACACGCCTGTGGAACACTGTCCACGGGCGCCTGACCTTCGGCTGTGGTTGAGTCGCTGCTGTGGCAATCGCTCTCGGGCCAAGGAGGTCGGAACTCAGGGTTTCTGGTGTTGGGGAGGTGGAGTGCGATCTCAGGCGGCCCTCTAGCAGCTCGGGGAGGTAGAAGGCGAGCTGGTTTCGTGGTTCTCCGATCGATCAGAGAGGTGGCAGGTTGGTGGCTCGGTGATCGCGGGAGAGGAGGAAATGATCGGTGCCTGCCCCCGTGGAGCGCCTTATGAGGGCCATGGAACCGCCCTTGGGCTCGCATGTGGGCATGGGAAGCAGCTGGTGGCGCTGCTGCTCCTCGGTGGCGAGCGCAGCTGCTCCCGAGTGTGGAGTCGGCAGCCGCTCGGTGGAAGTCCCCACCGAGACTCTGACTTTGGGTGCAAGTTTCTCCTTCTTCCCTCTATGACATGTGGGTCCCACCTGGGGTTTTAACCTCTGAAATTTACTCCTAATCACTGTAGTGAACAGTGAGCCCCATAATACCCCTGGTGATTCAAATTATTCACCCATGAGCCATTTGAATTGAGTAGAATTCAAATTGGATTTGGTTTGAATGAATTTCAGCACAAGTTCAGTTTTGAATTCAAATAAAGTTTGAATTTGTCCCACTTAGCTCATGTCAAGATCAACTCCAAATGGAGTGAAATTTGGTGTGTGGTGTGGTGATGAACACTTCAATTTTGTGTTAAAAACTGAGGCCGTTACACAGAACACCGCCGCCATTCCTCCCGATCACGCCGCAGCTACTGAGCTCGGTTGCTCGAGCACCACACAGCGGAAAGCTGTGCCCACCAGTGCTCTAGCCATCCAGCACCTCTCCTGTCCTGTCCCGAGCGTGATTGCTCCAGAAATTGGCAAGATAGCCTTGATCCTCGGGTGAACGGGGAAGAACCGAGGGAGGTCACCGTGGACAGCTCACACCGAGCAAATCACGGCCAAACAAGTCAGCCCCTCGGTGCGTCCTCGATCTCAGCCGCTCGAGCCCAAAGCTCAGCCCTGGATGTTGATCACAGCAGAAGAATTCCGGGTTTTTCTCCCGGACGGTACAAACAGACCCCGAGGTAGGAAATTGCCAAATTCGTTGTTAATTCGTGTTCTCATTGATTAAAACTGTACACGAAGCTTCCTAACTACTTGGCGCACTTCCTCCCTCGATTTTAGACCTAGACATGGGGTGTAGAGGGAGAATTTCCACGTCTTGATCGTGGCGCACCGCCGGACTGCCTCGGGCGCATGGTGCTGATAGGGTTCCGGCTATCCTCGATCAGTTTAGACCCCATGTCGAGCTTCTACTCCCTCCACTGGTGCTCTAGAGCCCGAGAACCGATCATTTAGTGGAGGTATGAGGGCTCCCGATTGCACCGGAGTGCAAAACATTGCTGTCGCCGGTGCGCTGTGGTTTCCGGTGAACTACGGCCGCCGACGACCCACCCAAAGTGCTCAGCGCGGTTAAATATGAGCGGCGAGTTTGACGAAGTTTAGACCACGGGAACCCCGTCCTGGCAAGCCTCGCCGGCGTGCGCCACCGCGGGAGGCGCGGGCAGTGCAAGGAAGGCGAAGGAGGGCTGGGTCCCACCGGTCAGCCTCCGTATACGCGCGGCGATCGGTTTGTGGCTCCGGATCCAGTGTGGCTGCGCGGGAATAACCCCGTAGCCCCCGGAGTTGCCGAGATCTCACTGGTCCGATTTAAAACAGTGGGCCCAACCCAATTATTTGAAGTTTCTATTAGAGAAATAATTCCAAGAATTAGCTGATCTTTACAAGCCCATAACTTTGTGTAGAAAACTCCAAAAAGAGTGAGACCAATTTTGTTGGATTCCTCATGAGGAGTACTTCACAGAGAAACCAATTTTTGGCTATGAAAATGCCCAGGAATTTCTGTATAATTGTTTTTATTAAATATTTAGGGATTTATTACAGGAGCAATTCTTTATGAAATATTCCCAAATTTGGGCAGCAAATCCTCTTCATAGATACTGATCTCCAGTAAAAATTTGGGCTTCATTGGAGTTCATTTGCTAGGTCAAATTACCTTCCCAAGTTCAGCCTTTATTTGGAAATTCAAATTTAAACAGAAACTGTTCAGCACTCCTGTCCAAACTTCAAAAATTCATATCTCTCTGATGGTAGCTCCAAAAATGGTGAAACAGATTTTGTTAGAACCATGGAGACTTACCCTAATCAGATCTTCCACTATTAGCTATGTCAAAGCTCCTGAATTAGGATCAAAAATTCAGAGAAGCATTGTACTTGTAGGAATTTTAAATACTACATTGTGCAATGACATATCTCCAAAATTGGCTCAAGTCATCCTTAGAGAGGCTAGTATCCACTGTAAAAGTCCCAAAGCCAATTATGGATCCTAAATAGCAGTAGCTATGAATAGAAGTTTAATTCTTATAAATCCTTAATACTTACACATGTATTTTATTACATTTCATAATAGTGACCGAAGTTGAGGACGCACCGGAGCCCTTGGACGTCCGCCCACCAGAAGCTCACTTCTTTTCTGACTCGCAACCAGGCAAGCCCCGGTTTGCACTTAAGTACCTTTTATAAAAATTGTTTATTTGTATCACTTATGTCTAGGGTGAATTTTTGCATTAGAGTTAAGGTGATTGAAACCCCACTTGCATAACCTTTTAAATCCTATGAAGGGTTGGGTAGCTTACAGAGCCAACGAGTAGACAAATCCCTGCTAATATGCTTAGGACCTCGGTAGAAGTCGAGTAGTTGGAATCTACTCGCGAGGTAAGGTTTATCACACGGTTTGGTCAGAATAGAAAATGGCTTGAGTGGTGAAAATGAGACCCAGCAGGGGGGGATAGGAAGCAGTGAGCGGAGGTCTCACGTGCGTAGCCCTGTTGGTGTCGATTGAGGACCGAGTCGTGTGCGGGCCTGATGAACAAGTATCGAACAATACCGGATGACATACTGGCATAAGTAGGAAACCGATGTAAATGGTTAACCTGGGTGCCGAGGCTTACCCAACCGTAAATAGGAGTGGGTGAACCACGGGGTGGTCCCCACAGGCGTGGTATCAGAGACGCATTGGGAATAGCACGCTCGAAAAGAGCCTATTTTGAAAACTTAGAAGTAGTCGAGTGAGGATTAGTCATTAAGCCCACATAAAGTCTATGATAGTACTAGTTATGATGGTGGAAAGCTAACATATTTGTTATAAATTCTGTAATGACGCTCCGACTTCAGGTAAGAGGTAAGGTACGCCACCGTAGGCGGATCAATTGCGGTAACTCGCCATACGAGCAATAGTATGGAATGGTATACCGTGGCTTGGCACGGTAGTTAATATGAGTCTCTGTACCTCTTAATGGTTCTGAGAGCATATGAAAACGCTGATCTCCAGCGTGCTTTAGGCAAAAGTGAGAATACCACATCGTGTGGTAAGCAACACGATAGTATGCGACTCTTGGACGTTCAATGTTCAAAGGGCCATACGCAGTGCTCGCCATCGGCGTGCCTCAACAGTCATGAGGCAGTAGGTGGTATCCGTTGGGTTGATAAAATTCCCAACCATGACGACCCGTTCTCGCTCTACTCGGGTTCCCCTTCGTGTGGTGAGAAAACACGACCATGTACCTTGAGACGTGGCTTGACTCAAGGACGATCCGTATGGCAATGATACGGACTGTATGTTTTTACTATGATATGGAACTGGCTGAAATGTCAAAAACCTTTGTGTGCACCATTATTGTGTGTTCTTCTGCAGGTACATTAACCACGTTAGTGCATGACGTGTAGAAACCGTTTGTGAGTGACGTTCTTAGTTCCACCATTTGACACGTATATGCCGGAATACCGGTTTAGGATTTTTCTTTGGTGAGGAAACGTAGTACCGAGATTGCATAAAAGGATATTTTTCAAATAAAAGAGTCAAAATGAAGTTTAGGATTCTATTTAGGGGTTATTGAACTTCCATATTGAACTAAGAGTCAATTGGGAGTATAGATTCAGTCTCAAAAACTTAGGAATAATCTCCCCTGTTTTCAGCAGAAATTTTGCTGAACTTGAACAGGGCATAACTTAGGATTGGTTGAACCAATGGAGGTGTGGGATACCATTATGGAAAGGTTTAGAAGTCCTCTACAACTTTTGTGTTGAGCTCTAGAACAAAATCTCCCTCCAAATGGGTGGAAATCTCAGATGAGTAGGTACTGCCAAGAAACAGGGCAGACCAAAAATGCCCTCTGAAAATTTTCTGTATTTCAACCACAACTGCCTGTAGAAAAATTTTCTAAGGGTCAAGTAAGATACCGTTGGAAAGTACAGGAAATGTTCTACAACTTTGTTGTTGAACACTAGTTCAGATTTTGCCTCTATAGAGGGCAAAACTGTTGGATTATCAAGACTGGTCAGCTGGACCAGAAGCTGGACAAGGCACCATGTTGAGATTTTTCAACCAAACAACTAGGTTTCACCTTTCGATATCCAGCGGCTGTTGTAAAACAGCGAGTTGGAGTCAAAAAGTTTATGCATTCAACATATAATTTCGAGTTAGTACATGTTTGGGTCCAGTACAATAGCGAGGAATTACGCATGCTAACACACTTAACATCCCATGGTGACCCCGATGGTCGAAATGAACTTTTAACCCACAAAGTTCAATACTTTGGAACTCGATCGTGTGACACGGTCCAGGGATGTATATGTTGTATAAAGTTTATACTTTATCCATATGTGTGATTGTTATGCGCACTATTTATTCCATTCTCGCATTACCATTGTATTGACTTGATGGGCTAAACCAACATGTGCTGATCGTTTGAATGGTATGAATGCAGAATGGTGTGGACACGTTCAACACAAGAGGAGGGAGGTCCGAGTCAAGTTCGTGGTGATGAGTCTCCACCTCCGGAGCAAACCACGACGCAGCAGCAACCACCTCCTCCACCGCCAGAACTTCCAAGGAATCTGGCGGAGGTTCTTGCCGCAGTGCTCGGCTCGCGCGACGAGCAAACCGAGTTGCTGCGGATGTTAGTGCAGCAGAATGCGTCCCATCAGGGAGGACGCCAAGACAATGGGCAACGCCAGCCCCAACAAAGTTCGTATTCAGAATTCATGGCGACCCATCCACCGGTCTTCACGGAGGCCGAAGAACCTTTGGAGGCGGACAGCTTTATCCGCACTCTGGAGGCGAAGTTCGGGCTGCTACGATGCACCGAACATCAGAAGGTGCTGTATGCAGCGCAACAGCTTCAAGGAGAAGCCGGTACCTGGTGGGCGAACTACACCGCCTCCTTACCAGCTGGCCATGCCGTCACATGGACGGAGTTCCGGGAGGCGTTCCGCGCCTATCACATACCTCCCAGTGTGATGGAAATGAAGCTCCAGGAGTTCCTGGCGCTACGACAGGGCGAGAGGAGTGCTCATGAGTACTCCAGGTTATTCAACCGGCTGGCGCAGCATGCGCCAGGATTTGCGGGGACGGAAGACAACAAGCGCAACGCTTTCTTCTGGGGCCTGAATTCAAAGATGAAGGTCCATCTCGCCCAGAGCAATCGTGGCACATTCAACGATTTAGTTAATGACGCGATTCTACAAGAAAATGCTCAGCGCGAGCGCGGTTCTGACAAGAGGAAACGCAGCGCTGACGAGCAGCAGTGGTGGGACGCCACAAAAATACCGCGTGGTGTATCGCTCACCATCCGGACAGAGATGGCAGCCACCGGCGTGACCGCCTCAGTTTCGCGGTCGGCAATATAATGCGCCGGGCTTTCGACCGACGTATCCACCACAGCAACAGCAGCAGCAAAGGATGGTCCCGCGTGCGCCCCAGTTTCAACAGCATGCACCGGGATTCCGTCCTCAAGTCGGCGGGACCCCGACACCTTACACGTGCTATACATGTGGCCGTGTCGGGCACATTTCGAGGGACTGCCCCGAGCCGCGACAGGGCAGGGGTGCAGCCCCATATCAGGGTGCTAATCAACCCCGCAATCAGCCCAAGAAACCAGCACCAAAACCTGGCAACGTCCACCACTTAGCTATCGAAGACGTGCCGGAAGGCGAACCCGTCCTCGTGGGTACGTTCTCTTACCTAGATCATCCCGTAGTCATACTTTTTGACTCCGGTGCCACCCATAATTTCATAAGTCAGTCTTATGTTATTAAATATCAACTGCCTATCATTCCCACAAATATTTCATATTTGATATGTTCTCCGGGTGGGAAAATAACATCTGATAGAATGGTCTATAGAGCACCATTACAGTTGGGTGGGAATCTATATCCGACTTCTCTAATCATGTTAGAAAGTCAAAAACTTGATGTCATTTTAGGAATGTCATGGCTACATCACCATGGTGATGTTCTTGACATCATTCCAAATGTTGTTCGATTAAACTCTCCACTTCATGAACCACATGTTCTTATTCTTGACCATTCGGCTCAAGAAACCCCAGCCACATATAACACGGAAGCCACGAAACTTGAGGATATTCGTGTGGTCCGTGAATACCCGGATGTCTTTCCGGATGATCTTCCGGGCATGCCACCGAAAAGAGATGTCGAGTTCAAGATTGAACTCGTACCTGGGACGACACCGATCTCACTGAGACCGTACAAGATGGCTCCGAATGAGCTAGCTGAACTGAAGGAGCAGCTCAATGACTTAATGAAGAAGGGTTTCATTCGACCGAGTTCCTCGCCATGGGGATGCTCGGCGCTGTTTGTGAAGAAGAAGGATGAAACCTTGAGGTTGTGTGTGGACTACCGACCTCTCAACACCGTCACCATCAAGAATAAATATCCACTGCCCCGTATCGATATATTATTCGGTCAACTTGTGGGTGCAAGTGTATTTTCAAAGATGGATCTTCGCTCCGGATATCATCAAATCAAGATCCGGGCGGAAGATGTTCCAAAGACGGCCTTCTCGACGAGATATAGGTTATATGAATACCTCGTCATGTCCTTTGGTCTCACCAACGCCCCGGCACACTTCATGTATCTTATGAACTCAGTGTTCATGCCGGAGTTGGACAAGTTTGTGGTGGTGTTCATAGACGACATCTTGGTTTACTCCAGGTCTGAAGAAGAACACGCCAAACACTTGCATATCGTACTTCAACGATTAAGAGACCATAAGCTTTATGCCAAGTTCAGTAAGTGCGAGTTTTGGATCAGCCAAGTGCCGTTCCTTGGTCATATCATTTCTGCAGAAGTCATTGCAGTTGATCGAAGCAAAATCGAACAAGTGCTGAAATGGAAATCCCCCACATCAGTCCACGAGGTCAGGAGTTTCCTCGGGTTAGCAGGATATTACCGGAGATTCATACCGAACTTCTCCAAGCTTGCTAAACCGATGACTGAACTGTTGAAGAAGGGGATCAAATATGTTTGGAGCTCAGCTTGTGAAGAAGCTTTCCAGGCATTAGTGAAGCATCTAACAACAGCCCCGGTGTTAGCTCAACTGGATACGACCAAGCCCTTCGACGTATATTGTGATGCGTCCGGCATCGGGCTTGGCTGTGTAAGGAGGAAGAGCGGTCGCCTATGTCTCACATCAACTTCGAAACCACGAGCAGCACTATCCGACTCATGATCTTGAGCTTGCTGCTGTGGTGTTAGACTTGAAGATGTGGAGGCACTATTTACTTGGGAACTTAGTGCACCTCTACACCGACCACAAAAGTCTGAAATATATATTCACTCAAAAGGAGTTGAATATGCGGCAACGGAGATGGCTAGAGCTGATCAAAGACTATGAGATCGAGATTCACTACCATCCCGGAAAGGAAAACGTGGTTGCCGATGCCTTAAGCCACAAATCCCATGTCAACAGTCTGTCCATCACCCCACTTGAAGAGAAGGAGCCGAGTCTGTACTTGGTTCCATATGGGGCATTGTATAATCTTGCTCTCGTCCCTACAATACGAGAGGATATTATGGAAGCGCAGAAGAAAGATGTGGGAATGTCGCACATTCGGAGAAGGATGAAGAATGGCGAAATGAATTGCTTCCGAAGCGATGATAACGGCACACTATGGTTTAAAGACCGTATAGTGGTACCCCGTGGCATGAATCTTCGGAAGAAGATCTTGGACGAGGCTCATTTGTCCAAGTATTCCATTCATCCGTGCAGCAACAAGATGTACCAGGATCTGAAGATCAGATTTTGGTGGACACGGATGAAAAGAGAAATCGCAAAGTATGTATCCGAATGTGATACGTGCCGGCGGGTGAAAGCCGACCATATGTGAAAAGCCGGATAGCTGCAACCATTGAACACTCCGGCGTGGAAGTGGGAGGATATCAGCATGGACTTCATAGTCGGATTACCTCTCACGTCTCACAAACATGACTCGATTTGGGTGATAGTCGATCGACTAACCAAGTCGGCTCATTTCATTCCCGTACATACGGGCTACGTGGCCAGGAAATATGCGGAGCTGTACATTTCAAGGATCTTGTACTTGCACGGTGTTCCCCGCTCCATTATTTCAGATCGTGGTGCGCTGTTTGTTTCTCGGTTTTGGGAACAGTTGCACGCATACTTGGGGACCAAACTGATCCGAAGTTCCGCGTATCACCCGCAGACAGATGGTCAAACTGAACGGGTGAATCAAGTGCTTGAAGACATGCTACGCGCTTGTGCCATCCACCACGGCAAGAATTGGGACGATCATTTGCCGTTGGCAGAGTTTTCTTACAACAATGGCTATCAAGCTAGCATCAAGATGGCGCCGTATGAAGCTCTCTACGGCCGGAAATGTCGCACACCTCTCAACTGGTGCGAGTCCGGCGAGCGGGTTATCTACGGCATTGAACATGTGAACGAAGCTCAAGAATGAGTGCGAGTAATACAAGCCAATCTCAAGGCTGCTCAATCTCGTCAGAAGAGCTATGCGGATAAAAGACGCCGCCCTCTCTACTTCGATATCGGGGACCATGTTTATGTCCGTGTGTCTCCGATGAAGGGAGTTCACCGTTTCGGAGTGAAGGGTAAACTTGCGTCGCGGTTCATTGCTCCGTTCGCCGTCATTGAAAATTGCGGACCCGTGGCCTATCGCTTGGAGTTACCGGCGTCGCTCGCAGGCATTCACAACGTCTTCCACATCTCTCAGCTGAGGAAATGCCTCAAACCCTCAGCTTAAATCCGCGCCGAAGACATAGAAGTTCTCCAACCGGACCTCACGTACACGGAGTATCCCATCCGGATCCTCGATGAAAAGACTCGTGCCACAAGAAACTGGACCTTATGGTTCTACAAGGTCTTGTGGAGTAACCATACCGCTAATGAGGCGACATGGGAAAGCGAGGATTATCTACGAACATATTATCCGGGCTTGCTATCATCATATACCCGGTAAAGTTTTCCCCACTTGCTTTTCCTTTGGAATCTCGGGACGAGATTCTTTTTAAGGGGGGAGGGATGTAAAATCCCCAAAAGTGGTAGCAAGAAAATTCAGCTCATGTACACTTATGAAAAAATGAGGGGAATTAAAACTTTGAATTATAATGGTGTAAGTTCGAAGTGAGGGTTTAGACTTCCCAAAACTTCCAAACATGGAGATCTAAATGCACAGCTTGGATCTTCATATTCCAAATATTCAACCTTCCAAAATTCAGCTCATTTGGAGGAGTTTTCATATTTGTTTGGGATTAAAAAGAAAATCCCTCTAATCTGAATTGCAAATTCAGTTTCAAATTCCAATCCCCTCAATTTCAAAATTTGGTTTCACAACTGAGTCCTCCACCTTTGAATGAGCAGCCATGCCAAAAATTGGAAACTTTGGAGCTGGTTTGCTATATTTTTGAGGCAATACAAAGTGGAGAATTCAAACTCTTTTTCAAATTTAAATGATCAAACCACATCCAAATTTCACACCTGAATTCAAACCCTTTGAATTCAGCAAATTCAAACTTAACTTGGGGTGAAAGTCTAGCCTTAAATTTTGAGTTGCTGGATGGAAAAGATCAGAGAAATTTTGAATAAACAAAGGGGGAAGTGGGGCCCAGTGGTCAGTTTCACAGCAGAGCAACCGCCTTTGCTTCATTCGGTCGAACAGCGGGAGCGCGCCAGCTCCCGGTAGAACCCGCGCCCGAGGGAGAGCCCGCACCACCTCCTGCTGCCTCGGTGGCTCGGTTGGATCACGGCAAGGGGTGCGCCGGAGCTGTTTCACTTCTTCCCCTGCTATAACTCGTGCCTCTGCCGTTTCTTTCGCCCAGAACACCGCCGCCATTCCTCCCGATCACGCCGCAGCTACTGAGCTCGGTTGCTCGATCGCCCCACAGCGGAAAGGTGCGCCCACCAGTGCTCTAGCCATCCAGCACCTCTCCTGTCCTGTCCCAAGCGTGATTGCTCCAGAAATTAGTAAGATAGCCTTGATCCTCGGGTGAACGGGGAAGAACCGAGGGAGGTCACCGTGGACAGCTCACACCGAGCAAGATCACGGCAAAACAAGTCAGCCCCTCGGTGCGTCCTCGACCCCAGCCGCTCGAGCCCAAAGCTCAGCCCTGGACGTTGATCACAGAAGAAGAATTCCGGGTTTTTCTCCCGGACGTACAAACTGACCCCGAGGTAGGAAATTGCCAAATTCGTCGTTAATTCGTGTTCTCATTGATTAAAACTGTACATGAAGCTTCCTAACTACTTGGCGCTCTTCCTCCCTCGATTTTAGACCTAGACATGGGGTGTAGAGGGATAATTTCCACGTCTTGATCGTGGCGCACCGCTGGACCGCCTCGGGCGCACGGTGCCGATAGGGTTCTGGCGATCCTCGATCAGTTTAGACCCCATGTCGAGCTTCTACTCCCTCCACTGGTGCCCTAGAGCCCAAGAACCGATCATTTAGTGGAGGTATGAGGGCTCCCGATTGCACCGGAGTGCAAAACATTGCTGTCGCCGGTGCGCGGTGGTTTCCGGTGAACTACGGCCGCCGGCGACCCACCCAAAGTGCTCAGCGCAGTTAAATATGGGGGAGGGGCGAGTTTGACGAAGTTTAGACCACGGGAACCCCGTCCCGGCGAGCCTCGCCGGCGTGCGCCGCCGCGGGAGGCGGTGGCAGCTCAAGGAAGACGAAGGAGGGCTGGGTCCCACCGGTCAGCCTCCGTATACGCGCGGGGATCGGTTTGTGGCGCCGGATCTAGTGTGGCTGCGCGGGAATATCCCCGTAGCCCCCGGTGTTGCCGAGATCTCACTGGTCCGATTTAAAACTGTGGGCCCAACCCAATTATTTGAATTTTCTATTAGAGAAATAATTCCAGGAATTAGCTGATCTTTACAAGCCCATAACTTTGTGTAGAAAACTCCAAAAAGAGTGAGACCAATTTTGTTGGATTCCTCATGAGGAGTACTTCACGGAGAAACAAATTTTTTGCTATGAAAATGTCCAGGAATTTCTGTAGAATTGGTTTTAGTAAATCTTTTAGGGATTTATTACAGGAGCAATTATTTATGAAATATTCCCAAATTTGGGCAGAAAATCCTCTTCATAGATACTGATCTCCAGTAAAAATTTGGGCTTCATTGGAGTTCATTTGCTAGGTCAAATTACCTTCCCAAGTTCAGCCTTTATTTGGAAATTCAAATTTAAACAGAAACTGTTTAGCACTCCTGTACAAACTTCAAAAATTCATATCTCTCTGATGGTAGCTCCAAAAATGGTGAAACAATTTTTGTTAGAACCATGGAGACTTACCATAATCAGATCTTCCACTATTAGCTATGTCAAAGCTCCTGAATTAGGATAAAAAATTCAGAGACGCATTGTACTTGTAGGAATTTTAAATACTACATTGTGCAATGACATATATCCAAAATTGGCTCAAGTCATCCTTAGAGAGGCTAGTATCCACTGCAAAAGTCCCAAAGCCAATTAAGGATCCTAAATAGCAGTAGCTATGAATAGAAGTTCAATTCTTATAAATCCTTAATACTTACACATGTATTTTATTACATTTCATAATAGTGACCAAGTTGAGGACGCACCAGAGCCCTTGGACGTCCTCCCACCAGAAGCTCACTTCTTCTCTGACTCGCAACCAGGCAAGCCCCGTTTTGCACTTAAGTACCTTTTATAAAAATTCTTTATTTGTATCACTTATGTCTAGGGTGAATATTTGCATTAGAGTTAAGGTGATTGAAACCCCACTTGCATAACCTTTTAAATCCTATGAAGGGTTGGGTAGCTTACAGAGCCGACGAGTAGAAAAAGTCCTGCTAATATGCTTAGGACCTCGGTAGAAGTCGAGTAGTTGGAATCTACTCGCGAGGTAAGGTTTATCACACGGTTTGGTCAGAATAGAAAATGGCTTAAGAGTGGTGAAAATGAGACCCAGCAGGGGGGGATAGGAAGCAGTGAGCGGAGGTCTCACGTGCGTAGCCCTGTTGGTGTCGATTGAGGACCGAGTCGTGTGCGGGCCTGATGAACAAGTATCGAACAGTAACGGATGGCATACTGACATAAGCAGGAAACCGATGGAAATGGTTAACCTGGGTGCCGAGGCTTACCCAACCGTAAATAGGAGTGGGTGAACCACGGGGTGGTCGCCACAACATCAACATTGTTTGAAATTTTGCAAGCCATACCTCTGTATGATCTATGGACCACTGTAAAAATTTCAGAGCAAGTTTAGATCATCTTCTCAAGTTTCTGCTAATCCTTTCTAGTTTCATCCTTATATCCTTTATCTAGTTCTTTGAACTTGAGTTCCAAAATTCTCCAATGCTCACAATGTTCCTGTCTCTGTTCCAGCACATAGCAAAACCAAATTCTCGAGTCTTAGTTAGTTAGAACCCTTTTTTAAGTCATAAAACATTTTTGTTTTATAATGTCTTTACTTGCAACATAAAACTGTGCATATTCATGTCGGTAGGAAATACGATGAAGGAGGTCGACGAGCAACTTGACTCGGAGCAGCAGGTTGAGGCTTAACTCATCACCATGCTACTGACTATAAAGTAGAACTAAACCTGCAGCAACATAAGGCAAGCCCCGGTTTGCATTTGACAGCTTTTTAGTTACATTTTACTTTGTATCACTTTTATTGGTCTAGTATGTATTGTGCATTAGGTCAAGGTGATTGATACTCCAAATGCATGACCCACAAACCCTTGGAGTTAAACGGTAGAACAGGTTACCTTCGTGTAGCTTCGGCTAGGCTTAAGTTGTATAGAATCCGGTACAAGTCGGGTAGTTGGAAGCTACTCGCGAGTTTAGGATGTTGGTTCAGCGGGGTATGATTCTAGAGAATGAAAGTTCTGGAAAAGGAAATGAGACCGAGCAGAGAGTAGGAGCAGCAGGACGTTGGGCCTGTGTGGCTGTAGCTCTGTTTGTGTCAGTTAAGGACCGATGTGTATGCCGCCCTGCTGAGCAAGTTTGAACAGTACCAGATGCATACTGGAATTATGGGGTCCAAGAAATCGATGTAACTCGGGTACTCTCGTGTCGAAACTTATACGGCCATCCTTTGGGGGTTGGTGTCAGAGGTGTGAACCCGCTAGCGGAGCAACTTCGACGTGTTCTAGGTAGTGGCTCTTCTGATGGGTCGGAAGAACTGGTTCGGCGTTGGAGTGGCGGGTGAAAGGTTGCTGCATACAACGTAAGAAAGAGCTCGTGTATGAGTCTTTCGAGGCGGGTGTATGTGTCGTGTATTCCGTGTGTGTCCTGATTCGAATCACCGTCCCTTGAGGTTATATGAGTACCACTTGTTCACTGAGTTGTGACGTAGTAATTATTTCCAGATGAAGTGAAATGAATCATTGCTGATGTGAAGTTCTTAAATTCATTGTATTGCCAACCATGTATGCTATAGTTGTAGAGCTCACTAAGTTTATATTCCACTTTGGGTATCACCACATCGGAGGAAAGCGTTTTTTTTATTGTGGACTTCTGATGTGAGGGCTGCCTAAGGCATAATAATCTGCTGCCATTAAACTGAAAGTAAGGATCAATATATAAGTGTGTCATTATTGCAACATCTTGTTCCTATATTATTAATCTCTGCATGTAGAGTTTCATGTTTAGGAGTGTCGGTTAAGTCTTGCTGAGCCATCGTGCTCACGGTTGCATTATTAACGTTTTGCAGGTTATAAAATTTGCTATGAAGATGGTTGTTCGGTGAGCGATCAGAGACTCACCGAAAACTCTGCCGCTGCACTCAGCTTGGTTGAAGCTAGTAAGAAGCGTCCGCGGGCTGGACGTCTTCTCTTTTGCATAGTTAGGACCGGGAGTAAGTGTATTTGTATATTCCGCTGCTTGTACCCTCGTGGTACAAAATTTTGTAAATGACACTATCTTGAGAAATAAAAGACTTTATACTTTATGGTTCTTTTTGTGTATGTTGTTCGGTGCTGCATCGCACGACACCACCCAATGTGTATCCTGGACTGTGGATCCCGGAAGGGGCTCCCCACAGGCGTGGTATCAGAGCCGCATAGGGAATAGCACGCATGAAAAGATCTTATTTTTGAAAACTTAGAAGTATACGAGTGAGGAACGTGTAGTATGCCCAAATGAGGACTATTATTAGCATAGTTACTTAAGGTGGCAAGCTGACAATGTGTTACATTCAGTATTTCAATTCTGTAACGACGCACCTACGTGGAGGTAAGAATGGTAATGAACACTACCGAAAGCGGAACAATTTCGGTTATCTCTCCCTCACGAGGAAAGTGGTTCAGGGTATAGGTCTAACAGCTTGGTGTGAGATGTCAATATGAAGCTCTTGAGCTCTTCATGTTCCTGAGTTCATATGAAACGTTGGTCCCTGGCATGCATTAGGCAAGAAAGTGGAAACCCCATCATGTGGTCGGTAACACAATAGTGTGTTCTTCTGGAAATAGCCTAGGAGGATATACGCAACGCTTGCTATAGGCATGCCCAGCAGGGCAGTAGGTGGTATCTGTTGGGTTGATATCATTCCCAACTGTGACGATCCGTTTGTGCTATACTCGGGTTGCCCGTCGTGTGGTGTGAAAACACGACCATGTACCTTGAGACGTGAATTGACTCAAGGACGGCCCGCATGGCAATAATACGGGGCGTATGTTTTTACTATGATATGGACCTGCCTGAAATGGAAAACCTTTGTGTGCATCACTATTGATTGTTTTTCTGCAGGTACCTTAACCACGAGTAGAACATGTCGTTTAGAAAACGTGTGTGAGTGATCGTTTTAGTGCCACCACTTGAGACGTATATGCCGGTGTAACGCCGGTTAGGATTTTTGATTTGGTGAGGAAACGTAGTACCGTAATATGTTCTTAACTGCATGAAAATGAAATTTTCAAAGAAAAGAGTAAATTTGGAGTCTAGGATTCCATTAGGGGTTAATGAACTCCTATATTGAACTAAGAGTCAATTGGGAGTATAGTTTCCATTTCAAACCATTAGAAACAGCATCCCCTGTTTTCAGCAGAATTTTTGATGAATTTTAACAGGGCATAACTTTTGATTGGTTAAACCAATGGAAGTGATGGGTACATTTATAGAAATGTTTTGAAGTCTTCTACAACTTTTCTGTATAACTCGAGAACATAATCTCCCTCCAAATGGATGAAAAACTCAGATGAGTGTTAACTGTCCAAAAACAGGCAGATCAAAAATGCTCTCTGGAATTTTCTGTATTTCGACCATAACATCTTGTAGAAAAATTTCTAACGGTCATGTAAGACATCGTTGGATATTTTGTGATATGTTCTATGTCTTTGTAGTTCAATGTTTCTCCAGATTTGGGGTAGAACTTTAGGAAATATTGCGTACAAAACAGACACTTTCAGAGGAGGTGCCGTCAAAATTGTTCCAGATTTCTGTCAACATTGAAATATCATAACTCCTGATCAAGAATTGATATGAAGGCAAATAATTACTCGTTGGAAGGATATTGAAGTTATTTATAACTTTTATATTCAACTTGAGAGATGAAACTGCCATTTTCATAATCAAATTCTGGGATTAAGGCCAAATGGTCGTTCTGAACAGAGCATTGTTCATTGCAGATGTAACTTGAGACTTGTTGTGGAAATGAAGGTTTTTATACTTATATAAGTTCCATGACATAGTCAGTAGTTATTTTTATCATTCCTTTCTGTTGGTTTAAGTGTTTGACAAACTTGAGCAATCATTGGTTATATTTCAGAATTGTCAAAAACCTTGTTTCCTTCATATATGCTGCACAGTTGATGTGATGCTTTTGCGGTTAATAATTTCGAGTTAAAGCTGAGTAAACTCTTGGATATTAACCATAAATTGCTCACTATTGCAGTATGGATCATACTCATTCCGGGTATGAAGTTGGTGGTTCCAGTCTGGATGGAAATGAGCGTCGCAGCGACGATCACTGCCATCATCAACCGGACTGGCGGAGGTGTTGGGAAGAATGGCTGAATCTCTTGAGTTGTTGGTGCAGCAAGTCAACGGACATAAGTGTAAAAGCCCAAGAAAAGGGACTTGCAAAAACTTTTATGCACCTCACAACACAACAGTTTTGTTGTGTGTAGATTGTGACATATTGTGAAGAGCAAGTGGCCTCTATCAAAGGAGTGATTAGAAGGGAAAGCCTTCACTTTCACAATGTATGGTTTCTACACTTAAACATGAGAGGTTGAGCTCACCCCTAGAATTTAAAAAGTCTTGGGAAGGTTCAGTCCAAAGCTCATGCAAATTCAACACTTTTTGAGGCACTTTTGAGTTATTTCAAAAAGAGGCCAATTTGAGTGTAAATTCAAATTGCAGCAACTTTCATCATCCAAATTCAAAAGTTAGCTCCATATCTACACTCAGCACATTTTTCTGAGTAAACCCACCAATTTCCAGCCCCATTGGAGCTCATCTTGTCAAGAGTTAAATTTGCTAGAATTCAAAACTGAATTTGAATTTCAGTTTGAATATGAAGCAAACTTGACCAAACAAAGTTTGAATTTGAGAATCCAAATTCAAACAAAGACTTGGGAGCTAAGTCTCACATTAAATTGTGAGTAGCTGGTGGGATAATTAACAAAAACAGAAAAGAAATATTAGGGGAAAAGGAGAAAGGGGGAGGCCCACAGGTCAGTGGCACACTGGAGGGGCAGTCGGTTGCTGCAGCCGACCCCGACTTCGCGCGCGAGACAGTGAACGGCGGCGAGCCACCGAGGCAGCGATCGGCCACCTCACAGTGCCAAACCGCGGCTTAAAGGCCAGCGCACAGCCCACGCCGCCTTCCTCCTGCTTTCCAAACGAGAACCCCCCTACCGAGTTCCTTCCTCGTTTCCGCGCGAGCACAGAAACGCCGCCCTTTCTGATCGCCGGCGTCCGGCCAGCACAGGCGCGCTCGTGCCCGACGAGCCATACAAGAAAGGACCGCCTTAAGGTGCTGACTCTTCTAGTCCCTACCGTTCTTCATTTCATGGGCTGTCGAGGGAGTATTTCGCCGGGAAAGCTTCGGGTGTCTTGAGACCGAGCTCCCACAAAATCCCAAAAATTCGTGGGGGTTAGCTCATCACTGGGCAAACCGAGTCATGCACACGCTCTATACACGGCCACGACCACCTAGGATCAAAAACCAGTAAAAACCGTGGGCTAGGTTGACGGTTCTTTGAAGTTTTCTGAAGCACAGCCGATATCCGGCCTAGGTCGCCGGTGAGGTCATAGTTACCGCCGTTTTCACGAGGATCGGTGTCCATGTCCGTGACCAGCAGGTGTCAGCGGAGCTCCCCGAGCAAACCGCATCGAAAAAGGTGCGTGGGATGCCGAGTTAGACGTCGCCGGTGAGCTCCCGGCCGCTGTTGCCGTTGGGAGCACTGTTCCGGTGGTTGTCAAGTTCTGGGGAGTGCACCACCGTGTTCCTCAGGCCGAGATAGGCACTGGCGGCGAGATTCAGCAAGCTCCGAGGACCGGAACCCGTCTCCGGCGAGAGCTCCGGCGAGCTTGGCGGCGGGGTCGCGCGGGTGGCCGGAGGAGGACGAAGGGGTAGGCCCCACGCGTCAGCGGCTGGAAATAAAGGGGTGGGATTCTCTGTGGTCCGGGATCCAGTGCGGCCGCGCGGGAAGGAGTCTGTGGCCCCGTGTGGCTCGGATCCAGCGGTCGACACGTGTACGTGGACCCACCCGCAGGATTTAAACATTTCTGGAATTTCCAGTTTTAGTGCAAACTTTAGAACCCCATAACTTTTGCTAGGAAGCTCCAAATTTAGTGATTCAAATTGGGTTGGATTCATCTTGCCTAGCTCTGTCCAGAGATACAACCCAATTTGTATGAAACCCATTAATTAATTCTGGAAAATTCTTTAAAGCTTTTCAGCAAAAGAATTTTAGAGGGAGTTTGGTTCATCCAAAAATTCCCAAATTTTGGCAGAATGTTCTTTAGGACATTAGTAAACCCCTGTAAAAGTTTCAGACCATTTGGAGTTGATTTGGTCAGAGCAATTCAAATTTGAAGGTGCTGTGTTCATTTGAATGCAGAAACATTTTCAGAGAATTTCCAAAACTTGGAAATTCAATTCTGGGCAAACCCTGACTCCAAAAATGCTAGGAAAATTCATGCAAACTCTATGAGCTATAATATAAATTGTAGTTCATTAAGTTGAGCATGAACAGGGGTATTACCTCAGAATTAATTCTTCCTTGCTGATTTGCCAAGAGAATTATTCTGAGCAAACCATTCCGTGAAAAGTGCTAAGGTTTGGTCCAGAGAGTTTGCTTGTGACAAGGAACTCACACAAAAATTCTCAGCTCCATTGGAGCTTTAGATCACCCCTGTCCTGTTTACCCACTTGAGGGATTAAAATGGAAAAGGGGAAAAACCACTTAGCATTCAACCATGTGATTAAGTCCAAGCCAAACCACCAACACCAGTTCATATTTAAATTCTTAAACAAAGTTCCAGGTATTAGAGGCTGGTTATTAGAACCAATAGTATAAGTCTTACTCTAAACTCACTTTTGCATATAAATTAACATGTAGTATTTCATTAACGTGTAGCCGTTGAAGAAGAGACTCCGGAAGTGCTGGACTTCCTCCTTCCGGACGAAGAACTAACTCCTGACCAGCAGCAACAAGGCAAGCCCCGGTTTGCATTAACCCTTTTTAAAAGTTTTACTTTGTTTACATGTGTCATGTGAAGTATGATTGTGCATTAGGTATAGGGTGAATGAAACCCCACTTGCATAACCAAAGGTTCCTAAAAGAGTGAGGGTAGTGTCAAGGACCTCGAGTAGACAGGCTATGCTTAATGAGTCATAGGACTTCGGTACAAGTCGAGTAGTTGGAATCTACTCGCGAGATAGGCTTGGGACACACGGGTTCGGTTGAGTGATGTGAGATCACTTTAGTAATGAAAATGAGACTAGGCAGGGGCTAGGGCGCAGCAAGAGAGAGTCTTGTGTGCGCAGCCCTGCCCGTGTCGATTGAGGACCGATCCGTGTGCGGCCCTGCTGAACAAGTATTGAACGTACCGAAGGCATATCGGATATATGGGCCCCGATAAACCGATGTAGCCTAAACCTCCGGGCGTCGAGGCATAGCACACCGATTTATAGGTGTAGGTTGAGGGCAGCAAGGTGGAAATCTGCCAACGGGCATAGAGAGATGCTCCGTGTGGGGAACCTCCTGCTCGTTTCGGTGCGACCGGTTCGACGTTTGGGCTGTTGGGTGAAAGGTTGTCCCGTACGACATCGAGTGAGCGTGCTGTGCAGCTCCACGGGTGGGCGTACGTGACGTGCTCTTTGGGTTTTCCCTGCAGGTGTATATCGAGTCGATTCGCCGTCCCTCGCGGTGACGAGTACTGCTTGTTCACTGCGTCGTAACGTAGACTAATGGATGAAATATGTTGATTCAATGATGCTGATTGATATAATTGTATTGCTACATGTGTGCCACCAAATACTGCTTACTAAATTTCAGATTTCATGAACAGTTAACTTATTGCTAAAAGATGAACTAAGGATGAACTTATAGGCGTGTCGTTTTGCTGAAATGCTACCAACCTATGTCCATTGTACACCTCATGTAGAGTTTCATGCTTAGGTGAGTCGGTTAAGTCTTGCTGAGCCTTCGTGCTCACGGTTGCTGCATAAGTGTTTTTCAGGTGAGGAGCCACCCATGGACTCGGAGTACGAGTCCACCGGCGAGGGTTACCCTCCGTCGGGGACCACGGCTGAGTGGGAGCCGTACACGCCGCACTGAGCTGAGGCGTGCAGCTAGTGTGGGTTGCCCTAGGGCTGGGCAACCGACTTTTGCTAAATAGGCAGGCGTGAGTTGTATAGTGTAGTCTTCCGCTGTGTAATAGAACAATAATTGTAACTGAAGTTTGTACTTGTTTGTACAGTTTCAGCTGTCTTTCCCATGTAATATATTGTGTTCTTATGACGTGTGCTGTCGGGTGTCGCATCGCGCGGCACCACCCTCTGCGATCCTGGATGAGCGGATTCCGGTCCGCCACAGCCTGGTATCAGAGCTGCAGTGGGGATAGCACAGTACTAAAGGACTGCATTATGGGAAAAAAATTTAGGTGTACGGTGAGGAATCGGTAGTTGCCCAAGTAAGGACTATATTAGACTAGTTACTTAAAGTGGCAAAGACTAACTTATATGTTATAATTCTGAATTTCAATTATGTAACGACGCACCTACGCTCTGGTAAGTATGGTAAGGAACGCCACCGAAAGCGGTTCAATTTCGGTTAGCTCTCCCTGACGAGGAACATGGTTCAGGGATTGATCTCACAGCTTGGTGTGAGATGTCAATATGAATCTCTTGGACTCTTCATGTCCCTGAGTTCATATGAAACGCTGATCCCTAGCGTGCATTAGGCAAGTAAGCGGAGACCCCATCGCGTGGTCAGTAACGCGAAAGTGTGTTCGTCTGGAAATAGCCCAGGAGGACATACGCAGCGCTTGCCATCGGCGTGCCCTGCAGGGCAGTAGGTGGTATCTGTTGGGTTGATAACATTCCCAACCGTGACGACCCGTTCATGGCATACTCGGGTTCCCCGTCGTGTGGTGTTGAAACACGATCACGTGCCTTGAGACGTGACTTAGCTCAAGGACGGCCGTATGACAATGATACGGGCGTTTGTATTTACTTTCAAATATGGAACTGCCTGAAATGAATAACCATTGAGTGCACCATTATTGTGTGGTTTTCTGCAGGTACTAACCACGTATGTATCCGTGTAGAAAACGTGTGCGAGAGACCGTTTAGTGCCACATTTGAGACGTATATGCCGGTATGATCCGGGTAGGATTTTCTTTTGTGAGGAACGTAGTACCGAGATATGGTAGGCATATGCATGAGAATAATGATAACAAAGAATTAAAATCTATAGGTTCAACATTTCGGACCCTGGTTGGGTATAAGAATGGGATAGTGGAACAGTATAGCCAAAAGAGACTGAAAAACAGAGTGCTCTGTTTTGGGCAGCATGTTTGCTGATCTTCAACAGGGCATAACTCACAGGTCTTTTAGCCCAGGGAGGTGTGCTATATAGTTCTGGAAAGGTATTCAAGTACTCTACAACTTTGTTGTAGACTTCCAGAGCTGAAACTCGCCTTAAGATGGCTGAAATCCCAGAGGAATGTAAACTGTCCAGAATCAGGGCAGAGTAAAACACCCTCTGAACTGATCTGTTTTTCAAATATAACTCCCAGTAGAAAAATCTAAAATGGTCATATAATCCATCCTTAGAAAGAGTAGAAGATGTTTGACATCTTTGCAATTCAAAGTTTCTGAAGTTTCAGCACAGAATTTAGTGGAAATCAGGATTGGAAACAGCCACTTCCAAGGGAGGTGCTGTTAAAATTCTTCCAGAAATTCTGCTAACTTTGAATTAACATAACTTTTTAATCCAAGCTGATCTGGGGGCAAATGAGTACTCGTTGGAAAGATACTGAAGTTAACTTGAACTTTGGTATTCAACTTGAGTCATGAAAATGCCCAGAACCAGATCAAAAACTTGGAATAGGTAGCAACTGGTCATTCTGACAGAAGAATGACAGTTGAACTCATTGAAAAGGGTGTTGTACCCTAAGGGTGTTATACGTGATGACAACGCAATAATAATGTCTCGTAGAGACCAAACCCAGTTATGGTGAGCTTCCAAAGAGGGGGTTCATCAAGTTGGATTAAACTAACTTGTGTTTGGTCTGGTAATGGTGTAGCTTGTGCAAAGTTATTACATTATCTGCTTACGAGATATTTCGCATGTTTTGTTGTCATAATGTTTTTCCGCCCAGTTCTATTGGACTGCATGCCAAATGTTGCGGGACTGATGTTTAATGTCGTATGGTTGCAGATGGTTCGTACTAGGACCACGCACGAGGTTGGTGGCTCTAGCCAAGGTGGAGGCGATGACTCCCAGCCACCGGCCTACGACAGCACCCCGCAGCAGCAGCCACCACCGCCGCCTCCGCTTACTCTAGCGGATGTGATAGCGGCATTGGTGGGAGGTCGTGAGGAGCAGACCGACCTGCTCCGCACGATCGTGCAGAATACGTCCCAGGCGGGAGGACGCCCCAGAGGGAGACAACGTGCTGGCGGGTACGTTTACTCTCAACCATCAAGCCATAGTCATATTATTTGATTCGGGTGCAACCCACAGCTTTATAAGTGCATCCTATGTGGCTAAACATCAATTGCAAGTCTTCCCAACCGACTGCACTTATATGATATGCTCACCGGGAGGGAAGATTTCAGCTAATATGATGATTCCAAAGGCACCTCTGTGCTTAGGTGGGAAGCTATATCCCACCACCTTGATAATCCTTATGGGACAGAAGATTGATGCAATCTTAGGGATGTCATGGCTGCAATACCATGGCGCTGTCCTAGAGACTCGGACACGGACGGTCCACTTAAATTCTCCATTCCACCGTCCGCATTCCATGATGTTAGACACGCCAGTCCGGGAAGTTTTAGCAATTAATAATGCTGAAGTTCTCAAGTTAGAAGACATCCCCGTAGTCCGGGAGTATCCCGACGTGTTCCCGGATGATCTTCCGGGCATGCCACCTGAGCGGGATGTCGAGTTCAAGATTGAACTTGCACCCGGGACTACGCCCATATCACGGAGACCATACAAGATGGCTCCAAATGAGCTGGCGGAACTGAAAGAACAGCTCAATGATCTGTTGAGCAAGGGTTTCATTAGGCCGAGTTCCTCGCCTTGGGGATGCTCGGCGCTATTCGTGAAGAAAAAGGATGAGACCCTGAGGCTGTGTGTGGATTACCGGCCGCTCAACGCCGTCACCATCAAGAATAAGTACCCACTGCCCCGTATTGACATCTTGTTTGATCAACTTGTGGGGGCAAGTGTATTCTCAAAGATGGACCTTCGCTCTGGATATCACCAAATCAAGATCCGGGCGGAGGATATCCCGAAGACGGCGTTCTCGACGAGATACGGCTTATACGAATATCTCGTCATGTCCTTTGGTCTCACAAATGCTCCAGCCCATTTCATGTATCTCATGAACTCGGTGTTCATGCCGGAGCTGGACAAGTTCGTGGTAGTGTTCATCGACGACATCTTGGTTTACTCCAAGACCGAAGCTGAACATGCCGAACACTTGCGGATCGTTCTTCAACGATTGCGAGACCACAAACTCTATGCTAAGTTCAGCAAATGCGAATTTTGGATCAGCCAAGTGCCATTCTTGGGACATATCATCTCAGCTGAAGGCATTGCGGTTGACCCAAGTAAAATCGAGCAAGTGTTGAAATGGAAAGCTCCCACTTCAGTTCATGAAGTCAGAAGCTTCCTCGGGTTAGCGGGATACTACCGGAGATTCATTCCAAGTTTCTCCAAGCTCGCTAAGCCGATGACAGAGTTGCTGAAGAAAGGGACAAAATATGTTTGGAACACGGCGTGTGAAGGAGCGTTCCGAACACTGGTGAAGCATCTCACAACAGCCCCGGTATTAGCTCAGCCGGATACAACAAAGCCCTTCGACGTGTATTGTGACGCGTCCGGTATTGGACTCGGCTGCGTGTTGATGCAGGAAGGACGCGTGGTCGCTTATGGCTCACGCCAACTTCGGAACCATGAGCAGCACTACCCGACTCACGATCTTGAACTTGCTGCCGTGGTGTTGGCGCTGAAAATGTGGAGGCACTATCTCCTGGGGAACTTGGTGCATCTCTACACCGACCACAAGAGCTTGAAATACATTTTCACCCAGAAGGAGCTGAACATGAGGCAGAGGAGGTGGTTAGAACTGATCAAAGATTATGAGATTGAGATCCATTACCACCCCGGCAAGGCGAATGTGGTTGCCGACGCGCTGAGTCGGAAATCGCATGTCCATCACCTCACCATTACACCGGTGGAGGAGGAAGAGCCAAGTCTATACTTGGTTCCTTATGGATCGCTGTACAACCTTGCCCTCATCCCTACTATTAGGGAGGACATCATTGCAGCTCAGAAAACGGATAAAGGCATGGCACATCTCCGGAGACGGATAGACATTGGAGAAATTAAATGTTTCCGGAAAGATGGTGAGGGGACGTTGTGGTTCAATGACCGCATAGTCGTACCCCGGGATATGGAGTTGAGGAAAAAGATCCTCGATGAAGCTCACTTGTCTAAATACTCCATTCATCCGGGCAGCAACAAAATGTACCAAGATTTGAAAAAGAAATTTTGGTGGACGCGGATGAAGCGGGAGGTAGCTAAGTACGTATCCGAGTGCGATACGTGTAGACGAGTGAAAGCTGACCATATGAAGAAATCAGGGCTGCTGCAACCCCTGAAGATCCCGGCATGGAAATGGGAAGATGTGAGCATGGATTTCATTGTGGGATTACCCCTAACAGCCAACAAGCATGATTCCATATGGGTAATCGTTGATCGGTTAACCAAGACGGCTCACTTCATTCCGGTGAATACACGTTACAATGCCGGCAAATATGCGGAGCTATACATAGCAAAGATTCTCGGCCTATACGGGGTACCCCAGACCATTGTCTCAGATCGAGGTGCATTATTTGTATCTCGCTTTTGGGAGCAGCTACACGCTGCATTGGGTACTAAGTTGATCAGGAGCTCCGCCTATCACCCTCAGACCGATGGTCAGACAGAAAGGGTGAATCAAGTCCTGGAAGACATGTTGAGAGCATGTGCCATCCACCATGGTAGGAATTGGGATGATCACCTACCATTGGCGGAATTCTCGTACAACAACGGTTATCAGGCGAGTATCAAAATGGCACCCTATGAAGCTCTCTACGGTCGTAAATGCCGCACCCCATTAAATTGGTGCGAGTCCGGTGAAAGGGTCACATTCGGAGTTGATGTGGTGAACGACGCCGAAGAGCGCGTTCGGACAATTCAAGCCAATTTGAAGGCCGCTCAATCCCGACAAAAGAGCTACGCTGATAAGAGGCGTAGACCGTTGCACTTTGACGTTGGGGAACACGTGTACCTCCGCGTGTCTCCAATGAAGGGCGTGCACCGATTCGGTGTGAAGGGGAAGCTCGCTCCCCGTTTCATTGGACCCTACGCTATCACCGAGAAGTGTGGACCAGCAGCGTATCGATTGGAGCTACCGGCATCTCTGACTAGTGTCCATGATATTTTCCATGTTTCGCAACTGCGGAAATGCTTGAAGCATACAACTGCTGTTCCTACCGAAGACATCGGCGAGCTGAAGCCGGATCTAACATATAATGAATATCCGGTGGGAATTCTTGATGAGAAAGCCAGAACCACACGCAGCAAAACGTTGTGGTTCTACAAAATACTCTGGAGCAACCACACCGCCGAAGAAGCGACGTGGGAGAGCGAGGAGTTCCTTCGCTCAAATTACCCGGAGTTCATGACTTCTCAACACGGGTAAGTCCCTATTACATTGCTATCTCTTCTTTTATAATCTCGGGACGAGATTCTTTTAAGGGGGGAGGGATGTAAAAGCCCAAGAAAAGGGACTTGCAAAAACTTTTATGCACCTCACAACACAACAGTTTTGTTGTGTGTAGATTGTGACATATTGTGAAGAGCAAGTGGCCTCTATCAAAGGAGTGATTAGAAGGGAAAGCCTTCACTTTCACAATGTATGGTTTCTACACTTAAACATGAGAGGTTGAGCTCACCCCTAGAATTTAAAAAGTCTTGGGAAGGTTCAGTCCAAAGCTCATGCAAATTCAACACTTTTTGAGGCACTTTTGAGTTATTTCAAAAAGAGGCCAATTTGAGTGTAAATTCAAATTGCAGCAACTTTCATCATCCAAATTCAAAAGTTAGCTCCATATCTACACTCAGCACATTTTTCTGAGTAAACCCACCAATTTCCAGCCCCATTGGAGCTCATCTTGTCAAGAGTTAAATTTGCTAGAATTCAAAACTGAATTTGAATTTCAGTTTGAATATGAAGCAAACTTGACCAAACAAAGTTTGAATTTGAGAATCCAAATTCAAACAAAGACTTGGGAGCTAAGTCTCACATTAAATTGTGAGTAGCTGGTGGGATAATTAACAAAAACAGAAAAGAAATATTAGGGGAAAAGGAGAAAGGGGGAGGCCCACAGGTCAGTGGCACACTGGAGGGGCAGTCGGTTGCTGCAGCCGACCCCGACTTCGCGCGCGAGACAGTGAACGGCGGCGAGCCACCGAGGCAGCGATCGGCCACCTCACAGTGCCAAACCGCGGCTTAAAGGCCAGCGCACAGCCCACGCCGCCTTCCTCCTGCTTTCCAAACGAGAACCCCCCTACCGAGTTCCTTCCTCGTTTCCGCGCGAGCACAGAAACGCCGCCCTTTCTGATCGCCGGCGTCCGGCCAGCACAGGCGCGCTCGTGCCCGACGAGCCATACAAGAAAGGACCGCCTTAAGGTGCTGACTCTTCTAGTCCCTACCGTTCTTCATTTCATGGGCTGTCGAGGGAGTATTTCGCCGGGAAAGCTTCGGGTGTCTTGAGACCGAGCTCCCACAAAATCCCAAAAATTCGTGGGGGTTAGCTCATCACTGGGCAAACCGAGTCATGCACACGCTCTATACACGGCCACGACCACCTAGGATCAAAAACCAGTAAAAACCGTGGGCTAGGTTGACGGTTCTTTGAAGTTTTCTGAAGCACAGCCGATATCCGGCCTAGGTCGCCGGTGAGGTCATAGTTACCGCCGTTTTCACGAGGATCGGTGTCCATGTCCGTGACCAGCAGGTGTCAGCGGAGCTCCCCGAGCAAACCGCATCGAAAAAGGTGCGTGGGATGCCGAGTTAGACGTCGCCGGTGAGCTCCCGGCCGCTGTTGCCGTTGGGAGCACTGTTCCGGTGGTTGTCAAGTTCTGGGGAGTGCACCACCGTGTTCCTCAGGCCGAGATAGGCACTGGCGGCGAGATTCAGCAAGCTCCGAGGACCGGAACCCGTCTCCGGCGAGAGCTCCGGCGAGCTTGGCGGCGGGGTCGCGCGGGTGGCCGGAGGAGGACGAAGGGGTAGGCCCCACGCGTCAGCGGCTGGAAATAAAGGGGTGGGATTCTCTGTGGTCCGGGATCCAGTGCGGCCGCGCGGGAAGGAGTCTGTGGCCCCGTGTGGCTCGGATCCAGCGGTCGACACGTGTACGTGGACCCACCCGCAGGATTTAAACATTTCTGGAATTTCCAGTTTTAGTGCAAACTTTAGAACCCCATAACTTTTGCTAGGAAGCTCCAAATTTAGTGATTCAAATTGGGTTGGATTCATCTTGCCTAGCTCTGTCCAGAGATACAACCCAATTTGTATGAAACCCATTAATTAATTCTGGAAAATTCTTTAAAGCTTTTCAGCAAAAGAATTTTAGAGGGAGTTTGGTTCATCCAAAAATTCCCAAATTTTGGCAGAATGTTCTTTAGGACATTAGTAAACCCCTGTAAAAGTTTCAGACCATTTGGAGTTGATTTGGTCAGAGCAATTCAAATTTGAAGGTGCTGTGTTCATTTGAATGCAGAAACATTTTCAGAGAATTTCCAAAACTTGGAAATTCAATTCTGGGCAAACCCTGACTCCAAAAATGCTAGGAAAATTCATGCAAACTCTATGAGCTATAATATAAATTGTAGTTCATTAAGTTGAGCATGAACAGGGGTATTACCTCAGAATTAATTCTTCCTTGCTGATTTGCCAAGAGAATTATTCTGAGCAAACCATTCCGTGAAAAGTGCTAAGGTTTGGTCCAGAGAGTTTGCTTGTGACAAGGAACTCACACAAAAATTCTCAGCTCCATTGGAGCTTTAGATCACCCCTGTCCTGTTTACCCACTTGAGGGATTAAAATGGAAAAGGGGAAAAACCACTTAGCATTCAACCATGTGATTAAGTCCAAGCCAAACCACCAACACCAGTTCATATTTAAATTCTTAAACAAAGTTCCAGGTATTAGAGGCTGGTTATTAGAACCAATAGTATAAGTCTTACTCTAAACTCACTTTTGCATATAAATTAACATGTAGTATTTCATTAACGTGTAGCCGTTGAAGAAGAGACTCCGGAAGTGCTGGACTTCCTCCTTCCGGACGAAGAACTAACTCCTGACCAGCAGCAACAAGGCAAGCCCCGGTTTGCATTAACCCTTTTTAAAAGTTTTACTTTGTTTACATGTGTCATGTGAAGTATGATTGTGCATTAGGTATAGGGTGAATGAAACCCCACTTGCATAACCAAAGGTTCCTAAAAGAGTGAGGGTAGTGTCAAGGACCTCGAGTAGACAGGCTATGCTTAATGAGTCATAGGACTTCGGTACAAGTCGAGTAGTTGGAATCTACTCGCGAGATAGGCTTGGGACACACGGGTTCGGTTGAGTGATGTGAGATCACTTTAGTAATGAAAATGAGACTAGGCAGGGGCTAGGGCGCAGCAAGAGAGAGTCTTGTGTGCGCAGCCCTGCCCGTGTCGATTGAGGACCGATCCGTGTGCGGCCCTGCTGAACAAGTATTGAACGTACCGAAGGCATATCGGATATATGGGCCCCGATAAACCGATGTAGCCTAAACCTCCGGGCGTCGAGGCATAGCACACCGATTTATAGGTGTAGGTTGAGGGCAGCAAGGTGGAAATCTGCCAACGGGCATAGAGAGATGCTCCGTGTGGGGAACCTCCTGCTCGTTTCGGTGCGACCGGTTCGACGTTTGGGCTGTTGGGTGAAAGGTTGTCCCGTACGACATCGAGTGAGCGTGCTGTGCAGCTCCACGGGTGGGCGTACGTGACGTGCTCTTTGGGTTTTCCCTGCAGGTGTATATCGAGTCGATTCGCCGTCCCTCGCGGTGACGAGTACTGCTTGTTCACTGCGTCGTAACGTAGACTAATGGATGAAATATGTTGATTCAATGATGCTGATTGATATAATTGTATTGCTACATGTGTGCCACCAAATACTGCTTACTAAATTTCAGATTTCATGAACAGTTAACTTATTGCTAAAAGATGAACTAAGGATGAACTTATAGGCGTGTCGTTTTGCTGAAATGCTACCAACCTATGTCCATTGTACACCTCATGTAGAGTTTCATGCTTAGGTGAGTCGGTTAAGTCTTGCTGAGCCTTCGTGCTCACGGTTGCTGCATAAGTGTTTTTCAGGTGAGGAGCCACCCATGGACTCGGAGTACGAGTCCACCGGCGAGGGTTACCCTCCGTCGGGGACCACGGCTGAGTGGGAGCCGTACACGCCGCACTGAGCTGAGGCGTGCAGCTAGTGTGGGTTGCCCTAGGGCTGGGCAACCGACTTTTGCTAAATAGGCAGGCGTGAGTTGTATAGTGTAGTCTTCCGCTGTGTAATAGAACAATAATTGTAACTGAAGTTTGTACTTGTTTGTACAGTTTCAGCTGTCTTTCCCATGTAATATATTGTGTTCTTATGACGTGTGCTGTCGGGTGTCGCATCGCGCGGCACCACCCTCTGCGATCCTGGATGAGCGGATTCCGGTCCGCCACAATAAGACCTCACAGCAAAACCCCACACTGAATACTTATCTGGATTTTCTAGCAAGACAACCACCGGTATTCTCTGTAGCTAAAGAAGCACGGGCAACACACGTTGATTCTGAGAAATGTTGCACCGGAAGTCAGTGCTGTACACACCGTTGAAGCTAAGAAACTGGAGGACATTCCAGTGGTCCGGGAATATCCGGACGTGTTTCCCGATGATCTACTGGGCATGTCGCCCGAACATGAAGTGGAGTTCAAAATTGAACTAGCACCGGGAACCACACCCATCTCTCGGAGGCCGTATAAAATGGCACCGAAGGAACTCGTGGAGCTGAAGGAGCAGCTGAATGATTTGTTAAGCAAAGGCTTCATTCGACCCAGTTCATCACCATGGGGATGCTCCGCGCCGTTCGTCAAGAAAAAGGATGAGACTCTGAGGCTCTGTGTGGACTATCGTCCGCTCAATGCCGTAACTATCAAGAACAAGTATCCACTACCACGTATCGATATGCTTTTCGATCAAGTAGTGGGTGCTAAGGTTTTCTCGAAGATGGATCTTCGGTCCGGATATCACCAGATAAAAATCCGGGCGGAAGACCTACCCAAGACGGCATTCTCGATGAGATACGGGTTATATGAGTATCCCATCATGTCATTCGGACTCACTAATTCTCCGACCCATTTTATGTACTTGATGAATTCAGTCTTTATGCCGGAGCTGGACAAGTTCATCGTGGGCTTCATCAACAATATCTTGGTATATTCTAAGTTGGAGGAAGAACACGTCGAGCATTTGTATATTGTGCTCCAATGCCTACGGGATCACAAACTATATGCAAAATTCAGGAAGTGCGAGTTTTAGATCAACCAAATGCCATTTATTGGGCACATTATTTCTGCGGAGGGCATCGCAGTTGATCCGAGCAAGATCATCCAAGTGCTGAATTGGAGTTCACCGAAATCAGTCCATGAAGTCCATAGTTTTCTCGATTAGCGGGTTACTACCGGAGATTCATTCCGAATTTCTCCAAGGTCTCTAAACCGATGACGGAACTTCTGAAGAAATGCAACAAATATGTGTGGAGTGAAGCGTGTGAGGAGGCGTTCAAAGCATTGGTAAAGCACCTCACTACAGCCCCAGTCTTGGCGCAGCCCGATACAACTAAGGCTTTTGATGTTTATTGTGATGCATCCGGCATCGGCCTTGGCTGCGTGCTTATGCAACAAGGGCGAGTGGTCACGTATGGATCCAGGCAGCTTCGGAATCATGAGCAGAATTATCCGACACATGATCTCGAGCTAGCTGCTGTGGTCCTTGCTCTAAAATTATGGAGGCACTATTTACATGGAAATTTAGTCCACCTCTACACCGACCACAAGAGTTTAAAGTACATCTTCACACAAAAGGAGCTAAATATGAGGCAGCGAGGATGGTTAGAATTAATCAAGGATTATGAACTGGAGATTCATTATCATCCTGGAAAAGCGAATATGGTTGCTGACGCACTTAGTCGGAAATCATATGTTCATAACCTAACCATGGCGGTAATGGAAGAAGAAGAACAGAGCCTGCACTTGGTTCCTTATTCCTCGCTATTTAATCTTACCCTCATTCCTGCAATTTGAGATGAAATTGTAGAGGCTCAAAGAAAAGATAAGGGCATGGCACATATCCAGAAGAGAATAGACAAAGGAGAAGTTAAGTGCTTCCGGAAAGATGAGAATGGTACGCTATGGTTCAAGAACAATATAGTCGTGCCACGGGACATGAAGCTTTGTAATAAAATATTAGACGAAGCTCATCTATCAAAATTTTCCATTCATCCGGGCAGCAACAAGATGTACCAAGATTTGAGAAACAAGTTTTGGTGGACATGGATGAAGTGGGAAATAGCTAAATATGTATCCGAGTGTGATATGTGTCGAAGGGTGAAAGCAGACCACATGAAGAAACCTGGTTTGCTGCAGCCCCTCAATATTCCGGCATGGAAGTTGGAAGATGTGCGTATGGATTTCATTGTTGGACTGCCGCTCACATCTCGGAAGCATGATTCAGTTTGGGTAATCGTTGACCGATTAACCAAGTCAGCACACTTCATATCGGTGAATGTCGGATTCAACGCCAAGAAATATGCGGAGTTATACATTGAACGGATATTATGCCAGCATGGAGTTCCAAGAACAATAGTTTCAGATTGTGGTGCACTGTTCATTTCTGGTTTCTGGGAACAGCTGCACGCATCTTTGGAAACCAAATTGCTTAGAAGCTCTGCATATCGCCCTGAAACCGATGGACAAACCGAGAGGGTGAATCAAGTCTTGGAAGATATGTTAAGAGCATGTGTCATCCACCACGGTAAGAACTGGGATGCTTATCTACCGTTGGCGGAATTCTCGTACAACAACAGCTATCAAACGAGTATCAAGATGGCACCGTATGAGGCTCTCTATGGCCCAAGATGTCACACACCGCTGAATTATTGCGAATCCGGTGAAAGAGTGACATTCGGGATTGACCTTGTCAATGACGCCGAAGAACGAGTTCGGGTCATACAAGCAAATTTAAAGGTTGCTCAATCTCGGCAGAAGAGTTATGCAGACCAGCAATGTCGACCGCTGAACTTCAACGTCGGAGAGTACGTATATCACCGCGTACCTCCAATGAAGGGATTTCATCGATTTGGTGTAAAAGGAAAGCTCGCTCCCCGGTTTATCGGTCCATTCACTATCACGGAGAAATGTGGACCTGTAGCCTACCGGCTTGAGCTACCGACAATTCTCGCTGGTGTGTGTCGAAGTGTGTGGTCGACACTTCCCCCTTATCTGCACTGGGCAGCCCGCGGAGGTTCTTTATCGGAGGGGCTAGTCACTTGCGGAGAGCTTGAGCGTAGGGACGAGTTAGGGAGGAGCTTGACACGGCGAGTTTTACATGGTTCGGGCCGCCGGAGCGTAAAACCCTACGTCCACGGTGAGCTGAGGTGCTCGCTGTATTGCTTGTTGCTCAGAACCGGAGTCCTGAGCTTGAGGATGAGTTATGCCTAGGGTATCAGTTGCTGGAGTGCGAACCCTTGCTATCGTCGCCTACCCGAGCCATTTATAGTCCAAGGCTCGTGTGGCTTACAAGGGGGGCCCGGGACCCGACAGGTGGTCCCGGCGAGATTGCCTGCCGACTATCGTATCTGCAGTTATGTTGGTAGTTGTCTCTAGCGAAGGCTTCTGAGTCTTCGTCTTGCCGCCCTGCCCATGCCGCGTGCTAGTTGTAGTGGTTGATGATGGCGGGTGCGGCAGGGGATGTCTTGTCGCTGTGTTTATTGGCTGGCAGGTTCTGACACCGCGTGCCAGTCTGTGATGCGACTGGGCGCAACGGCACCTGACAGAGGCGTGCTCCGCGTCTTGGGAAGGCGCGGGCCTTGAATACCTTGTACGGGCAAGGTATGGGGCGTCTTTACGCCCGCTGCCTACCGCTTGGGGGCAGGCAGCGCTCTTCTGCTGGACACGTGGCGGGCCCTCCTCAGAGGAGAGGGAGACCCGGGCCCGCAGGACACGTGGAGCCTACGGACCTCTCCCCGCGGAGGGTGAGGTCCGGCTTCTATCGGCCACGTTGCAGGCCCGGAGCTCTCTTCTGAGGAGGGGGAGGTCCGGCCCCGCTGGACACGTGGCGCCTTCGGACCTCTCCCCCGCGGAGGGGGTGAGGTCCGGCTTCTGCAAGCCACGTGGCGAGCCCAGAGCTCTCCTCTGAGGAGAGGGAGGTTAGGCCCCGCTAGACACGTGGCGCCTTCGGAGCTCTCCCTGCGGAGAAGGGCAAGATCCTCAGGCATTTTCCCCTATGCGCGGGGGTACCCCATATCACGGGTACCGACAGTGGCCCCCGGGCCCATCTCGGGGGAGATAGCGAGCCCGAGGTGGGACCTCCGTCTCTTCTGTTCCGCGCACTTTCTCTAAGTACCGCATTGACCACTGCCGGAGCACGAACAGTCGCGGGATCGTGGGAGCGTGCGCCCACTTGATGGTTGCCTTTACTGTGCAGTTCCCAAGGCTGCCACTTCTGCACGTTGCGGCGCTTTCTTCGGGAACCGCCGGAGTGCCTTGTCGGCTCGTCTTCTTGGGAGGCTGACTCCTTGGCCCACCGCTTCAGCTGGGCAACTTGGACCCACCTGTCATCGGCGCTTAGTCTTGGAGCCGATGCGATTGCCGATGCGGCGTATTCGAAGAGTTTCGGGTCGTTTGGAATCGCATCTGGGAAGTTTTAAAAGGGGATATTACCCGCATTGCGGCTTCCCTTCGCACTTCCCAGGACTTTTCCTTGGACTCTTGTGCCTTTGTCTTCTTGTCTTTGAGCCCTCCCTCGCCATGGCTTCCAACCTGCCCCCAGAGAAGAAACGTGCTCGATCTCCTCCAGTGGTGGCATCTGTGCCAAGCCGGAGATCTAGGGTGCCTGCACCTCCTGCCTCTGGAGATGGCACTCCTTCCGGCGGCGACACGAAGAGGTCCCGGGCTGATTGTTCCGACGGGACCCCTCTTAAGTGGCAACAGGCCAATGGTTCCCAGACATCGTGCCCTCCTTCCTTAAGTGGTGGAGTCTCTGGGGAACCTGCTGACGCGTCGAGGGAAGCTTCTGGAGCGTCCCCTGCTCCGTCAGTCCAGGCGACTGCGGAGTGGCCATCGGCGATGACGGCGGGCTCTGGGGATCCTGCCCCGGCTCGGAAGTCAGGGTTCAAGGCCCGCTGGAGTGTTTGCGCTTCTCGGCCGCCCCCGGCCGGTTGGGAATCGGCACCGTTGCGCTCGGAAACAGGGACAGCTGCCGCGGCCCCCGAGCTCGCGCGAGTTTCTCCTGTCCCAGCATGCCCGGATTCCTCGGCAGCGTCATCTTCTCCTGCCGAGACGGCTGCCGCGGCCCCCAAGCCAGCGCAGGTCAACCCTGTACCAGGCGACCCGGCTTCTAATTCAGTGCCGACTGCCCCCCCTCGTCCCTCTCCACGGACTGAGGGGCCAGAAGTTGGTGAAAGCCCGGCTGTCGGAGTCCCGACGCCAGCTTCTCCTGACCGGTGTATCATCCCGGTCGCTGGCACATCGCCTTTACTTGAGGATGATGTGATGGAGGAGGTCGGGGGTGCTGCTCTGGCTTCTGCTGCCCCACTGCCCCTGGCGGATGCCTTCACGCTCGCCCAAGCGAGCGCCCGGAAGGTCTTGGCCGTGCTTGGTCGTGAGCGAGAGGAGCATTCAGTTGAAAGGGATCGCCTCCTCATCTAGGGGAACCTTTTGCGGGAATGGACCGCGAAGGTCAAGGGTGAACTCGATTCCAAGCAGGAGTCGCTTGACTTCAGGGAAGCGCTCCTTGACCGGCAGAAGCGGGCTATCGACCGCTTGGACTCAAAACTCGGCGGCTCCACAGGCAGGCCCTCGAGGTACATGCCCAGGCCGAGGAGAGTCTCTCCGAGGTGGAGGAGATACGTCGCCGTCGAGGACCAGGAGCGTTCTACGGCTGCCGAGGCGGAGAGGGTCGCCGCGCGGCTGGCGGCGGGCGAGGCTGACCTGCGAGCTCGGGCCAGGGAGCTAGAGGCCCGGAAGGCAGACCTGGCCATGAGGGAGGAACAGGTCTCCGGCGAACGCCAGGCGGTCCTGGATCGGGAATTGGCTGCCGACATCCAGGTTTCTGAGTTGGAGCGGCTTGCCCAGTCTCTTCGCCTTCGGGAAAGCTCCCTGGCAGCCAGGGAGAAGGAGTCCTCCGAGGGAAGCCGCGACGCCCTGCGGGCAGCCCGCCACGAGGTAGAGGAGCTCTTGGCTTCGCGGTCCTCCGAGGCCCGTGCAGTTTCAAGCTTCGTCGACCAGGCGGGGTCCGCCTTGGTCCCTCTTGGCTTCAGTCCGTTGAAGGCTGTGGCTCCTGCGCTGAAGGTGGCTGAAGTGATTCCCGCACTGGAGTCACTTGGCGCCAAGCTGAGCAGGCTGGACTCAGTGGTCGCCAGCGATCTTGAGGAAGAGGGACGGGGCCTGGCCTTGGAGGTTGCCACGCATGTGCTGGCCTGCTTCAAGAGCCAGGACCCTTCCTTCTCACTGGAGCCAGTGAAAGCTGGTCCTGCCGCGGAGCGGGAGGAGATGGCCAGGGCCAAAGTCGGGGAAGTGGCCGCCCTTGTAGCTTCTAGGTTCCGACGCGAGCCAGGAGGCCCCTAGGACTCACTTCTTTCTTTTTATCGAGTTTGTAGACCAGCTCGTGGAGCCATGAATAAATAGACTCTCTCGAATGTTTGTGCCAGCGATGCTCTTTGTCTTCTTCATGGTTTTGCCTGGCCGAGTCTTTAGCTCCGCAAGGCACTCAGAGGCCTTTACCAATCTCGAAGCTCTGCACAGGCACCTTCTCCGGGTCCTTACTGTATTAAGGATCCCGGAGGTCTCCGGAGCTCGCCCCATGAGGATGGGGAGGTCCCGATCTGCCGGCCACGTGGCGGGCCCGGTGCTCCCTTCTAAGGAGAAGGAGGTCCGGCCCCGCGGGACACGTGGAGCCTTCTGAGCTCCCCCCCCTCCCCCAGAGAGGGAGGTCCGGCTTCTGCCGACCACGCGGCGGGTCCGGAGCCCCTCCTGAGAAAGCGGGAGCTCCGGCCCCGCTGGACGGGTGGGGCCTCCGGAGCCCCCCCCCAGAGGGGGAGGTCCAGCTTCTGCCGGCCACGTGGCGGGTCTAGAGCCCCCCCTGTGGAGGCGGGAGCTCCGGCCCCACTGGACACGTGGGGCCTTCGGGCCCTGCCCCTGTTGAAGGGGCGAAACTCGGACCTTCCGGTCCTGTGCTGGAGTAGTCGATAGCTCCTCGCCCCACCGCCCCATGCAGCTCCCGTTGCTGTAACCTGGAGGTCCTGCACACAGATAGAGGAAACGTAATTCTCCTCGGGGGGTCCTCCCCTCCCCGTCTCTTTGTCTTATTCGGCTTACGGTCCTAGTCCAGTATACGGGGCTTGGGCAAATCTGTGCGCGAGGCACCAGGGCTCCGGCTCCCTCCAAGGCCCGGGTACGACCGTCCGATCCCTAGTACCGGACCGTGCGTCGGGGAGGTAGAGTGCACAGGATTTGGGTTCGGAACCTGGCAAAGCGGCTGTACTCCCCTGGACCTCCAGAGTGCAGGGTGCGCACGCTTTTGGGTTTAGACCCGGCTAATCGGGACACGCACCCTGGACCCCCCATGCACAGCGCAGGCCTTTCCTAGAGGTGACCAACTGGCACCGCAACACCTGACTGGGGGAGGCCCGAGAGACCCATCCGGCCATCGGCAGGCGCCTCAAGCGGAACCGCCTTCGGTAGGACAGCAAATGCCGACTATGGATGAGCGCGGGAGAGAGGGAGCTAAATGTACGGTGAGCATACATAGAGAGTGCGATCATAAAAACTAACGCGTAATTTAAATGAGCACATGAAAGAGAGCGAAGTAGAACAAGTTTCTGTGTAAATGCCCATAGATGGGGGTCAGGCTGTACATGGAGGCAACGAACCGCCTCATTTAGAAGGGAAGCAAGATTCTACGTGCTTAGGGTCGGAACCAAGCCAAGCTGAACGTAGTCCTGGACTGTCCCCAGAGACTTAGCTGCCCCAAGCGCTGTTTCTAGACTCTATGGGATTTATTACAGAAGGGTATGGCCCTGTTCTACTAACGCTCAGGAGGTAGGACTTACAGTGTTGTTCCATGCCAAGGGGTTTTGGGAACGGATCCCATACTCGGTTGAAAGGCATGTGTACCTGCGACGGCAACTTTCGTGACTCGGAAGGGACCTTCCCGGTTGGGGGAGAGTTTATAGGTCCGTCGCGGGAAAGTGTGTGCCGTGGCACCAGGTTGCCTTCCTGCAGGTCCCTGACGCGTTTGGTCGTTTGGCGGTAGTGCTAGAGCATCAGCCGAGACCGGGCGTTGTGAGGTGTCACCTGCAGCCGAGCCTCGTCGACGAGGTCGTCATCTTCACGCTGGATCAGGTCCTGCGCGGCTTCTCCTGGGCGCCCCGGGGAGCTCTCCCCTTCTGGCTAAGGCCTTCAAGGGGTAGGAGGACCCGGACACTTCTCGGGAGATCCAGGGCGTCTTTCCCCTTCTGGCAAGGCCTTCAAGGGGTTGACAGACCCTGGGCGGCCCCCAGGAGGTACGACCGAGGCGCGGAGGCGTGCACTCGGGTGGAGCTGGCCCGGTTCTGCACCGTCGGGGCTGGTGCTTGGGCTGCTGTGACTACTTGGAGCTCCTCCAAGGTTGATATCGCAGCAGTGCAGTCTCCACTGACTTCCCAGGATAGCCGCAGTCAGCTACTGCCCCGGCTCGTCATCACCGGAGCTGGAGTCCTCACCGTTATGCACCGTCTTCATGACGCGCTGAGGCTCCTGAAACCCCACCTGGTGGCCGGCGCTGACTGAGGCGTCGACTTTCTGCTTGCCCTCCCTCTGAGGGAGGGGCGGGGCCTCAGCTCTCTGCTGCCTCCCTTTGTGGAAGCGCTCTGCGAGCCTCTGGATATCCCAGCACTCGGCAGCAGTATGATTGCTGGTGCCATGCACGGGGCATAGCCCGCCCTGGTCACCATCTGGGGCTGGCGACTGCCGCTGCTTTTTGTCGGGGCGTGGCCCCTGAGCTCCACTTGGTGTCGCTGCTGCGGCGACGGGAGCCGCGGTTGATGAATTCACCTTGCCACTCCCCCGGTTCTTGGCCTTCTTGCCACCTCCATAGGAAGCAGCACCGGACCCGGGCTGCCCTCCTGACTCGGAGGCTGACAGTGAGTGCCAGTTCCGCCCTTCGGCTGCTCTGGCGCACTTGTCCGCCAGGCTAAAGAGCTCGGAGACATCACGGACCTCTTTGGTCGCGAGTTTCTCAAGCATCTTCTCGTCCCAGACACCCTGCCGGGACGCCACCACCACAGAAGCACTTTGAATGTGCGGAATGGTGTTGCGTACCTGGTAGAACCGCTGGATGAAGGAGTGCAGTGACTCCCCAGGTTGTTGCTTGATGGCGTGGAGGTCAAGCTCCGTGCCAGGACGGGTGTAGGAACTGCCGAAGTCGGCAATAAACTGCCGGCAGAGCTCTCCCCAGGAAGTTATGGTGCCCTGGGGGAGGTTCATAAGCCAAGATTGGGCTGGTCCGGTCAAGGCGACAGGGAAGTAGTTGGCCATGACGGCCTCATCCCCTCCTGCGGCAAGTACGGCGGTGGAGTAGATCTGGAGGAACTCCGCCGGGTTGACGCTGCTGTCGTACTTCTCGGGCAGGTGCGGCCGAAACTTGCACGGCCACCTCGCGAAGCGAAGGTGGGGTGCTAGGGCCGCACATCCTGCCCCTGTTGCCGCAGGTGTTGGTGCCGCGGACGCTTGGTTCGCCGTTGGCACGGTGTACCCCGGTATGGGCAAGGCTGTGCCATAGACCGGGGGTGCTGCTTGCAGGGCATATGGTTGTGGCATATGCTGCGTGGCGTATGCCCGGGGCAGAGATCGCGTGGCGAAGATCTGCTCTTCAGGCTGGGTCGAGGCCGACGTCATGCTGTCGCCAGCCTCTTGGTTGCGACGCCTTTCTCGACGTCGCTCGAGGTACACCCGAGCATCCTGGCCCAAGTGGCACCGTTCCAGCTCTGTCCTCAGGTCCGTCGACGGAAGCCTGGTGGAGCTGGAGTCTGCTGTCTTCCCGTCAACCGTTGGCGTACGCGTCAACGACACCACTGGTTGGCCGGAGTCTCGTCCCTGCCGAAGCCGAGAGTTTCCGGCGGCGACGACGAGACGGTCCACCACGCGAATCCACTGTTGGGTCGCCGAGTAGGGTGCGTCCCCAGCAGGTGGATTGTGCAGTAGTGCTCTTGCTGCAGCTAGCGCACCCCCGTGTGGTACGCTCAGCGCTGCAGAAGATCTGACGCTGGTTGGAGCCTGCATTGCCGGAGTCGGCTGCTGGCTACCAGCTTGCGCCGACACACTCCGTCCTGAGTGTGTCGACACGTACTCCCCGCTGGTCACGGTTCACCGTGAACGCGGGAGAGGAGAGCTTGCCGCTGAAGGAAGCTTTGTCATCTTCGTCGGCAGAAGCTCATCGCGCAAGGGAAACCCCCCTTCCTGGCGCGCCAAATGTCGAAGTGTGTGGTCGACACTTCCCCCGGATCTGCACTGGGCAGCCCGCGGAGGTTCTTTTTCGGAGGGGATAGTCACTTGCGGAGAGCTTGAGCGTAGGGACGAGTTAGGGAGGAGCTTGACACGGCGAGTTTTATGTGGTTCAGGCTGCCGGAGCGTAAAACCCTACATCCATGGTGAGCTGAGGTGCTCGCTGTATTGCTTGTTTCTCAGAACCAGAGTCCTGAGCTTGAGGATGAGTTACGCCTAGGGTATCAGTTGCTGGAGTGCGAACCCTTGCTATCGTCGCCTACCCGAGCCTTTTATTGTCCAAGGCTCGTGTGGCTTACAAGGGGGGCCCGGGACCCGACAGGTGGTCCCAGGGAGATTGCCTGTCGACTACCGTATCTGCAGTTATGTTGGTAGTTGTCTCTGGCGAAGGCTTCTGAGTCTTCGTCTTGCCGCCCTGCCCATGCCGCATGCTAGTCGTAGTGGTTGATGACGGCGGGTGCGGCAGGGGATGTCTTGTCGCTGTGTTTATTGGCTGGCAGGTTCTGACACTGCGCGCCAGTCTGTGATGCGACTGGGCGCAACAGCACCTGACAGAGGCGTGCTCTGCGTCTCCGCGTCTTGGGAAGGTGCGGGCCTTGAATACCTCGTACGGGCAAGGTATGGGGCGTCTTTACACCTGCTGCCTACCGCTTGGGGGCAGGCAGCGCTCTTCTGCTGGACACATGGCGGGCCCGGAGCCCTCCTCAGAGGAGAGGGAGGCCCAGGCCCGCAGGACACGTGGAGCCTTCGGACCTCTCCCCGCGGAGGTGGAGGTCCGGCTTCTATCGGCCACGTGGCGGGCCCGGAGCTCTCCTCTGAGGAGGGGGAGGTCCGGCCCCGCTGGACACGTGGCGCCTTCGAACCTCTCCCCCACGGAGGGGGGGAGGTCCGGCTTCTGCAGGCCACGTGGCGAGCCCAGAGCTCTTCTCTGAGGAGAGGGAGGTCCGGCCCCGCTGGACACGTGGCGCCTTCGGAGCTCTCCCTGCGGAGAAGGGCGAGATCCTCAGGCATTTTCCCCTGTGCACGGGGGTACCCCATATCACAGGTACCGACAGTGTGCATGATATATTTCACGTCTCTCAGCTTCGGAAATGTCTCAAGAATACTACTGCTGTACGCAATGAAGATCTCGAGACATTGCAACCGGATCTCTCCTATACCGAGCATCCAATCCGGATTATCGATGAAAAGTCTCGGTCGACCAGGAATCGGATGCTCCAATTTTATAAGGTGTTATGGAGGAATCACACCGCGGAGGAGGCGACATGGGAGAGTGAAGAATACCTCCGTTCGAACTATCTGGACTTGCTGTCCGCTTATATCCGGTAATTCCTTCTCTACTGCTTCGTCTCTTCTTTCTGAATCTCGGGACGAGATTCTTTTTAAGGGGGGAGGGATGTAAAATCCCCAAAAAGTGGTAGCAAGAAATTCAGCACTTTTACACTTAGGAAAAATGAGGGAAATTAAAACTTTGAATTATAACGGTGTAAGTTCAATGTGAGGATTCAAACTTCCCAAAACTTCCGAACATGGAGATCTAAATTCATAACTTGGATGTTCATATTTCAAATATTCAACCTTCCAAATTTCAGCTCCTTTGGAAGGGTTCTAATATTTGTTTGGGATTAAAAGAGGAAGCCCTCGAATCTGAATTTAAATTTCAGTTTCAAATTTCAAATTTCTCAATTTGTAACTTTGATTCCACAAATGTGTTCTCAACATTTGAATTAGCAGCCATGCCAAAATTCCAAAACATTAGAGTTGGTTTGCTATGTTTTGGAACAATGCAATTGAATAATTCAAATTCTATTTCAAATTCAAATCATCAAACTTAGTTCAAACTTCACTCCAGAATTCAAATCATCTGAATTCAGAAAATTCAAACCAGGACGTTGAGGTGAAGTAAAGCAATCAATTCTGAGTAGCTGTAGTGAAAAGATCTGTGGAAAATTTGATTAAGAATTGAGGTGGTGGGACCTACATGTCAGCCACACATCCAGTGCAACCGACTGTGTTTTGTTTCTCGGGTGAGCCACACGCGCGACAGAAGCCGAAGTCGACCGACCCTCTCAGGCGGTTGCTCGTCCTGATCAACACCACAAATGCCACAACCCTCTTTCGCTTTCTCCCCGCTCGAGCTCGCTCTCGTTGTTTCTTCCGCACGCAGAACAGCCGCGCTCTCTGTTCTTCGCTGAGCACACCATAGCAACCAAGTACCGATTGCTTGAGCTCTCCAGACGAAAAAGCTGCGCCCACCAGTGCTATAGACGGTCAGCCCTTTTCCTCCGCTGTCCCGAGCTCGTTTGCACCGCAAAAGAGCAAGTTGCTGCAGCTCCCGTGTGGAACACCGAAAAAACCGAGCAAGGTCGCTGTGGACAGCCTGAACCGAGGAAGATCAAGCCCAAGCAAACCAACCCTTCGGTGTACCCACAAGCCTAGTTGCTCACCTCCAAAACTCAGCCCAAGCCATTGATCACAGAGGGAGAATTTTAAGATTTTCTCCCGGGTGGCACAAACTGACCCCGAGGTAAGGAATTGAAAATTCGTCCTCAATTCGTGTTGGTTGTGTTTCAAACTTCATACACAGGATCTTAACTGCCTAGCACACCTCCTCCATCGATTTTAGACCAAGAAATTGAGTGTAGAGCGAGGAATCCGATTTTTTTTCGAGGGTATACCGCTGGACCATATCGGGCGCACGGTGCCGATAGGTTTGGAGCGCACCCGGCTTGTTTAGACCCCCTGGTGCTTTAGAGCCCAAGAACCGACCATTTGGTGGAGAATTCACCGTGCACGACCTTGCTGGAGCACTAGGGTTTGCTGTTGCCGGTGAGTTTCAGCCGCCGGCGACCTCACCAACAGGTTTAGCGTGGGGGAAAATGGGGGGGGGGCAGCAGGGGGACTGGAGGTGGCCGGGAAGGTACTTTCCGGCGACCCTCGACGGAGGGAGCCGCCACTGCCCTGTTTGGCGCTAGGCTGAAGGTTAGGGATTACTGGTGGGACCCACGGGCTGTGTTTAAACTTTTCCAGATTTTCCTAATTCAGTTCAAACTTTGGAGTGCCATAACTCTGTAGGAACCTCCAACAATTGTGAAAAAAATGTTGGATTCGTCTCAAAGAGTACTATCCAGAGGTGCAGCCCAATATTTATGAAAATCCCTGGATTTGGCTCATTAATTAATTTAATAAAAATCTTATAGGAATTTTGACAGGAGATCTGTTTATTGAAAAATTCCCAAATTTCGGCAGGACATTCTTCCGAGAATCCTTGAATTCTAGTAAAATTTTCAGAGGCATTGGACTTCATTTGCTTGGCAAATGTTGATTCAATCTTGTATGTCTCTGAAAATTAGGAAAAATAACAGAAAGATTTTTCAGCTTTTAGCTCCAACTTCTAAATTCCATACCTCTGTGTAGGAAGCTCCAAAAATGGTAAAAACAAGTCCTATGGACTCATGAAGCTCTCACGTTTCTGAAAAACTACATTTGGAGCATGCCAAGACCCTAGAATTACCATAGGAATTTAGAGAAGCCAAATAGCTAAGGAATTTCTTTAGGCCACATATTACATGAACTTTGTTTGAAATTTTGCAAGCCGTACCTCTATATGATCTATGGACCACTGTAAAAATTTCAGAGCAAGTTGAGATAATCTTCTCAAGTTTCTGCTAATCCTTTCTAGTTTCATCCTTATATCCTTTATCTAGTTCTTTGAACTTGAGTTCCAAAATTCTCCAATGCTCACAATGTTCCTGTCTCTGTTCCAGCACATAGCCAAACCAAATTCTCGAGTCTTAGTTAGTTACAACCCTTTCTTAAGTCATAAAACATTTTTGTTCTATAATGTCTTTACTTGCAACATAAAACTGTGCATATTCATGTCGGTAGGAAATACGACGAAGCAGGTCGACGAGCAACTTGACTCGGAGCAGCAAGTTGAGGCTTAACTCATCGTCAAGCTACTGACTATAAAGTAGAACTAAACCTGCAGCAACATAAGGCAAGCCCCGGTTTGCATTTAACAAATTTTTAGTTGCATTTTACTTTGTATCACTTTTATTGGTCTAGTATGTATTGTGCATTAGGTCAAGGTGATTGATAATCCAAATGCATGACCCACAAACCCTTGGAGTTAAAGGGTAGAACAGGTTACCTTCATGTTGCTTCGGCTAGGCTTAAGTTGTATAGGATCCGGTACAAGTTGGGTAGTTGGAAGCTACTCGCGAGTTCTAGGATGTTGGTTCAGCGGGGTATGATTCTAGAGAATGAAAGTTGTAGAAAAGAATATGAGACCGAGCAGAGAGTAGGAGAAGCAGAAGGTTGGGCCTGTGTGGCTGTAGCTCTGTTTGTGTCGGTTAAGGACCGATGCATATGCCGCCCTGCTGAGCATGTTTGAACAGTACCGTATGCATACTGGAATTATGGGGTCCAATAAAGCGATGTAACTCGGGTACTCTCGTGTCGAAACTTATACGGCAGTCCTTTGGGGGTTGGCGTCAGAGGTGTAAACCCGCTAGCGGAGCAACTTCGACGTGTTCCGGGTAGTGCTCCTTCTGATGGGTCGGCAGAACTGGTTCGGCATTGGAGTGATGGGTGAAAGGTTGCTGCATACAATGTAAGAAAGAGCTCATGTATGAGTCTTTCAAGGCGGGTGTATGTGTCGTCTATTCCGGGTGTGTCCTGATTCGAATCACCGTCCCTCGCGGTTATATGAGTACCACTTGTTCACTGAGTTGTGACGTAGTAATTATTTCTAGATGAAGTGAAATGAATCATTGCTGATGTGAAGTTCTTAAATTCATTGTATTGCCAACCATGTATGCTATAGTTGTAGAGCTCACTAAGTTTTTATTCCAATTTGGGCATCACCACATCGGACTTTCCGATGGAGGGCTGCCTAAGGCATAATAATCTCCTGCTATTAAACTAAAAAGTAAGGATCAACATATAATCGTGTCGTTATTGCAACATCTTGTTCCTATATTATTAATCTCTGCATGTAGAGTTTCATGTTTAGGAGTGTCGGTTAAGTCTTGCTGAGCCATCATGCTCACGGTTGCATTATTAGTGTTTTGCAGGATATAAAATTTGCTATGAAGATGGTTGTTCGGTGAGCCATCAGAGACTCAGCGAAAACCCTGCCGCTGCACTCAGCTTGGTTGAAGCTAGTAAGAAGCGTCCGCGGGCTGGACGTCTTCTCTTTTGCATAGTTAGGACTGAGAGTAAGTGTGTATGTATTGTGAGGGCCCACCGTCCCGATCACTCACGGGGACGTGGCACCTCGCCTGGGAATCGCATTCGGTGGTGCCGTGCGATGCGGCACCCAACAGCACACATAATAAAGCATCATATTACATAAATCAAGCGGAAGCTTACAAAGGGTAAATTTTTTTTACAAATACTTCTCAAAATATTCTATAGCGGAAGACTATTACAACTCACGTCTCATACCTACGCTAAGCAACAGAGAAGGTGTCCAGCCCGCGGACCCTTCTCGCTAGCAACACTATCATAATAGCAGCGGCGAGGGTTGCCCTGAGTTCACCACTCGGAGAGCTCCGAGTCTCATCGGACACCCGTACATATCAGCGTACAGTTATTACCTGCAAAACAACTTATGCAGTATCTGTGAGCACGAAGCTCAGCAAGACTGACCCGTCACCCTAATCATGAAACTCTACATGATGAAAATAGAGGGCCGAATATAGAAGTTTACATAAAAGACGATCTGGAGCTAAAGGAAAATCCTTACTTCAAGTTTTAAGCAACATTTATAGTCCTCACGCAATTTACATCGAGACTCCACAATCAAACAAGAAACGCTTCATCTCGATGTCACTTGCCCGAGGTGAAAGGAACTTTAGTGAGCTACCCTAGACTAATACAGACCTTGCGCCATTACCGTCGAGACTCCACAATCAAACAAGAAACGCTTTGCCTCGACGCTACTAGCCCAAGGTGGAAAGTAAATTTAGTGAAGTATTGATCTTTCCTCATCTCCATTATGAGGATTACTCATGAAGCATAATAAACGTTTCCCAGTTTATTACTACTCACGACTCAGTGTACAAGTATACTCACTACCGCGAGCGACGGTGATTGCAATCAAAAACACCCGGCTGACACGACACGTACGCCTGTACTCGACGTTGCACACAGCAACCGTCATTGACGTCGTACGTGGCAACCTTTCACAAGACACCCAAATGTTGAACCGGTCCCACCGACTGGGATTAAGTCCCTCTACGGCAAACCCTCGTAGATCCGACTTCTCTATCCTTTCAGCATCGGCATCAGATGGTGAGGTATGCCTCGACACCCAGGTTAACATGTTACATCGGTTTCCTTGGTCCTATATAGCCAGTATGCATCCGGTACACATCTCAAACTTGTCCAGCGGGGCCGCATACGAGAACGGGCCTTAATCGACTCAGACATAGACTAGGCTCACAGGACCACGTCCTTGACCTTCCATCCACTGCCCGGTCTCTATTCCCCACTATGAGGATCAATTCCCAACTCTTCGGACTGATCCCCCTAAATCCCTGTTCACGAGTAGGAATCTGCCTACTCGAGCTATGCCTCTTTTAATCCACTTTTGTTGAGATCAGCAGTTATAATTAATTGATAACATAACATATCCTACATTAAACTCTAGGGTTTTCTGGTTCATGCATTTGGAGTTTCATACCATCTAGACGTAATGCGATAAACAAAATGCTAGACGTATGAAGTGAACACAAATAAAAACTTATAAATTTGATGCAAACCGGGGCTTGCCTTTGTTTTGCAGGGGACTTATATATATATATATATATATATATATATATATATATATATATATATATATATATATATATATATATATATATATATATATGAGGATTCAGTTAGTGAAGATCACTTGGCTTGATCAAGTGCTGTCCTCCTTCCTTGATCTCCACTCCGATGACTTGAAGTCCTTCACGTAGATGCTACACGTAATGCATATGCACAATTGTTTAATTGTAAATACTTTGCTACAAGTTCTAATAACAAGTTTTCAAACACTGGAACTCTATTTAAGAATTTAAAATGACACTGGTACTAGTAGTTTAAGTTTGGATCTAAACACATGATTAGTGCTAAGTGGTTTCCCCCTCTTCTATATTAATCACCTTAAGAGGTTAAACAGCACTGGGGTGATCCAGAGCTCCAATGGAGCTGAGAATTTTCATGTGAGTTCCTTGTCACAAGAAAACCCTCTGGACCAAGAATTAGCACTTTTCATTTAGTGGTTTATTCAGAATAATTTTCTAAGCAATTAGGCAAAGAAGAATTAATTCTGAGATCACACCCAGGTTCATGCCAAACTTAGTGAACTACAATTTCCATTATAGTTCATATAGCTTGCATGAATTTTCCTAGGATTTTTGGAGCTAAGAATCTCCCAGGAAGGAGTTTCCAAGTTTTGGAAATTCTCTGAAAATGTTTCTGTATTCAATGGAACACAGCAACTTAAATTCTGAATTGCCCTGATCAAATCAACTCCAATTGAGCGGAAATTTTTACAGGGTTCACTAATACCCTAAATAGTATTCTGGCAAAATTTGAGGATTCTTTTGCTGAAAAGCTTTAAAGAATTTTCCAGAATTAAATAATGAGTTTCATACAAATTGGGTTGTAGATTTGGACAGAGCTATTCAATATGAATCCAACACAATTTGAATCACTAAATTTGGGGCTTCCTAGCAAGAGTTATAAGGTTCTAAAGTTTGGGGGGGAAATTCTGAAATTGAACTCTGTTTATTTTCCAATTTTCAGAGACATAAGGAATTAACACCATATTCGGCCAAGCAAATGAGGTCCAATGCTTCTGAAAATGTTACTGGAGTTCAGGCATTTTTGGGGGAATCTCCTGTCCAACTTTGGGAATTTTCCAATACACAGAGCTCCTGGAAAAATTCCTACAAGATTTTACTTATATGAATTAATGAGCAAAAACCAGGGATTTTCATAAATATTGGGCTATACCCCTGGATAGTACTCTCTTAAAGGAATCCAACAAAATTTATTTCACCATTTTTGGAGCTTCCTACACCAAGTTATGCATTTTACAAGTTTGAACAACTCTCTGTTTGATTTTAAACAGAACAGTCACACGTGGGGCCCCCGGGTCAGATCTTCTTCAACCTCCCGCCAGAGCCCGCGGGTGCACATCAGCAGAAAGCGTGGCATGGCTCGTTCTCTCTAATTTCTCCACCAAATGATCTCCGGTTTCGCCCTACATGCTCCTTGGAACATGGCGCAGCTGCCGGGCAAGGTTTCCCCGCATGAAAACGGCTGTAGGTGGGTCGGCACCGGCGGGGAGGCTCGGGAGCTCGGCATGGACGCGTTCCAGCGTGTCCAAGGCATCTCCCGGCGAGCTACGATGTCCTACAGCATCCCTCTGGGTCTAGGAACATGGAACGGAGATCAAATCGTGCAGAACATGGCTGCAAACTAGTCGTCACCGTGGACCGTGGCAGTTTTGGCCGCCGGCGATGATTTCTCGTCGACCGGGGCATAGGAGGGTCGGTTTTCTTTGGTTCTCGGCGTGGGAGGGCGCTAGGGCATCTAGTTTCTGTGGTTTGAATTGTAGGAGGTATGATCAATCGATTTGGGAGAATTTCAAGAATTAAACACGGTCTGTTTTATTCGTGCGTCGGTGCCAAAAACCGAATTCCGGTGAGCCAGCGTCTTGGGAGAGCAGGGGGACGACGGGATGAGGATCAGTACCTTCTGGTGCACCTCTGTGGCCTCTTGAGCTTGCCGGAGAGGCGCTGTGGCAGCCAGTCGATGTGTAGCAGTGGAAGTGTGTCGTTGCTTGGTTCTGCCGGGAGAAAACTGGCTCGGTCACAGCAGAGGAAGGCCGGAGATGAGCTGGGGATCGGTGCAACACGTCAAGGAGAGATGGGCGCAGCTTCTTCATGCCTCAGCCGGGTGTCCAACTTGTGGGAAGTGCACAGCGTGATCAGCCGAGGGTGGAAGATGTGGTGGCTCTGTTCACTGCGTTTTGTGAGCGAGGATGAAGAAAACTTCGTTTGCTTCAGTCTGGGAGGGAGGGTAACGTCGAGAGGAAGCTTACACGCTAATGCTAACGCATGGTGAGGAGCAGGAGGTGGCTTGCGGTGCCCCTCGGTGTCACACGGGAGGCCCTCTCGGTGGAGTGAAAACAGCACAGAAACTTAGTGTGCAAGTCACATTTGACCTATGACAAGTGGGCCCCACCAGTCAGTGCCCTCTTATCCCTCAAAAGATCTCCAAAATTTGGCAAGTGACCATTTCAAATGTTTGGAGTTGAATAATGAGCAGCATTTGGATAGTTGGACAAATTTCAACCAAATTCAAATGTATATTTGAACCCCTTGCACATTTAACTCCATTTGGAAAAATGGGTAGCAAATCTTTTCAGAAGTTGATGAAACTTTGCTTACCCACTAATTTGGACCTAAGGAATCTAAATATGCAACTTGATTCTTTTGTTAGCTGCTGCAAACAAGAGTTTGAACACAACAGTTTTGAATTCCCATTGTGTCCCCCCCTCATTTAAATTTGGTTGGATCCTTTAGTTCCAAATCTGATTTTTAAACCCTTCCTTTGCACTTGAGTACTTCACTTCTGGGGTCTTAATCCACCTAGGGTCGAAACATGCAAATTAACCCTAAGTTGGTTTTTGAACAACCTCTCATGTGTTATCATATGTGTAAAAAGTTTGAACCAATCCCCTTTTTCATACCCATGACACCAACATTTGTGCAAACTCATGTTTCTTTGTATTCACACTTTTGGGACCTTTACAATCCTCCCCCCTTAAAAGAATCTCGTCCTGAGATTACAAAAGAAAGATGAGGCGGAAAGTAATTACAAAATTTGCGATAAAAGTTCCGGATAGTTCTTGTGGATGTAATCTTCACTCTCCCATGTCGCTTCTTCTGGTGTGTGATTACTCCACAGGACTTTCTAAAATTTCAAAGTCCGATTTCGAGTGATCCGGCTCTTCTCGTCGATAATCTTGATAGGCTTCTTGGCGTAGGTGAGATCCGGTTGCAATATCTCCATGTCTTCTGAAAGGATCTCCGTCGGCCTCTTCAAACACTTTCTCAAGTGTGAGACATGGAAGATGTCATGGATGCCCGATAAGGATGGTGGCAGCTCCAAACGGTAGGCTACCGGCACACACCGTTCTGTAATAACGAACGGACCCACAAAGCTAGGCGCTAGCTTTCCCTTGACCCTGAATCGATGAATTCCCTTCATCGGGGATACTCAGAGATAGACGTGATCTCCGACTTCAAAACACAAGGGTCGGCGTCGCTGGTCTGCATAGCTCTTCTAGCGAGATTGAGCGTCTCTGAGGTTTTCTTGAATCAGCTGGACTCACTCTTCAGCATCTTTTACAAGATCAATGCCGAAAATCACCCTTTCGCTAGATTCACACCAATTGAGTGGTGTGCGGCACTTCCTGCCATATAGCGCTTCGTATGGTGCCATTTTAATACTAGATTGGTAACCATTGTTGTAGGAGAACTCTGCTAATGGCAAATGGTTATCCCAGTTCTTTCCATGATCTATGGCACATGCCCTCAGCATATCTTCTAAAATTTGATTCACCCTCTCTGTTTGACCGTCGGTCTGAGGATGGTATGCTGAGCTTCTGATAAATTTGTTCCCAGAGATTCCTGTAGTTGCTCCCAGAAACGAACAACAAATATTGAACCACGGTCAGATATGATGGTCTTGGGGACTCCATGCAAGCATACAATTCTAGAGAGATACAACTCTGCATATTGTTTAGTATGGAATCCCGTATTCACTGGGATGAAGTGTGCTGATTTTGTTAAGCGATCAACAATCACCCAAATGGAGTCATGCTTTCTAGATGTGAGAGGCAGTCCGACAATAAAGTCCATGCTGATGTCCTCCCACTTCCATGCCGGAATACTTAACGGTTGGAGCATTCCCGCTTTCTTAATATGATCAGCTTTGACTCGCCGACATGTATCACACTCGGATACATATTTGGCAATTTCTCGCTTCATGCGAGTCCACCAAAATTTTGTTTTCAGGTCTTGATACATCTTATTGCTCCATGGATGTATCGAGTACTTGGACATATGAGCTTCATTGAGGATTTTCTTCCTTAGCTTCAGGTTCCGGGGCACCACGACACGGTTGTTAAACCATAATACACCTTGTTCATCTTCCCGGAAACATTTCATTTTATCCTCATTGATTCTTGCCCGGATTTTCCGCATTCCTTTATCCCTCTTCTGGGCTTGTACAATCTCCTCTCTGGTAGGCACAAGAGCAAGATTATACAATGCCCCATACGGAATCACCCGCAAGCTTGGTTCTTCATCCTCATCCGGAATAACTGACAAGTTATTCACGTGGGATTTACCATGAGTGCATCAGCCACCACGTTAGCTTTGCCCGGATGGTAATGGATCTCGAGCTCATAATCTTTGATTAACTCCAACTATCTCCGCTGCCTCATGTTGATATCCTTCTGAGTGAATATATATTTGAGGCTATTATGGTCGGTGTAGAGGTGTACTAAATTCCCGAGTAAGTAGTGCCTCCACATCTTCAACGCAAGCACCACTGCAGCCAGTTCTAGGTCATGAGTGGGATAGTGCTGCTCGTGGTTGCGGAGTTGACGAGACTCATACGCGATCACACGTCTATCCTGCATTAAGACGCAGCCAAGTCCAATGCCTGAGGCATCACAATAAACATCAAATGGTTTTGTTGTATCCGGTTGGGCTAACACAGGTGCCGTTGTGAGATGTTTCTTCAAGGTTTGAAATGCCTCTTCACAGGCCTCTGTCCACACATACTTGCTGGTCTTTTTCAACAGTTCTGTCATTGGTTTGGCCACCTTCGAGAAGCTCGGAATAAATCTCCGATAATAACCCGCTAGCCCCAGAAAACTGCGGATTTGATGAACAGATGTTGGAGACTCCCACTTCAAGACTTGCTCAATTTTAGTTGGATCCACGGCCACACCCTCCGCTGAAATAATGTGGCCTAAGAATGGTACCTCGCTGATCCAAAACTCACACTTGCTGAATTTGGCATACAGCTTATGTTCCCGTAACCGTTGCAAGACTATACGCAGGTGCTTCTCGTGTTCTCCCTCCGACTTGGAATAAACCAGTAGGTCGTCGATGAAGACCACGACAAACATGTCCAGCTCCGGCATGAATACCGAGTTCCTTAAGTACATGAACTGAGCTGGAGTGTTGGTAAGGCAAGGATTATGACAGGTACTCATAAACTCCGTACCTCGTCGAAAAACTGTCTTCAGAATAGCCTCAGTCCTTATCTCAATCTGATGGTACCCTGATCTTAAGTCCATCTTGGAAAAGATCCTTGCTTTGACCAACTGATCAAACAATATGTCGATCTGTGGTAACGGGTACTTGTCCTTGATTGTCACAATGTTAAGCGGACGAAATTAACACTAAGCCGTAGTGTTTCATCCTTCTTGCTACTACACAGCGCAGAACGGATAAGCGGTTTGGAAGAATTTCAAGAATTTGCTAGAGTCGGTTCTGTGAGACCTATTTTTGCTGAATACATTGGCTTTGACGATAAAAGTTTTGAATATTACCAAACCACCTTTTTAGCAAGGTCCGACTCTAGGTCCGAGCTCCTGCAAGGTCTGACAATAGGTCCGACTTGTTTTGGGTAGCTCCGGCAAGGTCCGACGTAAGGTCCGACTTGCTTTGTCTAGGTCTGACTTATTTTGGCTAGGTCCGACATGTTTTTGCTAGCTCCGGTGCTAGGTCCGACTAGCTTTGGTAAGTTCCGTGCTAGGTCCGACTAAGCTTTAGTAAGCTCCGGCGCTGGGTCCGACTAGCTTTGGTAAGCTCCCGTTCAACGTCCGATTAGCTTTTGTAAGGTTCGGAGCTTGATTGCAATGGTTCTGCTTTTAACTTGCAATGTTTCGAACTTGCTTTACTCTTATGGAATGTTTGATTAGTATTATTTTACTAAGTTTTTGGTGTGTTTTGGTGGTTATGGCTGATATCATTTTGCTATGGTTTACAACATGCTTATGTGAGGTGCTCACGTAAGATGTTGTAGTTTTAGAACTAACGAGAGTCAAGTTGAGGACTTGTGCTCGGTAGTATTGGTTGTTTATTCATGTGCAGGTGTTTCTTGAGTTCAATACATAGCTGGTGACGGGATCCATTGAACTAGTCTTAGGGAGAAGATGAGGCTCAACAACCAAGTTCGGGAGGAATTGTGGTTGAGTTGATCGGGAGGTCACGCAGCATGTTTCGATCAAGAACAATGCATATGAAGGTATCGTGGACGTTGTTGGAAGGTGTTTGCACGTGTGCAAGGAGTGCATGGACGTGGCAACATGGTTCCAAGGCGTGGTGAAGAGATATGGAAGTGGAGATATGGTTGAAAAGGTTCAACCGGCTGGATTTTGCGCTCAGGCTGCGGCTGAGGCGGCTATGGTTTGTTTATGGAAAGTTTCGAGTTGGTTTTAACAGGATTTAGTGTTAGGCATGAAGTAGAGTTGTTTTAGGAATGTTTAAGACGTTCCTAAGGTGTTTAGAAGTATTAGGATTGCTTCTATCTGCGTATAGAAGAGTCTTGAGCAGTATTGGAAAGTTACAGTTTGAATCCAAGTAGGAGTAGGAGTCCTAGTTTGAATTGGATTGGCCATAGAGCTGGTTATATAAGCAAGGGAGGCCAAGGCTCGTGGTGAGCACGACTTTGGGTCTGTTCCTCTTGTGTTTTGATAAATAAAATTCATATTTTAAAGGAACTTTTGTGCCTTGTTCGTCCGACTTGTTTCAGACAAGTTTTTCAAGTCGAGTTTCTGTTTAGCACTACCTTGCTTTGGTGGTTTTATCATAACTCGAGTTTTACAGATCCAATTGATGTGATTCTTTTTGGGTTGTCTTCACAACTTGATTATATATCAGTTGTGAAAATGTTACGGTCATTGAATTTGTGGTTTCTGATCTACACGTGTTTCTTTGCAGTATTCCAGAACTGTTTTTCTCGCGTAGGAGAGATTGACCTTTGTTCGATCTTTCGATCGTAACTTGAGTTTCTCTCAACAGATTTTCATGATTATTGTTGTGACGTCTTCGTGACTTGATTCTCTACAATCCATACTAGTTTTGTCACAGTTGAACACGTTTAGATTAGTCGCACACACAGTTACTTTAACAGATCGGTTTTCTGCTGAGGGGTGTTTTGTTGCTTCCGATGAAAAGTTTTTATCTACCCTTCAGCCCCCCTCTGGTAGCTTTACACGTGTACTTCGATCCTACAATTGGTATCAGAGCAGGTTGCTCTAATCTTTGTGATTTGCACGTGTTTTGACTAATCATCATGGAGAAATACTCTGCTAAACCTTGTGTGTTTAGTGGTATTGATTTTCAGGTTTGGAAGGCACGCATGGAAGCTTTCATCCAGGCGCAAGGCTTTGCAATATGGGAAAAAGGTGTACAAGCCTTACGATGTGCCTTCAAACGATCAAGTCACGGCTACAAACATGAGAGATGTCGACAACAACAACAAGGCTCAGAACTTGATCATACAAGGACTAACTCAGAGCGACTTCGAGCGTGTTGCACACCTCCGGTTGGCGTACGATGTGTGGAAAGCACTTTGTGACTATCACAAAGGATCCAACACGATCAAGGAGGTAAGACAGGATATGTTCAAGAAATAATATATGCACTTTGAGATGCAACCCGGTGACTCCATTGATGACCTCTTTGCTCGCTTTAATAAAATTCTCAGCAACTTGCGTAGCGTCAATGTTAATTTTTCAGATGCTGAAAATGCTAGGCAATTACTAAGTGCACTAGACATGTTAATTTGGGAGATGAAAGTAACATCCATACGTGAATCCACTGTCATGAGTACTCTTACATTAGATGTGCTTTATTCTAAGAAAAAACTCATGAAATTGACATTATATCACGTAAGAACCCAAATAAGACTATTGCATTTGTCTCACAATGTGATATGACTAGCTCCGGCCAATCATCTAGCAATACACTTGCTTTGCTGTCTTCACTAACCCTGGAACAGATTGAGGAGTTTCCAGAGGAGGAGCTAGTACTTCTTTCTACTAGGTTCTCAAAAGCATTGCAAAATGTGAGACCTCAACGATGCTTTGAATGTGGTAACACAGTGTGGCGGACCGGGGTCCGCCTGTCCAGCATCGCATAGGGTGGTGCTGCGCGATGCGACACCCGACAGCACACGTCATAAGGACATAATATATTACATGGGAAAAACCAAACTGAACTGTACAAACAGGTACAAACTTCAGTTACAAACTATTGTTTATGTTACACAGCGGAAGTCTACTCTATACAACTCACGCCCACCTATCTAGCAAAAGTCAGTTGCCCAGCCCTAGGGCAACCCACACTAGCTGCACGTCTCAGCTCAGCGCGGCGTGTACGGCTCCCACTCAGCCATGGTACCCGACGGAGGGTAACCCTCGCCGGTGGACTCGTACTCCGAGTCCGTGGGTGGCTCCTCACCTGAAAACACTTAAGCAGCAACCGTGAGCACGATGGCTCAACAAGACTTAACCGACTCATCTAAGCATGAAACTCTACATGAGGGGTACAATGAAAATAGGAGAGTAACAGTGCAGCAATGGACACGCCTACAAGTTCATCCATAGTTCATCTTTTAGCAACAAGTTAACAGTTCGGAAATCTGAAATTTAGTAAGCAATATTTGGTGGCACAAATGTAGCAATACAATTATATCATAACAGCAAGATTGAATCATAACATTTCATACATTAGTCTACATTACAACGCAGTGAACAAGCGGTACTCGTCACCACGAGTGACGGTGAATCGACTCGATATACACCTGCAGGGAAACCCAAAGAGCACGTCACGTACGCCCACCCGTGGATCTGCACAGCACACTCACTCGATGTCGTACGGGACAACCTTTCACCCAACAGCCCAAACGTCGAACCGGTCGCACCGAAACGAGCAGGAGGTTCCCCACATGGAGCATCTCTCTATGCGCGCTGGCAGATTTCCACCTTGCTGCCCTCAGCCTACACCTATAAATCGGTGCGTTATGCCTCGACGCCCGGAGGTTTAGGCTACATCGGTTTATCGGGGCCCATATATCCGATATACCTTCGGTATGTTCAATACTTGTTCAGCAGGGCCGCACACGGATCGGTCCTCAATCGACACGGACAGGGCTGCGCACACAAGACTTCCTCTTGCTGCGGCCTAGCCCCTGCCTAGTCTGATTTTCCTTACTAAAGTGATCTCACGTCACTCAACCGAACCCGTGTGTCCCAACCTATCTCGCGAGTAGATTCCAACTACTCGACTTGTACCGAAATCCTATGAATTATTAATCATAGCCTGCCTACTCGAGATCTTAGACACTACTCTCACTCTTAGGGAAAAATTCTGGTTATGCACGTGGGGTTCCATCCATCCTATACCTAATGCACATTCATACTTCATATGACACATGTAAACAAAGTAAAACTTATAAAAAGGTTAATGCAAACCGGGGCTTGCCTTGTTGCTGCTGGTAAGGGGTGAGTTCTTCTTCTGGAAGCAGGAAGACGAGAACCTCCGGAGCTTCCTCGCCTTCAGCGACTACACGTTAATGAAATACTACATGTTAATTTAAATGCAATGTGTGAACTCGAATACTTAATTACTAATAACTCTAGCTAACCCTCCCCTTTGGTTCTGAAATTTTTATGGTGGATTGGTAGGGTCCTAACCAGAGTCTTGAAAAAGTTTTATTTGAAACAAAGTTCAATTGAACCTTGTACAAATAAAAGCCTATTTGGTAAATATTTGAGCCTCTAAGTAATTCCAGGGGTTTTCATGGATCCAACCATTACTTTCTGGAAAATAGAATTTAGGATGGTTCTAATGGAGTTGGTTTCATGTCATTTGAAGAATTCTACTGAATGTTATGCCCTAATTAAGATTTGAGGAAATCTGAAAAATGTTTCTGTACATTTTTCTATTTTCTCAAGGCAGTTCTCTTAATCACCCCATTAGGGTAACTAAATGAACATGGATGAGTCTGAAAATTGTACTGGGATTCTGGGATTTTCCAATGAACCTTTCAGCCAAATTTCAGAATTTTTCATAAAGTAGTTCTCCAGATAAAAATTCCCAACAGTTTAAAATTTAGGGATTTAATTCTGGAAAACTATTCACTTTCATGAACTGAATTTGGTATTGCTGGAAAGTACTCAGAATTTTGAGTTCAGCAAAATTTGGTTCATCGAATTTGGAGTTTCCTAGCAAAAGTTATGGGGTTCTAAAGTTTGAACTAAATCTGGAAATTCAAATTAATTCAGGAACATTCAAACTCTGACTGCGGGTCCCTCCTACACGTGTCGGCTGCTGGAATCACGCCACACGGGGCCATAGGACCCTTCCCGCGTCACCACACTGGATCCCGGGCCACAGCGGATCCGACGATTTAAAATATCACCACTGACATGCGGGGCCCCCCAGTCATCTTCCTCCTCCCGACGCCCGCGCGATCCCGCCGCCGAGCTCGGTGGAGCTCTTGCCGGAGAGGGGTTCCGGCCCTCGGAACTTGCCGATTCTCGCCACCTGTGCCTATCTCGGCCTGGGGAACACGGTGGTGCCCTCACCAGAGCGTGACAACGGCCGGAACAGTGCTCCCGCTGGTAACAGTGGCCGGGAGCTCACCGGCGACGTCGAACTCGGCATCCCCTGCACCTTTTTCGATGCGGTTTGCTCGGGGAGCTCCGCTGGCACCTGCTGATCGCGGACATGGGCCCCAATCCCCGTGAAAACAGCTGATACTACGACCTCACCGGTAACCTAGGCCGGATATCGGCTGTTCTCAGAAAACTTCGAAGAACCGTAACCCTAGCCCATGGTTCTTGCTGGTTTTTGATCCTAGGTGGTCGTGGCAGGGTGTAGATCGTGTGTTTAGCTCAGTACACCCGGTGATAAGCCAACACCCGTGAATTTTTGGATTTGGTGGAGCTCGGCCTTAAGAACACCGTAGCGTTCCCGGAAGAAATTCTCTCCCGGCGGTGCAAGAAATGCCGAACGGTAAGGACAAGCAGAACCAGCACCTTATGGCGGTTGTTTCTTGTGTTGAGCGTCGGGCACGAGGGCGCCTGGTTTGCTCGGACGCCGGCGATCAGTGGGTGGCGAAACACCGATTGTGTGGCCGGGTTTGTGGGTGGTGGAACAGAGAGGATACGGGGGGTTTCACGCAGCCCAGCAGTGCAACCGCACGCTTTGTAGCCGGCGCCCTCATCCCCCGAGCAGGAGGTGGCGCGGTGGCCGCGTTGGGATGGGGTCGACTCCGTGCGCTGTCGGCCGTAGGGTGTTCGACCGCGTGCCTGAGTCGGTTTGCTCCCCGGGGTGGCTGACCAGTGGGCCCTCTTCTCCCCTCTAATTCTTTCTCCCCCTTTCTTTTGTAAATATCCCAGCTACTGCACATTGAATAAGAGACTTAGCCCCCAAGTATTGGTTTGAATTTGAGTTCCCAAATTCAAACTTTGTTTGACCAAATTTGCTTTATGTTTAAACTGAAATTCAAATTCAGTTTTGAATTCTTGCAATTTAGCTCTTGACAAGATGAACTCCAGTGGGGATGAAAATTGGTGGGCTTACTCAGAAAAATATGCTGAGTTTGAATATGAAGCTAACTTTTGAATTTAAGTGATGAAAGTTGCTGCAATTTGAATTTACATTCAAATTGGCCTCTTTTTCAAATACCTCCAAAAGTGCCTCAAAAAGTGTTGGATTTACATGAAACTTGGACTGAACCTTCCCAAGACTTTTTAAGTTCTAGGGGTGAGCTCAACCTCTCATGTTCATGTGTAGGAATCCTACTTTGTGAAAGTGTAGGCTTTCCCCTCTAATCACTCTATTGATAGAGGTTACTTGCTCTTCACAATATTTCCTAAGATATCCACAACAAAACTGTGGTGTTGTAAGGTGAAGAAATTTTTTTTGCAAGTCTCTTTTCTTGGGCTTTTACATCCCTCCCCCCTTAAAAGAATCTCGTCCTGAGATTATAAAAGGAAAGGTAGCGATGTAGCAGGGACTTACCCGTGTTGTGACGCCATGAACTCTGGGTAATTTGAGCGAAGGAATTCCTCGCTCTCCCACGTCGCTTCTTCGGCGGTGTGGTTGCTCCAGAGTATTTTGTAGAACCACAACATTCTTCTACGCGTGGTTCGGGCTTTCTCATCCAGAATTGCCACCGGATATTCTTCATACGTTAAATCCGGTTGCAGCTCGCCGATGTCTTCGGTAGGGACAGCAGCTGTATGCTTTAAACATTTTCGAAGTTGCGAAATATGGAAAACATCATGGACACCAGCAAGGGATGCCGGTTGCTCCAGTCTATACGCCGCTGGTCCACACTTCTCGGTGATAGCATAGGGTCCAATGAAACGGGGAGCGAGCTTCCCCTTCACACCGAACCGGTGCACGCCTTTCATCGGAGACACGCGGAGGTACACATGTTCACCAACGTCAAAGTGCAACGGTCTACGCCTCTTATCAGCGTAGCTCTTCTGCCGGGATTGAGCGACCTTCAAGTTAGCTTGAATCGTCCGAACGCTCTGTTCGATGTCGTTCACCACATCAACCCCGAATGTGACCCTTTCACCGGACTCGCACCAGTTTAATGGGGTGCTGCATTTTTGACCGTAGAGAGCTTCGTAGGGTGCCATCTTGATACTCGCCTGATAGCCGTTGTTGTACGAGAATTCTGCCAATGGTAGGTGATCGTCCCAGTTCCTACCGTTGTGGACGGCACCTGCTCTCAACATGTCCTCTAGAACTTGATTCACCCTCTCTGTCTGGCCATCTGTCTGAGGGTGGTAGGCGGAGCTCCTAATCAGCTTGGTACCCAATGCAGCGTGCAGCTGATCCCAAAAGCGAGATACGAATAATGCACCTCGATCCGAGACGATGGTCTTGGGTACCCCGTATAAACACAGAATCTTTGCTATGTACAGCTCCGCATATTTGCCGGCATTATAACGTGTATTCACCGGGATGAAGTGAGCCGTCTTGGTTAACCGATCAACGATTACCCATATGGAATCATGCTGGTTGGATGTTAGGGGTAATCCCACAATGAAATTCATGCTCACATCTTCCCATTTCCATGCCGGGATCTTCAAGGGTTGCAACAGCCCTGATTTCTTCATGTGATCAGCTTTCACTCGTCTACACGTATCGCACTCGGATACGTACTTCGCTACCTCCCGTTTCATCCGTGTCCACCAAAATTTCTTTTTCAAATCTTGGTACATTTTGTTGCTTCCCGGATGAATGGAGTCTTTAGACAAGTGGGCTTCATCAAGGATCTTCCTCCTCAGTTCCATATCCCGGGGTACGACTATGCGGTCATTGAATCATAGCGTCCCCTCATCATCCTTCTGGAAACATTTGATCTCCCCATTGTCTATCCGTCTCTGGAGATGTGACATGCCTTTATCAGTCTTCTGAGCTGTCATGATGTCCTCCCTAATAGTAGGGATGAGGGCAAGGTTGTACAGCGACCCATGAGGAACCAAGTATAAACTCGGCTCTTCCTCCTCCACCGGGGTAATGGTGAGGTGATGGACATGTGATTTCTGACTCAGTGCGTCGGCAACCACGTTCGCCTTGCCGGGGTGGTAATGAATCTCGATCTCATAATCCTTGATCAGTTCTAACTACCTCCTTTGCCTCATGTTCAGCTCCTTCTGGGTGAAAATGTATTTCAAGCTCTTGTTGTCGGTGTAGAGATGCACCAGATTCCCCAGGAGATAGTGCCTCCACATTTTTAGCGCCAGCACCATGGCAGCAAGCTCAAGATCATGAGTAGGGTAATGCTGCTCATGGTTCCGAAGTTGGCGTGAGCCATATGCGACCACACGTCCTTCCTGCATCAACACGCAGCCGAGCCCAATACCGGACGCGTCGCAATACACGTCGAAGGGCTTTGTTGTATCCGGCTGAGCTAAGACCGGGGCTGTGGTGAGATACTTCACCAATGCTTGGAACGCTCCTTCACACGCCGTGTTCCAAACATATTTTGTCCCTTTCTTCAGCAATTCTGTCATCGGCTTAGCGAGCTTGGAGAAGCTTGGAATGAATCTCCGATAGTATCCCGCTAACCCGAGGAAGCTTCTGACTTCATGAACTGAAGTGGGAGCTTTCCATTTCAGCACTTGCTCTATCTTGCTTGGGTCAACCGCAATGCCTTCTGCTGAGATGATATGTCCCAAGAATGGCACTTGGCTGATCCAAAACTCGCATTTGCTGAACTTGGCGTAGAGCTTGTGGTCTCGCAATCATTGAAGAACGATCCTCAAGTGTTCGGCATGTTCGGCTTCTGTCTTGGAGTAAACCAAGATATCATCGATGAACACTACCACGAACTTGTCCAGCTCCGGCATGAACACCGAGTTCATGAGATACATGAAATGGGCTGGAGCGTTTGTGAGACCAAAAGACATGACGAGATGTTCATATAATCCGTATCTCATCGAAAAGGCCGTCTTCGGGATATCCTCCGCCCGGATTTTTATCTGGTGATATCCAGAGCGAAGGTCCATCTTGGAGAACACACTTGCACCCACAAGTTGATCAAACAATATGTCGATGTGGGGCAGTGGGTACTTATTCTTGATGGTGACGGCGTTGAGCGGCCGGTAATCCACACATAGCCTCAGGGTTTCATCCTTCTTCTTAACAAACAGCGTCGAGCATCCCCAAGGCGAGGAACTCGGCCTAATGAAACCCTTTCTCAACAGATCATTGAGCTGTTCTTTCAGTTCAGCCAGCTCATTTGGAGCCATTTTGTATGGTCTCCGTGATATGGGCGTAGTCCCGGGTGCCCGCTCGATATTGAACTCAACATCCCGCTCCAGTGGCATGCCCGGAAGATCATCCGGGAACACGTCAGGGTACTCCCGGACTACGGGGATGTCCTCTAACTTGAGAGCTTCAGTATTGTTGATTGCTGAAACCTCCCGGACTGGATTATCTAATAGGAGGGACTGCGGACGGTGTAATGGGGAGTTGAGGTGAACCGTGCGTGCTAGAGTTTCCAGAATAGCGCCATGGTAGCTTAGCCATGACATTCCCAAGATTGCATCAATCTTCTGCGCCTCAAGGATAATCATAGTGGTGGATATATCTTCCCACCTAAGCACAGTGGTGCTTTTGGAACCATCATAGTTGCTGAAATCTTTCCTCCTGGTGAGCAGATCATATAAGAACACTCGGTTGGAAAGGCTTCCAGCTGATGCTTAACCACATATGATGCACTTATGAAGTTGTGGGTTGCACCAGAATAAAAAAGTATGATGATGGCTTGATGGTTGAGAGTGAACGTACCCGCCAGATCGTTGTCTCCTTCTGGGGCGTCCTCATTGTCGAGGTTGCGGACGCCACCAGTCCGCTGACCAACCTTCTTGACCGGAGGTCGGCCTCGAGCACCGCCCTGGAACTGGGCTTGCCCGCTGTTCTTCTGCCCCTGGGGACAGTCCTTCGCGAAGTGGCCCGCCTGGCCACACGTGAAGCACGTGAAACGGGGTGGTCCCCCGCTGATCGGTGGACAGAATCCCGGGGCGCGTTGTGGTGGTGGGAACGCCCGGGGTACCATCTGTTGCTGCTGCTGTTGCTGTCTTGGTGGTGGCATCGGCGGTCGGAACGGGGGTGATTGAAAGGAACGTCCCCCGAACCGCTGAGGTCACGCCGGTGGGTGCCACTGCTGCCCGGATGGTGTCCGATACACCATGCGGTACTTCTGAGGAGCGCCACCACCACTGCTGGGCGGAGTGCTGTGCTTCCTCTGCTCAGCTGCCAACTCCCGCTGAGTGTCCTCTTGCATAATCGCGGCGTTGACTAGGTCATTGAAAGTGCCGCGATTCCACTGAACGAGATGTGTCTTCATCTCGGGGTGTAACCCCCGATAGAAGTGTTCCCGTTTCTTCTCCTCAGTGGAGATACAGTCTGACGTGTATTGCGCCAGATGGTTGAAGGCACGGGAGTAGTCATGGGCACTACTCTCGCCCTGCTTCACCTCCAAGAATTCTTGGAACTTCCTCTTCATGATCCCGGGAGGAATGTGATAGGCGCGGAACGCCTCCCGGAACTCTTCCCACTCCACGGCATGGCCAGCCGGACGTGAGGCGACATAATTCGCCCACCACGCACCAGCGGCACCGTGAAGTTGCTGCGCTGCGAACAGGGTCTTCTGCCGCTCCGTACATTGGAGCAGCCCGAACTTGGACTCGATGGTCCGCAGCCAATTGTCCGCCTCCAGTGGTTCCTCGGCTTCTATGAACACTGGAGGGTGCGTACTCATGAAATCCAAGTATGACACCTCGCGGGGCTCACGGGGCCCTCTGTCTTGACGTCCCCCCCCCCCCCCCCCCCCCCCCCGCCTGGGACGTATTCTGCATGATCGTGCGCAGCAGGTAGGTCTGCTCCTCATGACCACCCACCAGTGCCGCTATCACACCCGCTAGAGTAAGAGGAGGCGGCGGTGGTGGCTGCTGCTGCGGGGTGCTGTCGTAGGCCGGTAGCTGGGAGTCATCGCCTCCCTGTTGGCTAGAGCCACCAACCTAGTGCGTGGTCCTAGTGCGAGCCATCTGCAACCATACGACAATAAACATCAGTCCCGCAACATATTGCATGCAGTCAAATAAGATAGGCGTAAACCATAATGACAGTAAACATGCGATACATCTCGTATGTAGATAATGTAATAACTTTGCACAAGCTACACCATTACCAGACCAAATACAAGCTAGTTTAATCCAACTCGATGAACCTCCTCTTTGAAAGCTCACCACAACTAGGTTTGGTCACTATGAGACATTACTATCGCATTGTCATCACGTATACTACCCTTTTATCTTCAATACAACACAACATGGTCTCTAATAAAAGAAACTTGAGTGAGACCTTTGCTCAAATCTTTCACTAGTTGAAGATAACCTCTCATGAGTATGTTCTACCCCATTGTGAGTACTCAAACCACCTCTAGGGTACCACAATCTCTCACATGAGTTCAACTGTCATTTCTCTGCCAGAATGACTAGTTTCTACACATTCCAGATTTTGACCTGGTTCTGGGCATTTTCATGACACAAGATGAATACTAAAGTTAAAGTTAACTTCAGTATATTTCCAACGAGTACTTATATTCCCTCAGATCAGCTCTGGTTACAAAGTTATGGTAATTCAAAGTCGACAGAATTTCTGGAAGAATTTTAACAGCACCCCCTTTGGAAGTGGCTGTTTTTAACCCTGGTTTCCACTGAAATCTGTGCTGAAATTTCAGAAACTTTGAATTGCAGAGACGTAACACATCTTCCACCCTTTCTAAAGATGTACCCTATGAAAACTTTTTTATTTTTCTACTAGGAGTTATGTTTGAAAAACAGAACAGTCCAGAGATTGTTTAACTCTGCCCTGATTCTGGACAGTTTACATTCCTCTGGGAATTAAGCCATCCTAAGATGGGTTTCAGCTCCGAAAATCTACAACAAAGTTGTAGAGTACTTAGATATCTTTCCAGAACTATATACCACACCTCCCTGGGCTAAAAGACATGTGAGTTATGCCCTGTTGAAGCTCAGCAAACTTGCTGCCCAAAACAGAGCACTCTGTTTTTCAGTCTTTTGGAACTACACTCCTGACCCTCCAATTTTTCTACCCAACCAGGGTTCTAAATGTTGAACCTAGTGATTTTAATTCCTTGTGATCATTATTTTCATGCATATGCCTACAATATCTCGGTACTACGTTCCTCACAAACGAAAATCCTTACCGGATTATACCGGCATATACGTCTCAAGTGTGGCACTAAACGGTCTATCGCACACGTTTTCTACACGGATACATACGTGGTTAGTACCTGAAGAAGACCACACAATAATGGTGCACTCAATGGTTGTTTTCATTTCAGGCAGGATCATATTTAAAAGTAAATACAAACGCCCGTATCATTGCCATACGGCCGTCCTTGAGTTAGGTCACGTCTCAAGGTACGTGATCGTGTTTCAACACCACACGACGGGGAACCCGACTATGTCATGAACGGGTCATCACAGTTGGGAATGTTATCAACCCAACAGATACCACCTACTGCCCTGCAGAGCACGCCGATGGCAAGCGCTGCGTATGTCCTCCTGGGCTATTTCCAGACGAACACACTCTCGCGTTACTGACCACGTGATGGGGTCTCCACTTACTTGCCTAATGCACGCTAGGGATCAGCGTTTCATATGAACTCAGGAACATGAAGAATCCAAGAGTTTCATATTGACGTCTCACACCAAGCTGTGAGACCAATCCCTGAACCACGTTCCTCGTCAGGGGAGCTAACCGAAATTGAACCGTTTTCGGTGGCGTTCCTTACCATTCTTACCAGAGCGTAGGTGCGCCGTTACAATAATTGAAATTCAGAATTATAACACATAGGTTAGTCTTTACCACTTTAAGTACCTATGCTAATATAGTCCTTACTTGGGCAACTACCGAATCCTCACCGTACCTAAGTTTTCCCGTAATACAGTCCTTAAGTACTGTGCTATCCCCAATGCAGCTCTGATACCAGGCTGTGGCGGACCGGGGTCCGCCCGTCCAGGATCGCAGAGGGTGGTGCCGCGCAATGCGATACCCGACAGCACACGTCATAAGGACATAATATATTACATGGGAAAAACCAAACTGAACTGTACAAACAAGTACAAACTTCAGTTACAAACTATTGTTTATGTTACACAGCGGAAGTCTACTCTATACAACTCACACCCGCCTATCTAGCAAAAGTCGGTTGCTCAGCCCTAGGGCAACCCACACTAGCTGCACGTCTCAGCTCAGCGCGGCGTGTACGGCTCCCACTCAGCCGTGGTCCCCGACGGAGGGTAACCCTCGCCGAGGACTCGTACTCCGAGTCCGTGGGTGGCTCCTCACCTGAAAACACTTAAGCAGCAACCGTTGAGCACGATGGCTCAACAAGACTTAACCGACTCATCTAAGCATGAAACTCTACATGAGGGGTACAATGAACATAGGTGAGTAACAGTGCAGCAATGGACACGCCTACAAGTTCATCCTTAGTTCATCTTTTAGCAACAAGTTAACAGTTCGGAAATCTGAAATTTAGTAAGCAATATTTGGTGGCACACATGTAGCAATACAATTATATCATAACAGCAAGATTGAATAATAACATTTCATACATTAGTCTACGTTACGATGCAGTGAACAAGCGGTACTCGTCACCGCGAGGGACAGCGAATCGACTCGATATACACCTGCAGGGAAACCCAAAGAGCACGTCATGTACGCCCACCCGTGGAGCTGCACAGCACGCTCACTCGATGTCGTTCGGGACAACCTTTCACCCAACAGCCCAAACGTCGAACCGGTCGCACCGAAACGAGCAGGAGGTTCCCCACACGGAGCATCTCTCTATGCCCGCTGGCAGATTTCCACCTTGCTGCCCTCAGCCTACACCTATAAATCGGTGCGTTATGCCTCGACGCTCGGAGGTTTAGGCTACATCGGTTTATCGGGGCCCATATATCCGATATGCCTTCGGTACGTTCAATACTTGTTCAGCAGGGCCGCACACAGATCGGTCCTCAATCGACATGGACAGGGCTGCGCACACAAGACTTCCTCTTGATGCGCCCTAGCCCCTGCCTAGTCTCATTTTCCTAACTAAAGTGATCTCACGTCACTCAACCGAACCCGTGTGTCCCAACCTATCTCGCGAGTAGATTCCAACTACTCGACTTGTACCGAAATCCTATGAATTATTAAGCATAGCCTGCCTACACGAGATCTTAGACACTACCCTCACTCTTAGGGAAAAATTCTGGTTATGCACGTGGGGTTCCATCCATCCTATACCTAATGCACATTCATACTTCATATGACACATGTAAACAAAGTAAAACTTATAAAAAGGTTAATGCAAACCGGGGCTTGCCTTGTTGCTGCTGGTCAGGGGTGAGTTCTTCTTCTGGAAGCAGGAAGTCGAGAACCTCCGGAGCTTCCTCTCCTTCAGCGACTACACGTTAATGAAATACTACATGTCAATTTAAATGCCATGTGTGAACTCGAATACTGAATTACTTATAACTCTAGCTAACCCTCCCCTTTGGTTCTGAAATTTTTATGGTGGATTGGTAGGGTCCTAACCAGAGTCTTGACCAAGTTTTATTTGAAACAAAGTTCAATTGAACCTTGTACAAATAAAAGCCTATTTGGTCAATATTTGAGCCTCTAAGTAATTCCAGGGGTTTTCATGGCTCCAACCATTACTTTATGGAAACTAGAATTTAGGATGGTTCTAATGGAGTTGGTTTCATGTCATTTGAAGAATTCTATTGAAAGTTATGCCCTAATTAAGATTTGAGGAAATCTGAAAAATGTTTCTGTACATTTTTCTATTTTCTCAGGGTAGTTCTCTTAATCACCCCATTAGGGTAACTAAATGAACTTGGATGAGTCTGAAAATTGTACTGGGATTCTGGGATTTTCCAATGAACCTTTTAGCCAAATTTCAGAATTTTTCATAAAGTAGTTCTCCAGATAAAAATTCCCAACAGTTTAAACTTTAGGGATTTAATTCTGGAAAACTATTCACTTTCATGAACTGAATTTGGTATTGCTGGAAAGAACTCAGAATTATGAGTTCAGCAAAATTTGGTTCATCGAATTTGGAGTTTCCTAGCAAAAGTTATGGGGTTCTAAAATTTGAACTAAATCTGGAAATTCAAATTAATTCAGGAAACATTCAAACTCTGACTGCGGGTCCCTCCTACACGTGTCGGCCGCTGGAATCACACCACATGGGGCCACAGGACCCTTCCCGTGTCACCACACTGGATCCCGGGCCGCAGCGGATCCGACGATTTAAAATATCGCCACTGACATGCGAGGCCCCCAGTCATCTTCCTCCTCCCGACGCTCGCGCAATCCCGCCCCGAGCTCGCCGGAGCTCTCGCCGGAGAGGGGTTCCGGCCCTCGGATCTTGCCGATTCTCGCCGCCTGTGCCTATCTCGGCATGGGGAACACGGTGGTGCCCTCACAAGAGCGTGACAACGGCCGGAACAGTGCTCCCGCCGGTAACAGCGGCCGGGAGCTCACCGGCGACGTCGAACTCGGCATCCCCTGCACCTTTTTTGATGCGGTTTGCTCGGAGAGCTCCGCTGACACCTGCTGATTGGGGACATGGGCCCCAATCCCTGTGAAAACAGCTGCAACTACGACCTCACCGGTGACCTGGGCCGGATATCGGCAGTTCTCAGAAAACTTCGAAGAACCGTAACCCTAGCCCATGGTTCTTGCTGGTTTATGATCCTAGGTGGTCGTGGCAGGGTGTAGATCGTGTGTTTAGCTCGGTACGCCCGGTGATAAGCCAACACCCGTGAATTTTTGGATTTGGTGGAGCTCGGCCTTAAGAACACTGTAGCGTTCCCGGAAGAAATTCTCCCCCGACGGTGCATGAAATGCCGAACGGTAAGGACAAGCAGAACCAGCACCTTATGGCGGTCGTTTCTTGTGTTGAGCATCGGGCACGAGGGCGCCTGGTTTGCTCAGACGCCGGCGATCAGTGGGTGGCGAAACACCGAGTGTGTGGCCGGGTTTGTGGGCGGTGGAACAGAGAGGATACGGGGGGTTTCACGCAGCCCAGCAGTGCAACCGCACGCTTTGTAGCCGGCGCCCTCATCCCCCGAGCAGGAGGTGGCACGGTGGCCGTGTTGGGACCGGGTCGACCCCGTGCACTGTCGGCCGTAGGGTGTTCGACCTCGTGCCCGAGTCGGTTTGCTCCCCGGGGTGGCTGACCAGTGGGCCCTCTTCTCCCCTCTAATTCTTTCTCCCCCTTTCTTTTGTAAATATCCCAGCTACGGCACATTGAATAAGAGACTTAGCCCCCAAGTATTTGTTTGAATTTGAGTTCCCAAATTCAAACTTTGTTTGACCAAATTTGCTTTATGTTTAAACTGAAATTCGAATTCAGTTTTGAATTCTTGCAATTTAGCTCTTGACAAGATGAACTCCAATGGGGATGAAAATTGGTCGGCTTACTCAGAAAAATATGCTGAGTCTGAATATGAAGCTAACTTTTGAATTTAAGTGATGAAAGTTGCTGCAATTTGAATTTACATTCAAATTGGCCTCTTTTGCAAATACCTCCAAAAGTGCCTCAAAAAGTGTTGGACTTACATGAAACTTGGACTGAACCTTCCCAAGACTTTTTAAGTTCTAGGGGTGAGCTCAACCTCTCATTTTCATGTGTAGAAATCCTACTTTGTGAAAGTGTATGCTTTCCCCTCTAATCACTCTTTTGATGGAGGTTACTTGCTCTTCACAATATTTCCTAAGATATCCACAACAAAACTGTGGTGTTGTGAGGTGAAGAAAATTTTTTTGCAAGTCCCTTTTCTTGGGCTTTTACAGACAGGACACTTTCGTACAGATTGCCCTAACCTTTCAGGTCCTTCTAACCGTGATGAAAAGCAGAATAAAGTCAAGTCCTCTTTTGGCAACATCAACAAGAAAAAGTAGAGATTTACAGGACGCAAACTTATAAACAGTTTCATCACCGCACTTCAAGAACTTGGCTCGAGTGATGTAGACATTGGAGTGATGAAGATGATCTGACAAACTTGTGCTTCATGGCGGGCAAATCAAAATCAAGTATGGAGGATGCAGAACACAACAGTGACAACGAAGAGGTATGTCCTACTTGCGAAGAAATGCGTGATGCTATTTCTCGTGCCACTATCATTGTTAAGAAAAAGGACAAAAAGCTTATGGACAATGCTGTTAAAATTGAGTCACTAGAATCTGAAATTAATCGTTTAAGATCCTTGATTCCTAGTGATGATTCTTGTTCCTCATGTGATTTAATATATGAACAATTGTCCTGTCTAAGAAGTGCACACACCTCCACACTTGATAAACTTGAACTTGAAATCGAAAAGAACAAAAAGCTTGCTGCACTTAATGATAAAAACTTGAAAGATGCTTGTTGTTCTACAATTGATTTGCATTGTTCTACTTGCGATGATCTTGATAAGAAACTACAAGATGCTATGAAAGAAATTTCTATATTGAACAATGCTTTATGTTCTCATGAAGTTAAATATTGTTCCAATTGCAAATTAAAAGGAAAAACTTCATGTGAAAATTGCCTTGATCTATCAAATAAACTTGATAACATGCATAAGACATTAGATCGGTTTTGTAATGGGAATAAGAACCTAAACTTGCTGCTGAATTCTTCCATGTCTTGCAATGATAAAACAGGTTTAGGTTTTGATTCACATGCTCATGCTAAGGAACATCCACCTAAAAATGTAAAATCATTAGGAAGTGGTTTGATTCAAACAGTTCCTAAACAAAAAGAAGTGGTTTTTAAATCTGCAGGAGTGTTGTCACATTCGGGTTCAAATAAGTATACTGCATGCTCATCTAGACACGAACACAAAGTTAAATTTCATTGTACCTATTGTGGTAGAGATGGTCATGTCATAGATTTTTGTTATAGACTAGCTAAACAACATAAAAAGGAAAGAATGCAAGCTAGATCTTATAACTCTCATGCAAAAATTGTTGCACATACTAAACCGAATGTTAGGAACATGCAACCTGCTGTTATGAGTCAGAAATATTCAAAGTTTACCTCCGGAGCTTCAGTTTTTTGCCTCCGGAGCTTCAGTTTTTGCCTCCGGACCTTCTGTTTTTGCCTCCGGAGCTACTGATTTTCGTGCTACACAAGTAACACCTCATAGGTCAGTAGTTAAGAATAAAAAATCTCAAACTTTGACTCATAAACCTGCTGTTTTATCTCAGTTTTCGCATGTTATTCATGCTGGACATCGTGTGACTCAGTACTGGATTCCTAAATGTCTTTTAACTAACTCCAGTATCGAGTCATCGATGTATTGTGCTTCTATGTAGGTTACACGCTTGAGGAAGGAGAACATTTCGATTGTGGTTGCTCACGCTACATGACCCGTAACAAAGAATGGTTCTCCTCTCTCTCTTTTTGTGTCACGTGTAGAGAATGTTACTTTTGCCGATAATTCTTCAACTCCTATAATTGCTAAGGGTTCGGTTAGAGTAAATGATCACTACACTTTGAAGGATGTGGCACTTGTCAAAAATTTGAAATACAACTTGCTTTCTGTTTCACAATTGCTAGATGAAAATCTGGAAATTATTTTGAATAAAAACTGCTGCAAAGTTGTAGGTTCAAATAGTGAGCTTATTTTTAACATGCATCAGTTTGGAAGAGTTTTTAAAGCTGATTTTGATATGTCTTTCTCTAAGCATGAATGTCTAGTTGCAAATGATTCCAAAGATTTATATTTTTGGCATCGTAGACTTGGTCACGTATGCTTTGATCATCTCACGCGTGTTAGTGCTCTTTATCGCATACGTGGGCTGCCTAAGCTTAAAGGGGACAAGGAAATTGTGTGCTCTTGTTGTAGACATGCTAAGATGGTTGCAGGTTCACATGCTCCTCTCACAATGACCATGACAACTGAACCGGGTCAAGTTTTACACCTTGATACCGTAGGACCTTCACGTGTTCAATCCTTCGGAGGTAAATGGTATGTTCTTGTGATTGTTGATGACTATTCTAGATACTCTTGGTTTTACTTTATGGCATCTAAGAATGAAGCTTTTAGAACCTTTAGAACTTTATTTCTTAGATTATCAATTGATCACCCAGGATCTTTAAGAGCAATTAGAAGTGATAAAGGAACCGAATTTAAAAATCAATCGTTTGACCACTTTTGTGCTGAAAATGCAATAGATCATCAATTTTCTTCACCATATGTACCTCAACAAAACGGTGTTGTAGAGAAAAGAACAGAACCTTAGTTGAGATGGCTAGGACTATGCTTGATGAATATCAAACTCCTAGGAAATTTTGGTCTGATGCAATTGCAACCGCTTGTTATGTCTCAAATCGTGTTTTCTTGCGTGCTAAGCTAGGTAAAACACCATATGAGCTCAGGTTTGGACACAGGCCTAGTGTCACACACTTTAGGGTCTTTGGTTGCAAATTCTTTGTTAAGAAACATGGTAATCTTGATAAATTTGAAGCTAGATCTGTTGATGGCATGTTTCTTGGTTATCCATCTCATACTAGAGGCTACCGTGTGCTTTTACTTGATACTAACAAAATTGTGGAGACTTGTGAGGTTTCTTTTGATAAAGATAGCCCAGGTACTAGTTCAAATATTGAAGGTCCGGATCCATATCCGCAGGGGGAGAGTATTTTCGTTAAAGAAGAGGAAGAAGTGGTGCTGCTCCCCAAAAATTCAGCAGCTAATGACATTGTTCCAGCTCCTGATCTTGATTCACAGCCAGCACCGACGACCACCATTGCTAGTCCAGATCCTCCTCACGTCACAAGCTCATCTATTTGTGATGAACATGAAGAAGAAGAAGCTTGTGAAGTGTCCACTCCCCTCCGGATTCTCAAAAGTCATCCTCCACAACAAATTATTGGAAGCTTGCATGAACGAGTTACAAGATCCAGGTTTTTCGACCCCAATTCTCATGCTCATTCTGCTTTTGTTGCTTCTTTTGAACCCAAAGATATATCACACGCACTCACTAATGAATCTTGGATTATTGCCATGCAAGAAGAGTTAGAAATTTTTTAAAGAAATAATGTTTGGAAACTTGTACCTCCACCTTAAGGTCACACTTTAATTGGAACTAAATGGGTGTTTAAAAATAAACAAAGTGAGGATGGGGTTGTGGTTAGGAATAAGGCTAGGTTGGTTGCTCAAGGTTTCACACAAGTTGAAGGTCTAGATTTTGATGAAACTTTTGCTCCTGTTGCTAGATTAGAAGCCATAAGAATTTTGTTAGATTTTTCTGCATCTAAAGGTTTTAAGCTATATCAAATGGATGCTAAAAGTGCTTTTCTTAATGGCTACATAGATGAGGAGGTTTATGTCAAACAACCACCTGGTTTTAAAAATCCAAATTATCCTAATCATGTTTACAAACTGTCCAAAGCCTTGTACGGTCTCAAACAAGTCCCTAGAGCATGGTATGATAGGTTAAAAACATTCTTACTTGAAAAGGGGTTTACCATGGGCAAGGTTGATAAAACTCTTTTTGTCCTTAAGCATGGCAATGACTCATTATTCGTTCAAGTGTATGTGGATGATATTAACTTTGGTTGTGCTTCTCATGATCTTATGTCCAAGTTTTCAGCTATGATGAGTTCAGAATTTGTGATGAGTATGATGGGAGAACTCACGTACTTTTTGAGGCTGCAAATCAAGCAAACCAAGGAGGGTACCTTTGTGCATCAAACAATGTATACAAAAGATCTCCTAAGGCGCTTCAACATCGACAAAAGCAAGCCTCTTCGGACACCAATGGGAACAGCAACAACACTTGAACTTGATGAAGATTGTGATCCCGTTGATCAAAAAGAATATAGAAGCATGATCGGATCACTTTTGTATCTCACGGCATCAAGACCGGACATAAAATTCAGCGTATGTCTTTGTGCATGATTTCAAGCCTCGCCACGTGCTTCACATCGTCAAGCCGTCAAAAGGATTCTCATGTACTTACATGGAACTCAACAATTTGGCATTTTTCTTCCATCTTCCTCAACCGTTACTTTGAAAGCTTTTTCCGATGCTGATTATGGGGGTTGTAGGATTGATAGGAAAAGTACTTCTGGTGCTTGTCATTTTCTTGGTAATTCACTTGTTGCCTGGTCCTCTAGAAAACAAAGTTCAGTTGCACAATCCACAGCCGAATCTGAATATGTAGCTGCTGCTAGTGCTTGCTCACAAATTCTTTGGATTGTTCAAACACTTAAGGACTATGGGATTGATCTAGATAGTGTTCTAGTGTTTTGTGATAACACTAGTGCCATTTGCATTGCTAAAAACCCCGTGCAACATTCGAGAACTAAGCACACTGACATTAGGTATCACTTTCTCCGTGATAATGTCGAAAAAAGGAACATTGTGCTTCACCATGTAGATACCGAACAACAATTGGCTGACATTTTTACAAAACCTTTGGATTTCACTCGTTTTTGTTACATTCGTAGTGAATAGGGGTTATGCATCCTCATGGCTTAAATTAAGGGAGAATTTTGAAACTTGGGAAGTCTATGTGTGAATCTGAAATTAAAATAATATGAGCATAGTAATTCATGCATATATGACTTTGTGATTCCTTTTTCATGCTGAAAGTTCTTACTACATTACTCGTGTTATACATTTTGTAGTTTTTACCATGTCTAGTAATTGGAATAATTACTTACACTAAATCTGGTCATGGTCGAACTTTCTTGCTGTTTTGAACTTGTTGCATGCTCACAAGTGCTTTTAATCATAAAGAATTAATCAAGTAATGAACTCACATGTTGAGTTTTTATGTTCAAATAAAAAAATGAGAAAAGATCAAGAGAATATGCATGCATCGCACTTCTTCTTTTGAGATGGCTTATCATTGCACTTAGATATGAACTTGAAAGGAGTTGTGTATGACTAAAACCATGTCCTTAAGCTTCTGACTATCAAATGACATAGGCTTGGCTTGGTTGGTTAGAATAAGGCTGATGCTGCATATAATCTCTTGCAAATGTCATAAGATCAAAATTTGTGCTTTAAATGTTAAATAAAATGCAGCAACAAGTGTCATGCTTTCAGGTTTTGAAATAGTTAAGTTTGTGAGATCATGACTTGCTTAAATTGAAAATTACACTTGATCTCTAGCATGGCTTACACTACTTTATGTATCTCATTGATGTGTTAGTGTAAGTTACTTGATAGTATGATTTGGATGAGCTTTGTTTTATATGTATATGTTATAATGTGCTCATAACAAATTAAAATTTCTCTTTTGTACCTTGCTGAACACATTGTCAAAGGGGGAGAAATTGATCACAGATTGCACACATTCACAAGTGTTTTGGCACGATTCTTCTCAAGGGGAGAATTTTTGGTATTTTTGTTTTTCTTCTGATTTTATTTCTGATTTACAAAGGGGGAGAAATTGTTTTCAAAACTTTTCATGTGAATAACCCAATGTTTGGATTTTAAGTGGTGTTGCCAATGGATTCAACAAGGGGGAGATTGTGAGACCTATGTGTGCTGAATACATTGGCTTTGACGATAAAAGTTTTGAATACTACCAAAACACCTTTTTAACAAGGTCCGACTCTAGGTACGAGCTCCTGCAAGGTCCGACGATAGGTCCGACTTGTTTTGGGTAGCCCCGGCAAGGTCCGACGTAAGGTCCGACTTGCTTTTTCTAGGTCTGACTTATTTTGGCTAGGTACGACTTGTTTTTGCTAGCTCCGGTGATAGGTACGACTAGCTTTGGTAAGTTCCGTGCAAGGTCCGACTAAGCTTTAGTAAGCTCCAGCGCTGGGTCCGACTAGCTTTGGTAAGCTCCGGTTCAAGGTCCGGTTAGCTTTGGTAAGGTTCGGAGCTTAATTGCAATGGTTCTGCTTTTAACTTGCAATGTTTCGAACTTGCTTTACTCTTATGGAAAGTTTGCTTAGTATTATTTTACTAAGTTTTTGGTGTGTTTTGGTGGTTATTTCTGATATCATTTTGCTATGGTTTACAACATGCTTATGTGAGGTGCTCACGTAAGATGTTGTAGTTTCGGAACTAACGAGAGTCAAATCGAGGACTTGTGCTCGGTAGTATTGGTTGTTTATTCATGTGCAGGTGTTGCTTGAGTTCAAGACATGGCTGGTGACGGGATCCATTGAACTAGTCTTAGGGAGAAGATGAGGTTCAACAACCAAGTTCGGGAGGAATTGTGGTTGAGTTGATCGGGAGGTCGCGCAGCATGTTTGGATCAAGAACAATGCATATGAAGGTATTGTGGACGTTGTTGGAAGGTGTTTGCACGTGTGCAAGGAGTGCATGGAAGTGGCAACATGGTTCCAAGGCGTGGTGAAGAGATATGGAAGTGGAGATATGGTTGAAAAGGTTCAACCGGCTGGATTTTGCGCTCAGGCTGCGGCTGAGGCGGTTATGGTTTGTTTATGGAAAGTTTCGAGTTGGTTATAACAGGATTTCGTGTTAGGCATGAAGTAGAGTTGTTTTAGAAATGTGTGGGACGTTCCTAAGGTGTTTGGAAGTCTTAGGGTTGCTTCTATCTACATGTAGAAGAGTCTTGAGCAGTATTGGAAAGTTACAGTTTGAATCCAAGTAGGAGTAGGAGTCCTAGTTTGAATTGGATTGGCCATAGAGCTGGTTATATAAGCAAGGGAGACCAAGGCTCGTGGTGAGCACGACTTTGGGTCTGTTCCTCTTGTGTTCTGATAAATAAAATTCGTATTCTAAAGGAACTTTTGTGCCTTGTTCGTCCGACTTGTTTCAGACAAGTTTTTCTTGTCGAGTTTCTGTTCAACACTACCTTGCTTCGGTGGTTTTATCATAACTTGATTTTACAGATCCAATTGATGTGATTCTTTTTGGGTTGTCTTCAGAACTTATTATCTATCATCGGTGAAAATTTCACGGTCATTTAATTTGTGGTTTCTGATCTACAAGAGTTTTTTTGCAGTATTCCAGAACTGTTTTTCTCGCATAGGACAGATTGACCTTTGTTCGATCTTTCGATCGTAACATGAGTTTCTCTCAACGGATTTTAATGATTCTTGTTGTGACGTCTTCGTGACTTGATTCTCTACAATCTACACTAGTTTTGTCACAGTTGAACACGTTTAGATTAGTTGCACACATGGTTTCTTTAACAGATCGGTTTTCTGCTGAGGGTGTTTGGTTGCGGAGTCGGCCAGGAGACGCGTAGCCAAGGAGGGCGGTTTTGTGTTTCTCGGTCGCGTGGTTGAGCGAGGAGGCTGAGGGAAGCTTCGGTTGGAAGCAGAGAAGAGAAGTTGAATTGTGCTGCTGCATTAGCGCTTGATCACCTCCCACGCACGAAGTTGCCTTCGGGAGCAAGTTGATGCAAGAAGCTCGGTGGAAGCAAGCACAGCTCGGTGGCGCGCTGAGTGAAAACAGTGTCGTTATGGAAATTGTGTGGCTGACATGTGGGGCCCCTCCTACCTAATTTTCCACTGATATTTTCCCTTTGGTCTCAAAATTAAAAACCTTGCTTCACCTCAAAGTCATGGATTTGAACTGTTGAATTCAACTGAATTCATTTGGTCAAGGCATTTGAATGGCAATTGGGATTTTAAATTTGAATCCCCCTCCTTCCCTTGCTCCAAAAGCATAACAAACCAACTCAAATAATTCTGAATTTTCGTATGGGTGCTCACTGAAATTTGGAGAACACATTTGTGGAACCAAATTTGCAAATTGAGGAAGTTGGGATTTGAAACTGAAATTTAAATTTAGATTCAAAGGCTTCCTCTTTTAACCCCGAACAAATAGTAGAACCCCTCCAAATGAGCCGAAATTTGGGAGGTTGAATATTTGAAATATGAAGACCCTAGTTATGAATTTAGATCTTCATGTCCGGAAGTTTTTGGGAAGTTTCAATCATTACTTTGAACTCACACCGTTATAATTCAATGTTTTAATTCCCCTCATTTTTCCTAAGTGTAAATGTGCTGAATTCATTGTTAGCATTTTTGGAAATTTTACATTCCTCCCCCCTAAAAAGAATCTTGTCCCGAGATTCCAAAAGAAAAGCAAGGTGGGGAAACTTTATCCGATATACGATGATAGCAAGTCCGGATAATTTGCTTGTAAATAGTCCTCGCTTTCCCATGTCACCTCATCAGCGGTATGGTTACTCCACAAGATCTTGTAAAACCATAAGGTCCGGTTTCTTGTGGTGCGAGCCTTTTGATCGATAATCCGGATTTGATACTCTGCATATGTGAGGTCCGGTTGAAGAACTTCTATGTCTTCGGTGTGGATTTCAGCCGAGGGTTTGAGGCATTTCCTTAGCTGAGAGATGTGGAAGACGTTGTGAATTTCCGTGAGTGACGCTGGTAACTGCAGGCGATAGGCCACAGGTCCACATTTTTCAATGACGGTGAACGGACCGATGAATCAGGGCGCAAGTTTGCCCTTCACTCCGAAACGATGAACTCCCTTAATCGGAGACACACATACATAAACCTGGTCCCCTATGTCAAAGTGGAGAGGACAGCGTCTTTTATCCGCATAGCTCTTCTGACGAGATTGAGCAGCCTTGAGGTTGGCTTGTATTACTTGCACTCGTTCTTCAGCCTTATTCACAAGTTCAATGTCGTATATAACTCGTTCGCCGGACTCACACCAGTTGAGTGGTGTGCGACATTTCCGGCCGTAGAGAGCTTCATATGGCGCCATCTTGATGCTAGCTTGATAGCCATTGTTATATGAAAACTCCGCCAATGGCAAATGATCATCTCAGTTTTTACCGTGGTGGATGGCACAAGCACGTAGAATGTCTTCAAGTACTTGATTCACCCGTTCAGTTTGTCCATCCGTTTGCGGGTGATATGCGGAGCTTCGGATCAGTTTGGTTCCTACTGACGCAAGCAGCTGTTCGCAAAACCGAGCGATGAACAGAGCACCACGATCTGAAATAATTGTGTGGGGAACATCGTGCAAGCACAAGATCCTTGCAATATACAGCTCTGCATATTTCTTGGCCACGTAACCTGTATGTACGGGAATAAAATAGGCTGACTTGGTTAGTCGATCGACTATCACCCACATCGAATCATGGTTGTGGGATATAAGATGTAACCCGACTATGAAGGCCATGCTGATATCCTCCCACTTCCATGCCGGAATGTTCCATGATTGCAGCTGTCCGGTTTTACGCATATGGTCGGCTTTCACACGCCGACACGTATCACATTCGGATACGTACTTTGTGATTTCTCTTTTCATCCGCGTCCACCAAAACCTGGTTTTTAGATCCTGGTACATCTTGTTGCTGCCCCGATGAGTAGAATACTTGGCAAATGGGCTTCGTCCAAGATTTTCTTCCGAAGCTTCATGTCACGGGGTACCACTATACGGTCTTTAAACCATAGAGTACCGTGTTCATCCCTTCGGAAGCATTTCATTTCGCCATTCTTCATTCTTCTCCGAATGTGTGACATTTCCATGTCTTCCTTCTGAGCTTCCATAATATCCTCTTGTATGGTAGGAACGAGAGCAAAATTATATAGTGCCCCATATGGAACCAAGTATAAACTCGGCTCCTCCTCTTCAAGTGGGGTGATAGACAGATGGTTGACATGAGATTTGCGGCTTAAGGCATCGGCAACCACGTTTGCCTTACCGGGATGGTAGTGAATCTCGATCTCATAGTCTTTGATCACCTCTAGCCATCTCCGTTGCCGCATATTCAACTCCTATTGAGTGAATATATATTTTAGACTCTTGTGGTCAGTGTAGAGGTGCACTAAGTTCCCAAGTAAATAGCGCCTCCACACTTTCAATGCCAACACCACAGCAGTGAGCTCAAGATCATGTGTCGTATAGTGCTGCTCGTGGTTACGAAGTTGACGTGATCCATAGGCGACCACTCTTCCTCCTTGCATCAATACACAACCCAGCCCAATACCGGACGCATCACAATATACGTCGAAGGGATTGGTCGTATCCGGTTGAGCTAACACTGGGACTGTTGTAAGATGCTTCACCAATACTTGGAAAGCTCCTTCACATGCTGAGTTCTAAACATATTTGACACCCTTCTTCAACAATCCAGTCATCGGCTTAGCAAGCTTGGAGAAGCTTGGGATGAATCTCCGATAATATCCCGCTAAACCGAGGAAACTCCTGACTTCATGGACAGATGTGGGGGACTTCCATTTCAGCACATGTTCGATTTTGCTTGGATCAACTGCAATGCCTTCCACAGAAATAATATGACCAAGAAATGGCACTTGGCTGATCCAAAACTCGCAATTGCCAAACTTGGCATAAAGCTTATGGTCTCGCAATCGTTGAAGCACAATATGCAGGTTTTCGGCGTGTTCTTCTTCAGACTTGGAATAAACCAAGATGTCGTCTATGAACACCACCACGAACTTGTCCAACTCCAGCATGAACACTAAGTTCATGAGATACATGAAATGTGCCAGGGCGTTGGTGAGACCAAAAGACATGACGAGATATTCATACAACCCATATCTCATCGAGAAGGACGTCTTCGGAATATCCTCCGCTCGGATCTTTATTTGATGATATCCGGAGCGAAGATCCATCTTCGAAAATACACTCGCACCCACATGTTGATCGAATAGAATATCGCTGCGGGGCAGTGGATATTTATTCTTGATGGTGACAGCGTTGAGAGGTCGGTAATCCACACACAACCTCAAGGTTTCATCCTTCTTCTTCACAAACAGCGCCAATCATCCCCATGGCGAGGAACTCGGTCGAATAAAATCATTGAGCTGCTCCTTCAGTTCGGCTAGCTCATTCGGAGCCATCTTGTACGGTCTCCGTGATATCGGTGTCGTCCCGGGTACAAGTTCAATCTTGAACTTGACATCCCTTTCGGGTGGCATGCCCAGAAGATCATCCAGAAATACGTCCGGGTATTCACGGACCACTCGGATATCCTCAAGTTTTGTGGCTTCTGTGTTATATGTGGCTGGAACTTCTTGAACTGAACGGTAAAGAATAAGAACATGTGGTTCATGAAGTGGAGAGTTTAAACAAACCACACGTGGAATGATGTCAAGAACATCACCATGGCGATGTAGCCATGACATTCCTAAAATGACATTGAGTTTTTGACTCTCTAACATAATTAGCGAAGTCAGGTATTGATTCCCACCCAATTGTAATGGTGCTCTACAGACCAACCAATCAGCTGTTATTTTCCCACCCGGAGAACAAATCAAATATGAATTATTTATGGGAATGATAGGCAATTGATATTTAATAACATAAGATTGACTTATGAAACTATGGGTGGCACCGGAGTCAAAAAGTATGACTACGGGATGATCTAAATAAGAAAACGTACCCGCGAGGACGGGTTCTCCTTCCGGCACGTCTTCGATGGCTAAGTGGTGGGCGTTGCTGGGTTTTTGTACTGGTTTCTTGAGCTGGTTGCAGGGCTGATTAGCACCCTGATACGGTGCTGCACCCCTGCCCTGTCGCTGCTCGGGGCAGTCCTTGGCAATATGCCCGACACGGCCACACGTGAAGCACGTGTATGGTGTCAGGGTCCCTCTGAATTAAGGAGGAATCCTGGTGCACGTGGTTAAAACTGAGGCGCACACGGGACCATCCTTTGCTTCTGCTGTTGCTTTGGTGGATACGACGGTCGGAAACTTGGCACATTAAATTGTCGACCGCGAAACTGAGGCGGTCGCGCCGGTGGCTGCCATCTCTGACCGGATGGTGAGCGATACACCACGTGGTATTTTTGTGGGTTCCCACCACTGCTGCTTGCCAGCGTGCTGCATTTCCTCTTATCCGAACTGAGCTCGTGCTGAGCATTTTCTTGTAAAATTGCAGCATTGACAAGATCGTTGCATGTGCCGCGGTTGCTTTGGGCGAGATGGACCTTCATTTTGGAATTCAGGCCCCGGAAGAACGAGTTTCACTTCTGTTCCTCTGAACTGCAAATTCTGGCGCATATTGCGCCAGCCGGTTGAATGCTCTGGAGTACTCATGAGCACTCCTCTCGCCCTGTTTCAGCTGCAGAAACTCCTGGAGCTTCCTCTCCATAACATCGGGAGGTATATGATAGGCGCCAAACGCCTCCTAGAACTCCATCCATGTGACGGCATGACCAGCCGGAAATGAGGCGATGTAGTTCACCCACTATGTACCGGCTTCCCCTTGAAGCTGTTGGCGCTGCATACAGCTCCTTCTGGTGTTCGGTGCACCGTAGAAAACCGAACTTCACCTCAAGAGTGCGGATGAAGCTATCCGCCTCCAAAGCCTCTTCAGCCTCAGTCAAGACCGGCGGATGGGTTGCCAGGAAGTCGGAATACGAACTCTGTTGGGGCTGGTGTTGCCCATTGTCTTGGCGTCCTCCTGGACGGGACGCATTCTGCTGCACCAGCATTCGCAGCAACTCGGTTTGCTCGTCACGCGAGCCGAGAACTGTGGCGAGAACCTCTGCAAGATTTCTTGGAAGTTCTGGCAGTGGAGGATGTGGTTGCTGCTGCGTCATGGTTTTCTCTGGAGGTGAAGACTCATCACCACAAACCTGATTTGGACCTCACTCCTCTTGCGTAGACCGTGTACGCACCATTCTGCATTCATACCATTCAAACGATCAGCACATTTTGGTTTATTTCATCCAGTCTATACAATAGTAGTGCGAGAATGGAACAAATAATACGCCTAACATTCACACATATGGATAAAGTATAAACTTTATACAGCATATACATCCCTGGACCATGTCACACGATCGAGTTCCAAAGTAATGAACTTTATGGATTAAAAGTTCATTTCGACCATTGTGGGTCGCCATGGGATGTTAAGTGTGTTAGCATGCGTAACTCCTCGCTATTGTACAAGACCCAAACATGTCCTCGCTCGAAGCGATATGTTGAATGCATAAAATTTTCGACTCCAACTCGCTGTTTTGCAACAGCCGCTGGATATCAAAATGTGAAACCAAGTGTTTTGATTGAAAACTTCAACCATGGTTTTCTCTATCCCGCTTCTGGTCCAGCAGACCAGTCTGAAGAATTTAACTGTTTTGGACACATTGGAAGCAAAACCTGGACTGGAGTTCAACAACAAAATTGTAGAAGACTCAAAAAGGAATCGAGATTGTATTTATTTGCCTCCATAGCCTTACTAGTTTATGAGTTATGATTTTTACAAGTTTACAGAATTTTCTCAGGAATTTTGACAGCACCTCCTTTGCAAGTGGCTGTTTTGTTCACAAAATTCCAACTATTCTTCCCTCAATCTAGGAAAACACTGAACTACAAAGTTGTAGAACATTCCCTACACTTTCCAACAGCACCTTACTTGGCCCTTTTAAATTTTTCTACAAGAAGCTATGGTCAAAATACAGAAAATTCCAGAGAGCATTCTTGTTCTGCCCTGTTTCTAGACAGTGCCTACTCATCTGAGATTTTTATCCATTTGGGGGGATATTCTGTTCTGGAATTCTACAGAAAAGTTGTAGAAGACTTCAGAAACTTTCCAGAATAGTATCACACACCCCCATTGATTTAACCAATCATATGTTATACCCTTCATAAGTTGAGCAAAAATTTCTGCAGAAAACAGGGGAGGTTGTTCCTAAGTCTTCGAAATTGAATCTATACTCCCAATTGACTCTTAGTTCAATATGGGAGTTCAATAACCCCTACATGGAATCCTAAACTCCAATTTGACTCTTTTCTTTTAGAATAACCTTTTATGCAACTAAGAACTTATCTCGGTACTACGTTTCCTCACCAAAGAAAAATCCTAAGCCGGTATTCTGGCATATACGTGTCAAATGGTGGAATTAAAGGCGTCACTCACAAACGGTTTCTAAACGTCATTCTCTAACATGGTTAATGTACCTGCAGAAGACCACACAATAATGGTGCACACAAGGGTTTTTACATTTCAGGCAGGTCCATATCATAGTAAAAACATACGGTCCGTATCATTGCCATACGGATCGTCCTTGAGTCAAGCCACGTCTCAAGGTACATGGTCGTGTTTTCACACCACACGACGGGGAACCCGAGTCGAACGCGAACGGGTCGTCACGGTTGGGAATTTTATAAGCCCAACGGATACCACCTACTTCCTCATGACCGTTGAGGCACACCAATGGTGAGCGCTGCTTATGTCCCTTTGAACATTGAATGTTCAAGAGTTGCATACTATCGTGTTGCTTACCACACGATGGGTATTCTCGCTTTTGCCTAAAGCGCGCTGAAGATCAGAGTTTTCATATGCTCTCAGAACCATGAGAAGGTTCAAAGACTCATATTAACTACCATGCCAAGCCACGGTAACCCATTCCATACCATTGCTTGTATGGTGAGCTTACCGCAATTGATCCGCCTGTGGTGGCGTACCTTACCTCTTTCCTAACATTGGAGCGTCGTTACAGAATATATAACACATAAGTTAGCTTTTCCACCTTAAGTAGGTACTACTATAATAGACCTTATGTGGGCATAATGACTAATCCTCACTCGACTACTTCTATGTTTTCAAAATAGGCTCTTTTCGAGTGTGCTATTCCCAATGCGGCTCTGATATGACGCCTGTGGGGACCACCCCATGGTTGACCCACTCCGGGATCGCAGAGGGTGGTGCCATGCGATGCGGCACCCAACAGCACACAAGAAAAGAATATGAACAACATACAAACTTTTATTTTACATAAAAACAGCGGAAGTCTTTTACAAACTTACTGTACAGCGGAAGTATTATACATACTACACTATCCTACTAACTAAGCAAAAAGTGTAGCCATCCAGCCCGGGGACGCTACACACTAGCAGCACTCAAACGAAGGTCACGGCGGCGTGCAGGGCTCCAGCTCGGCCGTATACCCCAACGGGGGCATCGCCTCGTCCTCGGACCCTTTCTCATAACTCTCACCTGCACACAGATCAAATATTGCAACCGTGAGCACGATGGCTCAGCAAGGCTTAACCGACACTCCTAATCATGAAACTCTACATGCAGGTATTGGTAATTTAGGAAAAAGACATTGCAATAAAGACACGCCTACATGTTAATCCTTACTTTCAATTTTATAGCAGCAGGTTAATGAGCCTTAGGCAGCCCTCACATCGGAAGACCACAATCAAACAAGAAATGCTTTCCTCCAATGTGGTTATGCCCAAAGTGGAAGATAAACTTAATGAGCTCTACATCTACAACATACATGATTTGAAGATAGTAATAGTTCAATACAGCACATTCACCTGTCTTGTTTCACTTCTTACTACGTCACAGAACAGTGAACAAGCGGTACTCAAATAACCGCAAGGGACGGTGATTTAAATCAGAAGACACCAGGACAACACGTCACATACACCAACTTTCAGAAGTGTGGTGCTTCACACATTCCTACTCTGTTGTGTGCAACAACCTTTCAAAGGAAACCCAAATGCCGAACCGGTCCATCCGTAACGGGCAGGAGGTCGCCGCGTGTAGCGTGACTGTGCCCACCGTCAGATTTACACCTTGCTACCCTCAACCCACTCCTATAAAACAGTTGGGTAAGCCTCGGCACCCAGGTTAACCAATTACATTGGTTTCCTGCTTATGTCAGTATGCCATCCGGTACTGTTCGAAACTTGTCCATCAGGCCCGCACACGACTTGGTCCTCAATCAACACCAACAGGGTTACACACATGAGACCTCCACTCACTGCATCCTATCCCCCCTGCTGGGTCTCAGTTTCATATTCTTAAGCCATTCTCTACTCTTTTCCATGCCGTGTGGTAAAATCTGACCTCGCAAGTAGATTTCAACTACTCGACTTCTACCGTGATCCTAAGAACATTAGCATGGCATTGTCTACTCATCGAGTTTGTAAACTACCCAACCACTCATAGGATTTAAAGTCATGCAAATGGGATTTCAATCACCCAAACTCTAATGCAACAATTTCAACCTAGACATAAGTGATACAAATGAAAACTTTGCAAAAGGTAATTAAATGCAAACCGGGGCTTGCCTGGTTGCAAGTTAAATGGGAAGTTAGCGTCTGGTGGAAGGACGTCCAACGGCTCCGGCGTGTCCTCAAGTTCGGTCACTATATGAAATGTAGCAAAATATATGTATGAGTGATAGTGATTTATAAGAAGTAAACTTCTATTCATAGCTACTGCTATTTAGGTTTCTTAATTGGATATGGTATTTTTCTAGTGGATACTAGACTCTATGAAGATGATCTGAGCAAAATTTGGAGAAATTTCATTGAAGCTTGTGGCCTCCAAAATTCCCACAAGTACAAGGCTTCTATGAATTTTGATCCCAAATCTGAAGTTTTTACATGTCTAACAGTGGAAGATCTAATTAGAGTAGGTTTCCCTGGTTCTATCAAAATTTGTTTCACACTTTTTTGACTTGTCAACAGGGAGAAATGGAATTTTGAAGTTGGTAAACAATTCTGAAAAAGTTTATGTTTGATTTGAAATTTTCAAAAGAAGGCTTAACTTGGGAAAACAATTTAGCCTAGCGAATGAACTCCAATGATGCTCAATGTTTTGCAGGAGATCACTAATATTATGCAGGATCTTCTGGTCAATTTTGAGGAAATTCTATAACAGGGATCTTCTGGAATTAATTCACAAAAATTTAAGTTTGACGAATTTTGGTTAAAAATTCCAGAGATCTTGAGAAAAAATTCTTTGCATTTCTACAAAGTACTGACTGAGAGGCATTCAAAACAATTTGTATCACTAATTTTGGAGCTTTCTACCAAGATTTATGGATTTTTCAAGTTTGAACAACTTTCTGTTTGAATTTTACACAGAACACTCAAATGTGGGGCCCCCTCATTAGGTCTTTCTTCAACCTCGAGTCAGAGACCCTGTGCACACAGCGCCCAATCATGGTGTGCGCTGTTCTCACTCGTTTCTCAACCATTCTCGATGCGGTTTCGTGTTACACCACCCTCGAACCATGGCCTAGCAGCCGGGCAAGGTCTTGCGGCATCAAAACGCCTGGAAGACCATCGGCACCGGCGAGGCGGCTTGGCGGCGCAGCGCCGGCATGGAACAGCATGTCCCAAGCTTCACCCGGTGAGCTAAGGTGCCGTACAAGATCCCTAGAGCACGTAGAACAAGATGCTACCCCTAACCCGAGCCAAAAACGTCCGCAAATGGGAGCTCGACGGTGAACCGAGCCGTTTTGGCCGGCGGCAACGAATTCTCGTCGTCCCGGGTGGAGTAGGGAAGGTTTTCTTCATGTTTTAGCGAGGGAGGGTGCTAGGGCTCAAGGTTGCAGTGGTTTGAAGTGTAGAACGGATGATCAACCGGTTTGGAAGGATTTCAAGAATTTGCTGGAGTCTATTCTTCACGTGCTCCGACAGTAAAACGCGAATTCCGGCTAGTCAGCGATGGGGAAGAGCACAAGGACCACGGGAGGAGTATCTAGACTTCGTGGCACACATTTTTGTGGTTTTGCTGGTTCCAGGTAGAACGGAGTTGGCCTGGCGACGCGTAGCCAAGGAGGGCGTGGTTTTGTGTTTCTCGGTCGCGCGCTCGAGAGAGGAGGCTGAGGGAAGCTTCGGTTGGAGGCAGAGAAGTGAAGTTGAATTGTGCTGCTGCTTTAGCGCTTGATCACCGGCCATGCACGAAGTTGCTTTCGGGAGCAAGTTGATACATGCTGCTCGGTGGAAGCAAGCACAGCTCGGTGGCGCGCTGAGTGAAAACAGAGTCGGTAAAGGAAATTGTGTGGCTGACATGTGGGGCCCCTCCAACCTAATTTTCCTCTGATATTTTCCCTTTGGTCTCCAAATTAATAACCTTGCTTCACCTCAAAGTCATGGATTTGAACCGTTGAATTCAACTGAATTCATTTGGGTCAAAGAATTTGAATGGAAATTAGGATTTTAAATTTGAATTCGAATTTGAATCCCCCTCCTTCCCTTGCTCCAAAAGCATAACAAACCAACTCAAATAATTTTGAATTTTGGTATGGGTGCTCATTCAAATGTGGAGAACACATTTGTGGAACCAAATTTGCAAATTGAGGATGTTCGGATTTGAATCTGAAATTTAAATTGAGATTCGAAGGCTTCCTCTTTTAATCCCAAACAAATAGTAGAACCCCTCCAAATGAGCGGAAATTTGGGAGGTTGAATATTTGAAATTTGAAGACCCTAGTTATGAATTTAGATCTCCATGTCCATAAGTTTTTGGGAAGTTAGAATCATCACTTTGAACTCACACCATTATAATTCAAAGTTTTTCCCCTCATTTTTCATAAGTATAAATGTGCTGAATTCATTGTTAGCATTTTTGGGGATTTTACACTTCAGACCAATTTATTTGCTTCTCTGAAAAATACTGGTTTAGAGGAATCCAAAAAAATTATTTCAAAAATTTTGTACATCCCTACTGGAAGTTATGAAGGTTTGAAGTTCAGCCCAAATTTAAAATTCGGGAAAAGTTTAAATCCCTGGACCCCGGGCCCACTGTTTGAATTGGGCCACTGAGCTCCCAGCCACACCAGGGCTACAGCGTTTAACCCACGCAGCCACATGAGATCTCCAGACATTGAAGATCCAGCGGGGTTATTCTCCCACTGACCAGCGGGGCCCGCCAGTCGTCTTCCTCCTCGCATTCCCGCGCTTCCCCGCGGCTACCCTTGCCGGAGAGCTCACCAGGACTGGGTTCCCGTGCTCCAAACTTCACCAAATTTACCACCACTACATATTTCCACATGGGGAATATGCTGCCGGTCTTAACCTTCACCGACGATGGCCGGAGATGGGCGTGCGACGGGGGCAGTGACTTCTGCGACTCCGGCGATCGTGAACTCACTCGGTAAGCACTGAAAACCAACACGGCTTGGTCCTACATCACCGCCATGACCCAGGGAATACAGATCGAAAACCCGATGTCGCTGGAAATGGCTGCAAGTAGGAGCTCACCGTGCAACCGATGTGTTTTCAGCCCGCCGTGAGGAAAAATCGGGAAACTCTCCTGATTCTTAAAGGTTTTGCTCACTGTTTGATCGAGGAGGATCACAGTGACTTAGAGAAGATATGCCTAGACCCTCGTGAACCCTAACTACACACGGCCGATGAATTTCTCATTTCCCTCCCCTCGGTTCAAAGAATCCGGCTGGACAAACTTCAAATTCCGGCCGACCTAGGCTAGGACCTAGCTCCAAACTTGGAGGACAGCAAGAGGGGTTGACGACGAACCTAGGATGCCGGTTGGTAGTGTAACACCCTCAAATTCATTACCATGCATTGCATACATTTTTCATGTAGAGAAGCATTGTAAAATAAGTAGAAATGGAGAAGAACCCTAGAAATGGAGAAAGAAACATAGAAATGGAGAATGAATCATAGAAATGGAGAAAGAACCATATAAATGGAGAAAAACCCATAGAAATGGAGAAAGAACCATAGGAATGGAGAATGGGACATAGAAATGGAGAGGGGAATATAGAAATGGAGAATGGGACATAGAAATGGTAAGAAATGAAATAAAGATAGCTGAAATGAACCATTCCAAAATTTCCCCCAAATTCCCCCAAAATTTCTAAATTCCCCAAAAAGGGGAATTTTCCCCACATTTGGGGGAAATTAATCCCCAATGCTTCCGCAGCCAAAAAGGGGGAAAAGTCCCTAGGACTCTTTGGTTGAGTTCCAAATTTACTAGGACTCTTGGTTGAGTTCCAATTGGAGTAGGACTCCTCTTCTCTCCCCCTTATAAATACAACCCCCAGCCCCCCATGGGCCACAGCCCTCCCCCTCCCCAAGTCGCCGAGTTGGAGCCCCTCCTCCAAGTCGCCGAGTTGGCCACCCCCTGCCGGAGTTTGGTCGCCAGTGAGCCCCGCCGGTAAGCCCCGCCGGTGAGCCCCGCCGACGAGCCCCACCGTCGAGCCCCGTTGTTGAACCCCGCCGTCGAGCCCCGTCGTCGAGCCCCGCCATCGAGCCCCGCTGTTGAGACCCGCCGACGAGCCCCGTCACGCCCCACCGTCGCCGGGAAAGAAGCCCGACGATCTGTCCTACCCTAATCTTCCATAGAAAAATCCTCCGCTGCTGCTGTTGCTAGGAGAAAGGCCCTGCCACAAGAAGGAAGTGAGTTAGGTCTTAATTACCCATCTTACGACGTCGCCGCTGTTTCTACGCATCCGTTTTCTTCGCCCCTTTTGTAAAATCCCCAAAAAGTGGTAGCAAGAATTTTCAGCTCATGTAGACATAGGAAAAATGAGGGGAATTAAAACTTTGAATTATAGCGGTGTAAGTTCAAAGTGAGGATTCAAACTTCCCAAAACTTCCAAACATGGAGATCTAAATGCATAACTTGGATCTCCATATTCCAAATATTCACCCTTCCAAAATTCAACTCATTTGGAGGAGTTTCAATATTTGTTTGGGATTAAAAGAAGCCCTCTAATCTGAATTTCAAATCCAGTTTCAAATTCCAATTCCCTCAATTTGCAAATTTGGTTCCACAAATGTGTTCTTCACATTTCAATTAGCAGCCATGCCAAAAATTAGAAACTTTGGAGTTGGTTTGCTATGTTTTTGGAACAACACAAAATGAAGAATTCAAATTCCATTTCAAATTCAAATGACCAAACACAATTCAAACTTCACACCAGAATTCAAATCATTTGAATTCAGTAAATTCAAACTTTAACTTTGGAGTGAAGTAAGGCATTTAATTCTGTGTAGCTGCGGTAAAAATATCAGAAAAAAATTGATTAAAAGAGAGGGAGGTGGGGCCCAGTAATCAGCCTCACAACAGAGCTACCACCTCTGTTTTGCTTCAGCAGGTCGCCGAGGCGATGCAAGCTCCCGGCATAACCCTCTCCCGAGGACGGCACCGCGCCAGCTCCTGCTTCTCGGCCGCGTGATCATCTCCGCGCCCCCCCTCCCCAGCTGCAGCACCGAAACGCTTTTTTGCTCCCTCGCACGATCACCGCTGCTCGGTTTCTCCCACAAGGAAACTGCCCGGCGCCGTTCCTGCTCCTCCCTCACACACCCTCGCCCGAGCTCGTACGATCGAGCTCCAAGCAGCAAAACGAAGCGCAAGAGTGTGCTCCAGCCTCCACCGTTCTTCCGCCTAAGTTTCCTAGCTCGTGCTGCACACAAACCAACACTTGGCGCCGGCGTTCGGAGGTGCCCGGCGGAACCACGTTCGGATCACCGTGGACAGCATGCTCCGGCCAGTGTCACCGCCCCTTCCCTACACAAGAAAGGTGCGTTGTTTTCCGTAGTTTGTGTTGCCGAAAGCCTCATGTCAATTGATCAATCGGGTAGTGAGAATTTTGGGTTTTACCAAACCCTAGTTCATAGCGACACCTCTCGGTCTACGATCAAATTCGTCGCGCAGAAGTAGCTAGAGCTCATTCTGGTTTAGGAGAAGCTTTGCTAGATCCCTACGGTCTTTCTCACTCAAACGGCGCTAGAAACCATCAAAGACTGAAGGAGTTCTTCGAGTTTTTATCGCCGCTGTCGTTTTGAGGACTCGGGTCGCTGGTGAGGTCCCCTCTCCGGTGGGTTTCATGGAGAGCGGGCTATGGGTTGACGTTGTGCAGGTGACACTGGTGCTTTTAGAGCAAACCGTAGCCCGAAAGACCCACTGTCGAGTGAGAACGAGGTCGCCGAAGTGACGTTCGACATGGTCGCCGGTGCGAGCACCGTTCCGGCCGTTGTCATCCGCTCCCGACCCCACCATCGTGTTCAGCACGGTGTAGAACTCACAGGCGGCGAGTTTGAGGAAGTTCGGACCATGGGAACCCCGTCGTGGCGAGCCTCGCCGGCGTGCGCCGCCACGGGAGGCGCGGGCAGCGCGAGGAAGAAGAAGGAGGACCGGGTCCCACCGGTCAGCCTGTGTATACGGGGGGGATCGGTCTGTGGCACCGGATCCGGTGCGGCTGCACGGGAAATAACCCCGTGGCCTCGGTGTTGCTGTCATCTGAGTGGATAGCGCCATGGGTGGGCCCCCCAGCCAGGATTTAAACATTTCCAGATTTTCCTAATGCAGTTCCAACTTTGGAGACCCATAACTTTGTGTAGAAAACTCCAAAAAGAGTGAGACCAATTTTGTTGGAATCCTCATGTGAGATACTTCACAGAGAAACAAATTGCTTGCTATGAAAATGCCCAGGAATTTCTGTAGAATTGTTTTTAGTAAATCTTTTAGAGATTTATTACAGGAGCAATTCTTTATGAAACATTTCGAAGTTTGGGAAGATAATCATTTTCATAGTTACTGATCTCCAGTAAAAATTTGGGCTTCATTGGAGTTCATTTGCTAGGCTAAATTGCCTTCCAAAGTTCAGACTTTATTTGGAAATTCAAATTCAAACAGAAACTTTTCAGAACTCCTATCCAACTCCAAAAATTCATATCTCTCTGTGGTAGCTCCAAAAATGGTGAAACAAATTTTGTTAGAACTATGTAGACTTACCCTAATCAGATCTTCCACTGTTAGCTTTGTCAAAGCTCCTGATCTGGGCTTAAAATGCAGAGAAACCTTGTGCTTGTGGGAATTTTGGAGACCACAAGGTGCAACGAAAATTTTCCAAATTTTACTCAGATCATCCTTAGAGAGTCTAATAGTTACTGTAAAAATACCAAAGCCAATTAAGGATCCTAAATAGCAGTAGCTATGAATAGAAGTTCAATTATTATAAATCCTTAATACTTATACATATATTTTGCTACATTTCATTTAGTGACCAAAGATGAGGACGCACCGGAGCCCTTGGACGTCCTCCCACCAGAAGCTGACTTCTCATTTAACTCGCAACCAGGCAAGCCCCGGTTTGCATTTAAGTACTTTTGCAAATTCTTTATTTGTATCACTTATGTCTAGGGTGAATGCTTGCATTAGAGTTAGGGTGATTGAAACCCCACTTGCATAACCTTTTAAATCCTATGAAGGGTTGGGTAGCTTACAGACCCGACGAGTAGACAAGGCCCTGCTAATATGCTTAGGATCTCGGTAGAAGTCGAGTAGTTGGAATCTACTCGCGAGGTAAGGTTTATCACACGGTTTGGTCAGAATAGAAAATGGCTTAAGAGTGGAGAAAATGAGACCCAGCAGGGGGGATAGGAAGCATTAAGCGGAGGTCTCACATGCGTAGCCCTGTTGGTGTCGATTGAGGACCGAGTCGTGTGCGGGCCTGATGAACAAGTATCGAACAGTACCGGATGGCATACTGACATAAGCAGGAAACCGATGTAACTGGTTAACCTGGGTGCCGAGGCTTACCCAACCGTAAATAGCAGTGGGTTGAGGATAGCAAAGTGTAAATCTGCCGGTGGGCACAGTCACGCTCCACGCGGGGACCTCCTGCCCGTTACGGATGGACCGGTTCGGTATTTGGGTTTCCTTTGAATGGTTGTTGCATACCACAGAGTAGGAAGGGGTATGGAATCACACTTGTGAAAGTGGGTGTATGCAACGTGTTGTCCGGGTGTCTCCTGATTGCAATCACCGTCCCTCGCGGTTATTTGAGTACCTCTTGTTCACTGTTCTGTGACGTAGTAAGAAGAAGAACAATAAGCCAGATGAATGATAATATGCTGTAATGAATTATTAATGTTTTGCAAACCATGTTTTCTGTAGATGTAGAGCTAATTAAGTTTATCTTCCACCTTGGGCATCACCACATCGGAGGAAAACGTTTCTTGTTTGATTGTGGACTTCCGATGTGAGGGCTGCCTAAGGCTCAATAAACTGTTGCTATAAAGCTGAAAGTAAGGATGAACATGTAGGCATGTCTTTATTGCAAAGTCCTTTTTCCTATCTTACACATCATTGCATGTAGAGTTCCATGCCCAGGGTTGTCGGTTAAGCCTTGCTGAGCCATCGTGCTCACGGTTGCAATATTTGAGCTGTATGCAGGTGAGAGCTATGAGGAGGGGTCCGAGGACGAGGCGATGCCCCCGTCGGGATACACGACCGAGCTGGAGCTCTGCACGCTGCCGTGATCTCCGGTTGCTTGCTGCTAGTGTGTAGCGTCCCCGGGCTGGACTGCTGCACTTTTGCATAGTTAGGATGAGAGGCCATCTATGTATAATACATCCGCTGTTAATTAAGTTTTGTAAAAGACTTCCGCTGTTTTATATCAAATAAAAGTTTGTATGCTGTTCTTAATTCCTTTCGTGTGTGCTGTTGGGTGCCGCATCGCACAGCACCACCCTATGCGATCCTGGAGTGGGTGAACCACGGGGTGGTCCCCACACCTTTCAAACAGAAACTTTTGTGTGTGGAGTGATCGCGTTTTGATTGATTTTTGACGTGGAATTGATCTAGATCTTGAGTCAAGATCATCACCACGTCCACACTTGATCCCTACACCCTTGTTCATCATAAAACCCCATGAAAGCCCATTAAAACATGCAAGAACACATACAAACTGGTTTAATAAAACTGCACTATAGGATTTGCATTCATCTACCCCATTGCATCTTGAGTAAAGTTTGTGCATGATGATTGATTGCTGTAAATTTTGTATGTGTGTGGTCATAAGTAGGAGGACAAGCTTAAGAGGTCGTCTATGAGGAACTACAGCACCAAGACTTCGAGGCGCTTGAGCAACACGAACCACGGGAGCAAGGCAAGTGCCCCTTGACCATATTGATCCCATGTTTTGAAACTGTTTTGTTTGTGAAAATGTGTATGCTTGAGGCAACTTGATGGGACACCCTTTTATAGGATTTTACTAGTTTTGTTAACCATCCTTGTCACCGGGAAAGTTGATGAGTCGGGTATGGTTGTTTTTCCTTTTTGCTTCGCTTAATTTATGGGACACGGGAAGCTGAAATAAAACATGGTTAGCTACTGCACTCATATGAATAATGTTGATGAGAACTTGATGATGTTAATGGGTATGGAATCGGGGAGATCTAGGCAAGCTTGTTTCATGGATGTTGCTGAATGAGATGGTGGTTTGCTTGCCATAGATCTAAGGTCCCGTTCATGCGAGAATCTGCCAGGAAAACAGTGCCACCACAAGGCCAAGTATGGGTGCGGATTAGCTGATTAATTAGGTGTGTTGCTAGCTTGTTATGGACCGTTTGATGGCGCGGGGAATGGGAGTCGAGAGGTACTGCCCTGGGAACTGTATAGCACAAGAGGGGGCCCGTGGGTGAGAGAATGGATATTCGAGCCTGCCAGTGAAACCTCAGTGAGTCCGTACATCTAGTAGCCCCTTTGTACAGGCTATTTTGTGATCTCTTGGCCATACACCGACGGTTGTGTACTGGTATAATGGAGGTTTCTATAGTTGCCGACGGGTGACGAAATCACGAATTTGTGGGTAAAGTGGTGCCAGCTCTGCAGAGGGTAAAACTATCATCATAGCCGTGCTTCCGGTCACAAGCACCTGACCAACTTCAATGATTAGAGGCAAAACTTCGGATGTTTATTCGGTTATGGTTATGGTATGGTCATTGGAATTTGTTTTGGAACTGTTTTGAGTCATGAGAATGAATTTGGTTTCGGTTATATGAAAGTGAGATGGATATGAATATTTATGAGTATGATATGAACTTTAGAAAGATTATTAGCTGGTTGAGACTTGATAAATGGTGAATTATGATGAAAGAATGTTGCTGATTTACTTGGTTATATTTGGATTTAATCCATCTAGACTTAGTTGCTGTTTTACCATGTTTATGAAATAAAATTTGCTTGCTGCAATGAGCCTTTTTATTCCATACCTTGTTGTAAGCTACATGTCATACATTTCCCGCACTTGCTTAGTACGACATGTACTCACCTTTGCATTACCACATATACATCAGCTACAGGAGAAGAGTACTTCGAGGAACCTGTGGAGTACTAGGCGTGCGAACTACCATCAACATGCCTGTGGAGTAGAAGTTGGAGCCTGCTGTTTAGTTATTTCCGCTGTCGATTAGAGACTTCCGCTGCAAGAATAAGTTAGATATTTATGAGTGAGACATTGAGTCATTGTAATAAAGTACTTAAACACTATTTATTTGTGGTTATATTCTGAATTCAGTTTGTGTGTGGAACCCCGTGCTCTTCGTAGACAAGAAAGATGAAACCCAAAGGATGTGTGTGGACTATAGGTTTCTCAACGAGGTGACTATCAAGAATAAGTACCCTTCAAGAATAAGTACCCTCTGCCCCGCATAGAGGACCTGTTTGATCAAATGAAAGGTGCCCGAATTTTCTCTAAGATTGATCTTTGGTCGGGATACTTCCAGCTGAAGATTAAGCCCTCCGACATACCCAAGACTGCATTTCGAACATGGTATGTTCGTATGAATATACCGATATGTTTTTTGGGTTAACGAATGCACTCTCATACTTTATGTACCTCATGAATAAGGTCTTCATGGAGTACTTGGACAAGTTCGTCGTGGTTTTCATCGACTACATCATGGTGTATTCGTAAAGCGTGGAAGAGCATGAGGAACACTTGAGGTTGACATTGTAGAAACTGCGAGAGCACCAATTGTATGCCAAGTTCAGCAAGTGTCAGTTTTGGCTAAAGGAGATATCGTTCCTAGGCCACATCATCTCTGAGGGAGGAGTGTCGGTTGATCCCAGAAAAGTGAGAGATGTTTTGAAGTGGAACCAACCGCAGAATGTGAGAGATATTTGGAGTTTCCTTGGGATGGTTGGATACTACTGCCAGTTCATCAAGGATTTCTCCAAAATATCGAAGCCTATGACTGAATTACTCATGAAAGGGAAAGAATTTCAGTGGACACAAGCATGTCAAGACGGCTTTGAGGAGCTAAAGAAGAGATTAACAATAGCGCCGGTTTTAGTATTGCCGGACGTGAGCAAGAGTTTCGATATATATATTGTGACGCATCAAGACAAGGGCTTGGATGTGTGCTCATGCAAGGAGGCCAAGTGGTAGCCTATGCATTGATAAACCTAATGAAACATGAGCTGAATTACCCAACACATGACCTGGAACTTGCAGCCGTGGTACATGCCTTGAAGATTTGGAGGAATTACATCCTTGGTCACCGATGTGAGATCTATACGGATCACAGAAGCCTCAAGTAAATATTCACGCAAATCAATCTGAATTTGAGGCAACGTTAATGGTTGGAACTCATCAAGGATTATGATGTTGGAATCAACTATCACCCCAGAAAGGCCAATGTAGTAGCTGATGTGTTGAGCCGAAAGGAAGCATGTCACCAACTCACGGTTCAGGAGCTGCCACCCGAGCTGCGTAAGGAGTTTGAACGGTTACGTCTCGGGTTCTTGAACGAGACGGAGGTGATAGAACTGAACTCAACGCTGGAACAAGAGATACGAGATGGCCAAGCAACGGATGAGGAAATCAAGGAAAGAATCCGATGATGCATAGAAAAGGATTTCAAGGAAGACGAGAAAGGCACGCTTTGGTTAGGGAAAAGGATTTGTGTGCCTAACGTAAAGCACATCCGTGACACAATACTAAAGGAGGCACATGACACACCTTATTCCATACACCCCGGCTGTACAAAGATGTACAAAGACCTGAAAACATGCTATTGGTGGGATGGTATGAAAAGGGATATTGCTGAATATGTTGCCCTATGCGACACGTGCCAATGAGTGAAGGTCGAACATCAAAGACCCGCTGGATTGTTGCAGCCATTTCGGTTTTCAAGGCCGACTCTTTCAACCGCTCAGACATCCATCCCTGCGCTCACCCGCCCTAGAAATTACCTGAGTGGAAGTGGTAAGACATAAGCATGGATTTCATAGTCGGATTGCCGCGTACTCAGTCTGGCTACGACTCCATTTGGGTTATCGTGGACCGATTGACAAAAACAGTCCATTTCCTTCCTGTTAGAACCATGTACACCGTCGCCCAACTAGCCGAGCTGTATATGGAGCAAATCGTGTGTCGCCATGGAGTTATGAAGAGGATAGTTTCAGATCGAGGTTCTCAATTTACCTCTAGGTTCTGGAAGAAGTTGCTTAAAGCCATGGGTACACGGTTGAATTTCATCTCTGCATATCACCCGCAAACCGACGGGCAAACTGAGAGAACAAATCAGATTTTGGATGACATGTTAAGATCTTGTGCCTTGAAGTATGGGCGTAGTTGGGATAAGAGCTTGCCGTAAGCTGAAATATCATACAACAACAGCTACCAAGCCAGCTTGAAGATGTCACCTTTTGAAGCATTGTATGGTAGATGGTGTAGAACACCGCTGTTCTGGAATGAGACCGGGGAAAGTCAAGTGTTTGGATCCGAAGTGCTGCAGTATGCCGAAAAGCATGTCCAAATGATACGTGAAAACTTGAAGGCCGCTCAGTCACGACAAAAAGGGTTTGCGGACAATAGGCGAAGAAGATTGACCTTCAAAGTGGGAGATTCGTGTATCTTAAGGTATCGCCTATCCGAGGCCAACGACGGTTCAACGTCAAAGGCAAGTTAGCACCTCGCTACATCGGGCCATTCAAGATTTTGGGCAAGCGAGGAGAAGTAGCCTATCAACTTGAGCTGCCAATGCATCTCTCCAATGTGCACAACGTATTTCACGTATCTCAGCTCAAGAAATGCTTAAGAGTACCGGAAGAACAAGTACCAATGCATGAGCTCAAACTTCAAGAGGATCTTACCTACGCAGAACACCCCGTCAAAATCTTGGACGTGAAGGAAAGGGTCACGAGGAACAAAGTGATCCGTTGGTGCAAAGTATAATGGAGCAATCACACAGAAGCCGAAACTACATGGGAGCGTGAGGAAGATCTCAAGGCAGAATTCCCTCATATATTCTCCACTCTATCGAATCTCGAGGGCAAGATTCAGTTTAAGGGGGTAGCTTTGTAACACCCTCAAATTTATTACCATGCAGTGCATACATTTTTCATGTAGAGAAGCATTGTAAAAGAAGTAGAAATGGAGAACAAACCATTGAAATGAAGAAAAAACCATAGAAATGGAGAAAGAACCATAGAATTGGAGAATGGGACATAGAAATGGAGAGGGGGATATAGAAATGGAGAATGGGACATAGAAATGGTGAGAAATGGAATAAAGATAGCTGAAATGAGCCATTCCCAAATTTCCACCAAATTTCCCCCAAAATTTCCAAATTCCTCAATTCCCCAAAAAGGGGAATTTTCCCACACTTCGGGAAAATTAATCCCCAATGCTGCCGCAGCCAAAAAGGTGGAAAAGTCCCTTGGACTCTTTGGTTGATTTCCAAATTGACTAGGACTCTTGGTTGAGTTCCAATTGGAGTAGGACTCCTCTTTTCTCCCCCTTATAAATACAACCCGCAGCCCCCCTTGGCCGCTTCCCTCCCCCTTCCCAAGTCGCTGAGTTGGAGCACCCCCCTCCAAGTCGCCGAGTTGGCCACCTCCTCTGCCAGAGTTTGGTCGCCGGTGAGCTCCGCCGACGAGCCCCGTCATCGAGCTCTGTCGGTGACCCCCGCCATCGAGCCCCGTTGTCGAGCCCCACCGTCGATCCCCGCTGTCGAGCCCTGCCATCGAGACCCGCCGATGAGCCCCGTCACGCCTCGCCGTCGATGGAAAAGATGCCCGGCGATCTGTCCTACCCTAATCTTCTATAGAAAAATCCCCCACTGCTGCCGTTGCTAGGAGAAAGGCCCTGGCACAAGAAGGAAGTGAGGTAGGTCTTCATTACCCATCTTACGACGTTGCCGCTGTTTCAACGCATCCGTTTTCATCGCTCCTTTCAAACAGAAACTTTTGCGTGTGGACAGATCGCGTTTTGATCAATTTTTGACGGTGGAATTGATCTAGATATTGAGTCAAGATCATCACCACGTCCACACTTGATCCCTACACCCTTGTTCATCATAAAACCCCATGAAAGCCCATTAAAACATGCAAGAACACATACAAACTGGTTTTATAAGACTGCACTATAGGATTTGCATTCATCTACCGCATTGCATCTTGAGTAAAGTTTGTGCATGATAATTGATTGCTGTAAATTTAGTATGTGCACGGTCGTAAGTAGAAGGACAACCTCAGGAGGCCATCTACGAGAAACTACAACACCAAGACTACGAGGCGCTTGAGCAACACGAACCATGGGAGCAAGGCAAGTGCCCCTCGACCATATTGATCCAATGTTTTGAAACTGTTTTGTTTGTGAAAACTTGTATGCTTGAGTCAACTTGATACATCAGCTACAGGAGAAGAGTACTTCGAGGACCATGTGGAGTACTAGGTGTGCGAACTACCGTCAACATGCCTGTGGAGTAGAAGTTGGAGCCTGCTGTTTACCGGATATAAGATGATAGCAAGTACGGAAAATTGGTTTTGTAGATAGGCTTCGCTTTCCCATGTCGCCTCATCAGTGGTATGGTTACTCCACTAGACTTTGTAAAACCATAAAGTCCGGTTTCATGTGGTGCGAGTCTTATCATCGATAATCCAGATCGGATACTCTGAATATGTGAGGTCCGGTTGGAGAGATTCTATGTCTTCAGTGCGGATTTCACTTGGTACTTGAGGCATTTACTCAGCTAAGAAATGTGAAACACATTATGTATTCTCGCGAGTGACGCCGGTAACTCCAAGCGATAGGCCACGGGTCCGCATTTCTGAATAATGGCAAACGAACCGATGAATCGCGAAGCAAGCTTTCCCTTGACTCTGAAACAATGAACCCCTTTCATCAAGGACACACGAACATAAACATGGTCTCCAATGTTGAAGTGGAGAGAACGGCGTCTCTTATGCGCGTAACTCTTCTGACAAGATTGAGCAGCCTTGAGATTGGCTTGTATTACTCGTACTCGTTCTTCGGTCTCATTCAAAAGTTTTCTACCGTATATGACTCGCTCAATGGACTCACATCAGTTGAGTGGTGTGCAACATTTCTGGCTGTAGAGAACTTCATACGGCACCATCTTGATGCTAGCTTGATAGCCATTGTTATATGAAAATTTGTAGACTATGCAAAAAGAGTTCACGTTCAGCCCGTGAACGTATCCTCACTAGCACAAAAACCACAATAACACGGTGGCGTGCACGGCTCCCACTCGATGGTGTTTCCCTCTTGGGGGTCTGTCTCCTCCTCGGGAGCCTCCTCCTCATAAAACCCTGCAAATGATTCAAACACAAGCAGTGAGCATGATGGCTCAGCAAGACTGACCCATCTCACCTAAACATGAAACTCTACATGCTGGGTTTGCAGTGTATAATAGGAAAGTATGTTGCAAAAGACACGCCTAATTAGTTGACTCTTACTTTCAAGTTTTTGCCTGAGGTTAGTGAAGAACTTTGTGCTAAGATACATAAGAAATCCACAATCAAACAAGAAACACATTTCTCTTATAAGTTTTGCCTAAGGTTGAAAAGAACTTTGATTAACTCTGAACTGAAGCATTTCATTAACAATCAATGTAAAGCTTTCAACCAGCAACTTTTATCATGTCAACTAGCCTGTTTGTAACTCACTCAAATTCATTTCCATGCATTGCATACATTTTTCATGTAGAGAAACATTATAAAAGAAGTAGAAATGGAGAAAGAACTATAGAAATGGAGAAACAACTATAGAATTGGAGAAGGAACCATAGAAATGGAGAAAAGAACCATAGAAATGGAGGAAGGAACCATAGAAATGGAGAAAGAACCATAGAAATGGAGGAAGGAACCATAGAAATAGAGGAAAAACCACAGAAATGGATAAAGGGAATGTAGAAATGGAGAATGGGGCATAGAAATGGAGAAGGGCAATGTAGAAATGGAGAATGGGACATAGAAATGGAGAGGGGAATGTAAAAATGGAGAATGGGACATAGAAATGGAGAGAGGAATGTAGAAATGGAGAATGTGACATAGAAATGGAGAGGGGAATGGAGAAATGGAACAAGTGACATATAAATGGTGAGGAATGGGAAAAGATAGCTGAAATGAGCCATTCCCAAATTTCCCACAAAAATTATAAATTCCCCAATTCCCAAAAAGGGAATTTTCCCCATGTTTTGGGGATAAAATCCCCAAGGCTGCCGCACCACAAGAGATAAGTTTTTTAAGATCCAAAAAAAATTAATAGGACGCTTATTTGAGCTCCAATTGGAGTAGGACTCTCCCTCCCCCTCCCCACTATAAATATAACCCCCACCCCCTTGGCCGACCCCTATCTATTTTGGACGCCCCCCTGCTGCCAAGCACCCTTCCTTGCTGCCAAGTCGCCAAGTTTCCCCCCTAGCCGGAATTTGGCCGCCGTCAAGGCCTGTCACGCCTTGCCGTCGCCGGAGAAGAAGCCCGACGATCTGTCCTGCCCTAATCTTCCATAGAAAAATTTCCCGCTGATGCCATTGATAGGAGGAAGGCCCTACCACCAAAAGGAAGTGAGGTAGGTCTCCATTACCCATCTTACAACGTCGCCGCTGTTTCTACGCATCCGTTTTCTTCGCCCCCTTCGAGCAGAAACTTTTGCGTGTGGACAGATCGTATTTTGATCGGTTTTTGACGGTGGAATTGATCTAGATCTTGAGTAAAGATCATCACCACGTCCACACTTGATCCCAGCACCCTTGTTCATCATAAAACCCCATGACAACCCATTAAAACATGCAACAACACGTACAAACTGGTTTAATAAAACAGCACCATAGGATTTGCATCCATCTACTCCATTACATCTTGAGTAAAGTTTGTGCATGATGATTGATCGCTGTGAATTTTGTATGTGTGTGATTGTGAGTAGAAGGACAAGCTCAAGAGGCCATCTACAAAGAACTACAGCACCAAGACTTCGAAACGCTTGAACAACACGAGCCACGGGAGCAAGGCAAGTGCCCCTTGACCATATTGATCCCATGTTTTGAAACGGTTTTGTTTGCGAATACTCGTACGCTTGAGTCAACTTGATGGGACACCCTTTTATAGGGGTTTACTAGTTTTGTTAACCATCCTTGTCGTCGGGAAAGTTGATGAGTTGGGTATGATCATTTTTTCTTTTTTGGTTCGCTTAATTTATGGCATACGGGAAGCTAAATTAAAACATGGTTAGCTACTGCACTCATATGAATAATGATGATGAGAACTTGATGATGTTAATGGGCATAGAAACCGGGAGATCTAGGCAAGCTTGGTTCGTGGATGTTGCTGAATGAGATGGTGGTACTTGCCGTAGATCTAAGGTCCCGTTCATGCGAGAATCTGCCAGGAAAACAGTGCCACCACAAGGCCAAGTATGGGTGCGGCTTAGATGATTAATTAGGTGTGTTGCTAGCTTGTTATGGACCGTGGATGGCGCGGGGAATGGGAGTCGACAGGGACTGCCCTGGGAACTACATGGCACAAGAGGGGGCCCGTGGGTGGGAGAATGGTGATTCGAGCCTGCCGGTGAAACCTCAGTAAGTCCATACATCGAGTAGCCCCCTTGTAAAGGCTATTTTGTGATCTCTTGGCCATACACCAATGGTTGTGTACTAGTATAATGGAGGTTCTGCAGTCGCCGACGGGTGACGAAATGATATGCCCACGCCGACCACACCATCAAGTATACCGACTACATCAAGCAAGACGGAACAATCATCAAGTCAAGCTGCACCAGCTCATGTCTTTGATGGACCAATTACTCGTAGCCGAGCTAAACAGCTACAACAAGAGGTGCATGCGCCACTTTGTGAAATTCCATTTATTAATGAGAATTATATACTTCCCAAATCGTACATGTTTCTATTACTCAGGTTCACCAAGGAGGATGACAAGGACACGCCGAGACTGAACCAGAGAGGAGAACTACATCGAACCAGTTCAGACTGGCAGAATTGTCATGAAGAAACAGTCATATCTCTTGATTCATAGAAACTGTGAAGGTCCATGAGTACTTGTTGGAAAGGTTTTGAAGTCAACTTTCTAATGCCACTAAGTGCCGAGTGCTTTAGAGCTCCCAGCTTGGCAGCCGAGTGCTTTTGGTGCAGACTGTTCAGAAGATCAATAGTCAGCCTGATATCCAAGTTTCCGTGAGAAACTGTATCACTATACAATATTTCGTGAAGCATGCTACACATGGTGTGAAAGGTTATCGAATTAGCTTTCCAACGCATCTGGTTCCGTGTCTTTTGGATGTCCCTAGGTGGAGTTATGATTAAAACATTGAAGACCACTCAAAAGGCCAGAAGACATGCGGGAAATTGATGACCACTGCATGAATGATCAAGCCAGTTGGCCTTCCACCTTCTCACGTGGATTTTTCAGTTCACATCTATTTTTAGACTAGTTGTTAGCATAAATACCGCTCTTTTTGTAAGCCAACGGACACTTTTGATGAATTAAGATTAATCCAGTGATATTTGCAGCCGAGCTGCTTGAGTGTCTTACTCAACCCTTATTCTTTCTTGTTCTTCTTGAACTTGTGGAGAGATCTCTCTGAGATCCACTAATTCGTGCTCTGCGGGTTCCAGTACAGCTGCCCCGTCTTGTGTGGATTAGCTCCGATTGTGGTTCTGCGGTCGTTCGGAGATCGAGTCAAAGTCTTCGCGGTTTCTGTGTCTCTCTCCCCGTCGCTTGGTCGCATCCAACCTTGGTCAGGTATAAATCTAGTTATCCGCGCTGTTTCTACAGCAAGTTATCTTGTTCTTGAGCCTCCTGTCCTGAAGATCGGGCCACCCTTCGCCGAACCAAATTCGGTGCATATCATGTGGTAATCAGAGCTATCGTTGTCACGGTAGGTTCATTTTTTTTATCACACACCCTCCCACCCTTTTTCAATCTGTTACAGTTTTCAACATCCACATATTCATCCCTGTGTTTATCTTTTACATATATTTGTTTGTCCTATAGTCCAAAGCCTAAAAAAAATACCTATAGCCCTTTTGATGGTACTGTTATCTTTTGTTTGTGTTCTTCCAGTTGCTTGTCACCACTGTTTACCTATATCTTTTGTAATCAGCACCCCTGTTAGTGTTATATAAAAAAGAAGAGTAAAAAAAAGAGAGCACAAGTGAAAAGATTCTGAAGAATTTTGTGTTACGGCTGGGTGTTGAAATTTTCAGTTTTCATATCCAAGTTGGTGGTAATCTTGATAGCAGCAAATTTTTTTTATCTTTTGAGCACATCTTTTTTCACTTGATTGGCAGTACCGTAGCCCTCCTTGTTCAGCCACCTATAGCTGCACCAAAAACCTGAACCGGGACTTTCGATTTATACTCCTTACGACCTCTTTACCACCTCCGTTGAAGCTGTCACACCAGCACCATCACAGTTCTTGAGATCAGGCAAGAACTTGGGTAAGTAAGAGGTGAGATCGAGTGTGTCCACATATATATATATATATATATATATATATATATATATATATATATATATATATATTCTTATTTTTTCTGCTCCTAACATGGCAGACTCAGATTCAAGTGTTCATGGTGGACACCATGGTGATAGGGAACCCCCTGTCTCACGGGATGAGATGCGTCGCATGGCTGATTCACTCATGGAGGCCATGGGCAGGCTCCTCGATGAGCGTCTTCCCACGGCTGGAGGACGTCGAGCATGTCGTGATCAAGAGGACCGTCATCGAGAGGAGTCCGGCGATGAGAACTCTGGTTTCAGCCATGGATTCAATCGCTTCGGAGATGGCCCTGACGGATCTGGTGGTGGTCGCCATGCTGATTTTAATAATTACCATGGTGGGCGTCGCTCACATAGGCGCAATGCTGATGGTCGCCACGTGCATTTTGAAGACGAAGAGTTTGAAGATCAAGATCATGAAGAAGGATCTCATGATGATGAAAATCCTTTCGGTCAAGGTGGCAGGTTTGATCGGCGTCATCATCGCCGGCCTGCTGATTTTGAAGAAAGGGAATACCATCGTGGTCGACGTCCTCATGACAACCCAGATAACATCGCTCGTGTCAAGTTGAGTATTCCAAAGTTTACTGGAAAGGAGAATCCTGATGAATTTCTTGAATGGGCTGAGCAGTGTGATCAAATATTCCGAGTACATAATCTTTCGGCTCAGCGCTGTGTGAATCTTGCTTCGGTGGAACTCTCTGGATACGCTCTCACTTGGTGGAACCAAGTGCAGGAGAATCAACGTGATTTGGGACGCGGATATATCAATACATGGGAGGAGATGAAGCAAGTGATGAGAAGGCGATTCGTGCCATCTAGCTATCAGCGTGATCTCAGGAACCGGTTGCAAATGTTAAAGCAAGGGAAGAGATCAGTTGTTGAGTATTTCAAGGAGATGGAGCTACTGTTGGTGCGGGCTGGAATAAGAGAAGATGCAGAGTCAACAATGGCAAGATTTCTAGGAGGTCTTAATGAAGAAATTTCTGGTTTTGTGGAGATGTTTCCATATTGTACATTGCAGGATCTTGTTGATCAAGCTATGCGAACAGAGAAGAAGATTCAGCAAGAGTCACGTGGAAAATCTTATGGCAGTTATTCTATTGCTGCCCCATGGCGCAAACAGCAGTCAAGTACATCCTATGGTGGTGGACGATCTCAAGGGGCTGCAGCCAAGTCTTCTCAATAATTTGTTCCATCGAAGATGGCAGCCTCCACTGCGTCATCACCAACAACTCAGCAACGACCCGCTGCAAGTTCAGCAGCCCACAGCAATGTCTCGGGAGCTACATCTTCTTCTCGAAGCAGAGAAATTGTATGCCATAAATGCCACGGCCGTGGGCACATTGCTGCCCAATGCCCAAGTAAGAGGGCCATGTTGTTGAATGAGAAAGGTGAATGGGAATCCGAGAGTGATCCGGAAGATGCTGGACCGATATGTGATGAAGAAATTGAGGAGGAATGGAATGAGATCCAGCCTGAAGAAGGAGAACATAATTGCTTTATTTCTCTACGAGTGCTTAGTGTAACAGAAGAAAAGGAAGACAACGGGCAGCGACATAATTTGTTCCATACCGTGGACTAATCAAAGATAAGGTGTGTCGCATCATCGTTGATAATGGCAGCTGCAACAATATTGCTAGCTAAGAATTGGTGGACAGATTGGGACTGAAACCACGGCGTCATCCTAGTCCATACAAGATGCAGTGGCTTAATGATTGTGGTGCACTATGTGTCAGTCATACTGTGACTGTACCATTCTCTGTTGGTAAATACAATGATCATGTGGAGTGCGACGTGGTGCCTATGCAAGCCTTCCAGCTTCTGCTCAGTCGACCATGGCTATATGATCGTGATGTCCAGATTTTTGGAAGGACCAACAAGCTGTCTTTTGTGTACAAAGGAGAGCGAATTTCCTTGCTTCCTTTGACACCGGAAGAAATTTTGAAGGATGATATCAGGAAGAAACAGTGCGAGAGCGAGCACCACTTGCGAGTGAGCCACAAAAATAGTAAGGAAGAGTGTCCACAGCCAAATCAAACCCCACAGCTGCAAGGAACCCAGAAACCGGGAAAAGAGGGTTTAGTAATGATGGCTAGGAAGGGTGATATCAAAGCATTGAGTGAACCCGATGCCATGTTCTTTGTACTTATGTACAAGGACACTTTTCTTTCTACTAATGCCTTACCCTCTACCCTGCCGAGTACTCTTTTGAATGTCTTGCAGGAATATGAAGATGTCTTTCCGGACGAAGTACCACCAGGACTGCCACCTAAGAGAGGGATCGAGCATCAAATTGACTTGGTTCCTGGTGCGTCACTTCCGAACAGAGCTGCATACCGCACCAACCCAGAGGAGACAAAAGAAATTCAGCAACAAGTGGAGGAATTGATGAAAAAAGGGTATGTACAGGAAAGTCTTTCCCCTTGTGCTGTCTCTGTTCTTTTAGTGCCTAAGAAAGATGGGTCTTGGAGACTATGTGTGGATTGCCGCGCAATTAACAACATCACAGTAAGATATAGGCATCCCATTCCTCGCTTAGATGATATGCTTGATGAACTTAGTGGTGCTAATTTTTTCACTAAAATTAATATAAGAAGTGGCTATCATCAGATTCGTATGAAAGAAGGAGATGAGTGGAAAACAGCCTTTAAAACAAAATTTGGATTGTATGAATGGATAGTGATGCCTTTCGGTTTAACCAATGCACCTAGTACATTTATGCGATTAATGAATCATGTGCTTAGAACTTTCATTGGTAAATTTGTTGTGGTTTATTTTGATGACATCCTAATCTACAGCAAGACTCTTGAAGAACATGTTGCACATATCCAGAGCGTGCTTGCTGTCCTGCGTAAACAAAAATTGTACACTAACCTTGAGAAGTGCATCTTCTGCACCGACAAGGTAGTTTTCCTTGGTTTTGTTGTTTCAGGACAAGGCGTGGAGGTGGATGCTGAGAAAGTCAAGGCTGTACACGAATGGACGCCTCCACAGAACGTGAGCCAAGTGAGAAGCTTCCTTGGACTTATTGGTTTCTACCGGCGCTTCATGAAAGATTTTAGCACGATCGCTGCTCCAATCAATGAGCTGACCAAGAAAGACGTACCTTTGAAATGGGGAGAAGCACAACAAAAGGCTTTTGAAGAATTAAAGAAGAAGCTCACAACATCCCCAGTCCTTGCACTTCCTGATTTTAACAAGACATTTGAAATTGAATGTGATGCAAGTGGAGTTTGGATTGGAGGCGTGCTGATGCAAGAAAAGAGACCAATTGCATTCTTCAGTGAAAAGCTAAGTGGTCCGACTTTGAATTATTCAGTTTATAATAAAGAATTATATGCTCTCGTTCAGAGTTTGGAAACTTGCCAACACTACCTTTATCCTAAAGAACATTTTAAGGGACAACTAAAACTGAATAAACGACATGCTAAGTGGAGTGAATTTATTGAGTCCTTTCCTTATATTGTCAAATATAAGAAAGGTCAAGACAATATTGTAGCTGATGCTTTATCTCGACGTCATGCTTTGCTCACACAACTTGATGCTAAAATTCTCGGATTGGAAAGTATAAAGGAATTATATGCCACTGATTCGTACTTTGCTGAACCATATGCCAAGTGCCGTAATGGCAAAGGATGGGAAAAGTATCATGTGCATGATGGATTTTTATTTCGCACTAACAAACTTTGTATTCCAGATTGCTCTGTTCGACTTTTACTTGTGCAGGAAGCTCATGCAGGTGGACTTATGGGCCATTTTGGAGCCAAGAAGACGGAGCAAGTGCTGGCCGACCATTTCTTTTAGCCAAAAATGCGACGAGATGTAGAGAGACATGTTCTTCGCTGCAAAAACTGCCACAAAGCTATGTCTCGTCTGAACCCTCATGGTTTATATACTCCTCTTCCTATTCCTAATGCACCTTGGGAGGACATTTCAATGGATTTTGTTCTTGGGTTACCATGGACCAAAAGGGGAAGGGATTCAATTTTTGTCATGGTTGATCGTTTCAGCAAAATGGCACATTTTATTCCTTGCCACAAGAGCGACGATGCTTCCCGTATTGCTGAATTATTTTTCAGGGAAATCGTGCGATTACATGGAATGCCACGTACCATTGTGTCGGATCGTGACACCAAGTTCTTGAGCTACTTTTGGAATACATTGTGGGGCAAACTTGGGACAAGACTGTTGTTCTCCACAACATGTCATCCACAAACGGACGGCCAAACTGAAGTTGTGAATCGAACACTATCAATGTTGCTCCGAGCTGTCCTTAAGAAGAACCTGAAACTATGGGAAGAAAGCTTGCCACATGTTGAGTTTGCATACAATAGGGCAGTACACTCGACCACTAGATTTTGTCCATTTGAAATTGTATATGGATTCACACCCACTGCTCCCATAGATCTTTTGTCTTTACCCATGCAGGAACGTGTGAACTTCGATGCAAGCAAGCGAGCTGAATTTGTCAAGAACATTCATGATAGGGCTCGGGCCAATATTGAAAAGATGACCAAGAAGTATGAGATGCACGCTAACAAGGGTCGTAGGAAGGTGTTGTTCGAACCAGGGGACTTGGTTTGGGTGCACCTTCGAAAGGATCATTTTCCAGAGCTGCGCAAGAGCAAGTTGCAACCCCGGGCTGATGGACCATTCAAAGTTCTATGCAAGATCAACGACACCACTTATGAAATTGATCTGCCAAGTACTTATGGTGTGAGTACCAGTTTCAATGTGTCCGACCTCTCTCCATTCTTTGGATTGGAAGAGTCGAGGATGACTCTTTTTCAAGGGGGGAGGATGATATGCCCACGCCGACCACACCATCAAGTATACCGACTACATCAAGCAAGATGGAGCAATCATCAAGTCAAGCTGCACCAGCTCATGTCTTCGATGGACCAATTACTCGTAGCCGAGCTAAACAGCTACAACAAGAGGTGCACGCGCTACTTTGTGAAATTCCATTTATTAATGAGAATAATATACTTCCTAAATCGTACATGTTTCTATTACTCAGGTTCACCAAGGAGGATGACAAGGACACGCCGAGACTGAACCAGAGAGGAGAACTACGTCAAACCAGTTCGGCCTGGCAGAACTGTCATGAAGAAACAGTCATATCTCTTGATTCATAGAAGCTGTGAAGGTCCATGAGTACTTGTTGGAAAGGTGTTGAAGTCAACTTTCTAATGCCACTAAGTGCCGAGTTCTTTAGAGTTCCAGCTTGGCAGCCGAGTGCTTTTGGTGCAGACTGTTCAGAAGATCAATAGTCAGCCTGATATCCAAGTTTCCGTGAGAAACTGTATCACTCTACAATATTTCATGAAGCATGCTACACATGGTGTGAAAGGTTATCGAATTAGCTTTCCAACGCATCTGGTCCCGTGTCTTTTGGATGTCCCTAGGTGGAGTTATGACTAAAACATTGAAGACCACTCAAAAGGCCAGAAGACATGCGGGAAATTTATGACCACTGCATGAATGATCAAGCCAGTTGGCCTTCCACCTTTCCACGTGGCTTTTTCAGTTCACATCTATTTTTAGACTAGTTGTTGGCATAAATACCGCTCTTTTTGTAAGCCAACCACTACAGGAAACAGGGCAACATACGACAGCCAGTATAACATACGACGGCTAGCTGTCGTATATAAACTTACATACGACGGTCAGCCGAAGCTGTCGTATATAAGTATATGGCTGTCGTATATAGTTCTTATATACGACAGCCAACCCTAGGCTGTCGTATATAGCAGTTATATACGACAGCCAACCCTAGGCTGTCGTATATAGAGTTATATACGACAGCCACACCGAGGCTGTCGTAAATAAGCCTTATTTACGACGGCCCATGTTGTGGCCGTCGTAAATAAGGCTTATATACCCGCGGGGGCTCGGGTCGGCGCGGGCATTCACGCCCGCGCCGACCCGAGCCCGAGCCTCCCGCCGCCGCCCGCCCGCCGCCGCCGGTCGCCGCCCGCCCGCGCCCGGCCGCCGCCGCCCCAACCGCCCCCCCCCCGGCCGCCGCCACGGCCTGCCACCCGGCCGCCGCCCGCCAGGCGACGCCCGGCCACCCCCCCCCCCCCCCCCCGGCCGCCCCCCGGCCGCCTCAGCGGCCGCAGCCCCGGCCGCTGCCCCGGCCACCCCCGCCAGCCGGCGCCCCAGCGGCCGCCGCCCCGGCCGCCCACGACAGCCGGCGCCCCGGCCGCCATCCGCACGACATTTGGATAATTTCTTAGCTTTAGATGAATTGATATGCTTAGGTTTAATTATTGCCCATGTTTATTTGAATTGCTAGCTAGGTGTTTTTTTAATTGCTTAGAATTGATAAGTTTGTTAACTACAGTAATTATGTTTGTTTAGATGATTTGTTAATTGCTTAGATGATTAATGCATATGAGTTAATAGTTTAATTGATTATTGTTTCGATTGTTTGAGTGTTTAAAAGTATTATATGTACATAAATGGGCTTAGAGCCCGATACGACCCATTTAGTGGTAACGTATACGTCTACAAAAGGACGATGTGAACAACCTAGGCCGCCTCGCCCTACCCCCCCCCCCCCCCCCCCCCCCCGCGGCGTTCGGCCTCCGATCCCCATCCCCCTCCCCCCTGCGGCTTAGCCAGCGCTCGGCCGTCGCCCGCCCGCCGCCGCCCCGGCCGCCCCCGCAAGCCGGCGCCCCGGCCTGCCACCTGGCCGCCGCCCGCCAGGCGCCGCCCGGCCGCCGCCCCCAGCGGCCACAGCCCCGGCCGCCGCCCCTGCCGCCCCCCGCCCGCCAGCCAGCGCCCCGGCCGCCACCCGCCGCCCCGCCCGCCGCCGCCAGCCGCCGCCCCGGCCGCCCCCGACAGCCGGCGCCCCGGCCGCCACCCGCCCGACAGGTGGATAATTTCTTAGCTTTAGATGAATTGATATGCTTAGGTTTAATTATTGCCCATATTTATTTGAATTGCTAGCTAGGTGTTTTTTAATTGCTTAGAATTGATAAGTTTGTTAACTACGGTAATTATGTTTGTTTAGATGAGTTGTTAATTGCTTAGATGATTAATGCATATGAGTTAATAGTTTAATTGATTATTGTTTCGATTGTTTGAGTGTTTAAAAGTACTATATGTACATAAATGGGCTTAGGGCCCGACACAACCCATTTAGTGGTAACGTATACGTCTACAAAAGCACGATGTGAACAACCTAGGCCGCCTCGCCCTACCCCCCTCCCCCCCCCCCCCCCCCCCCCCCCGCGGCGTTTGGCCTCCGATCCCACATCCCCCCCCCCCCCGCGGCTTAGCCAGCGCTCGGCCGTCGCCCGCCCGCCGCCGCCCCGGCCGCCCCCCACCCCCCCGGCCGCTGCCCCGGCCTCCTCCGCCGCGGGACTGTCGATCTGCCGGCACTCGTCGGCCTCCATTGACCGGCTGTCGCGGATCTGCCGGCGCTCAACCTCATACAAACGCAAGATCCTGTGCGCGGGCGCCGCCGCCGCCTCCCTTGTGTGCAAGCGCCGCCGCCGTATTCACCTGCCTTACGCCGGGATCTAAGGCGATGGGACGCCTTACGATCCCCAGGCGTCTTACCGCTTAAGCGATGCCTTAACAACTATGGTTCTTTCCTTCTCTCTATTGTTCTTTCCTCTCTCTCTTTGAAATCACTCAAAAATGAAAGATTGACGTAAACCTTTACAATATGCGTCACCCGTTTCGAACCAGCCCGTCTCACACGTGTTACGCATGTGAGGCGTGTAGGTTCGGAATTGTCCCTTTTTGGACAGCCTAGGAGTGACCGAAAGGGCGTGCTTATAATGAGACGCGGGGTTTAGATTTGGACGTAGTTTCGACAGCGTCACCCTAATGTTCTCCGCTGCTCCATTTTTGGACGTGCAGTTAGAGAACAGAGGGGTTATGCTGCCGAAATTTCGTCTGAATCTAGACCTCGTGTCTTGTTATAAGCATGTTCGTCTCGGTCACTCTTGGGTGGGTTTAGGACCTATCCTTTCCAATAGATATAGGTTCGTAATATAAATAAATAATAAACTAACTATAAATTCTTTGACTTAAAACTGCAGAGTTAAACATGAGTGAAGACCGTAGTTGGATGTATACCGGTTGGAACAAGGCAACTGGTCACTCAGATGAGTGGTATGCCGGGACAGACGACTTTATTGATCGAGTGTTCTCGTTGTCTACGACTGATAAAGTTCGTTGTCCATGTGCGAAATGCCGGAATACTAAGTTTTTGGACAAAACGACATTGTCATTACACTTATGCAAAAACGGTTACATGCCATATTATGAGGTCTGGAGTTTCCACGGTGAGTCTGCTCCTCGAGCCGTTCATGTAGATGATGATGATTGTCCGGGTGTTGACAGGATCGATGAGATGTTACAAGATATACAAACGGAGGATCCGCCCACAAATGAGGCAGACGCATTCTTTAATCTCTTGAAAGCTTCTGAAGAGGTGTTGCATGATCATACTGAAATGACTCTTCTTACTTTCATGACCAGATTTATGGCAATCAAATCTAAGTATTTCTTCTCTAATAATTGCTACAATGATATGATGAAACTTATCAGCGATGCTCTTCCACAACCTCATAAACTGCCCAAAGATATGTATCACTCAAAGAAATTACTATCTGGACTGGGTATGAAATATGAAAAAATTGACGTGTGTCCAGATAACTGCATGCTATTTTGGAAAGAGCATGACAAAGAGAAGAATTGTTTAAAGTGTGGAAAATCGAGGTTTGTCGAAGTTGTCAATGACGATGGTGATAAAGTAATGACAGAAGTTGCACATAAGCAATTGCGTTACTTGCCTGTGACACCTCGGTTGAAGCGGCTGTTTCTTTCTAAAAGATCTGCCAGACACATGAGATGGCACAAAGAAGGTGTGCGTGAGAACAAAGATGTGTTGACTCATCCGTCGGGCCATCGAGCTGTTGTCTTTATATATCAAACTGTTTTTTTGTTGTCTTTGTATGTGTAGCTGGCCATCGAGCCAGGTTAGCCGTTTTCTATTTTTTTTAAAAAATGGAAAAGCTTATATACGACGGCCTGTATAATTTATATACAACGGCTGCTATACAGGGCCGTCGTATATAAGCCTAAATTATATATGACGGCGGGGCCAGGCTGTCGTATATAAGACCTTATATACGACAGCCAGGGCCCAGCGGCTGTCATATATAAGACCTTATATACGACAGCCAGGGCCCAGCCGTCGTATATAAAGGCTTATATACGACAGCCGCTGGGCACAGCCGTCGTATATAAAGGCCCTGGTCCACTGGGCCAAGTCCACGAAACCGGCCGTTGTATATAAGCGGCGGTCGTATATATACTGTTATATACGACGGACCGTCGTATATAACTATATATACGAGAAGTTATATACGACGGCCGCAAACCGTCGTATATAAACAACTGCCGTCGTATATAAACTATATACGACGGCTTCGGCTTTATATACGACGGTTTTAGCCGTCGTATATTGACAGGAATCCTGTAGTGAACGGACACTTTTTGATGAATTAAGATTAATCCAGTGATATTTGCAGCCGAGCTGCTTGAGTGTCTTACTCAACCCTTGTTCTTCTTGAACTTGTGGAGAGATCTCTCTGAGATCCACTAATTCGTGCTCTGCGGGTTCCAGTACGGCTGCCCCATCTTGTGTGGATTAGCTCCGGTTGTGGTTCTGCCGTCGTTCGGAGATCGAGTCGAAGTCTTCGCGGTTTCGGTGTCTCTCTCCCCGTCGCTTTGTCGCATCCAACCTTCGTCAGGTATCAAGCTAGTTATCCACGCTGTTTCTACAGCAAGTTATCTTGTTCTTGAGCCTCCTGTCCTGAATATCGGGCCACCCTTCGCCGAACCAAATTCGGTGCATATCACGAAATCAGGAACTTATGGGTAAAGTGGTGCCACCTCTGCAGAGTGAAACTATCATGATAGTCGTGCTTCCGGTCACAAGCACCTGGCCAACTTCCATGATTAGAGGGAAAATTTGGGATGGATATTTAGTATGGTTATGGTATGGTCATTGGGATTGGTTTTGGGATTGTTTTAAGTCATGAGAATGAGTTTAGTTTCGGTTATATAAATATGAGATGATTATGAATATTTATGAGTATGAGATGAACTTCAGAAAGATTAATGGCTGGATGATACTTGATAAATGGTGATTTATGATGAGATAATGTTGCTGAATTACTTGATTATGATGGGATAAATTTCACCTAGAGATAGTTGCTGTTTTTATCATGATTGCGAAATAAAATTTGCTTGCTGCAATGAGCCTTTTTATTCCCTACCTTGTTGTAAGCTACATGTCATACTTTTCCCGCACATGCTGAGTACGACATGTACTCACCCTTGCATTATCACATAAACATCAGCTACAGGAGATGAGTACTTCGAGGACCATGTGGAGTACTAGGTGTGCGAACTACCGTCAACATGCCTGTGGAGTCAAAGATGGAGCCTGCTGTCTTCGTCATTTTCCGCTGTCGTTTAGAGTCTTCCGCTGCAAGAATAAGTTACATATTCATGAGTCGGACAATGATTTGATGTAATAAAGTACTTAAACATTATGGTACATTGTTATATTCTGAATTCAGTTTGTGGAATACATGTGTATGTGTGATGAACATCCTGGCACACATATGCATTCACTTGGTTCTATTTTTGGAACCGGGTGTCACACTGTTCTTTCTAGGTCACGGTACAGTGAACAAGTACGTGGTACTCACTGACCACGAGAGACGGTGATTATAATCGATTTACACCTGCAGGGTTACCCGGATAACCCGTCACGTACGCCCGTACTCGATGTTTACTTCAGCAGCCATCACGGACGTCGTATGCAACCACCTTTCATCCATTAGCCATGTGTTGAACCGGTCCTATCGTACCGAGTAGGAGGTCTCTACGTGGAGGATCCTCGGTGCCCGCTAGCCGATTTACAACTCTCTGCTCTCAACCTACCCTCTGGACGAAAAGCAATGCCTCAACAGATCGCTAACTGAATTACATCGGTTTCCCGGTTCCCATATAGCCGGTAGGTCTTCGGTACTGACCTAGCTTGTTCAACAGGACCGCACACGGCTCGGTCCTCAATCGACACAAGCAGAGCTTTGGCATCCAGGCCCCAAAGTCCTGCTGCCCTTACTCTCCGCTCTGTCTCATTTTCTTTCCATGTGATTCATTGTCTATCTTTCTAACCAAGTGGTGTTCCTCTAGTCTATTCTCGTGAGTAGTTCCAACTACTCGACTTGTACCAAATCCTATACCATTTTAGCATTGCAGTGGCTACTTGAGGTTTGAATCCTAAGCCCAAAACCCCTGGTTCTCTTGGCTATACATGTGGTTTTGCAATCAACACTCTAATGCACATTTGTAGGAAAGGCATAAAGTAAGTGATCAAAACATAATACTTTAGAAAAGGATTAATGCAAACCGGAGCTTGCCTTGCTGCTGGTCGTCGACTAAATGTCCTTCCGGAGTAATAAAATCCAGAACCTCCGGGCCTTCTTCGATTTTAGCGACTACACGAAATGAAAATACGATGCGTGTCAAATTTGAATGCATTCGTATTCAATTGAGACGGTGATGACTATAAGTATAGCTAGACAGTCCTTTTGACTCTGTAATTTTTACTGAGGTCTCGTGACAACCTAAACAGAGACTTGGATACATTTCCTTTGAAATAAAGCTCATTTGAGCCCTGCACAAATAAATGTGTAATTGGCAATAACTAAAGGTTTTCTATGGATTTTCAAGTATCACACCATGACCTTTTGGAAAGTAGAGTTTCAGATGGTTTTAATGTAATTGGTTTCATCTCATTTGGAGAATCCTAGAAGAAGATATGAGCTAAACAAGTTTAGAGAAATTCTGAAAAATGTTGCTCGACATTTTTCTTTTTCTCTCGACCAGTTTACTTAATCACACCATTAGGTTGACTAAATTAGCTCGGATGGATCTGAAATTGTTCATGTGACTCAGGGATATTACAAATAACACCCTGGCCAAATTTCAGAATTATTCATAAAAGGAATCTCCATTTAAAATTCCCAACAGTTTAAAATTTGGAGAATTAATTCTGGAGAAATAATGGGTTTTATGGTGTGGAACTTGTTTTCAGGAAAGTACTTAGAGAGCTGAATCCAAAAAAATTTAGTTCACTCGATTTGGACATCCCAAGCAAAAGTTATGTGTGTCTGAAGTTTGAGGGAAATCTGGAAAATTGGAAAATCCAAGAAATGTTTAAATGTCTGACTGTGGGGTCCATAGGCGACGTGTCACTCCCTGGAGCATCGGCGCACAGGATCACAGAGTTAACCGTGCGTTGTCACAAACTGATCCCGAGCCACAGAAGATCTGGCACCTGGAAAACAGTGACTGACACTCGGGGCCCACAGGATGTCTTCAACCTCGCGCTCCTGCGCCAGCCCGCCGTCCCCCTCGCCGGAGGGCTCGCCGGTAGGGTGTTGCCGGCCACTAAACTCCACTATTCTCACCGCCTCTATCTAACCCCACATGGGGAACATGCTGCTGCCCTTAGCTCGACCTGAGAATGACCGGAACATGGCCGGCGACATGCGGCGGCTTTGGAAGAACTTCGGCCGCGTCGGCCAGACTCCCTAGCACCCCAAAAGCTCGAGCAAAGGGTCGTACAGCATCAGTGCACCCTAGGGAAGATTGCTGTGAACTCAAATGAGCTCATAAATGGCTCTAAGTAGTATGCCACCGTGCGACCTAGGTAAAAAAAATCGGGGAAAATAGCAAAACTTAGAGAGCAGCGGCTATACTCGATGGTTCTCCGAGGTTTCTGATCCTATGAATCTGCACGGACATCTAAAAGTGGTTTGCTAAGTTTTATGATGAGTGGTGTGACGTGTAGCACGAATTTTTGGAAGTTGGCCGGCGGTTCATTTTACACACCGGCGCAAAAACTTGAAATTTCGGCGAGCGCAGCCCATGGCATGCGGCCGTGGTTTGCGGTGAAGGAGTAGGAGACCTTAGCGTACCTTTTCGATGTTCATAGCTCAGGAGAAGAGAGGCTTTGGTGGCCGGACGACGTGTTTTCGTGGCGGCGGCTCGAGTTGAACCGAGATGGAAGAAGAGGATTGGTGAAGCTCGAAGGAAGTCGATCACGCGCTGCCGAGGGCTGGAACACGTCGAGTGAAGGTCGGCGGTTCTGTTTCTGTCCTCAGTTCGCGGTGAGACCTCCGGGTTTGGCCGGTCGACGGTGAGCGCGCAGAGAGCTTCAGGTGTGCGGCGAGGTGTAGCGGAGTTGCTGTGCGAGAGGGTGTTGGGGCACCGGTGAAACAGTCTTGTGGAGTCTCGGGGGCGAGGATAAGAGTGAGGATGCTGCTCGGTGACCAGGGGCAGCAAGCAGCTGCTGGCGGAGACGTCCTTGCCATGGCGCCCGCGCTGTTGCGCGCAAGAAACCGAGCACAGCGGCTTCAGTCGGTTCAATAGGCTGTGAGGCTGACAGTGGGTCCCACATTTGAATTTTGTCCCCACAAATTCAATTGCTACACTGTTATACATTTGTGAGACCACTATGCCCTATTTAATTTTATCAATCACCAAATTGGGATTTGGTTCGTGAACTAATTAAATTGTAGAATTGGTCTGATTGGATTTGTAATGTAAGGGCCCAAGCTTTTCATTTGATCAAAGTGTTCATCACCACACACACCTCACTTGAGGAAAGCTTATGAAAAAATTTGAAGAGCAAGTAAACACCATCAACAAAGTCATTAGGAGATAAACTCACAAAATGCAAAAGTGGAATTTCCCACATGCATCATATAGGGGCTGAGCATATGAAAAACTCCTAAACCTCGTTAAGGATGCTCATGCCAAATTTCACCCAAATCCAAAACCTTTTGAGGTATTTTTGGGTATAATTAGAAAGAGGCTAGTTTGAACTTAAATATAAATTCAAACTCCTTTCACCCCTTGGATTCAAAAGTGGGATTCATATTCACACTCAGCACTTTTTTTGAGCTCACCCACCAATTTTACTTCATTTGGAGTTGATCATGACATGAGGTATTTTGAGAAAAATTCAAACTGAATTTAAATTTCAGTTTGCCATTTGAATCTAAATACAATCAAACCGGTTCACAATTTGAATTCTACCAACTTCAAATGGGAATTTGGTGGATTACTCAAATTTCAGAGGCTATTAGGGTCCCTACTATTTAGAGCAGTGGGAAAATTGAATTTTAAGTTAAAACAAGGGGTGGGGCCCTCCTGTCAGCCACACAATTGTTTTAAACCGACTTCCCTCGGGTGCTCGGTTTCTCGGGCTGCAGCTGAGCGCGCCACCGAGCTGAGGACCGGCGCCACCTCCTGCTCGAAAATTTGTGCAACCGAGCGACGTCGCCAGCCTCTTATCCTTACGCCCGACCGCTCCCCGGATCTTTTCACCACTCACAGCTGATTGCTTTGTTCCCGAACGAAAGAACATCGCCGCTCGCCCAAACTCTCTGTGCCACCGTCGACCAGCCGAAGCAACGGCTTGCACACTGAACTGAGGTTGCACACAAGGTCGCCGACCTTCACTCGACTTGTTCCAGCCCTCGTCCACGTGTGATCGGCTTCCGTCGAGCTTCACAGCACCGTTTCTTCTTCCTCGGTTCAACCCGAGTCGCCGCGATGGGAACACCTCGTCTGGCCACCACAGGCCGCCGTTCCGTGAGCTGTGAACAGTAAAGAGGTTCGTCCAAGTCTCCTCTTCCATTACCACAAGCTCCGGCGGTGTGACATGAGCTGCCATCGCCGGAATTTCATGGTTTTGCGCCGGTGTACAAAAGAGGCCGCCGTACCACTTCGCAAAATTCGTTCTACACACCGCACCACTAATCACCTAACATGGAGAACTACTTCTAGACGTCCGTGCGAGTCCATAGGATCAGAAATTTTGGAGAACCCTCGGGTATAGCCACTGTTCTCCAAGTTCTGCTAGTGTTTCTGATTTCTGACCTAGGTCGCACGGTGACATACTAGTTAGGGCTGTTTCCAAGCTCATGTGAGTTTATGACGACCTACCCTAGAATGCACTGATGCTCTATGACCGTTTCCTCGATCCTTTGGGGTGCTAGGGATCAGTTGTTGCTCTGGATCATTTGTGGCTGCGCGCGTAAGACTCAGTATCCCCGTGTGGCAGCCACTGAGGAGCCCACACATAGCCCCGGACCCACTGGCAGGAGTTTAAACTTTTTCCCGATTCTCAGATTTTAGTTCAAACTTCAAACCCACATAACTATGGCTAGGAAACTCCAAATCGAGTAAACCAAATTTTGTTGGATTCAGATCTTTGAGTATTTTCCAACAAATAAAGTTTCACTTCATGAAAACAAATATTTCTCCAGAATTAATTCTTCAAATTTTAAATTGTTTAGAATCTTAACTGGAGAACCCTTTAGTGGAAAATTCTGAAATTTGGCCAGGAAGTTCAAAATAATATCCCTGAGCTACCATAAAAACTTCAGATCCATTTGAGCTGATTTTGTGATTAATAAATGTGTTCCAGAGAAAATGAAAAATGTCCCGAAACAATTTTCAGATTTTCTCTGAACTTGTTAAGCTCATATCTTTTGCTAGGAATCTTCAAATGAGGTGAAACCTATTCTATTAGAACCCTTTAAAAATCTAATTTCCAGAAAGTCATGGCTTGCTCCATGAAAATCCTTATAACACCCTAAGAGCTCCAATTAAGGCCAAATGCACATTTATTTGTGGAGGGCTCAAATGAGCTTTGCTGCAAATGAAATTTGGCCAAGTCTCTGTTTTGGTTGTATCCAAACCACAGTAAAAATTTCAGAGTCATTGGGCCTGTCTAGCAGTACTTGTAATCATAATAATATTAACTCCAAACTCATATATATGCATCTAAATTGGCATATACATGTACTTGGCCCATGTAGTCGCTAAGGTTGAGGAGGAGCCAGATGTTTTAGACTTCATAACTCCAGAGGAAAAGCTAGCCTACAACCAACGGCAGCAAGGCAAGCTCCGGTTTGCATTAGCCTTTTTATAAACTTTACTGTTTTGAGAAATTACATTGAGTATCCACTTTACTTATGTATTAGAGTCTTGTTTGAAAACCCAAATGCATAGCCAAGAAAACCCTGGGTTTGGGCTTAGGTTTTAAACCTTGAGTAGCCACTGCAATGCTAATATAGTGTAGGATTCGGTACAAGTCGTGTAGTTGGAACTGCTCTCGAGAATAGGCTAGAGGCACACAACTCGGTTAGATATAGCAAATGGAACACATGGCAAGAAAAATGAGACCGAGTGGAGAGTAAGGGCAGCAGGACATTGGGTCCTGGGTGCCATATCTCAGCTTGTGTCGATTGAGGACCGAGCCCATGTGCAGGCCTGTTGAACAAGCTAGAACAGTACCGAAGACCAACCGGATATATGGGAACCGGGAAACCGATGTAATTCGGGTAGCTAGGTGTTGAGGCATTCTTTGTCATCCAGAGGGTAGGTTGAGAGCTTGAGGTGTAAATCGGCTGGCGGCACTGTAGATGCGCGCACAGAGACCTCTTGTTCGGGACGATAGGACCGGTTCAACGTTTGGCTGACGGATGAAAGGCGGTTGCGTACGACGTCCGTGATGGTTGCTGTAGGCAACATCGAGTACGGACGTACGTGATGGGTTATTTGGGTAACCCTGCAGGTGTAAATCGATTATAATCGCCGTCCCTCACGGTCAGTGAGTACCATGTAAGGGCCTAAGTTTTTGCACACATCCAAAGTGTTCATCACACCACACACAACTCATTTGAGGAAAACTTATGAACACATTTGAAGAGCAAGTAACCACAATCAATATGGTCATTAGTGGATAAACTCACAAAATGCAAAAGTGGTGTTTCCCACATGCATCATATAGGTGTTGATCATATGAAAAACTCCTACACCTTTCTAGGAATGCTCATGCCAAATTTCACCCAAATCCAAAACCTTTTTGATGTATTGTTTGGTATAACCAGAAAGAGGCTAGATTGAACTCAAATTCAATTCAAACTCCGTTCATCCCATGAATTCAAAAGTGGGATTCATATTCACACTCAGCACATTTTTGTAAGCTCACACACAAATTTTCACTCCATTTGGAGTTGATCTTGACATAAGCCAATTTGAGCAAATTCAAATCCAATTTGAATTTCAAACTGTATTTGTGCTATGAATATAGTCAAACACTTCACAATTTGAATTCTACCAATTCCAAATGGGCATTTGGTGGGTAATTCAAATTGCAAAGGGTACTAGGGGCACTACTGTTTATAGCAGTAGGAAAAATTGAATTTCAGAGGTTAAAATGGGAGTGGGGCCCTCATGTCATTCTCTCCTGTGATCAACCGACTGAAGACTGCCGGGACTCGGTTTCTCGGGCCGCTGCTGGGGTCGCCACCGAGCCAGATGCCGCTGCCAGCTCCTGCTCGGCCTGCGCCCACGCTCAGCCGACATCCCCACCCCATATCCCCGAGGCCGAGCCGGCAAGAGGCAATTCGATCATTCCTCTGGTCCCTCCGCAAGAAACGCTGCCCTCCTCGCCGCTCTCTAGAGTTTGATCGGAGAACTGTCAAACACCGCACCCACACTCCTTCCGAGCAGCAAAACGGTACTAGAGCCTCTCCTCCTACTTCCCCGCCATAGGAACCAGCCGAGTCCGGTTGCTCTCAACCCATACCGAAAGTTTTTTCGGTGACCTAAGTTCCTTTGCACCTCGGGCTCCCATGGACAGCCTAAACAGGAAAGTGTCACGCCCGAGCTAAGGCATCCCGGGACGTGTTAGGGCTTCGTGTTGCTCACCCCCGAACCATAGCCCGAGTGGTCGATCACCGGCAATGAATTTCGTCATTTCCTTCCATTAGGTGCAGACTGACCTTCGGGTGCTGATTCACAAAATTCTCATTCCATAGTCATGTAGAGATGTAACACCCCAAATTTTGATTCAAAACCCAAAACCATGTTCAGAGGGGAATTTAAAAATTTTTGGACATGTTGCATGTTTTGCAAAAATTCAAATTCAAACTGGAATTCAAATTATACTCAAAACAGAAAAGAAATGGAAAAAGAAAAAGAGAAACGGGAAAAAAACCGGCCAGTGGGCCCAAACCCGCCAGCCGGCCCAGCTTCCCCGCGCCAGCCCGCCCCCGCGCGCGCCGCGCTGCCTCTCACCGACGGGTGGGACCCACATGTCATCCCTAACCCTGAGCCCCCGCGACCCCGGACTTTTCCCCCGAGCGCGCGCGATCGCAACCGACCGGAAACCGCGTCCCGCCGCCCGAATTCTGGTCCCAGAGGACTCCAACTCGATCACAACAGACCCTCCGCCCTCCCCCGGCTATAAAAACCCCAGCCCCGATCGGTTTTTCCCACGCGATCGCCGATTTTCACTCCGGTGAGCACCGAGACTTCGCCGGTGAATTCTGGCCGATCTAAGCTCGGAAACTCTGATCTAACTCGCTGGTCTTGATCCACCGCCTCCGGGGAACTTTGCAGGTGCAGAAAACCTGAAGACATACGGTGTAAATCCAGCACCGACGAGCTTCGCCGTGGTTTTGCCTCGGACCTCGCCGCCAATCACTTTCCAGGACCCCCAAGCTCGAGAAAACCCCCGAGGTGAGATCCCTGACCTCCCCTCTACCGATCTAGGCCATAAGATCACAGTTCTAGGCAGAATTCTCGAAGATCCGAAACTTTCCGGCGAGATCGCCGCTTCCCGCCGCCGTGCGCCGCCGGCAGCGCCGCCCGCGCTCGATCAGAGCGACGTGGCCGCTTGTGCGCCGTTTATTTTAAATCGCACGGTCGACTTTAAAACCCCGCGTACCGGTTCGATGTTATAATCTCAGCCGTCGGTTTAAAATCGGACGGTCCACGTTAGCCCCGCGTTATAAAGACTGGAATTCTTACGTGCTACCCCCTGGGGTACTCTAGAATTGAGAGCTAGCCCCGGAAACTTCAGATCTAGCCCCTGGAACTCCAGAAAATCATGTAAATTCATTTAAAAATCAGTTTTAACCCCTGGACTTAATAGAAATTAGGAAAAACACCTCTGATAAGTGTAGCTAGACCCCTGGAAATTATGAAAATAATATTATAGACCCTGTAATGGGGTGAATTCATTATTTTAACCCTGTTTAGTATTTAATTTAGAAAATTGGATATGTAACTAGTGTTTAAAAATTAAAAAGTGGGACAAACATATTGTCAAAATTAAGTTAAAGATTTCCTCAGTGTTTAGAAAATTTTGGAGTGAGATAAAAACATATTTTGGACAGAATTGAGTCTGTTTAATTTATTATTCACATTTATTAGTATAGGGACACATTTTTAAGTAAAGAATAGCTATAGAAAAATAGGGAAAATAATTATGAAATAGTTTACATCAGAGGCCAAGGTCAAAATATGTTATTAAATTATTTAGGACCCGAACCTATTCTGTTTAGATGATGTGTATTACTAATTTTATAATAAAATACACAATTATTGTAAGGGCCTCAGTTTTTGACACTCATTTGCAGTGTTCATCACCACACCACACACCTCATTTGAGGAAAAATGATGAACACAAATAAAGAGCAAGTAACAATTATCAACATGCTCATTAGGGAACAAACTCACACATTGCAAAAGTGGTACTTCCCACATGTGATATAGATGGGCTGGACATATGAAAACTCCTACACTTTGCTAAGGATGTCCATGCCAAGTTTCACCCAAATTCAAAACATTTTTGAGGTCATCTTGGGTGTAGATAGGAAAGGGGCAGTTTGAAAACATATTCAAATTCAAACTGTTTTCACCCACTGAATTTAAAAGTGGAAGGCATATTCTTGCTCAGCACATTTTTGTGAGCTCACACACCAATTTTCACTCCATTTGGAGTTGATCTTGACATGAGCTAAGGGGGAGAAATTCAAACTTTATTTGAATTTCAAACTGCACTTGTGCTGAAATTCATTCAAACCAAACCTCATTTGAACTTTGATCAATTCAAATGGCTCTTGGGTGAATAATTTGAGTTGCCAAGGGTAGAATAGGGTTCACTGTTTACCACAGCTGTTAGGAATAAATTTCAGAGGTTAAAAGAGGAGTGGGACCCACATGTCAGCCTCAGCCTCAAAGCAAACCGACTGAACCACAGTTCAGTCGGTTCCCGGCAGCTGTGCGCGCGCGCCACCGAAGGGGGCAGCCGGCGCCAGCTCCTGCTGCGTGCCCCAAGCCGGAGACCAGCCGGCCGGGCTATTTATTCCCTCCCCGGCGTGCTTCAGTCACCATTTCCTCGAGCTGCCGACGCACACGACTTGTTTTTCCACTGCCATCGCCGCCGCTCGAGTTCCTGCTTGATCAAGCCGATCGCAGCTCCCTCTTTCCATTCCAAGGTCCCAGCAAGGTACTAGCAACCATCCTCCATCCTTCCCATTGATAGAAATCGATTGAAACCGAGTGATATCGGCTGTGCCGAAAGATCAAACTCGGAACTGGAAACCGCCGCACCTCGGGCTCTCGTGGACAGCCCAACCTGGGCGTTGTCACGCCCGAGCCAAGGCACCCTTGGACGCGCAAGTGATCGGTGCTGCTCATCCCCGAGCCACAGCTCGAGTGGTTGCTCACCGGCGGCGAATTTCCACTTTTTCCCTTTCTGTGTGCAGAACGACCCTCGGGTACGATTCTGTTTAATTCGTGCTCTAGAAAGGATTAGAGGGCCTCAGGCCACTCCCACACGAACTAGACACGGTGACGCACAAGTTGCCTTCACAACTCTGGGCCGGAGAACTTCTGTGCCCGGCGTAATTCAAGGTCTACTAATGGCGGAACGCACGGGGGGTATCGGGCGCACGGTGAGGACCTATTTCGGGCCTTCCCCGAGCTGCCCCGAGTTCATGTCGACCTTCTCTGAGGTCCACTGATGCTCCCCGACCGGTTTCCCAAGTAGCTGAGGCACTAGGAGCATCAGCCGACATGGCCGAAGTCGTTCCGATATGGCGGCTCGTCGCCGACCATGCTCCGGCCGTTGTCATGAGCAGCTGACCCTCGGATCATGTTCCCCAAGTAAAAGTAGGCAGGGGCGGCCAGAATCAAGAAGTTTGAAGCTGTACAGCAGCCGGCGGCGAGCTCTCCGGCGAGGTCCCTCGGCGGCGGAGCGCGGGTGTCGCGAGGTTGAAGAAGGGGGTGGACCCCAGCTGTCAGCGGCCGATATTTTGAATCGGGATCCGGCTGCGGACGGGATCGGGTGTGCTGGCGCGCAAAAGCCTTGTGGGCCGCGGTGTGCTGTCGCTTCGGCGTGCGACGCGTGTCTCCTGGGCCCACGCGCGAGTTTAAACTTTTCCCCGATTTTCAGATTTCCTTCAAACTTCAAATCCTTATAACTTTGGCTAGAAAGCTCCAAATTGAGTGAACCAAATTTTGCTGGATTCAGCTCTTTGAGTACTTTCCAGAAAATCAAGTGTCACTTCATGAAATTCCTTAATTCTCCAGAATTAATTCCTTAAAGTTTAAACTGTTAGGAATTTTAACTGGAGAATCATTTGGAGGAAAATCCTGAAATTTTGCTGAGATGTTCACCAAAATATCCTTGAACTACCATAAAAATTTCAGATCCATTTGAGCTCATTTAGTCCACCTAATGGTGTGATTAGTAAAACTGTTCCAGAGAAAATAGAAAATGTTCAGAAACATTTTCAGAATTTTCTCTGAAATTGTTTAGCTCATATCTTTAGTTAGAGACTTCCAAATTAAGTGAGACCAATTCCATTAGAACCCTCTGAAAATCTAGTTTTCAGAAAGTCATAGTTTGTTTCATGAAAATACCTAGAACACCCTAAAAGCCTTTAATTAAGGTCAAGGACATAATTATTTGTGGAGGGCTCAAATGAGCTTTGCTGCAACTAAAACTTGACCAAGTCTCTGTTTAGGTTGTAACCAAGCCACAGTAAAAGTTTCACAGTCATTAGGTCTATCTAGTAAAGGTTATAGACTTCACAACTTCAAAGTTAATACAAAAGCATTTAATTAATACATACATTGTTCTTATCATGTAGTCGCTAAGGTCGAGGAGGAACCCGAAGTCCTAGACTTCGTTACTCCGGAGGAACAGCTAGCCTACGACCAAGAGCAGCAAGGCAAGCCCCGGTTTGCATTAACCATTTTATAAATTTTTATTGTTTTGAGCACATACTTGTTTTCTTTATGTTGTGCATCAGAGTCTTGTTTGGAAACCCCACTGCATAGCCAAGAAAACCATGGGTTGGGGTTTAGGATTGCAAACCCCGTTAGCCACTGCATTGCTAGGATAGAGTAGGATTCGGTACAAGTCGAGTAGTTGGAACTACTCGCGAGAATAGGCTAGAGGCACATTGCTCGGGTAGAGATAGCACATGATACACATGGCAAGAAAATGAGACCGAGCGGAGAGTAAGGGCAGCAGGACTTTGGGGCCTGTGTGCTGTAGCTCCGCTTGTGTCGATTGAGGACCGAGCCGTGTGCGGGCCTGTTGAACAAGCTAGAACAGTACCGAAGACCTACCGGCTATATGGGAACCGGGAAACTGATGTAACTCGGGTAGCTGGGTATTGAGGCATTGCCCGTCGTTCAGAGGGTAGGTTGAGAGCTCGAGGTGTAAATCAGCTGGCGGCACAGAGATGCGCGTGCAGGGACCTCTTGCTCGGGACGATGGGACCGGTTCAATATTTGGCTAACGGGTGAAAGGTAGTCGCGTACGGCGTCCGTGATGGTTGTTGTAGGCAACATCGAGTACGGGCGTACGTGACGGGTTGTTCGGGTAACCCTGCAGGTGTAAATCGATTATAATCGCCGTCCCTCGCGGTCAGTGAGTACCACTTGTTCACTGTACCGTGACGTAGAAAGAACAGGCTAGTTACATGTTAAAATGTTGCTGATTGAAAGTTGGATATTGATTGTTAATGATATGTTGTAGCTTAGTGCTAACTAAAGTTCTTTTCAACTTTGGGCAAAGTACATGAGAGAAATGCGTTTCTTGTTTGATTGCGGCTCTCTCATGTGCCTTAGCGTAAAGTTCTCCACAACCTGCTGCTAAAACTTGAAAGTAAGGTTCTACTAATTAGGCGAGTCCTTGCAAATGATTTTTACCTCATGCAACCCATCACCCTCATGTAGAAGTTTCATGTTTAGGTGAGACGGGTCAGACTTGCTGAGCCTTCGTGCTCACTGCTTGTGTTTGAAGCTTTTGCAGGGTTCTATGAGGAAGGGACTCCCGAAGAGGAGACGGAACCCCAGGAGGGGAACCCCGTCGAGTGGGAGTCGTGCACGCCGCAGAGTTAGTGTGCGAGTGTGCTAGCAAGGACACGTTCGAGGGCTGAACGTGCACTTGATGCTTAGTCTACGCCCGCGAGTGTGGACTAAACTTATTTTGATGTAAACATGTTAATAAACTTGTTTATGTAATAAAGCTTCCGCTTCCGCTTTGTACCTTTGACGTGTGTTATACGGTGTTGTGCAACGCAGCACCCCTCAGCGTGATCCTGGCTCGACAGGACCAGTGGGGTCGTGTCAGCGTGGTATCAGAGCTCGCTTGAGGTTTAACACAGTACAAAGGTCTTCTTTTTCAAAAATCCAGTGAGGAACGAGTTAGTAGCCCGTATAAGGATGTTATTAGTATATAGAAAGTGGCTTATTAACTTATTTGTTATGTCGGAAAATCGTGCATCTCGGGACGTTCATGTCTTGGGGGGTGCACGTAAGCGCTGTCCACCAGTGCGCACAAGCTGAAGGGTGGAGCCCCACGGGTGGCAGGTAACCCGACCCGCTTTGATATCCTCTACGACTCTTCATGTCGTTTGGGGTATTCGAGCAACGTCTGTCCCTGGCGTGCGTGGTGCAACATGGGAGACCCCGTCACGTGGTCTGAAACGTGAACACGTAACTCAAGGCGTGTTTGGCTTGAGAACATCCGGGCGAGTGATGACGGCCGGGTGTACAAACTGTATGGATTCCGGGCTCGGTGTGCAGCCGAGTCTGATGATTGTTTGAGTTTCTGCAGGTAGCCTTACCACGAAACGGTAGACGTGTAGCATCCGTGTGCGAGTGACGAGTAGTGCCACTGAACTAACGAAGCCGGCTAAATCCGGTATAGGTTTTTCCTTTGTGAGGACGTAGTACCGACATAATCTGGTGACGCCTCGACGTCACACCCAACTAAATGAACAACTTCATTTAAAAACTTGAAGGTTTTGATCCAAAGTAGTAAAACTTGATGTAACTCCTTCCCTTGAACAGGATATTCAAAGTTAATAAGTTTTCAACTTATAGGATGTTAAGGACAGAGCACTCTGTTTTCAGCTAAATCAAGGCTGAAGTTAATCAGAGGTTAGAGGTTGAGTTCTTTCGAGGTTGGGGTCGTATAATACATTTCTGGAAAGCTTTGGAGGAGCTTTACAACTTTTCTGTTGAGTTCCAGAGGTGTTTCATCCCTTAACCACTCGAAAAATGCAGTAGAGTTGAAACTGTCCAGAAAACAGGACGGAGCAAAGACTCTCTGTAGACTCTCTGTAAATTAAGCATAACTTCCTGCATAAAAATCCAAAAATAGAAAATGAGGTGGTTCTGGGAAGCTTATGAGATGGGTTACAACTTTGTAACAGAAAGTTTTGTCAGATTAGGAACAGAATTAACTGGAATTCTTGGATCAAATCAGTACCTAAGGCAGGGAGGTGCTGTCCAATTGTTCCCAGAAATTCTGTTAACTTTGACATCTCATAACTTTTGAACCAGAGCAGATCTTAGGCCAACCAAATACTTTCTGGAAAGCTATTGAAGTTAACTTTAACTTTGATGTTGAGCTCCAGGACTGGTTTTGCTTTTAACCTGGCCTAAATCAGATTGATATGGAAACTGGTCAGGGCTGTCATGGGAACAGCAGATCAGCAGTCAAATTTGTTTAAAAATTTGAACTATGTTTCCAAGTGTTAAGGGTTCAATGACATATCTTATGTTATAACTCAATGGTTTACTGTTTAAATAAATATTTGACATTTCTCAAATATATTTTTACAGATGGCAGCAGATAAACGGTTGGAGAACGGGTGGGTAGTTTCCCACTGCTCTGACCGTAGCGGCTACCCGGGAGCATTGTGGCTAATGCTCCAATATTTCGGGTACAACCAGATGCCGCAATACTTCGCCAAGGAAGAAGGCGAAGAGGGGAACAAGACGTGGACGATCCATGTCGAGGTTCCTGCAGGGCCTACGCCACCCGGTTGGGTGCCATTCACCGTCACGGTGAGAGGAAGACAACCGGAAGGGATGTGGCAAGTGGCAGCCCGTGACACTATGTCACGTTTCTGCCAACTACACGTACAGGCTATGGAGGGAACTCCATACGCACTCGTTCCGGTGGAGGGACGAGCTCAGCATGTGTGGGAAGAGAGGTACCTAGAGGCAACAAACCCGAGTTGCCCAAGGTACAACCCCGCGGAGGCAAATCTCAGCCTCCAAATGAGGGCGGGAAACGCTGTGATGGACAGCCAAGCTGTTCATACGGAGCATCTCGCCACCAAGCTCAAGGAGAGCACAAGCCGTGGAGATCATTTTGAGAGTGCTCACAGTGCACTCCGCAATGTGCTCCTTCCGACGATCAAGCGACTGAATGAACAACACAATCAGTTGCGTCGTCTGAAGAAGGCAAAGAAGAAGAGCCGTGTTGACATTGCGGCGTTGCAAGAGCTGGTGCAGACCCTAACCCAGCAGAATGAGGACCTTGCTCAAGAGCGGGACGACGCTATTGAGGAAGGACAAGGCTGGGAAGAGGACTACAACCAGGCTATGGACGAGGTGCATGCATTGCAGGACCTCGTGCCCCCGGTATTGGGCGTACCGGTAGTCTTGGGTCTTCCAGCCATGGGAGAACCTGGAATGGGAGAAGAGGTGGTAGACCCCGAGCCACCAGCAGAGGTACCGGAGGAGGACGACCCACAGGAGGTCGAGTTCTACTCCGAGTAGGGGGTTACGGTTGCCAAGTAGGGCAGCTAGGGTAGCGTAACCCAACTTTTGTAATCGGTGACATGTCGTGTAGACAGTAGCGTATGTATAGGTAGTGACGACATGAGCACGACTTCTCGGAGATCCGAGAATAATGTATCTTGTATAAAGTTTATGCTTTATCAATATATGTGAATGTTGTGCAAGTTAATCATGCGTCGCTTCAATACTTACTCCTGTTTATGGAATTTTGAGTAAGACATGTGCTAATTGCTGCTGTGTTGAATTTCAGAATGACGCGTACTCGTGCCAACCCCGATGTTGGAGGTACTAGCCAAGGGGGAGAGACCTCCCAACCGCCTCCCGAGGACTCCTCGGGACAGCAGCAGCAACAGCAACAGCAAACACCGCCACCGCCACTGCCAACGGTTACATTGGCCGACATTGTCGCGGCAATGGCGGGTTCACATCAGCAGCATACAGAGCTGCTGCAAACGTTAATTGCGAATACGTCTCGCCCAGAGAGACGTCAAGATCGTGAGGAGCGCCAACAGAGCTCCTACTCTGACTTCCTGGCGACTCATCCCCCTGTATTCTCAAGGGCGGATGAACCACTTGACGCGGACAACTGGCTCCGCGCCATAGAGATGAAGTTCGGGCTGCTCCAAATCAGCGAGCAGCGCAAGACTCAGTTCGCGGTCCAGCAGCTCCAAGGATCCGCGAGCGCGTGGTGGGCCAACTTTTGTGCTTCACAACCCACCGACCGAGTGATGACCTGGGCGGAGTTTCGGACGGCCTTCCGGGCCTATCATATACCGCCCGGTTTGATGAAGAGGAAGACGCAGGAATTCCTACACCTGCAACAAGGGAGCCGGAACGCGCTGGAGTACTCCAGAGCGTTCAACGATCTCGCACTCTACGCGTCGTATCACGCAGATACGGACGAGAAGCGGCGGGACCACTTTTACCAGGGGCTTAACCCGCTCCTGAAGGACAAGCTGGCGATGTTCAATCGCGGCAGCCTCAACGACATAATTGATGCTGCGATTGTTCAGGAAGACTCCGGCAAGGAGTTGGCGGCGGCAGAGCGAAAGCGAAGCGCGCCACAGAGCAGCGGAGAAGGAGGCGGTCCTTCTCAGAAGTTTCGGATGGTGAATCGCCCACCATCAGGTCCGCGCTGGCAGCCACCACAGCGGTCGATGCCGTTCCGCGGTCGGCCGTATTCTTCACCGGCATTCCGGCCGGCACTGCCAGCACCACCGCAACAACAACAGCAGCAGCGGGCGATGCCGCGTGCGTTTGCACCTCCGCAACGCATGCCGGGCTTTCGTCCACCAAGTACTCCACCAGCAGCGGCCACATGTTACAAGTGTGGTCGTCCAGGACACTTCGCGAGCAGTTGCCCGGAGAGGCAAGGCGGCGGAGTGGTACCACAGTTTCCGGGGAGGAATCAACCCCGGAACCCTACTAATGCGCGGCGGGCAAACCCTAGGCCCGGTACTGTCCACCAGCTTGCCATTGAGGACGTGCCGGAGGGCGAGCCAATCCTTGCGGGTATGTTCCAACTCCACCAGCATCCCGCTATAGTACTATTTGATTCAGGCGCCACGCATAATTTTATTAGCCAAGCTTTCATTGCTAAACACAGCTTGCCAATACTACCCACCGATAGTCCATATTTAATTTGTTCACCGGGTGGGAAGATTTCAGCAAGCGTAATGGTCTCCAAAGCACCATTATGCTTAGCGGGTAGAGTGTACCCCACGTCTCTCATTATCTTAGAGGGACAGAAGGTCGATGTCATCCTAGGGATGTCGTGGTTAACCCGCCACGGCGCTGTTTTAGACACCGTCCTCCGAGTCGTGCACTTAAACTCAGGAGTGCACGGTTCTCACTCATTATTTCTGGACAGTCCAGAAATAAAACTTCCAAGTGTCTATCAAGCCACAACCATCAGATTGGAAGACATTCCAGTGGTCCGAGAATTCCCTGATGTATTCCCGGATGATTTGCCGGGGATGCCACCCGATAGAGAGGTGGAGTTCAAGATTGAACTTGCACCGGGAACCATGCCAATATCCCGAAGGCCGTACAAGATGGCGCCCAAGGAGTTGGCTGAACTGAAGACTCAGCTCACGGACCTTCTGGAGAAGGGTTTTATTAGGCCGAGCTCCTCGCCATGGGGCTGTTCGGCATTATTTGTCAAAAAGAAGGATGAAACGTTGCGGCTTTGCGTGGACTACCGTCCATTAAATGCCGTAACCATCAAGAACAAGTACCCGTTGCCACGGATCGACATGTTGTTTGATCAGTTGGTCGAAGCAAAGGTCTTTTCCAAGATGGATTTAAGATCCGGGTACCATCAGATTAAGATCAGGGCTGAGGACATTCCAAAGACAGCTTTTTCGACAAGGTACGGACTTTATGAGTACCTGGTCATGTCCTTTGGCCTCACCAATGCTCCAGCTCACTTCATGTACTTAATGAACTCGGTGTTCATGCCGGAGCTGGACAAGTTTGTCGTGGTCTTCATCGACGACATCCTGGTATATTCCAAGTCGGAGGAAGATCACAAGAAACATCTGCGTATAGTCTTGCAACGGCTGCGGGATCACAAGTTATACGCAAAGTTCAGCAAATGCGAGTTTTGGATATCGCAAGTGCCTTTCCTCGGGCATATCATCTCAGCGGAGGGTATCGCTGTGGACCCGAGCAAAATCACGCAAGTGCTGAATTGGAAATCCCCGAGAACTGTTCATGAGGTACGGAGTTTCCTCGGACTCGCGGGATATTATCGGAGGTTCATTCCGAACTTCTCGAAGATTGCCAGGCCAATGACAGAGCTGCTGAAGAAGGCTACCAAATATGTTTGGAGTCCAGCATGTGAAGCAGCATTCAAGGCTTTAGTCAAGCACCTAACATCAGCACCGGTTTTGGCGCAGCCAGACACAACAAAACCGTTCGATGTGTACTGCGATGCATCCGGCATTGGGCTCGGATGTGTGCTGATGCAAGACCGAAGAGTGGTTGCGTATGGATCACGACAGCTTAGGAACCATGAGCAAAATTATCCAACTCACGATTTGGAGCTCGCTGCCGTGGTACTTGCACTGAAAATGTGGAGGCACTACCTACTCGGTAACCTCGTACATTTATATACCGACCACAAAAGCCTCAAGTACATCTTCACTCAGAAGGAGCTGAACATGAGGCAACGAAGATGGTTGGAACTGATAAAGGATTACGAGATAGAGATCCATTATCATCCGGGCAAGGCAAACGTTGTGGCAGACGCGCTAAGCCGCAAGTCACACGTCAATAATCTGACCATCACACCGTTGGAAGAGAGCGAACCACCACTACATGTGATTCCACATGGAGCTCTCTACAACCTAGCTTTGATCCCCACCATCCGTGAAGAGATAGCGGCAGCCCAGAAGAATGACAAGGGCATGTCACATTTGCGGAGACGTGTAGACAGTGGGGAGTTGAAATGTTTCCGGAAGGACGGAGACGGCGTCTTATGGTTCAAGGACCGGATCGTCGTACCCCGAAACCCGGAGTTACGGAAGAAAATCTTTGATGAGGCTCACTTATCAAAGTTTTCTATTCACCCCGGCAGCAACAAGATGTATCAAGAACTCAGAAGCAAGTTTTGGTGGACACGGATGAAGCGAGAGACTGCAAAATACGTGTCCGAGTGTGATACATGTCGACGGGTGAAGGCAGACCACATGCGGAAACCGGGACTGCTGCAACCACTGGGCATTCCTGCCTGGAAGTGGGAGGACGTGAGCATGGATTTCGTCGTCGGTTTACCCACCACCTTACAGAAACATGATTCTGTGTGGGTGATCGTCGATCGGCTCACCAAAGTTGCTCATTTCATCCCGGTCAACACCAACTACAACGCCAAGAAGTACGCTGAACTGTACATCTCACGGATCCTATGCTTATACGGCGTACCCCGTACTATCGTATCGGACCGGGGCACTTTATTTGTGTCCCGTTTTTGGGAGCAGCTCCACGCTGCCTTGGGGACGAAGCTGATCCGTAGTTCAGCCTACCACCCGCAGACGGATGGGCAAACGGAGCGGGTAAATCAAATCCTAGAAGACATGCTACGAGCTTGCGCTATCGACCACGGCAAGAATTGGGATGATCACTTGCCATTAGCCGAGTTCTCGTACAACAATGGGTACCAAGCCAGCATCAAGATGGCGCCCTACGAGGCGCTATACGGCAGGGAATGCCGCACACCACTGAACTGGTGTGAATCTGGCGAGAGGGTTACCTTCGGGATTGATCTTGTCAACAACGCGGAAGAAAAGGTTCGATTAATTCAAGCGAACCTAAAAGCCGCTCAATCCCGACAGAAACAGTATGCGGACCGGAGAAGGCGCCCATTACAATTCGAAGTTGGAGATCACGTATACCTACGAGTGTCTCCAATGAAGGGCGTAAACAGATTTGGGGTGAGAGGAAAGTTAGCACCCCGATTCATCGGTCCATTCCAGATTACCGAAAGATGTGGATCGGTGGCATACCGGCTAAGATTACCAGAAGCACTTTCCGGTGTGCACGACGTCTTTCACATTTCCCAGCTGAGGAAGTGTCTCAAGCTATCAACTACCGTTCAGCTGGAAGACATTGAAGAACTGCAACCGGATCTCACCTATCGGGAGGAACCGGTGCAGATTATTGATGAAAAGGCCCGAACCACACGCAACCGTACGTTGTGGTTCTACAAGGTTCTGTGGAGTAATCACTCCATGGATGAAGCGACATGGGAGAGCGAAGAATTCCTTCGCACTAACTACCCCGACTTTCTCACGTCGCATATCCGGTAATTTTTCCACCGTCCTCTCTCTCATTTTCACCTTATAATCTCGGGACGAGATTCTTTTAAGGGGGGAGGAATGTAAGGGCCTCAGTTTTTGACACTCATTTGCAGTGTTCATCACCACACCACACACCTCATTTGAGGAAAAATGATGAACACAAATAAAGAGCAAGTAACAATTATCAACATGCTCATTAGGGAACAAACTCACACATTGCAAAAGTGGTACTTCCCACATGTGATATAGATGGGCTGGACATATGAAAACTCCTACACTTTGCTAAGGATGTCCATGCCAAGTTTCACCCAAATTCAAAACATTTTTGAGGTCATCTTGGGTGTAGATAGGAAAGGGGCAGTTTGAAAACATATTCAAATTCAAACTGTTTTCACCCACTGAATTTAAAAGTGGAAGGCATATTCTTGCTCAGCACATTTTTGTGAGCTCACACACCAATTTTCACTCCATTTGGAGTTGATCTTGACATGAGCTAAGGGGGAGAAATTCAAACTTTATTTGAATTTCAAACTGCACTTGTGCTGAAATTCATTCAAACCAAACCTCATTTGAACTTTGATCAATTCAAATGGCTCTTGGGTGAATAATTTGAGTTGCCAAGGGTAGAATAGGGTTCACTGTTTACCACAGCTGTTAGGAATAAATTTCAGAGGTTAAAAGAGGAGTGGGACCCACATGTCAGCCTCAGCCTCAAAGCAAACCGACTGAACCACAGTTCAGTCGGTTCCCGGCAGCTGTGCGCGCGCGCCACCGAAGGGGGCAGCCGGCGCCAGCTCCTGCTGCGTGCCCCAAGCCGGAGACCAGCCGGCCGGGCTATTTATTCCCTCCCCGGCGTGCTTCAGTCACCATTTCCTCGAGCTGCCGACGCACACGACTTGTTTTTCCACTGCCATCGCCGCCGCTCGAGTTCCTGCTTGATCAAGCCGATCGCAGCTCCCTCTTTCCATTCCAAGGTCCCAGCAAGGTACTAGCAACCATCCTCCATCCTTCCCATTGATAGAAATCGATTGAAACCGAGTGATATCGGCTGTGCCGAAAGATCAAACTCGGAACTGGAAACCGCCGCACCTCGGGCTCTCGTGGACAGCCCAACCTGGGCGTTGTCACGCCCGAGCCAAGGCACCCTTGGACGCGCAAGTGATCGGTGCTGCTCATCCCCGAGCCACAGCTCGAGTGGTTGCTCACCGGCGGCGAATTTCCACTTTTTCCCTTTCTGTGTGCAGAACGACCCTCGGGTACGATTCTGTTTAATTCGTGCTCTAGAAAGGATTAGAGGGCCTCAGGCCACTCCCACACGAACTAGACACGGTGACGCACAAGTTGCCTTCACAACTCTGGGCCGGAGAACTTCTGTGCCCGGCGTAATTCAAGGTCTACTAATGGCGGAACGCACGGGGGGTATCGGGCGCACGGTGAGGACCTATTTCGGGCCTTCCCCGAGCTGCCCCGAGTTCATGTCGACCTTCTCTGAGGTCCACTGATGCTCCCCGACCGGTTTCCCAAGTAGCTGAGGCACTAGGAGCATCAGCCGACATGGCCGAAGTCGTTCCGATATGGCGGCTCGTCGCCGACCATGCTCCGGCCGTTGTCATGAGCAGCTGACCCTCGGATCATGTTCCCCAAGTAAAAGTAGGCAGGGGCGGCCAGAATCAAGAAGTTTGAAGCTGTACAGCAGCCGGCGGCGAGCTCTCCGGCGAGGTCCCTCGGCGGCGGAGCGCGGGTGTCGCGAGGTTGAAGAAGGGGGTGGACCCCAGCTGTCAGCGGCCGATATTTTGAATCGGGATCCGGCTGCGGCCGGGATCGGGTGTGCTGGCGCGCAAAAGCCTTGTGGGCCGCGGTGTGCTGTCGCTTCGGCGTGCGACGCGTGTCTCCTGGGCCCACGCGCGAGTTTAAACTTTTCCCCGGTTTTCAGATTTCCTTCAAACTTCAAATCCTTATAACTTTGGCTAGAAAGCTCCAAATTGAGTGAACCAAATTTTGCTGGATTCAGCTCTTTGAGTACTTTCCAGAAAATCAAGTGTCACTTCATGAAATTCCTTAATTCTCCAGAATTAATTCCTTAAAGTTTAAACTGTTAGGAATTTTAACTGGAGAATCATTTGGAGGAAAATCCTGAAATTTTGCTGAGATGTTCACCAAAATATCCTTGAACTACCATAAAAATTTCAGATCCATTTGAGCTCATTTAGTCCACCTAATGGTGTGATTAGTAAAACTGTTCCAGAGAAAATAGAAAATGTTCAGAAACATTTTCAGAATTTTCTCTGAAATTGTTTAGCTCATATCTTTAGTTAGAGACTTCCAAATTAAGTGAGACCAATTCCATTAGAACCCTCTGAAAATCTAGTTTTCAGAAAGTCATAGTTTGTTTCATGAAAATACCTAGAACACCCTAAAAGCCTTTAATTAAGGTCAAGGACATAATTATTTGTGGAGGGCTCAAATGAGCTTTGCTGCAACTAAAACTTGACCAAGTCTCTGTTTAGGTTGTAACCAAGCCACAGTAAAAGTTTCACAGTCATTAGGTCTATCTAGTAAAGGTTATAGACTTCACAACTTCAAAGTTAATACAAAAGCATTTAATTAATACATACATTGTTCTTATCATGTAGTCGCTAAGGTCGAGGAGGAACCCGAAGTCCTAGACTTCGTTACTCCGGAGGAACAGCTAGCCTACGACCAAGAGCAGCAAGGCAAGCCCCGGTTTGCATTAACCATTTTATAAATTTTTATTGTTTTGAGCACATACTTGTTTTCTTTATGTTGTGCATCAGAGTCTTGTTTGGAAACCCCACTGCATAGCCAAGAAAACCATGGGTTGGGGTTTAGGATTGCAAACCCCGTTAGCCACTGCATTGCTAGGATAGAGTAGGATTCGGTACAAGTCGAGTAGTTGGAACTACTCGCGAGAATAGGCTAGAGGCACATTGCTCGGGTAGAGATAGCACATGATACACATGGCAAGAAAATGAGACCGAGCGGAGAGTAAGGGCAGCAGGACTTTGGGGCCTGTGTGCTGTAGCTCCGCTTGTGTCGATTGAGGACCGAGCCGTGTGCGGGCCTGTTGAACAAGCTAGAACAGTACCGAAGACCTACCGGCTATATGGGAACCGGGAAACTGATGTAACTCGGGTAGCTGGGTATTGAGGCATTGCCCGTCGTTCAGAGGGTAGGTTGAGAGCTCGAGGTGTAAATCAGCTGGCGGCACAGAGATGCGCGTGCAGGGACCTCTTGCTCGGGACGATGGGACCGGTTCAATATTTGGCTAACGGGTGAAAGGTAGTCGCGTACGGCGTCCGTGATGGTTGTTGTAGGCAACATCGAGTACGGGCGTACGTGACGGGTTGTTCGGGTAACCCTGCAGGTGTAAATCGATTATAATCGCCGTCCCTCGCGGTCAGTGAGTACCACTTGTTCACTGTACCGTGACGTAGAAAGAACAGGCTAGTTACATGTTAAAATGTTGCTGATTGAAAGTTGGATATTGATTGTTAATGATATGTTGTAGCTTAGTGCTAACTAAAGTTCTTTTCAACTTTGGGCAAAGTACATGAGAGAAATGCGTTTCTTGTTTGATTGCGGCTCTCTCATGTGCCTTAGCGTAAAGTTCTCCACAACCTGCTGCTAAAACTTGAAAGTAAGGTTCTACTAATTAGGCGAGTCCTTGCAAATGATTTTTACCTCATGCAACCCATCACCCTCATGTAGAAGTTTCATGTTTAGGTGAGACGGGTCAGACTTGCTGAGCCTTCGTGCTCACTGCTTGTGTTTGAAGCTTTTGCAGGGTTCTATGAGGAAGGGACTCCCGAAGAGGAGACGGAACCCCAGGAGGGGAACCCCGTCGAGTGGGAGTCGTGCACGCCGCAGAGTTAGTGTGCGAGTGTGCTAGCAAGGACACGTTCGAGGGCTGAACGTGCACTTGATGCTTAGTCTACGCCCGCGAGTGTGGACTAAACTTATTTTGATGTAAACATGTTAATAAACTTGTTTATGTAATAAAGCTTCCGCTTCCGCTTTGTACCTTTGACGTGTGTTATACGGTGTTGTGCAACGCAGCACCCCTCAGCGTGATCCTGGCTCGACAGGACCAGTGGGGTCGTGTCAATTATGCATAGGAATATAAATCTGAAAATATAGCAACTAGTAAATGATAAATGGAATTTCTAAAATACAAAGAATTCAGTTTAGGGTTGGTAGAAATTATGAAGGCACATATGGGGAAGAAAAATACTTTTCATACACACTTGGTAGTAAAAAGGTGTAGTAGTTGAATATAAGAAATTTATTGGAAACCCATATAAATAGTATGTAGGTATAAATGTGGACACAAAAGTAGGAATCATATATACATGGTTAAAAGTGCATGCAAGCCACAACTTAACACACATAAAGTAACCACAACACATATAATGGTAAAGAACTTTTATAAATATGAATGTGTGGTTTGTATGAAGTAGAAGTGTAAACTATGTCTTATGATTGTTGTTTTTCTTTTGCTATGTGTGATGGTATGAAGTAGAACTTGTTCAAGAACAAGTTATTCATTTCCAAGATCAGGACTACTCATTTCAAGAGCAGCAAGAAGGAGGCAAGTGTCCTTGACCACTTTGATCCTATGCTAGGATGTGTAGCTAGAATTATTTGCATTGTCAATTGAAATATGAAACCCATGCTAGGAAAGTTTCCCTAGAATTGCATTACCTTGTTTCCTTGTAGCTTGGGTTGGGATTTATTTTGTCATGTCATTTATTTACATGCATATGCTTAGCCATGCTTAGAATGGGATATTTGGGAAATGAGATCATCAGTTTATATTACCATACTCTTGAATGAGACATTGTGAGTTATGTAGAGGTAGGGATCAAGGCAAGTTGGATGTTTTGGTTGTGTGCTGGGTACACGAGACTTGGGTTTGTGTTTAGTACTTGCCTGGATCCTAAGGACCGGTTCATGGAGCATGTAACCCGACTTTACAGTGCCAACCACATGCTGAGATGGGGCAGCTTGGCCAATTAATTAGGTGTATCCCCGGCGTAGTATGGGTGTGTTGGATGGTGCGGGGAATAGGTGTCAGCTGGACTACCATATGAACCGCAAGGCTCAAGAGGGGGCCACTGCAGCGGGGTTGGAGCCTCTTGTATGCTGTTAGGGGTGAAACCTCAGTGGGCCCACGCTCGTCGGGAATCCCTTTGTAAAGGCTTCGTAGTGATCTCCTGGCTGCACACCTGGGAAGTGTGAATGTGGATCGTAGCCACTGGCATAATGGAGGTTCTTTTAGTCCACCCGGCAACGGGGGATGAAATCACTACTTGTGGGTACAGTGGTACAAACTCTGCAGAGTCAAAACTGTCTTGACAGCCGTGCTCACAGTTAAGAGCGGCCTGGACTTATTCATGATTAGAGGATTGATGGTTTTGGAAGTTAAGCGGGGAGCTTAACATTGGTAATGATGTTATGGTTATTGGATTACAATGATGGGATGGGAAATTGGGACCATTTCACCTGTGTAATAATGTAGGTGCTTAATAAGCTAAGGTGATAGGCATTAATTGCGTAGTGCTTTAACCATGAGTTCAACCTCTCCTTGTTCTAGCCATGCATGATATAATTTTCCCACACTTGCTGAGTACCATTGGTACTCAACCTTGCATATTTGTTGGTTTATATTGCTGCTCAGGTCAAGATAATGAGGTGGTGTATAATGACCAAGATTTTGGACCCGAGGAAGGTTTTTAGGTTCATGAAGACCCCGGGCAACGCCTGTGATGGAGCCCTAAAAGAATAATATTCCGCTGCTAGTTTATTTACTTGTGATGAACTTATTATTGTCCATCGAGACATTTGCTATGTAAGACATACTTATATTCGATACCTGGCTTGTAATAAATGATGCTTCACTATTTGCCATCACATGTATGAGAAAATGATCCTGGCATACATGTGATATTCACTTGGTTGTTTCTTCGGAAAAACCGGGTGTGACAAGAGATCCTCAAACTGCACCTACACGAGCTAGACTTGGTAGTGAACAACTTTCCTTCGCAGTCTTAGCATGAAAACCTTGGTCGACCGCCCATTTCTAGTTTTACTACCGGCGCTAATGGTGGAAGCCATTGGGTGCACGGTGAGAGCTCACCTAGGACCTTTTTCGAGCAAAAAAAAGTGCAAGTCAAGTGTCTACATGTCGCACAGGTGCTGTAGAGCTTGAGAACGCATGGTTTGGTGGGCTAAAGACGGCGGCCAACATCGCCGGAGTTGGTGAGCCACGGTGTCGTTGCAAGCTCGGTAGGAGCCACAGCCGGCGTGGGTAAACCTCATTGGAGTGCTCCTCTTGTCGAGTTAGAGCCTAGCGGTGATCTAGAGCCCGGGAGGTGGCCAGAGGAGCAAGTTCCGGCAAGCTCCGGTGAGCTCGGGAGCGGGCGCGTGTGGGAGCGAGGGGAAGAAGAAGATGGCGCGGGTCCCACACGTCAGCCACTGTATTGAGCCGGACTGGATCTTCTGTGAATCCGGATCAGTTGTGGCGGCGTGCGAAAAATCCCGTAGCCCCGTGTATCAGCCATTGAGAAGCCGACACGTCGCCCCGGTCCCACACGCAGCAATTTAAACCTTTCCCCGATTTTCAGATTTAGTTCAAACTTCAAACCCACATAACTTTAGCTAGGAAACTCCAAATCAAGTGAACCAAATTTTGTTGGATTCATCTCCCTGAGTACTTTTAACAAATCAAGTTTCACTTTATGAAAATCCTTATTTCTCTGGACTTAATTCTTCAAATTTTAAACTGTTTAGAATTTTAACTGGACAACCCTGTAGTGGAAAATTCTGAACTTTGGCCAGGATGTTCATCAAAATATTCCTGAGCTAACATAAAAATTTCAGATCCATTTGAGCTCATTTGATCCACCTAATTGTGTGATTAACAAAACTGTTCCAGAGAAAATGGAAAATGTCCAGAAACATTTTCAGAATTTACCTGAATTTGTTTAGCTCATATCTTTTGCTAGGAACCTTTAAATTAAGTGAAACCAACTCCATTAGAACCCTCTGAGAATCTAGTTTTCATAAAGTCATGTCTTGCTCCATGAATATCCCTAGAACACCCTAAGACCTCCATGTAAGGCCAAGTACACAATTATTTGTGGAGAGCTCAGATGAGCTTTGCTGCAAATGAAACTTGGCCAAGTCTCTGTTTAAGTTGTATCCAAACCACAGTAAAAATTTCAGAGTCATTTAGCCTGTCTAGCAATACTTATAGTTTTCACAAATTCAACTTCAAATTCAATTGCATTCAAATTGATACATATATGTATTTATCTCATGTAGTCGCTAAGGTTGAGGAGGAGCCTGAAGTCTTAGACTTCATCACTCCAGAGGAACAGCTAGCCCACGACCAACAGCAGCAAGGCAAGCTCGGTTTGCATTAGCCTTTTTATAAATTTTACTGTTTTGAGAACTTACTTTGAGCCCTCACTTCAATTTTGCATTAGAGTCTTGCTTGAAAACCCAAATGCATAGCCAAGAAAACCCTGGTTTGGGCTTAGGATTCTAAACCTTGATTAGCTACTGCAATGCTAAGTTAGTGTAGGATTCGGTACAAGTCGAGTAGTTGGAACTGCTCGCGAGATTAGGCTAGAGGCACACTACTCGGGTAAAGATAGCAAATGGAACACAAGGCAATAAAAATGAGACTGACCGGAGAGTAAGGGAGCAGGACGTTGGGGCCTGGTTGCCATAGCTCCGCTTGTGTCGGTTGAGGACCGAGCTGTGTGCAGGCCTGTCAAACAAGCTAGAACAGTACCGAAGACCTACCAGATATATGGGAACTGGGAAACCAATGTAATTCGGGTAGCTGGGTGTTGAGGCATTGCTTGTCGTCCAGAGGGTAGGTTGAGAGCTTGAGGTGTACAATGGCTAGCAGCACTGTGGATGCACACACAGAGACCTCTTGCTCGGGACGATAGGACCGGTTCAACATTTGGCTGACGGATGAAAGTTGGTTGCGTACGACGTCAGTGATGGTTGCTGTAGGCAACATCGAGTACGGGCGTACGTGACGGGTTATTCGGGTAGCCCTGCAGGTGTAAATCGATTATAATCGTCAAACCTCACGGTCAGTGAGTACCACTTGTTCACTGTACCGTGACATAGAAAGAACATACTAGATACATGTTAAAAAGTTTTCTGATTTGAAGGATGGACCTTGATTGTTAATGAAGTGCTATAGTTTAGAGCTAATTAAAGTTCTTTTTAACATTAGGCAAGTACATGAGATAAATGTGTTTATTGTTTGATTGTGGCTCTCTCATGTGCCTTAGCGTGAGGTTCTCCACAAATTGCTGCTAAAACTTGAAAGTAAGGTTCAAATAATTATGCGAGTCCTTTGCAACTTACATTCCTAATTACGCATGATCCAGCATGTAGAAGCTTCATGTATAGGAAAGACGGGTCAGATTTGCTGAGCCATCGTGTTCACTGCTTGTGTTTGAAGCTTTTGCAGGGTGTTATGAGGAAGGGACTCCCGAGGAGGAGACGGAACACCAAGAGGGAAACCCCGTCAAGTGGGAGTCGTGCACGCCGCCTTGTTAGTGTGCGTGTGTGCTAGCGGGGACATGTTCACGGGTTGAACGTGAACTCAGTGCATAGTCTACGCCCGTGAGTGTAGACTGAACATATTTTGTTGTCAAAATGTTCATAAACCCGTTTATGTAATAAAACTTTGCTTCCGCTTTGTACCTTTTATGTGTGTTATCCGGTGCTGTGTAACGCAGCACCCCTCAGCGTGATCCTGGCTCGATGAGGTCATGGGGCCGCGTCATACTACTTGTTCACTGTATCGTGACGTAGAAAGAACAGGCTAGAGTCATGTCAAAAGTTGCTAATTGAAAGCTATACCTTGGTTGCTAATGGTCTGTTGTAGTTTAGAGAAACCAAAGTTATTTTCAACCTTGGGTGAAGCACATGAGAGAAATGCGTTTCTTGTTTGATTACGACTCTCTTATGTGTCTTAATGTGAGGTACTCCACAACTTGCTGCTAAAACTTGAAAGTAATGTTCAACTATTTAGTCGTGTCCTTTGCAACTTACATTCCCATTTACACTATAATCCAGCATGTAGAAGCCTCATGTATAGGAAAGACAGGTGAGTCTTGCTGAGCCATCATGCTCACTGCTTGTGTTTGAAGTTTTTGCAGGGTGTTATGAGGAGGAGACTCCCGAAGAGGAGACAGACCCCCAAGAGGGCAACCCCGTCAAATGGGAGTCGTGCATGCCGCCGTGTTAGTGTGTGTGCGTACTAGTGGGAACACGTTCACGGGCTGAACGTGAACTCTTTTGCTTAGTCTATGCCCGTGAGTGTAGATTCGACTTATTTTGTTGTAAACATGTTTGAAAATAGTTCATTGTAATAAAACTTTTGCTTCCGCTTTGTACCTTTTATGTGTGTTATTTGGTGCTGTGCAAGAAAGCACCCCTCAGCATGATCCGGGCTAGTTGAGGCTGGTTGGGCCATCACAGCGTGGTATCAGAGCTCGCTTGAGGTTTAACGTACTTAAAAAGGTCTTCTTTTCAAAAACTCGGTGAGTAACGAGTTAGTAGCCCATATAAGGATGTTATTAGTGTATAGCAATTGGCAAATCTAACCTAATTGCTTATGTCGTAAAATCATGTATCTCGGGACGTCATATGTATTGGGAGGTGCATGTAAGCGCTGTCCACCAGTGCGCACAAGCTAAAACGTGGACCTCACGGGTGGCAGGTAACCCGGCCAGCTTTAGTATCCTCTATGACTCTTCATGTCGTTTAGGGTATTTGAGCAACGCCCTTCCCTGGCGTGCTACAGGCATGTATGGGAGACCCTGTCACGTGGTTAGTAACGTGAACACGTAGCTCAAGACGTGATTGGCTTGAGAACAACCGTGCGAGTGATGATGGACGGTTGTATGGACTGTATTGGGACCGGGTTCGGTGTTCAGCCGAGCCCGACAATTGTGTGAGTTATTTGCAGGTAGTCTAACTACAAATCAGTAGACGAGTAGCACCCATGTGTGAGAGACGTTTAGTGCCACTGAACTAACGATACCGGCTAAGTCCAGTATAGATTTTTCTTTGTGAGAAACGTAGTACCCGCATGAACTGGTGACGCTTCGACGTCACACCCCACTAAATGATGAACATCATTGTTAAACTGGTCAGGGCTGTCAGTTTGGGCAGCAAACCAGCAATCAAATTTGTTTTATGTTTGAATTGTGTTTCCAAGTTTGATGAGTTAAATGACATGTTTTACGTTATAACTCAATGATTTACTATTGAAATGAATATTTGACCTTTTCCAAATATGTTTCTACAGGTGGTAGAGGATAAACAATTGGAGAACGGGTGGGTGGTATCTCACTGTTCTCAACGCAGCGGTTATCCGGAGTTGTTGAAGCTAATGCTTCAGTAGTTCGGGTACGCGGAGACACCGCGTTACCTTGCCAAGGAAGAGGGCGAGGAGGGGAGCAAGACATGGATCATACATGTCGAAATTCCAGCAGGACCTACGCCACCCGGTTGGGCACCGTTCACCATCACGGTGAGAGGTAGACAACCGGAGGAGATGTGGCAGGTGGCAGCCCGCGACACCATGTCACGTTTCTGCCAGCTACAAGTGAGAGCTATGGAGGGCACTCCATACGTGCTTGTCCCGGAGGAGGGGCGAGCTAATCACGTGTGGAGGGAGAGGTACCTGGAGGCAACGGATCCGGGTTGCGCAAGGTACAACCACGCGGAGGCGAATCTCAGCCTCCAGTTGATGGCAAGAAAGACCGTGATGGACAGCCAAGCTGTCCATACGGATAGTCTTGCCGTGGAGCTCAAGGAGAGCACCAGCCGCCGAAGACCATTTCGAGAGTGCTCACAGCGCACTCCGTAATGTGCTCCTTCCGATGATCAAGCGACTGAATGAGAAACACAATCAGTTGCATCGTCTGAAGAATGCAAAGAAGAAAAGCCGTGTCGACATCACGGCTTTGCAGCAGCAAGTACAGTCCTTGACCCAGAAGAACGATGTCCTTACTCAAGAGTGTGATGATGCTATTGAGGAGGGGCAGGGCTGGGAAGAGGACTACAACCAGGCCATGGACGAGGTGCATGTGTTGCAAGACCTCGTGCCTCCGGTAGTGGGCCTACTGATGGTAGGTGCCGTACTCGTGGTTATGGGTATCCCGGCGATGTGGGAACCTGAACCCGAAGAGGAGGTCATGGACCCTGAGCCACCAGTAGAGGTAGCGCAGGAGGACGACCCGCATAACATTGAGTTCTACTCCGAGTAGTGAGTTACCGTTGCGAAGTAGGGTAGCGAGGGTGGTGTGTAGAAACTGTTGTAATCGGAGACTTGTCATGTAGACATTAGCATGTGTATAGGTAGTGACGACATGAGCACGACTTCTCGGGGACCCGAGAATAATATATCTTGTATAAAGTTTATGCTTTATCAATATATGTGAATGTTGTGCAAGTTTATTCATATGTCACTGCAATACCTACTATTTTCTATGGAATTTTAAGAATGACATGTGCTGATCGTTGCTGTTTTGAATTTCAGAATGACTCACATTCGTGCCAACCCGGAGGTTGGGGATTCTAGTCAGGGGGGAGATTCCTCCCAACAGTATCCTGAGACTTCCTAGGGACAGCAAAAGCAGCAACAGAAAGAACCGCCACCGCCAACAGTTACATTGGCCGACATCGTTGCGGCCATGGCGGGCTCACATCAGCAGCATATAGAGCTGCTGCAAACTCTTATTGCGAATACGTCTCGACCAGAGAGCCGTCAAGACCGGGAGGAGCGCGCTCTCCATGAAAACCACCAGAGAGGGGACCTCACCGGCGACCCGAGCCCGTAAAACGACGGCAGTGACAAAAACTCGGTGCCCGGTATCTCTACTTGATCATTTGAGCTGCTAGGACTTTGGAGAGGTGCGCAAGCGTGTGCAGGAGCAACTTTAAGCTCATCTAGCATGGAGCTACCCAGAGCATGACGAATTTCCCCGAAGATTCCTCGGGTTTCTAAAGAACCGCCGGCGCCAAACTTCAAATTACTCGGTGTCGGAGCTAAGAAGGCAGGAACTGGTTGGAGGGAAGGAAGAAGTGTTCCTAACACACCTCAGGAACCTTTTGTTTGATCGGAAGAGGCTGTAAATCCGTCGGGTGATGGTGCGGCGCAGAGGTGATCAACACCGGGACTCCGAACGAAATTCCAGCTCGTAGGAGCCAACCACTGGTGCTGGCGTCTGCTTAAGGCTTCAGAGAGCAGGCGGGGAACCTGGCGCAACGTTTCCGTGGCTCAGTCACGCGAGAGGCACGCCGAGCTCGCCGGGCATCGATGAGCCGGAAGGTTCTTCCGCCGGAGGGGTTTGTGTCCCCGAGCGTTCGAGCAGAACGTGGAGAAGCTGCAGTGTAACGGGGATAAGAGCAGAGGATGCACTCGGCGGCCGCTTTGAGCACCCACGTGCACGAACCGACGTCGGGAGCAACGAGGAAGCAGCTCGGTGGAGACGTCTGCCAGAGGAATTAGTCGGGAGCTGGTGCCCGCGCATGAAGAGCCGAGTGAAAACATAGACTTTGCCTCTGTGGTGACTGACCAGTGGGCCCCCTCCCACCTAATGCTACTTTGATATTTTCCCATTTGTCCCCAAATTAACTCCTTTGCTTCCTCCCAAAGTCATGGTTTGAAAAGTTGAATCCAAACTGATTTGAATTCTGGTGTGAAGTTTGAATTATGTTGGGTCATTTGAATTTGAATTCGAATTTGAATTATCCCTTTTGCATTGTTCCAAAAGCATAGCAAACCAACTCCAAAGTTTCTCATTTTTGGCATGGCTGCTAATTCAAATTTGGAGAACACATTTGTGGAACCACATTTGCAAATTGAGGAAATTGGAATTTGAAACTGAATTTGAAATTCAGATTAGAGGGCTTCTTCTTTTAATCCCAAACAAATATTACAACCCCTCCAAATGAGCTGAAATTTGGAAGGTTGAATATTTGAAATATGAAGACCCAAGTTATGAATTTAGATCTCCATGTTTGGAAGTTTTTGGGAAGTCTAGACCCTCACTTTGAACTTACACCGTTATAATTCAATGTTTTAATTCCCCTCATTTTTCCTAAGTGTACATGAGCTGAAAAGTCTTGCTACCACTTTTTGGTGATTTTACATCCCTCCCCCCTTAAAAAGAATCTCGTCCCGAGATTCCAAAAGAATAGCAAAGTGGGGAACTTTACCGGGTATACGATGATAGCAAGTCCGGATAATATGTTCGTAGATACTCCTCGCTTTCCCATGTCGCCTTATCAGCGGTACGGTTACTCCACAAGACCTTATAGAACCATAAGGCCCGGTTTCTTGTGGCGCGAGTCTTTTCATCGATAATCCGGATTGGATACTCCGTGTACGTGAGGTCCGGTTGAAGAACTTCTACGTCTTCAGTGCGGATTTCAGGGAGGGTTTGAGGCACTTCCTCAGCTGAGAGATGTGGAAGATATTGTGAATTCCTGCGAGCGACGCCGGTAAATCCAAGCGATAGGCCACGGGTCCGCATCTTTCAATGACGGTGATCGGACCAATGAACCACGGCGCAAGTTTACCCTTCACTCCGAAAACGATACACTCCCTTCATCGGAGACACACGAACATAAACATGGTCCCCGATGTCAAAGTGGAGAGGGCAGCGTCTTTTATCCGCATAGCACTTCTGACGAGATTGAGCAGCCTTGAGATTGGCTTGTATTACTCGCACTCGTTCTTCAGCTTCATTCACAAGTTCAATGCCGTAGATCACTCGCTCGCCGAACTCGCACCAGTTAAGTGGTGTGCGGCATTTCCGGCCGTAGAGAGCTTCATACGGCACCATCTTGATGCTAGCTTGATAGCCATTGTTGTAAGAAAACTCCGCCAACGGCAAATGATCGTCCCAATTCTTGCCATGGTGGATGGCACAAGCGCGTAGCATGTCTTCAAGCACTTAAATCACCCGTTCAGTTTGATCATCCGTCTGCAGGTGATAAGCGGAGCTGCGGATCAGTTTGGTCCCCAATGATGCGTGCAGCTGTTCCCAAAATTGAGCGATGAACAGCGCACCACAATCTGAAATAATGGAGCGGGGAACACCGTGCAAGCACCAGATCCTTGCGATATACAACTCCGCATAATGCTTGGCCACGTACTTTTTATGTACAGGGGTATAATGAGCCGACTTGGTTAGTCGATCGACTATTACCCAAATCGAGTCATGCTTGTGAGACGTGAGAGGTAAACCAACAATGAAATCCATGCTGATATCCTCCCACTTCCACGCCGGAATGTTCAATGGTTGCAGCTGTCCGGCTTTACGCATATGATCGGCTTTTAAACGTCGACACGTATCACATTCCGATATGTACTTTGTGATTTCTCTTTTCATCCGCGTCCACCAAAACCTGGTTTTCAGATCCTGGTACATCTTGTTGCTGTCCGGATGAATAGAATACTTGGACAAATGAGCCTCATCCAAGATTTTCTTTTGAAGCTCCATGTCACGGGGTACCACTATACGGTCTTTAAACCATAGAGTGTCGTGTTCATCCCTTCCGAAGAATTTCATCTCGCCATTCTCCATCCTTCTCCGAATGTGCGACATTCCCATGTCTTTCTTCTGAGCTTCCATAATCTCCTCTCTTATGGTCAGGACAAGATCAAGATTATATAACGCCCCATATGGGACCAAGTACGGACTCGGCTCCTCCTCTTCAAGTGGGGTGATGGACAGATTGTTGACATGAGATTTGCGGCTTAAGGCATCGGCAACCACGTTTTCCTTCCCGGGATGGTAGTGAATCTCGATCTCATAGTCTTTGATCAACTCTAACCATCTCCGTTGCCGCATATTTAACTCCTTTTGAGTGAATATATACTTAAGACTTTTATGGTCGGTGTAGAGGTGCACTAAGTTTCCAAGTAAATAGTGCATCCACATTTTCAAGGCTAACACCACCGCAGCGAGCTCAAGATCATGAGTCGGGTAGTGCTGCTCATGGTTACGAAGTTGACGTGAGCCATAGGCGACCACTCTTCCTCCTTGCATCAATACACAGCCAAGACCGATACCGGACGCATCACAATATACGTCGAAGGGCTTGGTTGTATCCGGTTGAGCTAACACTGGGGCTGTTGTAAGATGCTTCACTAATGCTTGGAAAGCTTCTTCACAAGCTGAGATGCAAACATATTTGACCCCCTTCTTCAACAGTTCAGTCATCGGCTTAGCAAGCTTCGAGAAGTTCGGTATGAATCTCCGATAATATCCTGCTAACCCGAGGAAACTCCTGACTTCGTGGACTGATGTGGGGGACTTCCATTTCAGCACTTGTTCGATTTTGCTTGGATAAACTGCAATGCCTTCTGCAGAAATAATGTGACCAAGGAATGGCACTTGGCTGAAACAAAACTTGCACTTGCTGAACTTGGCATAAAGCTTATGGTCTCGCAATTGTTGAAGCACGATATGCAAGTGTTTGGCTTGTTCTTCTTCAGACTTGGAGTAAACCAAGATGTCGTCTATGAACACCACCACATACTTGTCCAACTCCGGAATGAATACTGAGTTCATCAGGTACATGAAATGTGCCGGGGCGTTGGTGAGACCAAAGGACATGACGAGGTATTCATACAATCCGTATCTCGTCGAGAACGCCATCTTCGGAATATCCTCCACTCAGATCTTGATTTGATGATATCCGGAGTGAAGATCCATCTTTGAAAATACACTCGCACCCACAAGTTGATCGAATAATATATCGATGCGGGGCAGTGGATATTTATTCTTGATGGTGACGGCGTTGAGAGGTCGGTAGTCCACACACAACCTCAAGGTTTCATCCTTTTTCTTCACAAACAGCGTCGAGCATCCCCATGGCGAGGAACTCGGTCGAATGAAACCCTTCTTCATTAAATCATTGAGCTGCTCTTTTAATTCAGCTAGCTCATTCGGAGCCATCTTGTACAGTCTCGGTGATATCGGCATCGTCCCAGGTACAAGTTCAATCTTGAACTCGACATCTCTTTCGGGTGGCATGCCTAGAAGACCATCCGGAATGACATCTGGGTAGTCATGGACCACACGAATATCCTCAAGTTTTGTGGCTTCCGTGTTATATGTGGACGGAGCTTCTTGAACCGAACGGTCAAGAATAAGAACATGTGGTTCATGAAGTGGAGAGTTTAAATAAAACACACGTGGAATGATGTCAAGAACAGCACCATGGTGATGTAGCCACGACATTCCTAAAATGACATCAAGTTTTTTACTCTCTACAATAATTAGAGAAGTCGGATATAGATTCCCACGCAATTGTAATGGTGCTCTATAGACCATCCTATCAGCTGGTATTTTCCCACCCGGAGAACATATCAAGTATGAATTATTTGTGGGAATGATAGGCAAGTGATATTTAATAACATAAGACTGACTTATGATATTATGGGTGGCACCGGAGTCAAAAAGTATGACTACGGGATGATCTAAGTAAGAAAACGTACCCGCGAGGACGGGTTCGCCTTCCGGCACGTCTTCGATGGCTAAGTGGTTGACGTTGCCAGGTTTTGGTGCTGGTTTCTTGGGCTGATTACAGGGCTGATTAGCACCCTGATACGGTGCTGCACCCCTGCCCTGTCGTGGCTCGGGGCAGTCCCTCAAAATATGCCCGACGCGGCAACACGTGAAGCACGAGTAAGGTGTCGGGGTCCCGCCGACTTGAGGACGGAATCCTGGTGCATGCTGTTGAAACTGAGGCGCACGTGGGACCATCCTCTGCTGTTTCTGTTGCTGTGGTTGATACGTTGGTCAGAAGCCTGGCACATTATATTGTCGACCGTGAAACTGAGGCGGTTGCGCCGGTGGCTGCCATCTCTGACCGGATGGTGAGTGATACACCACGTGGTATTTTTGTGGCGCCCCACCACTGCTGCTCGTCAACGTGCTGTGTTTCCTCTTAACAGAACCGCGCTCATGCTGAGCATTTTCTTGTAGAATCACGGCATTAACTAGGTCGTTGAATATGCCACGATTGCTTTTGGTGAGACGGACCTTCATCATGGAATTCAGGCCCCGGAAGAACGTGTTGCGCTTGTCTTCCTCCATTCTCACAAATCCTGGCGCATACTGTGCCAGCCGGTTGAATGAACTGGAGTACTCATGAGCACTCCTCTCGCCTTGCTTCAGCGCCAGGAACTCCTGGAGCTTCCTTTTCATAACACCGGGAGGTATGTGATAGGCGCGGAACGCCTCCCGGAACTCCGTCCATGTGACGGCATGGCCAGCCGGTAATGAGGCGATGTAGTTCGGCCACCATGTACCGGCTTCTCCTTGAAGCTGTTGCGCTGCGTACAGCGCCTTCTGGTGTTCAGTGCACTGTAGCAGCCCAAACTTCGCCTCCGGAGTGCGGATAAAGCTGTCCGCCTCCAAAGGCTCTTCGGCCTCCGTGAAGACCTGTGGATGGGTCGCCAGGAATTCTGAATAAGAACTTTGTTGGGGCTGGCGTTGCCCATTGTCTTGGCGTCCTCCTGGATGGGACGCATTCTGCTGAACTAGCATCCGCAGCAACTCGGTTTGCTCATCGCGCGAGCCGGGCACTGCGGCGAGAACCTCCGCAAGGTTTCTTAGAAGTTCTGGCAGTGGAGGAGGTGGTTGCTGCTGCGTCGTGGTTTGCTCCGGAGGTGGAGACTCATCACCACGAACCTGACTCGGACCTCCCTCCTCTTGCATGGACCGTGTACACACCATTCTGCATTTATACCATTCAGACGATCAGCACATGTTGGTTTATGGCATCCAGTTTATACAATAGTAGTGCGAGAATGGAATAAATAATGCGCATAACAATCACACATATGGATAAAGTATAAAATTTATACAACATATACATCCCGAGACCATGTCACACGATCGAGTTCCAAAATGATGAACTTTATGGGTTAAAAGTTCATTTCGACCATCGTGGGTCGCCACGGGATGTTAAGTGTGTTAGCCTGCTTAATTCTTCGCTATTGTACTGGACCCTAACATGTCCTCGCTCGAAATGATATTGTTAATGTGTCAGCTTTTCGACTCCAACCTTCTGTTTTACAACAGCTGCTGGATGTCGAATTGTGAACCTAAGTGTTTTGGTTGAAACACTTCAACATGGTGTTCACTGTCCAGCTTCTGGTCCAGCTGACCAGTCTGGATAATTCAACTGTTTTGGCCACCTTTAAAGAAAAGTCTGGACTAGAGTTCAACAATAAAGATGTAGTAGACTCAAAAAGGAATCCAGATTGTATTTATTTACCTCCATGGCCTTCCTAGTTTATCAGTTATGATCTCTACAAATTGACAGAATTTTCTCAGAAATTTTGACAGCACCTCCTTTGCAAGTTGTTGTTTTGTTCACAAAATTCCATCTATTTCTGCTCTCAATCCAGGAAAACACTGAACTACAAAGTTGTAGCACATTTCCTATACTTTCCAATGATTTCTTGCTTGACCCTTAGAATTTTTTTACAGAAAGTTGTGGTTGAAATTCAGAAAATTCCAGAGAGCATTTTGGTCTGCCCTGTTTCGGGACAGTGCCTACTCATCTGAAATTTGCATCCACTTGGAGGGAGATTTTGTTCTGGAGCTCTACAGAAAAGTTGTAGAGGACTTCAAAAACTTTCCAGAATGGTATCCCACACTTCCACTGGTTCAGCCAATTCTAAGTTATGCCTGTTTAAATTCAGCAAAGTTTATGCCGAAACAGGGGAAGTTGTTCCTAAGTCTTAGAGATTGAATCTATACTCCCAATTGACTCTTAGTTCCATATGGGAGTTCAATAACCCCTACATGGAATCCTAAACTTCATGTTAACTCTTTTCTTTAAAAATATCCTTTTATGCAGTCTCGGTACTACATTTCCTCACCAAAGAAAAATCCTAAGCAGGTATTCCGGCATATACGTGTCAAATGGTGGAAGTAAAAACGTTACTCATAAACGGTTTCTAAACGTCATGCACTAACGTGGTTAATATACTTGCAGAAGAACACACAATAATGATGCACACAAAGGTTTTTGACATTTCAGGCAGTTCTATATCATAATAAAAACATACGGTCCGTATCATTGCCATACGGATCGTCCTTGAGTTAAGCCACGTCTCAAGGTACATGGTCGTGTTTTCACACCACACGACGGGGAACCCGAGTAGAGCGCGAACGGGTCATCACGGTTGGGAATTTTCTCAACCCAACGGATACCACCTACTGCCTCATGACCGTTGAGGCACGCCAATGGCGAGCGCTGCGTATGGCCCTTTGAACATTGAACGTTCATGAGTTGCATACTATCGTGCTGCTTACCACACGATGGGGTATTCTCACTTTTGCCTAAAGCACGCTGGAGATCATCGTTTTCATATGATCTCAGTACCATAGAGAGGCTCAAAGACTAATATTCACTACCGTGCCAAGCCACGGTAAACCATTTCATACTATTGCTCGTATGGCGAGCTTACCGCAATTGATCCGCCTGTGGTGGCGTACCTTACCTCTTACCTGATGTCGGGGCGTCGTTACAGAATGTAAAACAAATATGTTAGCATTCCCACCATAATATCTACTACTATCATAGACCTTATGTGGGCTTAGTGACTAATCCTCACTCGACTACTTCTAAGTTTTCAAAATAGGCTTTTTCGATCATGCTATTCCCAATGCAGCTCTGATACCATGTCTGTGGGGACCACCCCATAGTTCACCCACTCGAGGATTGCATAGGGTGATGCCGTGTGATGCGGCACCCAGCAGCACACACGAAAAGAATTAAGAACAACATACAAACTTTTATTTGATATAAAAGAGTGGAAGTATTTTACAAAAACTTAATTAACAGCGGAAGTATTATCCATAGATGGCCTCTCATCCTAACTATGCAAAAGTGCAGCCGTCCAGCCCGGGGACGCTACACACTAGCAGCAAGTAACCGGAGATCACGGTGGCATGCAGGGATCCAGCTCGGCCGTGTACCCCCATGGGGGCATTGCCTCATCCTCGGAACCTTCCTCATAACTCTCACCTGCACACAGCTCAAAATATTGCAACCGTGAGCACGATGGCTCAGCAAGGCTTAACCGACAACCCTAGGCATGGAACTCTACATGCAAGGATGTGTAAGATAGGAAAATGGACTTTGCAATAAAGACACGCCTACATGTTGATCCTTACTTTCAGTTTTATAGCAACAGTTTAATGAGCCTTAGACAGCCCTCACATCGGAAGTCCACAATCAAACAAGAAATGCTTTCCTCCGATGTGGTGATGCCCAAAGTAGAATATAAACTTAATTAGCTTTATAACTACAGCATACAAGGTTTCAAGACATTAATAGTTCAATACAGCATATTCAGTTGGCTTATTTCACTTCTTACTACATCACAGCGTAGTGAACAAGCGGTACTCAAATAACCACGAGGGACGGTCATTGCAATCAGGAGACACCCGGACAACACGTTGCATACACCCACTATTAGAAGCGTGATTCCAGACCCCTTCCTACTCTGTTGTATGCAACAACCTTTTAAAGGCAACCCAAATGCCAAACCGGTCCATCCATAACGGGCAGGAGGTCCCCGCATGGAGCGTGATTGTGCCCATGTTCTACCTCTTCTCAGCCCGTGTGATAAATACTATCTCGCGAGTAGCTTCCAACCACTTGAGTTCTACCGAGATCCTAAGAACATTAGCACGGCATTCTCTACTCGTCGAGTTTGTAAACTACCCAACCCTTCATAGGATTTAAAAAGGTTATGCATGTGGGGTTTCAATCACCTAACTCTAATGCAAGCATTCACCCTAGACATAGGTGATACAAATGAAAAAATTTATAAATGGTACTTAAATGCAAACCAGGGCTTGTCTGGTTGCGAGTTAAATGAGAAGTCAGCTTCTGGTGGTAGGACATCCAATGGCTCTGGTGTGTCCTCAATTTCAGTCACTAAATGAAATGTAACAAAATATATGTATGAGTATTAAGTACTTATAAGAAGTAAACTTCTATTCATAGCTACTTCTATTTAGGATACTTAATTGGATTTGGGATTTTTACAGTGAATAGTAGACTCTCTAATGATGATCTGAGCAAAATTTGGAGAAATGTTATTGCACATTGTGGTCTCCAAAATACCCACAAGCACAAGGCTTCTCTCAATTTTGACCCCAAATCAGGAGCTTTGACATAGCTAACAGTGGAATATATGATTAGTGTAAGTCTCCATGGTTCTAACAAATTTTGTTTCACCATTTTTGGAGCTACCAACAGAGAGATATGAATTTTTGAAGTTGGACAGGAGTTCTGAAAAGTTTCTGTTCAAATTTGAATTTTCAAATATAGGCTGAACTTTGGAAGGCAATTTAGCCTAGCAAAATAACTCCAATGAAGCTCAAAGTTTTACTGAAGAACGGTAATATCATAAGGAACCTCCTAGCCGAATTTGAAGAAATTCCATGACAGGGATCTTCTGGAATTAATTCCCAAATATTTAATTTTGATGAATTTTGGAGCAATTTCCAGAGATCCTCAGATCAATTTGATTGCATTTCTGCAAAGTACTGACTGAGAGAAATCCAACAAAATTTGTTTCACAAATTTTGGACATTCCTACTGAGAGTTATGGTCCTTTGAAGTTTGCACTAAATCTGGAAATTGAAGAAATGTTTAAATCCTGGCTGTGGGCCCCACCCGTGGCACTATCCACTCAGATGACGGCAACACCGAGGCCACAGGGTTATTTCCCATGCAGCCGCACCGGATCCGGTGCCACAGGCCGATCCACGTGCGGTACAGAGGCTGACCGGTGGGACCCGGTCCTCCTTCTTCCTCGCGCTGCCCGTGCCTCCCGCGGCGGCGCACGCCAGCGAGGATCGCCAGGACAGGATTCCCGTGGTCCGAACTTCCTTAAACTCGCCGCCTGCGAGTTCTACACCGTTCTCTGAACACGATGGCAGGGTCGGGAGCGGATGACAACAGCCGGAACGGTGCTCGCCCGGCGACCATATCGAACCTCACTTCGGCGACCTTGTTCTCACTCGACAGTGGGTCTTTCGTGCTAGGGTTTGCTCTAAAAGCAACAGTATCACCTGGACAACGTCGACCCAGAGTCCGCTCTCCATGAAAACCACCAGAGAGGGGACCTCACCGGCGACCCGAGCCTGTAAAATGACGACGGTGACAAAAACTCGGTGCCCGGTATCTCTACTTGATCATTTGAGCTGCTAGGACTTTGGAGAGGTGCGCAAGTGTGTGCAGGAGCTACTTTAAGCTCATCTAGCTTGGTGCTACCCGGAGCACGATGAATTTCCCCGAAGAGTCCTCGGGTTTCTAAAGAACCGCTGGCGCCAAACTTCAAATTACTCAGTGCCGGAGCTAAGAAGGCAGGAACTGGTTGGAGGGAAGGAAGAAGGGTTCCTAACGCACCTCAGGAACTTTTGTTTGATCGCAAGAGGCTGTAAATACGTCGGGCAATGGTGCGGCGCAGAGGTGATCAACACTGGGACTCCGAAGGAAATTCCAGCTCGTAGGAGCCAACCACCGGTGCTGGCGTCTGCTTAAGGCTTCGGAGAGCAGGCGGGGAACCTGGTGCAACGTTCCTGTGGCTCAGTCACGTGAGAGGCACGCCGAGCTCGCCGGGCGTGGATGAGCCGGAAGGTTCTTCCACCGGAGGGGTTTGTGTCCGCAAGCGTTCGAGCAGAGCGTGGAGAAGCTGCGGTGTAACGGGGATAAGAGCAGAGGATGCACTCGGCGGTCGCTTTGAGCACCCACGTGCACGAACCGACGTCGGGAGCAGCGAGGAAGAAGCTCGGTGGAGACGTCAGCCGGAGGAATTAGTCGGGTGCTGGCGCCCGCGCGTGAAGAACCGAGTGAAAATAGAGACTTTGTGACACGACCCCACTGGTCCTGTCGAGCCAGGATCACGCTGAGGGGTGCTGCGTTGCACAACACCGTATAACACACGTCAAAGGTACAAAGCGGAAGCGGAAGCTTTATTACATAAACAAGTTTATTAACATGTTTACATCAAAATAAGTTTAGTCCACACTCGCGGGCGTAGACTAAGCATCAAGTGCACGTTCAGCCCTCGAACGTGTCCTTGCTAGCACACTCGCACACTAACTCTGCGGCGTGCACGACTCCCACTCGACGGGGTTCCCCTCCTGGGGTTCCGTCTCCTCTTCGGGAGTCCCTTCCTCATAGAACCCTGCAAAAGCTTCAAACACAAGCAGTGAGCACGAAGGCTCAGCAAGTCTGACCCGTCTCACCTAAACATGAAACTTCTACATGAGGGTGATGGGTTGCATGAGGTAAAAATCATTTGCAAGGACTCGCCTAATTAGTAGAACCTTACTTTCAAGTTTTAGCAGCAGGTTGTGGAGAACTTTACGCTAAGGCACATGAGAGAGCCGCAATCAAACAAGAAACGCATTTCTCTCATGTACTTTGCCCAAAGTTAAAAAGAACTTTAGTTAGCACTAAGCTACAACATATCATTAACAATCAATATCCAACTCTCAATCAGCAACATTTTAACATGTAACTAGCCTGTTCTTTCTACGTCACGGTACAGTGAACAAGTGGTACTCACTGACCGCGAGGGACGGCGATTATAATCGATTTACACCTGCAGGGTTACCCGAACAACCCGTCACGTACGCCCGTACTCGATGTTGCCTACAACAACCATCACGGACGCCGTACGCGACTACCTTTCACCCGTTAGCCAAATATTGAACCGGTCCCATCGTCCCGAGCAAGAGGTCCCTGCACGCGCATCTCTGTGCCGCCAGCTGATTTACACCTCGAGCTCTCAACCTACCCTCTGAACGACGGGCAATGCCTCAATACCCAGCTACCCGAGTTACATCAGTTTCCCGGTTCCCATATAGCCGGTAGGTCTTCGGTACTGTTCTAGCTTGTTCAACAGGCCCGCACACGGCTCGGTCCTCAATCGACACAAGCGGAGCTACAGCACACAGGCCCCAAAGTCCTGCTGCCCTTACTCTCCGCTCGGTCTCATTTTCTTGCCATGTGTATCATGTGCTATCTCTACCCGAGCAATGTGCCTCTAGCCTATTCTCGCGAGTAGTTCCAACTACTCGACTTGTACCGAATCCTACTCTATCCTAGCAATGCAGTGGCTAACGGGGTTTGCAATCCTAAACCCCAACCCATGGTTTTCTTGGCTATGCAGTGGGGTTTCCAAACAAGACTCTGATGCACAACATAAAGAAAACAAGTATGTGCTCAAAACAATAAAAATTTATAAAATGGTTAATGCAAACCAGGGCTTGCCTTGCTGCTCTTGGTCGTAGGCTAGCTGTTCCTCCGGAGTAACGAAGTCTAGGACTTCGGGTTCCTCCTCGACCTTAGCGACTACATGATAAGAACAATGTATGTATTAATTAAATGCTTTTGTATTAACTTTGAAGTTGTGAAGTCTATAACCTTTACTAGATAGACCTAATGACTGTGAAACTTTTACTGTGGCTTGGTTACAACCTAAACAGAGACTTGGTCAAGTTTTAGTTGCAGCAAAGCTCATTTGAGCCCTCCACAAATAATTATGTCCTTGACCTTAATTAAAGGCTTTTAGGGTGTTCTAGGTATTTTCATGAAACAAACTATGACTTTCTGAAAACTAGATTTTCAGAGGGTTCTAATGGAATTGGTCTCACTTAATTTGGAAGTCTCTAACTAAAGATATGAGCTAAACAATTTCAGAGAAAATTCTGAAAATGTTTCTGAACATTTTCTATTTTCTCTGGAACAGTTTTACTAATCACACCATTAGGTGGACTAAATGAGCTCAAATGGATCTGAAATTTTTATGGTAGTTCAAGGATATTTTGGTGAACATCTCAGCAAAATTTCAGGATTTTCCTCCAAGTGATTCTCCAGTTAAAATTCCTAACAGTTTAAACTTTAAGGAATTAATTCTGGAGAATTAAGGAATCTCATGAAGTGACACTTGATTTTCTGGAAAGTACTCAAAGAGCTGAATCCAGCAAAATTTGGTTCACTCAATTTGGAGCTTTCTAGCCAAAGTTATAAGGATTTGAAGTTTGAAGGAAATCTGAAAATCGGGGAAAAGTTTAAACTCGCGCGTGGGCCCAGGAGACACGCGTCGCACGCCGAAGCGACAGCACACCGCGGCCCACAAGGCTTTTGCGCGCCAGCACACCCGATCCCGGCCGCAGCCGGATCCCGATTCAAAATATCGGCCGCTGACAGCTGGGGTCCACCCCCTTCTTCAACCTCGCGACACCCGCGCTCCGCCGCCGAGGGACCTCGCCGGAGAGCTCGCCGCCGGCTGCTGTACAGCTTCAAACTTCTTGATTCTGGCCGCCCCTGCCTACTTTTACTTGGGGAACATGATCCGAGGGTCAGCTGCTCATGACAACGGCCGGAGCATGGTCGGCGACGAGCCGCCATATCGGAACGACTTCGGCCATGTCGGCTGATGCTCCTAGTGCCTCAGCTACTTGGGAAACCGGTCGGGGAGCATCAGTGGACCTCAGAGAAGGTCGACATGAACTCGGGGCAGCTCGGGGAAGGCCCGAAATAGGTCCTCACCGTGCGCCCGATACCCCCCGTGCGTTCCGCCATTAGTAGACCTTGAATTACGCCGGGCACAGAAGTTCTCCGGCCCAGAGTTGTGAAGGCAACTTGTGCGTCACCGTGTCTAGTTCGTGTGGGAGTGGCCTGAGGCCCTCTAATCCTTTCTAGAGCACGAATTAAACAGAATCGTACCCGAGGGTCGTTCTGCACACAGAAAGGGGAAAAGTGGAAATTCGCCGCCGGTGAGCAACCACTCGAGCTGTGGCTCGGGGATGAGCAGCACCGATCACTTGCGCGTCCAAGGGTGCCTTGGCTCGGGCGTGACAACGCCCAGGTTGGGCTGTCCACGAGAGCCCGAGGTGCGGCGGTTTCCAGTTCCGAGTTTGATCTTTCGGCACAGCCGATATCACTCGGTTTCAATCGATTTCTATCAATGGGAAGGATGGAGGATGGTTGCTAGTACCTTGCTGGGACCTTGGAATGGAAAGAGGGAGCTGCGATCGGCTTGATCAAGCAGGAACTCGAGCGGCGGCGATGGCAGTGGGAAAAGCAGTCGCGCACGTCGGTAGCTCGGGGAAATGGTGACTGAGGCACGCCGGGGAGGGAATAAATAGCTCGGCCGGCTGGCCTCCGGCTTGGGGCACGCAGCAGGAGCTGGCGCCGGCCGGCCCCTTCGGTGGCGCGCGCGCACAACAGCCGGGAACCGACTGAACTGTGGTTCAGTCGGTTTGCTTTGAGGCTGAGGCTGACATGTGGGTCCCACTCCTCTTTTAACCTCTGAAATTTATTCCTAACAGCTGTGGTAAACAGTGAACCCTATTCTACCCTTGGCAACTCAAATTATTCACCCAAGAGCCATTTGAATTGATCAAAGTTCAAATGAGGTTTGGTTTGAATGAATTTCAGCACAAGTGCAGTTTGAAATTCAAATAAAGTTTGAATTTCTCCCCCTTAGCTCATGTCAAGATCAACTCCAAATGGAGTGAAAATTGGTGTGTGAGCTCACAAAAATGTGCTGAGCAAGAATATGCCTTCCACTTTTAAATTCAGTGGGTGAAAACAGTTTGAATTTGAATATGTTTTCAAACTGCCCCTTTCCTATCTACACCCAAGATGACCTCAAAAATGTTTTGAATTTGGGTGAAACTTGGCATGGACATCCTTGGCAAAGTGTAGGAGTTTTCATATGTCCAGCCCATCTATATCACATGTGGGAAGTACCACTTTTGCAATGTGTGAGTTTGTTCCCTAATGAGCATGTTGATAATTGTTACTTGCTCTTTATTTGTGTTCATCATTTTTCCTCAAATGAGGTGTGTGGTGTGGGGATGAACACTGCAAATGGGTGTCAAAAACTGAGGCCCTTACATTCCTCCCCCCTTAAAAGAATCTCGTCCCGAGATTATAAGGTGAAAATGAGAGAGAGGACGGTGGAAAAATTACCGGATATGCGACGTGAGAAAGTCGGGGTAGTTAGTGCGAAGGAATTCTTCGCTCTCCCATGTCGCTTCATCCATGGAGTGATTACTCCACAGAACCTTGTAGAACCACAACGTACGGTTGCGTGTGGTTCGGGCCTTTTCATCAATAATCTGCACCGGTTCCTCCCGATAGGTGAGATCCGGTTGCAGTTCTTCAATGTCTTCCAGCTGAACGGTAGTTGATAGCTTGAGACACTTCCTCAGCTGGGAAATGTGAAAGACGTCGTGCACACCGGAAAGTGCTTCTGGTAATCTTAGCCGGTATGCCACCGATCCACATCTTTCGGTAATCTGGAATGGACCGATGAATCGGGGTGCTAACTTTCCTCTCACCCCAAATCTGTTTACGCCCTTCATTGGAGACACTCGTAGATATACGTGGTCTCCAGCTTCGAATTGTAACGGACGCCTTCTCCGGTCCGCATACTGTTTCTGTCGGGATTGAGCGGCTTTTAGGTTCGCTTGAATTAATCGAACCTTTTCTTCCGCGTTGTTGACAAGATCAATCCCGAAGGTAACCCTCTCGCCAGACTCACACCAATTCAATGGTGTGCGGCATTTTCTCCCGTATAGCGCCTCGTAGGGCGCCATCTTGATGCTGGCTTGGTACCCATTGTTGTACGAGAACTCGGCTAACGGCAAGTGATCATCCCAGTTCTTGCCGTGGTCGATAGCGCAAGCTCGTAGCATGTCTTCTAAGATTTGATTTACCCGCTCCGTTTGCCCATCCGTCTGCGGGTGGTAGGCTGAACTACGGATCAGCTTCGTCCCCAAGGCAGCGTGGAGCTGCTCCCAAAAACGGGACACAAATAAAGTGCCCCGGTCCGATACGATAGTACGGGGTACGCCGTATAAGCATAGGATCCGTGAGATGTACAGTTCAGCGTACTTCTTGGCGTTGTAGTTGGTGTTGACCGGGATGAAATGGGCAACTTTGGTGAGCCGATCGACGATCACCCACACAGAATCATGTTTCTGTAAGGTGGTGGGTAAACCGACGACGAAATCCATGCTCACGTCCTCCCACTTCCAGGCAGGAATGCCCAGTGGTTGCAGCAGTCCCGGTTTCCGCATGTGGTCTGCCTTCACCCGTCGACATGTATCACACTCGGACACGTATTTTGCAGTCTCTCGCTTCATCCGTGTCCACCAAAACTTGCTTCTGAGTTCTTGATACATCTTGTTGCTGCCGGGGTGAATAGAAAACTTTGATAAGTGAGCCTCATCAAAGATTTTCTTCCGTAACTCCGGGTTTCGGGGTACGACGATCCGGTCCTTGAACCATAGGACGCCGTCTCCGTCCTTCCGGAAACATTTCAACTCCCCACTGTCTACACGTCTCCGCAAATGTGATATGCCCTTGTCATTCTTCTGGGCTGCCGCTATCTCTTCACGGATGGTGGGGATCAAAGCTAGGTTGTAGAGAGCTCCATGTGGAATCACATGTAGTGGTGGTTCGCTCTCTTCCAACGGTGTGATGGTCAGATTATTGACGTGTGACTTGCGGCTTAGCGCGTCTGCCACAACGTTTGCCTTGCCCGGATGATAATGGATCTCTATCTCGTAATCCTTTATCAGTTCTAACCATCTTCGTTGCCTCATGTTCAGCTCCTTCTGAGTGAATATGTACTTGAGGCTTTTGTGGTCGGTATATAAATGTACGAGGTTACCGAGTAGGTAGTGCCTCCACATTTTCAGTGCAAGTACCACGGCAGCGAGCTCCAAGTCGTGAGTTGGATAATTTTGCTCATGATTCCTAAGCTGCCGTGACCCATACGCGACCACCCTTCGGTCTTGCATCAACACACATCCGAGCCCAATGCCGGATGCATCGCAGTACACATCGAACGGTTTTGTTGTGTCTGGCTGCGCCAAAACCGGTGCTGATGTCAGGTGCTTGACTAAAGCCTTGAATGCTGCTTCACATGCTGGACTCCAAACATATTTGGTAGCCTTCTTCAGCAGCTCTGTCATTGGCTTGGCAATCTTCGAGAAGTTCGGAATGAACCTCCGATAATATCCCGCGAGTCCGAGGAAACTCCGTACCTCATGAACAGTTCTCGGGGATTTCCAATTCAGCACTTGCGTGATTTTGCTCGGGTCCACAGCGATACCCTCCGCTGAGATGATATGCCCGAGGAAAGGCACTTGCGATATCCAAAACTCGCATTTGCTGAACTTTGCGTATAACTTGTGATCCCGCAGCCGTTGCAAGACTATACGCAGATGTTTCTTGTGATCTTCCTCCGACTTGGAATATACCAGGATGTCGTCGATGAAGACCACGACAAACTTGTCCAGCTCCGGCATGAACACCGAGTTCATTAAGTACATGAAGTGAGCTGGAGCATTGGTGAGGCCAAAGGACATGACCAGGTACTCATAAAGTCCGTACCTTGTTGAAAAAGCTGTCTTTGGAATGTCCTCAGCCCTGATCTTAATCTGATGGTACCCGGATCTTAAATCCATCTTGGAAAAGACCTTTGCTTCGACCAACTGATCAAACAACATGTCGATCCGTGGCAACGGGTACTTGTTCTTGATGGTTACGGCATTTAATGGACGGTAGTCCACGCAAAGCCGCAACGTTTCATCCTTCTTTTTGACAAATAATGCCGAACAGCCCCATGGCGAGGAGCTCGGCCTAATAAAACCCTTCTCCAGAAGGTCCGTGAGCTGAGTCTTCAGTTCAGCCAACTCCTTGGGCGCCATCTTGTACGGCCTTCGGGATATTGGCATGGTTCCCGGTGCAAGTTCAATCTTGAACTCCACCTCTCTATCGGGTGGCATCCCCGGCAAATCATCCGGGAATACATCAGGGAATTCTCGGACCACTGGAATGTCTTCCAATCTGATGGTTGTGGCTTGATAGACACTTGGAAGTTTTATTTCTGGACTGTCCAGAAATAATGAGTGAGAACCGTGCACTCCTGAGTTTAAGTGCACGACTCGGAGGACGGTGTCTAAAACAGCGCCGTGGCGGTTTAACCACGACATCCCTAGGATGACATCGACCTTCTGTCCCTCTAAGATAATGAGAGACGTGGGGTACACTCTACCCGCTAAGCATAATGGTGCTTTGGAGACCATTACGCTTGCTGAAATCTTCCCACCCGGTGAACAAATTAAATATGGACTATCGGTGGGTAGTATTGGCAAGCTGTGTTTAGCAATGAAAGCTTGGCTAATAAAATTATGCGTGGCGCCTGAATCAAATAGTACTATAGCGGGATGCTGGTGGAGTTGGAACATACCCGCAAGGATTGGCTCGCCCTCCGGCACGTCCTCAATGGCAAGCTGGTGGACAGTACCGGGCCTAGGGTTTGCCCGCCGCGCATTAGTAGGGTTCCGGGGTTGATTCCTCCCCGGAAACTGTGGTACCACTCCGCCGCCTTGCCTCTCCGGGCAACTGCTCGCGAAGTGTCCTGGACGACCACACTTGTAACATGTGGCCGCTGCTGGTGGAGTACTTGGTGGACGAAAGCCCGGCATGCGTTGCGGAGGTGCAAACGCACGCGGCATCGCCCGCTGCTGCTGTTGTTGTTGCGGTGGTGCTGGCAGTGCCGGCCGGAATGCCGGTGAAGAATACGGCCGACCGCGGAACGGCATCGACCGCTGTGGTGGCTGCCAGCGCGGACCTGATGGTGGGCGATTCACCATCCGAAACTTCTGAGAAGGACCGCCTCCTTCTCCGCTGCTCTGCGGCGCGCTTCGCTTTCGCTCTGCCGCCGCCAACTCCTTGCCGGAGTCTTCCTGAACAATCGCAGCATCAATTATGTCGTTGAGGCTGCCGCGATTGAACATCGCCAGCTTGTCCTTCAGGAGCGGGTTAAGCCCCTGGTAAAAGTGGTCCCGCCGCTTCTCGTCCGTATCTGCGTGATACGACGCGTAGAGTGCGAGATCGTTGAACGCTCTGGAGTACTCCAGCGCGTTCCGGCTCCCTTGTTGCAGGTGTAGGAATTCCTGCGTCTTCCTCTTCATCAAACCGGGCGGTATATGATAGGCCCGGAAGGCCGTCCGGAACTCCGCCCAGGTCATCACTCGGTCGGTGGGTTGTGAAGCACAAAAGTTGGCCCACCACGCGCTCGCGGATCCTTGGAGCTGCTGGACCGCGAACTGAGTCTTGCGCTGCTCGCTGATTTGGAGCAGCCCGAACTTCATCTCTATGGCGCGGAGCCAGTTGTCCGCGTCAAGTGGTTCATCCGCCCTTGAGAATACAGGGGGATGAGTCGCCAGGAAGTCAGAGTAGGAGCTCTGTTGGCGCTCCTCACGATCTTGACGTCTCTCTGGGCGAGACGTATTCGCAATTAACGTTTGCAGCAGCTCTGTATGCTGCTGATGTGAACCCGCCATTGCCGCGACAATGTCGGCCAATGTAACCGTTGGCAGTGGCGGTGGCGGTGTTTGCTGTTGCTGTTGCTGCTGCTGTCCCGAGGAGTCCTCGGGAGGTGGTTGGGAGGTCTCTCCCCCTTGGCTAGTACCTCCAACATCGGGGTTGGCACGAGTACGCGTCATTCTGAAATTCAACACAGCAGCAATTAGCACATGTCTTACTCAAAATTCCATAAACAGGAGTAAGTATTGAAGCGACGCATGATTAACTTGCACAACATTCACATATATTGATAAAGCATAAACTTTATACAAGATACATTATTCTCGGATCTCCGAGAAGTCGTGCTCATGTCGTCACTACCTATACATACGCTACTGTCTACACGACATGTCACCGATTACAAAAGTTGGGTTACGCTACCCTAGCTGCCCTACTTGGCAACCGTAACCCCCTACTCGGAGTAGAACTCGACCTCCTGTGGGTCGTCCTCCTCCGGTACCTCTGCTGGTGGCTCGGGGTCTACCACCTCTTCTCCCATTCCAGGTTCTCCCATGGCTGGAAGACCCAAGACTACCGGTACGCCCAATACCGGGGGCACGAGGTCCTGCAATGCATGCACCTCGTCCATAGCCTGGTTGTAGTCCTCTTCCCAGCCTTGTCCTTCCTCAATAGCGTCGTCCCGCTCTTGAGCAAGGTCCTCATTCTGCTGGGTTAGGGTCTGCACCAGCTCTTGCAACGCCGCAATGTCAACACGGCTCTTCTTCTTTGCCTTCTTCAGACGACGCAACTGATTGTGTTGTTCATTCAGTCGCTTGATCGTCGGAAGGAGCACATTGCGGAGTGCACTGTGAGCACTCTCAAAATGATCTCCACGGCTTGTGCTCTCCTTGAGCTTGGTGGCGAGATGCTCCGTATGAACAGCTTGGCTGTCCATCACAGCGTTTCCCGCCCTCATTTGGAGGCTGAGATTTGCCTCCGCGGGGTTGTACCTTGGGCAACTCGGGTTTGTTGCCTCTAGGTACCTCTCTTCCCACACATGCTGAGCTCGTCCCTCCACCGGAACGAGTGCGTATGGAGTTCCCTCCATAGCCTGTACGTGTAGTTGGCAGAAACGTGACATAGTGTCACGGGCTGCCACTTGCCACATCCCTTCCGGTTGTCTTCCTCTCACCGTGACGGTGAATGGCACCCAACCGGGTGGCGTAGGCCCTGCAGGAACCTCGACATGGATCGTCCACGTCTTGTTCCCCTCTTCGCCCTCTTCCTTGGCGAAGTATTGCGGCATCTGGTTGTACCCGAAATATTGGAGCATTAGCCACAATGCTCCCGGGTAGCCGCTACGGTCAGAGCAGTGGGAAACTACCCACCCGTTCTCCAACCGTTTATCTGCTGCCATCTGTAAAAATATATTTGAGAAATGTCAAATATTTATTTAAACAGTAAACCATTGAGTTATAACATAAGATATGTCATTGAACCCTTAACACTTGGAAACATAGTTCAAATTTTTAAACAAATTTGACTGCTGATCTGCTGTTCCCATGACAGCCCTGACCAGTTTCCATATCAATCTGATTTAGGCCAGGTTAAAAGCAAAACCAGTCCTGGAGCTCAACATCAAAGTTAAAGTTAACTTCAATAGCTTTCCAGAAAGTATTTGGTTGGCCTAAGATCTGCTCTGGTTCAAAAGTTATGAGATGTCAAAGTTAACAGAATTTCTGGGAACAATTGGACAGCACCTCCCTGCCTTAGGTACTGATTTGATCCAAGAATTCCAGTTAATTCTGTTCCTAATCTGACAAAACTTTCTGTTACAAAGTTGTAACCCATCTCATAAGCTTCCCAGAACCACCTCATTTTCTATTTTTGGATTTTTATGCAGGAAGTTATGCTTAATTTACAGAGAGTCTACAGAGAGTCTTTGCTCCGTCCTGTTTTCTGGACAGTTTCAACTCTACTGCATTTTTCGAGTGGTTAAGGGATGAAACACCTCTGGAACTCAACAGAAAAGTTGTAAAGCTCCTCCAAAGCTTTCCAGAAATGTATCATACGACCCCAACCTCGAAAGAACTCAACCTCTAACCTCTGATTAACTTCAGCCTTGATTTAGCTGAAAACAGAGTGCTCTGTCCTTAACATCCTATAAGTTGAAAATTTATTAACTTTGAATATCCTGTTCAAGGGAAGGAGTTACATCAAGTTTTACTACTTTGGATCAAAACCTTCAAGTTTTTAAATGAAGTTGTTCATTTAGTTGGGTGTGACGTCGAGGCGTCACCAGATTATGTCGGTACTACGTCCTCACAAAGGAAAAACCTATACCGGATTTAGCCGGCTTCGTTAGTTCAGTGGCACTACTCGTCACTCGCACACGGATGCTACACGTCTACCGTTTCGTGGTAAGGCTACCTGCAGAAACTCAAACAATCATCAGACTCGGCTGCACACCGAGCCCGGAATCCATACAGTTTGTACACCCGGCCGTCATCACTCGCCCGGATGTTCTCAAGCCAAACACGCCTTGAGTTACGTGTTCACGTTTCAGACCACGTGACGGGGTCTCCCATGTTGCACCACGCACGCCAGGGACAGACGTTGCTCGAATACCCCAAACGACATGAAGAGTCGTAGAGGATATCAAAGCGGGTCGGGTTACCTGCCACCCGTGGGGCTCCACCCTTCAGCTTGTGCGCACTGGTGGACAGCGCTTACGTGCACCCCCCAAGACATGAACGTCCCGAGATGCACGATTTTCCGACATAACAAATAAGTTAATAAGCCACTTTCTATATACTAATAACATCCTTATACGGGCTACTAACTCGTTCCTCACTGGATTTTTGAAAAAGAAGACCTTTGTACTGTGTTAAACCTCAAGCGAGCTCTGATACCACGCTGACACGACCCCACTGGTCCTGTCGAGCCAGGATCACGCTGAGGGGTGCTGCGTTGCACAACACCGTATAACACACGTCAAAGGTACAAAGCGGAAGCGGAAGCTTTATTACATAAACAAGTTTATTAACATGTTTACATCAAAATAAGTTTAGTCCACACTCGCGGGCGTAGACTAAGCATCAAGTGCACGTTCAGCCCTCGAATGTGTCCTTGCTAGCACACTCGCACACTAACTCTGCGGCGTGCACGACTCCCACTCGACGGGGTTCCCCTCCTGGGGTTCCGTCTCCTCTTCGGGAGTCCCTTCCTCATAGAACCCTGCAAAAGCTTCAAACACAAGCAGTGAGCACGAAGGCTCAGCAAGTCTGACCCGTCTCACCTAAACATGAAACTTCTACATGAGGGTGATGGGTTGCATGAGGTAAAAAACATTTGCAAGGACTCGCCTAATTAGTAGAACCTTACTTTCAAGTTTTAGCAGCAGGTTGTGGAGAACTTTACGCTAAGGCACATGAGAGAGCCGCAATCAAACAAGAAACGCATTTCTCTCATGTACTTTGCCCAAAGTTAAAAAGAACTTTAGTTAGCACTAAGCTACAACATATCATTAACAATCAATATCCAACTCTCAATCAGCAACATTTTAACATGTAACTAGCCTGTTCTTTCTACGTCACGGTACAGTGAACAAGTGGTACTCACTGACCGCGAGGGACGGCGATTATAATCGATTTACACCTGCAGGGTTACCCGAACAACCCGTCACGTACGCCCGTACTCGATGTTGCCTACAACAACCATCACGGACGCCGTACGCGACTACCTTTCACCCGTTAGCCAAATATTGAACCGGTCCCATCGTCCCGAGCAAGAGGTCCCTGCACGCGCATCTCTGTGCCGCCAGCTGATTTACACCTCGAGCTCTCAACCTACCCTCTGAACGACGGGCAATGCCTCAATACCCAGCTACCCGAGTTACATCAGTTTCCCGGTTCCCATATAGCCGGTAGGTCTTCGGTACTGTTCTAGCTTGTTCAACAGGCCCGCACACGGCTCGGTCCTCAATCGACACAAGCGGAGCTACAGCACACAGGCCCCAAAGTCCTGCTGCCCTTACTCTCCGCTCGGTCTCATTTTCTTGCCATGTGTATCATGTGCTATCTCTACCCGAGCAATGTGCCTCTAGCCTATTCTCGCGAGTAGTTCCAACTACTCGACTTGTACCGAATCCTACTCTATCCTAGCAATGCAGTGGCTAACGGGGTTTGCAATCCTAAACCCCAACCCATGGTTTTCTTGGCTATGCAGTGGGGTTTCCAAACAAGACTCTGATGCACAACATAAAGAAAACAAGTATGTGCTCAAAACAATAAAAATTTATAAAATGGTTAATGCAAACCGGGGCTTGCCTTGCTGCTCTTGGTCGTAGGCTAGCTGTTCCTCCGGAGTAACGAAGTCTAGGACTTCGGGTTCCTCCTCGACCTTAGCGACTACATGATAAGAACAATGTATGTATTAATTAAATGCTTTTGTATTAACTTTGAAGTTGTGAAGTCTATAACCTTTACTAGATAGACCTAATGACTGTGAAACTTTTACTGTGGCTTGGTTACAACCTAAACAGAGACTTGGTCAAGTTTTAGTTGCAGCAAAGCTCATTTGAGCCCTCCACAAATAATTATGTCCTTGACCTTAATTAAAGGCTTTTAGGGTGTTCTAGGTATTTTCATGAAACAAACTATGACTTTCTGAAAACTAGATTTTCAGAGGGTTCTAATGGAATTGGTCTCACTTAATTTGGAAGTCTCTAACTAAAGATATGAGCTAAACAATTTCAGAGAAAATTCTGAAAATGTTTCTGAACATTTTCTATTTTCTCTGGAACAGTTTTACTAATCACACCATTAGGTGGACTAAATGAGCTCAAATGGATCTGAAATTTTTATGGTAGTTCAAGGATATTTTGGTGAACATCTCAGCAAAATTTCAGGATTTTCCTCCAAGTGATTCTCCAGTTAAAATTCCTAACAGTTTAAACTTTAAGGAATTAATTCTGGAGAATTAAGGAATCTCATGAAGTGACACTTGATTTTCTGGAAAGTACTCAAAGAGCTGAATCCAGCAAAATTTGGTTCACTCAATTTGGAGCTTTCTAGCCAAAGTTATAAGGATTTGAAGTTTGAAGGAAATCTGAAAATCGGGGAAAAGTTTAAACTCGCGCGTGGGCCCAGGAGACACGCGTCGCACGCCGAAGCGACAGCACACCGCGGCCCACAAGGCTTTTGCGCGCCAGCACACCCGATCCCGGCCGCAGCCGGATCCCGATTCAAAATATCGGCCGCTGACAGCTGGGGTCCACCCCCTTCTTCAACCTCGCGACACCCGCGCTCCGCCGCCGAGGGACCTCGCCGGAGAGCTCGCCGCCGGCTGCTGTACAGCTTCAAACTTCTTGATTCTGGCCGCCCCTGCCTACTTTTACTTGGGGAACATGATCCGAGGGTCAGCTGCTCATGACAACGGCCGGAGCATGGTCGGCGACGAGCCGCCATATCGGAACGACTTCGGCCATGTCGGCTGATGCTCCTAGTGCCTCAGCTACTTGGGAAACCGGTCGGGGAGCATCAGTGGACCTCAGAGAAGGTCGACATGAACTCGGGGCAGCTCGGGGAAGGCCCGAAATAGGTCCTCACCGTGCGCCCGATACCCCCCGTGCGTTCCGCCATTAGTAGACCTTGAATTACGCCGGGCACAGAAGTTCTCCGGCCCAGAGTTGTGAAGGCAACTTGTGCGTCACCGTGTCTAGTTCGTGTGGGAGTGGCCTGAGGCCCTCTAATCCTTTCTAGAGCACGAATTAAACAGAATCGTACCCGAGGGTCGTTCTGCACACAGAAAGGGGAAAAGTGGAAATTCGCCGCCGGTGAGCAACCACTCGAGCTGTGGCTCGGGGATGAGCAGCACCGATCACTTGCGCGTCCAAGGGTGCCTTGGCTCGGGCGTGACAACGCCCAGGTTGGGCTGTCCACGAGAGCCCGAGGTGCGGCGGTTTCCAGTTCCGAGTTTGATCTTTCGGCACAGCCGATATCACTCGGTTTCAATCGATTTCTATCAATGGGAAGGATGGAGGATGGTTGCTAGTACCTTGCTGGGACCTTGGAATGGAAAGAGGGAGCTGCGATCGGCTTGATCAAGCAGGAACTCGAGCGGCGGCGATGGCAGTGGGAAAAGCAGTCGCGCACGTCGGTAGCTCGGGGAAATGGTGACTGAGGCACGCCGGGGAGGGAATAAATAGCTCGGCCGGCTGGCCTCCGGCTTGGGGCACGCAGCAGGAGCTGGCGCCGGCCGGCCCCTTCGGTGGCGCGCGCGCACAACAGCCGGGAACCGACTGAACTGTGGTTCAGTCGGTTTGCTTTGAGGCTGAGGCTGACATGTGGGTCCCACTCCTCTTTTAACCTCTGAAATTTATTCCTAACAGCTGTGGTAAACAGTGAACCCTATTCTACCCTTGGCAACTCAAATTATTCACCCAAGAGCCATTTGAATTGATCAAAGTTCAAATGAGGTTTGGTTTGAATGAATTTCAGCACAAGTGCAGTTTGAAATTCAAATAAAGTTTGAATTTCTCCCCCTTAGCTCATGTCAAGATCAACTCCAAATGGAGTGAAAATTGGTGTGTGAGCTCACAAAAATGTGCTGAGCAAGAATATGCCTTCCACTTTTAAATTCAGTGGGTGAAAACAGTTTGAATTTGAATATGTTTTCAAACTGCCCCTTTCCTATCTACACCCAAGATGACCTCAAAAATGTTTTGAATTTGGGTGAAACTTGGCATGGACATCCTTGGCAAAGTGTAGGAGTTTTCATATGTCCAGCCCATCTATATCACATGTGGGAAGTACCACTTTTGCAATGTGTGAGTTTGTTCCCTAATGAGCATGTTGATAATTGTTACTTGCTCTTTATTTGTGTTCATCATTTTTCCTCAAATGAGGTGTGTGGTGTGGGGATGAACACTGCAAATGGGTGTCAAAAACTGAGGCCCTTACACTTTGCCTCTGTGGTGACTGACCAGTGGGCCCCCTCCCACCTAATGCTCCTTTGATATTTTCCCATTTGTCTCCAAATTAACTCCTTTGCTTCCTCCCAAAGTCATGGTTTGAAAAGTTGAATCCAAACTGATTTGAATTCTGGTGTGAAGTTTGAATTGTGTTTGGTCATTTGAATTTGAATTGGAATTTGAATTATCCCTTTTGCATTGTTCCAAAAGCATAGGAAACCAACTCCAAAGTTTCTCATTTTGGCATGGCTGCTAATTCAAATGTGGAGAACACATTTGTGGAACCACATTTGCCAATTGAGGAAATTGGAATTAGAAACTGAATTTGAAATTCAGATTCGAGGGCTTCCTCTTTTAATCCCAAACAAATACTAAAACCCCTCCAAATGAGCTGAAATTTGGAAGGTTGAATATTTGAAATATGAAGAACCAAGTTATGAATTTAGATCTCCATGTTTGGAAGTTTTTGGGAAGTCTAGACCCTCACTTTGAACTTACACCGTTATAATTCAAAGTTTTAATTGCCCTCATTTTTCCTAAGTGTACATGAGCTGAAAATTCTTGCTACCACTTTTTGGAGATTTTACAAAGATCAACATGAACATTATGATTAACCATGATTGTTGTTGAAACTATATCTTTATTTTACATGATAAGTGTTGCGATAATTTGGTGGTTTCAAGTTAACACTACAGGAAAATGCACCATTTATGATGGCTAAAATAATTTACGACGACCTTAGGGTTAGCCGTCGTAAACAATGTTATTTAGGACGGCCCGGTGATTAGTGTTTTAGGCCCGATCTTCCGAAAGGTAGGTCGATTGAAGTGGAGATCTCGACGTTGATGATCCGAGGCACTCGAGCAGACCCGAATTACCCCTGCAATCACTATACCTCTGCTCCGTTGGTTATCAACCATGCTTCACATGCTTGACCTCGCCAAGAAGGCTATTCCTGCAGGTGCAACCGAGAACACAAGCAAGAACGATGAAGATGCAATCTGAAATTGCGAAATTGGGGTCTCACAAACCGTAGAACGGCCAGATTGTTTAATCTAAGCAAAACCCACAAATTTGGCCGGTGGCTACAGTATTAAAAGGCTAGGGTTCGGCCATAAGACCCTTAGACGCGTCCCTAATGGACTCATACGGGATACAAGGCCCGAAAGCCCAATACGGTGGTGCAGCACCGGACATAACTCTGAATTCGACTTGTTTCAACAACTCCCAATGACTCCTGGCGAATTTTAATGTGGGACCAGAACCATTAGAAAGTTTATCTTCTTATCTTTCCATGCATATGTAGAATGCCAAAAACAGAGTCCGTATGCATCCTGGGCGTCCGTTTTAAGATGGATTGCTCCTGAACTCCGAGTTGAACTCGAGTCCGAGTTCACGACTATTTCCATCAACTTGTGGACATCCCTGTAGAAGTCCCAAAAATGTGTATGAATGAAACCTAGGTTGGAATTCATATGTGTGGCAAAGACATGAAAGACGGGACTTGCTAAAACTTTTCTTCATGCAAAATAATACATGGATGAGCATCCAAAAAGGAGGCGCACATTTTTATTTAAAGTGTTGAACCAATAAGGATTTAAATGCCTCTTTGCATGCAAGTTTAAAAATCTGATTTGAAATTCAAAGTTCACACTATGGTGGCCAAAACTTTGAATAAACATGCAGCCTATGATGGAAATTGTGGGAAAAGTGTATCACAAATTTTCATTTTTAGGGTGGGCTCCAAAAAGGAATTGTGGAAGCATTTCCCACACTCCAACCAAATTCGAATTTGTCATGCAAATTCAAACTGAAGTTGGAGAATTCAAATTCTAGCCACTTTTCAAATTCAGAATTTTGGGAATTGAGAAGATCAACATGAGGGGATAATTGGGAGAAAATGTGGGGTGGGCCCCACATGTCATAGACTGAAAATGGGAGAAACTTGCAGATGAAGCAAACTGTTGACTGGCTCTGTTTTCAGTTCAACGAAGGTTCACCCGTGTGTGCCACCGAGGAGCCACTGCGCCACCACCTGCTCGCTGCCCCCACGCGCTGGTGCCAGAGACGGTGCACTCGGTGTCTTTAACGTGATCCCTCCCTCCTCAGACCGAGCCAACAGCGCTTTGCTTCTCCTCTTCGCGAGCGACGGCGAGCAGAGCCAGTGCTTCACGTCCGATCTCGGTTTGATCAGGAAATCTGAAGAAACAGTCGTGCCACCCTCCCCCGAGGTGCTAAACACTGCCCCGAGCTCAGCCCCCACCTCCCTGACCCTAAAACGAGCGAGCTCCGGCCTCCCGTGCTCGAGAACCACCGCCACAGCAGCGACCTAGCTTCAACCGACGACCGGGTGCACGTGGGCAGCTCACCACAGCAGTCTTCACGGCCAAGAAAGGGAGGCAACGGGAGCGCACGGCCACCACGCTGCACTCACCCAAAGCCCAGGCCATGCCGTAAGCTATTGACGGCGAATTTCGAAGTTTTGCTCCGGCGGCTCCAACCCGAGCATCCGGTACGGTTTCTTTGAATTCCCGCTCTCTGATTCTCCATAGGTTATCAAACTTGACACATAGGTGCTGGAATAGCCGGCGATCATTTTCTCTTTAGCATCCGTTGCATGAAACCGGCTAGGAGCGACGGATTTTGAGCTCGATCAAAGGCATTCATGGCGGACACAATCGGTCACACGGTGCCGACCCACTTGCAGCCATTTCTGAACACCTTTGAGGCCTCGTCGAGCTTCCTAGAGGTGTACTGATGCTGTAGAGCTATTTGGTCGAGGTTTTAGCGGGTTAGAACCCACGGCTGACGGCGCCGAACCTCAACCGAGGCCGCTGCACGTCGCCGGCCACTTTCCGGTCACCCACAGCCCCAAAAAACTTCACCAACGTATTCCTCGACATCGCAAACCCCCTTGCGGCGAGTTTCAGATCGTGCGGTGGCCGGCAGCGGCGATCCGGCGAGCTGCGAATTGCTCCAGCGAGGGGGAGGCGGCGCGCGCTAGGGAGCGTCGGGAGGAAGAAGAAACCGGGTGGCCCACGCATCAGCGATTGTAACGTTTAAATCTGGGATCTGTTGTGGCCGGGATCGGGTGTGCTGGCGCGATGAGAGCCCTGTGAACCCGGTGTGGTCGCAATTCTACTGGCTGAGGTTTAAACACGTGGATCCAGCTGATTCTCAGTAGAAAAACAATTCCAGTTGTGGCTCAAAATTTGGAAATTCATAGCTCTCTGTAGAAACCTCCAAATTGAGTGATTCAAATTGGGTTGGATTCCTTGTTCAAAGATATATCCAAATATGAACTCAGATTTGCATGAAAGTCAATATATAATTCTGGAAAATTCTTTGAAGGCTTTCTGAAAAAGAATTATTGAGGGAGTTTGGGTTATCCAAAAATCCTCAATTTTTTTCCAGAATATTCTTTAGCATAGTGTTGACCATCTATCAAATTGTCAGCTCATTTGAAGGTCATTTGGGTAGGAATTTGCTAAAAACAATCTAATGTGTTCATAAGAGTCCAGAAACATTTTCAAAAAATGTTCCCACTTGTAAAATCTATTCTGGGCAATCCATAGCTCCAAAAATCATAAGAAAATTTAGGCAAGCTCTCTGAGTCATATTTGAAATTGTAGTTCACTTAATTGAGCATGAAAATGCACATTATTTCAGAATTAATTCTTTTTTAGTAGGATTGCTTAAAGAATTGTTCTGGAAGAACTACTCAAGTAAAAGGGCTGAATTTTTTACCAAATTACTATCATGTGACCAAGATCTCATATGTAAATTATCAGCTCAAGTTGATCCCTTGAAATCCCTGTTCTTATTCTCCATACTTATGTATAGGTGAAAATACATGAGAGACATGTGAGAATTATGGAGAACACAAATTGTCTCCAAATTAGCTGCAATTTGGCAGGCTAAATCCCTAGGTAGTGTAGAACCTGCTGTAAAAGTTTTGAGGTCATTGGAGTTCTTGTTCTTCAGTTGCATTCAAATCTTTTCAGCTCATCTATTATGTTCATTAAGAAAAGTAGTTAGCGTATAGTTAAAACATTAAGATCAAGTAGACTATTCCTGTTTCTTTGCACAACAGAGGCAAACCAAGCCATTCTTGGCTTCTCCACACAACCTATGTTCTTAAGAACTCCATTCTATAACTTCTTTCTATTACATTCTGTAAAACATGTGCATATGCATTTCAATAGGAAAAACAACGGAGGGGATTCAAAGGAGCGATTCATTGAAGTGGATCAAGCTACGAAGAATCAAGGGTTGATCAGCAAGGATACTAACTGCTTATATACGATTACCCTGCAAAACAGGCAAGCTCCGGTTTGCATTTAACAACTGTTAAGTTTTTAATTTGTATACACTTTCCGTTAAGATATGAATTGTGCATTAGGTCTAGTGTTTGATACTCCTCTTGCATAACAAAATGAACCCATGGAGTATTGGGTAGGTGTCTTTACATTGTGTAGAACTGCCATGCTTAAGTAAGGTTCGGTAGAAGTCGAGTGGTGAGATGCTACTCGCAGGTTCAGGAACAACAGGGGCATACGGGATTGGTTCAAAAATGAATTAGCAAGTTAAAGTTGAGACCGGAAGGTTGTAGGGGCAGCAGGACATAGGGGCCTGGGTGCTATAGACCTGTCCGTGTCAGTCAAGGACCGATCCGTATGCGGCCCTGTTGAACAAGTTTGAGTTGTGTACCGGACTCATGCTGGTATTATGGGACCCAGTAAACCGATGTACCTCGGGAAGCTGCCGTTGGGCCTTTTCGGGTCGCCTCAGGCGCACAGCCGGTATGCAGTATGTGGGTAACATTCTCATGACATCTCATGTCGGCAGGTGCACCATGAGAGTGGCTACTGTACGTGGTGACTTGATTGATTCAACGGGGGTGAAACGGGAGAAAGGCTGCCGCGTACGACGTCAGTGATGATTGCTGTTGGCAACGTCGAGTACGGGCATACGTGTCGTGTAGTTCGGGTGTTATTGATTCGAATCACCGTCGCTCGCGGAATGGACCGAGCATACATGTTCTCACAGTCATGACGTAGTAAGAACTTGCATGAGAAATGAACAAATCACATTGGTTTGAAGTCTCATACTAGCTTTGTATTGGATCTTGATGAATAGGCTAGTGCAAACTCGATTCTTTTATGCCATGAGCAATTTACATCGGGGGAAAGCGTTTCTTGTTTGATTGTGGACTCCCGACGTGGCGTGTCCAAGGTTGCTTAAAATGCTGCAATTAATACCTGAAAGTAAGGATTCACTTTTAGACGAGTTTAATTATGCTTATGCCATCCTATTTTAGGTTCATAACCTCACATAGAGTTTCATGTTTAGGGTGACAGTTAAGTCTTGCTGAGCGTTATGCTCACGGATGCTATCCGAGCTGTTTTTGCAGGTATTTGACTTCGTGCTTAAGAGAAGGGATGCCAATGATACTCAGGAACCTCCGAGTGCTTACTCAAAGAGCGTCCTCGCCGCTGCAGACTGTCTTCATGTTGCTAGTAAGAAACAGTCCGTGGGTTGGACTGTTTCTTTGTTGCTAAGTTAGGGCTGGATCGTGAGAGTTATAATCTTCCGCTGTAGTTTATTTTGATATAAGTGCTTGTAAAATAGTCTTGTACGCTTCCGCAAAGTATTTATGTAATATGATGTGTTTCTTCAACCCATGTGATGTTGGGTGCCGCATATCACTGCACCACCCAATGAGGTCCTGTCCCTCACAGCGTGGTATCAGAGCTGTGAAAAGTGGTGCCAGAGCCCTATCACAGTTGGTATCAGAGCAGCTGTCTCAGGCCCATCTGGTTCTCCACGTCCCCAGATCCTCCTCCCTTTACTTGTTGATCATGTCCATGGTTCCTAATAACAGTTAAATCATTAAATAGCAATCCATTCTCAAAATCACATGGGTAGGAAGTTAGGAACGAGTTCACATACTGATTTAGTAACCGTGCTCGTGCTCTTGTGATTGGTCCTTGTATATCAATGTGAGTATCCACTGTTGTGATGTCCTCATCGTCCTCCCCCTCTTGAATCGGAGTCGTCGTCGACTCAAGATCATCTTCTTCTCTCAAGTATGGTCATAAATCTGAAATGTTAAATATGGGACTAACCCCAAAATCAGGAGGCAACTCAAGCTTATATTCATTGTCATTGATCTTTTCAACAATCTTAAAAGGACTAGCAGCTCGTGGCATAAGTTTAGATTTTATCAAGTGAGGGAATCGTTCTTTTCTCAAATGTAGCCATACCAAGTCCCCTTGTTCAAGTTTTACTTCTTTTCCTTTACTACCAGAAATTCTATACTTCTCATTCATCCTTTCAATATTTTTCTTTATAGTTTCATGCATCTTAAGAATGAATTCAGATCGTTGTGTAGCATCCAAATTTATAGTTTCAGAAGGAGACAAAAGGTAATAAATCAATAGGAGCACGGGGATTGAAACTATACACTACGTGGAATGGGCTTAACTTTGTAGTATAGTGAACTGACCTGTTGTAAGCAAATTCTATATGTGGTAAACAATCCTCCCAACCGTTTAAATTTGCTTTTAAAACAGCCCGTAACATAGTGGATAGAGTATGATTTACTACCTCAGTTTGTCCATCGGTTTGTGGGTGACATGTGGATGAAAACAGCAGCTTTGTTCCCAATTTATACCACAAAGTTCTCCAAAAATGACTTAAAATTTTTGCATCACGATCAGAAACAATGGTATTTGGCACACCATGTAAGCGAATAATTTCTGTCATAAACAAATCAGCAATGTGTGAGGCATTATCATTCTTATGACAAGGTATAAAATGTGCCATTTTGGAGAAATGATCAACAACCACAAAAATACTATCCCTCCCCCTCTTAGTCCTAGGCAATCCCAAAACAAAATCCATGGAAATATCCTGCCAAGGTACACTAGGAACAGGAAGAGTCATATAAAGACCATGTGGGTTAAGTCAACACGTAGCTTTATTGCAAGTAGTGCATTGTGACACGTAGCGCTCGACATCATGTCTCATCTTTGGCCAAAAGAGGTGTGTGGTCAGCATGTCCTCAGTTTTCTTCACTCCAAAATGTCCCATCAAACCTCCTCCATGTGCTTCCTGTAAAAGTAATAGGCAAACGGAACTAGCAGGAATACATAGCTTGTTAGCACGGTAGGGGATGCCCTCCCGTAGTACATATTTATTCCAAGTTCTTTCTTCTCTACAATTTTTAAAGGCATCTTTGAAGTCCAAATCAGTAGAATATAGTCCTTTTATTGTTTCCAAACCAAATATTTTATGATCAAGTTGGGACAGCATAGTGTAACGTCTAGATAATGCATCTGCAATAATATTCTCCTTCCCTTTCTTATGCTTAATGATGTATGGAAATGATTCTATGAACTCAGTCCATTTAGCATGTCGTTTATTCAGATTGGTTTGACACTTAAGATACTTCAAAGATTCATGATCGGAATGTATGACGAACTCCTTAGACCACAGGTAATGTTGCCAAGTTTTTAGAACTCACACTAAGGCATACAATTCCTTATCATAAGTAGAATAATTCAGAGAAGGACCATGCAATTTTTCACTAAAGAATGCAATGGGTTTACCTCCTTGTATGAGAACACCTCCAATTCCAATGCCGCTTGCATCACATTCTAGCTCAAATGTCTTGTCAAAATCGGGAAGTTGTAGCAATGGTGCTTGTGTAAGCTTTGATTTGATAACATCAAAAGCTTGTTGCTTCTGTTCGCCCCATCGAAACTGCACTCCCTTCTTCATCAGTTCATGGAGAGGTGCTGCAATGGTGCTGAAATCCCGCACAAAGCATCAATAAAAACCTGCAAGACCAAGAAAACTACGCACCTACATGACAGTCGATGGAGTTGGCCAGCTAGTGATTGCCACAATTTTTGCCTCATCCATCTCAGTTCCCCGCGATTAAATGACATATCCAAGAAATGAAACTCGATTGGTGCAAAAGACGCACTTTTCGAGGTTACCAAACAAACATGCATCTCTCAAGACACTAAAAACAGCACGTAAATGATTAAGATGTTCGTCATATGAATTGCTGTAAATGAGGATATCATCAAAGTAAACCACCACAAAATTTTCTATAAAAGCACGTAAAACCTCGTTCATTAATCGCATAAAAGTGCTAGTTGCATTAGTTAAACCAAAAGGCATGACTAACCACTCATAAAGTCCAAACTTGGTTTTAAATGCAGTTTTCCATTCATCTCCTAGTGCCATTCTAATTTGGTGGTAATGTAAGGGCCTAAGTTTTTGGCACATATTCAAAGTGTTCATCACACCACACAACCCTCATTTGAGGAAACTTTATGAATACATTTGAAGAGCAAGTAAACACCATCAACATGATCATTAGAAAAGAAACTAAAAAAATGCAAAAGTGCCATTTCCCACATGCATCATCTAGGGGCTGAGCATATGAAAAACTCCAACACCTTACTAGGAATGCTCATGCCAAAATTCACCCAAATCCAAAACCTTTTTGAGGTATTTTTGGGTATGACTAGAAAGGGGTTAGTTTGAACCCAAATTCAAATTCAAACTACTTCCATCCCATAAATTCAAAAGCAGGAGGCATGTTCTTACTCAGCACATTTTTGTGAGCTCACACACCAATTTTCGCTCCATTTGGAGTTGATCTTGACATGGGCTATTTGGCCAAATTCAAATCAGATTGAATTTTAAACTAAACCTTTGCTGAAAATTTGATCAAATTGAATTCCATTTTGAATTATTCAAAGTGCAATAGCCATTTGGAAATTTGATAAAATTACCAAGGTTATTTGGGTCTCTACTGTTTAGAGCAGTAGGAAAATTAAAGTTTGGAGGTTAAAATGTGAGGTGGGACCCCCCTGTCAGCCACTCAAACTTGAAGAACCGCCTCTGCTCGAGTCTGCCATCGCACGGGAGAGCGCCAGCGCGCTGATCGACCGGTTCCCGATGTGAAATCAGCGCCAGCTCCTGCTGTTCGGCGTGTGGCCGGCCCTTATCAGTCCACGAGCTGCCAAAGGCGATCTTGTTCACCGATAGCCCACGCTTCCTCGCTCTCTGCTCCGTTCCCGTGAAAAACACAGCCACCAGCTGCGCTCTCGGTGTTTTCCCTCGCCACAGTCGGTTGATCATCGATTGCTAGAGGTTTACACTGCAAGCATCAGTGCCCTTACATGCTCTAGCTATTTCTCTCGTCGTACCAAAGTTTGGTAGCTCAGGGTGAGCACAGTTCCGAGAACACCGACGAGTTACCGAGGGTTGTGGCGGTGATCATTTCGGTTCACCGTGGACAGGACGCCACAGCCACTTTCGCCTCTGCTCTCCTATACAAGAAATGTGCGATAGCTTCTCTAGGTCGTGTAGCTTCTCTCCATTCAGCAAATGATCCATCGTATAGCTAGAATTTTTCAGTTTCCCGAACCATAGTATAAAACAACCGAGCTCGGTTGTGAGCCAAATTCGGTTCACATCTATAACTATCAGCCGAGCTTGTTTGTAAGTAGCTAGTACATCCCCTAGCGCCTCTCCTCGAAGCAAAACCAAGGAAAATCATGGAGAATGGGCTCCGAGAGGGAAGTTCTTCGGGGCGCCATGGAAAACGGTCCCGGTTCACCGTGAAGCTCGGGGTTGCCGGCCGTTTCACCAAGGTTGGCTACCATTTCCAGCTTCCCCAGGCTTCCCTGATGCTGTAGAGCCAAAAACCCGATGCTTTGGTGGAGGACAGAGCTTAACCGACCTCGCTGAAACCCTAGCGGGTGCTGTCGCCGGTGCTCGCAGGTTTCCGGCCATCGCCGGTGGCCAGCGAGCTAACAGCCAAGTTCAGGAGGTCGGAAAAGGGGGAGGCGGCGAGTTTTGGCCCGTGAGGTGGCCGGGAACTCGGTTCCAGCGAGTCTCGCCAGAGACCGCCGCCGCCAGGTATTTGGCGCGAGGAGGAAGATGAAGCACTGTGTGTAGGACCCACCGGCAGAAGTTTAAACTTTTCCTCGATTTTCAGTTTTACTCTATGAAAATCTTTATTTATCCAGAATTAATTCTTCAAAATTTAAACTGTTTAGAATTTTAACTGGAGAACCCCTTGGAGGAAAATTCTGAAATTTTGCTGGGATGTTCACCAAAATATCCCAGAGCTACCATATAAATTTCAGATCCATTTGAGCTCATTTGATCCACCTAATGGTGTGATTAATAAAACTGTTCCAGAGAAAATAGAAAATGTCCAGAAACATTTTCAGAATTTCTCAGAAATTGTTTAGCTCATATCTTTAGCTAGGAACCTTCAAATTAAGTGAAACCAATTCCATTAGAACCCTCTGAAAATATAGTTTTCAGAAAGTCATGGCTTGCTCCATGAAAATCCCTCGAACACCCTAAGAGCTCCAATTAAGTTCAAGTACATAATTATTTGTGGAGAGCTCAAATGAGCTTTGCTGCAGATGAAACTTGGCCAAGTCCCTGTTTAGGTTGTATCCACACCATAGTAAAAATTTCAGAGTCATTGGGTCTGTCTAGCAAGACTTATAACTCTCACAAATTTAACTTCAATTCAATTGCATATAAAGTGCCACATATATGTATTTCTTATATTCACTCCGGAAGAACAGCTAGCCTACGACCAAGAGCAGCAAGGAAAGCTCTGGTTTTCATTAACCCTTTTTACAAATTTTTATTGTTTTGAGAACTTACTTTGAGCACCCACTTAATTCTTGCATTAGAGTCTTGTTTGAAACCCAATTGCATAGCCAAGAAAACCCTGGGTTGAGATTAGGTTTAAAAACCTCGTTAGCTACTGCAATGCTAAGATAGTGTAGGATTCGGTACAAGTCGAGTAGTTGGAACTACTTGCAAGGATAGGCTAGAGGGACATTGCTCGGGTAGAGATAGCAAATGAAACACATGGCAATAAAAATGAGACTGAGCAGAGAGTATGGGCAGCAGGACTTTGGGGACTGGGTGTCATAGCTCCGCTTGTGTCGATTGAGGACCGAGCCGTGTGCTGGCCTGTTGTACAAGCTGGAACAGTACCGAAGACCTACCGGCTATATGGGAACCGGGAAACCGATGTAACTCGGGTAGCTGGGTGTTGAGGCATAGCTGGTCGTTCAGAGGGTAGGTTGAGAGCTCGAGGTGTAAATCGGCTGGCGGCACAGCAGATGCGCGCGCAGAGACCTCTTGCTCGGGACGATCGGACGGGTTCAACATTTGGTTGACTGGTGAAAGGTGGTTGCATACGACGTCCGTGATGGTTGTTGTAGGCAACATCGAGTACGGGCGTACGTGACGGGTTATTCGGGTAACCCTGCAGGTGTAAATCGATTATATCGCCGTCCCTCGCGGTCAGTGAGTACCACTTGTTCACTGTACCGTGACGTAGAAAGAACAGGCTAGATACATGTTAAAAGTTTGCTGATTTGAAAGATATACTTTGCTTGTTAATGTCTTGTTGTAGTTTAGAGCTAATTAAAGTTCCTTTTCAACTTTGGGCAATGTACATGAGAGAAATGCGTTTCTTGTTTGATTGCGGCTCTCTCATGTGCCTTAGCGTAAGGTTCTCCATAACCTGCTGCTAAAACTCGAAAGGAAGGTTCAAATAATTAGGCGAGTCCTTTGCAACTTATTTTACCTCATGTACCCTAAACCATTCATGTAGAAGTTTCATGTATAGGAGAGACGGGTCAGACTTGCTGAGCCATCGTGCTCACTGCTTGGGTTTGAAGCTTTTGCAGGGGTTTATGAGGAAGGGACTCCTGAGGAAGAGACGGAACCCCCGGAGGGGAACCCCTTCGAGTGGGAGTCTTGCACGCTGCCGTGTTAGTGTGTGTGCATGCTAGCGAGGACACGTTCACGGGCTGAACGTGAACTCGATGCATAGTCTACGCCCGTGAGTGTAGACTGGACTTATTTTGTTATGAAAATGTTCGTAAACTGGTTTATGTAATAAAACTTTGCTTCCGCTTTGTATCTTTGATGTGTGTTATTCGGTGCTGTGCAACGCAGCACCCCTCAGCGTGATCCTAGCTAGACGAGGCCGTGGGGCCGCTTCAGCGTGGTATCAGAGCTCGCTTGAGGTTTAACACACTACAAAGGTCATCTTTTTCAAAAACTCGGGGAGGAACGAGTTAGTAGCCCATATAAGGATGTTATTAGTGTATAGAAAGTGGCATACTAACCTATTTGCTTATGTTGGAAAATCGTGCATCTCGGGACGCTTTATGTCTTGGGGGTGCACGTAAGCGCTGTCCACCAGTGCGCACACGCTGAAGGGTGGAGCCCCATGGGTGGCAGGTAACCCGACCCGCTTTAATATCCTCTACGACTCTTCATGTTGTTTGGGGTATTCGAACAATGTTTGTCCCTGGCGTACCTTGGGCAAATTTGGGAGACCCCATCATGTGGTCAGTAACGTGAACGCGTAGCTCAAGGCGTGTTTGGCTTGAGAACATCCGGGCAAGTGATGACGGCCGGGTGTATGAACTGTATGGATACCGGGCTCGGTGTGCAGCCGAGTATGATGATAGCATGAGTTATTTGCAGGTAGTCTAACCATGAAACGGTAGACGTGTAGCATCCGTGTGTGAGAGACGCTTAGTGCCACTGAACTAATGAAGCCGGCTAAGTCCGGTATAGGTTGTTTTTTGTGAGGACGTAGTACCGACATGGACTGGTGACGCATCGATGTCACACCCCACTAAATGAGAAACTTCATTGTAAAAACTTGAAAGTTTTAATCCAGAGTACTAAAACTTTTATGTAACTCCTTCCGAATCAGGATATTCAAAGTTACCAAGTTTTCGACTTATAGAATACTAAGGACAGAGTCCCCTGTTTTCAGCTGAAATAAGGCTGAAGTAAATCAGAGGTTAGAGGTTGAGTTCTTTCGAGGTTGGGGTCATAGGATACATTTATGGAAAGCTTTGGAAGAACTTTACAACTTTTCTGTTGAGGTCCAGAGGTGTTTCATCCCTAAACCAATCGAAAAATACAGTAGAGTTGAGACTGTCCAGAAAACAGGGCAGAGCAGACACTCTCTGTAACTCTCTGTAAATTGAGCATAACTTCCTGCATAAAAATCCAAAAATAAAAAATGAGTTAGTTCTAAAATGTTCATGAGATGGGTTACAACTTTGTAACAGAAAGTTTTGTCAGATTTGGAGTAGAATTAACTGGAATTCTTGGACCAAATCAGTACCTCAAGCAGGGAGGTGCTGTCCAATTTTCTCCAGAAATTCTGTCAACTTTGAAATCTCATAACATTTGAACCATGACAGATATTAGGCCAAGCAAATACTTTCTGGAAAGAGTTTGAAGTTAACTTTAACTTTCATGTTGAGCTCCAGAATTGGTTTTGCATTTAGCATGGTCTAAATCAGGTTGAAATGGAAACTAGTCGGGGATGCCATATTGGACAGCAGATTAGTAGTCAAATTTGTTTAAATTTGAACTATGTGTCCAAGTTTTATGTGTTCAATGACATGTTTTATGTTATAACTCAATGGTTTAATTTTCAAATAAATATTTGACATTTCTCAAATATGTTTATACAGATGACATCGGGTAGCAATTGGAGAACGGGTGGGTGGTGTCCCACTGTTCTCACCGCAGCGGTTACCCGGAAGTGTTGAAGCAAATGCTTCAATATTGCGGGTACATCGAGATGCCACAATACCTCGCCATGGAAGAAGGCGAGGAGGGGAGCAAGACGTGGACGATCCATGTCGAAGTTCCTGCAGGACCTACGCCACCCGGTTGGGCACCGTTCACCGTCACGGTGAGAGGTAGACAGCCGGAGGAAATGTGGCAAGTTGCAGCCCATGACACCATGTCACGTTTCTGCCAACTACACGTGAGAGCTATGGAGGGCACTCCATACGCGCTGTTCTAGTGGAGGGACGAGCTAATCATGTGTGGGGGGAAAGGTACATGGAGGCAACCAATCCGGGTTGCCCAAGGTACAACCCTGCGGAGGCAAACCTCAGCCTCCAATTGAGGGCGGGAAAGGCCGTGATGGACAGCCAAGCTGTTCATACGGAATGTCTCGCCATGAAGCTCAAGGAGAGCAACAGCCGTCGAAATCATTTCGAGAGTGCTCACAGAGCACGCCGCAATGTTCTCCTTCCGACGATAAAGCGACTGAACAAACAATATAATCAGTTGCATCGTCTGAAGAAGGCGAAGAAGAAAAGCCGTGTCGACATCACGGCTTTACAGCAGCAAGTACAAGCCTTGACCCCGCAGAAAGAGGTCCTCACTCAAGAGCGGGATGACGCTATTGAGGAGGGGCAAGGCTGGGAAGAGGACTACAACCAGGCCATGGACGAGGTGCACGCGTTACAGGACCTCGTACCTCCGGTAATGGGCATACCGGTGGTAGGTGCCGCACCCGTGATTTGGGTCTTCTGGCTATGGGGGAACCCAATCCGGAAGAGGAGGTTATGGACCCGGAGCCACCAGCAGAGGTAGCGGAGGAGGACAACCCCCAGGAGGTCGAGTTCTACTCCGAGTAGTGGGTTACCGTTGCCGAGTAGGGCAGCAAGGGTGATGTAACCAAAAACTTTTGTAATTGGTGACATGTCGTGTAGACAGTAGTGTATGTATAGGTAGTGACGACATGAGCACGACTTCTCGGAGACCCGAGAATAATGTATCTTGTATAAAGTTTATTCTTTATTAATATATGTGAATGTTGTGCAAATTATTCATGCGTCACTTCAAATACCTACTGTTTCATATGGAATTTTAAGTATGACATGTGCTGATCGCTGCTGTTTTGAATTTCAGAATGACTCGCACTTGTGCCAACCTAGACGTTGGGGGTTCCAGTCAGGTGGGAGAGACCTCCTAACAGCCTCCCGAGGATTCCTCAGGGCATCAACAGCAACAACCGCCACCGCCAACGGTTACATTGGCTGACATCGTCGCGGCGATGGCGTGTTCTCATCAGCAGCACACAGAGTTGCTGCAAACCCTTATTGCAGATACGTCTTGACCAGAGAGGCGTCAAGATCATGAGGAGTGCCAACAAAGCTCATACTCCAATTTCCTGGCTACTCATCCCCCGGTATTTTCAAGAGCGGATGAACCCCTCGATGCGGACAACTGGCTCCGCACGATGGAGATGAAGTTCGGGCTGCTCCAAGTGAGTGAGCAGCGCAAAACTCAGTTCATGGTCCAACAGCTTCAAGGATCCACGAGTGCTTGGTGGGTGAACTACTGTGCTTCGCAGCCCACCGAGCGAGTTATGACCTGGGCAGAATTCCGGACGGCCTTCAGGGCCTATCACATACCGCCGGGTCTCATGAAGAGGAAGACGCAGGAGTTCTTATGCCTGCAGCAAGGAAGCCGGAACGCACTGGAATACTCCAGAGCGTTCAATGATCTTGCGCTATAAGCTTCGTATCACGCCGATACCGACGAGAAGCGGCGGGATCATTTCTACCAGGGGCTTAACCCGCTCCTGAAGGACAAGCTGGCGATGTTCAATCGCGGCAGCCTCAACGATATTATTGATGCTGCGATTGTTCAGGAGGACTCCGACAAGGAGTTAGTGGCGGCGGAAAGGAAGCGAAGCACGCTGCAAAGCAGCGGAGAAGGAGGTGGTCCTTCTCAAAAATATCGGATGGTGAATCGTCCACAATCAGGTCCACGCTGGCAGCCACCACAGAGGCCGATGCCATTCCACAGTCAGCCATATTCTTCACCAGCATTCAGGCCGGCACTGCCAGTACCACCTCCGCAGCAACAACAGCAGCAGCGAGCGACGCCGCATGCGTATGCACCTCAGCAGCGTATGCCGGGCTTTCGTCCCCCAAGCACCGGTCAAGCAGCATCCACATGCTACAAGTGTGGTCGCCCAGGACACTTCGCTAACAATTGTCCTGAGAGGCAAGGCGGCGGAGTTGCACCGCAACTTCCGGGGAGGAATCAGCCCCGGAACCCTACTAATGCGTGGCGGGCAAACCCTAGGCCCGGCACCGTCCACCAACTTGCCATAGAGGACGTGCCGGAGGGAGAGCCCATCCTTGTGGGTATGTTCCAACTCCACCAGCATCCCGCTATAGTGTTATTTGATTCAGGTGCCACGCATAGCTTCATTAGCCAAGCTTTCATTGCTAAATACAGCTTGCAAATACTACCCACCGATAGTCCATACTTGATTTGTTCACCAGGTGGGAAAATTTCAGCAAACACGATGGTTCCAAAAGCACCATTATGCTTAGAGGGTAGAGTATACCCTACGTCTCTCATAGTTCTAGAGGGACAAAAGGTCGATATCATCTTAGCGATGTCGTGGTTAACCCGCCACGGCGCCGTTTTAGACACCGTCCTCCGGGTCGTGCATTTGAACTCAGAAGTGCACGAATCTCACTCTTTAATTCTGGACAGTCCAGAAATAAAACTTACAAGTGTATATCAATCCACAACTATCAGATTGGAAGACATTCCAGTACTCCGTGAGTTCCCTGATGTGTTCCCGGATGATTTACCGGGGATGCCGCCCGACAGAGAGGTAGAGTTCAAGATTGAACTTGCACCAGGAACCATGCCAATATCCCGAAGGCCGTGCAAGATGGCGCCCAAGGAATTGGCTGAACTGAAGACGCAGTTAACGGACCTCCTGGAGAAGGGTTTTATTAGGCCGAGCTCCTCGCCATGGGGCTGTTCGGCATTATTCGTGAAGAAGAAAGACGAGACGTTGCGGCTTTGCATGGACTATCGTCCACTAAATGCCGTAACCATCAAGAAAAAGTACCCGTTGCCACGGATCGACATGTTGTTTGATCAGTTGGTCAAAGCAAGGATCTTTTCCAAGATGGACTTAAGATCCGGGTACCACCAGATTAAGAGACGGGCTGAGGATATTTCAAAGTCGGCTTTCTCGACGAGGTACGGACTTTATGAGTACCTGGTCATGTCCTTCGGCCTCACCAACGCCCCAGCTCATTTCATGTACTTGATGAATTCGGTATTCATGCCAGAGCTGGACAAGTTTGTCGTGGTCTTTATCGATGACATATTGGTATATTCCAAGTCAGAGGAAGAACACAGGAAGCATCTGCATATAGTCTTGCAATGGCTGCATGATCATAAGCTATACGTGAAATTCAGCAAGTGCTAATTCTGGATATCACAAGTGCCTTTTCTCGGGCATATTATATCAGCGGAGGGCATCACTGTAGACCCGAGTAAGATCACACAAGTGCTGAATTGGAAGTCCCCGAGAACTGTTCATGAGGTACGGAGTTTTCTCGGACTCGCGGGATATTATCGAAGGTTCATCCCAAACTTCTCGAAGATTGCCAAGCCTATGACAGAGCTGCTGAAGAAGACTACCAAATATGTTTGGAGTCCAGCATGTGAAGCAGCGTTCAAGGCATTAGTGAGGCACCTAACATCAGCACCGGTTTTGGCGCAGCCAGACACAACAAAACCGTTCGATGTGTACTGTGATGCATCCGGCATTGGGCTCGGATGTGTGCTGATGCAAGGCCGAAGGGTAGTCGCGTATGGATCACGGCAGCTCAGAAACCATGAGCAGAATTATCCAGCTCATGACTTGGAGCTCGCTGCCATGGTACTCGCACTTAAAATGTGGTGGCACTAACTACTCAGTAACCTCGTACATTTATATACCGACCACAAAAGACTCAAGTACATATTCACTCAGAAAGAGCTGAACATGAGGCAGCGAAGATGGTTAGAGTTGATAAAGGATTACGAAATAGAGATCCATTATCACCCCGGCAAGGCAAATGTAGTGGCGGATGCGCTGAGTCGCAAGTCACACGTCAACAATCTGACCATCACACCGTTGGAAGAGAGCGAGCCACCATTGCATATGATTCCAAATGGAGCTCTCTACAACTTAGCGTTGATCCCCACCATCCGTGAAGAGATAGTGGCCACTCAGAAACATGACAAGGGCATGTCGCATTTGCGGAGACGTGTAGACAGTGGGGAGCTGAAATGTTTCCGGAAAGACGGAGACAGCGTCCTATGGTTCAAGGACTGGATCGTCGTACCCTGTAACCCAGAGTTACGGAAGAAAATCTTTGATGAGGATCACTTGTCAAAGTTTTCTATTCACCCCGGCAGAAACAAGATGTATCAATAACTCAGAAACAAGTTTTGGTGGACACGGATGAAGCGGGAGATCGCAAAGTACGTGTCCGAGTGTGATACATGTCGAAGGGTGAAGGCAGACCACATGAGGAAACCGGGACTGCTACAACCACTGGGCATTCCTGCCTGGAAGTGGGAGGATGTGAGCATGGACTTCATCGTCGGTTTACCCACCACTTTTCAGAAGCATGATTCTGTGTGGGTGATCATCGACCGGCTCACCAAAGTTGCCCATTTTATCCCGGTCAACACCAACTACAACGCCAAGAAGTATGCTGAATTGTACATCTCACGGATCCTATGCTTGTACGGCACACCCCGCGGTACCATCATATCGGATCGGGGCACTTTATTTGTGTCCCGTTTTTGGGAGCAGCTACATGCTGCATTGGGGACGAAGCTGATCCGTAGTTCAGCATACCACCCGCAGACGGATGGGCAAACCAAGCGGGTAAACCAAATTTTAGAAGATATGCTACGAGCTTGTGCTATCAACCACGGCAAGAATTGGGATGATCACTTGCCATTGGCCGAGTTCTCGTACAACAATGGGTACCAAGCCAGCATCGAGATGGTGCCTTATGAGGCGCTATATGGGAGAAAATGCTGCACACCACTGAATTTGTGTGAGTCTGGCGAAAGGGTCACCTTCGGGATTGATCTTGTCAACAACACGGAGGAAAAAGTTTGGCTGATTCAAGCGAACTTAAAAGCCACCCAATCTCGACAAAAACAGTATGCGGACCAGAGAAGACGCCCATTACAGTTTGAAATCGGGGATCACGTATATCTACATGAAGTCCTAGCTCCGGCCGTTTCCATGGCATCCGCCGTTCCCAAGAATATATAAGGTCTAGGGGGTGAGCTCAACCTTTCATGTTTATGTTTAGAAGTCCCACATTTTGAAGTTAGGGCTTTCCCATCTAATCACCCTTTTGATGGTGGTTACTTGCTCTTCACAAGTGTTCATGAGATATCCACCACATGAGCTGTGGTGTTGTGAGGTGATGAACATTTCTTTGCAAGTCACTTCCTTGGGCTTTTACATCCCCCCCCCCCCCCCGCTTAAAAAATCTCGTCCCGAGATTATAAAAGAAGAGACGACGATGTAAGAGGAGATTACCTGTGATGAGACGCCATGAAATCCGGGTAGTTGGAGCGAAGGAAGTCCTCGCTTTCCCACGTTGCTTCTTCGGCGGTGTGGTTACTCCACAGTATCTTGTAGAACCACAGGATTCAGCTACACGTGGTTCGAGCCTTCTCATCAATAATTGCCACCGGATATTCAGCATACGTCAAATCTGGTTGCAGGTCGCCGATATCTTCGGTGGGAACAGCAGCCGTATACTTCAGACATTTTCGCAGTTGTGAAACTTGGAAAATGTCATGAACACCAGTATTTACACGCTCTTTCGGTGGGATGATCATCTACCGTTATTGTACGAGAATTCCGCCAACGGTAGATGATCATCCCAGTTTCTACCATGGTGGATGGCACACGCTCTCAACATGTCTTCTAGTACTTGGTTCACCCTCTCTGTTTGACCATTTGTCTGAGGGTGATAGGCTGAGCTTCTAATCAGCTTAGTACCCAGTGCAGCATGCAACTGCTCCCAGAAACGAGATACAAATAGTGCACCTCGATCTGAGACTATGGTCTTGGATACCCCATGTGAGCATAGAATCCTTGCAAAGTATAGCTCCGCATATTTGCTAGCTTTGTAACGTGTATGTACAGGAATGAAGTGAGCCGGCTTGGTTAATCGGTCAACGATTACCCAAATGGAATCATGCTTGTTGGAAGTCAGGGGTAATCCCACAATGAAATCCATGCTCACATCTTCCCATTTCCATGCCGGGATTTTCAGGGGTTGCAGCAGCCCTGATTTCCTCATATGATCCGCTTTCACTCGTCTACACGTATCACACTCGGATACGTACTTAGCCACTTCCCGCTTCATCCGTGTCCACCAAAATTTCTTTTTCAAATCTTGGTACATTTTGTTGCTGCCCGGATGAATGGAGTATTTAGACAAGTGAGATTTATCAAGAATCTTCTTCCTCAGCTCCATATTCCGGGGTACGACTATGCGGTCATTAAACCACAGCGTCCCCTTGTAAGGGCCTCAGTTTTTGACACCCATTTGCAGTGTTCATCACCACACCACACACCTCATTTGAGGAAGAATGATGAACACAAATGAAGAGCAAGTAACAATTATCAACATGCTCATTAGAGAACAAACTTACACATTGCAAAAGTGGTATTTCCCACATGTGATATAGATGGGCTGGACATATGAAAACTCCTACACTTTGCTAAGGATGTCCATGCCAAGTTTCACCCAAATTCAAAACCTTTTTGAGGTCATCTTGGGTATAGATAGGAAGAGGGCAGTTTGAAAACATATTCAAATTCAAACTGTTTTTATCCCATGAATTTAAAAGTGGAAGGCATATTCTTACTCAGCACATTTTTGTGAGCTCACACACCAATTTTCACTCCATTTGGAGTTGATCTTGACATGAGCTAAGGGGGAGAAATTCAAACTTTATTTGAATTTCAAACTGAACTTGTGCTGAAATTCATTCAAACCAAACCTCATTTGAACTTTGATCAATTCAAATGGCTCATGGGTGAATAATTTGAATTGCCAAGGGTAGTATAGGGTTCACTATTTACAACAGTGGTTAGGAGTAAATTTCAGAGGTTAAAAGGAGGGGTGGGACCCACATGTCAGCCTCTACTTCAACACAAACCGACTGAAACCAGCTCCATCGGTTCCCGGGTGCAGTGTACGCGCGCCACCGAGGGGGGCAGCCGGCGCCAGCTCCTGCTGCGCGCCCCAAGCCGGAGACCAGTCGCCGGGCTACTTATCCCCTCCCCGGCGTGCTCCGATCGCCCATTCCCCGAGCTGCCGACATACTCGGCCTGTTTTTCCACTGCCACCGCCTCCGCTCGAGCTCACGCTTGATCAAGCCGATCACTCGCGAGCACAGCCTCCTCCACAGCAAAACGGCACCAAGAGGTCGCGAGCAACCTCCTAGACCCCGTGTTGTCCAGTGAGCAAGCGTTCTCGAGCTGTACGAGCCATTTCTCCGGCGAGCCGAACATCGCCGCCGATCGGGCTCCCGTGGACAGCACGGCACAGCCGTTGTCACATCCTCTTCTCTACACAAGAAAGGTGCGTGATTGTATGTAGATGGAGTAGCCGAAAGCCGTTTGGCGATTGATCAACCCTCGGCCGAGAATTTCCAAATTTACTCTTGATCAGTTCATAAGGACCGAGCTCACCTTCGGGTGAAATTCGTGCTATATGCACGAGGGTTGGACGAGCTCGTTACCTAGTAGCTTCTACGCACGATAGCACCCACGCTCGAACTGGAATTAGAGAAAACCATCGAGAATCGGCCATGATATGGCTGTTTTCCCCGCCGCCATGGCTGAACACCTCGGCTCACCGTCGAGGGAATAGTTGCCGGTATTTCTAGCTTCCACCCAGCCCTGGTTCGGGTGTCCCATGCTCTACTGATGCTCTCCGACCGATTTCCGGTTGATTTGGTGCACGAGAGAGCGGGACCGACCTCACCGGAACCCTAGCAGGTGCTGTCATCGGTGCGCACGGGTTTCCGGTCATCGCCGGCGGCCGGCGACCCCACCATCGAGTCCAGGGGGTCAGTAAAGGGGCAGGCGGCAAGTTTCGGGGCGGGGGGGTGGCCGGGAACTCAGTTCCGGTGAGGGTCGCCGGAGAACGCCGCCGCCGCGCAGTTGGCGCGAGGAGGGAGACGACGCACTGTATGCGGGGCCCACCAGCCAGAGTTTAAACTTTTTCCCGAATTTTAGTTTCAGTTCAAACTTCAAATCCTTATAACTTTGGCTAGAAAGCTCCAAATTGAGTGAACCAAATTTTGCTGGATTCAGCTCTCCGAGTACTTTCCAGCAAATCAAGTTTCACTTCATGAAAAACCTTAATTTTCCAGAATTAATTCCTCAAAATTTAAACTGTTAGGAATTTAAACTGGAGAATCCTGTGGAGGAAAATCCTGAAATTTTTCTGGGATATTCACCAAAATATCCCTGAACTACCATAAAAATTTCAGATCCATTTGAGCTCATTTAATCCACCTAATGGTGTGATTAGTGAAACTGTTCCAGAGAAAATAGAAAATGTTCAGAAACATTTTCAGAATTTTCTCTGAAATTGTTTAGCTCATATCTTTAGTTAGAGACTTCCAAATTAAGTGAGACCAACTCCATTAGAACCCTCTGAAAATCTAGTTTTCAGAAAGTCATAGTTTGTCTCATGAAAATTCCTAGAACACCCTAAGAGTTCCAATTAAGGTCAAGGACATAATTATTTGTGGAGGGCTCAAATGAGCTATGCTGCAACTGAAACTTGACCAGGTCTCTGTTTAGGTTGTAACCAAGCCACAGTAAAAGTTTCACAGTCATTAGGTCTATCTAGCAAAGGGTATAGACTTCACAACTTCAAAGATAATACAAATGCATTTAAATTAATACATACATTGCTCTTATCATGTAGTCGCTAAGGTCGAGGAGGAACCCGAAGTCCTAGACTTCGTTACTCCGGAGGAACAGCTAGCCTACGACCAAGAGCAGCAAGGCAAGCCCCGGTTTGCATTAACCTCTTTACAAATGTTTATTGTTTTGAGCACATCTTTGAATATTGTTCTTTGCATCAGAGTCTTGATTGGAAACCCAACTGCACAGCCAAGAAAACCATGGGTTGGGTTTAGGATCGAAAACCTCGTTAGCCACTGCATTGCTTGGATAGAGTAGGATTCGGTACAAGTCGAGTAGTTGGAACTACTCGCGAGAATAGGCTAGAGGCACATTGCTCGGGTAGAGATAGCACATGATACACATGGCAAGAAAATGAGACCGAGCGGAGAGTAAGGGCAGCAGGACTTTGGGGCCTGTGTGCTGTAGCTCCGCTTGTGTCGATTGAGGACCGAGCCGTGTGCGGGCCTGTTGAACAAGCTAGAACAGTACCGAAGACCTACCGGCTATAAGGGAACCGGGAAACTGATGTAACCCGGGTAGCTGGGTATTGAGGCATTGCCCGTCGTTCAGAGGGTAGGTTGAGAGCTCGAGGTGTAAATCGGCTGGCGACACAGAGATGCGCGTGCAGAGACCTCTTGCTCGGGACGATGGGACCGGTTCAATATTTGGCTAACGGGTGAAAGGTAGTCGCGTACGGCGTCCGTGATGGTTGTTGTAGGCAACATCGAGTACGGGCGTACGTGACGTGTTGTTCGGGTAACCCTGCAGGTGTAAATCGATTATAATCGCCGTCCCTCGCGGTCAGTGAGTACCACTTGTTTACTGTACCATGACGTAGAAAGAACAGGCTAGTTACATGTTAAAATGTTGCTGATTGAAAGCTGGACATTGATTGTTAACGATATGCTGTAGCTTAGAGCTAATTAAAGTTCTTTTCAACTTTGGGCAAAGTACATGAGAGAAATGCGTTTCTTGTTTGATTGCGGCTCTCTCATGTGCCTTAGCGTAAGGTTCTCCACAACCTGCTGCTAAAACTTGAAAGTAAGGTTCTACTAATTAGGCGAGTCCTTGCAAATGATTTTTACCTCATGCAACCCATTACCCTCATGTAGAAGTTCCATGTTTAGGTGAGACGGGTCAGACTTGCTGAGCCTTCGTGCTCACTGCTTGTGTTTGAAGCTTTTGCAGGGTTCTATGAGGAAGGGACTCCCGAAGAGGAGACGGGACCCCAGGAGGGGAACCCCGTCGAGTGGGAGTCGTGCACGCCGCAGAGTTAGTGTGCGTGTGTGCTAGCAAGGACACGTTCGAGGGCTGAACGTGCACTTGATGCTTAGTCTACGCCCGCGAGTGTAGACTGAACTTATTTTGATGTAAACATGTTCATAAACTTGTTTATGTAATAAAACTTCCGCTTCCGCTTTGCACCTTTGCCGTGTGTTATACGGTGCTGTGCAACGCAGCACCCCTCAGCGTGATCCTGGCTCGACAGGACCAATGGGGTCGTGTCAGCGTGGTATCAGAGCTCGCTTGAGGTTTAACACAGTACAAAGGTCTTCTTTTTCAAAAATCCAGTGAGGAACGAGTTAGTAGCCCGTATAAGGATGTTATTAGCCTATAGAAAGTGGCATATTAACCTATTTGTTATGTCGGAAAATCGTGCATCTTGGGACGTTCATGTCTTGGGGGGTGCACGTAAGCGCTCTCCACTAGTGCGCACAAGCTGAAGGGTGGAGCCCCACGGGTGGCAGGTAACCCGACCCGCTTTGATACCCTCCACGACTCTTCATGTCGTTTGGGGTATTCGAGCAACGTCTGTCCCTGGCGTGCGTGGTGCAATTTGGGAGACCCCGTCACGTGGTCTGAAACGTGAACACGTAACTCAAGGCGTGTTTGGCTTGAGAACATCCGGGCGAGTGATGACGGCCGGGTGTACCAACTGTATGGATTCAGGGCTCGGTGTGCAGCCGAGTCTAACGATTGATTGAGTTTCTGCAGGTAGCCTTACCACGAAACGGTAGACGTGTAGCATCCGTGTGCGAGTGACGTTTAGTGCCACTGAAATAACGAAGCCGGCTAAGTCCGGTATAGGTTTTCCTTTGTGAGGACGTAGTACCGACATAATCTGGTGACGCATCGATGTCACACCTAACTAAATGAACAACTTCACTTGAAAACTTGAAGGTTTTGATCCCAAGTAGTAAAACTTGATGTAACTCCTTCCCTTATACAGGATATTCAAAGTTAACAAGTTTTCAACTTATTGGATGTTAAGGACAGAGCACTCTGTTTTCAGCTGAATCAAGGCTGAAGATAATCAGAGGTTAGAGGTTGAGTTCTTTCGAGGTTGGGGTCGTATGATACATTTCTGGAAAGCGTTGGAAGAGCTTTACAACTCTTCTGTTGAGGTCCAGAGGTGTTTCATCCCTTAACCACTCGAAAAATGCAGTAGAGTTGAAACTGTCCAGAAAACAGGACAGAGCAAAGACTCTCTGTAAACTCTCTGTAAGTTAAGCATAACGTCCTGCTTAAAAATCCAAAAATAGGAAAATGAGGTACTTATGGAAAGCTTATGAGGTAGGTTACGACTTTGTAACAGCAAGTTTTGTCAGATTGAGAACAGAATTAACTGGGATTCTTGGATCAATTCAGTACCTAAAGCAGGGAGGTGCTGTCCAATTGTTTCCAGAAATTCTGTTAGCTTTGACATCTCATAACCTTTGAACCAGGACAGATCTTAGGCCAAGCAAATACTGGATGGAAAGCTATTGAAGTTAACTTTAACTTTGATGTTGAGCTCCAGAATTGGTTTTGCCTTTAACATGGCCTAAATCAGGTTGATGTGGAAACTAGTCAAGGCTGTCATGGGAACAGCAGATCAGCAGTCAAATTTGTTTAAAAATTTGAACTATGTTTCCAAGTGTTATGAGTTTAATGACATATCTTATGTTATAACTCAATGGTTTACTGTTTAAATAAATATTTGACATTTCTCAAATATATTTTTACAGATGGTAGTAGATAAACAGTTGGAGAACGGGTGGGTAGTTTCCCACTGTTCTGACCGTAGCGGCTACCCGGAAGCATTGCGGCAAATGCTCCAATATTTCGGGTACAATCAGATGCCGCAATACTTCGCCAAGGAAGAAGGCAAAGAGGGGAACAAGACGTGGACGATCCATGTCGAGGTTCCCGCAGGACCTACGCCACCCGGTTGGGTGCCATTCACCGTCACGGTGAGAGGAAGACAACCGGAAGGGATGTGGCAAGTGGCAGCCCGTGACACTATGTCACGTTTCTGCCAACTACACGTGCAGGCTATGGAGGGTACTCCATACACACTCGTTCCGGTGGAGGGACGAGCTCAGCATGTGTGGGAGGAGAGGTACCTGGAGGCAACAGACCCGAATTGCCCAAGGTACAACCCCGCGGAGGCAAATCTCAGCCTCCAAATGAGGGCGGGAAACGCTGTGATGGACAGCCAAGCTGTTCATACGGAGCATCTCGCCACCAAGCTCAAGGAGAGCACAAGCCGTGGAGATCATTTCGAGAGTGCTCACAGCGCACTCCGCAATGTGCTCCTTCCGACGATCAAGCGACTGAATGAACAACACAATCAGTTGCGTCGTCTAAAGAAGGCAAAGAAGAAGAGCCGTGTTGACATCGCGGCGTTACAAGAGCTGGTGCAGACCCTAACCCAGCAGAATGAGGACCTTGCTCAGGAGCGGGACGATGCTATCGAGGAAGGTCAAGGCTGGGAAGAGGACTACAACCAAGCTATGGACGAGGTGCATGCCTTGCAGGACCTCGTGCCCCCGGTATTGGGCATACCGGTAGTCTTGGGTCTTCCAGCCATGGGAGAACCAGGAATAGGAGAAGAGATGGTAGACCCCGAGCCACCAGCGGAGGTACCGGAGGAGGACGACCCACAGGAGGTCGAGTTCTACTCCGAGTAGGGGGTTACGGTTGCCGAGTAGGGCAGCTAGGGTAGCGTAACCCAACTTTTGTAATCGGTGACATGTCGTGTAGACAGTAGCATATGTATAGGTAGTGACGACATGAGCACGACTTCTCGGAGATCCGAGAATAATGTATCTTGTATAAAGTTTATGCTTTATCAATATATGTGAATGTTGTGCAAGTTAATCATGCGTCGCTTCAATACCTACTGCTGTTTATGGAATTTTGAGTAAGACATGTGCTAATTGCTGCTGTGTTGAATTTCAGAATGACGCGTACTCGTGCCAACCCTGATGTTGGAGGTACTAGCCAAGGGGGAGAGACCTCCCAACCACCTCCCGAGGACTCCTCGGGACAGCAGCAGCAACAGCAACAGCAAACACCGCCACCGCCACTGCCAACGGTTACATTGGCCGACATTGTCGCGGCAATGGCGGGCTCGCATCAGCAGCACACAGAGTTGCTGCAGACTCTCATCGCCAATACGTCTCGCCCAGAGAGACGTCAAGATCGTGAGGAGCGCCAACAGAGCTCCTACTCCGACTTCCTGGCAACTCATCCCCCTGTATTCTCAAGGGCGGATGAACCACTTGACGCGGACAACTGGCTCCGCGCCATAGAGATGAAGTTCGGGCTGCTCCAAATCAGCGAGCAGCGCAAGACTCAGTTCGCGGTCCAACAGCTCCAAGGATCCGCGAGTGCGTGGTGGGCCAACTTCTGTGCTTCACAGCCCACCGACCGAGTGATGACCTGGGCGGAGTTCCGGACGGCCTTCAGGGCATATCATATACCGCCAGGTCTGATGAAGAGGAAGACGCAGGAGTTCTTACACCTGCAACAAGGGGGCCGGAACGCGCTGGAATATTCCAGGGCGTTCAATGATCTCGCGCTCTACGCGTCGTATCACGCAGATACGGACGAGAAGCGGCGGGATCACTTTTACCAGGGGCTTAACCCGCTCCTGAAGGACAAGTTGGCGATGTTCAATCGCGGCAGCCTCAACGACATCATTGATGCTGCGATTGTTCAGGAGGACTCCGGCAAGGAGTTGGCGGCGGCAGAGCGAAAGCGAAGCGCGCCGCAGAGCAGCGGAGAAGGAGGCGGTCCTTCTCAGAAGTTTCGGATGGTGAATCGCCCACCATCAGGCCCACGCTGGCAGCCACCACAGCGGTCGATGCCGTTCCGCAGTCGGCCGTACTCTTCACCGCCATTCCGGCCGGCACTGCCAGTACCACCGCAACAACAACCGCAGCAGCGGGCGATGCCGCGTGCGTTTGCACCTCCGCAACGCATGCCGGGCTTTCGTCCACCGAGTACTCCACCAGCAGCGGCCACATGTTACAAGTGTGGTCGTCCAGGACACTTCACGAGCAGTTGCCCGGAGAGGCAAGGCGGCGGAGTGGCACCACAGTTTCCGGGGAGGAATCAACCCCGGAACCCTACTAATGCGCGGCGGGCAAACCCTAGGCCCGGCACTGTCCACCAACTTTCCATTGAGGACGTGCCGGAGGGCGAGCCAATCCTTGCGGGTATGTTCCAACTCCACCAGCATCCCGCTATAGTACTATTTGATTCAGGCGCCACGCATAATTTTATTAGCCAAGCTTTCATTGCTAAACACAGTTTGCCAATACTACCCACCGATAGTCCATATTTAATTTGTTCACCGGGTGGGAAGATTTCAGCAAGCGTAATGGTCTCCAAAGCACCATTATGCTTAGCGTGTAGAGTGTATCCCACGTCTCTCATTATCTTAGAGGGACAGAAGGTCGATGTCATCCTAGGGATGTCGTGGTTAACCCGCCACGGCGCTGTTTTAGACACCGTCCTTCGAGTCGTGCACTTAAACTCAGAGGTGCACGGTTCTCACTCATTATTTCTGGACAGTCCAGAAATAAAACTTTCAAGTGTCTATCAAGCCACAACCATCATATTGGAAGACATTCCAGTGGTCCGAGAGTTCCCTGATGTATTCCCGGACGATTTGCCGGGGATGCCACCCGATAGAGAGGTGGAGTTCAAGATTGAACTTGCACCGGGAACCATGCCAATATCCCGAAGGCCGTACAAGATGGCTCCCAAGGAGTTGGCTGAACTGAAGATGCAGCTCACGGACCTTCTGGAGAAGGGTTTTATTAGGCCGAGCTCCTCGCCATGGGGCTGTTCGGCATTATTTGTCAAGAAGAAGGATGAAACGTGCGGCTTTGCGTGGACTATCATCCGTTAAATGCCGTAACCATCAAGAACAAGTACCCGTTGCCACGGATCGACATGTTGTTTGATCAGTTGGTCGAAGCAAGGATCTTTTCCAAAATGGATTTAAGATCCGGGTACCACCAGATTAAGATAAGGGCGGAGGACATTCCAAAGACGGCTTTCTCGACGAGGTACGGACTTTATGAGTACCTGATCATGTCCTTTGGCCTCACCAATGCTCCAGCTCACTTCATGTACTTAATGAACTCGGTGTTCATGCCGGAGCTGGACAAGTTTGTCGTGGTCTTCATCGACGACATCCTGGTATATTCCAAGTCGGAGGAAGATCACAAGAAACATCTGCGTATGGTCTTGCAACGGCTGCGGGATCACAAATTATACGCAAAATTCAGCAAGTGCGAGTTTTGGATATCGCAAGTGCCTTTCCTCGGGCATATCATCTCAGCGGAGGGTATCGCTGTGGACCCGAGCAAGATCACGCAAGTACTGAATTGGAAATCCCCGAGAACTGTTCATGAGGTACGGAGTTTCCTCGGACTCGCGGGATATTATCGGAGGTTCATTCCGAACTTCTCGAAGATTGCTAAGCCAATGACAGAGCTGCTGAAGAAGGCTACCAAATATGTTTGGAGTCCAGCATGTGAAGCAGCATTCAAGGCTTTAGTCAAGCACCTGACATCAGCACCGGTTTTGGCGCAGCCAGACACAACAAAACCGTTCGATGTGTACTGCGATGCATCCGGCATTGTGCTCGGATGTGTGCTGATGCAAGACCGAAGAGTGGTCGCGTATGGATCACGGCAGCTTAGGAACCATGAGCAGAATTATCCAACTCACGATTTGGAGCTCGCTGCCGTGGTACTTGCACTGAAGATGTGGAGGCACTACCTACTTGGTAACCTCGTACATTTATATACCGACCACAAAAGCCTCAAGTACATATTCACTCAGAAGGAGCTGAACATGAGGCAACGAAGATGGTTAGAACTGATAAAGGATTACGAGATAGAGATCCATTATCATCGGGGCAAGGCAAACGTTGTGGCAGATGCGCTGAGCCGCAAGTCACACGTCAATAATCTGACCATCACACCATTGGAAGAGAGCGAACCACCACTCCATGTGATTCCACACGGAGCTCTCTACAACCTAGCTTTGATCCCCACCATCCGTGAAGAGATAGCGGCAGCCCAGAAGAATGACAAGGGCATGTCACATTTGCGGAGACGTATAGACAGTGGGGAGTTGAAATGTTTCTGGAAGGACGGACACGGCATCCTATGGTTCAAGGACCGGATCGTCGTACCCTGAAACCCGGAGTTACGGAAGAAAATCTTTGATGAGGCTCACTTATCAAAATTTTCTATTCACCCCGGCAGCAACAAAATGTATCAAGAACTCAGAAGAAAGTTTTGGTGGACACGGATGAAGCGAGAGACTGCAAAATACGTGTCCGAGTGTGATACATGTCGAAGGGTGAAGGCAGACCACATGCGGAAACCGGGACTGCTGCAACCACTGGGCATTCCTGCCTGGAAGTGGGAGGACGTGAGCATGGATTTCGTCGTCGGTTTACCCACCACCTTACAGAAACATGATTCTGTGTGGGTGATCGTCGATCGGCTCACCAAAGTTGCCCATTTCATCCCGGCCAACACCAACTACAACGCCAAGAAGTACGCTGAACTGTACATCTCACGGGTCCTATGCTTATACGGCATACCCCATACCATCATATCGGACCGGGGCACTTTATTTGTGTCCCGTAGTTCAGCCTACCACCCGCAGACGGATGGACAAACCGAGCGGGTAAATCAGATTCTAGAAGACATGCTACGAGCTTGCGCTATCGACCACGGCAAGAATTGGGATGATCACTTGCCGTTAGCCGAATTCTCGTACAACAATGGGTACCAAGCCAGCATCAAGATGGCGCCCTACGAGGCGCTATACGGAAGAAAATGCCACACACCATTGAACTGGTGTGAGTCTGGCGAAAGGGTTACCTTCGGGATTGACCTTGTCAACAACGCGGAAGAAAAGGTTCGATTAATTCAAGCGAACCTAAAAGCCGCTCAATCCCGACAGAAACAGTATGCGGACCGGAGAAGGCGCCCGTTACAATTCGAAGTTGGAGATCACGTATATCTACGGGTGTCTCCAATGAAGGGCGTAAACAGATTTGGGGTGAGAGGAAAGTTGGCACCCCGCTTCATCGGTCCATTCCAGATTACCGAAAGATGTGGATCGGTGGCATACCGGCTGAAATTACCAGAAGCACTTTCCGGTGTGCATGACGTATTTCACATTTCCCAGCTAAGGAAGTGTCTCAAGCTATCAACTACCGTTCAGCTGGAAGACATTGAAGAATTGCAACCGGATCTCACCTATCGGGAAGAACCGGTGCAGGTTATTGATGAAAAGGCCCGAACGACACGCAACCGTACGTTGTGGTTCTACAAGGTTCTATGGAGTAATCACTCCATGGACGAAGCGACATGGGAGAGCGAAGAATTCCTTCGCACTAACCACCCCGACTTTTTCACGTCGCATATCCGGTAATTTTCCACCGTCCTCTCTCTCATTTTCACCTTATAATCTCGGGACGAGATTTTTTTAAGGGGGGAGGAATGTAAGGGCCTCAGTTTTTGACAACCATTTGCAGTGTTCATCACCACAGCACACACCTCATTTGAGGAAGAATGATGAACACAAATGAAGAGCAAGTAACAATTATCAACATGCTCATTAGAGAACAACTTACACATTGCAAAAGTGGTATTTCCCACATGTGATATAGATGGGCTGGACATATGAAAACTCCTACACTTTGCTAAGGATGTCCATGCCAAGTTTCACCCAAATTCAAAACCTTTTTGAGGTCATCTTGGGTATAGATAGGAAGAGGGCAGTTTGAAAACATATTCAAATTCAAACTGTTTTTATCCCATGAATTTAAAAGTGGAAGGCATATTCTTACTCAGCACATTTTTGTGAGCTCACACACCAATTTTCACTCCATTTGGAGTTGATCTTGACATGAGCTAAGGGGGAGAAATTCAAAGTTTATTTGAATTTCAAACTGAACTTGTGCTGAAATTCATTCAAACCAAACCTCATTTGAACTTTGATCAATTCAAATGGCTCATGGGTGAATAATTTGAATTGCCAAGGGTAGTATAGGGTTCACTGTTTACAACAGTGGTTAGGAGTAAATTTCAGAGGTTAAAAGGAGGGGTGGGACCCACATGTCAGCCTCTACTTCAACACAAACCGACTGAAACCAGCTCCATCGGTTCCCGGGTGCAGTGTACGCGCGCCACCGAGGGGGGCAGCCGGCGCCAGCTCCTGCTGCGCGCCCAAGCCAGAGACCAGTCGCCGGGCTACTTATCCCCTCCCCGGCGTGCTCCGATCGCCCATTCCCCGAGCTGCCGACATACTCGGCCTGTTTTTCCACTGCCACCGCCGCCGCTCGAGCTCACGCTTGATCAAGCCGATCACTCGCGAGCACAGCCTCCTCCACAGCAAAACGGCACCAAGAGGTCGTGAGCAACCTCCTAGACCCCGTGTTGTCCAGTGAGCAAGCGTTCTCGAGCTGTACGAGCCATTTCTCCAGCGAGCCGAACATCGCCGCCGATCGGGCTCCCGTGGACAGCACGGCACAGCCGTTGTCACGTCCTCTTCTCTACACAATAAAGGTGTGTGATTGTATGTAGATGGAGTAGCCGAAAGCCGTTTGGCGATTGATCAACCCTCGGCCGAGAATTTCCAAATTTACTCTTGATCAGTTCATAAGGACCGAGCTCACCTTCGGGTGAAATTCGTGCTATATGCACGAGGGTTGGACGAGCTCGTTACCTAGTAGCTTCTATGCACGATAGCGACCACGCTCGAACTGGAATTAGAGAAAACCATCGAGAATCAGCCATGATATGGCTGTTTTCCCCGCCGCCATGGCTGAACACCTCGGCTCACCGTCGAGGGCCTAGTTGCCGGTATTTCTAGCTTCCACCCAGCCCTGGTTCGGGTGTCCCATGCTCTACTGATGCTCTCCGACCGATTTCCGGTCGATTTGGTGCACGAGAGAGCGGGACCGACCTCACCGGAACCCTAGCAGGTGCTGTCATCGGTGCGCACGGGTTTCCGGTCATCGCCGGCGGCCGGCGACCCCACCATCGAGTCCAGGGGGTCAGTAAAGGGGCAGGCGGCAAGTTTCGGGCCGGGGGGTGGCCGGGAACTCAGTTCCGGCGAGGGTCGCCGGAGAACGCCGCCGCCGCGCAGTTGGCGCGAGGAGGGAGACGACGCACTGTATGCGGGGCCCACCAGCCAGAGTTTAAACTTTTTCCCGAATTTTAGTTTCAGTTCAAACTTCAAATCCTTATAACTTTGGCTAGAAAGCTCCAAATTGAGTGAACCAAATTTTGCTGGATTCAGTTCTCCGTGTACTTTCCAGCAAATCAAGTTTCACTTCATGAAAAACCTTAATTTTCCAGAATTAATTCCTCAAATTTAAACTGTTAGGAATTTTAACTGGAGAATCCTGTGGAGGAAAATCCTGAAATTTTTCTGGGATATTCACCAAAATATCCCTGAACTACCATAAAAATTTCAGATCCATTTGAGCTCATTTAATCCACCTAATGGTGTGATTAGTGAAACTGTTCCAGAGAAAATAGAAAATGTTCAGAAACATTTTCAGAATTTTCTCTGAAATTGTTTAGCTCATATCTTTAGTTAGAGACTTGCAAATTAAGTGAGACCAACTCCATTAGAACCCTCTGAAAATCTAGTTTTCAGAAAGTCATAGTTTGTCTCATGAAAATTCCTAGAACACCCTAAGAGTTCCAATTAAGGTCAAGGACATAATTATTTGTGGAGGGCTCAAATGAGCTATGCTGCAACTAAAACTTGACCAGGTCTCTGTTTAGGTTGTAACCAAGCCACAGTAAAAGTTTCACAGTCATTAGGTCTATCTAGCAAAAAGGGTATAGACTTCACAATTTCAAAGATAATACAAATGCATTTAAATTAATACATACATTGCTCTTATCATGTAGTCGCTAAGGTCGAGGAGGAACCCGAAGTCCTAGACTTCGTTACTCCGGAGGAACAGCTAGCCTACGACCAAGAGCAGCAAGGCAAGCCCCGGTTTGCATTAACCTCTTTACAAATGTTTATTGTTTTGAGCACATCTTTGAATATTGTTCTTTGCATCAGAGTCTTGATTGGAAACCCAACTGCACAGCCAAGAAAACCATGGGTTAGGTTTAGGATCGAAAACCTCGTTAGCCACTGCATTGCTAGGATAGAGTGGGATTCGGTACAAGTCGAGTAGTTGGAACTACTCGCGAGAATAGGCTAGAGGCACATTGCTCGGGTAGAGATAGCACATGATACACATGGCAAGAAAATGAGACCGAGCGGAGAGTAAGGGCAGCAGGACTTTGGGGCCTGTGTGCTGTAGCTCCGCTTGTGTCGATTGAGGACCGAGCCGTGTGCGGGCCTGTTGAACAAGCTAGAACAGTACCGAAGACCTACCGGCTATATGGGAACCGGGAAACTGATGTAACCCGGGTAGCTGGGTATTGAGGCATTGCCCGTCGTTCAGAGGGTAGGTTGAGAGCTCGAGGTGTAAATCGGCTGGCGGCACAGAGATGCGCGTGCAGAGACCTCTTGCTCGGGACGATGGGACCGGTTCAATATTTGGCTAACGGGTGAAAGGTAGTCGCGTACGGCGTCCGTGATGGTTGTTGTAGGCAACATCGAGCACGGGCGTACGTGACGGGTTGTTCGGGTAACCCTGCAGGTGTAAATCGATTATAATCGCCGTCCCTCGCGGTCAGTGAGTACCACTTGTTCACTGTACCGTGACGTAGAAAGAACAGGCTAGTTACATGTTAAAATGTTGCTGATTGAAAGCTGGACATTGATTGTTAACGATATGCTGTAGCTTAGAGCTAATTAAAGTTCTTTTCAACTTTGGGCAAAGTACATGAGAGAAATGCGTTTCTTGTTTGATTGCGGCTCTCTCATGTGCCTTAGCGTAAGGTTCTCCACAACCTGCTGCTAAAACTTGAAAGTAAGGTTCTACTAATTAGGCGAGTCCTTCCAAATGATTTTTACCTCATGCAACCCATTACCCTCATGTAGAAGTTCCATGTTTAGGTGAGACGGGTCAGACTTGCTGAGCCTTCGTGCTCACTGCTTGTGTTTGAAGCTTTTGCAGGGTTCTATGAGGAAGGGACTCCCGAAGAGGAGACGGGACCCCAGGAGGGGAACCCCGTCGAGTGGGAGTCGTGCACGCCGCAGAGTTAGTATGCGTGTGTGCTAGCAAGGACACGTTCGAGGGCTGAACGTGCACTTGATGCTTAGTCTACGCCCGCGAGTGTAGACTGAACTTATTTTGATGTAAACATGTTCATAAACTTGTTTATGTAATAAAACTTCCGCTTCCGCTTTGCACCTTTGCCGTGTGTTATACGGTGCTGTGCAACGCAGCACCCCTCAGTGTGATCCTGGCTCGACAGGACCAATGGCGTCGTGTCACCCCTCATCATATTTTCGGAAACATTTGATTTCCCTGTTGTCTATCCGTCTCCCGAGATGTGCCATGCCCTTGCCCACTTTCTGAGCTGCAATGATCTCCTCCCTAATGGTAGGGATGAGGGCAAGGTTGTAGAGTGATCCATAAGGAACCAAGTATAAACTCGGCTCTTCCTCTTCCACCGGTGTAATGGTGAGGTTATGGACATGTGATTTCCGACTCAGCGAGTCAGCAACCACATTCGCCTTGCCGGGGTGGTAATGAATCTCAATCTCCTAATCTTTGATTAGTTCTAACCACCTTCTTTGCCTCATATTCAGCTCCTTCTGGGTGAAAATATACTTCAAGCTCTTGTTGTCGGTGTAGAGGTGCACCAAATTTCCCAGGAGATAGTGCATCCACATTTTTAGCGCCAAAACCACAGCAGCGAGCTCAAGATCATGAGTCGGATAGTGCTGCTCATGGTTTCAAAGTTGTCGTGATCCATACGCGACCACACGTCCTTCCTGCATCAACATGCAGCAGAACCCGATACCGGACGCATCACAATACACGTCGAAGGGCTTGGTCGTATCCGGTTGAGCTAAAACCGAGGCTGTTGTGAGATGCTTCACTAATGCTTGGAATGCTCCTTCACATGCTGAGTTCCAAACATATTTCGTCCCCTTCTTTAATAGTTCATTCATCGGCTTAGCAAGTTTGGAGAAGCTCAGGACGAATCTCCAGTAATATCCCGCTAAACCGAGGAAGCTTCTGACTTCATGGACAAAAGTGGGAGCTTTCCATTTCAGCACTTGTTCAATTTTGCTTGGGTCAACCGCGATGCCTTCCGCAGAGATGATATGTCCCAAAATGGCACTTGGCTGATCCAAAATAACATTTGCTGAACTTGGTCTCGGAATTGTTGAAGAACGATCCTCAAGTGATCGGCGTGTTCTGCTTCAGTCTTGGAGTAAACCAAGATATCATCAATGAACACCACAACGAACTTGTCCAGCTCCGGCATGAACACCGAGTTCATGAGATACCTGAAATGTGCCAGAGCATTAGTGAGACCAAAAGACATGGCGAGATATTCGTATAAGCCATATCTCGTCGAGAAGGCCGTCTTCGGAATATCCTCCGCCCGGATTTTTATTTGATGATATCCAGAGCGAAGGTCCATCTTAGAGAACACACTTGCACCCACAAGCTGATCAAACAGGATGTCAATGCGGGGCAGTGGGTATTTGTTCTTGATGGTGACGGCGTTGAGCGGCTGGTAATCCACACACAGCCTCAAGGTTTCATCTTTCTTCTTTACGAACAGCGCCGAGCGTCCCCAAGGCAAGGAACTCGGCCTAATGAAACCTTTGCTCAACAGATCATTGAGCTGCTCTATCAATTCAGCCAGCTCGTTTGGAGCCATTTTGTAGGGTCTCCTTGAGATGGGACTCGTCCCGGGTGCAAGCTCAATCTTGAACTCAACATCCCGTCCAGGTGGCATGCCCGGAAGATCATCCGGAAACACGTCGGGGTATTCCAGGACTACGGGGATGTCCTCTAACTTGAAAGCTTCAGTATTATTAATTGCTGAAACCTCCTGGACAGGATTTTTTACACCATGGAATGCGGACGGTGGAATGGAGAATTCAAATGCACCGTCCGTGTCCGAGTGTCCAGGACAGCGCCATGGTAGCGTAACCATGACATCCCTAAGATTGCATAAATATTTTGGCCCGTAAGGATTATCAAGGTGGTGGAATATATCTCCCCACCTAAGCACAGAGGTGCTTTTGGAATCATCATATTTGCTGAAATCTTCCCTCCCGGTGAGCAGATCATATATGAGCAGTCGGTTGGGAAGACTTGCATTTGATGCTTAGCCACATAGGATGCACTTATGAAACTGGTGAACGTACCCGCCAGCACGTTGTCTCCCTCTGGGCATCCTCATTGTCGAGGTTGCGAACGCCCCCCGGTTCGCTGACCAACCTTCTTGACCGGAGGTCAGCCTCGAGCACCGCCCTTGAACTGGTCTTGCCCACTGCTGTGCTGCCCCTGGGGACAGTCCTTCGAGAAATGGCCCGCCTGGCCACACGTAAAGCAAGTGTAGCGAGGCGGTCCTCCGCTGATCGGCGGACGGAAACCCGGGGCGCGTTGTGGCAGTGGGAATGCCCGGGGCACCATCTGCTGCTGCTGTTGCGGTCGCGGTGGTGGCATCGACGGTCAGAATGGGGGTGACTGGAAACAACGACCCTCGAACTGCTGAGGTCGTGCCGGTGGATGCCACTGCTGACCGGATGGTGTCCGATAAACATGTGGTATTTCCGGGGAGCTCCACCCCCACTGCTGGGTGGAGTGCTGCGATTCCGCTGCTCAGCCGCCAACTCCCGCTGAGCATCTTCTTGCATGACCGCGGCGTTGACTAGATCATTGAACGTGCCGCGATTGCATTGAGCGAGATGCGTCTTCATCTCGGGATGTAATCCCCGATAGAAGTGCTCTCGCTTTTTCTCCTCGGTGGAGACATAATCTGACGCATACTGTGCCAGATAGTTAAAGGCACAGGAGTAGTTGTGGGCACTCCTCCAGCCCTGCTTCAGCTCCAAGAACTCTTAGAACTTCCGCTTCATTATCCCGAGAGGGATATGGTAGGCGCGAAATGCCTCCCGGAATTCTTCCCACTCCACGGCATGGCCAGCCGGCAGTGAGGCGACATAGTTCGCCCACCACGCACCAGCGGCACCGTGAAGCTTCTTCGCCGCGAACAGAGTCTTCTGCCGCTCCGGATATTGGAGCAGCCCGAACTTGGACTCAATTGTCCACAGACAGTTGTCGGCCTTCCGGAGGGTGCGTACTCATGAAGTCCGAGTACGTCACATCACGGGGCTCACGAGCCCCCTCTCTTGACCCCCCCCCCCCCCCCGCCTGGGACGTATTTTGCATGATCGTGCAGAGCAGGTCGGTCTGCTCCTCACGATTACCCACCAGTGCCGCAATCAGATCCGCTAATGTAAGTGGAGGCGGCGGTGGTGGTTGTTGCTGCGGGGTGCTGTCGTAGGCAGGTGGCTGGGAGTCATCACCCCCTGCTGGCTAGAGCCACCGATCTCATGCGTGGTCCGAGTGCGAACCATTTGCAACCATACGATAATAAACATCAGTCCCGCAACATACTTCATGCAGTCCAATAAAATAGGCGTAAAACATAATGACAGTAAAAACATGCGATACATCTCGTATACAGATAATGTAATAACTTTGCACAAGCTACACCATTACCCGACCAAATACAAACTAGTTAAATCCAACTTGACAGACTTCCTCTTTGGAAGTTCATCTCAACTAGGTTTGGTCACTACGAGACATTAATATCGCTTTCTCATCACGTATACTACCCTTTTATCTTCAATACGACACAAACATGGTCTCTAGCAAAAGAAACATGAGTAAGACGTATACTCAAATCATTCACTAGATGAAGATAACCACTCATGATTATGTTCTACACCATGGGATGTACTTAAACCCCCTAGGATACAACAATCTCTCAAATGAGTTCAACTGTCATCCCTCTGCCAGAATGACAAGTTTCTACATATTCCAGATTTTGATCTGGTGCTTGCATTTTCATTATTCAAGCTGAATACCAAAGTTAAAGTTAACTTCAGTATATTTCCAACGAGTATTTATTTGCCCTCATATCAGCTCTGGTTAAAAACTTATGATAATTCAAAGTCAACAGAATTTCTGGAAGAATTTCAACAGCACCTCCTTTGGAAGTTGCTGTTTTCAACTCTGATTTCCACTGAATTCCGTGCTGAATTCACAGAAACTTTGAATTACAAAAACGTAACACATATCCTACCCTTTCTAAAAATGTATCATATTACCATTTTAGATTTTTCTACAGGATGTTATGCTTGAAAAACAGAACAGTCCAGAGAGTCTTTTGAATATGTCCTGGTTCTGGTCAGCTTACAATCATCTGGAATTTCAGCCAATTTAAAGTGTGATTCAGCTCTGGAAGTCTACAACAAAGTTGTAGAGTAATTAAACACCTTTCCAGAACTATATCCCACATCCCCATTGGCTAAATAATCTTTGAGTTATGCTCTGTTAAAATTCCTCAAACTTGCTGCCCAAAACAGAGCACTCTGTTTTTCAATCCTTTGGAGCTACACTGATCAATTATTAAATTTTTCTACCCCCCAGGGTCCTAACTGTTGAAACTTGGTGATTTTTTCCTTGTTATCATTATCTTTCATGCACATGCCTATGATATGTCGGTACTACGTTCCTCACAAAAAGAAAATCCTAACCAGATTATACCGGCATATACGTCTCAATTGTGGCACTAAACGGTCTCTCGCACACGTATACTACACGGGATACATACATGGTTAGTACCTGCAGAAGAACACCCAATAATGATGAACTCAAAGGTTATTTTTCATTTCAGGCAGGTCCATATTTGAAAGTAAATACAAACACCCGTATCATTACAATACGGCCATCCTTGAGTTAAGCCACGTCTCAAGGTACGTGATCGTGTTTTAACACCACACGACGGGGAACCTGAGTAGAGCGCGAACGGGTCGTCACATTTGGGAATTTTATCACCCCAACAGATACCACCTACTGCCCTGCAGGGCACGCCGATGGCAAGCGCTGCATATATCCCCCTGGGCTATTTTCAGACGAACACACTATCGCGTTACTGACCACACGATGGGGTCTCCACTTTCTTGCCTCATGCACGCTAGGGATCAACGTTTCATATGAACTCAGGAACATGAAGAGTCCAAGAGTTTCATATTGACGTCTCACACCAAGCTGTGAGACCTATCCCTGAACCACATTCCCTCGTCAGGGGAGCTGGCGTTCCTTACCATTTTCACCTGAGCGTAGGTGCGTCGTTACATAATCAAAATTCATAATAATAACACATATATTAGTCTTCCCACTTTAAGTAACTATGCTAATATAGTCCTTACTTGGGCAAACTAGCGAATCCTCACCGTAAACCTAAGTTTTCCCGTAATACAGTCCTTAATTAATGTGCTATCCCCAATGCGGCTCTGATACCAGCCTGTGGCGGACCGGAATCCGCTCATCCAGGATCACAGAGGGTGGTGTCGCGCGATGCGACACCCGACAGCACACATCATAAGAACGATATTGTATTACATAGAAAACCAACTGAAATGTACAAAGCAGTACAAGACTTTAGTTACAAACTAGTGTTTAGATTACAACAGCGGAAACTACGTTTATACAACTCACACCATCTACCTAGCAAAAGTCGGTTGCCCAGCCCTATGGGCAACCCACACTAGCTGCACATTTCAGCTCAGTGCGGCGTGTACGGCTCCCACTCAGCCGTGGTCCCCGACGGAGTGTAGCCCTCGCCGGTGGACTCGTAATCCGAGTCCATTGGAAACTCCTCACCTGAAAAACACTTAAGCAGCAACCATGAGCACGATGGCTCAACAAGACTTAACTGACTCACCTAGGCATGAAACTCTATATGCAGTTTACAATGAACATGGGATGGTAAATTTCAGCAACTGGACATGCCTACAAGTTCATCCTTAGTTCAACTTTTAGCCACAAGTTAACAGTTCATGAATATGAAATTTAGTAAGCAATATTTGGTGGCACACATGTAGCAATACAATTATCCATATCAGCAGAATTGAATCATAACATTCAATAATTTATCTACGTCACGACGCAGTGAACAAGCGGTACTCATCACCGCGAGGGACAGCGAATCAACTCGATATACACCTGCAGGGATACCCGAAGAGCACGTCACGTACGCCAACCCGTGGAGCTGCACAGCATGCTCATTCGATTTCATACGGGACAACCTTTTACCCAATAGCCCAAACACCGAACCGGTCGCACCGAAACGGACAGGAAGTTCCCTACACGGAGCATCTCTCTATGCCCGTTAGCAGATTTCCACCTTGCTGCTCTCAACCTACACCTATAAATCGGTATGCTATGCCTCGACGCCCGGAGGTTTAGGTTACATCGGTTTACCGGGGCCCATATATCCGATATGCCTTCGGTACGTTCAATACTTGTTCAGGAGGGCCGCACACAGATCGGTCCTCAATCGCCACGGACAGGGATGCACTCACAAGACTTCCTCTTGCTGTGACCTAGCCCCTGCCTAGTCTCATTTTATTACGAAAATGATCTCACCTCACTCGAACCAATCCCGTGTGTCCCCAAAGCCTAACTCGCGAGTAGATTCCAACTACTCGACTTGTACCGAAGTTCTCTGAATCATTACGCATAGCCTGTCTACTAGAGGACTTAGACACTACCCTCACTCTTGTGGGAAAATCTGGTTATGCACTTGGGTTTCATCCATCCTACACCTAATGCACATCCATACCACATACTAAGTATTCATAAAGCAAAACCTTGTAAAATTGGTTAATGTAAACCGGGGCTTGCCTTGTTGCTGCTGATCAGTGGTTAGGTCTTCTTTTGGAAGGATAAAGTCGAGCACTTCCGGGGTCTCCTCGCCTTCAGCGACTACACGCAAACGATATACTATATGTCAATTTAAATGCAATGTGTAGAACTGAATATGTAAAGACCATAACTCCAGCTAGCCCTCTCCTTTGGATCTGTAATTTTTATGGTGGCTTGGTAGGGTCCTAACCAGAGTTTTGACCAAGTTTCATTTGAAACAAAGTTCATTTGAGCCTTGTACAAATAAAAGCCTATTTGGTCATTAGAAGGGCCTCTAATGATTTCCAGGGGTTTTCATGGCTCCAACCATTACTTTCTGGAAACTAGAGTTTGAGATGGATCTAATGGAATTGGTTTAATGTCATTTGAAGAATTCTAGATGAAGTTATGCCCTAAACAAGATTTGAGAAAATCTGAAAAATGTTTCTATACATTTTTCTATTTTCTCAGGACAGTTCACTTAATCACACCATTAGGTGGAATAAACGAACTTGGATGGGTCTGAAAATTTTACTGTGAGTCAAGGATTTTCCAATGAACCGCAAAGCCAAATTTGAGAACTTTTTATAAAGTAATTCTCCAGATAAAATTCCTAACAGTTTAAATCTTAGGGAATTAATTCTGGAAAACAATTAAGTTTCACGAGCTGGAATTTATGTCGCCTGAGGTACTCAAAAAGCTGAATTCTGCAAAATTTAGTTCACTAAATTTGGAGATTCCAAGCAAAAGTTATATGCATTTGAAGTTTGAACTAAACTGGAAAATTCCAAAATGTTTAAACTCTGCGGGCGGGCCCCACTCTTTAAACCGGACCACTGAGATCGTGGCCACACCGCAGCCCACGGGGTTTTACCCACGCTGCCACATCAGATCCTGGCCGCAAAGTGGATCCCCGCTGGAAACAGGGACTGACCGGTGGACCTGGCCCCCCCTTCGTCTACCTCGGGACACCCGCGACTCCCGCGGCGGCGCTTCGCCGGAGAACTTGCCGCCGGCCATTTCGCTGCACGACCTTCGACGGATTTCGCCGCATGTGCCCAACTTTGCTCGGAGAACACGTTGGTGCACTCCCTGAAGCTCGGTGATGGCCGGAACCACGCTCGCGATGGTGACAGCGGCGATCCCCACCCCGGCGATGTCGCCCGAGCTACTCAGGGCCTTATTTTCGGAACGGTTTGCTCCTACAGCTCCGCTGTGACATGCTGAGCACAAAAATGAACTCGGGTTGCCATGGAAACAGCCGGAGCTAGGACTCCACCGTCGACCTAGGGCTAAAACGGCGGATGCTCGAAAAACTCGAATAGCAGCGCAAAACTCGATGGTTTTTTATGGTCTTTGGTCCTAGGTGGCCATGGAGACATGTAGAACATGTTCTTAGCTTGGTTTACGCGGTGGTGGACAGATCACCACGAATTACGGATTCTTTGCTAGCTCGGTTCTTTGAACACCGAGGACTAAACTGTGACACCCGGTTCCGAAAACAGAACCAAGTTAATGCATATGTGTGCCTAGGATGTTCATCACACATACACATGCAATCCACAAACTGAATTCAGAATATAACCTCGAATAAATTGTGTTTAAGTACTTTATTACATCGACTAATTGTCTCACTCATGATTATCTATCTTATTCTTGCAGCCGAAGTCTCTAAACGATAGCGGAAACAACTAAACAGCAGTGGCTCCATCTTCAACTCCACAGGCATGTTGACGGTAGTTCACACGCCTAGTACTCCACATGATCCTCGAAGTACTCTTCTCCTGTAGCTGATGTTTATGTGCTAATGCAAGGGTGAGTACATGTCGTACTCAGCAAGTGCGGGAAAAGTATGACATGTAGCTTACAACAAGGTAGCAATAAAAAGGGCTTATTGCAGCAAGCAAATTTTATTTCACAAACATGATAAAAACAGCAACTATTTCTAAGTGAAATTTATCCCAACATGACCAAGTAATTCAGCAACATTTTCTCATCATAAATCACCTTTTCTCAAGTCTCAACCAGCCATTAATCTTTCTCAAGATCATCTCATGCTCATAAAATATTCATAACCATCTCTTATTCATATAGCTAACACCAAACTCATTGTCATGAATGAAACAGTCCCGAAACCAATCCCAATGACCATACCATAACCATACCGAACATCCATCCCAAGTTTTCCCTCTAATCATGTGAGGTGTCTAGGTGCTTGTGACCGTAAGCACGGCTATCATGATAGTTCTACACTCTGCAAAGGTGGCACCACTTTACCCACAAGTATGTGATTTCGTCACCCGTCGGCGACTGCAGATCCTCCATTATACCAGTACACAACAGTCGGTGTATGGCCAAGAGATCACAAAATAGCCTTTACAAAGGGGCTACTAGATGTATCGACTCACTGAGGTTTCACCAGCAGGCTCGAATCACCATTCTCCCACCTACGGGCCCCCTCTTGTGCCATGCAGTTCCCAGGGCAGTTCTCTCTCGACTCCCATTCCTCACGCCTTCCACGCTCCATAACAAGCTAGCAACACACCTAATTAGTCAGCTAAGGCACACCCATATTTGGCCTTGTGGTGGCACTGTTTTCCTAGCATGTGCTGGCATGAACCGGTCCTTAGATCTACGGCAAGTAAACCACCATCTCATTCAGCAACATGCACGAACCAAGCTTGCCTAGATCTCCCCCGATTCCATTCTCATTATCATCATCAAGTTCTCATTATCATTATTCATATGAGTGCAGTAGCTAACCATGTTTTAATTTTGCTTCCCGTATCCTGTAAGTTAAGCGAAGCAAAAGGGAAAAACGACCATACCCGACTCATCAACTTTCCCGGCGACAAGGATGGTTAACAAACTAGTAAACTCCTATAAAAGGGTGTCCCATCAAGTTGACTCAAGCATACACAATTTTGCAAACAAAACAGTTTCAAAAACATGGGATCAATATGGTCAAGGGGCACTTGCCTTGCTCCCGTGGCTCTTGTTGCTCAAGTGTCACGAAGTCTTGGTGCGGTAGTTCTTCGTAGATGGCTTCCTGAGCTTGTCCTTCTACTCACGACCACGCACGTACAAAATTTACAGCAATCAAACATCATGCACAAACTTTACTCAAGATGCAATGGTGTAGATGAATGCAAATCCTATGGTGCTGTTTTATTAGACCAGTTTGTACGTGTTCTTACATGTTATAATGGGCTTTCACGGGGTTTTATGATGAACAAGGTGTAGGGATCAAGTGTTAACGTGGTGATGATCTTGACTCAAGATCTAGATCAATTCTACCGTCAAAAAACCGATCAGAACGTGATATGTCCACACGAAAAAGTTTCGGTTCGAAGGGAGCGAAGAAAACAGCGATGACGTCGTAAGATGGGTAACGAAGACCTACCTCGCTTCCCTTTGATGACAGGGCCTTCCTCCTAGCAATGGAAGCAGCGGGGGCTCACCGGCGACTGAACTCCGGCGAGGGGTCTAACTCGGCGAGGTGGGGGCTAGGGCCTCTAAGTCGCCGACTTGGGAGGAGGAAAAAAAGAAAGGTGTTGCGGCCAGGGGGGTTTTGGGTTCTATATATAAGGGGAAAAAGAGGAGTCCTACTCAAATTGGAGCTCAAATAAGATTCCAACTCAACTTTGGGTTTCAACAAACTTATATCCAATTGATTTAGTGCGGCAGCAATATGGGGAAATTTAGAAATTTTGGGGGAGATTGTGTCGGTACCCTCAGTACCGGGTATCCCCGCGCACAGGAGAAAACCCCCTAAGGGCCTCGCCCACAGGGGCGAGCTCCGAGGGCGCCACACGTCCAGCGGGGCCGGGCCTCCCCTCTCCACATAGGTGAGCTCCGGGGGCGCCACGTGTCCAGCAAGGCCAGACCTCCCCTCTCCTCAGAGGCGAGCTCTGAGGGCGCCACATGTCCAGCGGGGCCGGACCTCCCTTCTCTTCAGAGGCGAGCTCCGAGGGCGCCACGTGTCCAGCGGGGCCGGGCCTCCCTTCTCCTCGGAGGCGAGCTCCGAAGGCGACACGTGTCCAGCGGGGCCAAGCCTCCCTTCTCCTCGGAGGCGAGCTACGAGGGAGACACGTGTCCAGCGGGGCCGGACCTCACCCCTTGCGCAAGGGTGAGCTCCGAAGGTGCCACGTGTCCATCGGCCGGACCTCACCCCTTCCGCAGGGATGAGCTCTGAAGGCGCCACGTGTCCTTCGGCCGGACCTCACCCCTTCCGCAGGGATGAGCTCTGAAGGCGCCACGTGTCCTGTGAGGCCGGACCTCATCCCTTCCGCAGGGATGAGCTCCGAAGGCGCCACGTGTCCCATGAGGCCGGACCTCACCCCTTCCGCAGGGATGAGCTCCGAAGGCGCCAGCCGGCGACGTGTCAACAGCGCACTTCGACAAATTGGAATTGGCTCATTTCAGCTATCTTTTTTATATTCCCCACCCCTCTTTTTTTATGATTCTTTCTCCATTTATACGGTTCTTTTCTCCACTTCTACTTCTTTTATAATGTTTCTCTATATGAAAAATGTATGCATGCATGGAAGCGAATTTGGGAGTGTTACAAACCTACCCCCCTTATACTGGATCTCGCCCTCGAGATTCGATAGAGTAGAGAATAGATGAGGGAATTCTGCCTTGAGATCTTCCTCACGCTCCCATGTAGTTTCGGCTTCCGTGTGATGGCTCCATTGTACCTTGCACCAACAGATCACTTTGTTCCTCGTGACCCTTTCCTTCACGCCCAAAATTTGGACGGGGTGCTCCACATAAGTCAGATCCTCTTAAAGCTCGAGCTCATCCATTGGTACTTGTTCTTCCTGGAACACATCTAAGAATTCTTGATCCACCGGAATGCTTTCCAATGTTGCTTCTTTGACGTGGTTCAACGCTGCCTTCTCGATTGCCGGTTGGGCTGACTCGAACTCAATACGAGTACCGTGCTCATTTGTCAACTACACACTCCTCTCAGCACATTGGATTACTCCGTTGTGCTTGCTTAACCAATCCATTCCATTCCATGGGAATCCAAGACAATAATGTTGGCAAGGAAGTCTACCCCCCTTATTTTAAGGTTCACTTTTGGACATACTATATTAGTCCTCATCTCTCCACCGGAAGAATTAACTAACATAGTGTGTTTCATGTGTGATATGGGCAGATTATACTTGGCAACATAATTGGATGATATGAATGAATGTGATGCTCCGGAATCAAATAAAACAGTGGTTGGGTTGGAGTTGCTAAGGAACATACCAATCATGACGTCCTCAGCTTGTTGCGCTTCCTCAGCGGAGACATGGTTCACGTTGCAACAAGAGTAGCTCTGCTGCCCACGGTTACCTTGCGTAGCTCCTCCACTTGGCCGTGGGTTCTGTTTTGGTGCGTTGGTCGGCTGGGCCTTTCTTCGGGCATTGACTTGCAAAGTGTCCCGCCTCTCCGGATGAAAAACATGCTTTGTTGCTCAAAACAGCAGGAACATTGGGGCGAGGCTGGTTTTGAGCATAGGCGCCCATGTTGGGATGGGGTGCAGGAGGCAAAGGCATACGAGGTGCTTGTGTAACAGGACGCTGCTGTGATGGTTGATTAGGGCGAGGTGGGTTTACAGGGCGGAAAGTAGAAGCGGACGAGCCATACTGCGGTGCAGCTGGGGACATGAAATGGGGACGTACATTGCTCCCTTGTGGCTGTTATAGCATCTTAATCTTGCCCTCTTGCTCGATCTCACGGATCTTGCTCTAAACCACATCACTATAGCTTTGTCAACAAGCTTCTGGAAGCTTGCATAATCATTGTTGAGCAGTTGTACTTGTATCTCATTGTTCAATCCTCTCATGAACAAGTATTGCCTCCTTTGATCCGAGTTGACGTCTTCGGGAGCATACCTTGACAGCTGCGTGAACTTGTTGAGGTACTGATTGACGCTCTTCTTTCCTTGGCGGAGACCTTTGAACTCTTGCCTTTTAAGGATCATGACTCCAGCAGGGACATAATGAGAGAGGAAACTCTCCTTGAATTCAACCCAAGTGATAGTCTCCTGGTTGTCATGAGCATTGCAAAGAGCGTCCCACCAGTCAGCGGCTGCTCCCATAAGTTGGTGCAATGCGAAGAGAACTTTCTCCCGATCATTGCACTGAGCAATAGCAAGCTTCTTTTCCATGGATTTCAACCAATCATCAGCCTCCATGGGATCATTAGCTTGTGCAAAAGTAGGTGGTCGAGTCCTCATGAACTCTCCCAATCTGTTGTGAGCCGGCGGTGGTGGCGGTGGTGGTGGGGGTGCAGGAATGGGGTTAGGGTTGTTGTTGTTGGCTTGCAGCTGTCCCAAGGTTTGTATCATAGTTTGCATGAGCTGGTTCTGCATAGCCATCAACCGTTCAAGGTTGTTTGCATCAGCCCCGGGGTTGGCATTTTCAGGAACTTCAACGTGGCCATCCTCTTGTGGTTCGTGGTTGCCACGAACGTTCCTCCTTTGACGGCTCGCGTTTTCCCTCACCATCTGTGAGAGAGAGTTGGGTAGAATAGAAAAGAGAAGTTTAGATTTATCCCCCAACTATATGCATCAAGGTGCATGAACTAAATATCTTCTTTCATTAATTTCAGCCTATGTGAGGATGTGAACACATGCCGAAGCACCTCACATCTCTCTACTATGTGTGGATGTGGATATTCGCCGAAGCGTCCCACAACTCACACCAGCACACAAACACAAGCAATTATCACAAAAGTTCAACACACCACTCCTATTCATGCTACTACAATTTAAATGTTCCTATTATAGCTTATTCAATTGGAATCCTAATCTTAATCATGGGAACTGGTGCTGTTCCCGCCGTGTGACGGGGGTGGTCCATCGAACACCTCAATGGAGTTAAGTGCACTCCCACGTAGTGGTGAACGAGTACTTATGCGTGTCGTGCTCCTGATCAAAGGCATCTATAAATAGGACATGAAAAACTTTAGAGAAGGAAGAAAATACTTCAAAACTTCAGAAGCTATGAAGCAAGAAAGCAAAAGTGTTGTTGCCCAAAAGAAGAGAGAAGAGGGGCTGAAAAATAGCACTTTGTGGTGGCTGAATTGACAAGAAAAGTGCAGCAACAAGCAATTTTCGAAAATAGCAGTTTAGAGGGGTGTGCCTATGTGTTTTAGAGTGTCCATTCTTCCTAGGCTTGTGTCCTACGGTCAACCTGGCTCTGATACCAATCTGTGACTCCTGGTTCTAAAAACAGAACCAAGTTAATGCATATGTGTGCCCAGGATGTTCATCACATATACACATGTTATCAACAAACTGAATTCAGAATATAACCATGAATAAATAGTGTTTAAATACTTTATTACATCGACTAATTGTCTCACTCATGATTATGTATATTATTCTTGCAGAGGAAGTCTCTAAACGACAGCGGAAACAACTAAATAGCAGCGGCTCCATCTTCAACTCCACAGGCATGTTGACGGTAGTTCACACGCCTAGTACTCCACATGATCCTCGAAGTACTCTTCTCCTGTAGCTGATGTTTATGTGATAATGCAAGTGTGAGTACATGTCGTATTCAGCAAGTGCGGGAAAAGTATGACATGTAGCTTACAACAAGGTAGGAATAAAAAGGGCTTATTGCAGCAAGCAAATTTTATTTCACAAACATGATAAAAACAGCAACTATTTCGAGGTGAAATTTATCCCAACATGACCAAGTAATTCAGCAAAATTTTCTCATCATAAATCACCTTTTCTCAAGTCTCAACCAGCCATTAATCTTTCTCAAGATCATCTCATGCTCATAAAATATTCAGAACCATCTCATATTCATATAGCTAAAACCAAACTCACTGTCGTGACTTAAACAGTCCCGAAACCAATCCCAATGACCATACCATAACCATACCGAACATCCATCCCAAGTTTTCCCTCTACTCATGTGAGTTGGACAGGTGCTTGTGACTGTAAGCACGGCTATCATGATAGTTTTACACTCTGCAGAGGTGGCACAACTTTACCCACAAGTTTGTGATTTCGTCATCCGTCGGCGACTGCAGAACCTCCATTATACCAGTACACAACCATGGGTGTATGGCTAAGAGATCACAAAATAGCCTTTACAAAGGGGCTACTAGATGTATGGACTCACTGAGGTTTCACCAGCAGGCTCGAATCACCTTTCTCCCACCTACGTTAAGTTGGTGAAAAGTCCAGTTGAAGGCAAACTGTTCAGAACATGGACAGTAGCAAAAACCTCTCTGGACCTTTCTGTTTTTAAGCCATTACTTACTGTAGAAAAATCCTTAAGGAGCCTATAATACACTTTTGGAAAGGTTATGAAATTTGCAACATTGTTGTAGTTCAAAGTTTGCTCAGATTCTTATTGTATTTGCATATACAACTGTGATAAAGGTAGCCACATACAAAGGAGATGCTGGTAAATTTTATCCAGGAATTCTGTCAACTTTAGAACATCATAACTTTTAATCCAGAGATGATATGAAGGCATATGAACACTCGTTGGAAAGATACTAAAGTTAACTCTAACTTTTGTATTCAACTTGAGTTATGGAAATGCTGTTAAACTGATGAAAATCTTGGTGAAGACAGAAGAATCCGTTCTGTACAGCAAGGAGAACGGGTTAGGTCTACCACACGGAAGTGATTAAACTCGAGGATTTTCCGTTGGGACGTGAAGAACCGATGTGTTTCCAATGAGTTACCAGGCATGCCGGCTAACGGGACGTCAAGTTCAAGATTGAACTGGCGCTGGAAACAACACCGATTCCACGAAGGCCGTATGAGATGGCACCCAATGAACTAGCGGAGTTGAAGGAGCAACTAAGTGAACTTATGAGCAAAGGTTTTATATGACCAAACTCATCACCTTGGGGTTGCTCTGCACTGTTCGTTAAGAAGAACGACGAGACACTAAGATTAAGTTTTGATTATCGTTCGCTCAATGCCGTCATTATAAAGAATAAGTACCCTTGCCCGCATCGATAGTTTACTTGATCAACTAGTGGGTGCAGCGGTATTCTCGAAGATGGTTGGAGCTCACCAAAGATCATAACTTCGAGATCCACTACTAAGTGAACGTGGTTGCTGACACGTTTAGTCGGAAAGCCCATGTTCACGACATATTTCATATGTCACAGCTACGGAAGTGCCTTAAAGCAACCATCGCTGGCCGCACCAAAGAAATCGACTAGTTGAAGCCGGATCGTGCTTACACCGAGCGACTGGTTCAAACTATCGATGGAAAGATCCGGAACACCTGGAATCGGACATTAAGCTTTTACAAGGTGCTTTGGAGTAATCATACCACGGAAGAAGTCACGTGGAAAGCAAAGGTAACCTCCGCAGGAACAATCCTGAGCTTTTATCGTCGAACAACTTGGAATTACCTCTCCCGTCTCGTTCTTCTTTTGGAATCTCAAGACGAGATTATTTCTAAGGGGGGAGGTATGTAAAAGTCCCAAAAACATGAATGCAAAGAAACGGGTGATTGAACGTCATTGTGTTTCCGGTTCATGGAAAATGGGACTTACAAAAACTTTCTTACATGGGATGGTATACGTGAGGTTCAACAACATGGGTTCAAGCATTCATTTGAATGTGTTGGACCAAGGTGGAGTTAAACTCATGTGTAATCATACATGTGGATGAGAAAGAATAAAAATATGGTCTTTAGACTCAAATGCTCACCTCAAAGTGCCGCCAAATTTTTGAATACACATGGAGCCTCATACATTGGAAATTGAGGAGAATATGGTGGTAAACTTCTGATTTAAGGGTGAGCTAAAAAGGAGTGGATTATGATCATGTTTGAATTCATGCTGAATTCAAACATGTTAAGGCAAGGGAATTGCTTGAGTTATGTCACATAAAATGATAAACTCAAACATGGACATGTGGGGAAAGCTAAAATGTTCTTTAGCTCATACTGAACACATGTTAACCCAGGGAATAATTTCACTCCCAAAAATCTAACACATGTGCACATTCTCTATGAGTAGGGGGGAGGGAAATTTAAACCCAATTTTGAATCTTTGTAAAGGATTCATGTTTATCTTGTCAAAGGCCTATATGTGAGATGACCATTGCAGTCCTCAGGTATTAAAGAGCTTAAGTTCCAAATTTGGAGAAATTTTGAGCTCATATACCATTTGTTCAAATGGGTCATCACAAAAGAGGTTTTCAAACTGTTGGTGCAAAGTTTATGTTTGCAGCAACCAAATGTAAAAGTTGACTCCATATTTGAAATCCTCAGCTCCAAATTTGTGGGAATACGAATTTTTACCACATTTGGAAGTGTTTTGGCTAAGATTTTGTAATAGGACATAAAAGGATATTTGAATTCAAATTCAAAGATGAATTTGGATGAAACTGGTCCAATTATTCAAATTCAGTCCGAATTCAAACTTCCTACAATTGAACTAGTCATTTACCAAGAATTAAGATCTTTTTAGAAGACAAGAGGGACTGACTTGTGGGGGGACCCACATGGCATTGAGTCAAATGTGTGACTTGCACACAAAGCAACCAATTCCTTTCTCTGTTGTCCACTCAAACAGCCCGAGCTGCAACTGTGTGACACGAGCTGCCGTTGCCTCCACCTCCTGCTTCCGATCATGTTCGGCCTGATCCACGGCAAGTGCACCGAAGCCGGTTCTCATCTCTCCCTCACTCACGCACGGAAGAAAACCAGGCTTTGCTCTCTCGCTCACGCAGAAACTGAGCAGAACAGCGCCGCTACCTCGGCTGCCACAGGAGAACCACCAGCTCCTGCGTGCAGAGGCCGGTGGAGCCAACAAACATCTGCGCCGGAGTCTCCTCTACATCCTTGAAGGTTCCCCATCTTCCCCCCGGCCTCCTCCAAGCGGTGCTGACCGTTTCTTCATCAGCAAGGCAGAGCCAGCCGGCCTTCACTGCTCCTCGTCGTCCGGCCTGTCTGAAGCCTCTCCTGGTAGATATTTAGGTATTTTACGGTACATTTTAATTCCAAAAGTAATAAAGATAATCATGATATAATTGAAAATAAGCAATATTATGGCTTCATAAGGATTGTTTGTGTTCACGCTTAATCTGTATAGGAACAGAAAGAACACAACAAATGAATGTGAGAGCATCAGGTTGTACCCTGAGGCAGGACCAGTGCCGGAGGCACCGGCGGTGCCATTCCCAACAGTTGACATGTTGAGCTGCTTGAAGTAGTCGATCGTTAGTTGAGGCAGGAAGACTGGAAGCAGTGAAGTCCCACGAACGTCCTTCACCAGGTAGTAGTCGTTCGTACAAGCGAGCAGTCGCGCAGAGTTGCGCTTCCCAAAAACTTGATCGTCCGCCTACCCGTGCAAATATCGCAGCTAGACGAAGTTTCGGAGGCCTGCTCTCGCAAGTTCTGTGCGCGCAGAGACTTGCGATGGGAATGCAGAGTGCACAGCGATAGTAGTGAAGTGTGTATTCCAGGGTGAATGAGGAGAGCCTTATATAGGCTGAGGCATACAGAATCAGCTTTATTGCGCGAGATTAATTCTCTATTTTAATACGTCAGTTATTAGTAACGTCTGTTTTAATACGTCGGTTACTAATAATGTTTGTATTTAATTTACCGTCATAATTGAGTAGATTCAATTCTCAAAACGGTAAAAATATTTAACTCAGCGCAATAAGAATGATGCAGCAATTTCTTCACACACGCACACGCCACTCGTCGCAAGTCACAAGTCACGCGATTTTCTCACGCGAAAATGCGCGTGACGCGTGCGCGTCGCGCACGGCACGGCTCGGCGCGCGTGTGGCACTCCCTTATCTTCTCTCCAACTTCTCAAATAGAGAGGAATAGTCCACCTATTTAAGTTGGTCAGAATCCTCTTCAACTACCCATGTGGGACTAAATAGTTTAGTCACATAGCATTAATGTGGGCCTTAAAATTAATAGGATTAATTTGAGTAATCAATGGGCCTTGCCCAAATTATTCCAACAATCCCCACCAATTTTGAGACACACAAAATGCTCTCAATTCCACTACTGTTTTGATATACCAGAGTTTCAATGGAGACTGTTAAGTTGAACATCCATCTAGAGCAAAGGCTACACTTTGTCTACAACTGATCAATGGACTATGCCTTGAATTGACAGTCTTGTGCAAACAAGTTTTACCGAAGGTCTTTTCTGATACTAGGCTGCTAAGGCATCCCCGCGGTTTGGAGCATATAAGTCATACTCCAGGCCTTTCATGAGCATCTAGAGACTACCCAAATCTCATAGACTACGACTAGTAGTCGAACTCATATAGGTGTAATTTTTATAAGATGTTCTGTAGGACAACATCTTTGCTTAATTAAGCCACACGAATCACATTAAGTCAAAAGCCAACCTGCCGTACAGCTTGAAGAGAAATGCATTTTCACAGGAATGAGCCTTATTCAAAGGTTCTCTTCTCTCAGCCAGCCATGACTTGTTTCGTTGTCCTAATTCACGGGATCTTCGATCACATAAGACATGTTGCCGTCATGGCTTGACTCACTATATGGGTCTCAAGCCCAATTCCTTGGATGCATTGTCGATCACAGATCGTGAAAGACCCTTTGTAAATTGATCTGCCAGATTTTCAGCCGTTGGGATATAATCCAAGGCTATCACTCCGGAGCTTCTCAATTTTCTGACAGATTTTAACCGCCTCTTTACATGCCTTGAAGACTTCATGTTGTCCTTTGAACTGTTCACTTTAGTAATCACAATCTCATTGTCACAGTTCATCAAGATAGCCGGTATCGGTTTTTCAACCATCGGTAGATCCATCAGAAGTTCACGAAGCCACTCAACCTCAACTGTGGCGGTATCTAATGCTGTTAGTTCTTCTTCAATAGTTGACCTCGTTAAGATGGTCTGCTTGCAAGACTTCCAGGAAACAGCGCCACCTCCGAGCGTGAACACATATCCGATCGTGGCTTTTATCTCATCAGCATCAGAGATCCAATTAGAATCACTATAACCCTCTAGAACCTTCGGGTTCCCGGAATAGTATATCCCGTAGTTCGCTGTGCCTTTTAGATAGCGCATTACTCTCTCAAGAGCCCGCCAATGATCATCTCCTGGGTTTAAAACAAACCTGCTAAGTTTGCTCACGACAAATGAGATGTCAGGCCTCGTAGCGCTAGCTAAATACATAAGGGAACCAATGATTTGAGAGTATCTTAACTGATCTCTCATTATCCTTTTATTTTTCTTCAAAATCATACTAGCATCATAAGGTGTTGGAGCAGGTTTACAATCGCTATAACCAAAGCGACGTAAAACCTTTTTCACATAATGGGACTGTAGAAGTTTAACCCCACCATCACCTTCTCTCACTAGTTTTATGTTAAGGATAACATCAGCCTCTCCCAAATCCTTCATCTCAAAGTTTTGAGATAAAAACTTTTTGACTTCCTTAATCACATTAAGGCTTGTCCCAAATATAAGTATGTCATCAACATACAAGCATAATATTACTCCTTCACCCCCACCAAAGCGATAGTACACACATTTGTCAGCTTCGTTCACAACAAAACCAACAGACGTGAGAGTTTTGTCAAACTTCTCATGCCATTGCTTAGGTGCTTGCTTCAGGCCATATAAAGATTTCAATAATTTACACGCCATTCCTTCTTGACCTTTTACTGCAAAACCATCTGGCTGATCCATATAGATCTCCTCTTCCAACTCTCCATTTAGGAAAGCTGTCTTAACGTCCATCTGATGAACGAGAAGACCATATGAGGTTGCCAAAGAAAGCAGCACTCGAATAGTGGTTAGTCGGGCAACGGGTGAGTAAGTGTCAAAGAAATCTTCTCCTTCTTTCTGATTATAGCCCTTAGCTACAAGCCTTGCCTTGTACTTTTCGATTGTACCATCAGGCCTAAGCTTTTTCTTGAACACCCACTTGCACCCAATGGGTTTGCACCCATAAGGTCTACTAACAACCTCCCACGTTCCATTACACATAATTGAATCCATCTCACTATTGATTGCTTCCTTCCAGTAGTCCGCATCAAGAGATGAATATGCCTCTTCAATGGTTCTAGGAGTATCATCCATAAGATACACAATGAAATCATCACCAAAGGACTTTGCAGTCCTTTGTCTCTTGCTCTTTTTCGGAATTTCATTGTCACCGCGTAGATTTTCCACAAGAGTTTGTTCATTGTGTTCTATCATATCAGTGGGCTCGTCATTTATACAAGATTTTTGACTACTACTACAATTATCCTCTCGCATAGGAAAGATATCCTCAAAAAATGTAGCATCTCTGGACTCCATAATTGTACCAACATGCATGTCTGGTACTCTAGATTTTATTATTAAAAATCTATAACCAATGCTGTGGAAGGCATAACCAATAAAAATACAATCAACAGTTTTAGGACCGAGTTTACGCTTTTTATTGATTGGCACACTTACTTTTGCCAAATAACCCCAAGTACGCAAATATGAGAGATTTACTCTTTTCTTTTCCCATTCCTCGAATGGGGTGATCTCTTTATTCTTTATAGGAACACGATTCAGGACATGACATGCTGTCAATATAGCCTCACCCCACCACTCCTTGGAAAGTCCCGATGTATCTAACATGGCGTTAACCAGATCAGTTAGAGTACGGTTCTTTCTTTCGGCTACCCCATTCGATTGAGGTGAGTAGGGAGGCGTCCTCTCATGAACTATTCCGTGTTCCTCACAGAACAAAGTGAATAAATTTGAAAAGTATTCTCCACCACGATCAGTCCTTATATGTTTGATCTTTCTCTCAAGTTGGTTTTCTACCTCAGCTTTATAGATTTTAAAATAATGTAATGCTTCATCCTTTGATTTTAATAAATATATGTAGCACAACCTAGTACAATCATCAATTAAGGTCATGAAATATCTTTTACCACCTTTTGTCAATTCACCATTCATTTCGCACAAATCGGAATGAATTAGTTCTAATGGTGCCAATTCTCTCACCTGTGCAACCTTGTGAGGTTTGCGAGGTTGTTTTGATTCCACACAAACATGACACTTAGAACCTTTGACTAAGGCAAATTTTGGAATTAAACTCAAGTTTCTAGCCATGCCATACAACCAAAATTAATATGACAAAGTCGTGAATGCCAAACATTAGACTCATCAATGACATTGTTCACAACGTTATTACAATTTTCTGACAAGGATAAGCGGAACAAACCTCCGCTTTCATAACCTTTACCAACAAAATTCCCATACTTAGAAAGTACACATTTATTGGATTCAAAGACTAATTTAAAACCATCTCTACAAAGTAGAGAGCCGCTGACTAAATTCTTTTTGATGGTTGGAACATGTTGCACGTTCTTCAATCGCACGGTCCTTCCCGAAGTAAGCTTCAGATTGACCGTACCAACTCCAAGAACACGCGCATGTGGTCCGTTTCCCATCAACAAGGAGACAGTCCCTCCGACCTGATAAGATGAAAATAAGGATATATCAGCACACACATGGATATTGGCACCGGTATCAATCCACCACTCAGGTGAATGACAAACTGAAAGAACTGTAGGTAATATGTTACCATACATCGACGTTCCTGCAGTTTCGCCAATAACCATATTTGCTGATTTTTTATTGCCTTTCCACTTGCGGTTCTCACATTCACTGGCGAAATGACCAGGATCGCCGCAAACAAAGCAATTTCCCTTCATCTTCTTCTTAAAAGTGGTTGTCTGTTTAGTCTTTGTAGGGTTCTCGTGTTTGTTCTTCTTCTTCTTGTTGTGGGATTTATTAGAGTTATTCTTCTGTACTACATTAGCACTAGAAGTCCCAACAACCCCTTTTCCACGAGTGTCTTTTGCCCTCGCCTTCTCTTCAACATCCAAAGAGCCAATAAGATCAGCGATATTGAACTCTTTTCTTTTATGTTTTAGAGAAGTGGCAAAATCTGTCCAGGTATGTGGCAACTTGGCAATAATGCCCTCGGCCACTAACTTGTCAGGTAACACACACTTGAAACCTTCGAGTTCTTTTGCCAGTGACTGAATTTCATGAGCCTGTTCCACTATAGAACGGTCATCGACCATCTTATAGTCATAGAACTGTTCCATGACATACAGTTCACTCCCAGCATCAGAAACACCATATTTAGTCTCAAGCGCATCCCACAATTCCTCGCCAGAGGTAGCACTGAGATAGAAATCAACTAAGTTTTCTGCAAGAACACTGATCACCGCGCCTCTAAAGAGGTTATCGGCTGCCATGAAAGCTTGCTCCTCCTCAGGAGTAAACTGTTCAGGCTTTCCATTCGCAACATGAATGATGTTCATAGCAGTTAACCAGAGAATCATCCTATCACGCCACCATTTATAATTTGATCCGTCAAAAGCATTGGGCTTGAGCGCAGCAGCAAAACTAGTGACCGAAAGCCTATCACAACCATCAAGCTTTTGGATTGTTAGATATTTAGGCATTTTACGGTACATTTTAATTCTAAAAGTAATAAAGATAATCATGATATAATTGAAAATAAGCAATATTATGGCTTCATAAGGATTGTTTGTGTTCACGCTTAATCTGTATAGGAACAGAAAGAACACAACAAATGAATGTGAGAGCATCAGGTTGTACCCTGAGGCAGGACCAGTGCCGGAGGCACCGGCGGTGCCGTTCCCAACAGTTGACATGTTGAGCTGCTTGAAGTAGTCGATCGTTAGTTGAGGCAGGAAGACTGGAAGCAGTGAAGTCCCACGAACGTCCTTCACCAGGTAGTAGTCGTTCGTACAAGCGAGCAGTCGCGCAGAGTTGCGCTTCCCAAAAACTTGATCGTCCGCCTACCCGTGCAAATATCGCAGCTAGACGAAGTTTCGGAGGCCTGCTCTCGCAAGTTCTGTGCGCGCAGAGACTTGCGATGGGAATGCAGAGTGCGCAGCGATAGTAGTGAAGTGTGTATTCCAGGGTGAATGAGGAGCGCCTTATATAGGCTGAGGCATACTGAATCAGCTTTATTGCGCGAGATTAATTCTCTGTTTTAATACGTCAGTTATTAGTAACGTCTGTTTTAATACGTCGGTTACTAATAATGTTTGTATTTAATTTACCGTCATAATTGAGTTGATTCAATTCTCAGAAACGGTAAAAATATTTAACTCAGCGCAATAAGAATGATGCAGCAATTTCTTCACACACGCACACGCCGCAAGTCACAAGTCACGCGATTTTCTCACGCGAAAATGCGCGTGACGCGTGCGCGTCGCGCACGGCACGGCTCGGCGCGCGTGTGGCACTCTCTTATCTTCTTTCCAACTTCTCAAATAGAGAGGAATAGTCCACCTATTTAAGTTGGTCAGAATCCTCTTCAACTACCCATGTGGGACTAAATAGTTTAGTCACATAGCATTAATGTGGGACTTAAAATTAATAGGATTAATTTGGGTAATCAATGGGCCTTGCCCAAATTATTCCAACATCTCCGTCATGCTCAAGCGGTCACAGAGGTGCGCCACCACGTCTAGCTACTCCTTCCATGGTCTTCTTGCCCTTCCCCGACGCCGGCTAGCCGAAATTTGGTTTTTGGCGCCGGCGCACGTGAAGGACCGACCTCAGCAAGTTTCTGAAATTAGTTCCAATAGCTTGATCATTCGTTCTACAATTGAAACCACAGCTACTAGGGTTCCTAGCGCCCTTCCAAGCCGAAGCACGAAGCAAAACGACCCTCCTTCGCCCCGGGCGACGAGAAATCGCCGCCGGCGGCTAAAACCGCCGCGGTCCACGGTGACGACTAGTTTGCAGCCATTTTCTGCGAGAGTTCATCTCCGTTCCACGTTCCTCGACCACTAGGGATGCTTTAGGGCATCGTAGCTCGCCGGGAGGAGCTTTGGACACACTGGAACGCGTCAATGCCGAGCTCTCGAGCCGCCCCGCCGATGCCGACCCACCTACAGCCGTTTTCATGCAGGGAAACCTTGCCCGGCTGCTAGGCCACGGTGTGAGGAGCGTGTAGGGCAAAACCGGAGCAAAAACGGTGGAGAAATGAGGGAGAATGGTGCGCGCCACCCTTCTGTCCAGCGTACACCCGCGGGCTCTGCCGAGAGGTTGAAGAAACACCTGACCTGTGGGCCCCACTTTTGAATTGTTCTGTGTAGAATTCAAACAGAAAGTTGTTCAAACTTTAGAACCTCATAACTTTTGCTCGGAAGCTCCAAATTTAGTGATTCAAATTGGGTTGGATTAAGGATGAAAAGATCTATCCAAATATGCAACCCAATTTGCATGAAAACCAATAGAAAAGTCTCGGAAATTCTTTAAAACATTTCAGCAAAAGAATTTTAGAGGGAGTTTGGTTCATCCAAAAATCCCCAAATTTTGCCAGAATATTCTATAGGCTATTAGTGAACTCCTGTAAAAGTTTCAGCTCATTTGGAGGTTATTTAGTTAGGATAATTGTGAAATCAAGTTTCTGTGTTCAAATGAATACAGAAACAATTTCAGAGAATTTCCAAAAGTTGGAAATTCAGTTCTGGGCAGTTCTTAGCTCCAAAAATCCTAGGAAAATTCATGCATGCTCCCTGAGCTACGTTTCAAATTTTAGTTCACTTGAATTTGCATGAAAGTGCAAATTTATTCAGGATTAATTCCTTTTTGCCTAAATGCTTAGGAAATTGTTCTGAGTGATCTACTCAGTGAAGAATTCTAAATTTTGGTCCAGATGACTTTCTTGTGACAAGGAACTCACAAGAAAATTTCCAGCTCCATTGGAGCCCTGGATCAGTAGTATCTGTTCAACTTCATTAGGTGATCACCATCCAAGTGATGAACCCCACTTATCACTTGATCATAGTACTTTAACCCAAATCCCAAACCACTAGCACCAGTATCATTTTAAATTCTTAAACAGAGTTCCAGTTTTAAACTTGTCTTTAGAACTTGTTAGCAAAAGTTTTATAATTAAACATGTATGCATATTAATAACGTGTAGTGATTAAACGTGGAAAGTGGAGGAGAAGATAAGCTTGGATCAAGGAGCAAGAAGGGCAGGGATTAAGCTTCAAGTCATCAACAACTAACTTCATACTTATCTGACTTTAGTCACCTGCAAAACTAAGGCAAGCTCCGGTTTGCATTTAAGCTATTTTATAAAGTTTTTCCTTTGTTCACTACTACGGGTCAAAGTTTGTATGTGCATTAGGTCAAGGATGTTTTATACTCCACTTGCATAGCCAAAAAAATGAACCCTGAGATCAAGTGTAGAATGGTGTCATCGCTGTAGAATAAGGCCATGCTAAATAGTCTAGGACATCCGGTAGAAGACGAGTAGTTGGAATCTACTCGCGAGCTATGGTTCAGGATCACATAAGTGTGGTTGGAAAGAGAGGCAAACTAAAGTTTACATTTCTAAAGATGAGACCGGGTAGGAGGGTTAGGCAGCGACAAGACGAGGTATTGGTCGAGTAGCTCTGCCTGTGTCGGTTAAGGACCGAAGCGTATGCGTCCCTGGGAGCAAGTATTGAGTTGTGTACCGGATGCTTACTGCTATATGGGAACCAGGAAACCGATGTATCGAGTTCACTGGATTGTAGAGGCACACCACATCGTTTCGTTAGACCCATGAGCCCGAGACGGCACGACCGGTTCTACAGTCGAGTGACCTGCGAAAGGTTGCCACATACGACGTAATGAAGGACGCCAGATTTGGGTCTTCAGAGGCGGGCGTATGTGTCGGGTTATCCGGGTAGTGTTTGATTCGAATCACTGTCCCTCGCGGTTATGAGTACCGCTTGCTCACTGCGCTGTGACGTAGTAATCAAGTTGTGTGGAAACAGTTTGCAAAAGTTTTAATTGCTGCTATGATTATTGTAAATTGCATGAAAACCCTGTTTGAGGTAGAGATAGAGCAAACTAAAGTTATTTTCTACCTTGGGACGAGTAACATTGGAAGGAAGCGTTTCTTGTTTGATTGTGGAGTTCCAATGTTGCTGGGCGCAAGGTCACTACTATTTTTGCTAAAATTTGAAAGTTATGGACGAACTCGTAGGCGAGTCTTTTTGCAACTTATATGTTTAGGTCGTAAGTCCCTTTCATGTAGAGTTGCATGTCTTAGGAGAGACGGTTAAGTCTTGCTGAGCCTTTGTGCTCACTCTTGCTATATGAGTGGTTTTGCAGGTTAAGATGATGCTCATAAAGAAGGTTGTCCAGTGAGACTCGGAAACGTCTGAGTCGGGTAACACATGGAGGACCTAGACGCTGCCATGTCTTCGTGTTGCTAGCGAGAGGAGTCCGCGGGCTGGACCTCTTCTCGAGTGCTTCTTAGATATTCGGTGTGAGCTGTTTATAGACTTCTGCTGTAGCTAATTTATGCAAATTATTTACAAAGAACAATTGTAATCTTCCTCTTTGATTTATGTAATACAATTTCCTTATATGTGTGATGTTGGGTGCCGCATAACACGGCACCACACAATGCAATTCCCGAGCGAGGTGCCCCGTCCCCGTGAACGGGGACGGCGGGCCCTGTCAGATTTGGTGCAGCAGCAATATGGGGAAATTTAGAAATTTTTGAGGAGATTGTGTCGGTACCCTCAGTACCAGGTATCCCCGCGCATAGGAGAAAACCCCCTAAGGGCCTCGCCCGCAGGGGCGAGCTCCGAGGGCGCCACACGTCCAGCGGGGCCGGGCCTCCACTCTCCACAGAGGCGAGATCCGGGGGTGCCATGTGTCCAGTGGGGCCGGACCTCCCCCTATCCTCAGAGGCGGGCTCCGAGGGTGCCACGTGTCCAGCGGGGCCGGACCTCCCTTCTCTTCAGAGGCGAGCTTTGAGGGCGCCATGTGTCCAGCGGGGCCGGGCCTCCCTTCTCCTCGGAGGCGAGCTCCGAAGGCGACACGTGTCCAGCGGTACCGAGCCTCCCTTCTCCTCGGAGGTGAGCTCTGAGGGCGACATGTGTCCAGCGGGGCCGGACCTCACCCCTTCCGCAAGGATGAGTTCCGAAGGCGCCATGTGTCGATCGGCCGGACCTCACCCCTTCCGCAGGGATGAGCTACAAAGGCGCCACGTGTCCCGCGAGGCCGGACCTCATCCCTTCCACAGGGATGAGCTCCGAAGGTGTCACGTGTCCCGCGAGGCCGGACCTCACCCCTTCCGCTGGGATGAGCTCCGAAGGCGCCAGCCGGGGGACGTGTCGACAGCGCACTTTGACAAATTGGAATTGGCTCATTTCAGCTATCTTTTTCCCATTCCCCACCCCTATTTTTTATGATTCTTTCTCCATTTATACGGTTCTTTTCTCCACTTCTACTTCTTTTATAATGTTTCTCTATATGAAAAATGTATGCATGCATGGAAGCGAATTTGAGGGTGTTACATAAATGTGGAAATTCTTTCCCTACAGGTAACGAAAGGAGGTAGGGTTTTCACCGTGAGTTCGAGCAGCCTCCGGCGCATCTCTTTGCTGTTGATTGTCGGTCACGAGAGTGCCTCGATCAGCGGCGCACCGAGGGCCCGAGAGAGCGGCCGAAGAGTTGATGTGTTCGGCCGAGAGACGAAACAGCATACGGGGTTCGGGGTCTGCAGCGGTCGGGGAGCCTTCGTGAGCGGTCAAATGCGCGGTGCGCCATCCGGGTGTGCGCTGGGGAGGTGGCCGATCGAGCAGCTCGGTGACAAGCGCTGCGGAGGCCAAGAGAACAGAGCTCGCCCGATAGTTTGCTTCACTCAGAAGCTTAACTGACTTGTGGGCCCTTTTCTCCCCTCTAATCCCTTCTCCCCCTTCTGCTGCAAATATCTCAACCACTAAAATTTGAATGGTAGACTTTGCCACCAAGTCATGGGGTGAAATTTGAATTCCTCAATTTGAAACTGGTTTGGTTAAATTTGCTTCACATTTGAACTGAAATTCAAATTCAGTTTGGAATTAATGCAAATTTAGCTCCCGACGAGATGAACTCCAATGAGGATGAAAATTGGTGGACTAACTCAGAAAAATGTAATGAGTTTGAATATGAAGTCAACTTTTGAATTTAAGTGATGAAAGTGGCTGCAATTTGAATTTGCATTCAAATTGGCCCCTTTTTGAATTGTCTCCAAAAGTGCCTCAACAAGTATTGGATTTGCATGAAATTTGGCCTGAGCCTTTCCAAGAATATATAAGGTATAGGGGTGACCTCAACCTTTCATGTTTATGTGTAGAAATCCCACTCTTGAAGTTAGGGCTTTCCCCTCTAATCACCCTTTTGATGGTGGTTACTTGCTCTTCACAAGTGTTCATGAGATATCCACCACATGAGCTGTGGTGTTGTGAGGTGATGAACATTTCTTTGCAAGTCACTTCCTTGGGCTTTTACACGAGTCGTGTGCGGGCCTGTTGAACAAGCTAGAACAGTACCGAAGACCTACCGGCTATATGGGAACCGGGAAACCGATGTAACTCGGGTAGCTGGGTGTTGAGGCATAGCTGGTCGTTCAGAGGATAGGTTGAGAGCTCGAGGTGTAAATTGGCTGGCGGCACTGCGGATGCGCGCGCAGAGATCTCTTGCTTGGGACAATCAGACCGGTTCAACATTTGGCTGACGGGTGAAAGGTGGTTGCGTACGACGTCCGTGATGGTTGCTGTAGGCAACATCGAGTACGGGCGTACGTGACGAGTTATTCGGGTAACCCTACAGGTGTAAATCGATTATAATCACCGTCCCTCACGGTCAGTGAGTACCACTTGTTCACTGTACCTTGACATAGAAAGAACAGGCTAGATACATGTTAAACGTTTGCTGATTTGAAAGATATACTTTGCTTGTTAATATCTTGTTGTAGTTTAGAGCTAATTAAAGTTCCTTTTCAACTTTGGGAAAAGTACATGAGAGAAATGTGTTTCTTGTTTGATTGCGGCTCTCTCATGTGCCTTAGCGTAAGATTCTCCACAACCTGCTGCTAAAACTTAAAAGTAAGGTTCAAATAATTAGGTGAGTCCTTTGCAACTTATTTTACCTCATGTACCCTAAACCATTCATGTAGAAGTTTCATGTATAGGAGAGACGGGTCAGACTTGCTGAGCCATCATGCTCACTGCTTGTGTTTGAAGCTTTTGCAGGGTTTATGAGGAAGGGACTCCCAAGGAGGAGATGGAATCCCCGGAGGGGAACCCCGTCGAGTGGGAGTCGTGCACGCCACCATGTTAGTGTGTGTGCGTGCTAGTGGGGACACGTTCACGGGCTGAACGTGAACTCGATGCATAGTCTATGCCCGTGAGTGTAGACTGGACTTATTTTGTTGTAAAAATGTTCATAAACTGGTTTATGTAATAAAACTTTGCTTCTGCTTTGTATCTTTGATGTGCATTATCCGGTGTTGTGCAACGCAGCAACCCTCAGCGTGATCCCGGCTCAACGAGGCCGTGGGGCCATGTCAGGTAACCCCTACGCAAGTCAATTTTTGTGAAAATAATAGCACCACTCAATTCATCAAGCATGTCATCTAAGCGAGGAATAGGATACCGATATCAAATGGTGATGTTATTAATCGCTCTACAATCAAAACACATGTGCCAGCTACCATCTTTCTTAGCAACCAAAAGAACAGGAACAGAACAAGGACTAAGGCTTTCACGAATATACCCGCGGTTCAAAAGATCTTGAACTTGTCACTAAATTCCCCTTGTCTCTTCTGGATTCGCCCTGTACGCCTCACAATTTGGCAAACTTGCCCCTGGAATCAAGTCGATCTTATGTTCAATGCCCCTCATAGGTGGTAATCCAGGGGGTATCTCGGGGGGAAACACATTCGCAAAATCCTGCAAAAGGTTAGCAATAGCAGGGGGCAATGCAATGGACACTTCATAAAGCGAAAACATGGCTTATTTGCATACTAAAGCATAGTACATCCCCTTGGTTTTAAATAAATCAGCAAGGTCAGATTTAGTTGTGAGCAGCGAAGGTGATTTTAACTTAATTACTTGCTGTTTTTCAGAGTCTAGTGATTTTGTTGCCTTATCATCACGTGTTTTACTTTTCTCCAAATGTACAATTTCAGCAGGAGTCATAGGAAGCAAAGTTATTTTCTTTCCTTTATGCATCAGAGTATATTTATTAGTTCTACCATGATGAATAGTATCCGTATAAAATTCCCAAGGATGTCCCAACAAAAGACAACAAGCATCCATAGGTACGACATCAAAATCGGCAAAATCATGGTATGAACCAATCGAAAAATGTACTCTCGCTGTTTTTGTCACCCTAACCTTACCGCTGTTGTTGAACCACTGAATGTGGTATGGATGAGGGTGTGCTCTTGTTGTCAACCCAAGTTTCTTGACCACATCCGTGTTCACCAAGTTATTGCAACTGCCTCCATCAATTATAGTGTGCACATGGCAGTCCTTGACGATGAGAAACATGTTAAAAAGATTGTGTCGTTGTAGCTTGTCATCCGCCTCAACTTTGGAGCTCAAAGCACGCTGCACAATTATGCTTCTATAATTTTCCATTGCTGCAGTACCAAGTACCTCTTCATCTGTGCTATAGTGGTCATCTTTTGGTCCTGCAACGTTAGTAGCAAGAGAATATTCATCTTCAACATCTGAAGTACTATCATACCCGCCATCATCTCCTGCTATGTATGCTCATTTTCTAGGGCAATCTTTCATCACATGACCAATTCCCTGGCAGCGGTGACTCTTAATGTCGGAAGTTCGACTCGTGGAAGGAGTGGAAGGCGTAGGCTTGAATGGTATCGTCTTGCTGCCCTCCGGCGCGCGAGGAAATGGAGCAGTAGATGAAGTTCGTTGGCCACCATTGGATGGTGTAGTGGCTGTACGAAAACTCGAAGATGGTGCTGTTTTGGATGGTGTAGATGTCAAACGCGGTGTGAAGGTGCTCCTCGTGCGTTGGTGCTGCTGCTGTTGGTGGCCCTGCAATTCTTTTTCTGCCAACATAGCCAGCTGAATTAATCTGTTAACAGTATCATATCCTTATAATCAACAATGTCCTGAATTTCACGCCTCAACCCCCCATAAAAACGAGCTATTTTATCATCCATGTCCTCTACTACCCCACAGCGCAACATACCCTTTTGTAACTCTTGATAATACTCCTCTACGGACATGTTACCTTGGTCTAAGCACTGCAATTTTTTAGGAAAGGTCCCGCTGAAAAGAAGGAGGAACAAAACGAACACGTGTAGCTTCCTTTAATCTATCCCATGTTGGAGGATCAGTTCTAGTTTTAACAAGTTCATTCCACCATATGATAGAAAAATCCTTAAACTCACTAGTGGCTTGACGAACTCTATTTTCTTCAGGAACAAGGTGGGCATTAAATTTCTGCTCTACTGTCATCTCCCAATCAAGATATACCTCAGCATCATAAGCACCATAAAAAGAGGGTATAGTAAATTTGACTTTAGCAAAAGGATCATCAAGAGGGCGATTAAAATTATTATGACGATCATTGTAATTATAACAATTATTACCTCCCATACCTCGTAGATAAAGTGGAAGTCGTGGTTGATTGTTATGATCTTCCATATTATAAGCACCGTCTTCACGATCTTCAGCGAGAGGCAGCCGCGCCTCAAGAGTATCTATCTGAACAACAAGATCAGCAAGTTGGCGATTCAAGGTCGTCAATGATGCCTCTGTCGATGCTTGGGTTTTGGTGAACATATCTGTCATTTCCCTCATCATATCACGCAACTCAGCATGTTGAACACATTCATCATCCCTTTTATCTTCTGCCATTGTTAGTAGTAAATAAAAGACAACAAAAAGATGTCATCGCTATAAACTACAAAGGATAGTGGCAATGTGAAAAGTGGAAGGAAGGAAACAATATCTCTCTCTCTCTCAAGCGTCTTACCATGTTCTTACAAGTGTTCTTACCGACACAGCAGGTGGTAAACGGTGGACGGTGAGAACCAATGAAGCGTGGAGTGATTGCAAAGGTACCTGTTCTGCTCAAGAGGAAAAGTGAAGCTTGGATGGCACGATATGGTGGCTAATAAGCAAACAAAGTTGAATAGGTATTCAATGTAGGAACTGTTGCTAGTTAACAAGTGTTCTAGACCTAGCACAACACAAGGCAGTAGAAAGGCAAAATAGAAAATCAGGAATATATAACCAACAAGTACAGCACAAGTGTATAGGCCAACTGTTTTCAAGTGTGTGCTGTCAATGCTTTAATATCTGTGCTCTCTTCACTATTTTTTTTCTTTTTTTAATATTTTTCTGATATTTTTTGTTAACTCGAGAGCACGAAAATAGAAATCACACAACTTTGCAACTGAATTGGATGTAAGATGTGGCCTATAGAAAATCAATAAGATTCTTTAAAATTCGGGCTGAAACTTCATCGGCCAGATAGTCTATCTTCCGAGGGGAATTTGGCCAAACAAATTTCGCAGAACACGGCGAAGCTGTGGAAAATTGGTTTTGAAATTTTGATTAGATCAATATGAAAAAAAAATCGTCTGGTTTCAAGTTCGTATGCAAAAGTTATGGCCGTTTTAAGGTAGGCTACCCGAGTTACTGTTTTTTATGTTGATTCAAACTCGGTTTTAAAAAAGATCTCACAATAGGATATGAAAAACAATTGGAATTTAGCAACGATGACTTATGGGATGTTGTGTGATGAATTAAGGAGGACTGGCATAATGGTTTGTCACCTTTTCTAGAGCTAGCGATGCGGGAGTTCACCCAAGGCGGCTAGCTAGGGAAACCGATGATCTTGGTGGCTCAGTTTGTTGTTTAGGGATTGTGGAATAGGTGCGCAGCAAGAAAAACAAGGAAGAAAAATGATAACTACGACCCAAAAACACAAAGCTAAACCAGCAACAAGACTCGACCACACGAATGCAAACTCAACAATGCAAACTGAAAAACGAAACTTGCGGGCACTATGGTCTAGGAATCGGTAAACACGATATGTTTTTTATGGCTTTTCTGTGGACTCTAGGTATGAAAAATAAAAACTAATCTAGTGGGAAATCAAAGTACCTCATGGGCAACCTGAAATCTGATACCAATTGATGAGTGTTTTAGGCCCGATCTTCCGAAAGGTAGGTCGATTGAAGTGGAGATCTCGACATTGATGATCTGAGGCACTCGAGCAGATCCAAATTACCCCTGCAATCACTACACCTCTGCTACGTTGGTTATCAACCGTGCTTCACACGGTTGACCTCGCCAAGAAGGCTATTCCTGCAGGTGCAACCAAGAACACAAGCAAGAACGATGAAGATGCAATCTGAAATTGCGAAATTGGGGTCTCACAAACCGTAGAACGGCCAAATTGTTTAATCTAAGCAAAACCCATAAATTTGGCTGGCGGATACAGAATTTAAAGGCTAGGGTTCGGCCATAAGACCCTTAGATGCGTCCCTAGTGGACTCGTACTGTATACAAGGCCCCAAAGCCCAATACGGTGGTGCAGCACCGGACAGAACTCTGAATTCGACTTGTTTCGACAACTCCCAAAGACTCATACCGGATTTTAATGTGGAACCAGAACCATTGGAAAGTTTATATTCTCATATTTCCATGCATATGTAGAACGTCGAAAACGGAGTCCGTATGCATCCTGGGCGTCCGTTTTAAGATGGACTGCTCCTGGACTCCGAGTTGAACTCGAGTCCGAGTTGGCGACTGTTTCCATCAACTTGTGGACGTCCCATCTGGTTCTCCAAGTCCCCAAATCCTCGTCCCTTTACTTGTTGATCATGTCCATGGTTCCTAATAACAATTAAATCATTAAATAGCAATCCATTCTCAAAATCACATGGGTAGGAAGTTAGGAATGAGTTCACCTGCTGATTTAGTAACCGTGCTCGTGCTCTTGTGATTTGTCCTTGTATATCAATGTGAGTATCCAATGTTATGATGTCCTCATCACCCGGTGTGGCCGTCATAAATTGAGTCTTACTTACGACGGCCTAGTGACGGCAGTCGTAAGTTAGTCTCAATTTACGATGGCTAACTCTAAGGCCGTCGTAATTAACCTGGCCGTCGTAAATACCACGTTATTTACGACGGCCCAGAACCGGCCGTCGTAAATAATGTGTTTATACATACCTGGGCCTGGGTCGACGTAAGCATTCATGTCCATGCCGACCCCGACCCGCACCCGCGCGCTGCCGCCGCCACCTAGTCCGCCCCCACCCTCGCTCCCACCCCCGCGCACAGCCACGCCGCCGCTGCCGCCCAGCCGTGACCCGCCCCGCGCGCCGCCGCACCGGCACCACCCGGCCTCCCCCGCACCGGCGCCGCCCTGCCTCCCCTGTCGGGCGCTGCCCTGGCGCGCCCCACGCTTGCCACCAATTCGAGGTAAGTGTAATCTAATTTTGTAGTAGTTGTATAATTAGGTAATTAGTTCATTTGTTAATTAATCTAGTTATTTTACTAATTAGTTTAGTTAATAAGTTAGTTTTTACTTAATCTAGTTACTTAATTATAGTTTAGGTGACAATTAAGTTTATTTATTATTTAGTTAGTTTATTATTAAGTTGGTTTATTATTTAGTTCAGTTGAATAATCTTGGTGATTGTTTATTTATTTGATTAGTTAGTTGTATGGTTAATTGGTTAGTTAAATCACTTAGTTCATTAATTAGTTTAGTTATTTGATTATTTTGTTGTAAATTATCTTTGTTTATTATTTAGTGTGTTCATTTGTTAATTATTTGTTTTATTTTATTATTTAGTTGACAATTGTTATAATATTCAGTGTAATTGTTTGCTTCACAATGGTTAATTTGCTATATAGACCATCATAAGAGCATGTATAATATGTTATTTAGGACGGTAGTAGGACAATAATTAGTATGACAACCGTCGAGGCGGGCATGGAGGCGAACAAGACCGATGAGGACGCCAAGCACTTGTTGGCGCTGCCGCTACACGCGCCCCGCGCTAGGATGCTAAGCTGCGCTCCTCGCGCTCCCCTGGGACATTAAGTCGCGGTTAGTCGTCCATATCGGTCGCTAACGGTCAATCTAGTCGTTCGACTAGTCGGCCGATCAGGGCTAAAAAAATCTTGACGACTAGGGCTCTACTAGGGTTCGACTAGGGTCGACTAGTCGCCTTTGTCGACGACTAATCGACCTAGTCACCCCTAAGGCGACTAGGGTCGATTAGGCGACTTAAAAACCTTGGCATGGACGCAGACTCGCGTGTTAACGGTCACCCATATTCCCCTCTCTCTATCTTTCGTTCTTTCCTCTCTCTCTCTCTCCCTCTGTCTCGTAAATTATTCAAAAATGGATGAGTAACGTAAACCTTTAGAATATGCATCACCCGTTTCGAACCGGCCCGTCTCACATGCGTTACGCATGTGAACCGGGTAGGTTCAGAATTGTCCTTTTTGGGACAGCCTAGAAGGGATCGAGGGGGCATTCCTATGATGAGACGTGGTTCTGAATCTGCACGAGATTTCGACAGTGTAACCCTGATGTTCTCCGCTGCAACATTATCGGGCGTGCAGTTGGAGAACAGCGGGGTTATGCTGCCGAAATTTCGTCTAGATTCAGCCTGGGCGTCTCGTCAGAAGCATGTTCCTCTCGGTCACTCTTGGGTGGGTTTAGGACCTATAAGTTCCAACAGAAGTAGTATCGTGACATATTTTTGCTGTCTTTAATCTATAGCCTCAAACATGGGTGAAGACTGTAGTTGGATATATATACTGGTTAGAACAAGAAAGGTGGTCATTCATATGAATGGATCGCAAAGACAGATGCTTTTTTAGATCGAGCTTTTTTGTTGTCGACGATCGATAAGGTGTGGTTCCCATGTATGAAATGCTGAAACAGAAAGTGGTTTGATAAAATGACTGTTTTATACACTTGTGTCGAAACAGTTACATGTCACATTATAATGTGTGGAGCTTTCACGGCGAGACATCTTCTCAAGCTATACAAGAAGTGCAAGAGGATGATGACAACATGGGGGTTAATCGGATGGATGAGATGCTACAAGATATTAAACCAGAGGCTACGTAGGATCCTCTAACAATGGTGGTAGAAGATTTCTTCAAGCTTCTCAAAGCTTCAGAAGAGCCGCTGCATGAACACACAGAAGTGACTCTCCTTACCTTCATCACCAGACTTATGGCAATTAAGTCTAAGTACTTCTTTTCCAACAACTGTTACAACGATCTAATCAAATTGATCAGCGATATCCTTCCACAACCCAACAAAATGCCTAAAGATATGTATCAGTCAAAGAAATTGTTGTCTGCTCTTGGTATGAAATATGAGAAGATTGATGTGTGTCCAGACAATTGTATGCTTTTTTGGAAAGAGCATGCGAAAGAGAACAACTGCTTAAAATGTGGTAAATAGAGGTTTGTCGTAGTTGTTAATGACGATGGTGATACTGTGATGACAGAAGTCGCACATAAGCAATTTCGTTACTTACCATGGACACCCTGATTGAAGCGGTGTTTATTTCAAAAAGAACAGCCAGACACATGAGATGACACAAAAAAGGTGTACATCAGAACAATGGAGTCATGATGCACCCGTCCGATGGTGAGGCATGGAAGGCGCTGGACTGCTTCGATCCAGACTTTGCCAGTGATGCGAGAAATGTTTGCATCGGGTTGGCGACAGATGGCTTCTCGCCGTTTTGTACAAACGCGACACCATACTCGTGTTGGCCCTTTTTTGTTATTCCAAAGAACCTACTACCATCTCTTTGTATGAAGTATGAATTCATGTTTCTTTGCCTCATCATACCTGGACCTGATCATTCAGGGACACGTCTAAGCGTGATGTTGAAACCATTGATTGAAGAACTGAAAATTTTGTGGACAGGAGTCGAAGCATACGACTACTATAAGAAGTAGAAATTCAACTTGTGAGCTGCTTACTTATGGTCCATCCATAATTTTCCAGCATATGGTATGTTTTCTGAATGGAGCACTCACGGTCGTTTGACGTGCCCGATATGTGCTTCGGACATGGATTGCTTTCGACTTACTCATGAAGGCAAGATATGCTACTTCAATTGTCATAGACGTTGTTTGCCTCGAAATCACGTGTTTCGACAACAGAAAAATATCTTTAGAAAGGACACAGTTGTAACAAAAGGACCATCGAAATGTCAAAATGGGTCAGAAATTTCTGATATGTTGGACAAACTGGTGGCAGATGAAAGTCGTCCTGGATATTTTGTAGGTTACGGAGAGGAACACAACTGGACTCATATATGTGGAATATGGGAGCTCCCGTATGTGAAATCATTGATTTTAATGCACAGAATTGTTTTTGTGCACGAGGAGTGTAACATAGGCAATGTATAATAGGAACATGCATGGATATGATGGGCAAAATGGAAAACAATATAAAGACTCGAAAGGATCTGGCATAGCTTTGTGACCGTCCAACTCTTGAGCTCTCCGAAAGCGGTGGTAAGCCATGTGATTCTTTCTGTCTTCGATCTAAAGGAAAGAAAGAAATCATGAAATGGTTAAAAAGTTTGAAATTCCCAGATGGTTATGCGGCTAGTCTGAAATGAGCCGTAAATGTGAAGACGGGAAAGCTCATTGGGTTGAAAAGTCATGATTAGCAAATAATCATGGAAAGTCTCCTACCTGTTATGTTTCGCGGCTATTTTGATGATGTGGTGTGGAAGGTGTTAGTCGAGCTTAGCTACTTCTATAGACAGCTCTGTGCTAAAGAAATCACGCACGACCCCACGGTCTTGTCGGGCCAGGATCACGCTGAGGGGTGCTGCGTAGCACAGCACCGTATAACACACGTCAAAGGTACAAAGCGGAAGGGAAATTTTATTACATAAATGAGTTTATGAACATGTTTACATCAAAATAAGTCCAGTCTACACTCACGGGCGTAAACTACGCATCAAGTCCACGTCCAGCCCTTGAACGTGTCCTTGCTAGCACACACGCACACTAACTCTGCGGCGTGCACGACTCCCACTCGACGGGGTTCCCCTCCTGGGGTTCCGTCTCTTCTTCGGGAGTCCCTTCCTCATAGAACCCTGCAAAAGCTTCAAACACAAGCAGTGAGCACGAAGGCTCAGCAAGTCTGACCCATCTCACCTAAACATGGAACTTCTACATGAGGGGTGATGGGTTACATGATGTAAAAATCATTTGCAAGGACTCGCCTAATTAGTAGAACCTTACTTTGAAGTTTTAGCAGCAGGTTGTGGAGAACCTTACGCTAAGGCACATGAGAGAGCCGCAATCAAACAAGAAACGCATTTCTCTCATGTACTTTGCCCAAAGTTGAAAAGAACTTTAGTTAGCTCTAGACTACAGCAAATCATTAGCAATCAAGTCCATCTTTCAATCAGCACCATTTTAACATGTAACTAACCTGTTCTTTCTACGTCACGGTACAGTGAACAAGTGGTACTCACTGACCGCGAGGGACGGCGATTATAATCGATTTACACCTGCAGGGTTACCCGAACAACCCGTCACGTACGCCCGTACTCGATGTTGCCTACAACAACCATCACGGACGCCGTACGCAACTACCTTTCGCCCGTCAGCCAATTATTGAACCGGTCCCATCGTCCCGAGCAAGAGGTCTCTACATGCACATCTCAGTGCCGCCAGCCAATTTACACCTCAAGCTCTCAACCTACCCTCTGAACGACGGGCAATGCCTCAATACCCAGCTACCCGAGTTACATCGGTTTCCCGGTTCCCATATAGCCGGTAGGTCTTCGGTACTGTTCTAGCTTGTTCAACAGGCCCGCACACGGCTCGGTCCTCAATCGACACAAGCGGAGCTACAGCACACAGGCCCCAAAGTCCTGCTGCCCTTACCCTCCGCTTGGTCTCATTTTCTTGCCATGTGTTTCATGTGCTATCTCTACCCGAGTCGAGTGCCTCTAGCCTATGCTCGCGAGTAGTTCCAACTACTCGACTTGTACCAAATCCTACACTATCTTAGCATTGCAGTATCTAACGGGGTTTGCAATCCTAAACCCAACCCATGGTTTTCTTGGCTATGCATTTGGGTTTCCAAATAAGACTCTAATGCAAAGAATAATAGTATTCAAAGATGTGCTCAAAACAATAAACATTTGTAAAAAGGTTAATGCAAACCGGAGCTTGCCTTGCTGCTCTTGGTCGTAGGCTAGCTGTTCCTCCGGAGTAACAAAGTCTAGGACTTCGGGTTCCTCCTCGACCTTAGCAACTACATGATAGAAGAAGTACATGTATCAATTTAAATGCATTTGTATTAAGTTTGAACTTGTGAAGCTTATAAGTCCCACTAGACAGACTCTGTAACCTTGAAACTTTTACTGTGGCTTGGTTACAACCTAAACAGAGACTTGGTCAAGTTTTAGTTGCAGCAAAGCTCATTTGAGCCCTCCACAATTAATTATGTACTTGACCTTAATTGATGGCTTTTAGGGTGTTCTAAGTATTTTCATGAAACAAACTATGACTTTCTGAAAACTAGATTTTCAGAGGGTTCTAATGGAATTGGTCTCACCTAGCTAATTTGAAGGTTCCTAACTAAATATATGAGCTAAACAATTTCAGAGAAAATTCTGAAAATGTTTCTGAACATTTTCTATTTTCTCAGGAACAGTTTCACTAATCACACCATTAGGTGGATCAAATGAGCTAAAATGGATCTGAAACTTTTATGGTAGTTCAGGGATATTTTGGTGAACATCCCAGCAGAATTTCAGAATTTTCCTCCAAAGGATTCTCCAGTTAAAATTCAAACATTTTAAATTTTGAGGAATTAATTCTGGAGAAATAAGGGTTTTCATGAAGTGAAACTTGATTTGCTGGAAAGTTCTCAGAGAGCTGAATCCAACAAAATTTGGTTCACTCGATTTGGAGTTTTCTAGCCCAAGTTATGAGGATTTGAAGTTTGAATGAAATCTGAAAATCAGGGGAAAAGTTTAAATCTGCCGGGGCCCGCGGGGACACGTGTTAAGTGCGGAGGCGACCGCACACTGCGGCCCACAGGGTTTTTGCGCGCCAGCACACCCGATCCCGGCCGCAGCCCGATCCCGATTTAAAATATCTCTCTCTGACAGCTGGGGTCCACCCCCTTCGTCAACCTCTCGCCGCCCGCGCTCTGCCGCCGGGGGACCTTGCCGGAGAGCTCGCCGGCAGCTTCTGTGGAGCTTCAAACATCACGATCTTGGCCACCCCTGCCTACTTTCACTCGGGGAACAGGATTCTGGGGTCAGCTCGTCATGACAATGGCCGGTGCATGGTCGGCGACGAGCCGCCGCCTCGGGAAGACTTCGGCCGTGTCGGCTGACTTCCCTAGCACCTCAACTACTCGAGCAATCGGTCGGGAAGCATCAGTGGACCTCAGGGAAGGTCGACATGAGCTTGAGGCAGCTCGGGGGAGGCCCGAAGTAGGTCCTCACCGTCGGTAAACTTCGGAATACGCTGGTTGCAGAGGTTCTTAGACCAAAAGTTGTGAAGGCAACTTGTGCGCTACCGTGTCTAGTTTATGTGAGAGCGGATTGAAGTCCTCTAATCCTTCCTAGAGTAAGAATTTGACAGAACCGCACTCGAAGGTCGTTCTGCACCAAGAAAGGGGAAAACTGGAAATTCGCCGCCGGTGAGCAAGCACTCGGGCTGTGGCTCGGGGGTGAGCAGCACCGGTCACCAGCGCGTCCAAGGGTGCCTTGGCTCGTGCGTGACAACTCCCCGGTTGGGCTGTCCATGGGAGCCCAAAGTGCGGCAGCGTTAGGTCACCGGACTGAACTCTCGGTATAGCCGAGATCGACCGGTTTCAGCTGAATTCTAGCAGCGGGGAAGACGGAGGAAGGTTTCTAGTACCTTGCCGTGGCTCTGGAGGGGACGGAGAGGCGGTGATCAAGCTTCCCTGATCAGCTCCGAGTGATCGGCAGCGATGGCGCGTTTCTGATGCGAGGAAGCAGCAGAGTGTGCGGTGATCACTCCGATCAGGGCGACGGCGTAGATAAGGGGGCTGTGAGCCGGTTCAGCACGTCGGGGAGGCAAGCAGGTGGTGTCCCGATCGCCTCTTCACCGTGGCGGCTGCTGAGTCCGGCGCAAGAACCCGAGCTGGGTTTTCAGTCGGTTTGATTTGGAGTAGTGGCTGACATGTGGGTCCTACTTCCAATTTTAACCTCTGAAATTTACTCCTAATCACTGTTGTAAACAGTGAGCCCCAAAATACCCATGGTGATTCAAATTATTCACCCATGAGCCATTTGAATTGGTTAGAATTCAAATTGGGTTTAGTTTGAATGAATTTCAGCACATGTTCAGTTTGGAATTCAAATAAAGTTTGAATTTGCCCCACTTAGCTCATGTCAAGATCAACTCCAAATGGAGTGAAAATTGGTGTGTGAGCTCACAAAAATGTGCTGAATAAGAATATGCCTCCCACTTTTGAATTCATGGGATAAAAACAGTTTGAATTTTAATCTGGTTTCAAAATGCCCTCTTTCTAGCTATACCCAAAATGACCTCAAAAAGGTTTTGAATTTGGGTGAAACTTGGCATGGACATCCTTAGCAATGTGTAGGAGTTTTCATATGCCCAGCCCCTCTATATCACATGTGGGAAATACCACTTTTGCAATATGTGAGTTTGTTCTCTAATGAGCATGTTGATGGTGGTTACTTGCTCTTCATTTGTGTTCATCAACTTTTCTCAAATGAGGTGTGTGTGTGTATGGTGATGAACACTTCAAATATGTGTCAAAAACTGAGACCCTTACATTCCTCCCCCCTTAAAAGAATCTCGTCCCGAGATTATAAGGTGAAAATGAGAGAGAGGACGGTGGAAAATTACCGGATATGCGACGTGAAAAAAGTTGGGGTAGTTGGCGCGAAGAAATCCTTCGCTCTCCCATGTATCTTCGTCCACGGAGTGATTACTCCATAGAACCTTGTAGAACCACAACGTATGGTTGCGTGTGGTTCGGGCCTTTTCGTCAATAATCTGAACCGGTTCCTCTCGATAGGTGAGATCCGGTTGCAGTTCTTCAATGTCTTCCAGCTGAACGGTAGTTGATAGCTTGAGACACTTCCTCAGCTGGAAAATGTGAAAGACGTCGTGCACACCGGAAAGTGCTTCTGGTAATTTCAGCCGGTATGCTACTGATCCACATCTTTCGGCAATCTGGAATGGACCGATGAATCGGGGTGCCAACTTTTCTCTCACCCCAAATCTGTTTACGCCATTCATTGGAGACACACATAGGTATACGTGATCCCCGACTTCAAATGGTAATGGGCGTCATCTCCGGTCCGCATACTGTTTTTGATGGGATTGGGAGGCTTTTAGGTTCGCTTGAATCAGTCGATCCTTCTCTTCCGCATTGTTGACAAGCTCAATCCCGAAGGTAACCCTTTCGCCAGACTCACACCAGTTCAATGGTGTGTGACATTTCCTCCCGTATAGCGCCTCATAAGGCACGATCTTGATGCTGGCTTGGTACCCATTGTTGTACGAGAACTCGGCTAACGGAAAGTGATCATCCCAATTCTTGTCGTGGTTGATAGCGCAAGCTCGTAGCATGTCTTCTAGTATCTGATTCACCCGCTTCGTTTGCCCATCCGTCTGTGGGTGGTATGCTGAACTACGGATCAGCTTCGTCCCCAATGCAGCGTGCAGCTGCTCCCAAAAACGGGACACAAATAAAGTGCCCCGATCCGATATGATGGTACGGGGTACGCCGTACAAGCATAGGATCCGTGAGATGTACAGTTCAGCGTACTTCTTGGCGTCGTAGTAGGTGTTGACCGGGATGAAATGGGCAACTTTGGTGAGCCGGTCGACGATCACCCACACAGAATTATGTTTCTGCAATGTGGTGGGTAAAGCGACGATGAAATCCATGCTCACGTCCTCCCACTTCCAGGCAGGAATGCCCAGTGGTTGCAGCAGTCCCGGTTTCCGCATATGGTCCGCCTTCACCCTTCGGCATGTATCACACTCGGACACGTACTTGGCGATCTCCCGCTTCATCCGTGTCCACCAAAACTTGCTTATGAGTTCTTGATACATTTTGTTGCTGCCGGGGTGAATAGAAAACTTTGACAAGTGAGCCTCATCAAAGATTTTCTTACATAATTCCGGGTTACGGGGTACGACGATCCGGTCCTTGAACCATAGGACGCCGTCTCCGTCCTTCCGGAAACATTTCAGCTCCCCATTGTCTACACGTCTCCGCAAATGTGACATGCCCTTGTCATTCTTCTGGGCTGCCGCTATCTCTTCACGGATGGTGGGGATCAAAGCTAAGTTGTGTAAAAGCCCAAGAAAAGGGACTTGCAAAAACTTTTCTTCACCTCACAACACCACAGTTTTATTGTGGATATCTTATGAAATATTGTGAAGAGCAAGTAACCTCCATCAAAAGAGTGATTAGAGGGGAAAGCCTTCACTTTCACAAAGTAGGGTTTCTACACATGAACATGATAGGTTGAGCTCACCCCTAGGACTTGAAAGTCTTGGGAAGGTTCAAGCCAAATTTCATGTAAATCCAACACTTTTTGAGGCACTTTTGGAGGTAATTGAAAAAGAGGCCAATTTGAATGTAAAGTCAAATTGCAGCAACTTTCATCACTCAAATTCAAAAGTTAGCTTCATATTCAAACTCAGCACATTTTTCTGAGTAAGCCCACCAATTTTCATCCTCATTGGAGTTCATTTTGTCAAGAGCTAAATTTGCAAGAATTCAAAACTGAATTTGAATTTCAGTTTAAACATGCAGCAAATTTAGCCAAACACAGTCAAATTTGAAAATTCAAATTTAAACTAAGACTTGGTGACTAAGTTACACATTAAAATGTGAGTAGCTGAAGATATTTTGGCACCACAGAATTAAGGAAATTTGGAAAAAGAAGAAAAGGGGAGGCCCACATGTCAGCTGCACACACGAGTATTCAGTCGGTTGCTGCAGCCGGGTCTCGGCTCCGCGCGCAAGGAACGGGCGAGGCGGCGAGCCACCGAGGCATCGACGTGCCAACCCCTACGCTCGATGCTTCGCGTGTGTAACACCTCAGTGAAGCAAACCGAGTACTCCACTCGGCGTCTCCCCGTTTTTCCCCCGAGAGCAGCCGGGAAAACTCTTGCCGCCGACCACTCTTCGCGCCCGTACGTCGCTCGGCACCCCTAGGACCTCCCGCGACCACTGGTGATCGTGAGCGTGTGCGCAGGACCCTGCTAGACCTCACCGAGCTGCCAAGCCAACCCCTCATCCTCTGTGTGTGGCGCACAACAGGAACTGTCATCGGAAGTTTCAGTTTGTGCCACCGCCGGGCCTCCTCGATGTACCGGCGATACAGAGCACGTCACACCCCGAGTTGAATAGCAAAAAGGTGCGCCTACTCCTTCTCTTCACGCTGCCGAAAGCCCTAGCCCATCCCTCCATGGGAGCCGCGGGAATTTGTGGAACACCGAGGACATGTCCATAGGTCAGGGGGTTAGATTTTCCAAAATTCACGATCCATGTGTGTTGTCTGGCCATTCTAGTCATATGGTAGGCCACAGACCTCGGTGCGAGTCGCCGAGACTGAAAAGAACTGAGAATTGTGGAGCCTCCACGGTGCTATTCAAGTTTTACCTTCTGCGGCCGGTTTTCAACCGAGGGCGCACGGTGACATAGGGTTTGGAGGAGTTTCCAAGCTCGCGTATGGGACGTCCTTTGCCATGAGCCAGCAGAGAGGACGGCCGACGTCGCCGGACTCTGTCCGAGGCCGCCATCCGTCGCCCGACTTCTGTGGACCGTTAGAGCTCACAACGACCCCAGGAACGGTTTCCCCGACCCTCAAAAACCCTAGGCGCTGAAAGCCAGGCCGGGAGATTGCTTAGGAAGGAGGAACCGAGGGGGGGAGGAGGAACACCGGCGAGTGAGGCGCGCGCGGGAAGAGGGGAGCGGGAGGTTGAAGACGAAGCGCCGACCCCACCTGTCATCCACTCGGCGGTAGAGCTGAGATCCTCTGTGGCTGCCGATCTTTTGTGGCTACACCGGGGGAAACCCAGTAACCCTGTGTGTTCTCGTTTCTCACTGGCTGAGATTTAAAGAGTGGGCCCGGGTTCTTTTCCAATAGCAAAACAATTCCAGTTTCCACTCAAACTTTAGAAATTTATAACTTTTGCTAGAAAGCTCCAAATTTAGTGATTCAAATTGGGTTAGGTTCATATTGCAAAGCTCTAGCCAAATATGCCACCCAATTTGTATGAAACCTATTATTTAATTCTGGAAAATTCTTTAAAGCTTTTCAGCAAAAGAATTTTAGAGGCAGTTTGGTTCATCAAAAAATCCCCAAATTTTGCCAGAATGTTCGTTTGGACATTAGTGAACCCCTGTAAAAGATTCAAACCATTTGGAGTTGATTTGGTCAGAGCAATTCAAATTTGAAGGTGCTGTGTTAATTTGAATACAGAAACATTTTCAGAGAATTTCCAAAACTTGGAAATTCAGTTCTGGGCAAATCTTAGCTCCAAAAATGCTAGGAAAATTCATGCAAACTCTATGAGCTATAATTGAAATTGTAGTTCACTAAGTTGGGCATGAACAGGGGTGTTACCTCAGAATTAATTCTGCTTTGCGTATGTGCTAATAGAATTATTCTGAGCAAACCACTCAATGAAAAGTGCTAATGTTTGGTCCAGAGGGTTTTCTTGTGAGAAGGAACTCACACAAAAATTCTCAGCTCCATTGGAGCTCTGGATCACCCCTGTCCTGTTTAACCACTTGAGGGATTAATATAGAAAAGGGAGAAAACCACTTAGCACTTAACCATGTGATTAAGTCTAAGCCAAACCACCAACACCCAGTTCATCTTTAAATTCTTAAACAGAGTTAAAGTTGTTAGAAACTGGTTATCAGAACTAATAGCAACAGTATTACAATAAACCTGTATGCATATTCATTAACATGTAGTATTTCAATAACGTGTAGTCGTTGAAGGCGAGGAAGCTCCGGAGGTTCTCGACTTCCTGCTTCCAGAGGAAGAACTGACTCCTGACCAGCAGCAACAAGGCAAGCCCCGGTTTGCATTAACTCTTTTATAAAGTTTTTACTTTGTTTATATGCGTAGGGTGATGTATGAATATGCATTAGGTATGGGCTGAATGAAACCCCACTTGCATGACCAGAATGTTCCATAAGAGTGAGGGTAGTGTCTAAGACCTCGCGTAGACAGGCTATGCTTAATATTTCATAGAACTTCGGTACAAGTCGAGTAGTTGGAATCTACTCGCGAGATAGGCTTGGGACACACGGGTTCGGTTGAGTGATGTGAGATCACTTTAGTAATGAAAAGGAGGCTAGGCAGGGGCTAGGGCACAACAAGAGGCAGTCTTGTGTGCGCGGCCCTGTCCGTGTCGATTGAGGACCGATCCGTGTGCGGCCCACGCTGATCAAGTTTGAACATACCGAAGGCATATCGGATATATGGGCCCCGATAAACCGATGTAGCCTAAACCTCCGGGCGTCGAGGCATAGCACACCGATTTATAGCTGTAGGTTGAGGGCAGCAAGGTGGAAATCTGCCAACGGGCATAGAGAGATGCTCCGTGTGGGGAACCTCCTGCTCGTTTCGGTGCGACCGGTTCGACGTTTGGGCTGTTGGGTGAAAGGTTGTCCCGTACGACATCGAGGGAGCGTGCTGTGCAGCTCCACGGGTGGGTGTACGCGACGTGCTCTTTTGGTCACTGAGTCGTGACGTAGAATAATGTATGAAATATGTTGATTCAATATTGCTGATATGATATAATATTGTATTGCTACATGGTTGCCACCAAATATTGCTTACTAAATTTCAGCTTTCTGAACTGTTAACTTGTTGCTAAAAGCTGAACTAAGGATGAACTTGTAGGTGTGTCCATTTGCTGCAATATGACTATCCTATGTCATTGTACACCTCATGTAGAGTTTCATGTTTAGGTGAGTCGGTTAAGCCTTGCTGAGCCTTCGTGCTCACGGTTGCTGCTTAAGCGTTTTTCAGGTGAGGAGCCACCCACGGACTCGGAGTACGAGTCCACCGGCGAGGGTTACCCTCCGTCGGGGACCACGGCTGAGTGGGAGCCGTACACGGCGCGCTGAGCTGAGACGTGCAGCTAGTGTTGGTTGCCCTAGGGCGGGGCAACCAACTTTTGCTAGATAGGCGGGCGTGAGTTGTAGAATAGTAGACTTCCGCTGTGTAATAAAGACAATAGTTTGTAACTGAGTAGTGTACTACTTTGTACATTCAGTTTGTTTCCCATGTAATATATTGTGTCCTTATGACGTGTGCTGTCAGGTGTCGCATCGTGCGGCACCACCCTCTGCGATCCTGGATGGGCGGATTCCGGTCCGCCACAAGTTGTAGAGAGGTCCATGTGGAATCACATGCAGTGGTGGTTCGCTCTCTTCCAACAGTGTGATGGTCAGATTGTTGACGTGTGACTTGCGGCTCAGCGCATCTGCCACTACGTTTGCCTTGCCCGGATGATAATGGATCTCTATTTCGTAATCATTTATCAATTCTAACCATCTTCGCTGCCTCATGTTCAGCTCCTTCTGAGTGAATATGTACTTGAGGCTCTTGTGGTCGGTATATAAATGTACGAGGTTACCGAGTAGGTAGTGCCTCCACATCTTCAGTGCAAGTACCACGGCAGCGAGCTCCAAGTCGTGAGTTGGATAATTTTGCTCATGGTTTCTAAGCTGCCGTGATCCATACGCGACCACTCTTCGGTCTTGCATCAGCACACATCCGAGCCCAATGCCGGACGCATCGCAGTACACATCGAACGGTTTTGTTGTGTCTGGCTGCGCCAAAACCAGTGCTGATGTCAGGTGCTTGACTAAAGCCTTGAACGTTGCTTCACACGCTGGACTCCAAACATATTTGGTAGCCTTCTTCAGCAGCTCTGTCATAGGCTTGGCAATCTTCGAGAAGTTCGGAATGAACCTCCGATAATATCCCGCGAGTCCGAGGAAACTCCGTACCTCGTGAACAGTTCTCGGGGATTTCCAATTCAGCACTTGACTGATCTTGCTCGGGTCTACAGCGATACCCTCCGCTGAGATGATATGACCGAGAAAAGGCACTTGCGATATCCGGAACTCGCATTTGCTGAATTTCGCGTATAGCTTGTGATCCTGCAGCCGTTGCAAGACTATACGCAGATGTTTCTTGTGATCTTCCTCTGACTTGGAATATACCAGTATGTCGTCGATGAAGACCACGACAAACTTGTCCAGCTCCGGCATGAATACCGAGTTCATCAAGTACATGAAGTGAGATGGAGCATTGGTGAGGCCGAAGGACATGACCAGGTACTCATAAAGTCCGTACCTTGTCGAGAAAGCCGTCTTCGGAATGTCCTCAGCCCTTATCTTAATCTGATGGTACCCGGATCTTAAGTCCATCTTGGAAAAGATCTTTGCTTCGACCAACTGATCAAACAACATGTCGATCCGTGGCAACGGGTACTTGTTCTTGATGGTTACGGCATTTAATGGACGATAGTCCACGCAAAGCCGTAACGTCTCATCCTTCTTCTTCACAAATAATGCCGAACAGCCCCATGGCGAGGTGCTCGGCCTAATAAAACCCTTTTCCTGCAGGTCCGTTAGCTGGGTCTTCAATTCAGCCAATTCCTTGGGCGCCATCTTGTACGGCCTTCGGGATATTGGCATGGTTCCCGGCGCAAGTTCAATCTTGAACTCTACCTCTCTATCAGGCGGCATCCTGGGCAAATCGTCCGGGAATACGTCAGGGAACTCTCGGACCACCGAAATATCTTCCAATCTGATGGTTGTGGCTTGATAGGCACTTGGAAGTTTTATTTCTGGACTGTCCAGAAATAAGGAGTGAGACCCGTGCACTTCTGAGTTTAAGTGCACGACTCGAAGGACGGTGTCTAAAACAGCGCCGTGGCGTGTTAACCACGACATCCCTAGAATGACATCGACCTTTTGTCCCTCTAAGATTATGAGAGACGTAGGGTAAACTCTACCCTCTAAGCACAATGGCGCTTTTGGGACCATCATGCTTGCTGAAATCCTCCCACCCAGTGAACAAATTAAATATGGACTATCGGTGGGTAGTATTTGTAAGCTGTGTTTAGCAATGAAAGCTTGGCTAATAAAATTATGCGTGGCGCCTGAATCAAACAATACTATGGCGGGATGCTCGTGGAGTTGGAACATACCCGCAAGGATTGGCTCACCCTCCGGCACGTCCTCTATGGCAAGCTGGTGGACAGTGCCGGGCCTAGGGTTTGCCCGCCGCGCATTAGTAGGGTTCCGGGGTTGATTCCTCCGCGGAAACGGTGGTGCAACTCCGCCGCCTTGCCTCTCTGAACAACTGCTGGCGAAGTGTCGCGGACGACCACACTTGTAACATGTCGCCGCTGCTGGTGTAGTGCTCGGGGGACGAAAGCCCGGCGTGCGCTGCTGAGGTGCATACGCACGCGGCATCACCCGCTGCTGCTGTTGTTGCTGTGGAGGTGGTACTGGCAGTGCCGGCCTGAATGCCGGTGAAGAGTACGGCCGACTGCGGAAAGGCATCGACCTCTGGGGTGGCTGCCAGCGTGGACCTGATGGTGGGCGATTCACCATCCGAAACTTCTGAGAAGGACCGCCTCCTTCTCCGCTGCTTTGCGGCGCGGTTCGCTTTCTCTCCGCCGCCACTAACTCCTTGCCGGAGTCCTCTTGAACAATCGCAGCATCAATGATGTCGTTGAGGCTGCCGCGATTGAACATCACCAATTTGTCCTTCAGGAGCGGGTTAAGCCCCTGGTAAAAGTGGTCCCGCCGCTTCTCGTCGGTATCGGCGTGATTTGACGCGTAGAACGCGAGATCGTTGAACGCCCTGGAGTATTCCAGCACGTTCCGACTACCTTGCTGCAGGTGTAGGAACTCCTGCGTCTTCCTCTTCATCAGACCTGGCGGTATGTGATAGGCCCTGAAGGCCGTCCAGAACTCCGCCCATGTCATGACTCGGTCGGTGAGCTGTGAAGCACAGAAGTTTTCCCACCACGCGCTCGCGGATCCCTGGAGCTGTTGGACCGCGAACTGAGTCTTGCGCTGCTCACTTATCTGGAGCAGCCCGAACTTCATCTCTATTGCGCAAAGCCAGTTGTCCGCGACAAGAGGTTCATCCGCCCTTGAGAATACCGGGGGATGAGTCGCCAGGAAGTCGGAGTAGGAGCTCTGTTGACGCTCCTCACGGTCTTGACGTCTCTCTTGGCGAGACATATTGGCAATAAGAGTTTGCAGCAACTCCGTGTGCTGCTGATGTGAACCCGCCATTGCCGCGACGATGTCGGCCAATGTAACCGTTGGCAGTGGCGGTGGCGGTGTTTGCTGTTTCTGTTGCTGCTGCTGTCCCGAGGAGTCCTCGGGAGGCTGTTGGGAGGTCTCTCCCCCTTGGCTAGTACCCCCAACGTCCGGGTTGGCACAAGTACGCGTCATTCTGAAATTCAAAACAGCAGCGATTAGCACATGCCATACTTAACATTCCATATGCAACAGTAGGTATTGAAGTGACACATGAATAATTTGCACAACATTCACATATATTGATAAAGCATAAACTTTATACAAGATACATTGTTCTCGGTTCTCCGAGAAGTCGTGCTCATGTCGTCACTACCTATACATACGCTACTGCCTACACGACATGTCACCGATTACAAAAGTTGGGTTACACTACTCTACCTGCCCTACTTGGCAACTGTAACCCCCTACTCGGAGTAGAACTCGACCTCCTGCGGGTCGTCCTCCTCCGGTACCTCTGCTGGTGGCTCTGGATCTACCACCTCTTCTCCCATCTCGGGTTCTCCCATTGCTGGAAGACCCAAGACCACAGGTATGCCCAATACCGGAGGTACGAGGTCCTGCAATGCATGCACCTCGTCCATGGCTGTGTTGTAGTCTTCTTCCCAGCCTTGCCCTTCCTCAATAGCGTCGTCCCTCTCTTGAGCAAGGTCCTCATTCTTCTGGGTTAAAGTCTGTACCAGCTCTTGCAATGCCGCGATGTCGACACGGCTCTTTTTCTTCGCCTTCTTCAGATGATGCAACTGATTGTGCTGTTCATTCAGTCGCTTGATCATCGGAAGGAGCACATTAAGGAGTGCGCTCTGTGCACTCTCGAAATGGTCTCCATGGATTGTGCTCTCCTTGAGCTTCGTGGCGAGATGCTCCGTATGAACAGCTTGGCTGTCCATCACGGCGTTTCCCGCCCTCATCTGGAGGCTGAGGTTTGCCTCCGCGGGGTTGTACCTTGGGCAACTCGGATCTGTTGCCTCCCGGTACCTCTCTTCCCACACATGCTGAGCCCGTCCCTCCACCGGAACGAGCGCGTATGGAGTGCCCTCCATATCCTGCACGTGTAGTTGGCAGAAACATGACATGGTGTCACGGGCTGCCACTTCCCACATCCCTTCCGGTTGTCTTCCTCCCACCGTGACGGTGAACGGCACCCAACCGGGTGGCGTAGGTCCTGCAGGGACTTCGACATGGATTGTCCACGTCTTGTTCCCATCTTCGCCTTCTTCCTTGGTGAAGTACTGCGGCATCTGGTTATATCCGAAATATTGAAGCATTTGCCTCAACGTTTCCGGATAGCCGCTGCGGTGAGAACAGTGGGACACCACCCACCCGTTCTCCAACAGATTATCTGCTGTCATCTGTAAAAATATATTTGATAAATGTCAAATATTTATTTAAACAGTAAACCATTGAGTTATAACATAAAACATGTCATTGAATCCATAAATTTGGAAACATAGTTCAAATTTTAAGCAAATTTGACTGCTGATCTGCTGTTCAACATGACAGCCCTGATCAGTTTCCATCTCAACCTGATTTAGGCCATGCTAAAGGCAAAACCAATTCTGGAGCTCAGCATCAAAGTAAAAGATAACTTCAATATCTTTCCAGAAAGTATTTGCTTGGCTTAAGATCTGTTCTGGTTCAAAAGTTATGAGATGTCAAAGTTAACAGAATTTCTGGAGAAAATTGGACAGCACCTCCCTGCTTTAGGTACTGATTTGATCCAAGAATTCCCGTTAATTCTGTTCCTAATCTGACAAAACTTTCTGTTACAAAGTTGTAAACCATCTCCTAAACTTTCCAGAACTACCTCATTTTCTATTTTTGGATTTTTATGCAGGAAGTTATACTCAATTTACAGAGAGTTTACAGAGAGTCTTTACTCTGTCCTGTTTTCTGGACAGTTTCAACTCTACTGCATTTTTCGATTGGTTAAGGGATGAAACACCTCTGGACCTCAACAGAAAAGTTGTAAAGCTCTTCCAAGGATTTCCAGAAATGTATCATATGACCCCAACCTCGAAATAACTCAACCTCTAACCTCGGATTAACTTCAGCCTTAATTCAGCTGAAAACAGAGTGCTCTGTCCTTAACACCTATAAGTTGAAAACTTGTTAACTTTGAATATTCTGATTAAGGGAAGGAGTTACATAAAGTTTTACTACTTTGGATCAAACCTTCAAGTTTTAAATGAAGTTATTCATTTAGTGGGGTGTGACGTCGATGCGTCACCAGAGCATGTCGGTACTACGTCCTCACAAAGAAAAACCTATACCGGACTTAGTCGGCTTCGTTAATTCAGTGGCACTAAACGTCACTCGCACACGGATGCTACACCTCTACTGTTTCGTGGTTAGACTACCTGCAGAAACTCAAACAATCGTCAGACTCGGCTGCACACCGAGTCCGGTATCCATACAGTTCGTACACCCGGCCGTCATCACTCGCCCGGATGTTCTCAAGGCAAACACGCCTTGAGTTACGTGTTCACGTTTCAGACCACGTGACGGGGTCTCCCAGATTGCACCACGCACGCCAGGGACAGATGTTTCTTGAATACCCCAAAGACATGAAGAGTCGTAGAGGATATTAAAGCTGGTCGGGTTACCTGCCACCTGTGGGGCTCCACCCTTCAGCTTGTGCGCACTGGTGGACAGCGCTTACGTGTACCCCCCAAGACATAAACGTCCTGAGATACACAATTTTCCGACATAGACAATTAGGTTAGTATGCAACTTTATATATGCTAATAACATCCTTATACGGGCTACTAACTCGTTCCTCACTGGATTTTTGAAAAAGATGACCTTTGTAGTGCGTTAAACCTCAAGCGAGCTCTGATACCAACGCTGACACGACCCCACGGTCTTGTTGGGCCAGGATCACGCTGAGGGATGCTGCGTTGCACAGCACCGTATAACACACATCAAAGGTACAAAGCGGAAGCAAAATTTTATTACATAAACGAGTTTATGAACATGTTTACATCAAAATAAGTCCAGTATACACTCACGGGCGTAAACTACGCATCAAGTCCACGTCCAGCCCTTGAACGTGTCCTTGCTAGCACACACGCACACTAACTCTGCGGCGTGCACGACTCCCACTCGACGGGGTTCCCCTCCTGGGGTTCCGTCTCTTCTTCGGGAGTCCCTTCCTCATAGAACCCTGCAAAAGCTTCAAACACAAGCAGTGAGCATGAAGGCTCCGCAAGTCTGACCCGTCTCACCTTAACATGGAACTTCTACATGAGGGGTGATGGGTTACATGAGGTAAAAATCATTTGCAAGGACTCGCCTAATTAGTAGAACCTTACTTTCAAGTTTTAGCAACAGGTTGTGGAGAACCTTACGCTAAGGCACATGAGAGAGCCGCAATTAAACAAGAAACGCATTTCTCTCATGTATTTTGCCCAAAGTTGAAAAGAACTTTAGTTAGCTCTAGACTACAGCAAATCATTAGCAATCAAGTACATCTTTCAATCAGCACCATTTTAACATGTAACCAGCCTGTTCTTTCTACGTCACGGTACAGTGAACAAGTGGTACTCACTGACCGTGAGGGACGGCGATTGTAATCGATTTACACCTGCAGGGTTACCCGAACAATCCGTCACGTACGCCGGTACTCGATGTTGCCTACAACAACCATCACGGACGCCGTACGCAACTACCTTTCGCCCTTCACCAACTATTGAACCGGTCCCATCGTCCCGAGCAAGAGGTCTCTGCACGCGCATCTCAGTGCCGCCAGCCGATTTACACCTCAAGCTCTCAACCTACCCTCTGAACGACGGGCAATGCCTCAATACCCAGCTACCCAAGTTACATCGGTTTCCCGGTTCCCATATAGCCGGTAGGTCTTCGGTACTGTTCTAGCTTTTTCAACAGGCCCGCACACGGCTCGGTCCTCAATCGACACAAGCGGAGCTACAGCACACAGGCCCCAAAGTCCTGCTGCCCTTACCCTCCGCTTGGTCTCATTTTCTTGCCATGTGTTTCATGTGCTATCTCTACCCGAGTCGAGTGCCTCTAGCCTATGCTCGCGAGTAGTTCCAACTACTCGACTTGTACCGAATCCTACACTATCTTAGCATTGCAGTAGCTAACGGGGTTTGAAATCCTAAACCCAACCTATGGTTTTCTTGGCTATGCATTTGGGTTTCCAAATAAGACTCTAATGCAAAGAATAATAGTATTCAAAGATGTGCTCAAAACAATAAACATTTGTAAAAAGGTTAATGCAAATCGGAGCTTGCCTTGCTGCTCTTGGTCGTAGGCTAGCTGTTCCTCCGGAGTAACGAAGTCTAGGACTTCGGGTTCCTCCTCGACCTTAGCGACTACATGATAGAAGAAGTACATGTATCAATTTAAATGCATTTGTATTAAGTTTGAACTTGTGAAGCTTATAAGTCCCACTAGACAGACTCTGTAACCATGAAACTTTTACTGTGGCTTGGTTACAACCTAAACAGAGACTTGGTCACGTTTTAGTTGCAGCAAAGCTCATTTGAGCCCTCCACAATTAATTATGTACTTGACCTTAATTGAAGGCTTTTAGGGTGTTCTAAGGATTTCCATGAAACAAACTATGACTTTCTGAAAACTAGATTTTCATAGGGTTCTAATGGAATTGGTCTCACCTAATTTGAAGGTTCCTAACTAAATATATGAGCTAAATAATTTCAGAGAAAATTCTGAAAATGTTTCTGAACATTTTCTATTTTCTCAGGAACAGATTCACTAATCACACCATTAGGTGTATCAAATGAGCTCAAATGGATATGAAACTTTTATGGTAGTTCAGGGATATTTTGGTGAACATCCCAGCAAAATTTCAGAATTTTCCTCCAAAGGATTCTCCAGTTAAAATTCCAAACAGTTTAAATTTTGAGGAATTAATTCTGGAGAAATAAGGGTTTTCATGAAGTGAAACTTGATTTGCTGGAAACTGCTCAGAGAGCTGAATCCAACAAAATTTGGTTCACTCGATTTGGAGTTCTCTAGCCCAAGTTATGAGGATTTGAAATTTGAATAAAATCTGAAAATCGGGGGAAAAGTTTAAATCTGCTGGGGCCCGCGGGGACACGTGTTAAGTGCGGAGGCGACCGCACACTGCGTCCCACAGGGTTTTTGCGCGCCAGCACACCCGATCCCGGCCGCAGCCCGATCCCGATTTAAAATATCTCCCGCTGACAGCTGGGGTCCACCCCCTTCGTCAACCTCTCGCCGCCCGCGCTCTGCCGCCGGGGGGCCTCGCCGGAGAGCTCGCCGGCAGCTTCTGTGGAGCTTCAAACTTCACGATCTTGGCCGCCCCTGCCTACTTTCACTCCGGGAACAGGATTCTGAGGTCAGCTCGTCATGACAATGGCCGGTGCATGGTCGGCGACGAGCCGCCGCCTCGGGAAGACTTCAGCCGTGTCGGCTGACTTCCCTAGCACCTCAACTACTCGAGCAATCGGTCGGGAAGCATCAGTGGACCTCAGGGAAGGTCGACATGAGCTTGAGGCAGCTCGGGGGAGGCCCGAAGTAGGTCCTCACCGTGCGCCCGATGCCTCCCGCATATTCCACCGTCGGTAAACTTCGGAATACGCCGGTTGCAGAGGTTCTTAGACCAAAAGTCGTGAAGGCAACTTGTGCGCTACCGTGTCTAGTTTATGTGAGAGCGGATTGAAGTCCTCTAATCCTTCCTAGAGTAAGAATTTGACAGAACCGCACCCGAAGGTCGTTCTGCACCCAGAAAGGGGAAAACTGGAAATTCGCCGCCGGTGAGCAAGCACTCGGGCTGTGGCTCGGGGGTGAGCAGCACCAGTCACCAGCGCGTCCAAGGGTGCCTTGGCTCGGGCGTGACAACTCCCCGGTTGGGCTGTTCACGGGAGCCCGAAGTGCGGCGGCGTTAGGTCACCGGATTGAACTCTCGGTATAGCCGAGATCGACCGGTTTCAGCTGAATTCTAGCAGCGGGGAAGACGGAGGAAGGTTTCTAGTACCTTGCCGTGGCTCTGGAGGGGACGGAGAGGCGGTGATCAAGCTTCCCTGATCAGCTCCGAGTGATCGGCAGCGACGGCGCGTTTCTGATGCGAGGAAGCAGCAGAGTGTGCGGTGATCACTCCGATCAGGGCGACGGCGTAGATAAGGGCGCTGTGAGGTGGTTCAGCACGTCGGGGCGGCAAGCAGGTGGTGTCCCGATCGCCTCTTCGCCGTGGCGGCTGCTCAGTCCGGCACAAGAACCCGAGCTGGGTTTTCAGTCGGTTTGATTTGGAGTAGTGGCTGACATGTGGGTCCCACTTCCAATTTTAACCTCTGAAATTTACTCCTAATCACTGTTGTAAACAGTGAGCCCCAAAATACCCATGGTGATTCAAATTCACCTATGAGCCATTTGAATTGGTTAGAATTCAAATTGGGTTTGGTTTGAATGAATTTCAGCACATGTTCAGTTTGGAATTCAAATAAAGTTTGAATTTGCCCCACTTAGCTCATGTCAAGATCAACTCCAAATGGAGTGAAAATTGGAGTGTGAGCTCACAAAAATGTGCTGAATAAGAATATGCCTCCCACTTTTGAATTCATGGGATAAAAACAGTTTGAATTTTAATCTGGTTTCAAGCTGCCCTCTTTCTAGATATACCCAAAATGACCTCAAAAAGGTTTTGAATTTGGGTGAAACTTGGCATGGACATCCTTAGCAATGTGTAGGAGTTTTCATATGCCCAGCCCCTCTATATCACATGTGGGAAATACCACTTTTGCAATATTTGAGTTTGTTCTCTAATGAGCATGTTGATGGTGGTTACTTGCTCTTCATTTGTATTCATCAAATTTCCTCAAATGAGGTGTGTGTGTATGGTGATGAACACTTCAAATATGTGTCAAAACTGAGGCCCTTACAATTTCCTTCAGGTTTTATCAATCCAGTGCAACATCTTCTTATCCATCTTCCATTTTAGGCTAAAGTTGGTGGTCCTGTGCAACATAGATGGATGTATCATATTGAAAGAGCACTTAGATATCTGAAGTCAATGGTTGGCAACCGGGCAAGGGTGGAAGGGTGCATCACCAAAACATTTACCCTTAAGGAAGTGAGATACTTTTCAAGTGTTTACTTTGCCGAGCAATAAAATGTAAATACCTCGGCGATGTGATACAATATGGATGAATATCCACCTTGCAGTGATCTCTCTATTTTTGCAATGAGGGGGACTACTGTTGGTGGTAGCCTTAGCTACAATTGTACCACATATGAAAGAACGGACGATTTCCTCTACATGTATGCTAATAGTAAGTTTTTGTCCTAATGTTGATGCATATCCGCATATTATGCAACATTTATATTCATGAAATTTTTTTCCGTCCAGTAAGTTGCACAAGCAAAATTGGACACATAGGCATCAGCCTACGAGCAAACAAGTAGAAACGATGCGACTGGACGGAATAAATGGACGACCTAATTTCCTTTCCTCGTTCCAAGAATATGTAACGTTTTCTCGTTAACTTATGATTATTTATAAAGTATTCTTATAACTTAAAAGTATTATAAAATATTCTTATAACTTCATAATTTCGACAGTAGCCTGAAATCAATGAAACTTGCGACAACTTGTGATGGCTCTGTAGGATCATAGACCGGCCCCACATACCACCACTCGTCTTTTCTGCGCACTTTGTCCTCACTCATGCGCACCTGAGAAAACTTCCCGGTCGGTCACCTATCCCAAAATTCCTCCGGGCCAAGCACGCTTAACCTCGGAGTCCTTTGCAGGTGGGCTTCCGGAAAAGAAGGTATACCTTGGTGGTATGAGTACTCTATCAATCCTATTAAGCCAGGAGTCAGGATATCAGACAACTGTCCTATGGATTGGTTAAAGTTAGAACCTATGGCCGATATGACGTCAACGGGTTTCGATTTCGTACAACTCAATTTGAAGCTCTTCGTCCTATCGCGGCAACATGTAATACCGGAGTTGTGACGAGGGCAATCGACTCTCAAGAACGCGAAACAAATTACTATGGGATCATTAACAAAACCCTTGAATTTACTTTTATCGGGAATAAGGAACTTCAAGTTGTCTTCTTTGATTGTGATTGGTTTGACAACAATCATGGAACACGACAAAATGAATTTGGCATGGTGGAAGTCAAACATAATGAACGACTACGAGGCTACGATACATTTGTTCATGCACAACAAGTGGAGCAAGTGTGTTATTTATCTTATCCATGTCAAAAGCTTAATGCTTGATGGGCGGTACATAAGGTTAATCCTAGTGAGCAGTTATATACTCCAAAAGATGATGGTTACCATGATATGAATGATGTTGATGAAGTTTATCAAGAACAAGAGTTGCCAGACTCGTTTTCCGTCGAGCCTGGTGTTGAACTCGATCACTTGGTTGGAGACGCTGACGATGTAGAGACTTCTGGTATGCGCAAGCGAAAACGAAAACAAATTACGAAGCAAGATTGATGGTCTAGTTTAGGGAGTAGGGTTCGTGATGTCGATGAATTCTAAAACTGGCTCCAAGTAACTTTTTGTTCACTAAATTATAATAACATTGTATATTTTCTTAGCATATTTATTAATTACTCCTTACAACAATATGTTGTCAGAGAAGGGAAAAGGGAAGGGGGCTAGGAGCTTCCTCAAGCAGGCATGGGACACCTTTTTTAGAGACAGTTCATCAGGTGAGAGCAGACGCCCTCGGCTGATATGACATGTCCCAGACCTAGCAAGCAGACATGTTGCCTTACAGCGCACGGAAGTACATTACCATTGGGAATTACGTTATCTTATATATCACTTACCAATTAACTATTCTTATCAATCCTTCAATTTTGCAGTCTGACTCAGAGTCATCTGAGTCAGAGTCAGAGGCTAGGGTGCCGCAACAGCCTTCGGGGTCACCTATGGCTGCCGAGGAGGCGCCCATCGTGGAGCCTTCGTGTGACACCCGGTTCCGAAAATAGAACCAAGTGAATGCGTATGTGTGCCCAGGATGTTCATCACACATACACATGTAATCCACAAACTGAATTTAGAATATAACCATGAACAAATAGTGTTTAAGTACTTTATTACAATGACTCAATGTCTCAATCATGAATATCCAACTTATTTAGCAGCGGAAGACTCTAAACGACAGCGGGAAAAAGACTAAAACAACAGGCTCCAACTTCAACTCCACAGGCATGTTGACGGTAGTGCGCACGCCTAGTACTCCACATGTTCCTCGAAATACTCTTCTCCTGTAGCTGATGTATATGTGGTAATGCAAGGGTGAGTACATGTCGTACTCAGCAAGTGCGGGAAAATTATGACATGTAGCTTATAGCAAGGTAGGGAATAAAAAAAAGGCTCATTGCAGCAAGCAAATTTTATTTCAGAAATATGGTAAAAACAGCAACTATTTCTAGATGAAATTTATCCCATCATAATCAAGTAATTTAGCAACATTCTTTAAGGACCTAAGTTTTGACACATGCTTGAAGTGTTCATCACCACACACACACACACCTCAACAAGTGGATGAACACATTTGAAGAGCAAGTAACCATCATCAACATAATCATTAGAGAACAAACTCACATATTGCAAAAGTGGTATTTCCCACATGTAATATATAGGGGCTGGGCATATGAAAAACTCCTACACATTGCTAGGAATGTCCATGCCAAGTTTCACCCAAATTCAAAACCTTTTGAGGTCATTTTGGGCATAGATAGAAAGAGGGCAGTTTGAAACTACATTCAAATTCAAACTGTTTTTATCCTATGAATTCAAAAGTGGGAGACATATTCTTACTCAGCACATTTTTGTGAGCTCACACACCAATTTTCACTCCATTTGGAGTTGATCTTGACATGAGCTAAGTGGGGCAAATTCAAATTTTATTTGAATTTCAAACTGAACATGTGCTAAAATTTATCCAAAGCAAACCCAATTTGAATTCTAACCAATTCAAATGGCTCAAAGGTTGATAATTCAAATCACTAGGGGCTTTGTGGGAACTACTGTTTACAACAGTAAATTGGAGTTAAGTTCAGAGGTTAAAATTGAGGGTGGGACCCACATGTCATAGAGATAAGAAGGAAGACTTGCACACAAAGTCACAGCCTCGGTGGGAAATTCCACCGAGCAGCTGCCGGCTGTGCCACCGAGAAGGAACCGGCGCCACCAGCTGATTCCCCCTTCGCGCGCTGGCGCCCAGGGCGGCCTGCTCGCGCCCCCACGCGACCGTCACCGCCTCAGCCCGAGCGAAGACCGGTTGCCTTTATCTCCTCGCGGGCGACATCGAGCAGCGCCATTTTTCTTCCTCCAAGCGCTCGGTCGATTGGGAAAACGAAGAAAACAATCGCACCCTCGTTCCCTCGAGTTGCTAGGCAGCACGCTGAGCTCAAGAACCACCCTCCCAACACCTGAACCACCGGGTTTCGGCTCCCGTTCCCGTGATCAAAGACGACCGCCGTGACTGAGCTGAAGAACGGAGATCGGTCTCACGTGGACAGCGTTCCACAGGGGCTTTCACGGTCCAGCAAGAGCGGCAACAGGAGCGCGCGACCACCGTGTTGCTCTCCTCCAAGTCTTGAAGCAAACCGTGAAGAATCCGCTACGAGTTTCCAGATTTTGCTCCGGCAGTCTTAAACCGAGCATCCGGTACGGATTCTTCGAATTCCCGCTCTGTGATCCTTCTTAAGTTATCAAATCTTGCATATAGGCGCTGGACTAGCCGGCGATCAATTTCCTTTCTACATCCGTGGTATGAAACCGACTAGGAGTGACGAATTTTGAGCTTGATCGAGGATGTTCATGGCGGGCACGATCGGTCACACGGTGCCGACCAACTTGCCGCCATCTTTGAACACTTTTGAAACATTGTCGAGCTTCCTAGAGGTGTACTGATTCTGTAGAACCGATTGTTCGAGGTCTTGGCAGCTTAGAACCCACGGCCGACGGCGCCGAACCTCAACCGAGGCCGCCGCACGTCGCCGGATTATTTCCGGTCACGGCCAGCCGAAACTGACCCCACAGACGTGGTCCTTGACGTAGATAACCCCTTGGCGGCGAGTTTCAGACTGTGCGATAGCTGGCAGCGGCAAGCCGGCAAGCTCCGAGTCTGCTCAAGCGAGGGGACGCGGCGCGGGCACGAGGGAGCGTCGGGAGGAAGAAGATGACGCAGGGCCCGGCCGTCAGCGACTTAAAAATTTAAATTGGGATCGGGTGCGGCTGGTATCCGTTGTGCTGGCATGTAGGAACCCCGCAGACCACGGTGTGCCGACGCCTCAGCGTGCAACACGTGTCCCCGTGGCCCACCCGCAAGTTTAAACTTTTCCCCGATTTTCAGATTTCATTCAAACTTCAAATCTTCATAACTTCGGCTAGAAAGCTCCAAATCGAGTGAACCAAATTTTGTTGGATTCAGCTCTTTGAGCACTTTCCAGCAAATCAAGTTTCACTGCTTCAAAATCCTTAATTCTCCATAATTAATTCCTCAAATTTGAAACTGTTGTGGAATTTAAACTGGAGAATTCCTTGGAGGAAAATTCTGAAATTTTGCTGGGATGTGCACCAAAATATCCCTGAACTACCATAAAAAATTCAGGTCCATTTGAGCTCCATTGATCCACCTAATGGTGTGATTAGTGAAACTGTTCCAGAGAAAATAGAAAATGTTCAGAAACATTTTCAGAATTTTCTCTGAAATTGTGAAGCTCATATCTTTAGTTAGGAACCTTTAAATTAAGTGAAACCAACTCCATTAGAACCCTCTGAAAATCTAGTTTTCAGAAAGTCATAGCTTGTTTCATGAAAATCCTTAGAACACCATAAGAGCCTTCAATTAAGGTCAAGTACATAATTATTTGTGGAGGGCTCAAATGAGCATTGCTGCAACTAAAACTTGACCAAGTCTATGTTTAGGTTGTAACCAAGCCACAGTGAAAGTTTCACAGTCTTTGGGTCTGTCTAGTGAGACTTAGAAGGTTCACAAATTTAAAACTCAATTCAAATGCATTTAATTAATACATGTACTTCTTATACCATGTAGTCGCTAAGGTCGAGGAGGAACCCGAAGTCCTAGACTTCGTTACTCCGGAGGAGCAGCTAGCCTACGACCAAGAGCAGCAAGGCAAGCTCTGGTTTGCATTAACCCTTTTACAAATTTTTATTGTTTTGAACACTTACTTGAGTATTATGATTCCTTGCATTAGAGTCTTGTTTGGAAACCCAATTGCATAGCCAAGAAAACCATGGGTTGGGTTTAGGATTGCAAACCCCGTTAGCTACTGCAATGCTAAGATAGTGTAGGATTCGGTACAAGTCGAGTAGTTGGAACTACTCGCGAGCATAGGCTAGAGGCACTCAACTCGGGTAGAGATAGCACATGATACACATGGCAAGAAAGATGAGACCGAGCGGAGAGTAAGGGCAGAAGGACTTTGGGGCCTGTGTGCTATAGCTCCGCTTGTGTCGATTGAGGACCGAGCCGTGTGCGGGCCTGTTGAACAAGCTAGAACAGTACCGGAGACCTACCGGATATATGGGAACCGGGAAACTGATGTAACTCGGGTAGCTGGGTGTTGAGGCATAGCTGGTCGTTCAGGGGGTAGGTTGAGAGCTCGAGGTGTAAATCGGCTGGCGGCACTGAGATGCGCGTGCAGAGACCTCTTGCTCGGGACGATTGGACCGGTTCAACATTTGGCTAACGGGTGAAAGATGGTTGCGTACGACGTCCGTGATGGTTGCTGTAGGCAACATCGAGTACGGGCGTACGTGACGGGTTATTCGGGTAACCCTGCAGGTGTAAATCGATTATAATCGCCGTCCCTCGCGGTCAGTGAGTACCACTTGTTCACTGTACCGTGACGTAGAAAGAACAGGCTAGTTACATGTTAAAATGTTGCTGATTGAAAGATGGACTTGATTGCTAATGATTTGCTATAGTCTAGAGCTAACTAAAGTTCTTTTCAACTTTGGGCAAAGTACATGAGAGAAATGCGTTTCTTGTTTGATTGCGGCTCTCTCATGTGCCTTAGCGTAAGGTTCTCCACAACCTGCTGCTAAAACTTGAAAGTAAGGTTCTACTAATTAGGCGAGTCCTTGCAAATGAGTTTACCTCATGTAACCCATCAACCCTCATGTCGAAGTTCCATGTTTAGGAGAGACGGGTCAGTCTTGCTGAGCCTTCGTGCTCACTGCTTGTGTTTGAAGCTTTGGCAGGGTTCTATGAGGAAGGGACTCCCGAGGAGGAGACGGAACCCCAGGAGGGGAACCCCGTCGAGTGGGAGTCGTGCACGCTGCCATGTTAGTGTGTGTGTGTGCTTGCAAGGACACGTACACGGGCTGAACGTGAACTTGATGCGTAGTCTGCGCCCGTGAGTGTAGACTGAACATATTTTGTTGTAAAAATGTTCATAAACCTGTTTAAGTAATAAAATTTCGCTTCCACTTTGTACCTTTGACGTGTGTTATCCGGTGCTGTGCAACACAGCACCCCTCAGCGTGATCCTGACTCGACAAGACCGTGGGGTCGTGTCAGCATTGGTATCAGAGCTCGCTTGAGGTTTAACGCACTAAAAGGGTCATCTTTTTCAAAAATCCAGTGAGGAACGAGTTAGTAGCCCATATAAGGATGTTATTAGCGTATAGAAAGTGGCATACTAACCTAATTGCTTATGTCGGAAAATCGTGTATCTCGAGACGTTTATGTCTTGGGGGGTACACGTAAGCGCTGTCCACCAGTGCGCACAAGCTGAAGGGTGGAGCCCCCCGGGTGGCAGGTAAACCGACCCGCTTTGGTATCCTCTTCGACTCTTCATGTCGTTTGGGGTATTCGAGCAACGTCTGTCCCTGGCATGCGTGGTGCAATTTGGGAGACCCCGTCACGTGGTCTGAAACGTGAACATGTAACTCAAGGTGTGTTTGGCTTGAGAACATCCGGGCGAGTGATGACGGCCGGGTGTATGAACTGTATGGATACCGGGCTCGGTGTGCAGCCGAGTCTGACAATTGTTTGAGTTTCTTCAGGTATTCTAACCACGAAACGGTAGACGTGTACTATTCGTGTGCGAGTGACGTTTAGTGCCACTGAACTAACGAAGCCGGCTAAGTCCGGTATAGGTTTTTCTTTGTGAGGACGTAGTACCGACATGATCTGGTGACGCATCGACGTCACACTCCACTAAATGAACAACTTCATTGTAAAGCTTGAAAGTTTTAATCCAGAGCACTAAAACTTTGATGTAACTCCTTCCCTTGATCAGGATATTCGAAGTTAACAAGTTTTCAACTTATAGGTTGTTAAGGACAGAGCACTCTGTTTTCAGCTGAATCAAGGCTGAAGTTAATCAGAGGTTAGAGGTTGAGTTCTTTCGAGGTTGGGGTCATATGATACATTTCTGGAAAGCTTTGGAAGAGTTTTACAACTTTTCTGTAGAGGTCCAGAGGTGTTTCATCCCTTAACCAATCGAAAAATGCAGTAGAGTTGAAACTGTCCAGAAAGCAGGGCAGAGTAAAGACTCTCTGTAAACTCTCTGTAAATTGTGTATAACTTCCTGCATAAAATTCTAAAAATAGAAAATGGGGTAGTTCTGGAAATCTTATGAGATGGGTTACAACTTTGTAACATAAAGTTTTGTCATATTAGGAGCAGAATTAACTGGAATTCTTGGATCAAATTAGTACCTCAAGCAGGGAGGTGCTGTCCAATTTTCTCCAGAAATTCTGTTAACTTTGGCATCTCATAACTTTTGAACCAAGACAGATCTTAGTCCAAGAAAATAATTTCTGGAAAGCTATTGAAGTTAGCTTTAACTTTGATGTTGAGATCCAGAATTTGTTTTGCCTTTAACATGGCCTAAATCAGGTTGAGATGGAAACTGATCAGGGCTGTCATGTTGAACAGCAGATCAGCAGTCAAATTTGTTTAAAATTTGAACTATGTTTCCAAGTTTTATGGGTTCAATGACATGTCTTATGTTATAAATCAATGGTTTACTGTTTAAATAAACATTTGACATTTATCAAATATATTTTTGCATATGACAGCAGATAAGCAGTTGGAGAACGGGTGGGTGGTGTCCCACTGTTCTCACCGCAGCGGCTATCCGGAAGCATTGAAGCATATGCTTCAATATTTCGGGTACAACCAGATGCCACAGTACTTCACCAAGGAAGAAGGCGAGGAGGGGAAACAAGACGTGGACAATCCATGTCGAAGTCCCTGCAGGACCTACGCCACCCGGTTGGGTGCCGTTCACCGTCACGGTGAGAGGTAGACAACCGGAAGGGATGTGGCAAGTGGCAGCCCGTGACACCATGTAACGTTTTTGCCAGCTACATGTGAGGGTGATGGAGGGCACTCCATACGCGCTCGTTCTGGTGGAGGGACGGGCTCATCATGTGTGGGAACGGAGGTACCGGGAGGCAGCCCATCCGGGTTGCCCAAGGTACAACCCCGTGGAGGCAAACCTCAGCCTCCAGATGAGGGCGGGAAACGCCGTGATGGACAGCCAAGCTGTTCATATGGAGCATCTCGCTGCAAAGCTCAAGGAGAGCACTAGCCATGGAGACCATTTCGAGAGTGCTCACAGCGCACTCCGTAATGTGCTCCTTCCGACGATCAAGCGACTGAATGAACAGCATAATCAATTGCATCGTCTGAAGAAGGCGAAGAAGAAAATCCGTGTCGACATCGCGGCGTTGCAAGAGATGGTGCAGACTCTAACCCAGCAGAATGAGGACCTTTCTCAAGAGCGGTACGACGCTATTGAGGAAGGGCAAGGCTGGGAAGAGGACTACAACCAGGCCATGGACGAGGTGCATGCATTGCAGGACCTGGTACCTCCGGTATTGGGCATACCGGTGGTCTTGGGCCTTCCAGCGATGGGAGAACCCAAGATGGGAGAAGAGGTGGTAGATCCGGAGCCACCAGCAGAGGTACCAGAGGAAGACGACCTGCAGGAGGTCGAGTTCTACTCCGAGTAGGGGGTTACAGTTGCCAAGTAGGGCAGCTAGAGTAGTGTAACCCGACTTTTGTAATCGGCGACATGTCATGTAAGCAGTAGCGTATGTATAGGTAGTGACGACATGATCACGACTTCTCGGAGACCCGAGAACAATGTATCTTGTATAAAGTTTGTGCTTTATCAATATATGTGAATGTTGTGCAAGTTATTCATGTGTCACTTCAATACCTACTGTTGCATATGGAATTTTAAGTATGACATGTGCTAATCGCTGCTGTTTTAAATTTCAGAATGACTCGTACTCGTGCCAACCCAGACGTTGGGGGTACTAGCCAAGGGGAAGAGACCTCCCAACAGCCTCCCGAGGACTCCTCGGGACAGCAACAGCAGCAGCAGTAACAGCAAACACCGCCACCGCCACTGCCAACGGTTACATTGGCTGACATCGTCGCGGCAATGGCAGGTTCTCATCAGCAGCACATGGAGTTGCTGCAAACTCTCATCGCCAATACGTCTCGACCAGAGAGGCTTCAAGACCGTGAGGAGCGTCAACAGAGCTCCTACTCCGACTTCCTAGCGACTCATCCCCCGGTATTCAAGGGTGGATGAACCTCTCGACGCGCACAACTGGCTCCGCGCAATAGAGATGAAGTTCGGGCTGCTCCAGATAAGTGAGCAGCACAAGACTCAGTTCGCGGTCCAGCAGCTCCAAGGATCCGCGAGTGCATGGTGGGCAAACTTCTGTGCTTCACAGCCCACCGACCGAGTTATGACCTGGGCTGAGTTCCGGACGGCCTTTAGGGCCTATCACATACCGCCGGGTCTGATGAAGAGGAAGACGCAGGAATTCTTACACCTGCAACAAGGGAGCCGGAACGCGCTGGAATACTCCAGAGCGTTCAATGATCTCGCGCTCTACGCATCGTATCACGCCGATACCGACGAGAAGTGGCGGGACCACTTTTACCAGGGGCTTAACCCGCTCCTGAAGGACAAGCTGGCGATGTTCAATCGCGGCAGCCTCAACGACATTATTGATGCTGCGATTGTCCAGGAGGACTCCGGCAAGGAGTTAGCGGCAGCGGAGAGAAAGCAAAGCGCGCCGCAAAGCAGCGGAGAAGGAGGCGGTCCTTCTCAGAAATTTCGGATGGTGAATGGCCCACCATCAGGTCCACGCTGGCAGCCACCCCAGAGGTCGATGCCTTTCCGCAGTCGGCCGTATTCTTCACCGGCATTCGGCCGGAACTGCCAGTACCACCTCCGCAACAACAACAACAGCAGCGGGCGATGCCGCGTGCGTATGCACCTCAGCAGCGCATGCCGGGCTTTCGTCCCCCGAGCACCGCACAAGCAGCGGCCCCATGTTACAAGTGTGGTCGTCTAGGACACTTCGCGAGCAGTTGCCTGGAGAGGCAAGGCGGCGGAGTTGCACCGCAGTTTCCGGGGAGGAATCAACCCCAGAACCCAACTAATGCGTGGCAGGCAAATCCTAGGCCCGGCACTGTCCACCAGCTTGCCATAGAGGACGTGCCGGAGGGTGAGCCAATCCTTGCGGGTATGTTCCAACTCCACCAGCATCCCGCCATAGTATTGTTTGATTCAGGCGCCACGCATAGCTTTATTAGCCAAGCTTTCATTGATAAGTATAGCTTGCAAATACTACCCACCTAGAGTTCTTATGTGATCTGTTCACCGGGTGGGAAAATGACACGACCCCACTGGTCCTGTCGAGCCAGGATCACGCTGAGGGGTGCTGCGTTGCACAACACCGTATAACACACGTCAAAGGTACAAAGCGGAAGCGGAAGCTTTATTACATAAACAAGTTTATTAACATGTTTACATCAAAATAAGTTTAGTCCACACTCGCGGGCGTAGACTAAGCATCAAGTGCACGTTCAGCCCTCGAACGTGTCCTTGCTAGCACACTCGCACACTAACTCTGCGGCGTGCACGACTCCCACTCGACGGGGTTCCCCTCCTGGGGTTCCGTCTCCTCTTCGGGAGTCCCTTCCTCATAGAACCCTGCAAAAGCTTCAAACACAAGCAGTGAGCACGAAGGCTCAGCAAGTCTGACCCGTCTCACCTAAACATGAAACTTCTACATGAGGGTGATGGGTTGCATGAGGTAAAAATCATTTGCAAGGACTCGCCTAATTAGTAGAACCTTACTTTCAAGTTTTAGCAGCAGGTTGTGGAGAACTTTACGCTAAGGCACATGAGAGAGCCGCAATCAAACAAGAAACGCATTTCTCTCATGTACTTTGCCCAAAGTTGAAAAGAACTTTAGTTAGCACTAAGCTACAACATATCATTAACAATCAATATCCAACTTTCAATCAGCAACATTTTAACATGTAACTAGCCTGTTCTTTCTACGTCACGGTACAGTGAACAAGTGGTACTCACTGACCGCGAGGGACGGCGATTATAATCGATTTACACCTGCAGGGTTACCCGAACAACCCGTCACGTACGCCCGTACTCGATGTTGCCTACAACAACCATCACGGACGCCGTACGCGACTACCTTTCACCCGTTAGCCAAATATTGAACCGGTCCCATCGTCCCGAGCAAGAGGTCCCTGCACGCGCATCTCTGTGCCGCCAGCTGATTTACACCTCGAGCTCTCAACCTACCCTCTGAACGACGGGCAATGCCTCAATACCCAGCTACCCGAGTTACATCAGTTTCCCGGTTCCCATATAGCCGGTAGGTCTTCGGTACTGTTCTAGCTTGTTCAACAGGCCCGCACACGGCTCGGTCCTCAATCGACACAAGCGGAGCTACAGCACACAGGCCCCAAAGTCCTGCTGCCCTTACTCTCCGCTCGGTCTCATTTTCTTGCCATGTGTATCATGTGCTATCTCTACCCGAGCAATGTGCCTCTAGCCTATTCTCGCGAGTAGTTCCAACTACTCGACTTGTACCGAATCCTACTCTATCCTAGCAATGCAGTGGCTAACGGGGTTTGCAATCCTAAACCCCAACCCATGGTTTTCTTGGCTATGCAGTGGGGTTTCCAAACAAGACTCTGATGCACAACATAAAGAAAACAAGTATGTGCTCAAAACAATAAAAATTTATAAAATGGTTAATGCAAACCGGGGCTTGCCTTGCTGCTCTTGGTCGTAGGCTAGCTGTTCCTCCGGAGTAACGAAGTCTAGGACTTCGGGTTCCTCCTCGACCTTAGCGACTACATGATAAGAACAATGTATGTATTAATTAAATGCTTTTGTATTAACTTTGAAGTTGTGAAGTCTATAACCTTTACTAGATAGACCTAATGACTGTGAAACTTTTACTGTGGCTTGGTTACAACCTAAACAGAGACTTGGTCAAGTTTTAGTTGCAGCAAAGCTCATTTGAGCCCTCCACAAATAATTATGTCCTTGACCTTAATTAAAGGCTTTTAGGGTGTTCTAGGTATTTTCATGAAACAAACTATGACTTTCTGAAAACTAGATTTTCAGAGGGTTCTAATGGAATTGGTCTCACTTAATTTGGAAGTCTCTAACTAAAGATATGAGCTAAACAATTTCAGAGAAAATTCTGAAAATGTTTCTGAACATTTTCTATTTTCTCTGGAACAGTTTTACTAATCACACCATTAGGTGGACTAAATGAGCTCAAATGGATCTGAAATTTTTATGGTAGTTCAAGGATATTTTGGTGAACATCTCAGCAAAATTTCAGGATTTTCCTCCAAATGATTCTCCAGTTAAAATTCCTAACAGTTTAAACTTTAAGGAATTAATTCTGGAGAATTAAGGAATCTCATGAAGTGACACTTGATTTTCTGGAAAGTACTCAAAGAGCTGAATCCAGCAAAATTTGGTTCACTCAATTTGGAGCTTTCTAGCCAAAGTTATAAGGATTTGAAGTTTGAAGGAAATCTGAAAATCGGGGAAAAGTTTAAACTCGCGCGTGGGCCCAGGAGACACGCGTCGCACGCCGAAGCGACAGCACACCGCGGCCCACAAGGCTTTTGCGCGCCAGCACACCCGATCCCGGCCGCAGCCGGATCCCGATTCAAAATATCGGCCGCTGACAGCTGGGGTCCACCCCCTTCTTCAACCTCGCGACACCCGCGCTCCGCCGCCGAGGGACCTCGCCGGAGAGCTCGCCGCCGGCTGCTGTACAGCTTCAAACTTCTTGATTCTGGCCGCCCCTGCCTACTTTTACTTGGGGAACATGATCCGAGGGTCAGCTGCTCATGACAACGGCCGGAGCATGGTCGGCGACGAGCCGCCATATCGGAACGACTTCGGCCATGTCGGCTGATGCTCCTAGTGCCTCAGCTACTTGGGAAACCGGTCGGGGAGCATCAGTGGACCTCAGAGAAGGTCGACATGAACTCGGGGCAGCTCGGGGAAGGCCCGAAATAGGTCCTCACCGTGCGCCCGATACCCCCCGTGCGTTCCGCCATTAGTAGACCTTGAATTACGCCGGGCACAGAAGTTCTCCGGCCCAGAGTTGTGAAGGCAACTTGTGCGTCACCGTGTCTAGTTCGTGTGGGAGTGGCCTGAGGCCCTCTAATCCTTTCTAGAGCACGAATTAAACAGAATCGTACCCGAGGGTCGTTCTGCACACAGAAAGGGGAAAAGTGGAAATTCGCCGCCGGTGAGCAACCACTCGAGCTGTGGCTCGGGGATGAGCAGCACCGATCACTTGCGCGTCCAAGGGTGCCTTGGCTCGGGCGTGACAACGCCCAGGTTGGGCTGTCCACGAGAGCCCGAGGTGCGGCGGTTTCCAGTTCCGAGTTTGATCTTTCGGCACAGCCGATATCACTCGGTTTCAATCGATTTCTATCAATGGGAAGGATGGAGGATGGTTGCTAGTACCTTGCTGGGACCTTGGAATGGAAAGAGGGAGCTGCGATCGGCTTGATCAAGCAGGAACTCGAGCGGCGGCGATGGCAGTGGGAAAAGCAGTCGCGCACGTCGGTAGCTCGGGGAAATGGTGACTGAGGCACGCCGGGGAGGGAATAAATAGCTCGGCCGGCTGGCCTCCGGCTTGGGGCACGCAGCAGGAGCTGGCGCCGGCCGGCCCCTTTGGTGGCGCGCGCGCACAACAGCCGGGAACCGACTGAACTGTGGTTCAGTCGGTTTGCTTTGAGGCTGAGGCTGACATGTGGGTCCCACTCCTCTTTTAACCTCTGAAATTTATTCCTAACAGCTGTGGTAAACAGTGAACCCTATTCTACCCTTGGCAACTCAAATTATTCACCCAAGAGCCATTTGAATTGATCAAAGTTCAAATGAGGTTTGGTTTGAATGAATTTCAGCACAAGTGCAGTTTGAAATTCAAATAAAGTTTGAATTTCTCCCCCTTAGCTCATGTCAAGATCAACTCCAAATGGAGTGAAAATTGGTGTGTGAGCTCACAAAAATGTGCTGAGCAAGAATATGCCTTCCACTTTTAAATTCAGTGGGTGAAAACAGTTTGAATTTGAATATGTTTTCAAACTGCCCCTTTCCTATCTACACCCAAGATGACCTCAAAAATGTTTTGAATTTGGGTGAAACTTGGCATGGACATCCTTGGCAAAGTGTAGGAGTTTTCATATGTCCAGCCCATCTATATCACATGTGGGAAGTACCACTTTTGCAATGTGTGAGTTTGTTCCCTAATGAGCATGTTGATAATTGTTACTTGCTCTTTATTTGTGTTCATCATTTTTCCTCAAATGAGGTGTGTGGTGTGGGGATGAACACTGCAAATGGGTGTCAAAAACTGAGGCCCTTACATTCCTCCCCCCTTAAAAGAATCTCGTCCCGAGATTATAAGGTGAAAATGAGAGAGAGGACGGTGGAAAAATTACCGGATATGCGACGTGAGAAAGTCGGGGTAGTTAGTGCGAAGGAATTCTTCGCTCTCCCATGTCGCTTCATCCATGGAGTGATTACTCCACAGAACCTTGTAGAACCACAACGTACGGTTGCGTGTGGTTCGGGCCTTTTCATCAATAATCTGCACCGGTTCCTCCCGATAGGTGAGATCCGGTTGCAGTTCTTCAATGTCTTCCAGCTGAACGGTAGTTGATAGCTTGAGACACTTCCTCAGCTGGGAAATGTGAAAGACGTCGTGCACACCGGAAAGTGCTTCTGGTAATCTTAGCCGGTATGCCACCGATCCACATCTTTCGGTAATCTGGAATGGACCGATGAATCGGGGTGCTAACTTTCCTCTCACCCCAAATCTGTTTACGCCCTTCATTGGAGACACTCGTAGATATACGTGGTCTCCAGCTTCGAATTGTAACGGACGCCTTCTCCGGTCCGCATACTGTTTCTGTCGGGATTGAGCGGCTTTTAGGTTCGCTTGAATTAATCGAACCTTTTCTTCCGCGTTGTTGACAAGATCAATCCCGAAGGTAACCCTCTCGCCAGACTCACACCAATTCAATGGTGTGCGGCATTTTCTCCCGTATAGCGCCTCGTAGGGCGCCATCTTGATGCTGGCTTGGTACCCATTGTTGTACGAGAACTCGGCTAACGGCAAGTGATCATCCCAGTTCTTGCCGTGGTCGATAGCGCAAGCTCGTAGCATGTCTTCTAAGATTTGATTTACCCGCTCCGTTTGCCCATCCGTCTGCGGGTGGTAGGCTGAACTACGGATCAGCTTCGTCCCCAAGGCAGCGTGGAGCTGCTCCCAAAAACGGGACACAAATAAAGTGCCCCGGTCCGATACGATAGTACGGGGTACGCCGTATAAGCATAGGATCCGTGAGATGTACAGTTCAGCGTACTTCTTGGCGTTGTAGTTGGTGTTGACCGGGATGAAATGGGCAACTTTGGTGAGCCGATCGACGATCACCCACACAGAATCATGTTTCTGTAAGGTGGTGGGTAAACCGACGACGAAATCCATGCTCACGTCCTCCCACTTCCAGGCAGGAATGCCCAGTGGTTGCAGCAGTCCCGGTTTCCGCATGTGGTCTGCCTTCACCCGTCGACATGTATCACACTCGGACACGTATTTTGCAGTCTCTCGCTTCATCCGTGTCCACCAAAACTTGCTTCTGAGTTCTTGATACATCTTGTTGCTGCCGGGGTGAATAGAAAACTTTGATAAGTGAGCCTCATCAAAGATTTTCTTCCGTAACTCCGGGTTTCGGGGTACGACGATCCGGTCCTTGAACCATAGGACGCCGTCTCCGTCCTTCCGGAAACATTTCAACTCCCCACTGTCTACACGTCTCCGCAAATGTGATATGCCCTTGTCATTCTTCTGGGCTGCCGCTATCTCTTCACGGATGGTGGGGATCAAAGCTAGGTTGTAGAGAGCTCCATGTGGAATCACATGTAGTGGTGGTTCGCTCTCTTCCAACGGTGTGATGGTCAGATTATTGACGTGTGACTTGCGGCTTAGCGCGTCTGCCACAACGTTTGCCTTACCCGGATGATAATGGATCTCTATCTCGTAATCCTTTATCAGTTCTAACCATCTTCGTTGCCTCATGTTCAGCTCCTTCTGAGTGAATATGTACTTGAGGCTTTTGTGGTCGGTATATAAATGTACGAGGTTACCGAGTAGGTAGTGCCTCCACATTTTCAGTGCAAGTACCACGGCAGCGAGCTCCAAGTCGTGAGTTGGATAATTTTGCTCATGATTCCTAAGCTGCCGTGACCCATACGCGACCACCCTTCGGTCTTGCATCAACACACATCCGAGCCCAATGCCGGATGCATCGCAGTACACATCGAACGGTTTTGTTGTGTCTGGCTGCGCCAAAACCGGTGCTGATGTCAGGTGCTTGACTAAAGCCTTGAATGCTGCTTCACATGCTGGACTCCAAACATATTTGGTAGCCTTCTTCAGCAGCTCTGTCATTGGCTTGGCAATCTTCGAGAAGTTCGGAATGAACCTCCGATAATATCCCGCGAGTCCGAGGAAACTCCGTACCTCATGAACAGTTCTCGGGGATTTCCAATTCAGCACTTGCGTGATTTTGCTCGGGTCCACAGCGATACCCTCCGCTGAGATGATATGCCCGAGGAAAGGCACTTGCGATATCCAAAACTCGCATTTGCTGAACTTTGCGTATAACTTGTGATCCCGCAGCCGTTGCAAGACTATACGCAGATGTTTCTTGTGATCTTCCTCCGACTTGGAATATACCAGGATGTCGTCGATGAAGACCACGACAAACTTGTCCAGCTCCGGCATGAACACCGAGTTCATTAAGTACATGAAGTGAGCTGGAGCATTGGTGAGGCCAAAGGACATGACCAGGTACTCATAAAGTCCGTACCTTGTCGAAAAAGCTGTCTTTGGAATGTCCTCAGCCCTGATCTTAATCTGATGGTACCCGGATCTTAAATCCATCTTGGAAAAGACCTTTGCTTCGACCAACTGATCAAACAACATGTCGATCCGTGGCAACGGGTACTTGTTCTTGATGGTTACGGCATTTAATGGACGGTAGTCCACGCAAAGCCGCAACGTTTCATCCTTCTTTTTGACAAATAATGCCGAACAGCCCCATGGCGAGGAGCTCGGCCTAATAAAACCCTTCTCCAGAAGGTCCGTGAGCTGAGTCTTCAGTTCAGCCAACTCCTTGGGCGCCATCTTGTACGGCCTTCGGGATATTGGCATGGTTCCCGGTGCAAGTTCAATCTTGAACTCCACCTCTCTATCGGGTGGCATCCCCGGCAAATCATCCGGGAATACATCAGGGAATTCTCGGACCACTGGAATGTCTTCCAATCTGATGGTTGTGGCTTGATAGACACTTGGAAGTTTTATTTCTGGACTGTCCAGAAATAATGAGTGAGAACCGTGCACTCCTGAGTTTAAGTGCACGACTCGGAGGACGGTGTCTAAAACAGCGCCGTGGCGGTTTAACCACGACATCCCTAGGATGACATCGACCTTCTGTCCCTCTAAGATAATGAGAGACGTGGGGTACACTCTACCCGCTAAGCATAATGGTGCTTTGGAGACCATTACGCTTGCTGAAATCTTCCCACCCGGTGAACAAATTAAATATGGACTATCGGTGGGTAGTATTGGCAAGCTGTGTTTAGCAATGAAAGCTTGGCTAATAAAATTATGCGTGGCGCCTGAATCAAATAGTACTATAGCGGGATGCTGGTGGAGTTGGAACATACCCGCAAGGATTGGCTCGCCCTCCGGCACGTCCTCAATGGCAAGCTGGTGGACAGTACCGGGCCTAGGGTTTGCCCGCCGCGCATTAGTAGGGTTCCGGGGTTGATTCCTCCCCGGAAACTGTGGTACCACTCCGCCGCCTTGCCTCTCCGGGCAACTGCTCGCGAAGTGTCCTGGACGACCACACTTGTAACATGTGGCCGCTGCTGGTGGAGTACTTGGTGGACGAAAGCCCGGCATGCGTTGCGGAGGTGCAAACGCACGCGGCATCGCCCGCTGCTGCTGTTGTTGTTGCGGTGGTGCTGGCAGTGCCGGCCGGAATGCCGGTGAAGAATACGGCCGACCGCGGAACGGCATCGACCGCTGTGGTGGCTGCCAGCGCGGACCTGATGGTGGGCGATTCACCATCCGAAACTTCTGAGAAGGACCGCCTCCTTCTCCGCTGCTCTGCGGCGCGCTTCGCTTTCGCTCTGCCGCCGCCAACTCCTTGCCGGAGTCTTCCTGAACAATCGCAGCATCAATTATGTCGTTGAGGCTGCCGCGATTGAACATCGCCAGCTTGTCCTTCAGGAGCGGGTTAAGCCCCTGGTAAAAGTGGTCCCGCCGCTTCTCGTCCGTATCTGCGTGATACGACGCGTAGAGTGCGAGATCGTTGAACGCTCTGGAGTACTCCAGCGCGTTCCGGCTCCCTTGTTGCAGGTGTAGGAATTCCTGCGTCTTCCTCTTCATCAAACCGGGCGGTATATGATAGGCCCGGAAGGCCGTCCGGAACTCCGCCCAGGTCATCACTCGGTCGGTGGGTTGTGAAGCACAAAAGTTGGCCCACCACGCGCTCGCGGATCCTTGGAGCTGCTGGACCGCGAACTGAGTCTTGCGCTGCTCGCTGATTTGGAGCAGCCCGAACTTCATCTCTATGGCGCGGAGCCAGTTGTCCGCGTCAAGTGGTTCATCCGCCCTTGAGAATACAGGGGGATGAGTCGCCAGGAAGTCAGAGTAGGAGCTCTGTTGGCGCTCCTCACGATCTTGACGTCTCTCTGGGCGAGACGTATTCGCAATTAACGTTTGCAGCAGCTCTGTATGCTGCTGATGTGAACCCGCCATTGCCGCGACAATGTCGGCCAATGTAACCGTTGGCAGTGGCGGTGGCGGTGTTTGCTGTTGCTGTTGCTGCTGCTGTCCCGAGGAGTCCTCGGGAGGTGGTTGGGAGGTCTCTCCCCCTTGGCTAGTACCTCCAACATCGGGGTTGGCACGAGTACGCGTCATTCTGAAATTCAACACAGCAGCAATTAGCACATGTCTTACTCAAAATTCCATAAACAGGAGTAAGTATTGAAGCGACGCATGATTAACTTGCACAACATTCACATATATTGATAAAGCATAAACTTTATACAAGATACATTATTCTCGGATCTCCGAGAAGTCGTGCTCATGTCGTCACTACCTATACATACGCTACTGTCTACACGACATGTCACCGATTACAAAAGTTGGGTTACGCTACCCTAGCTGCCCTACTTGGCAACCGTAACCCCCTACTCGGAGTAGAACTCGACCTCCTGTGGGTCGTCCTCCTCCGGTACCTCTGCTGGTGGCTCGGGGTCTACCACCTCTTCTCCCATTCCAGGTTCTCCCATGGCTGGAAGACCCAAGACTACCGGTACGCCCAATACCGGGGGCACGAGGTCCTGCAATGCATGCACCTCGTCCATAGCCTGGTTGTAGTCCTCTTCCCAGCCTTGTCCTTCCTCAATAGCGTCGTCCCGCTCTTGAGCAAGGTCCTCATTCTGCTGGGTTAGGGTCTGCACCAGCTCTTGCAACGCCGCAATGTCAACACGGCTCTTCTTCTTTGCCTTCTTCAGACGACGCAACTGATTGTGTTGTTCATTCAGTCGCTTGATCGTCGGAAGGAGCACATTGCGGAGTGCACTGTGAGCACTCTCAAAATGATCTCCACGGCTTGTGCTCTCCTTGAGCTTGGTGGCGAGATGCTCCTTATGAACAGCTTGGCTGTCCATCACAGCGTTTCCCGCCCTCATTTGGAGGCTGAGATTTGCCTCCGCGGGGTTGTACCTTGGGCAACTCGGGTTTGTTGCCTCTAGGTACCTCTCTTCCCACACATGCTGAGCTCGTCCCTCCACCGGAACGAGTGCGTATGGAGTTCCCTCCATAGCCTGTACGTGTAGTTGGCAGAAACGTGACATAGTGTCACGGGCTGCCACTTGCCACATCCCTTCCGGTTGTCTTCCTCTCACCGTGACGGTGAATGGCACCCAACCGGGTGGCGTAGGCCCTGCAGGAACCTCGACATGGATCGTCCACGTCTTGTTCCCCTCTTCGCCTTCTTCCTTGGCGAAGTATTGCGGCATCTGGTTGTACCCGAAATATTGGAGCATTAGCCACAATGCTCCCGGGTAGCCGCTACGGTCAGAGCAGTGGGAAACTACCCACCCGTTCTCCAACCGTTTATCTGCTGCCATCTGTAAAAATATATTTGAGAAATGTCAAATATTTATTTAAACAGTAAACCATTGAGTTATAACATAAGATATGTCATTGAACCCTTAACACTTGGAAACATAGTTCAAATTTTTAAACAAATTTGACTGCTGATCTGCTGTTCCCATGACAGCCCTGACCAGTTTCCATATCAATCTGATTTAGGCCAGGTTAAAAGCAAAACCAGTCCTGGAGCTCAACATCAAAGTTAAAGTTAACTTCAATAGCTTTCCAGAAAGTATTTGGTTGGCCTAAGATCTGCTCTGGTTCAAAAGTTATGAGATGTCAAAGTTAACAGAATTTCTGGGAACAATTGGACAGCACCTCCCTGCCTTAGGTACTGATTTGATCCAAGAATTCCAGTTAATTCTGTTCCTAATCTGACAAAACTTTCTGTTACAAAGTTGTAACCCATCTCATAAGCTTCCCAGAACCACCTCATTTTCTATTTTTGGATTTTTATGCAGGAAGTTATGCTTAATTTACAGAGAGTCTACAGAGAGTCTTTGCTCCGTCCTGTTTTCTGGACAGTTTCAACTCTACTGCATTTTTCGAGTGGTTAAGGGATGAAACACCTCTGGAACTCAACAGAAAAGTTGTAAAGCTCCTCCAAAGCTTTCCAGAAATGTATCATACGACCCCAACCTCGAAAGAACTCAACCTCTAACCTCTGATTAACTTCAGCCTTGATTTAGCTGAAAACAGAGTGCTCTGTCCTTAACATCCTATAAGTTGAAAATTTATTAACTTTGAATATCCTGTTCAAGGGAAGGAGTTACATCAAGTTTTACTACTTTGGATCAAAACCTTCAAGTTTTTAAATGAAGTTGTTCATTTAGTTGGGTGTGACGTCGAGGCGTCACCAGATTATGTCGGTACTACGTCCTCACAAAGGAAAAACCTATACCGGATTTAGCCGGCTTCGTTAGTTCAGTGGCACTACTCGTCACTCGCACACGGATGCTACACGTCTACCGTTTCGTGGTAAGGCTACCTGCAGAAACTCAAACAATCATCAGACTCGGCTGCACACCGAGCCCGGAATCCATACAGTTTGTACACCCGGCCGTCATCACTCGCCCGGATGTTCTCAAGCCAAACACGCCTTGAGTTACGTGTTCACGTTTCAGACCACGTGACGGGGTCTCCCATGTTGCACCACGCACGCCAGGGACAGACGTTGCTCGAATACCCCAAACGACATGAAGAGTCGTAGAGGATATCAAAGCGGGTCGGGTTACCTGCCACCCGTGGGGCTCCACCCTTCAGCTTGTGCGCACTGGTGGACAGCGCTTACGTGCACCCCCCAAGACATGAACGTCCCGAGATGCACGATTTTCCGACATAACAAATAAGTTAATAAGCCACTTTCTATATACTAATAACATCCTTATACGGGCTACTAACTCGTTCCTCACTGGATTTTTGAAAAAGAAGACCTTTGTACTGTGTTAAACCTCAAGCGAGCTCTGATACCACGCTGACACGACCCCACTGGTCCTGTCGAGCCAGGATCACGCTGAGGGGTGCTGCGTTGCACAACACCGTATAACACACGTCAAAGGTACAAAGCGGAAGCGGAAGCTTTATTACATAAACAAGTTTATTAACATGTTTACATCAAAATAAGTTTAGTCCACACTCGCGGGCGTAGACTAAGCATCAAGTGCACGTTCAGCCCTCGAACGTGTCCTTGCTAGCACACTCGCACACTAACTCTGCGGCGTGCACGACTCCCACTCGACGGGGTTCCCCTCCTGGGGTTCCGTCTCCTCTTCGGGAGTCCCTTCCTCATAGAACCCTGCAAAAGCTTCAAACACAAGCAGTGAGCACGAAGGCTCAGCAAGTCTGACCCGTCTCACCTAAACATGAAACTTCTACATGAGGGTGATGGGTTGCATGAGGTAAAAATCATTTGCAAGGACTCGCCTAATTAGTAGAACCTTACTTTCAAGTTTTAGCAGCAGGTTGTGGAGAACTTTACGCTAAGGCACATGAGAGAGCCGCAATCAAACAAGAAACGCATTTCTCTCATGTACTTTGCCCAAAGTTGAAAAGAACTTTAGTTAGCACTAAGCTACAACATATCATTAACAATCAATATCCAACTTTCAATCAGCAACATTTTAACATGTAACTAGCCTGTTCTTTCTACGTCACGGTACAGTGAACAAGTGGTACTCACTGACCGCGAGGGACGGCGATTATAATCGATTTACACCTGCAGGGTTACCCGAACAACCCGTCACGTACGCCCGTACTCGATGTTGCCTACAACAACCATCACGGACGCCGTACGCGACTACCTTTCACCCGTTAGCCAAATATTGAACCGGTCCCATCGTCCCGAGCAAGAGGTCCCTGCACGCGCATCTCTGTGCCGCCAGCTGATTTACACCTCGAGCTCTCAACCTACCCTCTGAACGACGGGCAATGCCTCAATACCCAGCTACCCGAGTTACATCAGTTTCCCGGTTCCCATATAGCCGGTAGGTCTTCGGTACTGTTCTAGCTTGTTCAACAGGCCCGCACACGGCTCGGTCCTCAATCGACACAAGCGGAGCTACAGCACACAGGCCCCAAAGTCCTGCTGCCCTTACTCTCCGCTCGGTCTCATTTTCTTGCCATGTGTATCATGTGCTATCTCTACCCGAGCAATGTGCCTCTAGCCTATTCTCGCGAGTAGTTCCAACTACTCGACTTGTACCGAATCCTACTCTATCCTAGCAATGCAGTGGCTAACGGGGTTTGCAATCCTAAACCCCAACCCATGGTTTTCTTGGCTATGCAGTGGGGTTTCCAAACAAGACTCTGATGCACAACATAAAGAAAACAAGTATGTGCTCAAAACAATAAAAATTTATAAAATGGTTAATGCAAACCGGGGCTTGCCTTGCTGCTCTTGGTCGTAGGCTAGCTGTTCCTCCGGAGTAACGAAGTCTAGGACTTCGGGTTCCTCCTCGACCTTAGCGACTACATGATAAGAACAATGTATGTATTAATTAAATGCTTTTGTATTAACTTTGAAGTTGTGAAGTCTATAACCTTTACTAGATAGACCTAATGACTGTGAAACTTTTACTGTGGCTTGGTTACAACCTAAACAGAGACTTGGTCAAGTTTTAGTTGCAGCAAAGCTCATTTGAGCCCTCCACAAATAATTATGTCCTTGACCTTAATTAAAGGCTTTTAGGGTGTTCTAGGTATTTTCATGAAACAAACTATGACTTTCTGAAAACTAGATTTTCAGAGGGTTCTAATGGAATTGGTCTCACTTAATTTGGAAGTCTCTAACTAAACATATGAGCTAAACAATTTCAGAGAAAATTCTGAAAATGTTTCTGAACATTTTCTATTTTCTCTGGAACAGTTTTACTAATCACACCATTAGGTGGACTAAATGAGCTCAAATGGATCTGAAATTTTTATGGTAGTTCAAGGATATTTTGGTGAACATCTCAGCAAAATTTCAGGATTTTCCTCCAAATGATTCTCCAGTTAAAATTCCTAACAGTTTAAACTTTAAGGAATTAATTCTGGAGAATTAAGGAATCTCATGAAGTGACACTTGATTTTCTGGAAAGTACTCAAAGAGCTGAATCCAGCAAAATTTGGTTCACTCAATTTGGAGCTTTCTAGCCAAAGTAATAAGGATTTGAAGTTTGAAGGAAATCTGAAAATCGGGGAAAAGTTTAAACTCGCGCGTGGGCCCAGGAGACACGCGTCGCACGCCGAAGCGACAGCACACCGCGGCCCACAAGGCTTTTGCGCGCCAGCACACCCGATCCCGGCCGCAGCCGGATCCCGATTCAAAATATCGGCCGCTGACAGCTGGGGTCCACCCCCTTCTTCAACCTCGCGACACCCGCGCTCCGCCGCCGAGGGACCTCGCCGGAGAGCTCGCCGCCGGCTGCTGTACAGCTTCAAACTTCTTGATTCTGGCCGCCCCTGCCTACTTTTACTTGGGGAACATGATCCGAGGGTCAGCTGCTCATGACAACGGCCGGAGCATGGTCGGCGACGAGCCGCCATATCGGAACGACTTCGGCCATGTCGGCTGATGCTCCTAGTGCCTCAGCTACTTGGGAAACCGGTCGGGGAGCATCAGTGGACCTCAGAGAAGGTCGACATGAACTCGGGGCAGCTCGGGGAAGGCCCGAAATAGGTCCTCACCGTGCGCCCGATACCCCCCGTGCGTTCCGCCATTAGTAGACCTTGAATTACGCCGGGCACAGAAGTTCTCCGGCCCAGAGTTGTGAAGGCAACTTGTGCGTCACCGTGTCTAGTTCGTGTGGGAGTGGCCTGAGGCCCTCTAATCCTTTCTAGAGCACGAATTAAACAGAATCGTACCCGAGGGTCGTTCTGCACACAGAAAGGGGAAAAGTGGAAATTCGCCGCCGGTGAGCAACCACTCGAGCTGTGGCTCGGGGATGAGCAGCACCGATCACTTGCGCGTCCAAGGGTGCCTTGGCTCGGGCGTGACAACGCCCAGGTTGGGCTGTCCACGAGAGCCCGAGGTGCGGCGGTTTCCAGTTCCGAGTTTGATCTTTCGGCACAGCCGATATCACTCGGTTTCAATCGATTTCTATCAATGGGAAGGATGGAGGATGGTTGCTAGTACCTTGCTGGGACCTTGGAATGGAAAGAGGGAGCTGCGATCGGCTTGATCAAGCAGGAACTCGAGCGGCGGCGATGGCAGTGGGAAAAGCAGTCGCGCACGTCGGTAGCTCGGGGAAATGGTGACTGAGGCACGCCGGGGAGGGAATAAATAGCTCGGCCGGCTGGCCTCCGGCTTGGGGCACGCAGCAGGAGCTGGCGCCGGCCGGCCCCTTCGGTGGCGCGCGCGCACAACAGCCGGGAACCGACTGAACTGTGGTTCAGTCGGTTTGCTTTGAGGCTGAGGCTGACATGTGGGTCCCACTCCTCTTTTAACCTCTGAAATTTATTCCTAACAGCTGTGGTAAACAGTGAACCCTATTCTACCCTTGGCAACTCAAATTATTCACCCAAGAGCCATTTGAATTGATCAAAGTTCAAATGAGGTTTGGTTTGAATGAATTTCAGCACAAGTGCAGTTTGAAATTCAAATAAAGTTTGAATTTCTCCCCCTTAGCTCATGTCAAGATCAACTCCAAATGGAGTGAAAATTGGTGTGTGAGCTCACAAAAATGTGCTGAGCAAGAATATGCCTTCCACTTTTAAATTCAGTGGGTGAAAACAGTTTGAATTTGAATATGTTTTCAAACTGCCCCTTTCCTATCTACACCCAAGATGACCTCAAAAATGTTTTGAATTTGGGTGAAACTTGGCATGGACATCCTTGGCAAAGTGTAGGAGTTTTCATATGTCCAGCCCATCTATATCACATGTGGGAAGTACCACTTTTGCAATGTGTGAGTTTGTTCCCTAATGAGCATGTTGATAATTGTTACTTGCTCTTTATTTGTGTTCATCATTTTTCCTCAAATGAGGTGTGTGGTGTGGGGATGAACACTGCAAATGGGTGTCAAAAACTGAGGCCCTTACAGAAAATTTCAGCAAGCATGATGGTCCCAAAAGCGCCATTGTGCTTAGAGGGTAGAGTATACCCTACATCTCTCATAATCTTAGAGGGACAAAAGGTCGATGTCATCTTAGGGATGTCGTGGTCAACCCGCCATGACGCTGTTTTAGACACCGTCCTCCGAGTTGTGCACTTAAATTCAGGAGTGCACGAATCTCACTCTTTATTTCTGGAGAGTCCAGAAATAAAACTTCGAAGTATATATCAAGCCACAACCATCAGATTGGAAGATATTCCAGTGGTCCGAGAGTTCCCTGATGTATTCCCAGACGATTTGCCGGGGATGCCGCCTGATAGAGAGGTGGAGTTCAAGATTGAACTTGCACCGGGAACCATGCCAATATCCCGAAGGCCGTACAAGATGGCGCCCAAGGAGTTGGCTGAACTGAAGACTCAGCTCACGTACCTCCTGGAGAAGGGTTTTATTAGGCCGAGCTCCTCGCCATGGGGTTGTTCGGCATTATTTGTAAAGAAGAAGGATGAGACGTTGCGGCTTTGCGTAGACTATCGTCCATTAAATGCCGTAACCATCAAGAACAAGTACCCGTTGCCACGGATCGACATGGTGTTTGATCAGTTGGTCGAAGCAAAGATCTTTTCCAAGATGGACTTAAGATCCGGGTACCATCAGATTAAGATACGAGCTGAGGATATTCCGAAGACGGCTTTCTCGACGAGGTACGGACTTTATGAGTACCTGGTCATGTCCTTCGGCCTCACCAATGCTCCAGCTCACTTCATGTATTTGACGAACTCGGTATTCATGCCGGAGCTGGACAAGTTTGTCGTGGTCTTCATCGACGACATCCTGGTATATTCCAAGTCGGAGGAAGATCACAAGAAGCATCTGCGTATAGTCTTGCAACGGCTGCGGGATCACAAGCTATACGCGAAATTCAGCAAATGCGAGTTCTGGATATCGCAAGTGCCTTTTCTCGGGCATATCATCTCAGCGGAGGGTATCGCTGTAGACCCGAGCAAGATCACTCAAGTGCTGAATTGGAAATCCCCGAGAACTGTTCACGAGGTACGGAGTTTCCTCGGACTCGCGGGATATTATCGGAGGTTCATCCCGAACTTCTCGAAGATTGCCAAGCCTATGACAGAGCTGCTGAAGAAGGCTACCAAATATGTTTGGAGTCCAGCGTGTGAAGCAGCATTCAAGGCTTTAGTTAAACACCTAACATCAGCACCGGTTTTGGCGCAGCCAGACACAACAAAACCGTTTGATGTGTACTGCGAGTCATCCGGCATTGGGCTCGGATGTGTGCTGATGCAAGACCGAAGAGTGGTCACGTATGGGTCACGGCAGCTTAGAAACCATGAGCAGAATTATCCAACTCACGACTTGGAGCTCGCTGCCGTGGTACTTGCACTGAAAATGTGGAGGTACTACCTACTCTGTAACCTCGTACATTTATATACCGACCACAAGAGCCTCAAGTACATATTCACTCAGAAGGAGCTGAACATGAGGCAGCGAAGATGGTTAGAACTGATAAGGGATTATTAAATAGAGATCCATTATCATCCGGGCAAGGCAAACATAGTGGCAGATGCGCTAAGCCGCAAGTCACACATCAACAATCTGACCATCACACCGTTGGAAGAGAGCGAACCACCACTGCATGTGATTCCACATGGAGCTCTCTACAACTTAGCTTTGATCCCCACAATCCGTGAAGAGATAGCGGCAGCTCAGAAACATGACAAGGGCATGTCGCATTTGCGGAGACGTGTAGACAGTGGGGAGCTGAAATGTTTCCAGAAGGACGGAGACGGCGTCCTATGGTTCAAGGACCGGATCGTCGTACCCCGTAACCCGGAGTTACGGAAGAAAATTTTTGATGAGGCTCACTTATCAAAATTTTCTATTCACCCCGGCAGCAACAAGATGTATCAAGAACTCAGAAGCAAGTTTTGGTGGACACGGATGAAGCGGGAAATCGCAAAGTACGTGTCTAAGTGCGATACATGTCGAAGGGTGAAGGCAGATCATATGCGGAAACCGGGACTGCTACAACCATTGGGCGTTCCTGCCTGGAAGTGGGAGGATGTGAGCATGGACTTCATCGTCGGTTTACCCACCACCTTTCAGAAACATGATTCTGTGTGGGTGATCGTCGACCGGCTCAACAAAGTTGCCCATTTCATCCCGGTCAACACCAACTACAACGCCAAGAAGTACGCTGAACTGTACATCTCACGGATCCTATGCTTGTACGGCGTACCCCGGACCATCATATCGGATCGGGGCACTTTATTTGTGTCCCATTTTTGGGAGCAGCTGCACCCTGCCTTGGGGACGAAGCTGATCCGTAGTTCAGCGTACCACCCGCAGACGGACGGGCAAACCGAGCGAGTAAACCAGATCCTGGAGGACATGCTACGAGCTTGCGCTATCAACCACGGCAAGAATTGGGATGATCACTTGCCGTTAGCCGAGTTCTCGTACAACAATGGGTACCACACCAGCGTAAAGATGGCGCCCTACGAGGCGCTATATGGGCGGAAATGCCGCACCCCACTGAATTGGTGTGAGTCTGGCAAAAGGGTCACCTTCAGGATTGACCTTGTCAACAACGCGGAAGAAAAGGTTCGACTGATTCAAGCGAACCTAAAAGCCGCCCAATCCCGTCAGAAACAGTATGCGGACCGGAGAAGACGCCCATTACAATTCGAAGTGGGGGATCACGTATATCTACGTGTGTCTCCAATGAAGGCCATAAACCGATTTGGGGTGAGAGGAAAGTTGGCACCCCGTGATAGGAGGATGAGTCCCGATCTTCCGAGAGGTAGGGTAAACTTGATTGGGTGGAGATCTCGACGTTGATGATCCAAGGCTCCGAACGAACGGAACCCCGCAATCACTACACCACTGCTCCGTTGGTTATCACCCGTGTCACACGAATGACCTCACCACGAAGGCTTATTCCTGCAAGCGCAATCAAGAACACAAGCAAGAACAGAGAAGTTGCAATCAAAACTGAATTGATCATGAATTTGGGGTCTCACACCGATGATCGGAGACACTGTTCAATGACAGATTGTAACTAAGCAAAACCCACCTGTTTGTGACGGCGGCTAGGGGGTATAAAGGAGGTGGAGGACAACTAGGGGGTGCTGGGGTCTTGACCTAACCTTAAAACACATACATAATGGACTTGGACTCGATACAAGGCCCAATGGCCCAATTAGGTGATGCAACACCCTGACAGACTCTAAACTTTATATTGTTTCGAAGTTTACGTTGACTCCAAGGGAATTTTGACGTGGGGCCGGTTCCATTGGAAAGTTTATCCTCTCAGCTTTCCGTGCATATGTAGAACGTCAAAAACGGAGTCCGTATGCCTCCTGTGCATCCATTTTAAGGTGGACTGCTCCTGGGCCCGAGTTGGACTCGAGTTTGAGTTGGGTTCGGTCTCTAACTTCTTGTTGGCGTATTTTCTGGTCCTCCACGCCTCCAAACCCCTCTCCATGTATCTCCATGTCCTCTCCATGGTTCCTAATCATACTTAATCCATTAGGTAACAACATACTCTCAAAATTCATATATAAAGAATTGTTCAGGAACGAGCTCACCTCTAAATTCAATTGTCGTGCTCGAGCTCTAGTAATTGGACCTTGCATATCTACATGTGAGTGTTGTGTATATCTGCAGGAGTGATGTCCACATCATCCTCCCCCTCTTGCATTGGAGTCGTCCTCGACTCAAACTCATCTTTTTCTCCCAAGTATGGCTTCAAATCTGAAATGTTAAATGTGGGACTAACCCCAAACTTGGGAGGCAACTCAAGTTTATATGCATTGTCATTTATCTTCTCAAGAAACTTAAAAGGTCCAGCAGCACGTGGCATGAGTTTGGACTTTCTCAAATCCGGGAACCTATCTTTTCTCAAATGAACCCACACCAAATCACCGGGTTCCAATTTTACCTCCTTCCTACCTTTACTAGCAGCAATGCGATACTTTTCATTCGGTTTTTCAATTTGTAACTTAGTAGTTTCATGCAACTGAAGAATAAATTCAAAACGTTGTGTAGCATCTAAGTTCACAATTTCAGTATGTGGTAAAGGTAGCAAATCAATTGGAGCACGAGGATTGAAACCATAGACTACCATAAACGGACTTAACTTGGTTGTGGAGTGAATAGACCTGTTATAAGCAAACTCAATATGTGGCAAACACTCCTCCCACAACCTTAAATTGTCTTTCAAAACAGCCCGCAACATAGTAGATAAGGTATGATTAACTACCTCTGTTTGCCCATCATTTGTGGATGACAAGTAGTAGAAAACAGCAACTTTGTTCCCAATTTATACCATAAAGTTCTCCAAAAGTGACTAAAAACTTAGCATCCCTATCAGAAACAATAGTATTGGGAACACCATGCAAACGCACAACCTCATTAAAGAACAAATCAGCAACATGTGAAGCATTATCGGTCTTGTGGCAGGGTATAAAATGAGCCATTTTAGAGAAACGATCAACAACCACAAAGACATTATCCCTCCCCCTCTTTGTTCTAGGCAATCCTAAAACAAAGTCAATAGAAATATCCTCCCAAGGTGCACTAGGAAATAGTATGGTATAACGTCTAGATAAAGCATCGGCAATCACATTGCCTTTCCCTTTCTTATGTTTAATGATGTAAGGAAATGATTCTATGAACTCAATCCATTTAGCATGACGTTTGTTCAGATTAGCTTGTCCTTTAAGATACTTCAAAGACTCATGATCTGAATGTATGACAAATTCTTTAGACCATAGGTAATGTTGCCAAGTTTGCAAGGCACGCACTAAAGCATAAAGTTCTTTGTCATATGTAGAATAATTCAGCGAAGGCCCATGCAATTTTTCACTAAAGAAGGCAACAGGTTTACCTCCTTGAATTAGCACTCCTCTAATGCCAATGCCGCTCGCGTCACATTCAAGCTCGAAGGTCTTCTCAAAATCAGGAAGCTGCAGCAATGGTGCTTGTGTGAGCTTCGACTTGAGAACATCAAAAGCTTGTTGTTGTGCTGGTCCCCGTCGAAACGGCACTCCATGCTTTGTCAACTCGTGGAGATGAGCCGCAATGGTGCTGAAATCCCGCACGAAACGCCGTAGAAACCTGCGAGACCAAGAAAACTCCAAACCTGTATGACCGTAGTCGGAAGTGGCCAGCTCGTGATGGCAACAATCTTTGCCTCGTCCACCTCAATGCCCTGCGGAGTAACAACATACCCAAGAAAAGACACATGATCAGTGCAAAAGGTGCACTTCTCAAGGTTACCATATAAACGTGCATCGCGCAAGACATTAAAAACATCACGCAAATGTTCACGATGCTCATCATATGACTTGCTGTAAATAAGGATATCATCAAAGTAAACCACCACAAATTTACCAATGAAAGCACGTAAAACCTCATTCATCAACCTCATGAAAGTGTTGGGCGCATTAGTTAAACCAAATGGCATGACTAACCATTCATAAAGTCCGAATTTAGTTTTAAAAGCAGTTTTCCATTCATCACCTAAAGCCATACGAATCTGATGATACCCACTACGCAAATCAATCTTGGAGAAAATAACAGAACCACTCAACTCATCAAGCATGTCATCCAATCTAGGAATAGGATAGCGATAACGAATGGTAATGTTATTGATGGCTCTACAATCAACACACATGTGCCAAGTGTCATCTTTTTTTGGAACCAAAAGAACAGGAACAGAACAAGGACTAAGACTCTCACGAATGTACCCGCGGTCTAGAAGATCTTGGACTTGTCGCTGAATTTCCTTAGTCTCGTCGGGGTTGGTCCTGTAGGCAGCACGGTTTGGCAAGCTCGCCCCTGGAACCAAATCAATCTTGTGCTCAATGCCTCGCGCAGGTGGTAATCCGGGGGGTATCTCTGATGGAAAAACATCCATATATTCCTGCAAAAGGTTAGCAACAGCAGGTGGCAAGACAATGGACGTATCCTCAATGGAATATAAAGCATGTTTGCACACTAAAGCATAGCAAGTTCCATTAGAGACATATAAATCATCAAGATCAGATTTAGTTGCAAGGAAAATAGGATTTTTCAACTTAATAGGTTTCTGAATTTCAGAATTGAAAACACCCTTTTGCTTAGCATTATTCTTTTTCTCTTGCTCAAGTTGTACAATTTCAGTGGGACTCATAGGAAGCAACACAATTTTCTTGCCCTTATGCATGAGAGTATACTTATTAGATCGACCATGGTGAATAGCATTATTATCAAACTCCCAAGGACGTCCAAACAAAAGAGAACAAGCATCCATAGGTACCACATCAAAATCAGCAAAATCGTGATAAGAACCAATGGAAAAATATATCCTTGCTGTTTGTGTTACCTTAACCTTACCATTATTGTTAAACCATTGAATGTGATAAGGGTGGGGATGCTCCCGTGTGGTCAAGCCAAGCTTCTTGACCACCTCAACATTCACCAAATTGTTGCAGCTACCACCATCAATGATGGTATGTACACGGCAGTCCTTGACGACGAGAAACATGTTGAAAAGGTTGTGACGTTGGCGGTTGTCCTCCTCTCGAACCGTGGCACTCAAAGCTCGCTGCACCATCAAAGTCCTATAGTTGTTTGTCGCAGATGTACCAAGAACTTCCTCAGCACAATCATCTGAACCTGAAATGTTAGTTGCAATAATATTTTCATCTTCAATATCAGAAGCACTAACATACCCACCATCAGCAGTGGCAATGATCGCCCGTTTGCTGGGACATTCTCGTTGCATATGGCCAAGTCCCTGGCAGCGGTGGCACTTGATGTCGGAGCTGCGACTTATCGAAGTGTTGGGTGCAGCCGCCTTTGCTGCAACACCTGGAGGCATCTGGGACTTGCTGATATCTTGTCCCCGTGATGTAGAAGGTGCGATGCTGCTGCGTACAACACTCGTGGAGGGCGGTGTAGAAGCACGTACGCTCGAGGAGGGCGCTGCTTTGGATGGCACCGGAAATTGTCGTGGCGTGAAGGTGTTGTTCCGCCGCTGCTGTTGGCGACCCTGCACTTCTTTTTCTTGACGATTTTGTCGAGGGCGACGGCGCTGCTGTGCATCAACCTCATCGTTATTGAAGTCATCCTCTGTGTCATAGTGAGCATGTGCATCACCATCAAGGATGATAGAGGGTGTAGCTTGTTGGGGAAGACGAGTCTCCATCTCGTCCAACCGTGTGGTCAGACCAGCAACACTTGTATGGAGCCTCTGAAAGGTGGCTGTTGTAGTGGTCTGGTAATTGTTGAAAGCTTCGGTCATTGCCCGCATCATGTCCTTTAGTTCCATATGGGACACGCACTCATCATCATCCTGAGATGTAGAACCAGAGGTCTTACCCATAGGCTTCTTTCCTGTCATTGTTAGTACAAAACAGAAACGAAGATAAAAAGATCGTGAAGAACCCTATTACTACGCTCTCCGAAGTGGGTGGAAAATCGATCAGTAAGATGCGTCTTACCCCACTCTTACAAGTTTCTTACAGCACTGCAGGTGGCCAACGGTGACCGGTGTGAAGCAAGCAGAGAGTGGGTGTGATTGCAAAGGTTACCTGTTCTGCTCGAGAGAAGGTGGAGCTTGGAAGGCTCAAATGCAGTATATGTATGTGGCACACAAGTTAGTAACAGATAGCAATGCTGAATAAGTGTCCAAAGAATTTCACCTAGTTGCTGGCCTAAGAATGTATTAGAACAGTTGTGGCAACAAGCAAGGGCAAGGATGAATGATGATGAACAACAAGGATAATATCAGCAAGTATCCAGCACTCACACAAAAATAGCACAACTTGAAAACCCTTTAGCCTCCTGTTTTTGTCTTGAAGCACTAGTAGAAATCAAAATCTTTTTTTTTCTCTTTATTTTTTTTTGATATTTTTTCTCAACCAGGGGCACAAGAATAGAAACAGCACCAAGTATTAGCTCAAACCGATGAAAGATGAGATCGGCACAAATTCAGGAGCGATTGGAAAAACTGGTGCTGGAACTTCGGAGTTCGAAACGAGGGCCTTCTTAATTTTTTTGTAATTTTTTTTGTAAACACCGTATGTGGACTTTTTCGAGACCTTTCTAGGAAAAAAATGCGCCTCAATCAGAGTTACGAGCGAAAAGTTATGCCCGTTTTAAGGAGGATACCCCGAATCAGGTTTTGGTGGTGGTGGAAACTGAACAGAAACGAATCGGTGGATGAAATTTTTTTGTAGATTGGTTTTTTGTAGATGGCAGCGGATGGAAGAAACAAAACTGAACCAAAACAAATCTAAACCAGCAACCAGACTCAACCTAGGACACGAACTCAGAACTACGGACTCCGAAACTAAATTGTGCAAAAGGTTGAGCGGGGGTTGTAGGTCAGGGAAACTAAATTTTTTTGTGGCTTTTTGTGGACGATAGGACTGAAACAAAATAAAACTAAAGGGCGCACAAGTATACCTCATGGTGAACCTGGAAATCTGATACCAATTGATAGGAGGATGAGTCCCGATCTTCCGAGAGGTAGGGTAAACTTGATTGGGTGGAGATCTCGACGTTGATGATCCAAGGCTCCGAACGAACGGAACCCCACAATCACTACACCACTGCTCCGTTGGTTATCACCCGTGTCACACGAATGACCTCGCCACGAAGGCTTATCCCTGCAAGCGCAATCAAGAACACAAGCAAGAACATAGAAGTTGCAATCAAAACTGAATTGATCACGAATTTGGGGTCTCACAACCGATGATCGGCGATACTGTTCAATGACAGATTGTAACTAAGCAAAACCCACCTGTTTGTGGCGGCGGCTAGGGGGTATAAAGGAGGTGGAGGACGACCAGGGGGTGCTGGGGTCGTGACCTAACCCTAAAACACGTACATAATGGACTTGGACTCGATACAAGGCCCAATGGCCCAACTAGGTGATGCAACACCCTGACAGACTCTAAACTTTATATTGTTTCGTAGTTTCCCGTCGACTCCGAAGGAATTTTGACGTGGGGCCAGTTCCATTGGAAAGTTTATCCTCTCAGCTTTCCGTGCATATGTAGAACGTAAAAAACGGAGTCCGTATGCCTCCTGTGCATACATTTTAAGGTGGACTGCTCCTGGGCCCGAGTTGGACTCGAGTTTGAGTTGGGCTCGGTCTCTAACTTCTTGTTGGCGTATTTTCTGGTCCTCCACGCCTCCAAACCCCTCTCCATGTATCTCCATGTCCTCTCCATGGTTCCTAATCATAATTAATCCATTAGGTAACAACATACTCTCAAAATTCATATATAAAGAATTGTTCAGGAACGAGCTCACCTCTAAATTCAATTGTCGTGCTCGAGCTCTAGTAATTGGACCTTGCATATCTACCATGTGAGTGTTGTGTATATCTGCAGGAGTGATGTCCACATCACCCCGATTCATCGGTCCATTCCAGATTATCGAAAGATGTGGATCAGTATCATACCGGTTAAGCCTACCGGAAGCACTTTCCGGTGTGCACGACGTCTTTCATATTTCCCAGTGGAGAAAGTGTCTCAAGCTATCAACTACCGTTCAGCTGGAGGACATTGAAGAACTGCAACCGGATCTCACCTATCGGGAGGAACCGGTTCAGATCATTGACGAGAAGGCCCTAACCACATGCAACCGTACGTTGTGGTTCTACAAAATTCTGTGGAGTAATCACTCCATGGATGAAGCGACATGGGAGAGCGAAGGATTTCTTCGCGCTAACTACCCCGACTTTTTCGTGTCGCATATCTGGTAATTTTCCACCATCCTCTCTCTCATTTTCACCTTATAATCTCGGGACGAGATTCTTTTAAGGGGGGAGGAATGTAAGGGCCTCAGTTTTGACACATGCTTGAAGTGTTCATCACCACACACACACACCTCATTTGAAGCAAGTGGATGAACACATTTGAAGAGCAAGTAACCACCATCAACATACTCATTAGAGAACAAACTCACATATTGCAAAAAGTGGTATTTCCCACATGTAATATATAGGGGCTGGGCATATGAAAAACTTCTACACATTGCTAGGAATGTCCATGCCAAGTTTCACCCAAATTCAAAACCTTTTGAGGTCATTTTGGGCATAGCTAGAAAGAGGGCAGTTTGAAACTACATTCAAATTCAAACTGTTTTTTATCCGATGAATTCAAAAGTGGGAGACATATTCTTACTCAGCACATTTTTGTAAGCTCACACACCAATTTTCACTCCATTTGGAGTTGATCTTGACATGAGCTAAGTGGGGAAAATTCAAACTTTATTTGAATTTCAAACTGAACATGTGCTGAAACTTATCAAAACCAAACCTAATTTGAATTCTAACCAATTCAAATGGCTCAAAGGTTGATAATTCAAATCACTAGGGGCTTTGTGGGAACTACTGTTTACAACAGTAAATTGGAGTTAAGTTCAGAGGTTGAAATTGAGGGTGGGACCCACATGTCATAGAGATAAGAAGGAAGACTTGCACACAAAGTCACAGCCTCGGTGGAAAATTCCACCGAGCAGCTGCCGGCTGTGCCACCGAGAAGGAACCGGTGCCACCAGCTGCTTCCCCCTTCGCGCGCTGGCGCCCAGGGCGGCCTGCTCGCGCCCCCACGCGACCGTCACCGCCTCAGCCCGAGCGAAGACCGGTTGCCTTTATCTCCTCGCGGGCGACATCGAGCAGCGCCATTTTTCTTCCTCCGAGCGCTCGGTCGATCGGGAAAACAAAGAAAATAATCGCACCCTCGTTCCCTCGAGTTGCTAGGCAGCACGCTGAGCTCAAGCACCACCTTCCCAACACCTGAACCACTGGGTTTTGGCTCCCGTTCCCGTGATCAACGACGACCGCCGTGACTGAGCTGAAGAACGGCGATCGGTATCACGTGGACAGCGTTCCACAGGGGCTTTCACGGTTCAGCAAGAGCGGCAACAGGAGCACGCGACCACCGTGTTGCTCTCCACCAAGTCTTGAAGCAAACCGTGAAGAATCCGCTACGAATTTCCAGATTTTGCTCCGGCGGTCTTAAACCGAGCTTCCGGTATGGATTCTTCGAATTCCCGCTCTGTGATCCTTCTTAAGTTATCAAATCTTGCACATAGGCGCTGGACTAGCCGGCGATCAATTTCCTTTCTACATCCGTGGTATGAAACCGACTAGGAGTGACGACTTTTGAGCTTGATCGAGGACGTTCACGGCGGGCACGATCGGTCACACGGTGCCGACCAACTTGCCGCCATCTTTGAACACTTTTAAAACCTTGTCGAGCTTCCTAGAGGTGTACTGATGCTGTAGAACTGATTGTTCGAGGTCTTGGCGGGTTAGAACCCACGGCCGACGGCGCCGAACCTCAACCGAGGCCGCCGCACGTCGCCGGGTTATTTCCGGTCACCGCCAGCCGAAACTGACCCCACAGACGTGGTCCTTGACGTCGATAACTCCTTGGTGGCGAGTTTCAGACCGTGCGATAGCCGGCAGCGTCAAGCCGGCGAGCTCCGAGTCTGCTCCGGCGAGGGGAGGCGGCACGGGCGCGAGGGAGCGTCGGGAGGAAGAAGACGACGCGGGGCCCGGCCGTCAGCGACTTAAAAATTTAAATCGGGATCGGGTGCGGCTGGGATCCGTTGTGCTGGCGTGCAGGAACCCGGCAGACCACGGTGTGCCGACGCCTCAGCGCGCAACACGTGTCCCCGTGGCCCACCCGCAAGTTTAAACTTTTCCCCGATTTTCAGATTTCATTCAAACTTCAAATCTTCATAACTTTGGCTAGAAAGCTCCAAATCGAGTGAACCAAATTTCGTTGGATTCAGATCTTTGAGCACTTTCCATCAAATCAAGTTTCACTGCTTGAAAATCCTTAGTTCTCCATAATTAATTCCTCAAAGTTGAAACTGTTGTGGAGTTTTAACTGGAGAATCCCTTGGAGGAAAATTCTGAAATTTTTCTGGGATGTGCACCAAAATATCCCTGAACTACCATAAAAATTTCAGGTCCATTTGAGCTCATTTGATCCGCCTAATGGTGTGATTAGTGAAACTGTTCCAGAGAAAATAGAAAATGTTCAGAAACATTTTCAGAATTTTCTCTGAAATTGTGAAGCTCATATCTTTAGTTAGGAACCTTTAAATTAAGTGAAACCAACTCCATTAGAACCCTCTGAAAATCTAGTTTTCAGAAAGTCATAGCTTGTTTCATGAAAATCCTTAGAACACCCTAAGAGCCTTCAATTAAGGTCAAGTACATAATTATTTGTGGAGGGCTCAAATGAGCTTTGCTGCAACTAAAACTTGACCAAGTCTCTGTTTAGGTTGTAACCAAGCCACAGTGAAAGTTTCACAGTCTTTGGGTCTGTCTAGTGAGACTTAGAAGGTTCACAAATTTAAAACTCAATTCAAATGCATTTAATTAATACATGTACTTCTTATATCATGTAGTCGCTAAGGTCGAGGAGGAACCCGAAGTCCTAGACTTCGTTACTCCGGAGGAGCAGCTAGCCTACGACCAAGAGCAGCAAGGCAAGCTCCGGTTTGCATTAACCCTTTTACAAATTTTTATTGTTTTGAGCACTTACTTGAGTATTATGATTCCTTGCATTAGAGTCTTGTTTGGAAACCCAATTGCATAGCCAACAAAACCATGGGTTGGGTTTAGGATTGCAAACCCCGTTAGCTACTGTAATGCTAAGATAGTGTAGGATTCGGTACAAGTCGAGTAGTTGGAACTACTCACGAGCATAGGCTAGAGGCACTCGACTCGGGTAGAGATAGCACATGATACACATGGCAAGAAAGATGAGACCGAGCGGAGAGTAAGGGCAGCAGGACTTTGAGGCCTGTGTGCTGTAGCTCCGCTTGTGTCGATTGAGGACCGAGCCGTGTGGGGGCCTGTTGAACAAGCTAGAACAGTACCGAAGACCTACCGGATATATGGAAACCGGGAAACCGATGTAACTCGGGTAGCTGGGTGTTGAGGCATAGCTGGTCGTTCAGAGGGTAGGTTGAGAGCTCGAGGTGTAAATCGGCTGGCGGCACTGAGATGCTCGTGCAGAGACCTCTTGCTCGGGACGATTGGACCGGTTCAACATTTGGCTAACGGGTGAAAGGTGGTTGCGTACAACGTCCGTGATGGTTGCTGTAGGCAACATCGAGTACGGGCGTACGTGACGGTTTATTCGGGTAACCCTGCAGGTGTAAATCGATTATAATCGCCGTCCCTCGCGGTCAGTGAGTACCACTTGTTCACTGTACCGTGACGTAGAAAGAACGGGCTAGTTACATGTTAAAATGTTGCTGATTGAAAGATGGACTTGATTGCTAATGATTTGATGTAGTCTAGAGCTAACTAAAGTTCTTTTCAACTTTGGGCAAAGTACATGAGAGAAATGCGTTTCTTGTTTGATTGAGGCTCTCTCATGTGCCTTAGCGTAAGGTTCTCCACAACCTGCTGCTAAAACTTGAAAGTAAGGTTCTACTAATTAGGCGAGTCCTTGCAAATGATTTTTACCTCATGTAACCCATCAACCCTCATGTAGGAGTTCCATGTTTAGGAGAGACGGGTCAGTCTTGCTGAGCCTTCGTGCTCACTGCTTGTGTTTGAAGCTTTTGCAGGGTTCTATGAGGAAGGGACTCCCGAGGAGGAGACGGAACCCCAGGAGGGGAACCCCGTCAAGTGGGAATCGTGCACGCCGCCATGTTAGTGTGCGTGTGTGCTAGCAATGGCACGTTCACGGGCTGAACGTGAACTCGATGCGTAGTCTGCGCCCGTGAGTGTAGACTGAACATATTTTGTTGTAAAAATGTTCATAAACCCGTTTATGTAATAAAATTTCGCTTCAGCTTTGTACCTTTGATGCGTGTTATCCAGTGCTGTGCAACGCAGCACCCCTCAGCGTGATCCTGGCTCGACAAGACCGTGGGGTCGTGTCACATTCTTCATCATAATTCACTATTTATCAAGTCTCATCCATTTATTAATCTTTCTCAAGTTCATCTCATACTCATAAATATTCATAACCATCTCATATTCATATAATCGAAACCAAACTCATTTCATGACTCAAAACAGTCCCAAAACCAATCCCAATGACCATACCATAACATCCATCCCAAGTTTTGCCTCTAATCATGGAAGTTGGCCAGGTGCTTGTGACCGGAAGCACGGCTATCATGATAGTTTTACACTCTGCGGAGGTGGCACCACTTTACCCACAAGTTTGTGATTTCGTCACCCGTCGGCAACTAGAAAGAACCTCCATTATACCAGTACACAACCGTCGGTGTTTGGCCAAGAGATCATAAAATACCCTTTACAAAGAGGCTACTAGGATGTACAGACCCACTGAGGTTTCACCAGCAGGCTCGAATCTCCATTCTTCCACCCACGGCCCCCCTCTTGTGCCATGCAGTTCCCAGGGCAGTCCCTCTCGACTCCTATTCCCCGCGCCATCCAACGGTCCATAACAAGCTAGCAACACACCTAATCAGTCAGCTAAGCCGCACCCATATTTGGCCTTGTGGTGGCACTGTTTTCCTGGCATGTGCTCGCATGAACCGGTCCTTAGATCTACGGCAAGTAAACCACCATCTCATTCAGCAACATCCACGAACCAATCTTGCCTAGATCTCCCCGATTCCATGCTCATTAACATCATCAAGTTTTTATCATCTTTATTCATATGAGGGCAGTAGCTAACCATATTTTATTTCAGCTTCCCGTACCCCGTAAGTTAAGCAAAGCAAAAAGGAAAAACGACCATACCCAACTCATCAACTTTCCCGGCGACAAGGATGGTTAACAAAACTAGTAAACTCCTATAAAAAGGGTGTCCCATAAAGTTGACTCAAGCATACACGTTTTCACAAACAAAACGGTTTCAAAACATGGGACCAATATGGTCAAGGGGCACTTGCCTTGCTCCCGTGGTTCGTGTTGCTCAAGCGTCCTGAAGTCTTGGTGCTGTAGTTCCTCGTAGACGTCCTCTTGAGCTTGTCCTTCTACTTACGACCACGCACAAACAAAATTTACATCAATCAATCATCATGCACAAACTTTACTCAAGATGCAATGGGGTAGATGAATGCAAATCCTGTAGTGCAGTTTTATAGAACCAGTTTGTACGTGTTCTTGCATGTTTTAATGGGCTTTCATGGGGTTTTACGATGAACAAGGGAGTAGGGATCAAGTGTGAACATGGTGATGATCTTGACTCAAGATCTAGATCAATTCCACCATCAAAAATCGATCAAAACACGATCTGTCCACATGCAAAAGTTTCTACTTGAAGGGGGCAAAGAAAACGGATGTGTAGAAACAGCGGCGACGTCGTAAGATGGGTAATGAAGACCTACCTCACTTCCTCCTTGTGGAAGGGCCTTTCTCCTAGCAACGTCAGCAGCGGGGGATTTTTCTATGGATTATTAGGGTATGACAGATCGTCGGGCTTCTTTTCCGGCGACGGCAAGGCGTGACGAGGCTCGTCGGCTTGTCTCGACGACGGGGCTCGACGGCAGGGCTCGATGGCAGGGCTCGACGATGGGGCTCAATGGCGGGGCTCGTTGGCGGGGCTCACCGGCGACCAAACTCCGGCAAGGGGGGTAGCCAACTCGGCAACTTGGAGGGAGGGGGCTCCAACTCGGCTACTTGGGAGGGGGAGGGGCTGCGGCCAAGGGGGGGCTGGGGGTTGTATTTATAAGGGGGAAAAAGAGTCCTAGGGGTGGAAACAAAGAGTCCTAGAAGTATGGGAGTCAACCAAAGAGTCCTAGGGGTGGAAACAAAGAGTCCTAAAGATAGGGGATTCAACCAAAGAGTCCTAGGGGTGGGGGACAAAGAGTCCTAGAGGTGGGGGACTTAACCAAAGAGTCCTAGAGGTGGGGTACTTAACCAAAGAGTCCTAGAGGTGGGGGACTTCACCAAAGAGTCCTAGATGTGGGGGACTTAACCAAAGAGTCCTAAAGGTGGGGGATAGGGTTTCCCCCCTCAAGGCTGCAGCTACATTGGGGATACATTTCCCCCAAATGTGGGGAAAATTCCCCTTTTGGGGAATTGGGGAATTTGGAAATTATTGGGAAAATTTGGGGAAATTTGGGAATGGCTCATTTCAGCTATCTTATTTCCATTTATCTCCATTTCTATGTCCCTTTTCTCCATTTCTATATTCCCCTCTCCATTTCTATGTCCCTTTCTCCATTTCCATATTCCCTTCTCCATTTCTATGGTTCTTTCTCCATTTCTATGGTTCTTTCTCCATTTCTAGGGTTATTTCTCCATTTCTAGGGTTCTTTCTCCATTTCCACTTCTTTTCAAATGCTTCTCTACATGAAAATTATATGCAATGCATGGTAATGAATTTGAGGATGTTACAAACCTACCCCCCTTAAACTGAATCTCACCCTCGAGATTTGATAGAGTGGAGAATAGATGGGGGAATTCGCCTTGAGATCTTCCTCACGCTCCCATGTAGTTTCGGCTTCCGTGTGATGGCTCCATTGTACTTTGCACCAACAAATCACTTTGTTCCTTGTGACCCTTTCCTTCACGTCCAAAATTTTGACGGGGTGTTCCGCGTAGGTCAGATCCTCTTGAAGCTCGAGCTCATCCATCGGTACTTGTTCTTCCGGTACTCTTAAGCACTTCTTGAGTTGGGATATGTGAAACACGTCGTGCACGTCGGAGAGGTGTGTTGGCAGCTCTAGTTGATATGCTACTTATCCTCGCTTGCCCAAAATCTTGAATGGACCGATGTAACGAGGTGCTAATTTGCCTTTGACGTTGAACCATCGTTGGCCTCGGATAGGCGATACTTTAAGATACACGAAGTCTCCTACTTCGAAGGTCAATCTTCTTCGCCTATTGTTCGCATAACCTTTTTGTCGTGACTGAGCGGCCTTCAAGTTTTCAAGTATCATTTGGACTTGCTTTTCGGCGTCTTGCAGCACTTCGGGTCCGAATACTTGGCTTTCTCCGTCTCATTCCAGAACAGCGGTGTTCTACACCGTCTACCATACAATGCTTCGAAAGGTGACATCTTCAAGCTGGCTTGGTAGCTGTTATTGTATGAGAATTAAGCATACGGCAAGCTCCTATCCCAACTACGGCCATGTTTTAAGGCGCAAGCTCTCAACATGTCTTCCAAAATCTTATTTGTCCTCTCAGTTTGCCCGTTGGTTTGCGGGTGATAAGCGGAGCTGAAATTCAGCCGTGTACCCATGGCTTCATGCAGCTTCTTCCAGAACCTAGAGGTAAATTGAGAACCTCGATATGAAACTATCCTCTTCGGAACTCTATGGCGACACACGATTTGCTCCATATACAGCTCGGCTAGTTGGGCGACGGTGTACTTGGTTCTAACAGGAAGGAAACGGGCTGTTTTTGTCAATCGGTCCACGATAACCCAAATAGAGTCGTAACCCGATTGAGTACGTGGCAATCCGACGATGAAATCCATGCTGATGTCTTCCCACTTCCACTCGGGTACTTTCAATGGCTGCAACAATCCAGCAGGTCTTTGATGTTCGGCTTTCACTCGTTGGCACGTGTCGCATAAGGCAACATATTCAGCTATGTCCCTTTTCATACCATCCCACCAATAGCAAGTTTTCAGGTCCTTGTACATCTTTGTACAGCTGGGATGTATGGAATAAGGTGAGTCATGTGCCTCCTATATTATCGTGTCGCGGATGTGCTTCACGTTAGACACACAAATCCTTTTTCCTAACCAAAGTGTGCCTTTCCCGTCTTCCTTGAAATCCTTTTCTATGCCTTGTCGGATTCTTTCCTTGATTTCCTTGATTTCCTCATCCGTTGCTTGGCCATCTCGTATCTCTTGTTCTAGTGAGGAGTTCAGTTCTATCACTGTGACACCCCGGTTCTGTAAAACACCACAGAACCTGGCTGATGCATATGTGTGCCCAGGATGTTCATCACACATACACATGTAATCCACAAACTGAATTCAGAATAATACCACGAATAATAGGGTTTTATTACAATGTTTCATGAGTCATAAACTCATTCTAGCAGTGGAAGTCTTATTCTTAGCAGCGGAAGTCTTATTCTAGCAGCGGAAGTCTTCTAAACTATTGAGGAAGCAACTAAGCAGCAGCAGCGGCTCCATCTCTACTCCACAGGCAAGGTTGAGGGCAGATTACACGCCTAATACTCCACGTGGTGTTCATATTACTCTTCTCGTATTGCTGATGATGTATGATAATGCAAGGGTGAGTACATGACGTACTCAGCAAGTGCGGGAAGTATGACATGTAGCTTACAACAAGGTAGGTATAAAAGGCTCATTGCAGAAAGCAAAGTTTATTTCACAAAACATGGTAAAAACAGCAACTAGCTTTTAGTGAATGTAATCCCAACATGTATTTAAACATCAACATACCTCCATCATGATTCACCACTTTTCATATCCCATCCGAACATTTATCTTTCTCAACTTTTCTCATGCTCATGAATACCATCTCGTATTCACTACCATATCATCTCATATTCAATTCCGTCTCATACCGAGACCAATGCTCATTGCCATGACTCAACAGTCATGAAACCAGTTTCATTACCCGGACTCAACAGTCCCAAAACCATCCCTTAATGACCAAACCATCACCAAGACTCAAAAGTCTCGATACCAAACCTCAATGACCAAAACAAAACAAACTAATGACATCCCAATAGCCAAAACCGAAAACCTCCCAATCACCATCCCATCTAGTCATGTGAGATGTCCAGGCGCTTGTGACCGGAAGCTTGGCTATCATGATAGTTTTACACTCTGCAGAGGTGGCACCACTTTACCCACAGGTTTGTGATTTTGTCACCCGTCGGCGACTGCAGAACCTCCATTATACTAGTACACAACCGTCGGTGTATGGCCAAGAGATCACAAAATAGCCTTTACAAAGGGGCTACTAGATGTATGGACTCACTAAGGTTTCACCAGCAGGCTAGAATCTCCAATTCTCCCACCTACGGGCCCCCTCTTGTGCCATGCAGTTCCGAGGGCAGTCCTCACTCGACTCCCATTCCCCGCGCCTTCCACGGTCCATAACAATCAAGCAACTTACCTAATTAGTCAGCTAAGCCACACCCCTATTTAGCCTTGTGGTGGCACTGTTTTCCTGGCATGGCTGGCATGAACCGGTCCTTAGATCTACGGCAAGTAAACCACCATCTCATTCTACCACTTCCACTAACCAAGCTTGCCTAGATCTCCCCCGATTCATGTTCATCAAGTTTTCATTATCATTATGAGTGCAGTAGCTAGACACTTCTATCTCGCTTCCCATAATCCCGTAGACTCAGCGAAGCAAAAAGTAAAACGACCATACCCGACTCATCAACTTTCCCGGTGACAAGGGTGGTTAACAAAACTAGTAAACTCCTATAAAAGGGTTTTCCCATCATGTTGACTCAAGAACACACACCTTTTCGCAAACAAAACAGTTTCCAAAACATGGGATCAATATGGTCAAGGGGCACTTGCCTTGTTCCTGTGGTTTCTGTTGCTCTGGGATCTCGAAGTCTTGGTGCTGAAATCCTTCGTAGATAGCTCCCTGAGCTTGTCCTTCTATTTATGATCACGCACACACAAGATTCATAGCAATCAATCATCATGCACAAACTTTACTCAAGATGCAATGGTGCATATGCATGCTAATCCTATGATGTTGTTTTTATTAGATCGGTTTGTACGTGCTTTTGCATGTTTTAATAGGCTTGCATGGGGTTTTACGATGAACAGAGGTGTAAAGATCAATTGTGGACGTGGCGACGATCTTGACTCTAGATCAAACCGATCAACACGTGATCTGTCCACGAAAAAGCTTCTGTTCAAAGGGATCAAATAGAACAGATGCAAAGAAAACCGCGATATCATCGTAATGTGGTAATGGAGACCTACCTTACTTCCTTCGGGTCCTTCCTCCTAGCAAAAATAGGTCGTCGTCTCTCCTCCGGCGATGGCGATCATGTCTGGGCTCGTCGGCGGTCTCTCCGGTGGTCAAACTCCGGCGAAGGGGTTTAGCTCGGCGAGTTTGGGGGCTAGGGCTTCTAAGTTGTCGGCTTAGAAAAGATGTTACGACCAAGAGGTTGTTTGTTCTATTTATAACCGGAAAAAGAAGAGTCCTCCTCCGATTGGATTTCAAATAAGAGTCCTATTTGATTTGTGTTTGAATCTTAACAGCTTATCTCTAGTTGATTTGGTGCGGAATCAATCATGGAATTCGTGTCGGTTTCCTTCCGTGTCGGTATTCCCGCGTGTACAGAAGAAAAACCGCTTCAGATCTCGTCACCTCTGTGGTGATGAGCTCCGGAGGCTCCACGTGTCCAGCGGAGGCCGGGCCTTCCTTTTCCGCAGAAGCGGGCACCGGTTGTGCCGTGTGTCAGGCGGGCGGGACCTCCCTCTCCCTCAGAGGCGAGATCCACGTGTGCCACGCGTCTGGTGAATCGGAACCTCCCGTCTTTCCAGAGACGAGCTCCGCGAATGCCACGTGTCAGTGCCGGACCTCCCGTCTCTTCGAAGGTGGCTCCGAATGTGGAACGTGTCAGTGTCAGACCTCCCCTCTCTTCGGAGGTGAGCTTTGATAGTGCCACGTGTCCTAGCAGCGTCGGACTTCTTTTCTGCTCAGGGATGAGCTCCGAGGACAACACGTGCCCATCAGTGTCAGACCTCCCTTCTTCTCGGAAGTGTGCTCCGAGAATGACACGTGTCGAGCAGGGCGGTACTTCTCGGAGGTGAGCTCCGAGGCTGACACGTGTCCTGCAGTACCTGTTTCTTAGAAGTGAGCCCCGAGGATGACACATGTCCAGTAGGACCGGACCTCCCGGAGGCAAGCTCCAAGAGCGACACGTGTCCCATAGTGTCGGACCTCTCGGAGGTGAGCTCCGAGAGCAACACGTGTCTGGCGGGGCCGGACTTCTCGGAGGTGAGCTCCGAGAGTGACACGTGTCCCACACGGCTGGTCCTCTCTTCTCCCCGGTGAGTAGCTTTGAGGGCAACACGTGTCCTGCGGGCTGGCCTCGCTCCTCCGCAGAGGCTACCTCCGGGGGCAACATGTGTCCCACGGGGTCGGACCTCGCCCCTTCCGTAGAGACGAGCCCCGAGCCTGCCACGTAGCCAGTTTAGCGGCGGACCTCTCCCCCTTCACGGGGATGAGCTCCGAAGGCGCCACGTGGCCAGCGGGCCGCGGGAGTTGTCTTCGGCGCTCTCGGTGAACTGGAATTTGCTCTTTTTTGGCTATCTTTCTGATTTTTTCTTTGTTTCTACTTCTTTTAAAATGCTTTCTCTATATAAAATAGGAATGCATGCAGAAATCGAAATTGAGGGTGTCACACCATCTAATCATGGAAGTTGGCCAGGCGCTTGTGACCGAAAGCACGGCTATCATGATACTTTTACACTCTGCAGAGTTTGCACCACTTTACCCACAAGTTTGTGATTGCGTCACCCATCGGTGACTGCAGAACCTCCACTTTACCAGTACACAAACATCGGTATATGGCCAAGAGATCACAAAATAGCCTTTACAAAGGGGATACTAGATGTATGTGCTCACTAAGGTTTCACCGGCAGGCTAGAATCTCCATTCTCCCACGTACGGGCCCCTCTTGTGCCATGCAGTTCCCATGGCAGTCCTCACTCGACTCCCATTCCCCGCGCCTTCCACGGTCCATAACAATCTAGCAACTTACCTAATTAGTCAGCTAAGCCGCACCCATACTTGACCTTGTGGTGGTACTGTATTCCTGGCATGTGCTCGCATGAACCGGTCCTTAGATCTACGGCAAGTAACCACCATCTCATTCTACCACATCCACGAACCAAGATTGCCTGGATGACCCTCCGATTCATGTTCATTAACAACATCAAGTTCTTATTAACATTATGAGTGCAGTAGCTAGACACATTCTATCGCTTCCCATATCCCGTAGATTAGCGAAGCAGAAAAGAAAAATCGACCATACCCGACTCATACACTTCTCTAGCGACAAGGGTGGTCAACAAAACTAGTAAACTCCTATATAAGGGTTTCCCATCAATTTGACTCAAGCACACACAGTTTTCGCAAACAAAACAGTTTCCAAAACATAGGATCAATATAGTCAAGGGGCACTTGCCTTGTTCCTGTGGTTTCTGTTGCTTTTGAATATCAAAGTCTTGGTGTTGTATTCCTTCGTAGATAGCTCCCTGAGCTTGTCCTTCTACTTACGATCACGCACATACAAGATTCACAACAATCAATCATCATGCACAGACTTTACTTAAGATGCAATGGTGCATATGCATGTTAATCCTATGGTGCTGTTTTTATTAGATCAGTTTGTACGTGTTCTTGCATGTTTTAATGGCTTGCATGGGGTTTCCAGGATGTAGAGATCAAATGTGGACGTGGTGAAGATCTGGACTCAAGATCTAGATCAAACCGATCAACACGTGATATGTCCACATGAAAACCTTCTGTTCGAAGGGATCAAAGAAACAGATGCGAAGAAAACTGCGATGATGTCGTAAGGTAGTAATGGAAACCTACCTTACTTCCTTCGGGACCTTCCTCCTAGCAACGGCAGCAGCAACAGATCGTTGGCTCTCTTCCGGCGACAGCAAGGTGTGGCAGGGTTTCAACGGCGGCTCACCAGCGGCTAAACTCTGGTGAAGGGGTTAACTCGGTGAGTTGGGAGCTAGGATCTCCAAGTCGCCGACTTGGGAGGGAAGGAATAGGTACGTGGTTTCGGCCAGAGGTTTTCGATCCTATTTATAAGAGGTCAGAAAAGAGTCCTACTCTGATTGGAGTTCGAATAAGAGAGCCCTATTTAATTTGTTTTAGATCTTAACAACTTATCTCTAATCGATTTGGTTGCCGTATTCAACGTAGAAGAGTTCGTGTTGGTTTCCTCCATAGCGGGTACTCGTGCACAGGGGAAAACCGCTTAGGTACCTCGTCCTTCCACAGGGATAAGCTCCGGAGGCTCCACGTGTCCAACGGGGGCTGGGCTCCCCTTTTTCGTAGAGGCGGGCTCCTGTTGTGCCACGTGTCAGGCGGGCGGGACCTCCCCTCTCCTCGGAGGCGAGCTCCGCATGCGCCATGTGTCCTGCGGGCGGGACCTCCCTCTCCCTCAGAGGCGAGCTCCGCGTGCACCACGTGTCAGTTCCGGACCTCCCCTCTCTTCGGAGGTGAGCTCCGAGAGTGCCATGTGTCAATTCCGGACATCCCCTCTCTTTGGAGGTGAGGTTCGAGAGTGCCACGTGTCAAGCTGCGCCGAACTTCCTTTCTCCTTAGAGACGAGCTCCGACGTCGACACGTGTCCATCAGCGTCGGACCTCTCGGAGGCAAGCTCCGGAGGTGACACGTTTCCAATAGCGTCGGACCTCTCAGAGGTGAGATCCGAGAGCGACACGTGTCCAATAGCGTTGGATCTCTCAGAGGTGAGCTCCGAAGACGACACGTGTCCCACGGTGTCTTCTCCTCAGAGGTGAGCTCCGAAGACGACACGTGTCCCGTAGGGTTGGCTTTGTTTTTCCGCAGTGACTAGCTCTGGTGGCGACACGTGTCCTGTGGAGCTGGACTTTGCTTCTCCGCAGAGACAAGCCCCGGAGGTGACACGCGTCCAGCGAGTCGGACCTCGCCCCTTCCACAGAGGCTAGCTCCGAGCCTGCCACGTGTCTGGCAGTGCCGGACCTCACCCCACTCCGCAGGGATGAGCTCTGAATGCGCCACGTGGCCAGCAGGTCGCGGGAAGTGTCTACATCGCTCCTCGGCGAACTGGAACTGGCTCTTTTTAGCTATCTTTCTGATTCTTTGTTCATTTCTACTTCTTTTAAAATGTTTCTCTATATGAAATATGAATGCATGCATGATTATGAAACTGAGGGTGTTACAAACCTACCCCCCCTTAAATTGAATCTTGCCCTCGAGATTCGATAGAGTGGAGAATAGATGAGGGAATTCTGTCTTGAGGTCTTCTTCACGCTCCCACGTAGCTTCGGCTTCCGTGTGATGGCTCCATTGTACCTTGCACCAACGGATCACTTTGTTCCTCGTGACTCTTTCCTTTACGTCCAAAATTCAAACAGGGTGCTCTACATAGGTCAGATCCTCTTGAAGTTCGAGTTCATTCATTGGTACTTGTACTTCCGGTACTCTTAAGCACTTCAGAAAATTCTTGAACCACCGGAATGCTTTCTAATGTTGCTTTTTCGACGTGGTTCAACGTTGCCTTCTCAGTTGCCGACTGGGCTGACTCGAACTCGATACGAGTACCGTGCTCGTTTATCAACTGCACGCTCCTCTCAGCACATTGGATCACTCCGTTGTGCTTGCTTAACCAATCCATTCTGAGTATTATGTCAAGCCCTTGGGAATCCAAGACAATGGGGTTGGCAAGGAAGTCTACCCCCGTTATTTTAAGGTTTACTTTCGGACATACTATATTAGTCCTCATCTCTCCACCGGGAGAATTAACCAACATAGTATATTTCAAGTGTGATATGGGTAGATTATACTTGGCAACATACTTGTATGATATGAATGAATGCGATGCTCCGGAGTCAAATAAAATGGTGGCTGGGTTGGAGTTGGCAAGGAACATACCAATCACGACGTCCTCAGCCTGTTGTGCTTCTTCAGCAGAAACATGGTTCATGTTGCCACGAGCGTAGTTCTGCTGTACACGGGTACCTTGATTAGCTCCTCCGTTCGGCCGTGGGTTCTGCTTGGGCACGTTGCTTGGCTGTTCAGTACCTTTCCTCGGGCACTGACTTGCAAAGTGTCATGTTTCTCCGCATGCAAAGCATGCCTTGTTGCCCAAGACAGTGGGGACGTTGGGGTGGGGGTTTTGAACAGAGGCGCCCATTTGTGGACGAGGCGCAGGAGGTAAAGGCATACGGGGTGCTTGTATAACGGGACGTTGCTGTGGTGGTTGATTAGGGCGAGAAGTAGAAGTGGACGAGCCATACTGCGGTGTAGCTGGTGGCATGTATCGGGGACGTGCATTGCTCCCTTGTTGCTGGTATGGCATCTTTCTCTTGCCCTCTTGCTCGATCTCTCAGATCTTGCTCTCAACCACTATGGCTTTGTCAACTAGTTTCTGGAAGTTTGCATAGTCATTGTTGCGAAGCTGAACTTGGATCTCATTGTTCAACCCTCTCATCAACAAGTACTGCTTCCGTTGGTCCGAGTTGACATCTTCGGGGGCATACCTTGACAGTTGCGTGAACTTCTTGAGGTACTCATTCATGCTCTTCCTGCCTTGGCGGAGACCTTCGAACTCTTGCCTCTTTAGCATGATGACTCCAACAGGGACGTAATGAGAGCGGAAACTCTCCTTGAACTCATCCCATGTGATAGTCTCCTGGTTGGCATGAGCGTTGCAGAGAGCGTCCCACCAGTCAGCGGCTGCTCCCATAAGTTGGTGCGATGCGAAGAGAACTTTCTCTCGATCATTGCACTGAACTATGGAAAGCTTTTTCTCCATGGAATTCAACCAGTCATCGGCCTCCATGGGATTATTAGCTTGTGCAAAAGTGGGTGGTCGAGTCCTCATGATATCTCCCAATCGGTTGTGAGCCGGCGGTTGTGGCGGTGGTGCTGGCGGTGGTGCAGGAACAGGGTTGTTGTTGTTGGCTTGCAGCTGACCCAAAGTTTGGATCATTGTTTGCATGAGCTGGTTCTGCATAGCCATCAACCGTTCCAAGTTATTTGCACAAGCCCCGGGATTAACATTCTCAGGAACTGCCTCGTGGTCATCCTCTTGTGGTTCTTGGTTGCCACGGACGTTGCTCCTTTGACGGCTGGCATTTTCTCTCACCATCTGTGAGAGAGAGTTGAGTAGAGTAGAAGTTAGAAATTTAGAATGATCCCCCAACTATATACATCGAGGTGGATGGGCTAAATATATTAGCCTATATGAGGATGTGAACAAGTGCCGAAGCATCTCACATCTCTCTACTATGTGTGGACATGGACAACGCTGAAGCGTCCCACAACTCACATTAAGCACACAAACACAAGCAATCATCACAAAAGTTCAACCAATCCTATTCAAGCTTCTATTCAATGGGAGTCCTATGTGGTTTTGGGGGGGGGGGGGGGGGTGATACCTGTAAGGGCCTCAGTTTTTGACACCCATTTGCAGTGTTCATCCCCACACCACACACCTCATTTGAGGAAAAATGATGAACACAAATAAAGAGCAAGTAACAATTATCAACATGCTCATTAGGGAACAAACTCACACATTGCAAAAGTGGTACTTCCCACATGTGATATAGATGGGCTGGACATATGAAAACTCCTACACTTTGCCAAGGATGTCCATGCCAAGTTTCACCCAAATTCAAAACATTTTTGAGGTCATCTTGGGTGTAGATAGGAAAGGGGCAGTTTGAAAACATATTCAAATTCAAACTGTTTTCACCCACTGAATTTAAAAGTGGAAGGCATATTCTTGCTCAGCACATTTTTGTGAGCTCACACACCAATTTTCACTCCATTTGGAGTTGATCTTGACATGAGCTAAGGGGGAGAAATTCAAACTTTATTTGAATTTCAAACTGCACTTGTGCTGAAATTCATTCAAACCAAACCTCATTTGAACTTTGATCAATTCAAATGGCTCTTGGGTGAATAATTTGAGTTGCCAAGGGTAGAATAGGGTTCACTGTTTACCACAGCTGTTAGGAATAAATTTCAGAGGTTAAAAGAGGAGTGGGACCCACATGTCAGCCTCAGCCTCAAAGCAAACCGACTGAACCACAGTTCAGTCGGTTCCCGGCTGCTGTGCGCGCGCGCCACCGAAGGGGGCAGCCGGCGCCAGCTCCTGCTGCGTGCCCCAAGCCGGAGACCAGACCGCCGGGCTATTTATTCCCTCCCCGGTGTGCTTCAGTCGCCATTCCTCGAGCTGCCGACGCACACGACTTGTTTTTCCCACTGCCATCGCCGCCGCTCGAGTTCCTGCTTGATCAAGCCGATCGCAGCTCCCTCTTTCCATTCCAAGGTCCCAGCAAGGTACTAGCAACCATCCTCCATCCTTCCCATTGATAGAAATCGATTGAAACCGAGTGATATCGGCTGTGCCGAAAGATCAAACTCGGAACTGGAAACCGCCGCACCTCGGGCTCTCGTGGACAGCCCAACCTGGGCGTTGTCACGCCCGAGCCAAGGCACCCTTGGACGCGCAAGTGATCGGTGCTGCTCATCCCCGAGCCACAGCTCGAGTGGTTGCTCACCGGCGGCGAATTTCCACTTTTCCCCTTTCTGTGTGCAGAACGACCCTCGGGTACGATTCTGTTTAATTCGTGCTCTAGAAAGGATTAGAGGGCCTCAGGCCACTCCCACACGAACTAGACACGGTGACGCACAAGTTGCCTTCACAACTCTGGGCCGGAGAACTTCTGTGCCCGGCGTAATTCAAGGTCTACTAATGACGGAACGCACGGGGGGTATCGGGCGCACGGTGAGGACCTATTTCGGGCCTTCCCCGAGCTGCCTCGAGCTCATGTCGACCTTCTCTGAGGTCCACTGATGCTCTCCGACCGATTTCCCAAGTAGCTGAGGCACTAGGAGCGTCAGCCGACATGGCCGAAGTCGTTCCGATATGGCGGCTCGTCGCCGACCATGCTCCGGCCGTTGTCATGAGCAGCTGACCCTCGGATCATGTTCCCCAAGTAAAAGTAGGCAGGGGCGGCCAGAATCAAGAAGTTTGGAGCGGTACAGCAGCCGGCGGCGAGCTCTCCGGCGAGGTCCCTCGGCGGCGGAGCGCGGGTGTCGCGAGGTTGAAGAAGGGGGTGGACCCCAGCTGTCAGCGGCCGATATTTTGAATCGGGATCCGGCTGCGGCCGGGATCGGGTGTGCTGGCGCGCAAAAGCCTTGTGGGCCGCGGTGTGCTGTCGCTTCGGCGTGCGACGCGTGTCTCCTGGGCCCACGCGCGAGTTTAAACTTTTCCCCGATTTTCAGATTTCCTTCAAACTTCAAATCCTTATAACTTTGGCTAGAAAGCTCCAAATTGAGTGAACCAAATTTTGCTGGATTCAGCTCTTTGAGTACTTTCCAGAAAATCAAGTGTCACTTCATGAAATTCCTTAATTCTCCAGAATTAATTCCTTAAAGTTTAAACTGTTAGGAATTTTAACTGGAGAATCATTTGGAGGAAAATCCTGAAATTTTGCTGAGATGTTCACCAAAATATCCTTGAACTACCATAAAAATTTCAGATCCATTTGAGCTCATTTAGTCCACCTAATGGTGTGATTAGTAAAACTGTTCCAGAGAAAATAGAAAATGTTCAGAAACATTTTCAGAATTTTCTCTGAAATTGTTTAGCTCATATCTTTAGTTAGAGACTTCCAAATTAAGTGAGACCAATTCCATTAGAACCCTCTGAAAATCTAGTTTTCAGAAAGTCATAGTTTGTTTCATGAAAATACCTAGAACACCCTAAAAGCCTTTAATTAAGGTCAAGGACATAATTATTTGTGGAGGGCTCAAATGAGCTTTGCTGCAACTAAAACTTGACCAAGTCTCTGTTTAGGTTGTAACCAAGCCACAGTAAAAGTTTCACAGTCATTAGGTCTATCTAGTAAAGGTTATAGACTTCACAACTTCAAAGTTAATACAAAAGCATTTAATTAATACATACATTGTTCTTATCATGTAGTCGCTAAGGTCGAGGAGGAACCCGAAGTCCTAGACTTCGTTACTCCGGAGGAACAGCTAGCCTACGACCAAGAGCAGCAAGGCAAGCCCCGGTTTGCATTAACCATTTTATAAATTTTTATTGTTTTGAGCACATACTTGTTTTCTTTATGTTGTGCATCAGAGTCTTGTTTGGAAACCCCACTGCATAGCCAAGAAAACCATGGGTTGGGGTTTAGGATTGCAAACCCCGTTAGCCACTGCATTGCTAGGATAGAGTAGGATTCGGTACAAGTCGAGTAGTTGGAACTACTCGCGAGAATAGGCTAGAGGCACATTGCTCGGGTAGAGATAGCACATGATACACATGGCAAGAAAATGAGACCGAGCGGAGAGTAAGGGCAGCAGGACTTTGGGGCCTGTGTGCTGTAGCTCCGCTTGTGTCGATTGAGGACCGAGCCGTGTGCGGGCCTGTTGAACAAGCTAGAACAGTACCGAAGACCTACCGGCTATATGGGAACCGGGAAACTGATGTAACTCGGGTAGCTGGGTATTGAGGCATTGCCCGTCGTTCAGAGGGTAGGTTGAGAGCTCGAGGTGTAAATCAGCTGGCGGCACAGAGATGCGCGTGCAGGGACCTCTTGCTCGGGACGATGGGACCGGTTCAATATTTGGCTAACGGGTGAAAGGTAGTCGCGTACGGCGTCCGTGATGGTTGTTGTAGGCAACATCGAGTACGGGCGTACGTGACGGGTTATTCGGGTAACCCTGCAGGTGTAAATCGATTATAATCGCCGTCCCTCGCGGTCAGTGAGTACCACTTGTTCACTGTACCGTGACGTAGAAAGAACAGGCTAGTTACATGTTAAAATGTTGCTGATTGAAAGCTGGACATTGATTGTTAATGATATGCTGTAGCTTAGTGCTAACTAAAGTTCTTTTCAACTTTGGGCAAAGTACATGAGAGAAATGCGTTTCTTGTTTGATTGCGGCTCTCTCATGTGCCTTAGCGTAAAGTTCTCCACAACCTGCTGCTAAAACTTGAAAGTAAGGTTTTACTAATTAGGCGAGTCCTTGCAAATGATTTTTACCTCATGCAACCCATCACCCTCATGTAGAAGTTTCATGTTTAGGTGAGACGGGTCAGACTTGCTGAGCCTTCGTGCTCACTGCTTGTGTTTGAAGCTTTTGCAGGGTTCTATGAGGAAGGGACTCCCGAAGAGGAGACGGAACCCCAGGAGGGGAACCCCGTCGAGTGGGAGTCGTGCACGCCGCAGAGTTAGTGTGCGAGTGTGCTAGCAAGGACACGTTCGAGGGCTGAACGTGCACTTGATGCTTAGTCTACGCCCGCGAGTGTGGACTAAACTTATTTTGATGTAAACATGTTAATAAACTTGTTTATGTAATAAAGCTTCCGCTTCCGCTTTGTACCTTTGACGTGTGTTATACGGTGTTGTGCAACGCAGCACCCCTCAGCGTGATCCTGGCTCGACAGGACCAGTGGGGTCGTGTCAGCGTGGTATCAGAGCTCGCTTGAGGTTTAACACAGTACAAAGGTCTTCTTTTTCAAAAATCCAGTGAGGAACGAGTTAGTAGCCCGTATAAGGATGTTATTAGTATATAGAAAGTGGCTTATTAACTTATTTGTTATGTCGGAAAATCGTGCATCTCGGGACGTTCATGTCTTGGGGGGTGCACGTAAGCGCTGTCCACCAGTGCGCACAAGCTGAAGGGTGGAGCCCCACGGGTGGCAGGTAACCCGACCCGCTTTGATATCCTCTACGACTCTTCATGTCGTTTGGGGTATTCGAGCAACGTCTGTCCCTGGCGTGCGTGGTGCAACATGGGAGACCCCGTCACGTGGTCTGAAACGTGAACACGTAACTCAAGGCGTGTTTCGCTTGAGAACATCCGGGCGAGTGATGACGGCCGGGTGTACAAACTGTATGGATTCCGGGCTCGGTGTGCAGCCGAGTCTGATGATTGTTTGAGTTTCTGCAGGTAGCCTTACCACGAAACGGTAGACGTGTAGCATCCGTGTGCGAGTGACGAGTAGTGCCACTGAACTAACGAAGCCGGCTAAATCCGGTATAGGTTTTTCCTTTGTGAGGACGTAGTACCGACATAATCTGGTGACGCCTCGACGTCACACCCAACTAAATGAACAACTTCATTTAAAAACTTGAAGGTTTTGATCCAAAGTAGTAAAACTTGATGTAACTCCTTCCCTTGAACAGGATATTCAAAGTTAATAAATTTTCAACTTATAGGATGTTAAGGACAGAGCACTCTGTTTTCAGCTAAATCAAGGCTGAAGTTAATCAGAGGTTAGAGGTTGAGTTCTTTCGAGGTTGGGGTCGTATGATACATTTCTGGAAAGCTTTGGAGGAGCTTTACAACTTTTCTGTTGAGTTCCAGAGGTGTTTCATCCCTTAACCACTCGAAAAATGCAGTAGAGTTGAAACTGTCCAGAAAACAGGACGGAGCAAAGACTCTCTGTAGACTCTCTGTAAATTAAGCATAACTTCCTGCAAAAAAAAAAAATCCAAAAAATAGAAAATGAGGTGGTTCTGGGAAGCTTATGAGATGGGTTACAACTTTGTAACAGAAAGTTTTGTCAGATTAGGAACAGAATTAACTGGAATTCTTGGATCAAATCAGTACCTAAGGCAGGGAGGTGCTGTCCAATTGTTCCCAGAAATTCTGTTAACTTTGACATCTCATAACTTTTGAACCAGAGCAGATCTTAGGCCAACCAAATACTTTCTGGAAAGCTATTGAAGTTAACTTTAACTTTGATGTTGAGCTCCAGGACTGGTTTTCCTTTTAACCTGGCCTAAATCAGATTGATATGGAAACTGGTCAGGGCTGTCATGGGAACAGCAGATCAGCAGTCAAATTTGTTTAAAAATTTGAACTATGTTTCCAAGTGTTAAGGGTTCAATGACATATCTTATGTTATAACTCAATGGTTTACTGTTTAAATAAATATTTGACATTTCTCAAATATATTTTTACAGATGGCAGCAGATAAACGGTTGGAGAACGGGTGGGTAGTTTCCCACTGCTCTGACCGTAGCGGCTACCCGGGAGCATTGTGGCTAATGCTCCAATATTTCGGGTACAACCAGATGCCGCAATACTTCGCCAAGGAAGAAGGCGAAGAGGGGAACAAGACGTGGACGATCCATGTCGAGGTTCCTGCAGGGCCTACGCCACCCGGTTGGGTGCCATTCACCGTCACGGTGAGAGGAAGACAACCGGAAGGGATGTGGCAAGTGGCAGCCCGTGACACTATGTCACGTTTCTGCCAACTACACGTACAGGCTATGGAGGGAACTCCATACGCACTCGTTCCGGTGGAGGGACGAGCTCAGCATGTGTGGGAAGAAAGGTACCTGGAGGCAACAGACCCGACTTGCCCAAGGTACAACCCCGCAGAGGCAAACCTCAGCCTCCAAATGAGGGCGGGAAACGCTGTGATGGACAGCCAAGCTGTTCATACGGAGCATCTCGCCACCAAGCTCAAGGAGAGCACAAGCCGTGGAGATCATTTTGAGAGTGCTCACAGCGCACTCCGCAATGTGCTCCTTCCGACGATCAAGCGACTGAATGAACAACACAATCAGTTGCGTCGTCTGAAGAAGGTAAAGAAGAAGGGCCGTGTTGACATCGCGGCGTTGCAAGAGCTGGTGCAGACCCTAACCCAGCAGAACGAGGACCTTGCTCAAGAGCGGGACGACGCCATCGAGGAAGGACAAGGCTGGGAAGAGGACTACAACCAGGCTATGGACGAGGTGCATGCATTGCAGGACCTCGTGCCCCCGGTGTTGGGCATACCGGTGGTCTTGGGTCTTCCAGCAATGGGAGAACCCGGAATGGGGGAAGAGGTGGTAGATCCAGAGCCACCAGCAGAAGTACCGGAGGAGGACGACCCACAGGAGGTCGAGCTCTACTCCGAGTAGGGGGTTACGGTTGCCAAGTAGGGCAGCTAGGGTAGCGTAACCCAACTTTTGTAATCGGTGACATGTCGTGTAGACAGTAGCGTAGGTATAGGTAGTGACGACATGAGCACAACTTCTCGGAGATCCGAGAATAATGTATCTTGTATAAAGTTTATGCTTTATCAATATATGTGAATGTTGTGCAAGCTGATCATGCGTCGCTTCAATACTTACTGCTGTTTATGGAATTTTGAGAAAGACATGTGCTAATTGCTGCTGTGTTGAATTTCAGAATGACGCGTACTCGTGCCAACCCCGATGTTGGAGGTACTAGCCAAGGGGGAGAGACCTCCCAACCACCTCCCGAGGACTCCTCGGGACAACAGCAGCAACAGCAACAGCAAACACCGCCACCGCCACTGCCAACGGTTACATTGGCCGACATTGTCGCGGCAATGGCGGGTTCACATCAGCAGCATACAGAGCTGCTGCAAACGTTAATTGCGAATACGTCTCGCCCGGAGAGACGTCAAGATCGCGAGGAGCGCCAACAGAGCTCCTACTCCGACTTCCTGGCGACTCATCCCCCTGTATTCTCAAGGGCGGATGAACCACTTGACGCGGACAACTGGCTCCGCGCCATAGAGATGAAGTTCGGGCTGCTCCAAATCAGCGAGCAGCGCAAGACTCGGTTCGCGGTCCAGCAGCTCCAAGGATCCGCGAGCGCGTGGTGGGCCAACTTCTGTGCTTCACAGCCCACCGACCGAGTGATGACCTGGGCGGAGTTCCGGACGGCCTTCAGGGCCTATCATATACCGCCAGGTCTGATGAAGAGGAAGACGCAGGAATTCCTACACCTGCAACAAGGGAGCCGGAACGCGCTGGAATATTCCAGGGCGTTCAACGATCTCGCGCTCTATGCGTCGTATCACGCAGATACGGACGAGAAGCGGCGGGACCATTTTTACCAGGGGCTTAACCCGCTCCTGAAGGACAAGCTGGCGATGTTCAATCGCGGCAGCCTCAACGACATAATTGATGCTGCGATTGTTCACGAGGACTCCGGCAAGGAGTTAGCGGCGGCAGAGCGAAAGCGAAGCGCGCCGCAAAGCAGCGGAGAAGGAGGCAGTCCTTCTCAGAAGTTTCGGATGGTGAATCGCCCACCATCAGGTCCGCGCTGGCAGCCACCACAGCGGTCGATGCCGTTCCGCGGTCGGCCGTATTCTTCACCGGCATTCCGGCCGGCACTGCCAGCACCACCGCAACAACAACAGCAGCAGCGGGCGATGCCGCGTGCGTTTGCACCTCCGCAACGCATGCCGGGCTTTCGTCCACCAAGTACTCCACCAGCAGCGGCCACGTGTTACAAGTGTGGCCGTCCAGGACACTTCGCGAGCAGTTGCCCGGAGAGGCAAGGCAGCGGAGTGGCACCACCGTTTCCGGGGAGGAATCAACCCCGGAACCCTACTAATGCGCGGCGGGCGAACCCTAGGCCCGGCACTGTCCACCAGCTTGCCATTGAGGACGTGCCGGAGGGCGAGCCAATCCTTGCGGGTATGTTCCAACTCCACCAGCATCCCGCTATAGTACTATTTGATTCAGGCGCCACGCATAATTTTATTAGCCAAGCTTTCATTGCTAAACACAGCTTGCCAATACTACCCACCGATAGTCCATATTTAATTTATTCACCGGGTGGGAAGATTTCAGCAAGCGTAATGGTCTCCAAAGCACCATTATGCTTAGCGGGTAGAGTGTACCCCACGTCTCTCATTATCTTAGAAGGACAGAAGGTCGATGTCATCCTAGGGATGTCGTGGTTAACCCGCCACGGCGCTGTTTTAGACACCGTCCTCCGAGTCGTGCACTTAAACTCAGGAGTGCACGGTTCTCACTCATTATTTCTGGACAGTCCAGAAATAAAACTTCCAAGTGTCTATCAAGCCACAACCATCAGATTGGAAGACATTCCAGTGGTCCGAGAATTCCCTGATGTATTCCCGGATGATTTGCCGGGGATGCCACCCGATAGAGAGGTGGAGTTCAAGATTGAACTTGCACCGGGAACCATGCCAATATCCCGAAGGCCGTACAAGATGGCGCCCAAGGAGTTGGCTGAACTGAAGACTCAGCTCACGGACCTTCTGGAGAAGGGTTTTATTAGGCCAAGCTCCTCGCCATGGGGCTGTTCGGCATTATTTGTCAAAAAGAAGGATGAAACGTTGCGGCTTTGCGTGGACTACCGTCCATTAAATGCCGTAACCATCAAGAACAAGTACCCGTTGCCACGGATCGACATGTTGTTTGATCAGTTGGTCGAAGCAAAGATCTTTTCCAAGATGGATTTAAGATCCGGGTACCATCAGATTAAGATAAGGGCGGAGGACATTCCAAAGACAGCTTTCTCGACAAGGTACGGACTTTATGAGTACCTGGTCATGTCCTTTGGCCTCACCAATGCTCCAGCTCACTTCATGTACTTAATGAACTCGGTGTTCATGCCGGAGCTGGACAAGTTTGTCGTGGTCTTCATCGACGACATCCTGGTATATTCCAAGTCGGAGGAAGATCACAAGAAACATCTGCGTATAGTCTTGCAACGGCTGCGGGATCACAAGTTATACGCAAAGTTCAGCAAATGCGAGTTTTGGATATCGCAAGTGCCTTTCCTCGGGCATATCATCTCAGCGGAGGGTATCGCTGTGGACCCGAGCAAAATCACGCAAGTGCTGAATTGGAAATCCCCGAGAACTGTTCATGAGGTACGGAGTTTCCTCGGACTCGCGGGATATTATCGGAGGTTCATTCCGAACTTCTCGAAGATTGCCAAGCCAATGACAGAGCTGCTGAAGAAGGCTACCAAATATGTTTGGAGTCCAGCATGTGAAGCAGCATTCAAGGCTTTAGTCAAGCACCTGACATCAGCACCGGTTTTGGCGCAGCCAGACACAACAAAACCGTTCGATGTGTACTGCGATGCATCCGGCATTGGGCTCGGATGTGTGTTGATGCAAGACCGAAGGGTGGTCGCGTATGGGTCACGGCAGCTTAGGAATCATGAGCAAAATTATCCAACTCACGACTTGGAGCTCGCTGCCGTGGTACTTGCACTGAAAATGTGGAGGCACTACCTACTCGGTAACCTCGTACATTTATATACCGACCACAAAAGCCTCAAGTACATATTCACTCAGAAGGAGCTGAACATGAGGCAACGAAGATGGTTAGAACTGATAAAGGATTACGAAATAGAGATCCATTATCATCCGGGCAAGGCAAACGTTGTGGCAGATGCGCTGAGCCGCAAGTCACACGTCAATAATCTGACCATCACACCATTGGAAGAGAGCGAACCACCACTCCATGTGATTCCACGCGGAGCTCTCTACAACCTAACTTTGATCCCCACCATCTGTGAAGAGATAGCGGCAGCCCAGAAGAATGACAAGGGCATGTCCCATTTGCGGAGACGTGTAGACAGTGGGGAGTTGAAATGTTTCCGGAAGGACGGAGACGGCGTCCTATGGTTCAAGGACCGGATCGTCGTACCCCGAAACCCGGAGTTACGGAAGAAAATCTTTGATGAGGCTCACTTATCAAAGTTTTCTATTCACCCCGGCAGCAACAAGATGTATCAAGAACTCAGAAGCAAGTTTTGGTGGACACGGATGAAGCGAGAGACTGCAAAATACGTGTCCGAGTGTGATACATGTCGACGGGTGAAGGCAGACCACATGCGGAAACCGGGACTGCTGCAACCACTGGGCATTCCTGCCTGGAAGTGGGAGGACGTGAGCATGGATTTCGTCGTCGGTTTACCCACCACCTTACAGAAACATGATTCTGTGTGGGTGATCGTCGATCGGCTCACCAAAGTTGCCCATTTCATCCCGGTCAACACCAACTACAACGCCAAGAAGTACGCTGAACTGTACATATCACGGATCCTATGCTTATACGGCGTACCCCGTACTATCGTATCGGACCGGGGCACTTTATTTGTGTCCCGTTTTTGGGAGCAGCTCCACGCTGCCTTGGGGACGAAGCTGATCCGTAGTTCAGCCTACCACCCGCAGACGGATGGGCAAACGGAGCGGGTAAATCAAATCTTAGAAGACATGCTACGAGCTTGCGCTATCGACCACGGCAAGAACTGGGATGATCACTTGCCGTTAGCCGAGTTCTCGTACAACAATGGGTACCAAGCCAGCATCAAGATGGCGCCCTACGAGGCGCTATACGGGAGAAAATGCCGCACACCATTGAATTGGTGTGAGTCTGGCGAGAGGGTTACCTTCGGGATTGATCTTGTCAACAACGCGGAAGAAAAGGTTCGATTAATTCAAGCGAACCTAAAAGCCGCTCAATCCCGACAGAAACAGTATGCGGACCGGAGAAGGCGTCCGTTACAATTCGAAGCTGGAGACCACGTATATCTACGAGTGTCTCCAATGAAGGGCGTAAACAGATTTGGGGTGAGAGGAAAGTTAGCACCCCGATTCATCGGTCCATTCCAGATTACCGAAAGATGTGGATCGGTGGCATACCGGCTAAGATTACCAGAAGCACTTTCCGGTGTGCACGACGTCTTTCACATTTCCCAGCTGAGGAAGTGTCTCAAGCTATCAACTACCGTTCAGCTGGAAGACATTGAAGAACTGCAACCGGATCTCACCTATCGGGAGGAACCGGTGCAGATTATTGATGAAAAGGCCCGAACCACACGCAACCGTACGTTGTGGTTCTACAAGGTTCTGTGGAGTAATCACTCCATGGATGAAGCGACATGGGAGAGCGAAGAATTCCTTCGCACTAACTACCCCGACTTTCTCACGTCGCATATCCGGTAATTTTTCCACCGTCCTCTCTCTCATTTTCACCTTATAATCTCGGGACGAGATTCTTTTAAGGGGGGAGGAATGTAAGGGCCTCAGTTTTTGACACCCATTTGCAGTGTTCATCCCCACACCACACACCTCATTTGAGGAAAAATGATGAACACAAATAAAGAGCAAGTAACAATTATCAACATGCTCATTAGGGAACAAACTCACACATTGCAAAAGTGGTACTTCCCACATGTGATATAGATGGGCTGGACATATGAAAACTCCTACACTTTGCCAAGGATGTCCATGCCAAGTTTCACCCAAATTCAAAACATTTTTGAGGTCATCTTGGGTGTAGATAGGAAAGGGGCAGTTTGAAAACATATTCAAATTCAAACTGTTTTCACCCACTGAATTTAAAAGTGGAAGGCATATTCTTGCTCAGCACATTTTTGTGAGCTCACACACCAATTTTCACTCCATTTGGAGTTGATCTTGACATGAGCTAAGGGGGAGAAATTCAAACTTTATTTGAATTTCAAACTGCACTTGTGCTGAAATTCATTCAAACCAAACCTCATTTGAACTTTGATCAATTCAAATGGCTCTTGGGTGAATAATTTGAGTTGCCAAGGGTAGAATAGGGTTCACTGTTTACCACAGCTGTTAGGAATAAATTTCAGAGGTTAAAAGAGGAGTGGGACCCACATGTCAGCCTCAGCCTCAAAGCAAACCGACTGAACCACAGTTCAGTCGGTTCCCGGCTGCTGTGCGCGCGCGCCACCGAAGGGGGCAGCCGGCGCCAGCTCCTGCTGCGTGCCCCAAGCCGGAGACCAGACCGCCGGGCTATTTATTCCCTCCCCGGTGTGCTTCAGTCGCCATTCCTCGAGCTGCCGACGCACACGACTTGTTTTTCCCACTGCCATCGCCGCCGCTCGAGTTCCTGCTTGATCAAGCCGATCGCAGCTCCCTCTTTCCATTCCAAGGTCCCAGCAAGGTACTAGCAACCATCCTCCATCCTTCCCATTGATAGAAATCGATTGAAACCGAGTGATATCGGCTGTGCCGAAAGATCAAACTCGGAACTGGAAACCGCCGCACCTCGGGCTCTCGTGGACAGCCCAACCTGGGCGTTGTCACGCCCGAGCCAAGGCACCCTTGGACGCGCAAGTGATCGGTGCTGCTCATCCCCGAGCCACAGCTCGAGTGGTTGCTCACCGGCGGCGAATTTCCACTTTTCCCCTTTCTGTGTGCAGAACGACCCTCGGGTACGATTCTGTTTAATTCGTGCTCTAGAAAGGATTAGAGGGCCTCAGGCCACTCCCACACGAACTAGACACGGTGACGCACAAGTTGCCTTCACAACTCTGGGCCGGAGAACTTCTGTGCCCGGCGTAATTCAAGGTCTACTAATGACGGAACGCACGGGGGGTATCGGGCGCACGGTGAGGACCTATTTCGGGCCTTCCCCGAGCTGCCTCGAGCTCATGTCGACCTTCTCTGAGGTCCACTGATGCTCTCCGACCGATTTCCCAAGTAGCTGAGGCACTAGGAGCGTCAGCCGACATGGCCGAAGTCGTTCCGATATGGCGGCTCGTCGCCGACCATGCTCCGGCCGTTGTCATGAGCAGCTGACCCTCGGATCATGTTCCCCAAGTAAAAGTAGGCAGGGGCGGCCAGAATCAAGAAGTTTGGAGCGGTACAGCAGCCGGCGGCGAGCTCTCCGGCGAGGTCCCTCGGCGGCGGAGCGCGGGTGTCGCGAGGTTGAAGAAGGGGGTGGACCCCAGCTGTCAGCGGCCGATATTTTGAATCGGGATCCGGCTGCGGCCGGGATCGGGTGTGCTGGCGCGCAAAAGCCTTGTGGGCCGCGGTGTGCTGTCGCTTCGGCGTGCGACGCGTGTCTCCTGGGCCCACGCGCGAGTTTAAACTTTTCCCCGATTTTCAGATTTCCTTCAAACTTCAAATCCTTATAACTTTGGCTAGAAAGCTCCAAATTGAGTGAACCAAATTTTGCTGGATTCAGCTCTTTGAGTACTTTCCAGAAAATCAAGTGTCACTTCATGAAATTCCTTAATTCTCCAGAATTAATTCCTTAAAGTTTAAACTGTTAGGAATTTTAACTGGAGAATCATTTGGAGGAAAATCCTGAAATTTTGCTGAGATGTTCACCAAAATATCCTTGAACTACCATAAAAATTTCAGATCCATTTGAGCTCATTTAGTCCACCTAATGGTGTGATTAGTAAAACTGTTCCAGAGAAAATAGAAAATGTTCAGAAACATTTTCAGAATTTTCTCTGAAATTGTTTAGCTCATATCTTTAGTTAGAGACTTCCAAATTAAGTGAGACCAATTCCATTAGAACCCTCTGAAAATCTAGTTTTCAGAAAGTCATAGTTTGTTTCATGAAAATACCTAGAACACCCTAAAAGCCTTTAATTAAGGTCAAGGACATAATTATTTGTGGAGGGCTCAAATGAGCTTTGCTGCAACTAAAACTTGACCAAGTCTCTGTTTAGGTTGTAACCAAGCCACAGTAAAAGTTTCACAGTCATTAGGTCTATCTAGTAAAGGTTATAGACTTCACAACTTCAAAGTTAATACAAAAGCATTTAATTAATACATACATTGTTCTTATCATGTAGTCGCTAAGGTCGAGGAGGAACCCGAAGTCCTAGACTTCGTTACTCCGGAGGAACAGCTAGCCTACGACCAAGAGCAGCAAGGCAAGCCCCGGTTCGCATTAACCATTTTATAAATTTTTATTGTTTTGAGCACATACTTGTTTTCTTTATGTTGTGCATCAGAGTCTTGTTTGGAAACCCCACTGCATAGCCAAGAAAACCATGGGTTGGGGTTTAGGATTGCAAACCCCGTTAGCCACTGCATTGCTAGGATAGAGTAGGATTCGGTACAAGTCGAGTAGTTGGAACTACTCGCGAGAATAGGCTAGAGGCACATTGCTCGGGTAGAGATAGCACATGATACACATGGCAAGAAAATGAGACCGAGCGGAGAGTAAGGGCAGCAGGACTTTGGGGCCTGTGTGCTGTAGCTCCGCTTGTGTCGATTGAGGACCGAGCCGTGTGCGGGCCTGTTGAACAAGCTAGAACAGTACCGAAGACCTACCGGCTATATGGGAACCGGGAAACTGATGTAACTCGGGTAGCTGGGTATTGAGGCATTGCCCGTCGTTCAGAGGGTAGGTTGAGAGCTCGAGGTGTAAATCAGCTGGCGGCACAGAGATGCGCGTGCAGGGACCTCTTGCTCGGGACGATGGGACCGGTTCAATATTTGGCTAACGGGTGAAAGGTAGTCGCGTACGGCGTCCGTGATGGTTGTTGTAGGCAACATCGAGTACGGGCGTACGTGACGGGTTATTCGGGTAACCCTGCAGGTGTAAATCGATTATAATCGCCGTCCCTCGCGGTCAGTGAGTACCACTTGTTCACTGTACCGTGACGTAGAAAGAACAGGCTAGTTACATGTTAAAATGTTGCTGATTGAAAGCTGGACATTGATTGTTAATGATATGCTGTAGCTTAGTGCTAACTAAAGTTCTTTTCAACTTTGGGCAAAGTACATGAGAGAAATGCGTTTCTTGTTTGATTGCGGCTCTCTCATGTGCCTTAGCGTAAAGTTCTCCACAACCTGCTGCTAAAACTTGAAAGTAAGGTTTTACTAATTAGGCGAGTCCTTGCAAATGATTTTTACCTCATGCAACCCATCACCCTCATGTAGAAGTTTCATGTTTAGGTGAGACGGGTCAGACTTGCTGAGCCTTCGTGCTCACTGCTTGTGTTTGAAGCTTTTGCAGGGTTCTATGAGGAAGGGACTCCCGAAGAGGAGACGGAACCCCAGGAGGGGAACCCCGTCGAGTGGGAGTCGTGCACGCCGCAGAGTTAGTGTGCGAGTGTGCTAGCAAGGACACGTTCGAGGGCTGAACGTGCACTTGATGCTTAGTCTACGCCCGCGAGTGTGGACTAAACTTATTTTGATGTAAACATGTTAATAAACTTGTTTATGTAATAAAGCTTCCGCTTCCGCTTTGTACCTTTGACGTGTGTTATACGGTGTTGTGCAACGCAGCACCCCTCAGCGTGATCCTGGCTCGACAGGACCAGTGGGGTCGTGTCAATACCAATCCGTGATTAATCTATGACTTCTACCTAGGCTTGCACACTACGGTCAATGTGGTTCTAATGCCAATCTATGAATTCTACCTAGGCTTGCCTCCTATGGACAACGTGGCTCTAATTCCAATCTGTGAATTCTATCTAGGCTTGCGACCTACGGTCAACCGTAGCAGCTCTGATACCAATCTGTGACGTCCCGGTTCTGTAGAACACCACAGAACCTGGCTGATGCATATGTGTGCCCAGGATGTTCATCGCACATACACATGTAATCCACAAACTGAATTCAGAATAATACCATGAATAATAGGGTTTTATTACAATGTCTCATGAGTCTCTAACTCATTCTAGCAGCGAAAGTCTTATTCTAGCAGCGGAAGTCGTATTCTAGCAGCGGAAGTCTTCTAAACTATTGCGGAAGCGAACTAAACAGCGGCAGCGGCTCCATCTCCTACTCCACAGGCAAGTTGACGGTAGATCACACGCCTAATACTCCACATGCTCTTCGAAGTACTCCTCTCCTGTTGCTGATGATGTATGATAATGCAAAGGTTACCTGTTCTGCTCGAGAGAAGGTGGAGCTTGGAAGGCTCAAATGCAGTATATGTATGTGGCACACAAGTTAGTAACAGATAGCAATGCTGAATAAGTGTCCAAAGAATTTCACCTAGTTGCTGGCCTAAGAATGTATTAGAACAGTTGTGGCAACAAGCAAGGGCAAGGATGAATGATGATGAACAACGAGGATAATATCAACAAGTATCCAGCACTCACACAGAAATAGCACAACTTGAAAACCCTTTAGCCTCCTGTTTTTGTCTTGAAGCACTAGTAGAAATCAAAATCCTTTTTTTCTCTTTATTTTTTTTGATATTTTTTTCTCAACCAGGGGCACAAGAATAGAAACAGCACCAAGTATTAGCTCAAACCGATGAAAGATGAGATCGGCACAAATTCAGGAGCGATTGGAAAAACTGGTGCTGGAACTTCGGAGTTCGAAACGAGGGCCTTCTTAATTTTTTTGTAATTTTTTTTGTAAACACCGTATGTGGACTTTTTCGAGACCTTTCTAGGAAAAAAATGCGCCTCAATCAGAGTTACGAGCGAAAAGTTATGCCCGTTTTAAGGAGGATACCCCGAATCAGGTTTTGGTGGTGGTGGAAACTGAACAGAAACAAATCGGTGGATGGAATTTTTTTGTAGATTGGTTTTTTGTAGATGGCAGCGGATGGAAGAAACAAAACTGAACCAAAACAAATCTAAACCAGCAACCAGACTCAACCTAGGACACGAACTCAGAACTACGGACTCCGAAACTAAATTGTGCAAAAGGTTGAGCGGGGGTTGTAGGTCAGAGAAACTAAATTTTTTTGTGGCTTTTTGTGGACGATAGGACTGAAACAAAATAAATCTAAAGGGCGCACAAGTATACCTCATGGTGAACCTGGAAATCTGATACCAATTGATAGGAGGATGAGTCCCGATCTTCCGAGAGGTAGGGTAAACTTGATTGGGTGGAGATCTCGACGTTGATGATCCAAGGCTCCGAACTAACGGAACCCCACAATCACTACACCACTGCTCCGTTGGTTATCACCCGTGTCACACGAATGACCTCGCCACGAAGGCTTATCCCTGCAAGCGCAATCAAGAACACAAGCAAGAACAGAGAAGTTGCAATCAAAACTGAATTGATCACGAATTTGGGGTCTCACAACCGATGATCGGCGACACTGTTCAATGACAGATTGTAACTAAGCAAAACCCACCTGTTTGTGACGGCGGCTAGGGGGTATAAAGGAGGTGGAGGACGACCAGGGGGGTGCTGGGGTCGTGACCTAACCCTAAAACACGTACATAATGGACTTGGACTCGATACAAGGCCCAATGGCCCAACTAGGTGATGCAACACCCTGACAGACTCTAAACTTTATATTGTTTCATAGTTTCCCGTCGACTCCGACGGAATTTTGACGTGGGGCCAGTTCCATTGGAAAGTTTATCCTCTCAGCTTTCCGTGCATATGTAGAACGTCAAAAACGGAGTCCGTATGCCTCCTGTGCATCCATTTTAAGGTGGACTGCTCCTGGGCCCGAGTTGGACTCGAGTTTGAGTTGGGCTCGGTCTCTAACTTCTTGTTGGCGTATTTTCTGGTCCTCCACGCCTCCAAACCCCTCTCCATGTATCTCCATGTCCTCTCCATGGTTCCTAATCATAATTAATCCATTAGGTAACAACATACTCTCAAAATTCATATATAAAGAATTGTTCAGGAACGAGCTCACCTCTAAATTCAATTGTCGTGCTCGAGCTCTAGTAATTGGACCTTGCATATCTACCATGTGAGTGTTGTGTATATCTGCAGGAGTGATGTCCACATCACCCCGATTCATCGGTCCATTCCAGATTACCGAAAGATGTGGATCAGTATCATACCGGTTAAGCCTACCGGAAGCACTTTCCAGTGTGCATGACGTCTTTCATATTTCCCAGTGGAGAAAGTGTCTCAAGCTATCAACTACCGTTCAGCTGGAGGACATTGAAGAACTGCAACCGGATCTCACCTATCGGGAGGAACCGGTTCAGATCATTGACGAGAAGGCCCTAACCAAATGCAACCGTACGTTGTGGTTCTACAAAATTCTGTGGAGTAATCACTCCATGGATGAAGCGACATGGGAGAGCGAAGGATTTCTTCGCGCTAACTACCCCGACTTTTTCGTGTCGCATATCTGGTAATTTTCCACCGTCCTCTCTCTCATTTTCACCTTATAATCTCGGGACGAGATTCTTTTAAGGGGGAGGAATGTAAGGGCCTCAGTTTTGACACATGCTTGAAGTGTTCATCACCACACACACACACCTCATTTGAAGCAAGTGGATGAACACATTTGAAGAGCAAGTAACCACCATCAACATACTCATTAGAGAACAAACTCACATATTGCAAAAAGTGGTATTTCCCACATGTAATATATAGGGGCTGGGCATATGAAAAACTCCTACACATTGCTAGGAATGTCCATGCCAAGTTTCACCCAAATTCAAAACCTTTTGAGGTCATTTTGGGCATAGCTAGAAAGAGGGCAGTTTGAAACTACATTGAAATTCAAACTGTTTTTATCCGATGAATTCAAAAGTGGGAGACATATTCTTACTCAGCACATTTTTGTAAGCTCACACACCAATTTTCACTCCATTTGGAGTTGATCTTGACATGAGCTAAGTGGGGAAAATTCAAACTTTATTTGAATTTCAAACTGAACATGTGCTGAAACTTATCAAAACCAAACCTAATTTGAATTCTAACCAATTCAAAAGGCTCAAAGGTTGATAATTCAAATCACTAGGGGCTTTGTGGGAACTACTGTTTACAACAGCAAATTGGAGTTAAGTTCAGAGGTTGAAATTGAGGGTGGGACCCACATGTCATAGAGATAAGAAGGAAGACTTGCACACAAAGTCACAGCCTCGGTGGGAAATTCCACCGAGCAGCTGCCGGCTGTGCCACCGAGAAGGAACCGGTGCCACCAGCTGCTTCCCCCTTCGCGCGCTGGCGCCCAGGGCGGCCTGCTCGCACCCCCACGCGACCGTCACCGCCTCAGCCCGAGCGAAGACCGGTTGCCTTTATCTCCTCGCGGGCGACATCGAGCAGCGCCATTTTTCTTCCTCCGAGCGCTCGGTCGATCGGGAAAACAAAGAAAATAATCGCACCCTCGTTCCCTCGAGTTGCTAGGCAGCACGCTGAGCTCAAGCACCACCTTCCCAACACCTGAACCACTGGGTTTCGGCTCCCGTTCCCGTGATCAACGACGACCGCCGTGACTGAGCTCAAGAACGGTGATCGGTCTCACGTGGACAGCGTTCCACAGGGGCTTTCACGGTCCAGCAAGAGCGGCAACAGGAGCACGCGACCACCGTGTTGCTCTCCACCAAGTCTTGAAGCAAACCGTGAAGAATCCGCTACGAATTTCCAGATTTTGCTCCGGCGGTCTTAAACCGAGCTTCCGGTATGGATTCTTCGAATTCCCGCTCTGTGATCCTTCTTAAGTTATCAAATCTTGCACATAGGCGCTGGACTAGCCGGCGATCAATTTCCTTTCTACATCCATGGTATGAAACTGACTAGGAGTGACGACTTTTGAGCTTGATCGAGGACGTTCATGGCGGGCACGATCGGTCACACGGTGCCGACCAACTTGCCGCCATCTTTGAACACTTTTAAAACCTTGTCGAGCTTCCTAGAGGTGTACTGATGCTGTAGAACTGATTGTTCGAGGTCTTGGCGGGTTAGAACCCACGGCCGACGGCGCCGAACCTCAACCGAGGCCGCCTCATGTCGCCGGGTTATTTCCGGTCACCGCCAGCCGAAACTGACCCCACAGACGTGGTCCTTGACGTCGATAACTCCTTGGCGGCAAGTTTCAGACCGTGCGATAGCCGGCAGCGTCAAGCCGGCAAGCTCCGAGTCTGCTCCGGCGAGGGGAGGCGGCACGGGCGCGAGGGAGCGTCGGGAGGAAGAAGACGACGCGGGGCCCGGCCGTCAGCGACTTAAAAATTTAAATCGGGATCGGGTGCGGCTGGGATCCGTTGTGCTGGCGTGCAGGAACCCGGCAGACCACGGTGTGCCGACGCCTCAGCGCGCAACACGTGTCCCCGTGGCCCACCCGCAAGTTTAAACTTTTCCCCGATTTTCAGATTTCATTCAAACTTCAAATCTTCATAACTTTGGCTAGAAAGCTCCAAATCGAGTGAACCAAATTTCGTTGGATTCAGATCTTTGAGCACTTTCCATCAAATCAAGTTTCACTGCTTGAAAATCCTTAGTTCTCCATAATTAATTCCTCAAAGTTAAAACTGTTGTGGAGTTTTAACTGGAGAATCCCTTGGAGGAAAATTCTGAAATTTTGCTGGGATGTGCACCAAAATATCCCTGAACTACCATAAAAATTTCAGGTCCATTTGAGCTCATTTGATCCGCCTAATGGTGTGATTAGTGAAACTGTTCCAGAGAAAATAGAAAATGTTCAGAAACATTTTCAGAATTTTCTCTGAAATTGTGAAGCTCATATCTTTAGTTAGGAACCTTTAAATTAAGTGAAACCAACTCCATTAGAACCCTCTGAAAATCTAGTTTTCAGAAAGTCATAGCTTGTTTCATGAAAATCCTTAGAACACCCTAAGAGCCTTCAATTAAGGTCAAGTACATAATTATTTGTGGAGGGCTCAAATGAGCTTTGCTGCAACTAAAACTTGACCAAGTCTCTGTTTAGGTTTTAACCAAGCCACAGTGAAAGTTTCACAGTCTTTGGGTCTGTCTAGTGAGACTTAGAAGGTTCACAAATTTAAAACTCAATTCAAATGCATTTAATTAATACATGTACTTCTTATATCATGTAGTCGCTAAGGTCGAGTAGGAACCCGAAGTCCTAGACTTCATTACTCCGGAGGAGCAGCTAGCCTACGACCAAGAGCAGCAAGGCAAGCTCCGGTTTGCATTAACCCTTTTACAAATTTTTATTGTTTTGAGCACTTACTTGAGTATTATGATTCCTTGCATTAGAGTCTTGTTTGGAAACCCAATTGCATAGCCAAGAAAACCATGGGTTGGGTTTAGGATTGCAAACCCCGTTAGCTACTGTAATGCTAAGATAGTGTAGGATTCGGTACAAGTCGAGTAGTTGGAACTACTCGCGAGCATAGGCTAGAGGCACTCGACTCGGGTAGAGATAGCACATGATACACATAGCAAGAAAGATGAGACCGAGCGGAGAGTAAGGGCAGCAGGACTTTGAGGCCTGTGTGCTGTAGCTCCGCTTGTGTCGATTGAGGACCGAGCCGTGTGGGGGCCTGTTGAACAAGCTAGAACAGTACCGAAGACCTACCGGATATATGGAAACCGGGAAACCGATGTAACTCGGGTAGCTGGGTGTTGAGGCATAGCTGGTCGTTCAGAGGGTAGGTTGAGAGCTCGAGGTGTAAATCGGCTGGCGGCACTGAGATGCTCGTGCAGAGACCTCTTGCTCGGGACGATTGGACCGGTTCAACATTTGGCTAACGGGTGAAAGGTGGTTGCGTACAACGTCCGTGATGGTTGCTGTAGGCAACATCGAGTACGGGCGTACGTGACGGTTTATTCGGGTAACCCTGCAGGTGTAAATCGATTATAATCGCCGTCCCTCGCGGTCAGTGAGTACCACTTGTTCACTGTACCGTGACGTAGAAAGAACAGGCTAGTTACATGTTAAAATGTTGCTGATTGAAAGATGGACTTGATTGCTAATGATTTGATGTAGTCTAGAGCTAACTAAAGTTCTTTTCAACTTTGGGCAAAGTACATGAGAGAAATGCGTTTCTTGTTTGATTGAGGCTCTCTCATGTGCCTTAGCGTAAGGTTCTTCACAACCTGCTGCTAAAACTTGAAAGTAAGGTTCTACTAATTAGGCGAGTCCTTGCAAATGATTTTTACCTCATGTAACCCATCAACCCTCATGTAGGAGTTCCATGTTTAGGAGAGACGGGTCAGTCTTGCTGAGCCTTCGTGCTCACTGCTTGTGTTTGAAGCTTTTGCAGGGTTCTATGAGGAAGGGACTCCCGAGGAGGAGACGGAACCCCAGGAGGGGAACCCCGTCAAGTGGGAATCGTGCATGCCGCCATGTTAGTGTGCGTGTGTGCTAGCAATGGCATGTTCACGGGCTGAACGTGAACTCGATGCGTAGTCTGCGCCCGTGAGTGTAGACTGAACATATTTTGTTGTAAAAATGTTCATAAACCCGTTTATGTAATAAAATTTCGCTTCAGCTTTGTACCTTTGATGCGTGTTATCCAGTGCTGTGCAACGCAGCACCCCTCAGCGTGATCCTGGCTCGACAAGACCGTGGGGTCGTGTCACATTCTTCATCATAATTCACTATTTATCAAGTCTCATCCATTTATTAATCTTTCTCAAGTTCATCTCATACTCATAAATATTCATAACCATCTCATATTCATATAACCGAAACCAAACTCATTTCATGACTCAAAACAGTCCCAAAACCAATCCCAATGACCATACCATAACATCCATCCCAAGTTTTGCCTCTAATCATGGAAGTTGGCCAGGTGCTTGTGACCGGAAGCACGGCTATCATGATAGTTTTACACTCTGCGGAGGTGGCACCACTTCACCCACAAGTTTGTGATTTCGTCACCCGTCGGCAACTAGAAAGAACCTCCATTATACCAGTACACAACCGTCGGTGTTTGGCCAAGAGATCATAAAATACCCTTTACAAAGAGGCTACTAGGATGTACAGACCCACTGAGGTTTCACCAGCAGGCTCGAATCTCCATTCTTCCACCCACGGCCCCCCTCTTGTGCCATGCAGTTCCCAGGGCAGTCCCTCTCGACTCCTATTACCCGGGCCATCCAACGGTCCATAACAAGCTAGCAACACACCTAATTAGTCAGCTAAGCCGCACCCATATTTGGCCTTGTGGTGGCACTGTTTTCCTGGCATGTGCTCGCATGAACCGGTCCTTAGATCTACGGCAAGTAAACCACCATCTCATTCAGCAACATCCACGAACCAATCTTGCCTAGATCTCCCCGATTCCATGCTCATTAACATCATCAAGTTTTTATCATCTTTATTCATATGAGGGCAGTAGCTAACCATATTTTATTTCAGCTTCCCGTACCCCGTAAGTTAAGCAAAGCAAAAAGGAAAAACGACCATACCCAACTCATCAACTTTCCCGGCGACAAGGATGGTTAACAAAACTAGTAAACTCCTATAAAAAGGGTGTCCCATAAAGTTGACTCAAGCATACACGTTTTCACAAACAAAACGGTTTCAAAACATGGGACCAATATGGTCAAGGGGCACTTGCCTTGCTCCCGTGGTTCGTGTTGCTCAAGCGTCCTGAAGTCTTGGTGCTGTAGTTCCTCGTAGACGTCCTCTTGAGCTTGTCCTTCTACTTACGACCACGCACAAACAAAATTTACAGCAATCAATCATCATGCACAAACTTTACTCAAGATGCAATGGGGTAGATGAATGCAAATCCTGTAGTGCAGTTTTATAGAACCAGTTTGTACGTGTTCTTGCATGTTTTAATGGTCTTTCATGGGGTTTTACGATGAACAAGGGAGTAGGGATCAAGTGTGAACATGGTGATGATCTTGACTCAAGATCTAGATCAATTCCACCATCAAAAATCGATCAAAACACGATCTGTCCACATGCAAAAGTTTCTACTTGAAGGGGGCAAAGGAAACGGATGTGTAGAAACAGCGGCGACGTCGTAAGATGGGTAATGAAGACCTACCTCACTTCCTCCTTGTGGAAGGGCCTTTCTCCTAGCAACGTCAGCAGCGGGGGATTTTTCTATGGATTATTAGGGTATGAAAGATCGTCGGGCTTCTTTTCCGGCGACGGCAAGGCGTGACGAGGCTCGTCGGCGGGTCTCGACGACGGGGCTCGACGGCAGGGCTCGATGGCAGGGCTCGACGATGGGGCTCAACGGCGGGGCTCGTTGGCGTGGCTCACCGGCGACCAAACTCCGGCAAGGGGGGTGGCCAACTCGGCAACTTGGAGGGAGGGGGCTCCAACTCGGCTACTTGGGAGGGGGAGGGGCTGCAGCCAAGGGGGGGCTGGGGGTTGTATTTATAAGGGGGAAAAAGAGTCCTAGGGGTGGAAACAAAGAGTCCTAGAAGTATAGGACTCAACCAAAGAGTCCTAGGGGTGGAAACAAAGAGTCCTAAAGATAGGGGATTCAACCAAAGAGTCCTAGGAGTGGGGGACAAAGAGTCCTAGAGGTGGGGGACTTAACCAAAGAGTCCTAGAGGTGGGGTACTTAACAAAAGAGTCCTAGAGGTGGGGGACTTCACCAAAGAGTCCTAGAGGTGGGGGACTTAACCAAAGAGTCCTAAAGGTGGGGGATAGGGTTTCCCCCCTCAAGGCTGCAGCTACATTGGGGATAAATTTCCCCCAAATGTGGGGAAAATTCCCCTTTTGGGGAATTGGGGAATTTGGAAATTATTGGGAAAATTTGGGGAAATTTGGGAATGGCTCATTTCAGCTATCTTATTTCCATTTATCTCCATTTCTATGTCCCTTTTCTCCATTTCTATATTCCCCTCTCCATTTCTATGTCCCTTTCTCCATTTCCATATTCCCTTCTCCATTTCTATGGTTCTTTCTCCATTTCTATGGTTCTTTCTCCATTCCTAGGGTTATTTCTCCATTTCTAGGGTTCTTTCTCCATTTCCACTTCTTTTCAAATGCTTCTCTACATGAAAATTATATGCAATGCATGGTAATGAATTTGAGGATGTTACAAACCTACCCCCCTTAAACTGAATCTCACCCTCGAGATTTGATAGAGTGGAGAATAGATGGGGGAATTCGCCTTGAGATCTTCCTCACGCTCCCATGTAGTTTCGGCTTCCGTGTGATGGCTCCATTGTACTTTGCACCAACAAATCACTTTGTTCCTTGTGACCCTTTCCTTCACGTCCAAAATTTTGACGGGGTGTTCCGCGTAGGTCAGATCCTCTTGAAGCTCGAGCTCATCCATCGGTACTTGTTCTTCCGGTACTCTTAAGCACTTCTTGAGTTGGGATATGTGAAACACGTCGTGCACATCGGAGAGGTGTGTTGGCAGCTCTAGTTGATATGCTACTTATCCTCGCTTGCCCAAAATCTTGAATGGACCGATGTAACGAGGTGCTAATTTGCCTTTGACGTTGAACCATCGTTGGCCTCGGATAGGCGATACTTTAAGATACACGAAGTCTCCTACTTCGAAGGTCAATCTTCTTCGCCTATTGTTCGCATAACCTTTTTGTCGTGACTGAGCGGCCTTCAAGTTTTCAAGTATCATTTGGACTTGCTTTTCGGCGTCTTGCAGCACTTCGGGTCCGAATACTTGGCTTTCTCCGTCTCATTCCAGAACAGCGGTGTTCTACACCGTCTACCATACAATGCTTCGAAAGGTGACATCTTCAAGCTGGCTTGGTAGCTGTTATTGTATGAGAATTAAGCATACGGCAAGCTCCTATCCCAACTACGGCCATGTTTTAAGGCGCAAGCTCTCAACATGTCTTCCAAAATCTTATTTGTCCTCTCAGTTTGCCCGTTGGTTTGCGGGTGATAAGCGGAGCTGAAATTCAGCCGTGTACCCATGGCTTCATGCAGCTTCTTCCAGAACCTAGAGGTAAATTGAGAACCTCGATATGAAACTATCCTCTTCGGAACTCTATGGCGACACACGATTTGCTCCATATACAGCTCGGCTAGTTGGGCGACGGTGTACTTGGTTCTAACAGGAAGGAAACGGGCTGTTTTTGTCAATCGGTCCATGATAACCCAAATAGAGTCGTAACCCGATTGAGTACGTGGCAATCCGACGATGAAATCCATGCTGATGTCTTCCCACTTCCACTCGGGTACTTTCAATGGCTGCAACAATCCAGCAGGTCTTTGATGTTCGGCTTTCACTCGTTGGCACGTGTCGCATAAGGCAACATATTCAGCTATGTCCCTTTTCATACCATCCCACCAATAGCAAGTTTTTAGGTCCTTGTACATCTTTGTACAGCTGGGATGTATGGAATAAGGTGAGTCATGTGCCTCCTATATTATCGTGTCGCGGATGTGCTTCACGTTAGACACACAAATCCTTTTTCCTAACCAAAGTGTGCCTTTCCCGTCTTCCTTGAAATCCTTTTCTATGCCTTGTCGGATTCTTTCCTTGATTTCCTTGATTTCCTCATCCGTTGCTTGGCCATCTCGTATCTCTTGTTCTAGCGAGGAGTTCAGTTCTATCACTGTGACACCCCGGTTCTGTAAAACACCACAGAACCTGGCTGATGCATATGTGTGCCCAGGATGTTCATCACACATACACATGTAATCCACAAACTGAATTCAGAATAATACCACGAATAATAGGGTTTTATTACAATGTTTCATGAGTCATAAACTCATTCTAGCAGTGGAAGTCTTATTCTTAGCAGCGGAAGTCTTATTCTAGCAGCGGAAGTCTTCTAAACTATTGCGGAAGCAACTAAGCAGCAGCAGCGGCTCCATCTCTACTCCACAGGCAAGGTTGAGGGCAGATTACACGCCTAATACTCCACGTGGTGTTCATATTACTCTTCTCGTATTGCTGATGATGTATGATAATGCAAGGGTGAGTACATGACGTACTCAGCAAGTGCGGGAAGTATGACATGTAGCTTACAACAAGGTAGGTATAAAAGGCTCATTGCAGAAAGCAAAGTTTATTTCACAAAACATGGTAAAAACAGCAACTAGCTTTTAGTGAATGTAATCCCAACATGTATTTAAACATCAACATACCTCCATCATGATTCACCACTTTTCATATCCCATCCGAACATTTATCTTTCTCAACTTTTCTCATGCTCATGAATACCATCTCGTATTCACTACCATATCATCTCATATTCAATTCCGTCTCATACCGAGACCAATGCTCATTGCCATGACTCAACAGTCATGAAACCAGTTTCATTACCCGGACTCAACAGTCCCAAAACCATCCCTTAATGACCAAACAATCACCAAGACTCAACAGTCTCGATACCAAACCTCAATGACCAAAACAAAACAAACTAATGACATCCCAATAGCCAAAACCGAAAACCTCCCAATCACCATCCCATCTAGTCATGTGAGATGTCCAGGCGCTTGTGACCGGAAGCTTGGCTATCATGATAGTTTTACACTCTGCAGAGGTGGCACCACTTTACCCACAGGTTTGTGATTTTGTCACCCGTCGGCGACTGCAGAACCTCCATTATACTAGTACACAACCGTCGGTGTATGGCCAAGAGATCACAAAATAGCCTTTACAAAGGGGCTACTAGATGTATGGACTCACTAAGGTTTCACCAGCAGGCTAGAATCTCCAATTCTCCCACCTACGGGCCCCCTCTTGTGCCATGCAGTTCCGAGGGCAGTCCTCACTCGACTCCCATTCCCCGCGCCTTCCACGGTCCATAACAATCAAGCAACTTACCTAATTAGTCAGCTAAGCCACACCCATATTTAGCCTTGTGGTGGCACTGTTTTCCTGGCATGGCTGGCATGAACCGGTCCTTAAATCTACGGCAAGTAAACCACCATCTCATTCTACCACTTCCACGAACCAAGCTTGCCTAGATCTCCCCCGATTCATGTTCATCAAGTTTTCATTATCATTATGAGTGCAGTAGCTAGACACTTCTATCTCGCTTCCCATAATCCCGTAGACTCAGCGAAGCAAAAAGTAAAACGACCATACCCGACTCATCAACTTTCCCGGTGACAAGGGTGGTTAACAAAACTAGTAAACTCCTATAAAAGGGTTTTCCCATCATGTTGACTCAATAACACACACCTTTTCGCAAACAAAACAGTTTCCAAAACATGGGATCAATATGGTCAAGGGGCACTTGCCTTGTTCCTGTGGTTTCTGTTGCTCTGGGATCTCGAAGTCTTGGTGCTGAAATCCTTCGTAGATAGCTCCCTGAGCTTGTCCTTCTATTTATGATCACGCACACACAAGATTCATAGCAATCAATCATCATGCACAAACTTTACTCAAGATGCAATGGTGCATATGCATGCTAATCCTATGATGTTGTTTTTATTAGATCGGTTTGTACGTGCTTTTGCATGTTTTAATAGGCTTGCATGGGGTTTTACGATGAACAGAGGTGTAAAGATCAATTGTGGACGTGGCGACGATCTTGACTCTAGATCAAACCGATCAACACGTGATCTGTCCACGAAAAAGCTTCTGTTCAAAGGGATCAAATAGAACAGATGCAAAGAAAACCGCGATCTCATCGTAATGTGGTAATGGAGACCTACCTTACTTCCTTCGGGTCCTTCCTCCTAGCAAAAATAGGTCGTCGTCTCTCCTCCGGCGATGGCGATCATGTCTGGGCTCGTCGGCGGTCTCTCCGGTGGTCAAACTCCGGCGAAGGGGTTTAGCTCGGCGAGTTTGGGGGCTAGGGCTTCTAAGTTGTCGGCTTAGAAAAGATGTTACGACCAAGAGGTTGTTTGTTCTATTTATAACCGGAAAAAGAAGAGTCCTCCTCCGATTGGATTTCAAATAAGAGTCCTATTTGATTTGTGTTTGAATCTTAACAGCTTATCTCTAGTTGATTTGGTGCGGAATCAATCATGGAATTCGTGTCGGTTTCCTTCCGTGTCGGTATTCCCGCATGTACAGAAGAAAAACCGCTTCAGATCTCGTCACCTCTGTGGTGATGAGCTCCGGAGGCTCCACGTGTCCAGCGGAGGCCGGGCCTTCCTTTTCCGCATAAGCGGGCATCGGTTGTGCCGTGTGTCAGGCGGACGGGACCTCCCTCTCCCTCAGAGGCGAGATCCACGTGCGCCACGCGTCTGGTGAGTCGGAACCTCCCGTCTTTCCATAGACGAGCTCCGCGAATGCCACGTGTCAGTGCCGGACCTCCCGTCTCTTCGAAGGTGGCTTCGAATGTGGAACGTGTCAGTGTCAGACCTCCCCTCTCTTCGGAGGTGAGCTTTGATAGTGCCACGTGTCCTAGCAGCGTCGGACTTCTTTTCTGCTTAGGGATGAGCTCCGAGGACAACACGTGCCCATCAGTGTTAGACCTCCCTTCTTCTCGGAAGTGTGCTCCGAGAATGACACGTGTCGAGCAGGGCGGTACTTCTCGGAGGTGAGCTCCGAGGCTGACACGTGTCCTGCAGTACCTGTTTCTTAGAAGTGAGCTCCGAGGATGACACATGTCCAGTAGGACCGGACCTCCCGGAGGCAAGCTCCAAGAGCGACACGTGTCCCATAGTGTCGGACCTCTCGGAGGTGAGCTCCGAGAGCAACACGTGTCTGGCGGGGCCGGACTTCTCGGAGGTGAGCTCCGAGAGTGACACGTGTCCCACACGGCTGGTCCTCTCTTCTCCCCGGTGAGTAGCTTTGAGGGCAACACGTGTCCTGCGGGCTGGCCTCGCTCCTCCACAGAGGCTACCTCCGGGGGCAACACGTGTCCCACGGGGTCGGACCTCGCCCCTTCCGTAGAGACGAGCCCCGAGCCTGCCACGTAGCCAGTTTAGCGGCGGACCTCTCCCCCTTCACGGAGATGAGCTCCGAAGGCGCCACGTGGCCAGCGGGCCGCGGGAGTTGTCTTCGGCGCTCTCGGTGAACTGGAATTTTCTCTTTTTTGGCTATCTTTATGATTTTTTCTTTGTTTCTACTTCTTTTAAAATGCTTTCTCTATATAAAATATGAATGCATGCAGAAATCGAAATTGAGGGTGTCACACCATCTAATCATGGAAGTTGGTCAGGCGCTTGTGACCGAAAGCACGGCTATCATGATACTTTTACACTCTGCAGAGTTTGCACCACTTTACCCACAAGTTTGTGATTGCGTCACCCATCGGTGACTGCAGAACCTCCACTTTACCAGTACACAAACATTGGTATATGGCCAAGAGATCACAAAATAGCCTTTACAAAGGGGATACTAGATGTATGTGCTCACTAAGGTTTCACCGGCAGGCTAGAATCTCCATTCTCCCACGTACGGGCCCCTCTTGTGCCATGCAGTTCCCATGGCAGTCCTCACTCGACTCCCATTCCCCGCGCCTTCCACGGTCCATAACAATCTAGCAACTTACCTAATTAGTCAGCTAAGCCGCACCCATACTTGACCTTGTGGTGGTACTGTATTCCTGGCATGTGCTCGCATGAACCGGTCCTTAGATCTACGGCAAGTAACCACCATCTCATTCTACCACATCCACGAACCAAGCTTGCCTGGATGCCCCTCCGATTCATGTTCATTAACAACATCAAGTTCTTATTAACATTATGAGTGCAGTAGCTAGACACATTCTATCGCTTCCCATATCCCATAGATTAGCGAAGCAGAAAAGAAAAATCGACCATACCCGACTCATACACTTCTTTAGCGACAAGGGTGGTTAACAAAACTAGTAAACTCCTATATAAGGGTTTCCCATCAAGTTGACTCAAGCACACACAGTTTTCGCAAACAAAACAGTTTCCAAAACATAGGATCAATATAGTCAAGGGGCACTTGCCTTGTTCCTGTGGTTTTTGTTGCTTTTGAATATCAAAGTCTTGGTGTTGTATTCCTTCGTAGATAGCTCCCTGAGCTTGTCCTTCTACTTACGATCACGCACATACAAGATTCACAACAATCAATCATCATGCACAGACTTTACTTAAGATGCAATGGTGCATATGCATGTTAATCCTATGGTGCTGTTTTTATTAGATCAGTTTGTACGTGTTCTTGCATGTTTTAATGGCTTGCATGGGGTTTCCAGGATGTAGAGATCAAATGTGGACGTGGTGAAGATCTGGACTCAAGATCTAGATCAAACCGGTCAACACGTGATATGTCCACATGAAAACCTTCTGTTCGAAGGGATCGAAGAAACAGATGCGAAGAAAACTGCGATGATGTCGTAAGGTAGTAATGGAAACCTACCTTACTTCCTTCGGGACCTTCCTCCTAGCAACGGCAGCAGCAACAGATCGTTGGCTCTCTTCCGGCGACAGCAAGGTGTGGCAGGGTTTCAACGGCGGCTCACCGGCGGCTAAACTCTGGTTAAGGGGTTAACTCGGTGAGTTGGGAGCTAGGATCTCCAAGTCGCCGACTTGGGAGGGAAGGAATAGGTACGTGGTTTCGGCCAGAGGTTTTCGATCCTATTTATAAGAGGTTAGAAAAGAGTCCTACTCTGATTGGAGTTCGAATAAGAGAGTCCTATTTAATTTGTTTTAGATCTTAACAACTTATCTCTAATCGATTTGGTTGCCGTATTCAACGTAGAAGAGTTCGTGTTGGTTTCCTCCGTAGCGGGTACTCGTGCACAGGGGAAAACCGCTTAGGTACCTCGTCCTTCCACAGGGATAAGCTCCGGAGGCTCCACGTGTCCAGCGGGGGCTGGGCTCCCCTTTTTCGTAGAGGCGGGCTCCTGTTGTGCCACGTGTCAGGCGGGCGGGACCTCCCCTCTCCTCGGAGGCGAGCTCCGCATGCGCCATGTGTCCTGGAGGGCGGGACCTCCCTCTCCCTCAGAGGCGAGCTCCGCGTGCGCCACGTGTCAGTTCCGGACCTCCCCTCTCTTCGGAGGTGAGCTCCGAGAGTGCCATGTGTCAATTCCGGACCTCCCCTCTCTTTGGAGGTGAGGTCCGAGAGTGCCACGTGTCAAGCTGCGCCGAACTTCCTTTCTCCTTAGAGACGAGCTCCGACGTCGACACGTGTCCATCAGCGTGGGACCTCTCGGAGGCAAGCTCCGGAGATGACACGTGTCCAATAGCGTCGGACCTCTCGGAGGTGAGCTCCGAGAGCGACACGTGTCCAATAGCGTCGGATCTCTCAGAGGTGAGCTCCGAAGACGACACGTGTCCCACGGTGTCTTCCTCGGAGGTGAGCTCCGAAGACGACACGTGTCCTGTAGGGTTGGCTTTGTTTTTCCGCAGTGACTAGCTCCGGTGGCGACACGTGTCCTGTGGAGCTGGACTTTGCTTCTTCGCAGAGACAAGCCCCGGAGGTGACACGCGTCCAGCGGGTCGGACCTCGCCCCTTCCACAGAGGCTAGCTCCGAGCCTGCCACGTGTCTGGCAGTGCCGGACCTCACCCCACTCCGCAGGGATGAGCTCTGAATGCGCCACGTGGCCAGCAGGTCGCGGGAAGTGTCTACATCGCTCCTCGGCGAACTGGAACTGGCTCTTTTTAGCTATCTTTCTGATTCTTTGTTCATTTCTACTTCTTTTAAAATGTTTCTCTATATGAAATATGAATGCATGCATGATTATGAAATTGAGGGTGTTACAAACCTACCCCCCTTAAATTGAATCTTGCCCTCGAGATTCGATAGAGTGGAGAATAGATGAGGGAATTCTGTCTTGAGGTCTTCTTCACGCTCCCACGTAGCTTCGGCTTCCGTGTGATGGCTCCATTGTACCTTGCACCAACGGATCACTTTGTTCCTCGTGACTCTTTCCTTTACGTCCAAAATTCAAACAGGGTGCTCTACATAGGTCAGATCCTCTTGAAGTTCGAGTTCATTCATTGGTACTTGTACTTCCGGTACTCTTAAGCACTTCAGAAAATTCTTGAACCACCGGAATGCTTTCTAATGTTGCTTCTTCGACGTGGTTCAACGTTGCCTTCTCAGTTGCCGACTGGGCTGACTCGAACTCGATACGAGTACCGTGCTCGTTTATCAACTGCACGCTCCTCTCAGCACATTGGATCACTCCGTTGTGCTTGCTTAACCAATCCATTCTGAGTATTATGTCAAGCTCTTGGGAATCCAAGACAATGAGGTTGGCAAGGAAGTCTACCCCCGTTATTTTAAGGTTTACTTTCGGACATACTATATTAGTCCTCATCTCTCCACCGGGAGAATTAACCAACATAGTATATTTCAAGTGTGATATGGGTAGATTATACTTGGCAACATACTTGTATGATATGAATGAATGCGATGCTCCGGAGTCAAATAAAATGGTGGCTGGGTTGGAGTTGGCAAGGAACATACCAATCACGACGTCCTCAGCCTGTTGCGCTTCTTCAGCAGAAACATGGTTCATGTTGCCACGAGCGTAGTTCTGCTGTCCACGGGTACCTTGATTAGCTCCTCCGTTCGGCCGTGGGTTCTGCTTGGGCACGTTGCTTGGCTGTTCAGTACCTTTCCTCGGGCACTGACTTGCAAAGTGTCATGTTTCTCCGCATGCAAAGCATGCCTTGTTGCCCAAGACAGTGGGGACGTTGGGGTGGGGGTTTTGAACAGAGGCGCCCATTTGTGGACGAGGCGCAGGAGGTAAAGGCATACGGGGTGCTTGTATAACGGGACGTTGCTGTGGTGGTTGATTAGGGCGAGAAGTAGAAGTGGACGAGCCATACTGCGGTGTAGCTGGTGGCATGTATCGGGGACGTGCATTGCTCCCTTGTTGCTGGTATGGCATCTTTCTCTTGCCCTCTTGCTCGATCTCTCAGATCTTGCTCTCAACCACTATGGCTTTGTCAACTAGTTTCTGGAAGTTTGCATAGTCATTGTTGCGAAGCTGAACTTGGATCTCATTGTTCAACCCTCTCATGAACAAGTACTGCTTCCGTTGGTCCGAGTTGACATCTTCGAGGGCATACCGTGACAGTTGCGTGAACTTCTTGAGGTACTCATTCATGCTCTTCCTGCCTTGGCGGAGACCTTCGAACTCTTGCCTCTTTAGCATGATGACTCCAACAGGGACGTAATGAGAGCGGAAACTCTCCTTGAACTCATCCCATGTGATAGTCTCCTGGTTGGCATGAGCGTTGCAGAGAGCGTCCCACCAGTCAGCGGCTGCTCCCATAAGTTGGTGCGATGCGAAGAGAACTTTCTCTCGATCATTGCACTGAACTATGGAAAGCTTTTTCTCCATGGAATTCAACCAGTCATCGGCCTCCATGGGATTATTAGCTTGTGCAAAAGTGGGTGGTCGAGTCCTCATGATATCTCCCAATCGGTTGTGAGCCGGCGGTTGTGGCGGTGGTGCTGGCGGTGGTGCAGGAACAGGGTTGTTGTTGTTGGCTTGCAGCTGACCCAAAGTTTGGATCATTGTTTGCATGAGCTGGTTCTGCATAGCCATCAACCGTTCCAAGTTATTTGCACAAGCCCCGGGATTAATATTCTCAGGAACTGCCTCGTGGTCATCCTCTTGTGGTTCTTGGTTGCCACGGACGTTGCTCCTTTGACGGCTGGCATTTTCTCTCACCATCTGTGAGAGAGAGTTGAGTAGAGTAGAAGTTAGAAATTTAGAATGATCCCCCAACTATATACATCGAGGTGGATGGGCTAAATATATTAGCCTATATGAGGATGTGAACAAGTGCCGAAGCATCTCACATCTATCTACTATGTGTGGACATGGACAACGCTGAAGCATCCCACAACTCACATTAAGCACACAAACACAAGCAATCATCACAAAAGTTCAACCAATCCTATTCAAGCTTCTATTCAATGGGAGTCCTATGTGGTTTTGGGGGGGTGATACCAATCCGTGATTAATCTATGACTTCTACCTAGGCTTGCACACTACGGTCAATGTGGTTCTAATGCCAATCTATGAATTCTACCTAGGCTTGCCTCCTATGGACAACGTGGCTCTAATTCCAATCTGTGAATTCTATCTAGGCTTGCGACCTACGGTCAACCGTAGCAGCTCTGATACCAATCTGTGACGCCCCGGTTCTGTAGAACACCACAGAACCTGGCTGATGCATATGTGTGCCCAGGATGTTCATCACACATACACATGTAATCCACAAACTGAATTCAGAATAATACCATGAATAATAGGGTTTTATTACAATGTCTCATGAGTCTCTAACTCATTCTAGCAGCGGAAGTCTTATTCTAGCAGCGGAAGTCGTATTCTAGCAGCGGAAGTCTTCTAAACTATTGCGGAAGCGAACTAAACAGCGGCAGCGGCTCCATCTCATACTCCACAGGCAAGTTGACGGTAGATCACACGCCTAATACTCCACATGCTCTTCGAAGTACTCCTCTCCTGTTGCTGATGATGTATGATAATGCAAGGGTGAGTACATGTCGTACTCAGCAAGTGCGGAAGATGTATGACATGTAGCTTACAACAAGGTAGGATCAAAAAGGCTCATTGCAGAAAGCAAAGTTTATTTCACAAAACATGATAAAACAGTAGCTAGCTTTAAGTGAATTTAATCCCAACATATATCCAATTAAAATGCCAACATACCTCCATCATGATTCACCACTTCCCATATCTCATCTAAACATTAGTCTTTCTCATCTTTCATCTCATGCTCATGAATACCATCTCATCTCATATTCAATTTCATCTCATAACCGAGACCAAAGCTCATTATTTCGACTCAACAGTCCGAAAACCATTCTCATTACCAGGACTCAACAGTCCTGAAACAAATTCCAAAGACCAAACCGAACCAAACCAATAACCAAACCAAATACCATCCCAAAAACCATCCCATCTAATCATGGAAGTTGGCCAGGCGCTTGTGACCGGAAGCACGGCTATCATGATAGTTTTACACTCTGCAGAGTTTGCACCACTTTACCCACAAGCTTGTGATTTCATCACCCGTTGGTGACTGCAGAACCTCCATTTTACCAGTACACAACCATCGGTGTATGGCCAAGAGATCACAAAATAGCCTTTACGAAGGGGCTACTAGATGTATGGACTCACTAAGGTTTCACCGGCTGGCTAGAATCTCCATTCTCCCACCTACGGGCCCCCTCTTGTGCCATGCAGTTCCCAGGGCAGTCCTCACTCGATTCCCATTCCCCGCGCCTTCCACGGTCCATAACAATCGAGCAACTTACCTAATTAGTCAGCTAAGCCACACCCATACTTAGACTTGTGGTGGCACTGTATTCCTAGCATGTGCTCGCATGAACCGGTCCTTAGATCTATGGCAAGTAACCACCATCTCATTCTACCACATCCATGAACCAAGCTTGCCTAGATATCCCTCCAATTCATGTTCATTAACAACATCAAGTTCTTATTAACATTATGAGTGCAGTAGCTAGACACATTCTATCGCTTCCCATATCACGTAGATTAGCGAAGCAGAAAAGAAAAATCAACCATACCTGACTCATAAACTTCACTGGCGACAAGGGTGATTAACAAAACCAGTAAACTCCTATAAAAGGGTTTCCATCAAGTTGACTCAAGCACACACAATTTTTGCAAACAAAACAGTTTCCAAAACATGGGATCAATATGGTCAAGGGGCACTTGCCTTGTTCCTGTGGTTTCTGTTGCTCTTAGATCTCGAAGTCTTGGTGTTGTATTCCTTTGTAGATAGCTCCTTGAGCTTGTCCATCTACTTACGATCACGCACATACAAGATTCACAACAATCAATCATCATGCACAGACTTTACTTAAGATGCAATGGTTCATATGCATGTTAATCCTATGGTGCTGTTTTGATTAGATCAGTTTGTACGTGTTCTTGCATGTTTTAATGGCTTGCATGGGGTTTCAAGGATGTGAAGATCAAATGTGGACGTGGTGATTATTTGGACTCAAGATCTCGATCAAACCGATCAACACGTCATCTGTCCACATAAAAGCTTCTGTTCAAAGGGATCGAGGAAACAGATGCGAAGAAAACCGTGATGATGTCGTAAGGTAGTAATGGAAACCTACCTTACTTCCTTCGGGACCTTCCTACTAGCAACGGCAGCAGCAACAGATCGTCGGCTCTCTTCCGGCGACAGCAATGTGTGGTGGGGTTTGTAAAGCCCAAGAAAAGGGACTTGCAAAAATTTTCCATCACCTCACCACACCACAGCTTTTGTTGTGGATATCTTGGGAATACTTGTGAAGAGCAACTAACCTCCATCAAAACGGTGATTAGAGAGGAAAGACCTAACTTTTACAAAGTAGGATTTCTACACATGAACATGAGATGTTGAGCTCACCCCTAGAACTTAAATAGTCTTGGGAAGGTTCAGGCCAAATTTCATGCAAATCCAACACTTTGTGGGGCACTTTTGGAGGCATTTGAAAAAGAGGCCAATTTGAATGTGAATTCAAATTGCAGCAACTTTTATCACTTAAATTCAAAAGTTGGCTTCATATTAAAATTCAGCACATTTTTCTGAGTTAGTCCACCAATTTTCATCCCCATTGGAGTTCATCTGGTCGAGAGCTAAATTTGCAATAATTCAAAACTGAATTTGAATTTCAGTTTAAATGTGAAGAAAATTTGGCCAAACAAATTTCAAATTTGAAAACCCAAATTCAAACTGTGACTTGCTGGCAAAGTCTATCATTCAATGTTTAGTAGCTGGGATATTTGCAGCAGATGGGAGAGAAAGAATTAGAGGGGAGAAGAGGACCCACTGGTCAGACACACAAAGACTGAACCAACTAAGTCCCTCGGTCGAACACCTCTGCGGTCGCCAGCGCACGGGAGCAACCCCGCCCCAACGCGGTCGCCACGCCACCTCCTGCTCGGGGGATGAGGACTCTGGGTACAAAACACTCGGTTGCACCCCTGGTCTGCGTGAAACCCCTCCTTCTCTCTGTTCCACCCGCACACATCCGAAGCGGCGCACCCTGAGTTCGCCGCTCTCTGGTCACCGGCGTCCAGGAAACACAGGCTCCCTCGTGCCCGATGATCAACACAAGAAACAACCGCCCTCCTTCTAGTCCAAACCGTTCGTCGTTTCGTGCACTGTCGAGGGAGAATTTCCCCGGGGATGTTTCGGTGGTCTTAAGACCGAGCCACCCCCAAATCCTAAAATTCGCGGGTATTGGCTCATCACCGGGTATACCAAGCTACAAGCATGATCTACACCCTGCCACGACCATCTAGGTTCAAAAAGTATGAAGAACCGTTGAGTATAGACTTTGGTTATAGAGTTTTTCTGGTTACAGCCGATATCAGGCCTAGGTCGACGGTGAGAACGTAGCTCCGGCCATTTCCATGGCCAACCGAGCTCATATTCGTGCTCAGCATGCCACAGCGGAGCTGTAGGAGCAAACCATTTAGAATAAGGCCCTGAGTAGCCCGGGCGACATCGCCGGAGTAGAGAGAGCCACTGTCACCGTCGCGGGCATGGTTCCGGCCATCGCCGAGCTTCGGTGAGGGCACCAGTGTGTTCCTCGAGCCAAGTTGGGCCCAGGCGGTGAGACCCATCGAAGGTCGTGCAGCGAAACGGCCGGCGGCGAGAACTCCGGCGAGGCACCGCCGCGGGAGTCGCGGGATGGCGCGAGGTAGACGAAGGGGGGCCGGGTCCACCGGTCAGCCTCTGTTCTCGCGCGGGGATCGAGTTGTGGCCGGGATTCGGTGCGGCAGCGCGGGTAAAACCCCGTGGGCCGCGGTGTGGCCGCGTTCTCAGTGGGCTGATTTGAGGAGTGGGCCCCACCCGCAGAGTTTAAACATTTTGGAGGATTTTCCAGTTTTAGTGCAAACTTCAAATGCATAGAACTTTTGCTAGAAAGCTCCAAATGCAGTGAACCAAATTTTGCTGAACTCAGAATTTTGAGTACTTTCCAGCAATACCAATTTCAGCTCATGAAAGTTAATAGTTTTCCAGAATTAAATCCCCAAATTTCAAACTGTTAGGAATTGTATCTGGAGCATTACTTTATGAAAAATTCTGAAATTTGGCTGAGAGGTTCATGGGAAATCCCTGAGTCACAGTAAAATTTTCATACTCATCCAAGTTCATTTAGTCCCCCTAAGGATGTGATTAAGTGAACTGCTCTGAGAAAATAGAAAAATGTACAGAAACATTTTTCAGATTTTCTCAAATCTTGTTTAGAGCATAACTTCCCCTAGACTTCTTCAAATGACATGAAACCAATTCCATTAGAACCATCTTAAATTCTAGTTTCCAGAAAGTAATGGTTGGAGCCATGAAATCCCCTGGAATTCCTTAGGGGCTCTAATATTGACCAAATAGGCTTTTAATTGTACAAGGCTCAAATGAGCCTTGTTTCAAATGAAACTTGGTCAAGACTCTGGTTTGGACCATACCAAGCCACCATAAACATTTCAAAGCCCAAGGGGAGGGCTAACTAGAGTTATAGTAATTACTTATTCCAGTTTACACATTGCATTTGAAGTAACATGTAGTATCTCATTAACGTGTAGTCGCTGAAGGCGAGGAGACTCCGGAAGTGCTTGACTTCCTTCTTCCGGACAAAGATCTAACCACTGACCAGCAGCAACAAGGCAAGCCCCGGTTTGCATTAACCCATTTTACAAGTTTTGCTTTATTTACATACGTAGTATGAGGTGTATATATGTGCATTAGGTGTAGGATGGTTGAGACCCCAAATGCATAACCAGATGTTCCTATAAGAGTGAGGGTAGTGTCTAAGACCTCGAGTAGACAGGCTAGGCTTAATTATTCATAGGACTTCAGTACAAGTCGAGTAGTTGGAATCTACTCGCGAGTTTAGGCTTGGGACACACGGGATTGGTTCGAGTGATGTGAGATCACTTTAGTAATGAAAATGAGACTAGGCAGGGGCTAGGGCGCAGCAAGAGGAAGTCTTGTGTGCGCAGCCCTGTCCGTGTCGATTGTGACACGACCCCACTGGTCCTGTCGAGCCAGGATCACGCTGAGGGGTGCTGCGTTGCACAACACCGTATAACACACGTCAAAGGTACAAAGCGGAAGCGGAAGCTTTATTACATAAACAAGTTTATTAACATGTTTACATCAAAATAAGTTTAGTCCACACTCGCGGGCGTAGACTAAGCATCAAGTGCACGTTCAGCCCTCGAACGTGTCCTTGCTAGCACACTCGCACACTAACTCTGCGGCGTGCACGACTCCCACTCGACGGGGTTCCCCTCCTGGGGTTCCGTCTCCTCTTCGGGAGTCCCTTCCTCATAGAACCCTGCAAAAGCTTCAAACACAAGCAGTGAGCACGAAGGCTCAGCAAGTCTGACCCGTCTCACCTAAACATGAAACTTCTACATGAGGGTGATGGGTTGCATGAGGTAAAAATCATTTGCAAGGACTCGCCTAATTAGTAAAACCTTACTTTCAAGTTTTAGCAGCAGGTTGTGGAGAACTTTACGCTAAGGCACATGAGAGAGCCGCAATCAAACAAGAAACGCATTTCTCTCATGTACTTTGCCCAAAGTTGAAAAGAACTTTAGTTAGCACTAAGCTACAGCATATCATTAACAATCAATGTCCAGCTTTCAATCAGCAACATTTTAACATGTAACTAGCCTGTTCTTTCTACGTCACGGTACAGTGAACAAGTGGTACTCACTGACCGCGAGGGACGGCGATTATAATCGATTTACACCTGCAGGGTTACCCGAATAACCCGTCACGTACGCCCGTACTCGATGTTGCCTACAACAACCATCACGGACGCCGTACGCGACTACCTTTCACCCGTTAGCCAAATATTGAACCGGTCCCATCGTCCCGAGCAAGAGGTCCCTGCACGCGCATCTCTGTGCCGCCAGCTGATTTACACCTCGAGCTCTCAACCTACCCTCTGAACGACGGGCAATGCCTCAATACCCAGCTACCCGAGTTACATCAGTTTCCCGGTTCCCATATAGCCGGTAGGTCTTCGGTACTGTTCTAGCTTGTTCAACAGGCCCGCACACGGCTCGGTCCTCAATCGACACAAGCGGAGCTACAGCACACAGGCCCCAAAGTCCTGCTGCCCTTACTCTCCGCTCGGTCTCATTTTCTTGCCATGTGTATCATGTGCTATCTCTACCCGAGCAATGTGCCTCTAGCCTATTCTCGCGAGTAGTTCCAACTACTCGACTTGTACCGAATCCTACTCTATCCTAGCAATGCAGTGGCTAACGGGGTTTGCAATCCTAAACCCCAACCCATGGTTTTCTTGGCTATGCAGTGGGGTTTCCAAACAAGACTCTGATGCACAACATAAAGAAAACAAGTATGTGCTCAAAACAATAAAAATTTATAAAATGGTTAATGCAAACCGGGGCTTGCCTTGCTGCTCTTGGTCGTAGGCTAGCTGTTCCTCCGGAGTAACGAAGTCTAGGACTTCGGGTTCCTCCTCGACCTTAGCGACTACATGATAAGAACAATGTATGTATTAATTAAATGCTTTTGTATTAACTTTGAAGTTGTGAAGTCTATAACCTTTACTAGATAGACCTAATGACTGTGAAACTTTTACTGTGGCTTGGTTACAACCTAAACAGAGACTTGGTCAAGTTTTAGTTGCAGCAAAGCTCATTTGAGCCCTCCACAAATAATTATGTCCTTGACCTTAATTAAAGGCTTTTAGGGTGTTCTAGGTATTTTCATGAAACAAACTATGACTTTCTGAAAACTAGATTTTCAGAGGGTTCTAATGGAATTGGTCTCACTTAATTTGGAAGTCTCTAACTAAAGATATGAGCTAAACAATTTCAGAGAAAATTCTGAAAATGTTTCTGAACATTTTCTATTTTCTCTGGAACAGTTTTACTAATCACACCATTAGGTGGACTAAATGAGCTCAAATGGATCTGAAATTTTTATGGTAGTTCAAGGATATTTTGGTGAACATCTCAGCAAAATTTCAGGATTTTCCTCCAAATGATTCTCCAGTTAAAATTCCTAACAGTTTAAACTTTAAGGAATTAATTCTGGAGAATTAAGGAATTTCATGAAGTGACACTTGATTTTCTGGAAAGTACTCAAAGAGCTGAATCCAGCAAAATTTGGTTCACTCAATTTGGAGCTTTCTAGCCAAAGTTATAAGGATTTGAAGTTTGAAGGAAATCTGAAAATCGGGGAAAAGTTTAAACTCGCGCGTGGGCCCAGGAGACACGCGTCGCACGCCGAAGCGACAGCACACCGCGGCCCACAAGGCTTTTGCGCGCCAGCACACCCGATCCCGGCCGCAGCCGGATCCCGATTCAAAATATCGGCCGCTGACAGCTGGGGTCCACCCCCTTCTTCAACCTCGCGACACCCGCGCTCCGCCGCCGAGGGACCTCGCCGGAGAGCTCGCCGCCGGCTGCTGTACAGCTTCAAACTTCTTGATTCTGGCCGCCCCTGCCTACTTTTACTTGGGGAACATGATCCGAGGGTCAGCTGCTCATGACAACGGCCGGAGCATGGTCGGCGACGAGCCGCCATATCGGAACGACTTCGGCCATGTCGGCTGATGCTCCTAGTGCCTCAGCTACTTGGGAAACCGGTCGGGGAGCATCAGTGGACCTCAGAGAAGGTCGACATGAACTCGGGGCAGCTCGGGGAAGGCCCGAAATAGGTCCTCACCGTGCGCCCGATACCCCCCGTGCGTTCCGCCATTAGTAGACCTTGAATTACGCCGGGCACAGAAGTTCTCCGGCCCAGAGTTGTGAAGGCAACTTGTGCGTCACCGTGTCTAGTTCGTGTGGGAGTGGCCTGAGGCCCTCTAATCCTTTCTAGAGCACGAATTAAACAGAATCGTACCCGAGGGTCGTTCTGCACACAGAAAGGGGAAAAGTGGAAATTCGCCGCCGGTGAGCAACCACTCGAGCTGTGGCTCGGGGATGAGCAGCACCGATCACTTGCGCGTCCAAGGGTGCCTTGGCTCGGGCGTGACAATGCCCAGGTTGGGCTGTCCACGAGAGCCCGAGGTGCGGCGGTTTCCAGTTCCGAGTTTGATCTTTCGGCACAGCCGATATCACTCGGTTTCAATCGATTTCTATCAATGGGAAGGATGGAGGATGGTTGCTAGTACCTTGCTGGGACCTTGGAATGGAAAGAGGGAGCTGCGATCGGCTTGATCAAGCAGGAACTCGAGCGGCGGCGATGGCAGTGGGAAAAGCAGTCGCGCACGTCGGTAGCTCGGGGAAATGGTGACTGAGGCACGCCGGGGAGGGAATAAATAGCTCGGCCGGCTGGCCTCCGGCTTGGGGCACGCAGCAGGAGCTGGCGCCGGCCGGCCCCTTCGGTGGCGCGCGCGCACAACAGCCGGGAACCGACTGAACTGTGGTTCAGTCGGTTTGCTTTGAGGCTGAGGCTGACATGTGGGTCCCACTCCTCTTTTAACCTCTGAAATTTATTCCTAACAGCTGTGGTAAACAGTGAACCCTATTCTACCCTTGGCAACTCAAATTATTCACCCAAGAGCCATTTGAATTGATCAAAGTTCAAATGAGGTTTGGTTTGAATGAATTTCAGCACAAGTGCAGTTTGAAATTCAAATAAAGTTTGAATTTCTCCCCCTTAGCTCATGTCAAGATCAACTCCAAATGGAGTGAAAATTGGTGTGTGAGCTCACAAAAATGTGCTGAGCAAGAATATGCCTTCCACTTTTAAATTCAGTGGGTGAAAACAGTTTGAATTTGAATATGTTTTCAAACTGCCCCTTTCCTATCTACACCCAAGATGACCTCAAAAATGTTTTGAATTTGGGTGAAACTTGGCATGGACATCCTTGGCAAAGTGTAGGAGTTTTCATATGTCCAGCCCATCTATATCACATGTGGGAAGTACCACTTTTGCAATGTGTGAGTTTGTTCCCTAATGAGCATGTTGATAATTGTTACTTGCTCTTTATTTGTGTTCATCATTTTTCCTCAAATGAGGTGTGTGGTGTGGGGATGAACACTGCAAATGGGTGTCAAAAACTGAGGCCCTTACATTCCTCCCCCCTTAAAAGAATCTCGTCCCGAGATTATAAGGTGAAAATGAGAGAGAGGACGGTGGAAAAATTACCGGATATGCGACGTGAGAAAGTCGGGGTAGTTAGTGCGAAGGAATTCTTCGCTCTCCCATGTCGCTTCATCCATGGAGTGATTACTCCACAGAACCTTGTAGAACCACAACGTACGGTTGCGTGTGGTTCGGGCCTTTTCATCAATAATCTGCACCGGTTCCTCCCGATAGGTGAGATCCGGTTGCAGTTCTTCAATGTCTTCCAGCTGAACGGTAGTTGATAGCTTGAGACACTTCCTCAGCTGGGAAATGTGAAAGACGTCGTGCACACCGGAAAGTGCTTCTGGTAATCTTAGCCGGTATGCCACCGATCCACATCTTTCGGTAATCTGGAATGGACCGATGAATCGGGGTGCTAACTTTCCCCTCACCCCAAATCTATTTACACCCTTCATTGGAGACACCCGTAGATATACGTGATCTCCAACTTCGAATTGTAATGGGCGCCTTCTCCGGTCCGCATACTGTTTCTGACGGGATTGAGCGGCTTTTAGGTTCGCTTGAATTAGTCGAACCTTTTCTTCCGCGTTGTTGACAAGGTCAATCCCGAAGGTAACCCTTTCGCCAGACTCACACCAGTTCAATGGTGTGCGGCATTTTCTTCCGTATAGCGCCTCGTAGGGCGCCATCCTGATGCTGGCTTGGTACCCATTGTTGTACGAGAACTCGGCTAACGGCAAGTGATCATCCCAGTTCTTGCCGTGGTCGATAGCGCAAGCTCGTAGCATGTCTTCTAAGATTTGATTTACCCGCTCCGTTTGCCCATCCGTCTGCGGGTGGTAGGCTGAACTACGGATCAGCTTCGTCCCCAAGGCAGCGTGGAGCTGCTCCCAAAAACGGGACACAAATAAAGTGCCCCGGTCCGATACGATAGTACGGGGTACGCCGTATAAGCATAGGATCCGTGATATGTACAGTTCAGCGTACTTCTTGGCGTTGTAGTTGGTGTTGACCGGGATGAAATGGGCAACTTTGGTGAGCCGATCGACGATCACCCACACAGAATCATGTTTCTGTAAGGTGGTGGGTAAACCGACGACGAAATCCATGCTCACGTCCTCCCACTTCCAGGCAGGAATGCCCAGTGGTTGCAGCAGTCCCGGTTTCCGCATGTGGTCTGCCTTCACCCGTCGACATGTATCACACTCGGACACGTATTTTGCAGTCTCTCGCTTCATCCGTGTCCACCAAAACTTGCTTCTGAGTTCTTGATACATCTTGTTGCTGCCGGGGTGAATAGAAAACTTTGATAAGTGAGCCTCATCAAAGATTTTCTTCCGTAACTCCGGGTTTTGGGGTACGACGATCCGGTCCTTGAACCATAGGACGCCGTCTCCGTCCTTCCGGAAACATTTCAACTCCCCACTGTCTACACGTCTCCGCAAATGGGACATGCCCTTGTCATTCTTCTGGGCTGCCGCTATCTCTTCACGGATGGTGGGGATCAAAGTTAGGTTGTAGAGAGCTCCGCGTGGAATCACATGGAGTGGTGGTTCGCTCTCTTCCAATGGTGTGATGGTCAGATTATTGACGTGTGACTTGCGGCTCAGCGCATCTGCCACAACGTTTGCCTTGCCCGGATGATAATGGATCTCTATTTCGTAATCCTTTATCAGTTCTAACCATCTTCGTTGCCTCATGTTCAGCTCCTTCTGAGTGAATATGTACTTGAGGCTTTTGTGGTCGGTATATAAATGTACGAGGTTACCGAGTAGGTAGTGCCTCCACATTTTCAGTGCAAGTACCACGGCAGCGAGCTCCAAGTCGTGAGTTGGATAATTTTGCTCATGATTCCTAAGCTGCCGTGACCCATACGTGACCACCCTTCGGTCTTGCATCAACACACATCCGAGCCCAATGCCGGATGCATCGCAGTACACATCGAACGGTTTTGTTGTGTCTGGCTGCGCCAAAACCGGTGCTGATGTCAGGTGCTTGACTAAAGCCTTGAATGCTGCTTCACATGCTGGACTCCAAACATATTTGGTAGCCTTCTTCAGCAGCTCTGTCATTGGCTTGGCAATCTTCGAGAAGTTCGGAATGAACCTCCGATAATATCCCGCGAGTCCGAGGAAACTCCGTACCTCATGAACAGTTCTCGGGGATTTCCAATTCAGCACTTGCGTGATTTTGCTCGGGTCCACAGCGATACCCTCCGCTGAGATGATATGCCCGAGGAAAGGCACTTGCGATATCCAAAACTCGCATTTGCTGAACTTTGCGTATAACTTGTGATCCCGCAGCCGTTGCAAGACTATACGCAGATGTTTCTTGTGATCTTCCTCCGACTTGGAATATACCAGGATGTCGTCGATGAAGACCACGACAAACTTGTCCAGCTCCGGCATGAACACCGAGTTCATTAAGTACATGAAGTGAGCTGGAGCATTGGTGAGGCCAAAGGACATGACCAGGTACTCATAAAGTCCGTACCTTGTCGAGAAAGCTGTCTTTGGAATGTCCTCCGCCCTTATCTTAATCTGATGGTACCCGGATCTTAAATCCATCTTGGAAAAGATCTTTGCTTCGACCAACTGATCAAACAACATGTCGATCCGTGGCAACGGGTACTTGTTCTTGATGGTTACGGCATTTAATGGACGGTAGTCCACGCAAAGCCGCAACGTTTCATCCTTCTTTTTGACAAATAATGCCGAACAGCCCCATGGCGAGGAGCTCGGCCTAATAAAACCCTTCTCCAGAAGGTCCGTGAGCTGAGTCTTCAGTTCAGCCAACTCCTTGGGCGCCATCTTGTACGGCCTTCGGGATATTGGCATGGTTCCCGGTGCAAGTTCAATCTTGAACTCCACCTCTCTATCGGGTGGCATCCCCGGCAAATCATCCGGGAATACATCAGGGAATTCTCGGACCACTGGAATGTCTTCCAATCTGATGGTTGTGGCTTGATAGACACTTGGAAGTTTTATTTCTGGACTGTCCAGAAATAATGAGTGAGAACCGTGCACTCCTGAGTTTAAGTGCACGACTCGGAGGACGGTGTCTAAAACAGCGCCGTGGCGGTTTAACCACGACATCCCTAGGATGACATCGACCTTCTGTCCTTCTAAGATAATGAGAGACGTGGGGTACACTCTACCCGCTAAGCATAATGGTGCTTTGGAGACCATTACGCTTGCTGAAATCTTCCCACCCGGTGAATAAATTAAATATGGACTATCGGTGGGTAGTATTGGCAAGCTGTGTTTAGCAATGAAAGCTTGGCTAATAAAATTATGCGTGGCGCCTGAATCAAATAGTACTATAGCGGGATGCTGGTGGAGTTGGAACATACCCGCAAGGATTGGCTCGCCCTCCGGCACGTCCTCAATGGCAAGCTGGTGGACAGTACCGGGCCTAGGGTTTGCCCGCCGCGCATTAGTAGGGTTCCGGGGTTGATTCCTCCCCGGAAACTGTGGTGCCACTCCGCCGCCTTGCCTCTCCGGGCAACTGCTCGCGAAGTGTCCTGGACGACCACACTTGTAACATGTGGCCGCTGCTGGTGGAGTACTCGGGGGACGAAAGCCCGGCATGCGTTGCGGAGGTGCAAACGCACGCGGCATCGCCCGCTGCTGCTGTTGTTGTTGCGGTGGTGCTGGCAGTGCCGGCCGGAATGCCGGTGAAGAATACGGCCGACCGCGGAACGGCATCGACCGTTGTGGTGGCTGCCAGCGCGGACCTGATGGTGGGCGATTCACCATCCGAAACTTCTGAGAAGGACCGCCTCCTTCTCCGCTGCTCTGCGGCGCGCTTCGCTTTCGCTCTGCCGCCGCCAACTCCTTGCCGGAGTCTTCCTGAACAATCGCAGCATCAATTATGTCGTTGAGGCTGCCGCGATTGAACATCGCCAGCTTGTCCTTCAGGAGCGGGTTAAGCCCCTGGTAAAAGTGGTCCCGCCGCTTCTCGTCCGTATCTGCGTGATACGACGCGTAGAGTGCGAGATCGTTGAACGCTCTGGAGTACTCCAGCGCGTTCCGGCTCCCTTGTTGCAGGTGTAGGAATTCCTGCGTCTTCCTCTTCATCAAACCGGGCGGTATATGATAGGCCCGGAAGGCCGTCCGGAACTCCGCCCAGGTCATCACTCGGTCGGTGGGTTGTGAAGCACAAAAGTTGGCCCACCACGCGCTCGCGGATCCTTGGAGCTGCTGGACCGCGAACTGAGTCTTGCGCTGCTCGCTGATTTGGAGCAGCCCGAACTTCATCTCTATGGCGCGGAGCCAGTTGTCCGCGTCAAGTGGTTCATCCGCCCTTGAGAATACAGGGGGATGAGTCGCCAGGAAGTCAGAGTAGGAGCTCTGTTGGCGCTCCTCACGATCTTGACGTCTCTCTGGGCGAGATGTATTCGCAATTAACGTTTGCAGCAGCTCTGTATGCTGCTGATGTGAACCCGCCATTGCCGCGACAATGTCGGCCAATGTAACCGTTGGCAGTGGCGGTGGCGGTGTTTGCTGTTGCTGTTGCTGCTGCTGTCCCGAGGAGTCCTCGGGAGGTGGTTGGGAGGTCTCTCCCCCTTGGCTAGTACCTCCAACATCGGGGTTGGCACGAGTACGCGTCATTCTGAAATTCAACACAGCAGCAATTAGCACATGTCTTACTCAAAATTCCATAAACAGGAGTAAGTATTGAAGCGACGCATGATTAACTTGCACAACATTCACATATATTGATAAAGCATAAACTTTATACAAGATACATTATTCTCGGATCTCCGAGAAGTCGTGCTCATGTCGTCACTACCTATACATACGCTACTGTCTACACGACATGTCACCGATTACAAAAGTTGGGTTACGCTACCCTAGCTGCCCTACTTGGCAACCGTAACCCCCTACTCGGAGTAGAACTCGACCTCCTGTGGGTCGTCCTCCTCCGGTACCTCTGCTGGTGGCTCGGGGTCTACCACCTCTTCTCCCATTCCAGGTTCTCCCATGGCTGGAAGACCCAAGACTACCGGTACGCCCAATACCGGGGGCACGAGGTCCTGTAATGCATGCACCTCGTCCATAGCCTGGTTGTAGTCCTCTTCCCAGCCTTGTCCTTCCTCAATAGCGTCGTCCCGCTCTTGAGCAAGGTCCTCATTCTGCTGGGTTAGGGTCTGCACCAGCTCTTGCAACGCCGCAATGTCAACCCGGCTCTTCTTCTTTGCCTTCTTCAGACGACGCAACTGATTGTGTTGTTCATTCAGTCGCTTGATCGTCGGAAGGAGCACATTGCGGAGTGCACTGTGAGTACTCTCAAAATGATCTCCACGGCTTGTGCTCTCCTTGAGCTTGGTGGCGAGATGCTCCGTATGAACAGCTTGGCTGTCCATCACAGCGTTTCCCGCCCTCATTTGGAGGCTGAGATTTGCCTCCGCGGGGTTGTACCTTGGGCAACTCGGGTTTGTTGCCTCTAGGTACCTCTCTTCCCACACATGCTGAGCTCGTCCCTCCACCGGAACGAGTGCGTATGGAGTTCCCTCCATAGCCTGTACGTGTAGTTGGCAGAAACGTGACATAGTGTCACGGGCTGCCACTTGCCACATCCCTTCCGGTTGTCTTCCTCTCACCGTGACGGTGAATGGCACCCAACCGGGTGGCGTAGGCCCTGCAGGAACCTCGACATGGATCGTCCATGTCTTGTTCCCCTCTTCGCCTTCTTCCTTGGCGAAGTATTGCGGCATCTGGTTGTACCCGAAATATTGGAGCATTAGCCACAATGCTCCCGGGTAGCCGCTACGGTCAGAGCAGTGGGAAACTACCCACCCGTTCTCCAACCGTTTATCTGCTGCCATCTGTAAAAATATATTTGAGAAATGTCAAATATTTATTTAAACAGTAAACCATTGAGTTATAACATAAGATATGTCATTGAACCCTTAACACTTGGAAACATAGTTCAAATTTTTAAACAAATTTGACTGCTGATCTGCTGTTCCCATGACAGCCCTGACCAGTTTCCATATCAATCTGATTTAGGCCAGGTTAAAAGCAAAACCAGTCCTGGAGCTCAACATCAAAGTTAAAGTTAACTTCAATAGCTTTCCAGAAAGTATTTGGTTGGCCTAAGATCTGCTCTGGTTCAAAAGTTATGAGATGTCAAAGTTAACAGAATTTCTGGGAACAATTGGACAGCACCTCCCTGCCTTAGGTACTGATTTGATCCAAGAATTCCAGTTAATTCTGTTCCTAATCTGACAAAACTTTCTGTTACAAAGTTGTAACCCATCTCATAAGCTTCCCAGAACCACCTCATTTTCTATTTTTGGATTTTTTTTTTTATGCAGGAAGTTATGCTTAATTTACAGAGAGTCTACAGAGAGTCTTTGCTCCGTCCTGTTTTCTGGACAGTTTCAACTCTACTGCATTTTTCGAGTGGTTAAGGGATGAAACACCTCTGGAACTCAACAGAAAAGTTGTAAAGCTCCTCCAAAGCTTTCCAGAAATGTATCATACGACCCCAACCTCGAAATAACTCAACCTCTAACCTCTGATTAACTTCAGCCTTGATTTAGCTGAAAACAGAGTGCTCTGTCCTTAACATCCTATAAGTTGAAAATTTATTAACTTTGAATATCCTGTTCAAGGGAAGGAGTTACATCAAGTTTTACTACTTTGGATCAAAACCTTCAAGTTTTTAAATGAAGTTGTTCATTTAGTTGGGTGTGACGTCGAGGCGTCACCAGATTATGTCGGTACTACGTCCTCACAAAGGAAAAACCTATACCGGATTTAGCCGGCTTCGTTAGTTCAGTGGCACTACTCGTCACTCGCACACGGATGCTACACGTCTACCGTTTCGTGGTAAGGCTACCTGCAGAAACTCAAACAATCATCAGACTCGGCTGCACACCGAGCCCGGAATCCATACAGTTTGTACACCCGGCCGTCATCACTCGCCCGGATGTTCTCAAGCCAAACACGCCTTGAGTTACGTGTTCACGTTTCAGACCACGTGACGGGGTCTCCCATGTTGCACCACGCACGCCAGGGACAGACGTTGCTCGAATACCCCAAACGACATGAAGAGTCGTAGAGGATATCAAAGCGGGTCGGGTTACCTGCCACCCGTGGGGCTCCACCCTTCAGCTTGTGCGCACTGGTGGACAGCGCTTACGTGCACCCCCCAAGACATGAACGTCCCGAGATGCACGATTTTCCGACATAACAAATAAGTTAATAAGCCACTTTCTATATACTAATAACATCCTTATACGGGCTACTAACTCGTTCCTCACTGGATTTTTGAAAAAGAAGACCTTTGTACTGTGTTAAACCTCAAGCGAGCTCTGATACCACGCTGACACGACCCCACTGGTCCTGTCGAGCCAGGATCACGCTGAGGGGTGCTGCGTTGCACAACACCGTATAACACACGTCAAAGGTACAAAGCGGAAGCGGAAGCTTTATTACATAAACAAGTTTATTAACATGTTTACATCAAAATAAGTTTAGTCCACACTCGCGGGCGTAGACTAAGCATCAAGTGCACGTTCAGCCCTCGAACGTGTCCTTGCTAGCACACTCGCACACTAACTCTGCGGCGTGCACGACTCCCACTCGACGGGGTTCCCCTCCTGGGGTTCCGTCTCCTCTTCGGGAGTCCCTTCCTCATAGAACCCTGCAAAAGCTTCAAACACAAGCAGTGAGCACGAAGGCTCAGCAAGTCTGACCCGTCTCACCTAAACATGAAACTTCTACATGAGGGTGATGGGTTGCATGAGGTAAAAATCATTTGCAAGGACTCGCCTAATTAGTAAAACCTTACTTTCAAGTTTTAGCAGCAGGTTGTGGAGAACTTTACGCTAAGGCACATGAGAGAGCCGCAATCAAACAAGAAACGCATTTCTCTCATGTACTTTGCCCAAAGTTGAAAAGAACTTTAGTTAGCACTAAGCTACAGCATATCATTAACAATCAATGTCCAGCTTTCAATCAGCAACATTTTAACATTTAACTAGCCTGTTCTTTCTACGTCACGGTACAGTGAACAAGTGGTACTCACTGACCGCGAGGGACGGCGATTATAATCGATTTACACCTGCAGGGTTACCCGAATAACCCGTCACGTACGCCCGTACTCGATGTTGCCTACAACAACCATCACGGACGCCGTACGCGACTACCTTTCACCCGTTAGCCAAATATTGAACCGGTCCCATCGTCCCGAGCAAGAGGTCCCTGCACGCGCATCTCTGTGCCGCCAGCTGATTTACACCTCGAGCTCTCAACCTACCCTCTGAACGACGGGCAATGCCTCAATACCCAGCTACCCGAGTTACATCAGTTTCCCGGTTCCCATATAGCCGGTAGGTCTTCGGTACTGTTCTAGCTTGTTCAACAGGCCCGCACACGGCTCGGTCCTCAATCGACACAAGCGGAGCTACAGCACACAGGCCCCAAAGTCCTGCTGCCCTTACTCTCCGCTCGGTCTCATTTTCTTGCCATGTGTATCATGTGCTATCTCTACCCGAGCAATGTGCCTCTAGCCTATTCTCGCGAGTAGTTCCAACTACTCGACTTGTACCGAATCCTACTCTATCCTAGCAATGCAGTGGCTAACGGGGTTTGCAATCCTAAACCCCAACCCATGGTTTTCTTGGCTATGCAGTGGGGTTTCCAAACAAGACTCTGATGCACAACATAAAGAAAACAAGTATGTGCTCAAAACAATAAAAATTTATAAAATGGTTAATGCAAACCGGGGCTTGCCTTGCTGCTCTTGGTCGTAGGCTAGCTGTTCCTCCGGAGTAACGAAGTCTAGGACTTCGGGTTCCTCCTCGACCTTAGCGACTACATGATAAGAACAATGTATGTATTAATTAAATGCTTTTGTATTAACTTTGAAGTTGTGAAGTCTATAACCTTTACTAGATAGACCTAATGACTGTGAAACTTTTACTGTGGCTTGGTTACAACCTAAACAGAGACTTGGTCAAGTTTTAGTTGCAGCAAAGCTCATTTGAGCCCTCCACAAATAATTATGTCCTTGACCTTAATTAAAGGCTTTTAGGGTGTTCTAGGTATTTTCATGAAACAAACTATGACTTTCTGAAAACTAGATTTTCAGAGGGTTCTAATGGAATTGGTCTCACTTAATTTGGAAGTCTCTAACTAAAGATATGAGCTAAACAATTTCAGAGAAAATTCTGAAAATGTTTCTGAACATTTTCTATTTTCTCTGGAACAGTTTTACTAATCACACCATTAGGTGGACTAAATGAGCTCAAATGGATCTGAAATTTTTATGGTAGTTCAAGGATATTTTGGTGAACATCTCAGCAAAATTTCAGGATTTTCCTCCAAATGATTCTCCAGTTAAAATTCCTAACAGTTTAAACTTTAAGGAATTAATTCTGGAGAATTAAGGAATTTCATGAAGTGACACTTGATTTTCTGGAAAGTACTCAAAGAGCTGAATCCAGCAAAATTTGGTTCACTCAATTTGGAGCTTTCTAGCCAAAGTTATAAGGATTTGAAGTTTGAAGGAAATCTGAAAATCGGGGAAAAGTTTAAACTCGCGCGTGGGCCCAGGAGACACGCGTCGCACGCCGAAGCGACAGCACACCGCGGCCCACAAGGCTTTTGCGCGCCAGCACACCCGATCCCGGCCGCAGCCGGATCCCGATTCAAAATATCGGCCGCTGACAGCTGGGGTCCACCCCCTTCTTCAACCTCGCGACACCCGCGCTCCGCCGCCGAGGGACCTCGCCGGAGAGCTCGCCGCCGGCTGCTGTACAGCTTCAAACTTCTTGATTCTGGCCGCCCCTGCCTACTTTTACTTGGGGAACATGATCCGAGGGTCAGCTGCTCATGACAACGGCCGGAGCATGGTCGGCGACGAGCCGCCATATCGGAACGACTTCGGCCATGTCGGCTGATGCTCCTAGTGCCTCAGCTACTTGGGAAACCGGTCGGGGAGCATCAGTGGACCTCAGAGAAGGTCGACATGAACTCGGGGCAGCTCGGGGAAGGCCCGAAATAGGTCCTCACCGTGCGCCCGATACCCCCCGTGCGTTCCGCCATTAGTAGACCTTGAATTACGCCGGGCACAGAAGTTCTCCGGCCCAGAGTTGTGAAGGCAACTTGTGCGTCACCGTGTCTAGTTCGTGTGGGAGTGGCCTGAGGCCCTCTAATCCTTTCTAGAGCACGAATTAAACAGAATCGTACCCGAGGGTCGTTCTGCACACAGAAAGGGGAAAAGTGGAAATTCGCCGCCGGTGAGCAACCACTCGAGCTGTGGCTCGGGGATGAGCAGCACCGATCACTTGCGCGTCCAAGGGTGCCTTGGCTCGGGCGTGACAATGCCCAGGTTGGGCTGTCCACGAGAGCCCGAGGTGCGGCGGTTTCCAGTTCCGAGTTTGATCTTTCGGCACAGCCGATATCACTCGGTTTCAATCGATTTCTATCAATGGGAAGGATGGAGGATGGTTGCTAGTACCTTGCTGGGACCTTGGAATGGAAAGAGGGAGCTGCGATCGGCTTGATCAAGCAGGAACTCGAGCGGCGGCGATGGCAGTGGGAAAAGCAGTCGCGCACGTCGGTAGCTCGGGGAAATGGTGACTGAGGCACGCCGGGGAGGGAATAAATAGCTCGGCCGGCTGGCCTCCGGCTTGGGGCACGCAGCAGGAGCTGGCGCCGGCCGGCCCCTTCGGTGGCGCGCGCGCACAACAGCCGGGAACCGACTGAACTGTGGTTCAGTCGGTTTGCTTTGAGGCTGAGGCTGACATGTGGGTCCCACTCCTCTTTTAACCTCTGAAATTTATTCCTAACAGCTGTGGTAAACAGTGAACCCTATTCTACCCTTGGCAACTCAAATTATTCACCCAAGAGCCATTTGAATTGATCAAAGTTCAAATGAGGTTTGGTTTGAATGAATTTCAGCACAAGTGCAGTTTGAAATTCAAATAAAGTTTGAATTTCTCCCCCTTAGCTCATGTCAAGATCAACTCCAAATGGAGTGAAAATTGGTGTGTGAGCTCACAAAAATGTGCTGAGCAAGAATATGCCTTCCACTTTTAAATTCAGTGGGTGAAAACAGTTTGAATTTGAATATGTTTTCAAACTGCCCCTTTCCTATCTACACCCAAGATGACCTCAAAAATGTTTTGAATTTGGGTGAAACTTGGCATGGACATCCTTGGCAAAGTGTAGGAGTTTTCATATGTCCAGCCCATCTATATCACATGTGGGAAGTACCACTTTTGCAATGTGTGAGTTTGTTCCCTAATGAGCATGTTGATAATTGTTACTTGCTCTTTATTTGTGTTCATCATTTTTCCTCAAATGAGGTGTGTGGTGTGGGGATGAACACTGCAAATGGGTGTCAAAAACTGAGGCCCTTACAGATTGAGGACCGATCTGTGTGCGGCCCTGCTGAACAAGTATTGAACGTACCGAAGGCATATCGGATACATGAGCCCCGATAAACCGATGTAACCTATACCTCCGGGCGTCGAGGCATAACGCACCGATTTATAGGTGTAGGCTGAGGGCAGCAAGGTGGAAATCCGCGTGTGGGCGTATACGTGCTATTCGGGTATCCCTGCAGGTGTCTATCGATTCGATTCACCGTCCCTCGTGGTGATGAGTACCGCTTGTTCACTGCGTCATAATGTAGATAAATTATGGAATGTGATGATGCAATGCTGCTGATATGTATAATTGTATTGCTACATGTGTACCACCAAATATTGCTTACTAAATTTCTTATTCATGAACTGTTAACTTGTGGCTAAAAGATGAACTAAGTATGAACTTGTAGGCGTGTCCATTTGCTGAAAATACTATCCCATGATCGTTGTAAACTGCATGTAGAGTTTCATGCCTAGGTGAGTCGGTTAAGTCTTGTTGAGCCATCGTGCTCACGGTTGCTGCTTAAGTGTTTTTCAGGTGAGGAGTCACCCACGGACTCGGGTTACGAGTCCACCGGCGAGGGTTACCCTCCGTCCGAGACCACGGCTGAGTGGGAGCCGTACACGCCGTGCTGAGCTGAGGAGTGCAGCTAGTGTGGGTTGCCCTAGGGCTGGGCAACCGACTTTTGCTAGATAGGCGGGCGTGAGTTGTACAAATTAAAACTTCCGTTGTGTAATGTATACCTTAGTTTGTAACTGAACAAGTGTACTACTTTGTACATCTCAGTTTGTTTTCTATGTAATACAATGTATCCTTATGATGTGTGCTGTCGGATGATCCTGGATCCTGGATGAGCGGATTCCGGTCCGCCACATCCTGGTATCAGAGCCGCATTGGGGATAGCACGCTAATTAAGAACTGTATTACAGGAAAACTTAGGTTACGGTGAGGATTCAGTAGTTTGCCCAAGTAAGGACTATATTAGCATAGTTAATTAAAGTGGCAAGACTAACCTATGTGTTATAATTCTGAATTTTCATTATGTAACGATGCACCTACGCTCTGGTAAGAATGGTAAGGAACGCCACCGAAAGCGGTTCAATTTTGGTTAGCTCCCCTGACGAGGAATGTGGTTCAGGGATAGGTCTCACAGCTTGGTGTGAGACGTCAATATAAAACTCCTGGACTCCTCATGTTCCTGAGTTCATATGAAATGCTGATCCCTAGTGTGCATTAGGCAAGTAAGTGGAGACCCAATCGCGTGGTCAGTAACGCGAGAGTGTGTTCGTCTGGAGGTAGCCCAGGAGGACATACGCAGCGCTTGCCATCGGCGTGCCCTGCAGGGCAGTAGGTGGTATCTGTTGGGTTGATAACATTCCCAACCGTGACGACCCGTTCATGATCTACTCGGGTTCCCCGTCGTGTGGTGTTGAAACACGATCACGTACCTTGAGACGTGGCTTAACTCAAGGACGGCCGTATGGCAATGATACGGGCGTTTGTATTTACTTTCAAATATGGACCTGCCTGAAATGGAAACAACCATTGAGTGCACCATTATTGTGTGGTCTTCTGCAGGTACTAACCACGTATGTATCCCGTGTAGTATACGTGTGCGAGAGCTCGTTTAGTGCCACAACTGAGACGTATATGCCGGTATAATCCGGTTAGGATTTTCTTTTTGTGAGGAACATAGTACCGACATATCATAGGCATGTGCATGAAAGATAATGATAACAAGGAATTAAAATCACTAAGTTTCAACAATTAGGACTCTGGTTGGGTAGAAAAGTTCAATAGTAGATCAGTGTAGTAAAAAGGGATTGAAAAACAGAGTGCTCTGTTTTGGGCAGCAAGTTTGCTGAACTTTGACAGGGCATAACTCACAGATTATTTAGCCAATGGAGGTGTGGGATATAGTTCTATAAAGGTGTTTAAGCACTCCACAACTTTGTTGTAGACTTCCAGAGCTGAATTACACCGTAAGAGGGCTTAAATCCCAGAGGAATGTAAACTGTCCAGAACCAGGACAGATTTAAAACACTCTCTGGTCTGTTCTGTTTTTCAAGAATAACTTCCTGTAGAAAAATCTGAAATTATCCTATGATACATCTTTGGGAAGGGTAGGAAATGTGTTACATCTTTGTAATTCAAAGTTTCTGTATTTGCAGCAAGGAATTCAGTGGAAATATGAGTTGAAAACAGCAACTTCCCAAAGGAGGTGCTATTGAAATTCTTCCAGAAATTCTGTTAAATTTTAATTACCATAAATTTTTAACCAGAGCTGATCTGAGGGCAAATAAATACTCGTTGGAAATATACTGAAGTTAACTTTAACTTTGGTATTCAACTTGAGTCATGAAAATGCCCAGAACCAGATCAAAATATTGGATATGTAGAAACTGGTCATGGAGGGTCCTGGTGCCCTGCTGGCGGCTCGCCAGGAGGTGGAGGGGCTCCGCGCCTCGTGGACCGTCGAGGCCCGAGCAGTCTGGGACTTCGTCGGCCAGGCGGAGTCCGCTATGGTGCCCCTTAGCTTCAGCCCCGTGAGAACGGGGGCTCCTACTTAATAGGTGGTTGAGGCGATCCCGACACTCGAGTGCATCGGCGCCAAGCTGGATAGGCTCAAGGCTGTGATCGCCGACGAGCTTGAGACGGAAGGACGGAGCTTGGCGAAGGAGGTCACCACGCATGTGCTGACGTGCTTCCGGAGCTGGGACTCTTCCGTCTCTCTGGAGCTGGTGGTTCGGGGCCCCGTCGTCGAGCAGGAGGAGGTTGCCAGGGCCGGAGTCGGAGACGTCGCCGCCCTCGTTGCGTATAGGTTCCAGCGGGAGTCCGGGGACTCTTAGGGGCTTGCCCTTGTAGCTGGAACTTTGTATCTTTTTGTTTTTTTGTTGTGTCTGTAGTCCAGTTCATGGAGCTTTTGATGAATGGACTTACTTTTCTCTGTGTCTGCTGTTTGCTTCCTTTCTTGGCTTGTCCTGCCCGAGTCCTTAGCTCCGCAAGGGCTCCGGGAGGTCTCCACCGATCTCAAAGCTTTGCACATACACCTTCCTCGGGTCCTTGTTGTCATAAGGACCCAAGGGGTCTTCAGAGCTCCTCCCCGCGGAGGGAGGAGATCCAGCTCTGCTGGCCATGTGGCGGGCCCGGAGCTCTCCTCTGAGGAGAGGGAGGTCCGGCCCCGCTAGACACATGGAGCCTTCGGGGCTCGCCCCTGCGGAGGGGCCGAGGTCCGGCTTTGCTGGCCATGTGGCGGGCCCGGAGCTATCCTCTAAGGAGAGGGGAGCTTCGGCCCCGCTGGACACGTTGAGCCTTCGGAGCTCGCCCTGCGGAGGGGGCGAGGTCCGGCTTTGCTGGCCATGTGGCGGGCCCGGAGCTATCCTCTAAGGAGAGGGGAGCTCCGGTCCCGCTGGACACGTGGAGCCTTCGGAGCTCACCTCTGCGGAGGGGGCGAGGTCCGGCCCTTCTGGTATTTGGTTGGAGTCAGAAGCTCCAGACTTCCGAAGCCCTGGGACTCCAGTACCACCGGGTGCTCCGGTCCTCCCTTGTGCAGTCCCCGTAGTGGCCCCCTGGTAGGTGTGGCCAATTGTTTGGGTGCACCTACCATAATCCTGCACCGTTGGTGTGCACGACAGAAAGACACCAGGTTGATCAGGGCGTCGCCCCCGCTGCAGCGGAGGGTTGACGGCAGTAGCGACGAGGTAGTTGACGTCGTGGATCCACTGCTGGGTGGCCCCTGGGGAGCGTCTTTAGCAGGTGGACTGTCTAGGAGCGCTTCTGCGGCGGCTTGGGCACTTTCTTGAGTGGCGCTCTGCGCTGCGGCAGATCTTGAGATTGATAGAGTTCGCCGGGGACGTCGGGTGAAGAGCTTGCCGCTGACGGAGGCTTGGTCATCTTCGTAGGCGTAGACTCGTCGGAGAGCGAAAAGCCCCGTACCTGGCGCGCCAAAGGTCAAAGTGTGTCGTTGACACTTCCCCGGGCCTGCACTGGGCAGCCCGCGGAGGTTCTTTTTTAGGCGGGGCTAGTCCTCTCACGAGAGTCTCGCGGGAATGGAAGACAGAGGAAGGAGATGGTTGACACGGGGATTTACGTGGTTCGGGCTGCCGGAGCGTAAAACCCTACGTCCACGGGAGTGCTCGGAGCACTGGTCTCCAACTGCTCTTGGATTTGCTTCTTGAGTTCTACTAGTTCATTGACAGGCATCCTATAGGGTCTCTTTGCTATGAGTGCAGTTCCGGGTACCAAATCAATGGCAAACTCAATGTCCCGATCAGGGGGCATACCTGGAAGCTCCTTTGGAAACACGTCCGAGAATTCTTGAACCACTGGAATGTTGTCCAATGTTACTCCTTCAACGTGTGTCGAAGTGTGCGGTCGACACTTCCCCCGGGCCTGCACTGGGCAGCCCGCGGAGGTTCTTTTTTTGGTGGGGCTAGTCGCTTGCGGAGAGCTTGAGCGTATGGACGAGTTAGGAAGAGCTTGACACGGTGAGTTTTACGTGGTTCAGGCCGCCGGAGCGTAAAACCCTACGTCCACGGCGAGCTATGGAGCTCGTTGTATTGCTTGCCGCTTAGAACCGGAGTCCTGAGCTTGGGGATGACTGATGTCTAGCGTATGAGTTGTGGGAGTGCGAACCCTTGCTAACGTTGCCTACCCGAGTCTTTTATAGTCCAAGGCTCGAGTGGCTTACAAGGGGGGCCCGGGACCCGACAGGTGATCCCAGGGAGATTGCCTACAGACTATCGTATCCGTAGTTATGTCAGTAGTTGTCTCTGGCGAAAGCTTCTGAGTCTTCGTCTTGCCGCCCTGCCCATGCCGCATGCTAGCCGTAAGTGTTGATGACGGCGGGGGCGGCATGGGATGTCTTGTCGCTGCGTTTATTGGCTGGCAGACTCTGACACTGCACGCCAGTCTGTGATGCGACTGGGCGCAATGGCACCTGACAGAGGCGTGCTCCGCGTCTCCGCGTCTTGGGAAGGCGCGAGCCTTGAATACCTTGTACGGGCAAGGTATGGGGCGTCTTTACGCCCGCTGCCTACCGCTCGGGGGCAGGCAGCGCTCTTCTGCTAGACATGTGGCGGGCCCAGAGCCCTCCTCAGAGGAGAGGGGGGTCCGGCCCCGCAGGACACGTGGAGCCTCCGGACCTCTCCCCGCGGAGGGGGAGGTCCGGCTTTTGTCGGCCACGTGGCAAGCCCGGAGCTCTCCTCCGAGAAGAGGGAGGTCCGGCCCTGCTGGACACGTGGCGCCTTCGGACCTCTCTCCCGCGGAGGGGGGAGGTCCGGCTTCTGTATGCCATGTGGCGGGCCCGGAGCTTTCCTCTGAGGAGAGGGAGGTCCAGCCCCGCCGGACGTGTGGCGCCTTCGGAGCTCTCCCTGCGGAGAAGGGCGAGTTCCTTAGGCATTTTCCCCTGGGCGTGGGGGTACCCCATATCGCGGGTACTGACAGTGACCCCCGGGCCCATCTCGGGGGAGGTAGCGAGCCCGAGGTGGGACCTCCGTCTCTTCTAATCCCCGCACTTTTTCTAAGTCCCGCATTGACCGCTGCCGGAGCACAAACAGTCGCGGGGCCGTGGGCGTGTGCGCCCACTTGATGGTTTCCTTTACTACGGCGGTTCCCAAGACCGCCACTTCTGCACGTTGTGGCGCTTTCTTTGGGAACCGCCGGAGTACCTTACCAGCTCGTCTTCTTCTTGGCTTTGCCTGGCCGAGCCCTTAGCTCCGCAAGGTGCTCAGAGGTCTTCTCCAATCCCGACGCTCTGCTCCGGCGCCTTCCCCGGGTCCTTACTGTACTAAGGGCCCCGGAGGTCTCCAGGGCCCGCCTCATGAGGATGGGGAGGCCCGGATCTGTCGGCCACGTGGCAGGCCCGGAGCTCTCCCCAGAGGAGAGGGAGGACCGGTCCCGCTGGACACGTGGGCCCTTCGGTCTTGCCTTGGAGTTCCGGTCTTGCGTGATCCCGTTGTGGCCCCTGGTAGGGGCATACTCCTGAAGGGAGTTAAGGCCGAGAGGTCCTGCACACAAGTAAGGGAAACGTAATTCTCCTTGGGGGCTCCCCCTCCTTTATCTCATAGTCTTATTTGGCTTACGGTCCCTAACCATATGCACGGTGCTTGGGGACCATAGTGCGCGAAGTGCCGGGGGCCCGGGGCCCCTTTGACCATCGGCAGGTACCTCCAACGCTACCGCCTCTGGTAGGGCAGCAAATGCCGACTAGGGGTGAGAATGAGCAGAGGAAGCCGAGCGCATGGCGGGCATACGCCGGAAGTGTAATCATAAGAAATTTAATACATAATTTTAAATGAGTACGAGGAAAGAGCAAAGTAGAACAGGTTTCTTTTCATATAATTTTCCACAGGAGGAAGGCAGGCTAAACATGGAGGCCACGACCCGCCTCATTAAGAAGGGAAGCAAGACTCTACGCGCTTGGAGTCGGAACCAGGCAAAGCTGAACGTAGTCCTGTACCATCCCCTGGGGCTTAGCTGCTCCGAGCGCTGTTCCTGGACTCTATAGAATTTATTATGAAAAGAAGAGACTGTCCTATCTTTGCTCTAAGGGTAGAACTTACGGAGGTGTTCTATGTTCCAAGGGTTCGGGAGCAGGTCCCCATCTTCAGTGGAAAGCCGTACGCACCCGGGGCAGCACACTTTTGCGACTCGAAAGGGACCTTCCCAACTAGGGGAGAGTTTGTGGGTCCCTTCGCGAGAAAGTATGCGCCGCAGCACCAGGTCACCTTCCTGCAGCTCCCGGGCATGCACAGACCTCTGGTGGTAGCGACGGAGCGCTTGTCTGTACTGTGCGTTACGGAGAGCTGCATGCAATCGTACCTCGTCGACGAGGTCGATTTCTCCACGCCGGAGGTCGTCCTGCGCGGCTTCGTCGTAAGCCCGGACACGGTGAGACTTCATGGTGATCTCTGGGGGAAGTACGGCTTCGGCCCCATACACCATGAAGAAGGGTGTCTCTCCTGTGGCCCGGCTCTGGGATGTCCGGTTAGCACATAGTGTGCTCGGAAGCTCATCCACCCAATTGGCACCATGTTTCTTCAGAGTGGCATAGGTGTGGGTCTTAAGGCCCCGGAGAATCTCCGCGTTGGCCCTCTTGACTTGCCCATTGCTCTTTGGGTGAGAAACAGAGGCATAGCACACCTGAATGCCGAGGTCTTCACAGTAGTCCTGGAAGGCTGCGCTGGTGAACTGGGTCCCGTTGTCGGTGATGATTCTGTTCGGAACCCCGAACCGGCGGACAATCGACTTGATGAACTTCACTGCGGATTGCTTGTTGATGGTGACAACTGGTGTGGCTTCCGGCCACTTGGTGAACTTGTCGATGGCGACATAGAGGTACCGGAATCCCCCGACGGTTCTGGGGAATGGTCCCAGGATGTCCAGCCCCCATACGGCAAACGGCCATGAGGGCGGGATCATCTGTACCGCCTGAGCCGGTGTATGGATCTGCTTGGCGTGGAACTGGCACGCCTTGCAGCTCTCGACTAGCCTGACGGCATCCTGGAGTGCTGTCGGCCAGTAGAATCCATGCCGGAAGGCTTTACCGACGAGCGTGCGTGAGGAAGAGTGACTTCCACATTCGCCTCCATGGATCTCAGCGAGCAAGTCGCAGCCTTCCCCCTGGGTTATGCACCGCAATAGGACGTGGTTGGTGCCACGCCAGTAGAGATCCCCCTCTACCAGCCGTATCTCTTAGCCATATGCATGATCTGTTCAGCGGTTGCATGTTCATCAGGGAGAATGTTGTCTTTCAAGTAGTCCCGAATCTCCGTGATCCATGCATCGGGTCTGACTTGAGCTTCTAGATCTTGAGCGCTGGGTCGCACGGAGTCCCCAGTGACGCTTACGATCCTTGGCGGCATCCATGGCTGCAGGGCCGCCGGGACCGCCAGCTTCGAGGTGCTGGTCAAGCCCCCTTCGCCCGGCTCGGCGGGCCGGGCTGTGGGCCGCAGCAACGTCCTCTCGAAGACTCCTTCGGGCACGGGAGCTCCGGTGGAAGCCTTCGTTGAAAGGTCGTCAGCTGCGGCATTGCCAGCACGCGGTACGTGGCACAGGTCCAAGGCGAGGAAGTCTTTCTCCAACATCTGCACGTGAAGCAGATAAGCAGCTAGCTGTGGGTCATTGCAGGAGCATTCACCCTTGACTTGTTTGATAACCAGCTGGGAGTCGCCCTGTGCCAACAACTGGCGAGCGCCTAGAGACAGGGCTGTCTGTAGGCCAAAGATGAGTGCTTCATACTCTGTCATGTTGTTGGTTGCCTTGAAATTGAGACGCACCATGTACCCAAACTGTTCCCCCGATGGCATGAGGAGCAGTACGCCGGCACCGGCCCCCTGCTTTCGTGAGGAGCCGTCGAAGAAAAGCGTCCAGTGGGGCTCGGTGAAGACCGGAGCTTGGTGCTCTGGTTCACCGTCTTCGTGGCCCCCTGGGTCAGTCTTTGTTGGTGTCCACTCTGCCACAAAGTCAGCCAGTGCTTGGCTTTTGACTGCATGGCGAGGAAGGAAGTCCAGCTCGAACTCCGCCAGCTCCGCCGCCCACTTAGTGACGTTGCCAGTCGCATGGGAGCTGTGAAGAATCGTCTTCAGTGGATAGGAGGTGACTACCGAGGCCCGGTGGGCCTGGAAGTAATGGCGGAGCTTCCTGGAGGCCACGAGCACCGCATACAGCAGCTTGTGGACTTCTAGGTACCTTGTCTTGGCATCATGAAGTACTTCGCTGATGTAGTAGACAGGCCTCTGGATGGTTCGGACCCTCTCTCTTAGGTCTGGGAGGTCTTCATCCATTGGCCCTGGTCCGCTGGAGATGAGTGGGTCCAAGGGGGCCTCTGGGAGTTGGAACCCGGAGGCCCTTAAGCTATCTTGGCCCTCCGGGGGGCCCCGCTGGTTCTCCGAGAGCTCCGGAGGGTCCTGCAGGATCTTCGGGAGGTCCCGTTGGGTCCCCGGGGGGTCCCACAGGGCCCCCGGGGGTTTATCTTGGGGGTCAGGGAGACCACCCTGGACCTCCGGAAGGCCGCCCTGGACCTCCGGGGGGTTGCCTTGGAGGTCCGAGAGACTGTCTTGGTCCTGCGGGGCCTCCGGACGTCTGTCTTCTGCTGTCGGAGCAGGTCGTGAAGATGAGAGGTCCGGCCGCTCTGCGACGAGGACCATACTCACCACCTCGGTTGTTGTCGTGATGTAGAGCAACAGGTGCTCTCCAAGCTCTGGGGCTACCATGATAGGTAGGGTCGTCAGGAGCCGCTTCAACTCCTGGAAAGCCTCATCTGCTTCGTCAGTCCAAGCAAATGGGCCGGACTTGCGCAGGAGCTTAAAGAAAGGGAGTGCCCGCTCTGCTAGCCTCGGTATAAACCGACTCAGCGCGGCTAGGTACCCCGTGAGTTTCTGGACATCTTTGACACGGGCGGGAGGCTGCATCAAGTCGATGGCCTTGATCTTCTCTGGGTTGGCCTCAATCCCCTAGTGCGAGACTAGGAATCCTAAGAGCTTCCCAGAGGATACACCGAACACACATTTCTCGGGGTTCAGCTTGGTGCGCATAGAGCGCAATTTGTCAAAAACTAAGGCTAGGTTATCTAACAAAGATGAACCCTGCTTGACCTTGACAACGATGTCATCGACATACACCTCAACTAAGTCTCTTATTAACTCTCCAAAGGTTTTGTGCATTGCTCGCACAAAGGTGGGGAGAGCAATCTTTAGGCCGTAAGGCATAGAGACATAACAATAAAGGCCATCTACTGTGATGAAGGAGGTGTGCTCTTCATCCTCCCTAGACATGGGGATCTGATGGAAACCCGAGTAGGCGTCTAGGAAGCACAGCATATCACAGCCTGATGTTGAGTCTACTATTTGATCTATTCTAGGGAGAGGGAATGGATCTTTGGGACATGCCTTATTGAGACTGGTGTAGTCGATGCACATCCGGAGCTTCCCGCCGGCCTTCGGGACAACGACGGGGTTTGCAAACCACCGGGGGTGGTGGACTTCCCGTATGAAGCCAGCGTCCAGCAGCTTCTTGATTTCTTTGCGAATGAAGTTTTGCCGCTCGATGGACTGCTTGCGGGGCTTCTGTTGAACTGGCCGGGCGTCGGGGAAGACTTTTAAGTGGTGCTCGATCACCTCCCTGGGGATCCCCGGCATCTGTGACGGCTGCCATGCAAACACGTCAACGTTGTGCCGGAGGAAGGTGACGAGCGCGCCTTCCTATTTGCTATCCAGGCCCCCGGCTACCCGGGTGGTCTGGGTGGCTTCGGCGCCGACTTGGACGACCTTTAAGGGGACACCTCCCTCGTCGAGGGGTTGCACCCGGGGTGCTGTGGCGGAGGCACGGTGGCGTGCACTCGGGTGGAGCTGGTCTGGCCCTGCACTGCTAGGGGCTGGTGCCCCAGCTGTTGCGAGCGCTTGGAGTTTCTCCAAGGCCGACACTGCAGCAGTGCGGTCTCCACGAATCCTGAGAACGCCTGTTGGTGTAGGCATCTTCAGGACGAGGTAGCCGTAGTGGGCTACTGCCATGAATCGGTACAGAGCTGGCCTGCCGATTATGGCGTTGAAGGGGAGGTCGATCTCCGCGACGTCGAACAGAATGTATTTTACCCGACAGCTGTCCGGCGCCCCGAAGGTCACCGGGAGGCTGATGTTGCCGTAGGGAACGACCTGTCCCGGCCCTACCCCTGAGAACGGGCTCGACGGGGTGAGCTTGGCCATCGGGATCTGCAGCTTCTGGAAAGCTGCACGGCTGATGAGGTTCAGCCCAGCTCCACCATCTACCAAAACGTGGTACATCCTCACGTTGGCGATGGTGGGAGCTACCAAGAGCGGTAGTTGGCCGGCCCCAGCCATGTTCCTGGGGCAGTCGGTGGCATCAAAGCTGATGGGGGTTCCCATCCACTTGAGGTACGGTGCTGCACTTGGGAGTGGAGCCACCGATGCTACCGCTCGGCGCAGAGTCTTGACTGCGCTTCGGGACGACGGGTTGGCGGACCCGTCGTATATGACGTAGAGCTTCTTTCGACGCTCATCGTCGCTGGAGCTGGAGGTCTCATGGTTGCGTACCGCATCACGGCACGCTGAGGCTCCTGGAACTCCACTTGGTGGTCGACGCTGTCTGGGACATCGACCTTCTGCTTGCCCTCCCTTTGGCGGAAGGGTAGGGCATCAGTCCGCTGCTGCTTCCCTTTGCGGAAGCGCTCTGCGAGCTTCCGGATCTCCCGGCACTCGGCAGTAGTGTGGCGACAGCTGCCGTGCACGGGGCATAGCTTGTCTTGGTCACCTTCTGGGGCTGGTGACTGCCGCTGCCTCTTGTCGGGGCGCGGCCCCCGAGCTCCACTGGGCGCCGCTGCTGTGGCGACGAGAGCTGCGGTCGGTGATTCTATCTTGCCTCTGCCTCGGTTCTTGACCTTCTTGCTGGTTCCATAGGAAGTAGCGCCAGATCCGGGCTGACCCCTGACTCGGAGGTCGGCAGTGAGTGCCAGTTCCACCCTTCGGCTTCCCTGGCGCACTTGTCTGCCAGGCTGAAGAGCTCGGAGACATCACGGACCTCTCTGGTCGCGAGCTTCTCGAGCATCTTCTTGTCCTGGACGCCTTTCCGGAACGCCACCACCACAGAAGCGTTTTGGATGTGTGGGATGGTGTTCCGCACCTGGGAGAACCGCTGGATGAAGGAAAGCAGCAACTCCCTAGGTTGTTGCTGGATAGCGTGGAGGTCGAGCTTCGTGCCAGGCCGGATGTAAGAAATGCCGAAGTTGGCGATGAACATAAGGCAGAGCTCTTCCCAGGAAGTTATGGATCCCTGAGGGAGGTTCATTAGCCAAGACCGGGCTAGGCCGGTCAAGGCGACGGGGAAGTAGTTGGCCATGACGGCCTCATCCCCTCCTGCAGCAAGTACGGCGGTGGAGTAGATCTGGAGGAACTCCGCCGGGTTGACGCTGCCGTCGTACTTCTCGGGCAGGTGCGGCCGAAACTTGCGCGGCCACCTCGCGAAGCGAAGGTGGGGCGCCAAGGCTGCACATCCTACCCCTGTTGCCGCAGGGATTGGTGCCGCGAACGCTTGGTTCGCTGCTGGCACAGTGTACCCTGGTATGGGCAAGGCTGCGCCATAGGCCGGGGGCGCCGTTTGCATGGCATATGACCGTGGCATATTCTGCACGGCGTATGCCTGGGGCAGAGATCGCGTGGCGAAAGTCTGCTCTCCAGGCTGGGTCGAGGCCAACGTCACGCTGTCGCCAGCCTCCTGGTTGCGACGCCTTTCTCTACGTCGCTCGAGGTATACCCGGGCATCCTGGCCCAAGTGACACCGTTCCAGCTCTGTCCTCAGGTCCGTCGACTGGAGCCTGGTGGAGCTGGAATCCGCCGTCTGCTCGTCAACCATTGGCGTGCGCGTCAGCGACACAGCCGGTTGGCCGGAGCGTCGTCCCCGCCGAAGTCGAGGGTTTGCAGCGGCGACGACGAGATGGTCTACCTCGCGAATCCACTGCTGGGTCGCTGCCTGAGGCGCGTCCCCAGCAGGCGGATTGTGCAGTAGTGCTCTTGCTGCAGCTAGCGCACCCCCGTGGGGTACGCCCAGCGCAGCTGAAGACCTGACGCTGGTTGGAGCCTGCATTACCGGGGTAGGCGCTGCCAGAGCCGGCTGCTGGCTCCCAGCTTGCGCCGACACACTCCGTCCTGAGTGTGTCGACATGTACTCCCCCCTGGTCACGGTTCGCCGCGAACGCGGGGGAGGAGAGTTTGCCGCTGAAGGAAGCTTGGTCATCTTCGTCGGCGGAAACTCGTCGCGCAAGGGAAAAGCCCCCTACCTGGCGCGCCAAATGTCGAAGTGTGCGGTCGACACTTCCCCCGGGCCTGCACTAGGCAGCCCGCGGAGGTTCTTTTTTCGGTGGGGCTAGTCGCTTGTGGAGAGCTTGAGCGTATGGACGAGTTAGGAAGAGCTTGACACGGTGAGTTTTACGTGGTTCAGGCCGCCGGAGCGTAAAACCCTACGTCCACGGCGAGCTATGGAGCTCGCTGTATTGCTTGCCGCTCAGAACCGGAGTCCTGAGCTTGGGGATGACTGATGTCTAGCGTATGAGTTGCGGGAGTGCGAACCCTTGCTAACGTTGCCTACCCAAGCATTTTATAGTCCAAGGCTCGAGTGGCTTACAAGGGGGGCCCGGGACCCGACAGGTGGTCCCGGGGAGATTGCCTGCAGACTATCGTATCCGCAGTTATGTCGGTAGTTGTCTCTGGCGAAGGCTTCTGAGTCTTCGTCTTGCCGCCCTGCCCATGCCACATGCTAGCCGTAGTGGTTGATGACGGCGGGGGCGGCATGGGATGTCTTGTCGCTGCGTTTATTGGCTGGCAGGCTCTGACACTGCGTGCCAGTCTGTGATGCGACTGGGCGCAACGGCACCTGACAAAGGCGTGATCCGCGTCTCCGCGTCTTGGGAAGGCGCGAGCCTTGAATACCTTGTACGAGCAAGGTATGGGGCGTCTTTACGCCCGCTGCCTACCGCTCGGGGGCAGGCAGCGCTCTTCTGCTAGACACGTGGCGGGCCGGAGCCCTCCTCAGAGGAGAGGGGTTCCGGCCCCGCAGGACACGTGGAGCCTCCGGACCTTTCCCCGCGGAGGGGGAGGTCCGGCTTTTGTCAGCCACGTGGCAAGCCCGGAGCTCTCCTCCGAGAAGAGGGAGGTTCGGCCCTGCTGGACAGGTGGCGCCTTCGGACCTCTCTCCCGCGGAGGGGGGAGGTCCGGCTTCTGTATGCCACGTGGCGGGCCCGGAGCTTTCATCTGAGGAGAGGGAGGTCCGGCCCCGCCGGACGTGTGGCGCCTTCGGAGCTCTCCCTGCGGAGAAGGGCGAGTTCCTTAGCCATTTTCCCCTGTGTGCGGGGGTACCCCATATCGCGGGTACCAACAACGTGGTTCAAGATTGCCTTTTCGGTTGTTTGTTGGGCTGACTCAAACTCGACACGAATACCGTGCTCATTTGTCAACTGCACGCTTCTTTCAGCACATTGGATTACCCCGTTGTACTTGCTTAACCAATCCATCCCGAGTATTATGTCAATCCCATGGGAATCCAAGACAATAAGGTTGGCAAGGAAGTCTACCCCCCTCATTTTAAGGCTTACTTTCGGACATACTATATTAGTCCTCATTTCTCCTCCGGGAGAATTAACTAACATAGCACATTTTAAGTGGGATATGGGTAGATTATGCTTGGCAACATACTTGGATGATATGAAGGAATGTGATGCTCCAGAATCAAATAAGATGGTGACTGGGTTGGAGTTGGCAAGGAACATACCAATTACGATGTCCTCAGCCTATTGTGCTTCCTCAGCAGAGACATGGTTCACGTTGCCGCGAGCATAGTTCTGCTGTCCCCGGTTTCCTCGATTGTCCCCTCCGTTCGGTCGCGGGTTCTGTTTGGGCACGTTGCCTTGCTGTCCAGGGCCTCTCCTCGGGCACTGGTTCGTGCAGTGTCCTATTTCCCCGCATGCAAAACATGCCCTGTTGCCTACGGTAGCAGGTACGTTGGCATCTCACACCTCTTTCTACTTATTTGTGGATATGGACAACATTTTGAGACGTCCCACGACTCACACTAAGCACACAATTCACAAACAATCATTACAAGGGCTCACACATCTCCTATTCAAGGCTTGTTCAATGTGGGTCCTATATGGCTTAGGGTGATGTCAAATCTGTGATCCAACTATGCCTTCTCTTAGGCTTGTATCCTATGTAATGGTAGTTTCAAGGCCAATCTAAGCACCCTAGACTTGCACCCTATGGTCAGTGTGGCTTAGCTACCAATCTGTGTCGGATACCAATCTGTGATCTATCTAAGTGTGTAACCTACCATCAACCCGTGGTTCTGGTACCAATCTGTGATTGTATCTAGGTGTGTAATCTACCCTCATCCGTGGCTTTTGATACCAATCTGTGTTTCCTATTTAGGCGTGTAATCCACTGTCAACCGTGGCTCTGATACCAATCTGTGGCGCCCTCAATTATGTGGGAAACCACGGAACCGAGAACTGATGCATATGTGTGCTCAGGATGTTCATCACAAATACACATATGTTCCACAAACTGAATTCAGATAATATATTACCACGAATAACAGAGTTTATTACAATGTTTTCAAGAGTCTTGGACTCATGCTCACGGCGGAAGTCTTATTTCTATGCAGTGGAAGTCTTTATTCTAATGCAGAAGCAATTTAACTAATGCGAAAGCAATTCTAGGCAGTAATGGCTCCATCTCTACTCCATCCCCACAGGCAAGGTTGAGAACAGATCACACGCCTAATGCTCCACTTGGTCTTCATAGAAATCTTCTCCTGTTGTTGATGATGAAATAATAATGCAAGTTTGAGTACAATGATGTACTCAACAAGTGCGGGAAAATATGATATGTAGCTCATAACAAGGTGGGTACAAAAAGGCTCATTGCAGAAAGCAAAGTTATTTATCAAAAACATGATAAAACAGCAACTCATCTTTAAGTGAATGTAATCCCATCATGTATTAAAATACCAATCATACCTCCATTACCTTCCATGTCACAACCAGTCATCAATCAACCTCATTCTCGCTCATGAATACCTCCTCGTATTCGCTACCATCTCACAAATATCATCTCGTATTCGCTACCATTTCATCTCATAAAACAACTTCATCTCCCATCGAGACTAACCTTGTTGCCCTGACTCAACAGTCATGCAACCCATCTTATCACCCGGACTCAACAGTCCCGAAAACCAAACCATCCAAAACCATAACCAATAACCATATCCAATAACCATCCCAACTAATCATGGAAGTTGGCCAGGCGCTCGTGACCGTAAGCTCGGCTATCATGATAGTTTTAGACTCTGCAGAGTTTGCACCTCTTTACGCACAAGTTGGTGATTTCGTCACCCGTCGGCGACTGCAGAACCTCTATTATACTAGTACACAACCGTCGGTGTATGACCAAGAGTTCACAAAATAGTCCCTATCGCAGGGGCGATCTCCGAAGCCGGTCGCCACCCCCAGGGGTGAACACCGAAGTCGGATCCTGCGCCCTACACTGGGCTGAGGTCTGATGCCGGATGACACCCCTATCGCAGGGGCGATCTCCGAAGTTGGTCGCCACCCCCAGGGGTGAACACCGAAGCCAGACCGTGCGCCCTACACTGGGCTGAGGTCTGATGTCGTACGACACCCCTATCGCAGGGGCGATCTCCGAAGTCGGTCGCCACCCCCAGGGGTGAAGACCGAAGCCGGACCGTGCGCCCTACACTGGGCTGAGGTCTGATGCCGGACGACACCCCTATCGCAGGGGCGATCTCCGAAGTCGGTCGCCACCCCCAGGGGTGAACACCGAAGCCGAACCGTGTGCCCTACACTGTGCTGAGGTCTGATGCCGGATGACACCCCTATCGCAGGGGCGATCTCTGAAGCCGGTCGCCACCCCCAGGGGTGAACACCGAAGCCGGACCGTGCGCCCTACACTGGGCTGAGGTCTGATGCCGGACGACACCCCTATCGTAGGGGCGATCTCAGAAGCCGGTCGTCACCCCTAGGGGTGAACACTGAAGCCGGACCATGCGCCCTACACTGGGCTGAGGTCTGATGCCGCACGACACCCCTATCGCAGGGGCGATCTCCGAAGCCGGTCGCCACCCCTAGGGGTGAACACCGAAGTCGGACCGTGCGCCCTACACTGGGCTGAGGTCTGATGTCGGACGACACCCCTATCGCAGGGGCGATCTCTGAAGCCGGTCGCCACCCCCAGGGGTGAACACCGAAGCCGGACCGTGCGCCCTACACTAGGCTGAGGTCTGATGTCGGACGACAACCCTATCGCAGGGGCAATCTCCGAAGCCGGTCACCACCCCCAGGGGTGAACACCGAAGCCGGACCGTGCGCCCTACACTGGGCTGAGGTCTGATGACGAACGACACCCCTATCGCAGGGGCGATCTACGAAGCCGGTCGCCACCCCCAGGGGTGAACACCGAAGCTGGACCGTGCGCCCTACACTGGGCTGAGGTCTGATGCTGGATGACACCCCTATCGCAGGGGCGATCTCCGAAGCCGGTCGCCACCCCCAGGGGTGAACACCGAAGCCGGACCGTGCGCCCTACACTAGGCTGAGGTCCGATGCCGGATGACACCTCTATCGCAGGGGCGATCTCCGAAGTCGGTCGCCACCCCCAGGGGTGAACACCGAAGCCGGACCTCACCCTCTGCTTAGAGGCTGTGTTCTGATGACCTCCGTACCTCACACCCACCACTGGCCTGAGCTCCGATGCCGGCCCTCACCCTCTCCTCAGAGGCGAGCCCCAATGCCGGACCTCACCCTCTCCTCAGAGGCTGAGCTCCGATGACCTCCGGACCTCACGCCCACCGCTGGCCTGAGCTCCAATGCCGGCCCTCGCCCTCTCCTCAGAGGCGAGTCTCGATGCCGGACCTCTACCTCTCCACAAAGGCGAGCTCCGAAGCCGGACCTCCCCCTTTCATAAGGGCTGAGCTCCGATGCCAGGCTTCACCCTCTCCTCAGAAGCTGAACTCCGAAGCCGTCGAGACCTTGTCAGCGCAGGGAGTACTCATGACAAGAAGGTGCGCAAGAAGAAGAAGGTCCCACCTCGGGCTTGTTACCTCCCCCAAGATGGGCCCGGGGGCCACTGTAGGTACCCTCAATACCGGGTACCCCTGCGCACAGGGTGAAACTGCCTAAGGACCTCGCCCCTCCACAGGGGCGAGCTCCGAAGGCGCCATGTGTCCAGTAGGATCGGAGCGCCCTTCCCCCCGGAGGATAGCTCCGGGCCTGCCACGTGGCCCAGGAGGCCGGACCTCACCCCCCTCCGCAGGGGCGAGTTCCGAAGGAGCCACGTGTCCAGCGGGGCCAGAGCTCCCCTCCCCTCGGAGGATAGCTCCGGGCCCGCCACATGGCGAGCAGAGCCGGACCTCCCCCCACGGGGGTGAGCTCCGAAGGCTCCACGTGTCCAGCAGGGCCGGAGCTCCCCCTCTCCTAAGAGGAGAGCTCCGGGCCTGACACGTGGCCAGCAGATGGGTTACTAGATGTATGGACTTACTAAGATTTCACCGGCAGGCTAGAATCTCCAATTCTCCCACCCACGGGCCCCCTCTTGTGCCATGCAGTTCCCAGGGTAGTCCTCACTCGACTCCCATTCCCCGCGCCTTCCACGGTCCATAACAATCTAGCAACTTACCTAATTAGTCAGCTAAGCTACACCCATACTTGGCCTTGTGATGGCACTGTTATCCTGGCATGTGCTCGCATGAACCGGTCCTTATATCTACGGCAAGTAAACCACCATCTCATGCTACCTCATTCACAAACCCAGTCTTGCCTAGATCTCCCTACGATCCATGTTCATTAACAATATCAGTTTCTCATTATCATTACGAGTGCAGTTAGCTAGACACATCTATCTCGCTTCCCAATCCCATGGACTCAGCGAAGCTTAAAAGTAATAAAAAAACATACCTGACTCATAAACTTCCCTGGCGACAAGGGTGGTTTTAACCAAACTAGTAAACTCCTATAAAAGGGTTTCCCATCATGTTTGACTCAGCACACACACCTTTTCGCAAAACAAAACAGTTTTTCCCAAAACATAGGATCAATATGGTCAAGGAGCACTTGCCTTGTTCTTGCGGTTCCGGTTGCTCTTGGATCTCGAAACCTTGTTGTTGCAGATCGTCGTAGATAGCTCCCTGAGCTTGTCTGCTATACAGGATCATGCACATACAAGATCCACATCAATCAATATCGTGCACAAATTTTAACTAGATGCGATGATGCATATGCATGCTATCCTATAATGCAGTTTAGTTTTATTAGGTCGGTTTGTACGTGTTCTTGCATGGTTTTATGATGAACAGAGGTGTTCGGATCAGATGTGGACGTGGCGATGACCTTGTCTTTAGATCAACCCGATCAACAAGTGATCTGTCCATGAGAAAGCTTCTGTTCGAAAGGAATCGAAGAACAGATGCAAAGAAAACACAATGATGTCGTAAGGTGGTATTGGAGACCTACCTTACGTTCTTCTCGGTCTCAGGGTCCTTCTCTGATCAGACAGATCGTTGGGGCTCTCTTCCGGCCCTCTTCCTCAACTGAACTCCGGCGATGGGCTTACTCGGCGAGTTGGGGCTAGGGCTCTAAGTCGTTGGCTCAGGAGTTGGAAAAGAAGTTTGTGGTTTCGGCCAGAGGTTCTAGGTTCCATTTATAATCGGGAGAAGAAGAGTCCTAATCTGATTGGACTTCGAATAAGAGTTCTGTTCAGATTGTCGTTGAATCTTAACAACTTATCTTAAGTTGATTTGGTGCGGTAACATTGTGGAATTCAGGTCGGTTTCTCCTCCGTACCGGTATTTCTACACGTACAGAATCCAAAAACCGCTCCAGAACTCGTTACCTCCGCGGTGATGAGCTCCGGAAGCTCCACGTGTCCATCGGGGCCTGGTATCTCCTTCTCCGCAGAGACGAGCTTTGGTTGTGCCGCGTGTCAAGCGAGCGAGACCTCCCTTCTCCTTCGTAGGTGAGTTCCGCGTGCGCCACGTATCCTGTCGGTCGGGACCTCCTCTCTATTCGAAGGTGGCTCCACGCATGCCACGTGTCAGTGTCGGACCTTTCCTCTCTCCGGATGTAGCTCCGGGTGTGCCATGTATCCATTCCGGACCTCCCTTCCCTCGGAGGTGAGCTCCGTGAATGTCACGCGTCAAGTAGCGCCAGACTTTTCCTTTTTCCTCAGAGACAAGCTCCGAGGTCGACACGTGTCCAACAGTGTCAGACCTCCCGGAGATAAGCTCCGGTTACGACACGTGTCCAATCGAGCCGGACCTCTCGGAGGTGAGCTCCGAGATCGACACGTATCCCGCGCGACTGGTCCTCTGATTTCCGCGGTGACTAGCTCCGAAGGTGACATGTGTCCTGCGGAACTGCCTTTGCTTCTTCCGCAGAGGCTAGATCCGGGGGCAACACGTGTCCCACAGGGTCGGACCTCTCCCCCTTTGTGGAGATGAGCCCCGAGCCTGCCACGTAGTCAGTTTAGCAGCAGACCTCTCCCCGCTTCGCAGGGATGAGCTCCGAACACGCCACGTGGCCAGCAGGCCGCGGAAGTTGTCTTCGGCGCTCTCTGGGAACTAGATTCGGCTCTTATTGGCTATCTTTTTGATATTTTTATCTGTTCCTACTTCTTTTAAAATGTTTTCTCTTCATGAAACATGAATATATGTAGAAACCAAAAATTAGGGTGTCACAAATCTACCCCCCTTAAATTGAATCTCACCCTCGAGATTCGTTAGTAGAGAATAGATGAGAAAATTCTGCCTTGACGTCTTCTTCACGCTCCCATGTGGCTTCAGCTTCGGTGTGATGGCTCAATTGTACCTTGCACCATCGGATCACTTTGTTCCTGGTGACCCTTTCCTTTACGTCCAAAATTCGGACAGGGTGCTCCGTATAAGTCAGGTCCTCTTGAAGTTCAAGGTCTTCCATTGGTACTCGCTCCTCCGGTACTCTCAAGCACTTCTTGAGCTGGGATACATGAAATATGTCATGTACGTCGGAGAGATATGTTGGGAGCTCTAGTTGATAGGCTACTTCTCCTCGCTTGTCCAAAATCTTAAATGGTCTGATGTAGCGAGGTGCTAGCTTGCCTTTGACGTTGAAACGTCGTTGGTCACGGATAGGCGATACCTTAAGGTATACGAAGTCTCCTACTTCGAAGGTCAACTTCCTTTGCCTATTGTCCGCATAGCCTTTCTGTTGTGACTAAGCAGCCTTTAAGTTCTCCCGTATCGTTTGGACTTGTTTTTCAGCTTCTTGTAGCACTTCGGGTCCAAACACCTGGTTCTCTCCAGTCTCGTTCCAGAACAGCGGTGTTCTACACCGTCTACCGTACAATGCTTCGAAAGGCGACATCTTCAAGCTAGCTTGATAGCTGTTGTTATAGGAGAATTTGGCGTACGGTAAACTCCTATCCCAACTACGCCCACGTTTCAAGGCGCAAGCTCTCAACATGTCCTCCAAAATTTGGTTTGTTTTTCCGGTTTGCCCATCGGTTTGTGGGTGATAGGCGGAGCTAAAATCCAGTCGTGTACCCATAGCTTTCTGCAGCTTCCTCCAGAATCTAGAGGTAAACTGAGAACCTCGATCTGAGACTATCCTCCTCGGGACTCCATGACGGCACGCGATCTGCTCCATGTACAACTTGGCTAATTGTGCAATGTTGTACTTGGCCCTTATAGGGAGAAAATGGGCTGTTTTCGTTACTCGGTTCACGATAACCCTGATAGAGTCGTAACCCGACTGAGTATGTGGCAATCCGACGATGAAATCTATACTGATGTCCTCCCACATCCACTCTGGTACCTTCAAAGGTTGCAACAATCCAGCGGGTCTTTGATGTTCGGCCTTCACCCGTTGGCATGTGTCGCATAGGGCAACGTATTCGGCTATATCCCTTTTCATACCATCCCACCAGTAACAAGTCTTCAAGTCCTTGTACATTTTGGTACTTCTGGGATGTATGGAATAGGGTGAATCATGTGCCTCTTTTAATATCATGTCGCGGAGGTGCTTCACGTTAGGCACAGAAATCCTTTTTCCTAGCCAAAGCGTACCCTTCTCATCTTCTTTGAAATCCTTCTCTATTCCTTGTCGTATCCTTTCCTTGATCTCCTTGATCTCCTCATCCGTTGCTTGGCCATGCCTTATCTCTTGCTCCGATGAAGAGTGGATCTCCATCACTTCCATCTTGTTCAAGAATCCGAGGTGTAACCGTTCGAACTACTTACGTAGTTCGTGCGGTAGCTCCTGAACCGTGAGTTGGTGACATGCTCCCTTTCGGCTCAATGCATTAGCTACTACATTGGCCTTCCTAGGGTGGTAGTTGATTCCAACATCGTAATCCTTGATGAGTTCCAACCATCGACGTTGCCTCAAATTCAAGTCCGTTTGTGTAAATATGTACTTGAGGCTTTTATGATTCGTATAGATCTCACATTGATGACCAAGGATATAATGTCTCCAAATCTTCAATGCATGCACTACTGCTGCTAGCTCCAAGTCATGTGTAGGATAATTAAGCTCGTGCTTCTTTAATTGTCGTGAGGCATAGGCTACCAATTGTCCTTCTTGCATGAGCACACATCCGAGCCCCTGTCTGGAGGCGTCACAATATATGTCAAAGCTCTTGCTTACGTCCGGCAATACCAAAACTGGCGCTGTGGTTAGCCTTTTCTTGAGCTCCTCAAAACTTTCTTGGCATGCTGGTGTCCATCGGAAGGCTTTTCCCTTCGTTAGCAACTCCGTCATAGGCTTTGCTGTCTTACAGAAGTCTTTAATGAAGCGTCGGTAATATTCAGCCATCCTAAGAAAACTCCGAATATCCCTCACGTTTTGCGGTTGGTCCCACTTCAGAACATCTCTCACTTTTCCGGGATCAACTGATACCCCTTCTTCGGAGATAATGCGGCCTAGGAACGATATTTCCTTTAGCCAAAATTGGCACTTGTTAAGCTTGGCATACAATTGATTCTCACGCATTTTCTGCAAGGTCAATTTCAAATGCTCTTCATGCTCCTCCTCACTTTTTGAATACACCATAATTTCATCGATGAAAACCATGACGAACTTATCCAAGTACTCCATGAAAACCTTGTTCATGAGGTACATGAAGTATGCGGGTGCATTTGTTAACCCAGAAGACATGACGGTATATTCATTCGAACCATACCGTGTTCGAAAGGCAGTCTTGGGTATATCGGAGGGCTTTATCTTCAGTTGGAAGTATCCCGACCGAAGATCAATCTTGGAGAACACTCGGGCTCCTTTCATTTGGTCGAATAGGTCCTCTATACGGGGCAGAGGGTATTTGTTCTTGATTGTCACCTCATTGAGAGACCTATAGTCCATGCACATCCTTTGGGTCCCATCCTTCTTGTCTACAAAGAGCACAGGAGCTCCCCACGGTGACGAGCTTAGACGTATAAAACCCTTCTCCAACTGCTCTTGGATTTGCTTCTTGAGTTCTACTAGTTCATTGACAGACATCCTATAGGGTCTCTTTGCTATGGGTGCAGTTCCGGGTACCAAATCAATGGCAAACTCAATGTCCCGATCAGGGGGCATACCTGGAAGCTCCTCTGGAAACACATCCGAGAATTCTTGAACCACTGGAATGCTGTCCAATGTTACTCCTTCAACGTGGTTCAAGATTGCCTTTTCGGTTGTTTGTTGGGCTGACTCAAACTCGCCACGAATACCGTGCTCATTTGTCAACTGCACGCTTCTTTCAGCACATTGGATTACCCCGTTGTGCTTGCTTAACCAATCCATCCCGAGTATTATGTCAATCCCTTGGGAATCCAAGACAATAAGGTTGGCAAGGAAGTCTACCCCCTTATTTTAAGGCTTACTTTCGGACATACTATATTAGTCCTCATTTCTCCTCTGGGAGAATTAACTAACATAGCACATTTTAAGTGGGATATGGGTAGATTATGCTTGGCAACGTACTTGAATGATATGAAGGAATGTGATGCTCCAGAATCATATAAGATGGTGACTAGGTTGGAGTTGGCAAGGAACATACCAATTACGACGTCCTCAGCCTGTTGTGCTTTCTCAGCAGAGACATGGTTCACGTTGCCGCGAGCATAGTTCTGATGTCCCCGGTTTCCTTGATTGTCCCCTCCGTTCGGTCGCGGGTTTTGTTTGGGCACGTTTCCTTGCTGTCCAGGGCCTCTCCTCGGGCACTGGTTCGCGCAGTGTCCTATTTCCCCGCATGCAAAGCATGCCCTGTTGCCTACGGCAGCAGGTATGTTGGGGTGGGGGTTTTGAACAGGAGCGCCCATGTTAGGTCTGGGCACAGGAGGCATGGGCACACGAGGTGCTGGTGCAACGGGTCGTTGCTGTCGTGGTTGACTAGGGCGGTATGCAGGAGTGGTCGATCCATACTGCGGTGCTGCCGGGGGTATGTACCGAGGTCGTACGTTGCTCCCTTTGGGCTGGTATGGCATCTTCCTTTTGCACTCTCGCTCGATCTCTCGGATCTTGCTTTCAACCACTATAGCCTTGTCAACCAGCTTCTGAAAGCTTGCGTAGTCATTGTTGAGGAGCTAAACCTGGATCTCATTGTTCAACCCTCTCATGAACAGGTATTGCTTCCTCTGGTCTGAGTTGACATATTCGGGGGCATACCGGGACAGTTGTGTGAACTTGTTGAGATACTCATTCACGCTTCTCTGTCCTTGGCGGAGACCTTCAAACTCCTGTCTCTTGAGCATCATTACACCAGCAGGGATGTAATGAGAGGGGAAACTTTCCTTGAACTCAGTCCAAGTGATCGTCTCCGGGTCAACATGAGTGTTGCATAGGGCATCCCACTAGTCAGCGGCAGCTCCCATAAGTTGGTGCGACACAAAGAGGACCTTCTCTCGGTCATTGCACTGCACTATGGCAAGACTCTTCTCCATGGATTTCAACCAGTCGTCGGCCTCCATGGGTTCGTTAGCTTGAGCAAAGGTGGGTGGTCGAGTCCTCATGAACTCACCCAATCTGTTATGAGCCGGCGGTGGTGGTGGCGGTGGTGCCGGAACGGGGTTGTTGTTGTTGGCATGCAACTGACCCAAAGTTTGGATCATAGTTTGCATAAGTTGATTCTGCATGGCCATCAACCATTCCAGATTGTTCTCACCAGCTCCAGGGTTAACAGGAACTTCATCGTGGCCATCCTCTTGGTTGTCACGGACGTTCCTTGGTCGGCGTTTCCTCTCACCATCTGTGAGAGAGATCGAAATAGAATAGAAATTTAGAAGGTTAGGTAGATCCCCTCAACTATATGCATCAAGGTGGGTTGGACTATATATATTAGCCCATATGGGGATGTGAACAAGTGCCGAAGCATCTCACACCTCTTTCTACTTATGTGTGGATATGGACAACGTTTTGAGACGTCCCACGACTCACACTAAGCACACAATTCACAAACAATCATCACAAGGGCTCACACAACTCCTATTCAAGGCTTGTTCAATGGGGGTCCTATATGGCTTAGGGTGATGTCAAATCTGTGATCCAACTATGGCTTCTCCTAGGCTTGTATCCTATGTCAAGGTAGTTTCAAGGCCAATCTAAGCACCCTAGGCTTGCACCCTATGGTCAGCGTGGCTTAGATACTAATCTGTGTCGGATACCAATCTGTGACCTATCTAAGTGTGTAACCTACCATCAACCCGTGGTTCTAGTACCAATATGTGATTGTATCTAGGTGTGTAATCTACCCTCATCCGTGGCTTTTGATACCAATTTGTGTTTCCTATTTAGGCGTATAACCCACTGTCAACCGTGGCTCTGTTACCAATGTGTGACACCCTCAATTCTGTGGGAAACCACGGAACCGAGAACTGATGCATATGTGTGCCTAGGATGTTCATCACACATACACATATGTTCCACAAACTGAATTCAGATTATATATTACCACGAATAACAGAGTTTATTACAATGTTTTCATGAGTCTTGGACTCATGTTCACGGCGGAAAGTCTTATTTCTATGCAGCGGAAGTCTTTATTCTAATGCGGAAGCAATTTAACTAATGTGGAAGCAATTCTAGGCAGTAATGGCTCCATCTCTACTCCATCCCCACAGGCAAGGTTGAGAACAGATCACACGCCTAATGCTCCACTTGGTCTTCATAGAAATCTTCTCCTGTTGCTGATGATGAAATAATAATGCAAGTTTGAGTACAATGATGTACTCAGCAAGTGCGGAAAAATATGATATGTAGCTCATAACAAGGTGGGTATAAAAGGCTCATTGCAGAAAGCAAAGTTATTTATCAAAAACATGATAAAATAGCAACTCATCTTTAAGTGAATGTAATCCCAACATGTATTAAAATACCAATCATACCTCCATTACCTTCCATGTCACAACCAGTCATCAATCAACCTCATTCTCGCTCACGAATACCTCCTCGTATTCGCTATCATCTCACGAATATCATCTCGTATTCGCTACCATTTCATCTCATAAAACAACTCCGTCTCCCACCGAGACTAACCTTGTTGCCCTGACTCAACAGTCATGCAACCCATCTTATCACCCGGACTCAACAGTCCCGAAAACCAAACCATCCAAAACCATAACCAATAACCATATCCAATAACCATATCTAATAACCATCCCAACTAATCATGGAAGTTGGCCAGGCGCTCGTGACCGTAAGCTTGGCTATCATGATAGTTTTAGACTCTGCAGAGTTTGCACCTCTTTACCCACAAGTTTGTGATTTCATCACCCATCGGCGACTGTAGAACCTCTATTATACCAGTACACAACCGTCGGTGTATGGCCAAGATATCACAAAATAGCCTTTACAAAGGGGTTACTAGATGTATGGACTCACTAAGGTTTCACCGGCAGGCTAGAATCTCCAATTCTCCCACCCACGGGCCCCCTCTTGTGCCATGCAGTTCCCAGGGCAGTCCTCACTCGACACCCATTCCCCGCGCCTTCCACGGTCCATAACAATCTAGCAACTTACCTAATTAGTCAGCTAAGCCGCACCCATACTTGGCCTTGTGGTGGCACTGTTATCCTAGCATGTGCTCGCATGAACCGGTCCTTAGATCTACGACAAGTAAACCACCATCTCATGCTACCTCATTCACAAACCCAGTCTTGCCTAGATCTCCCTCCGATCCATGTTCATTAACAATATCAGTTTCTCATTATCATTACGAGTGCAGTTAGCTAGACACATCTATCTCGCTTCCCAATCCCATGGACTCAGCGAAGCTTAAAAGTAAAAAAAAAACATACCCGACTCGTAAACTTCCCTGGCGACAAGGGTGGTTTAGCCCAAACTAGTAAACTCCTATAAAAGGGTTTCCTATCATGTTTGACTCAGCACACACACCTTTTCGCAAAACAAAATAGTTTTTCCCAAGACATAGGATCAATATGGTCAAGGAGCACTTGCCTTGTTCTTGCGGTTCCGGTTGCTCTTGGATCTCGAAACCTTGTTGTTGCAGCTCATCGTAGACAGCTCCCTGAGCTTGTCCTGCTATACAGGATCACGCACATACAAGATCCACATCAATCAATATCGTGCACAAATTTTAACTAGATGCGATGATGCATATGCATGCTATCCTATAATGCAGTTTAGTTTTATTAGGTCGGTTTTTACGTGTTCTTGCATGGTTTTATGATGAACATAGGTGTTCGGATCAGATGTGGACGTGGCGATGACCTTGTCTTTAGATCAACGTGATCAACAAGTGATCTGTCCACGAGAAAGCTTCTATTCGAACGGAATCGAAGAACAGATGCAAAGAAAACACAACGATGTCGTAAGGTGGTCTTGGAGACCTACCTTACATTCTTCTCGATCTTGGGGTCCTTCTCTGATCAGACAGATCGTTGGGGCTCTCTTCCGGCAATCTTCCTCGACTGAACTCCGACGATGGGCTTACTCGGCGAGTTGGGGCTAGGGCTCTAAATCGTCGGCTCAGGAGTTGGAAAAGAAGTTCGCGGTTTCGGCCAGAGGTTCTGGGTTCTATTTATAATCGAGAGAAGAAGAGTCCTTGTCACACCCGGTTTTTCCGAAGAACAACCAAGTGAATATCACATGTATGCCAGGATCATTTTCTCATACATGTGATGACAAATAGTGAAGCATCATTTATTACAAGCCAGGTGTCGAATATAAATAAGTCTTACATAGCAAATGTCTCGATGGACAATAATAAGTTCATCACAAGTAAATAAACTAGCAGCGGAATATTATTCTTGAGGGCTCCGTCACAGGCGTTGCCCAGGGGTCTCCATGAACCTAGAAACCTTCTTCGGGTCCAAAGTCTTGGTCATTATACACCACCTCATTATCTTGACCTGAGCAGCAATATAAACCACAAAATATGCAAGGTTGAGTACCAATGGTACTCCGCAAGTGTGGGAAAATTATGTCATGCATGGCTAGAACAAGGAGAGGTTGAACTCATGGTTAAAGCACTACGCAATTAATACCTATCACCTTAGCTTATTAGGCACCTACATTACTACACAAGTGAAATGGTCCCAATCTCCCATCCCTTCTTCATAACCAAATAAACATAACATCATTTCCAATGTTAAGCTCCCCGCTTAACATCCACAACTTCCATAACCATCAATCCTCTAATCATGAATAAGTCCAAGCCGCTCTTGACCGTGAGCACGACTGTCATGACAGTTTTTGACTCTGCAGAGTTTGTACCACTGTACCCACATGTAGTGATTTCATCCCCCGTTGCCGGGTGGACTAAAAGAACCTCCATTATGCCAGTGGCTATGATCCACATTCACACTTCCCAGGTGTGTAGCCAGGAGATCACTACGAAGCCTTTACAAAGGGATTCCCGACGAGCGTGGGCCCACTGAGGTTTCACCCCTAACAGCATACAAGAGGCTCCAACCCCGCTGCAGTGGCCCCCTCTTGAGCCTTGCGGTTCATATGGTAGTCCAGCTGACACCTATTCCCCGCACCATCCAACACACCCATACTACGCCGGGGATACACCTAATTAATTGGCCAAGCTGCCCCATCTCAGCATGTGGTTGGCACTGTAAAGCCAGGTTACATGCTCCATGAACCGGTCCTTAGGATCCAGGCAAGTACTAAACACAAACCCAAGTCTCGTGCACCCAGCACACAACCAAAACATCCAACTTGCCTTGATCCCTACCTCTACATAACTCACAATATCTCATTCAAGAGTATGGTAAAATAAATAATGATCTCATATCCCAAATATCCCATTCTAAGCATGGCTAAGCATATGCATAATAATAAATGACATGATAAAATAAATCCCAACCCAAGCTACAAGGAAACAAGATAATGCAATTCTAGGGAAACTTCCTAACATGGGTTTCATATTTCAATTGACAATGCAAATAATTCTATCTACACATCCTAGCATAGGATCAAAGTGGTCAAGGACACTTGCCTCCTTCCTGCTGCTCTTGAAATGAGTAACCCTGATCTTGGAAAGGAATAACTTGCTCTTGAGCAGGTTCTACATCATACCATCACACATAGCAAAAGAAAAACAACAATCCATAAGACATAGTTCACACTTCCACTTCATACAAACCACACATTCACATTTATGAAAGTCATTCATCATTATGTGTGTTGATTTGTGGATTGCATGCACTTTTAATCATATGTATAGGACTCCTACTTTTGTGTTCACATTTATACTTACATACTATATATATGAGTTTCCAATTTAAATAAATTTCTTATATTCAATTACTACACCTTTTAACTACCAAATAAGCATGAAAGGTATTTTCCTTCTCCATATGTGTCTTCATAATTTCTACCAACCCTAAACTGAACTCTATGGATTTTAGAACTCCATTTATCATTTACTAGTTGCTATATTTTCAGATTTATTTCCTATGCCTAAATGTGAGCTTTATTATGAAAATAACAAAATACAACATCTAAACAGAATCGGTTCTGATCTAAAGTATTTACTAATATATTTTTGACCTTTACCTCTGATGTAAACTATTTTACAATTATTTTCCCTATTTTCTAGAACAATTCTTTACTTAAAAATGTGTCCCTAAATGTGAATAATAAATTAAACAGGTTCATTTCAGCCCAAAATATATTTTTATCTCACTCCAAAGTTTTCTAATTACTGAGAAAGTTTTTAATTTAATTATGACAATATGTTTGTCCCACTTTTTAATTTTGAAACACTAGCCACATATTCAATTTCCTAAATTAAATACTAAACAGGGCTAAAAAGGTAAACTTACCCCACTACAGGGTCTATAATATTATTTTCAGAATTTCCAAGGGTCTAGCTACACTTATCAGAGGAGTTTTTCCTAATTTTTATTAAGTCCAGGGGCTAAAACTGATTTTTAAATGAATTTACATGATTTTCTGAAGTTCCAGGGGCTAGATCAGAAGTTTCCGGGGCTAGCTCTTATTTCCCGAGAACCCCAGGGGGTAGCACATAAGATTTCCAGTCTTTATAACGCGGGGCTGACGTGGACCGTCTGATTTTAAACCGACGGCCGAGATTATAACATCGAACCGGTACGCGGGGGTTTAAACCCTACCGTGCGATTTAAAATAAACGGTGCACAAGCAGCCACGTCGCTCTGATCGAGCGCGGGCAGCGCTGCCGGCGGCGCACGGCGGCGGGAAGCGGTGATCTCGCCGAAGACTTTTGGATCTTCGAGAATTCTTCCTAGAACTGTGATCTTATGGCATAGATCGGTGGAGGGGAGGTCGGGGATCTCACCTCGGGGGTTTTCTTGAGCTCGGAGGTCCTGGAAGGTGATCGGCGACGAGGTCCGAGGCGAAACCACGGTGAAGCTCGTCGGCGCTGTGTTTACACCGCAAGTCGCCGAGTTTTCTGCACCTGCAAGGTTCCCCGGAGGCGGTGGATCAAGACCAGCGAATTAGATCGGAATTTCCGAGCTTAGATCAGCCAGAATTCGCCGGAGAAGTCTCGGTTCTCACCGGAGGAAAAATCGGCGATCGCGTGGGAAAAACAGAACGAGGCCGGGGTTTTTATAGACGGGGGAGGGCGGCGGAGTGGTTTAGATCGTGTTTGCTTCACCCCCGAGCGAAATTCGGCTGTGATCCGCAGCAATTCCGATCGGTTTGGATTCGGGGGAGAGAGAGTCTGGCGCGGGCGCGAGGTGGAAGACGATCTGGTGGGTCCCGCCTGTCAGCGGAAGGAAACGGCGCGCGCGGCCGCGGGCTGGCTCGGCGCTGGTTGGGCCGGCTGGTGGGTTTCGGCCCACTGGCCGGTTTTTTTCTGTTTTCTCTTTTTCTTTTTCTATTTCTTTTCTGATTTGAGTTTAATTTGAATTCCAGTTTGAATTTGAATTTTTGCAAAACATGCAACACGTCCAAAAAATTTTAAATTCCCCTCTTAACATGATTTAGGGTTTTAAATCAAAATTTTGGGGTGTTACAGCTCTACCCCCCTTAAAAGAAATCTCGTCCTCGAGATTGGTGTTTCTAAGAAAACAATTCCGGAAATTGTGCCTTGAGCTCATCTTCCCGCTCCCAGGTGGCTTCCTCTTTTGAGTGATGCTTCCACTGCACCTTGCACATCCGGATTCTTTTATTTCTGGTGAGGCGTTCCATTGTCTCCAAAATCTTGTATGGTTGCTCGGCATAAGACAAATCCTCAGCTACGTCCACTTCATTCATGGGTAACACCTCCTCAGGCGTCCTCAGGCATTTCTTGAGTTGTGACACATGGAATACATCGTGCACATCCGATAGACGAGCCGGTAATTCTAGTTGATGCGCCACTTCGCCTTTCCTCTCCAAAACTTGAAAGGATCCGATGTATCGAGGTGACAACTTCCCTTTCACCTTGAACCGACGAAGTCCTCTGATAGGGGACACCTTGAGATAGACATAGTCTCCCACGTTGAAAACGAGCTCTCTTCTTCGTACATCAGCATAGCTCTTTTGGGGTGTCTGTGCTATCCTCAAATTGTTGCGAATTTCCCTTACCTTCGCCTCGGCTTCTTGTAGTACTTCTGGACCAAACACTTTACTTTCCCCCGTTTGGTTCCAAAATAGGGGAGTTCTGCACTTTCTCCCGTACAAGGCTTCAAATGGTGACATCTTCATAGTAGCTTGATAGCTGTTGTTATAGGAAAACTCCGCATACGGTAAGTTCTTGTCCCAACTCCTATTGTTTTTGAGTGCACATGCCCTTAGCATATCTTCAAGGATTTGATTGGTTCTTTCCGTCTGCCCATCAGTTTGGGGATGATAGGCAGAACTAAAGTTCAGATGGGTTCCCATGGTTTCATGCAACTTCTGCCAGAACCTTGAGGTGAATTGTGTCCCTCGATCCGACACAATCTTCTTTGGCACTCCATGGTAACACACGATCCTTGACATGTACAACTCTGCTAATTTGGATCCGCAGTAGCTTTCTTTCACGGGGATGAAATGAGCTACCTTGGTTAGCCTGTCGATGATGACCCATATCGAATCATATCCTGATTGGGTCCTAGGCAATCCCATGATGAAATCCATGCTGATTTCTTCCCATTTCCATTCAGGCACTTTGAGTGGTTGCAACAAACCCGCGGGTCGTTGATGTTCTGCTTTCACCAACTAACATGTGTCACATAGGGCAACATGTTCCGCGACATCTCGCTTCATGCCATACCACCAATACCTGCTCTTGAGGTCCTGGTACATCTTCGTACTCCCAGGATGAATGGAATAGTCAGAATCGTGAGCCTCCTTCAAAATCAATTCACGGATCTCCTTTACTTCAGGCACACAGATTCTTTTTCCGTGCCACACCGTTCCTTGTTCATCCTCTCTAAAACCCGGAGCTTTATTTTCCTTGATGAGTTGTCTGATCTCTTGTATCTTCTCATCATTCTTTTGACCCTCGCGTATGTCTCGCTCTAGTGTGGAGTCCACTTCCATGGCGATGGCTTCACCACTATTTACCAGGCATAGATTGAGCCTTATAACCTCATCCTTCAATTCTGCAGGCATGTCTTTTAAACTCAACTCATTGACTTGCACTTTCCGACTTAAAGCATCGGCCACGACGTTTGCCTTCCCAGGATGATAGTTGATGCCCACATCAAAGTCATTGATTAGCTCTAACCATCTCCTTTGTCTGAGGTTGAGATCTGGCTGTGTGAAAATGTACTTCAAACTCTTATGATCCGTATATATCTCGGTCCTCTTCCCCATCAAATAGTGCCGCCAAATTTTCAACGCGTGTACCACTGCGGCTAGTTCTAGGTCATGTGTAGGATAGTTCTTCTCGTGCTTCCGAAGCTGCCGGGATGCATATGCCACGACATGCCCTTCTTGCATAAGAACACATCCCAACCCGTTTCCAGAAGCATCGCAGTACACCGTAAAGTTCTTCTGCATATCTGGCATAACGAGCACTGGGGCTGTTGTCAATCTCTTCTTTAGCTCCTGAAAACTCGTCTCGCACTGTGGCGTCCAGGTGAATGTGATTCCCTTCTCCAACAGTTTGGTGAGAGGTCTCGAGATCTTGGAAAATCCTTCAATAAACCGTCGATAGTATCCAGCCAATCCCAAGAAGCTTCGAACTTCCCCGACATTTTCAGGGGTCTTCCACTTCTGTATATCCTCGATTTTGGCAGGATCCACGGACATTCCTCCCTCCGAGATTATATGTCCTAAGAAGGGAACTCTCTTCAGCCAAAACTCACACTTGCTCAACTTGGCATATAGTTGGTGTTCTCTTAGCCTCTGCAACACCAACCTTAGATGTTTCTCATGTTCTTCTTCATCTTTGGAGAAGACGAGAATGTCATCTATGAAAACCACCACAAATTTGTCCAGATATTCCATGAATACCTTGTTCATGAGATACATGAAGTATGCCGGGCATTAGTTAGCCCGAAAGGCATGACGGTGTATTCATACAGCCCGTACCGAGATACGAAAGCTGTCTTGGGAATATCAGATTACCTTATCTTGAGTTGGTGGTATCCCGACCTGAGATCAATTTTCGAGAACACACAAGCTCCCCTCAACTGATCAAACAAGTCTTCAATGCGGGGTAATGGGTACTTGTTCTTGATGGTTACCTCATTCAAGGCACGGTAATCCACGCATAACCTTTGGGTTCCGTCCTTCTTGGGCACAAATATCACCGGAGCTCCCCATGGTGAGGAACTAGGGTGAATATACCCCTTCTCCGTCAATTCTCTCAAATGATCCTTGAGTTCTTCCAGCTACTTGGAGTCCATCCGATAAGGTCTTTTGTAAATCGGGGCTGTTCCAGGTACTAGCTCAATTGCGAATTCCACTTCACGATCGGGAGGCATACCTGGCAACTCTTCCGGAAAAACATCTGGATATTCCCTGATGGTCCTGATTTCCTCAACTTTCACCTCAACTTGATTTAATTTAATGTCCCTCCTAGGCTCGTGTATTGTTATGAACTTTACTCTTGTGCCACTAGGGTGAGTTAGTTCCACCGTTCTGGTCGAACAAAGGATGATTCCTTTATGTTTGGTCAACCAATCCATACCCAAAATAATATCTATTCCTTGTGAGTCTATCACTATGAGGTTAGCAGTAAATACTACCCCATTAATGTCTAGGTTCACTTTGGGACACAATTGTCTTGTCCTTATTTCTCCACCTGGAGAGTTTACGGCTAGCATATGGTTCATTTGTGTTGTTGCTAGGTCATGCTTCTTAACAAACCCTTGAGCAATGAACGAGTGGGTAGCACCAGAATCAAACAGCAGGGTTGCAAGGTGTAAATTGGCAGGAAACTTACCAACTACCACGTCGGGTGCCTCTTGCGCTTCCTACATAGTGACGTGGTTCACCCGTCCTCGCATCACATTCTGCGGTTGTGGCTGCGCGGGCTTCTTCTTTGGGCACTTATGGGCATAGTGCCCCACTTCACCACAGTTAAAACATTGCACCCCAACCTTAGGTGCCTGGCCTTTATTGTCTTGGGGTTGGTTTGGGGGTCCTTGCACTGCTGGTCGAGGTGGATATGCGGGGCGAGGCTGCTGCACAAACTGACGTTGTGGCTGTGCTGGTGCTGCCGGAGGCCTGTAGTTTGGGTTGTACCCCCTTGGTGCTGAGTAGGATACCGCAGCACGGTTCGTTTGCCCGGCAGGTTGCTGCATCAGACGTGGGCGGGTGTTGCTCCCTGAGGCTTGATGTGACCACCCGGCCTTCCTCTTATTCTCAGTTTCCAAGGCCTTTAGCTTCCTTTCTACCACAAATGCTCTGTCCACCATCTTTTGGAAGCTTTCATACTCATTTGAGGACATTGCACAATGCATCTCTGCGGTAAGTCCCTCCATGAAACAATCTTGTTTCTGCTCATCAGTCTCTATGTCCCGTGGGGCATAGCGGGATAGTTGAGTAAATTTAGTGAGGTATTCCCTCACCGTCATGTTTCCCTGCTGCAGTCCCAAAAACTCCTTCCTCTTGTTTTTGAGTTCACCTCTTGGGATGTAATGGTTGCGGAAGCTACGCTTGAACTCTTCCCAAGTGATGTTCTCAGGGTCATGATGAGTGGCCACGTAGGCGGTCCACCAATCAGCAGCAGGTCCATGCAATTGATGAGAGGCAAACAGCACCCTCTCATACCCTTGGCACTGTATAATCCTCATCTTGCTCTCAATGGTCTTCAGCCAATCATCTGCCTCCAGAGGTTCAGCAGCACTTGCAAACTTTGGAGGTTGAGTTCCTAGAAACTCACTCAACCTTGGTTGGCGTGGTGCAGCTTATGGAGGTGGAACTTGATGCAAGTTGGCCACCACTTGAGTCAAGTTCTGGATGAGCTGATTTTGATTCTCCAGCATTTGGTGGAGGGGATCAACTCCTTCACGGCGACCACCCCGGTCCTGGCCTCCAGAAAGATGAGGGTTGCATGCCTCATCGTTGGTGTTGGCGGGGTTGGCGGCACGTCCTTTTCCTCTTCCGGCCATCTGGCAGAATCAACCAATGTTAATTTGAAAGCATTTAGTATCATCTTACTACTTTCATTTGTTTGTACTTTGAAGTGTTGAGGCTTCGTTATACTTTTCTAAGGGTTCATTTCTCACACAAAAATGAATGTAATATTATTTCATGTGGGTTCACACACCAAAGCAAAACAATTTAAAGACGAGGCTGTGGACAATTGCTCATGGCTTCCACAACTCACGTCACACACCAAGCATTAACACACCATTAACTTAACTTAACGACTCGACTATTCGACATCTTGCTAACTAAGGGAAGGACTCTACACTACTCGTTTTCTTGAGCTGGCTCCTCGGGATCTTCCTCATCATTTCAGCTGCCTTCTGACTCTGCTTTGGGTGGGGAGGCTGCTGGTGGAGAGGTGCGACGACGCCTGATCGCTCGGCGATCTGGGGAGTCAGGAGTCCATGTATCATCCACGGTGACACACAGTTCATTCCCATCTCCTCTTTCCCTCGCCCTCAAGCAGGCTCGCAGCAACGCCTCTGTTTCCTTCAGGGTGTCCCGAACATCCTGGAGTTCTTGCTGACACTCCTGCAGTCGAGTGCTGAGCATAGCAGCATCCTCCAAGCACAAGTCCATGTGCTCATGGGAAGTCCCTTGCTGCACTGGCGGGTACTTGTACTTTGTGGTACCACTCTCACGTTGGAGAACATACATGTACTCAGTTTTGTCCAAGTGGCGACGATAGATGTGACTCTGGCAGGTGATGGCCTCCCAGGTGACATCTTTCTCCGCATCGACCTGTGTTGCTCGACAAGCTGGAGAGTGGTGGATCTTAAGCAGCTGATTTTCGTGTATAATCCTCATCTTTGAACTCCATTCTTCCCTCTTCTCACGGATGGTCCTGGTGGAGTTATAGTGGATGATTAGCTTGCCCGTATTGCCGGCGGCTTCGAGCATACGTCGAAGACGGCGCAACAAGCCTCCTACTGCCAATCCGTAGGAAAGGTACGTCACCGGACGGCTCTCCTCTCTTTCGGCAAGGGCAACTACGGGAACTCTCCCTCCTGTGGACTTGCGAGCGGTGCGAATCATGCGAACCATCTAAAACAAAAAGAATTTAAAATTAGGTTAGATAAACTCTCAAATCAAAAATCCTATTTTGAATGAAAGTTGGGGTAAGATGAAGAAAGTGACTCCATTAAATAACACTTTTCAATCCACACCTTTGTAAAATAGTTTTTAAGAAAATAGGGTCCTTAAATACGTCCATTTCTACCTAGGTCCACGTTCCTACGGGCAACCTTGGCTCTGATACCACTTCTGTCACACTCGGTTTTTCCGAAGAACAACCAAGTGAATATCACATGTATGAGAAAATGATCCTGGCATACATGTGATATTCACTTGGTTGTTCTTCGGAAAAACCGGGTGTGACAGTCCTAATCTGATTGGACTTCGAATAAGAGTTCTGTTCAGATTGTCGTTGAATCTTAACAACTTATCTTTAGTTGATTTGGTGCGGTAACATTGTGGAATTCAGGTCTGTTTCTCCTCCGTACCGTTATTCCTATGCGTACAGAATCCAAAAACCGATCTAGAACTCGTTACCTCCGTGGTGATGAGCTCCGGAAGATCCACGTGTCCATCGGGGCCTGGTATCTCCTTCTCCGCAGAGACGAGCGCCGGTTGTGCCGCGTGTCAAGCGAGCGAGACCTCCCTTCTTCTTCGGAGGTGAGTTCCACGTGCGCCACGTATCCTGGCGATCGGGACCTCCTCTCTATTTGGAGGTGGCTCCGCGCACGCCACGTGCCAGTGCTGGACCTTTCCTCTCTCCGGAGGTAGCTCCGGGTGTGCCACGTATCCATTCCGGACCTCCCTTCCCTCGGAGGTGAGCTCCGTGAATGCCACGCGTCAAGTAGCGCCGGACTTTTCCTTTTTTCCTTAGAGACGAGCTCCGAGGTCGACACGTGTCCAACAGTGTCAGACCTCCTGGAGATAAGCTCCGGTGACGACACGTGTCCAATAGAACCGGACCTCTCGGAGGTGAGCTCCGGGATCGACACGTATCCCACGCGACTGGTCCTTTGATTTCCGCAGTGACTAGCTCTGAAGGTGACATGTGTCTTGCGGAACTACCTTTGCTTCTTCCGCAGAGGCTAGCTCCGGGGGCAACACGTGTCCCACAGGGTCGGACCTCTCCCCCTTTGCGGAGATGAGCCCCGAGCCTGCCACGTAGTCAGTTTAGCGGCGGACCTCTCCCCGCTTCGTAGGGATGAGCTCCGAACACGCCACGTGGCCAGCGGGCCGCGGAAGTTGTCTTCGGCGCTCTCTTGGAACTGGATTCGGCTCTTATTGGCTATCTTTTTGATATTTTTCTCTGTTCCTACTTCTTTTAAAATGTTTTCTCTTCATGAAACATGAATATATGCAGAAACCAAAAATGAGGGTGTCACACTCGCCCCTGCGGAGGGGGGTGAGGTCCGGCCTCCTGGGCCACGTGGCAGGCCCGGAGCTATCCTCCGGGGGGAGGGGTGCTCCGGCCCTACTGGACATGTGGCGCCTTCGGAGCTCGCTCCTGTGGAGGGGCGAGGTCCTTAGGCAGTTTCACCCTGTGCGCGGGGGTACCCGGTATTGAAGGTACCGACAACCATGCTCACCACCTCTGTTGTCGCCGCGATGTAGAGCAGCAATTGCTCTCCGGGCTCTAGGGCTACCATGATGGGTAGCGTCGTCAGGAGTTGCTTCAACTCCTGGAATGCTTCCTCTGCTTCGCCGGTCCAAGCAAATGGACCGGATTTGCGCAGGAGCTTGAAGAAGGGGTGTGCCTGCTCTGCTAGCCTCGGTATGAACTGACTCAGCGTGACCAGGCATCCCGTAACCCTTTGACTGGGTTTCGAACCCTTTGCAGTGTTGCCTACCCGAGTCTTTTATAGTCCAAGGATCAGACGACTTACAAAGGGGGCCCCGGGACCCGACAGGTGGTCCCGGGGAGATCTCTGCCATCTACCGTATCTGCATTAGCGCCGGTAGTTGTCTCTAGCGAGGGCTTCTAAGTCTTCGGCCTGCCGCCCTGCCCACGCCGCAAGCTAGGCGTAGTGGTTGATGATGGCAGGGGCGGCAGGGGATGTCTTGTCGCTGTGTTTATTGGTGTACAGCCTCTGACATTGCATGCATGTCTTCACGTCTTGGGAAGGCGTGTCCTGTCTTGACCGTGACTGGCCACAGTGGCGCCTGGCAGACGTGCGCCGCGTCTCCGCGTCTTGGGAAGGCGCGGGTTTTGAATACCTTGTACGGATAGGGCATGGTGCGGCTTTACTCCTGCTGCCTACCGCGCTGGATAGGCAGCGCTGCTTCGCTGCCACGTGGTGGGCCCGGAGCTCTCCTCTGAGGAGAGGGAGGTCCGGCCCCGCTGGACACGTGGAGCCTTCGGAGCTATCCCCACGGAGGGGGGAGTCCGGTGTGGCGACCGGAATCCGCCCATCCAGGATCGCAGAGGGTGGTGCCGCACGATGCGACACCCGACAGCACACGTCATAAGAACACAATATATTACATGGGAAAAACAAACTGAACTGTACAAAAAGGTACAACTTCAGTTACAAACTAGTATTTATTTTACACAGCGGAAGTCTACTCTGTACAACTCACGCCCGCCTATCTAGCAAAAGTCGGTTTCCCAGCCCTAGGGCAACCAACACTAGCTGCACTCCTCAGCTCAGCGCGGCGTGTACGGCTCCCACTCAGCCGTGGTCCCCGACGGAGGGTAACCCTCGCCGGTGGACTCGTACTCCGAGTCCGTGGGTGGCTCCTCACCTGAAAAACACTTAGGCAGCAACCGTGAGCACGAAGGCTCAGCAAGGCTTAACCGACTCACCTAAACATGAAACTCTACATGAGGTGTACAATGACATAGGATAGTCATATTGCAACAAATGGAGTCACCTACAAGTTCATCCTTAGTTCAACTTTTAGCAACAAGTTAACAGTTCAGGAAGCTGAAATTTAGTAAGCAATATTTGGTGGCAAACATGTAGCAATACAATATTATATCAAATCAGCAATATTGAATCAACATATTTCATGCATTATTCTACGTCACGACTCAGTGACCAAGTGGTACTCTTCACCGCGAGGGACTGCGAATCGACTCGATATACACCTGCAGGGAAACCCAAAGAGCACGTCATGTACGCCCACCCGTGGAGCTGCACAGCACGCTCACTCGATGTCGTACGGGACAACCTTTCACCCAACAGCCCAAACGTCGAACCGGTCGCACCGAAACGAGCAGGAGATTCCCCACACGGAGCATCTCTCTATGCCCGTTGGCAGATTTCCACCTTGCTGCCCTCAGCCTACACCTATAAATCGGTGCGTTATGCCTCGACGCCCGGAGGTTTAGGCTACATTGGTTTATAGGGGCCCATATATCCGATATGCCTTCGGTACATTCAAACTTGATCAGCGTGGGCCGCACACGGATCGGTCCTCAATTGACACGGACAGGGCTGTGCACACAAGACTCCCTCTTGCTGCGCCCTAGCCCCTGCCTAGTCTCATTTTCATTACTAAAGTGATATCACATCACTCAACCGAACCGTGTGTCCCAAGCCTAACTTGCGAGTAGATTCCAACTACTCGACTTGTACCGAAGACCTATGAAACATTAAGCATAGCCTGTCTACTCGAGGTCTTAGACACTACCCTCGCTCTTATGAAAATTTCTGGTCATGCAAGTGGGGTTTCATTCATCCTATACCTAATGCACATTCATACATCACCCTACGTATGTAAACAAAGTAAAAACTTTATAAAAGAGTTAATGCAAACCGGGGCTTGCCTTGTTGCTGCTGGTCAGAAGTTAGTTCTTCCTCTGGAAGCAGGAAGTCGAGAATCTCCGGAGCTTCCTCGCCTTCAGCGACTACACGTTATTGAAATACTACATGTTAATTAATATGCATACAAGTTATTGTAATGCTGCTGCTATTAATTCTAATAACCAGTTTCTAACCACAGGAACTCTGTTCAAGAATTTAAAATGGAACTGGGGTTTAGGGGTTTGGGTTTGGACCTAAGTACAAGGTTAAGTGCTAAGTGGTTTTCCCCCTTTTCCATGTTAATCCCTCCAGTGGTTAAACAGGACCGGGGTGATCCAGAGCTCCAATGGAGCTGAGAATTTTTATGTGAGTTCCTTGTCACAAGAAAACCCTCTGGAACAAAATTTAGCACTTCTCATTGAGTGGTTTGTTCAGAATAATTTTCTTAGCAATTAAGCAAAGAAGAATTAATTCTGAGGTAACACTCCTGTTCATGCCCAACTTAGTGAACTACAATTTCAATTATAGCTCATAGAGTTTGCCTGAATTTTCCTAGAATTTTTGGAGCTAAGGTTTGTCCAGAACTGAATTTCCAAGTTTTGGAAATTATCTGAAAATGTCTCTGTATTCAAATGAACACAGCACCTTCAAATTTGAGTTGCTCTGATCAAATCAACTCCAAATGGTCTGAAACTTTTACAGGGGTTCACTAACATCCTAAATAACACTCTGGCAAAATTTGGGGATTTTTGAATGAACCAAACTCCCTCAAAAATTCTTTTGATGAGAAGCTCTAAAGAATTTTCCAGAATTAATGAATGGGTTTCATACAAATTGGGTTGCATATTTGGATAGAGCTATGCAAGCTGAATCCAAACCAATTTGAATCACTAAATTTGGAGCTCTCTAGCAAAAGTTATGAATTTCTAAACATTGGGCCGAAACTTGATTTATTTTGCTATTGGAAAAGAACCTGGGCCCACTCTTTAAATCCCAGCCAGTGAGAACCGAGAACACACGGGCCACAGGGTTACCCTGCGCACAGCCACACGGAATCCTGGGCCATATTTGATCCAGTTTCAAACTCTCCCTCACTAACTGGTGGGCCCGCCCCACCCTTCTTCTTCCTCCGAGCCCTCCTTCCCGCGCGCGCTAACCTCGCCGGACCGAGGCGGTGCCTCGCCGGCTGAGTGTCTCCGGCCGTCTCCCGGCCGGAGGCTCGCGGCCTGGGTGTTTATGGGGTCGGGAAACATGTTTGTGGGCTCGGTTCAGGCGCTAGAGGATCGGAACTATGCCGGCAGCGTGCGGCGGCCTCGGGGGATGATCGGCATCGTCGCCCGGTGGTCCTAGCCTGCCAACGACTCAGCCCATCCGTTCTAGAGCACCAGTGGGTGCTAGGGAAACACGGCAAGTAAAGGCTGGCGCATGGCAACACCTCCAGAGGGGTTCTCACCGTGCGCCCGACCCCTGCCGCGCGGTTGAGCGTGGGCAATATGAAATACCCCGCACTTTGTCAGTTTTCTAGCTAGGGTTGCGAAGAGAAATTGACCGCTAGCCAGTCTAGGTCATGTGTGCACGATTTGGTGGCCTAAGAACGAAGATTAAGGACGAATTCGATGGATTCTTACCCGGAGGTCCGACCGATTGCCCCGGGAGAAAAACGTCAAATTGACGCTCGATGGTCCACCGTCGGGGATGTGGCTTGGCCAGTAGCAGCGTGACTATCCGACGCGTCTCCGAGTGGCCTAGCTCGGCCGGGAAAGCCTCTGGTTCGAGCTGCCCACGGTGAGCCCGTGTCGGCTGTTCTTCTCAGTCACCGCCAAGAGTCTCCGGGCTAGGTTCTGGGCAGCTAAACTCGACTGTCTTCGGCTGGAGGAGGCAGAGGACAAGTATCTGGTGTGGTTTTTGGCTAGGGGGGAGGGGGTGCTGCACGCGAGAGCTCGGCCGAATTCTCACGGGATGTCGATCGGCGGCAGTCGGGTCGGTTCAGTGCGAGGTAACGGAAGCAGTGACGATCTTCACGTGGCCGCGTGTATTACCACTGCTGCAGTCGGTCTTCCACGGTGCGCTGGCTCGTGCGGTGTCCCTCCCTCTCGGGCACGGGAGCAGGAGCTGGCGTGATGTGTTCGACCGGCATCGGGGAGAAAACAGGCCACGCTCGGTTTGGAGAACTGTCCTCCCACTGACTTGTGGGTCCACTCTCCCCCTAATCCTCTTTTTCCAAATTCTTCTGTAAATATCTCAGCTACTCTCCATTTAATGAGAGACTTAGCCCCCAAGTATTGGTTTGAATTTGAGTTATAAATTTTGAATTTGTTTGGCTAAATTTGCCTCACATTTGAACTGAAATTCAAATTCAGTTTTGAATTCTTGCAAATTTAGCTCCCGACAAGATGAACTCCAATGGGGATGAAAATTGGTGGGCTAACTCAGAAAAATGTGCTGAGTTTGAATATGAAGCTGACTTTTGAATTTGAGTGATGAAAGTTGCTGCAATTTAAATTTACATTCAAATTGGCCTCTTTTTCAAATACCTCCAAAAGTGCCTCAAAAAGTGTTGGGTTTACATGAAATTTGGCTTGAACCTTCCCAAGACTTTTCAAGTCCTAGGGGTGAGCTCAACCTCTCATGTTCATGTGTAGAAACCCTACTTTGTGAAAGTGAAGGCTTTCCCCTCTAATCACTCTTTTGATGGAGGTTACTTGCTCTTCACAATATTTCCTAAGATATTCACAATAAAAACTGTGGTGTTGTGAGGTGAAGAAAAGTTTTTGCAAGTCCCTTTTCTTGGGTTTTTACATCCCCCCCTTAAAAGAATCTCGTCCCGAGATTACAAAAGAAGAGATAGTGATGTAATAGGGACTTACCCGTGTTGAGATGCCATGAACTCCGGATAATTTGAGCGAAGAAATTCCTCGCTCTCCCACGTCGCTTCTTCGGCGGTGTGGTTGCTCCAGAGTATTTTGTAGAACCACAACGTTCTGCTACGCGTGGTTCTGGCTTTCTCATCAAGAACTGCCACCGGATATTCATCATAAGTTAAATCCGGTTTCAGCTCGCCGATGTCTTCGGTAGGAACAGCAGCTGTATGCTTTAAACATTTTCGCAGTCGCGAAACATGGAAAACATCATGGACACCAGCAAGAGATGCCGGTAACTCCAATCGATACGCCGCTGGTCCACACTTCTCGGTGATAGCATAGGGTCCAATGGAACAGGGAGTGAGCTTCCCCTTCACGCCGAACCGGTGCACGCCCTTCATCGGAGACACGCGGAGGTACACGTGTTCACCAACGTCAAAGTGCAACGGTCTACGCCTCTTATCAGCGTAGCTCTTCTGCCGGGATTGAGCGGCCTTCAAGTTGGCTTGAATCGTCCGAACGCGCTCCTCGGCGTCGTTCACCACATCAACCCCAAATGTGACCCTTTCACCTGTCTCGCACCAGTTTAATGGGGTGCGGCATTTGCGACCGTAGAGAGCTTCGTAGGGTGCACCGTTGTTGTACGAGAATTCCGCCAATGGTAGGTGATCATCCCAGTTCCTACCATGGTGGGATAGAACATGCTCTCAACATGTCTTCTAATACTTGATTCACCCTCTCTGTTTGGCCATCTGTCTGAGGGTGGTAAGCGGAGCTTCTAATCAGTTTAGTACCCAAAGCAGCATGCAACTGCTCCCAAAAGCGAGATACAAACAATGCACCTCGGTCTGAGACGATAGTCTTGGGTACACCGTGCAAGCATAGAATCCTGGCGATATATAACTCCGCATATCTTTTGGCATGGAAATGTGTATGCACGGGGATGAAGTGAGCTGACTTGGTTAGTCGGTCAACGATCACCCAAATGGAATCATGTTTGTTGGATGTTAAGGGTAATCCCACAATGAAATCTATGCTCACATCTTCCCATTTCCATGCTGGAATTTTCAGGGGTTGCAACAGCCCTGATTTCTTCATGTGATTAGCTTTCACTCGTCGGCATGTATCGCACTCGGATACGTACAAAGCTACCTCCCGCTTCATCCGTGTCCACCAAAATTTCTTTTTCAAATCTTGGTACATTTTATTGCTGCCCGGATGAATGGAGTACTTAGACAAGTGCGCTTCGTCGAGGATCTTCTTCCTCAGCTCCATATCCCGGGGTACGACTATGCGGTCATTGAACCATAGCGTCCCCTCATCATCCTTCTGGAAACATTTGATCTCCCCGTTGTCTATCCGTCTCTGGAGATGTGCCATGCCTTTATCATCTTTCTGAGCTGCCATGATGTCCTTGTAAAGGTCCCAAAATGTGAATACAAAGAAACATGAGTTTGCACAAATGTTGGAGTCATGTGTATGAAAAAGGGGCTTAGTTGAAACTTTTTCCCACATATGATAACATAGGTGAGATTCTTCTAAACAAACTTAGGGCTATTGCATGGATGGACCTAATGTGGATTAAAACCACAGAGATGAAGAGCTCAAGTGCAATGGAAGGGTTTAAAAATCAGTGATGAACTAAATGTAGATTCAAACTTCAAGTGAGGGGAAGACACAATGGAAGTTCAAAACTGTTTGTGTCCAAACTATTGTTTGCAGCAGCTAACACAAGAATCAAGTGGCATATTTGGATTCCTTAGGTCCAAATTAGTGGGTAGGCAAAGTTTCATTTATTTTTGAAAAAATTTGCTGCCCATTTTTCCAAAGGGAGTCAAATGTGCAAAGAATTCAAACGAACATTTGAATTTGCATGGAATTTGTCCAAACTTGTCAAATGAGCTCAGTTTCCAATTTTCAAACAAATGGGTTGGATAATTGTCAAACTTTGGAGATATTTTGAGGAAAAGAGGTACTGAATTGTGGGGCCCACATGTCATAGGAAAGAGTAGACTTAACACTTAAGTTTTCTCTCTGTTCCTCACTCCACCGGGGTTTCACCCGCGGGCGACACCGAGCGACCGCCCCCGTCGACCGAGGCTCCACCTCCTGCTCTTCGCCCGGGCCGCTGGCAGCACGGGAGTCAGCGGCGCCTCTCCACGTGATTCCTCCCGCGTTGACAAGGTGACCACGGGTGTTCCTCCTCCTCACACGCGCGTTCTCCCGAAAATAAAACCGAGCTCGCCGCTCCTCTGGGAAGCCATCGGGAGCCGGCTAAACCGCGCCACAGCGCCTCCCCGAGCTGCACAACGATGCTGTGCCATCGTTCCGCACCTTCTGAGCGCGAGAGCTATCCATCCGTGGTGGGTTTCGAGCGTTAAACGCCTCAACCGCGGCGAACCACAGTCAGCCGACGATCGGGTGCACGCGGGCAGCCTTCCACAAGGGTTGTCACGTCCGAGAAAGCCTGGCCACGGGAGCGCGCCATCGTGCTGCTGCTCTCCTCCAAAGCCTGGAGCAAACCGTGGAGGATCGGCGGCCAATTCGGAGATTTTGTCCCGGCGACCTCCAACAGAGCATCCGGTAATCGCCGCCAAAATTCTCGCTCTCCAATCCTCTGTAGCTTGTCAAATCTTGCACACAGGTCGGCCACTAGCCGGCGATCAGTAGTCCTTCACAACCCTAGTTGGAAAGATGCACGTAGACCGCATGAAATCCAAAAGTTCCGACCTCAAACGCGGAGGAGGTTTCGGGTGCACGGTGAGACACCGTTAGCCGCCGGTGCCGAGCAGTTTTAAGGCTAGGTCGAGCATCCCCATAGTCCACTGGTGCTATAGCGCTGTTCCACCGAGGTCTGGGCAGGCTAGGATGACTGGGCGATGTTGCCGAACCGGTCCAGAGCCGCCGCGCCGTGGCCAGCTAGGTTAGAGCCATCGCCGGCCGGGGAAGAGGGTTCCATCGTGTTCAGCACGTGAAATAAGGCCCTAGCGGCGAGGGGGAGCTCGGGGGATGGTCGGGAGGCCGGAATCCGTCGAACTCCGGCGAGCCCGGCGGCGCGCGGACGCGGGGGCCGGAGGTAGAAGACGACCCGGCGGGTCCCGCCTGTCAGCAACCGGGAGTCGAAGTTCTGATCGGCTGTGGCGCGGGGATCGCGTGTGGCGGCACGGGAAATACCCTGTAGCCCCGGGTGGCTTGCCCCGACGCGTGACACCTGTCCCCTGGACCCACTGCCAGCATTTGAACATTTTGGAGAATTTCAGTTTTCAGTTCAAACTTTGAATGGCTACAACTTTGGGTAGGAGAATCCAAAAATTGTGAAACAAATTTTGTTGGATTCCTCTGATAGAGTACTATCCAAATGTAGAACCCAATTTGTGTGAAACCCTTTATTTAATTCTGTAAAATTCTTTAAAGCTTGTTAGCAAAAGAATTTTAGAGGGAGTTTGGTTAATCCAAAAATACTCAAATTTGGCCAGAATAATCTTTAGGGTATTAGTGAATCCCTATAAAAGTTTCCGCTCAATTTGAGTTGATTTGATCGGGGAAATTTAGATTTGAAGATGCTGTATTCAAATAATACAGAAACATTTTCAGAGAATTTCCAAAACTTGGAAATTCAGTTCTGGGCAGATCTTAGCTCCAAAAAATGCTAGGAAAATTCATGCAAACTCTATGAGCCATAATTGAAATTGTGGTTCACTAATTTTTGCATGAACATGAGTGGGATCTCAGAATTAATTCTTCTTTGCTTAGTTGCTTAGAAAATTATTCTGAACAAACCACTCAATGAAAAGTGCTAATTTTTGGTCCAGAGGACTTTCTTGTGACAAGGAACTCACATGAAAATTCTCAGCTCCATTGGAGCCCTGGATCACCCCTGTGCTTTTAACCTCTTTAGGTGATCAATATAGAAGAGGGGGAAAACCATTTAGCATTTAATCATGTGTTTAGATCCAAACCTAAACCACTAGCACCAGTGTCATTTTAAATTCTTAAACAGAGTTCCAGTTTTTGAAAACCTGTTATTAGGACTTGTAGCAAAGTCTTTACAATTAAACGATATGCATATTCATCACGTGTAGTATCCACGTGGAGGAGTTGAAGTCATCGGAGTAGAAATCAAGGAAGGAGGAAAGAGGTTGATCAAGCACCAAGTGGTCTTCACTAACTGCATATATATATAAGTCACCTGCAAAACAAAGGCAAGCCCCGGTTTGCATCAAAACTTACAAGTTTTTATTTGTATTCACTTTATACGTCTAGCATTTTATTTATTGCATTAAGTCTAGGTGGTATGACACTCCAAATGCATGAACCAGAAAACCCTGGAGTTTAATGTAGGATATGTTATGTTATCAATTAATTATAACTGCTGATCTCAACAAAAAGTGGATTAAAAGAGGCATAACTCGAGTAGGCAGATTCCTACTCGTGAAACGGGGTTAAGGGGGATCAATCGGAAGAGTTGGGAATTGATCCTCATAGTTGGGAATGGAGACCGGGCAGTGGATGGAAGGTCAATGACGTGGTCCTATGAGCCTAGTCTATGTCTGAGTCGATTAAGGCCCGTTCTCGTGTGCGGCCCCGCTGGACAAGTTTAAGATGTGTATCGGATGCATACTGGCAATATGGGACCCAGGAAACCGATGTAACATGTTAACCTGGGTGTCGAGGCATACCTCACCGTCTGATGCCGATGCTGAAAGGATAGAGAAGTCAGCTGTACGAGGGTTTGCCATAGAGAGACTTAATCCCAGTCGGTGGGACCGGTTCGACATTTGGGTGTCGTGTGAAAGGTTGCCACGTACGGCGTCAGTGACGGTTGCTGTGTGCAACGTCGAGTACGGGTGTACGTGTTGTGTCAGCCGGGTGTTTTTGATTGCAATCACCGTCGCTCGCGGTAGTGAGCATACTTGTACACTGAGTCGTGACGTAGTAATAAACCGGGAAATATTTAATATGCTTCGTGGGTAATCCTCATAATGGAGATGAGGAACGATCAACACTTCACTAAATTTAATTTCCACCTTGGGCTAGAAGCGTCGAGGCAAAGCGTTTCTTGTTTGATTGTGGAGTCTCGACGTTGACGGCGCAAGGTCAGTTTGAGTCTAGGATAGCTCACTAAAGTTACTTTCACCTCAGGCAAGTGACATCGAGATGAAGCGTTTCTTGTTTGATTGTGGAGTCTCGATGTAAGTTGCACGGGGGCTATAAAAGTTGCTTAAAACTTGAAGTAAGGACTTTTCTTTAGCTCAAGTTGGTCGTTTGTGCAAATTTCTATAATCAGCCCTCTATTTCCATCATATAGAGTTTCATGACTAGGGTGACGGGTCAGTCTTGCTGAGCTTCGTGCTCACAGATACTGCACAAGTTGTTTTGCAGGTAATAACTGTACGCTGAGATGTACGGGTACCTGATGAGACTCGGAGCTCTCCGAGGGATGAACTCAGGGTAACCCCTGCCGCTGCTATCATGACAGTGTTGCTAGTGAGAAGGGTCCGCGGGCTGGACACCTTCTCTGTTGCTTAGCATAGGTATGAGACGTGAGTTGTAATAGTCTTCCGCTGTAGTTTATTTTGAGAGGTATTTGTAAAGTCAAAACTTTGTAAACTTCCGCTTGTTTTATGTAATATGATGCTTTATTATGTGTGCTGTTGGGTGCCGCATCGCACGGCACCACCCAATGCGATTCCCGGGCAAGGTGCTCCGTCCCCGTGAGTAATCGGGACGGCGGGGCCCTCACAGCGTGGTATCAGAGCCGCATTGGTAATAGCACACGGAATAAGGATCGTATTACGACAAAAACTTAGGATACGGTGAGGAAACGATAGTAGGCCCACATAAGGACTATAGTAGTATAGTTACTTAAAGTGGCATAACTACCTTAGGTGTTATAATTCTGAAATTTTGATTCTGTAACGACGCACCTACGTTCTGGTAAGAATGGTAAGGAACGCCACCGAAAGTGGTTCAATTTCGGTTAGCTCCCCTGACGAGGAAAGTGGTTCAGGGCTAGATCTCACAGCTTGGTGTGAGATGTTAATATGAAACTCTTGAACTCTTCATGTCCTGAGTTCATATGAAACGCTGATCCCTAGCGTGCATTAGGCAAGTAAGTGGAGACCCCATCGCGTGGTCAGTAACGGAGAGTGTGTTCGTCTGGAAGTAGCCCAGGAGGACATACGCAGCGCTTGCCATCGGCGTGCCCTGCAGGGCAGTAGGTGGTATCTGTTGGGTTGATAACATTCCCAACCGTGACGACCCGTTCATGACATACTCGGGTTCCCCATCGTGTGGTGTTGAAACACGATCATGTACCTTGAGATGTGACTTAACTCAAGGATGGCCGTATGGCAATGATACGGGCGTTTGTATTTACTTTCAAATACGGAACTGCCTGGAATGAAACAACCTTTGAGTGCACCACTATTGAGTGATCTTCTGCAGGTACTAACCACGTATGTATCCCGTGTAGTACACGTGTGCGAGAGACCGTTTAGTGCCACTGATAAAACGGATATGCCGGTATAATCCGGTTTAGGATTTTCTTTTGGTGAGGAACGTAGTACCGACATGCTTCTTACGGTGCATCGACACCGTAGTACACTTATAACTCCTTCCCTATGAAGAAATAATTCACGAACTAACTTTCAACTAAAAATGGAAGTATGAAATAAGTATTAGTTACTGAACTCTTCTTTTGAACTAAGATTCAAATGAGAGAGTGTCTAGGTGTTAAAGGTTTCAAAAACAGAGTGCTCTGTTTCTGGCAGAAATTTTTGCTGGACTTTTACAGAGCATAACTCTGAGTAGCTTTAACCAATTAAGGTGTATGATACAGTTCTGGAAAGATTTTCAAGTGCTCTACAACTTTCTTGTAGACCTCCAGAGCAAAATCACAGATTAAGTTGGTGAAAAGTTCAGTTGAAGGCAAACTGTTCAGAACCAGGACAGTAACAAAGCCTCTCTGAACCTTTCTGTTTTTAAGCCGTAACTTCCTGTAGAAAAATCCCTAGGAGGCCTTTGGATACTCGTTGGAAAGATATTAAAGTTAACTTTAACTTTCATATTCAACTTGAGTTATGAAAGTGCTTTTAACTGGATCAGAATCTGATCTGTTTAAGGACCAATCGGTCGGCATGTAAATCCTTGCTGTAGATACATCAGTTTGCGCCTAAATCATTCTGCTTATATGTTGAGGTTTCATTATCAGTGTTACACTACTTTGTTTATGGAATAAATCAAGTGATAGTGTTGAACTGATAATGAACCCTTGCAATTGCAGAATGGTGCGAACTCGTTCCATGAGTGAGGTGGGTGGTTCCAGTGGTGGTCGTGGTGATAACTCTCCACAGCGGGAGCAGCGAGCTCCGCAACAGCAGCCTTCACCAGGACCTTCACCCACGGTCACAATGGCGGACATTCTGGCCGCCATGACGGGTGCAAGTGATGAGCGAACTGACTTGCTCCGCACCCTGGTGATGAATACATCCCGTCAAGGGGGATGTCAAGACAAAGACTTGTGCCAACCGCAACTGAATTCCTATGTTGAGTTCTTGGCAACTCAACCACCGGTTTTCATTGAATCTGAGGATCCTCTGGTGGCGGATAGCTGGATCCGTACCATTGAGTCTAAGTTCGGATTGCTTCAATGCACCGAACAGCAGAAGGTTTTGTACGCATCGCAACAACTTCACGGGTCCGCCAGTGCATGGTGGGCAAATCAACTCGCCTCCTTACCAGATGGACATGACGTTCCATGGGCAGAATTCCGGAAGGCGTTTCTGGCGTATCATGTTCTGTCCGGAATAATTCAGCGGAAACTCGAGGAGTTCCTGGCCTTAACACAAGGAGGGAGGGGTGCATACGAGCATTCGCGAGTGTTCAACAAGCTGGCGCAGTATGCGCCTCAACATGTGAACACCGAAGCATAAAAGTGTGAATGGTTTTTCCGCAGCCTCAATCCCAAGCTAAAGGAGAGACTCGTTTTAGCTGATCGAAAGAACTTCAACGAATTGATGAGTGCTGCCATCATGGTCGAAGATGCTCAGCGGGAAGTTCAGGCTGAGAAAAGAAAGAACCATGTACCACCGGAGAGCAGCAGTAATGCTCCGCAGAAATACAGGGTGGTAGACAGTACCTTGAACTGTCAGCTGATGCATCCGGCTCGACGACTCCAGCAACATTCGGGTCGTTCAACTCAATACTCTAATGTCGGACAGCTGCAACAACGGTATATGCAGCCACGTTATTCTGCTTCTCAAGTGTTCTTGCCACAGCAGAATACCACTAATGTCCATGCACATAGCAACCAGGAACCGGCTGAGAAACCGTGCTTCACGTGCGGGTACTTGGGTCACATCAGCAGAAAGTGTCCAGAAAGGATACGCTACAGAGATACTATACCAAAGCAGGGTATAAATCAACCCTGTGCTCAGCTTCAAGGAACAGCACCAAAATCCGGGTGCATTTATCATACAGCTCTAGAGGATGTGCCAGATGGGGCACCTGTACTAGCGGGAATGTTCACCCTCAATGGACTGCCCGTGTTAATTTTATTTGACTCTGGAGCTACACACAATTTCATCAGCAGGTTGTTTGTGTGCAAAGCTGAGCTCTCCACCTCTACACCGAAGGATCACTATCTTATCCGCTCACCTGGTGGAAATATAGCGGCTAATGAAGTAGTGATCAAAGCACCCTTGTGCTTAGGTGGAAACTTATATCCCACAACCCTCATTGTGTTAGAGGGGCAAAAGATCGACGTGATTCTAGGAATGGCGTGGATGAACTACCATGGGGCTGTTCTCGATATTGGTCCACGGATTGTTAGTTTGGACTCTCCAATCTACGGTCTCCAAACGCACATACTTGAAGCCGTGGATTCTAAAAATCCAGTGGTGTACCACAGTGTGACCACGAAACTGGAGGATATTCCAGTGGTCCGTGAGTACCCAGATGTGTTTCCCGACGATCTTCCAGGGATGCCGCCTGAGAGGGATGTGGTATTCAAGATCGAGCTAGCACCGGGAACCACACCAATATCTCGGAGGCCGTACAAAAGGTCTCCAAAGGAATTAGCTGAACTGAAAGAACAGCTAAAGGACTTAATGGGCAAAGGGTTCATCCGACCAAGCTCATCGCCATGGGGCTGTTCAGCCCTCTTTGTGAAGAAAAAGGATGAGTCACTTCGGTTATGTGTGGATTATCGGCCGCTGAATGCAGTGATGATCAAAAATAAATATCCGTTGCCACGGATCGATATATTATTTGATCAGTTAGTGGGTGCCAAGGTATTCTCCAAGATGGACTTACGGTCTGGTTATCATCAGATAAAGATCAGAGCGGAGGATATACCGAAGACGGCCTTCTCGACTAGATACGGTCTCTATGAGTATCTAGTCATGTCTTTCGGGCTAACAAATGCACCCGCACACTTCATGTATCTCATGAATTCTGTATTCATGCCAGAGTTGGATCAGTTCGTCGTGGTTTTCATCGATGACATTCTCGTATACTCCAAATCGGAGGAGGAGCACACCAAACATCTCCATATTGTGCTTCAACGCCTACGAGAACATAAGCTGTATGCCAAATTCAGCAAGTGTGAATTTTGGATCAGCAAAGTACCATTCTTAGGCCACATTATTTCAGCAGAGGGTGTGGCCGTGGATCCAACTAAAATTGAGCAAGTCTTGAAGTGGGAGTCTCCAACATCGGTTCATCAAATCCGCAGTTTTCTAGGACTAGCGGGTTATTACCGGAGATTTATTCCCAGCTTCTCGAAGGTGGCTAAACCAATGACAGAGTTATTAAAAAGAGCAGCAAGTATGTGTGGACAGAGGCCTGCGAAGAGGCATTTCAAACATTGAAGAAACATCTCACAACGGCACCGGTGTTAGCCCAACCGGATACAACAAAGCCATTTGATGTTTATTGTGATGCCTCAGGCATTGGACTTGGCTGCGTCTTAATGCAAGATAGACGCGTGATCGCGTATGGGTCTCGACAACTCCGCAACCACGAGCAGCACTACCCCACTCATGACCTAGAACTTGCTGCAGTGGTGCTTGCGTTGAAGATGTGGAGGCACTACTTACTTGGAAATTTAGTGCACCTCTACACCGACCATAAGAGCCTCAAATATATATTCACTCAGAAGAATATTAATATGAGGCAGCGGAGATGGCTGGAATTAATTAAAGACTATGAGCTCGAGATCCATTACCATCTGGGCAAGGCTAACGTGGTGGCTGATGCACTCAGTCGTAAGTCCCACGTTAATAATTTGTCAGTTGTTCCGGAGGAAGAGGAAGAACCAAGCTTGCGGGTGATTCCGTATGGGGCGTTGTATAATCTTGCTCTTGTGCCTACCATTAGAGAAGAGATTGTACAAGCCCAGAAGAGGGATAAAGGAATGCGGAAAATCCGGGCAAGAATCAATGAGGATAAAATGAAATGTTTCTGGGAAGATGAACAAGGTGTGTTATGGTTTAACAACCGTATTGTGGTACCCCGGAACCTGAAGCTAAGAAAGAAGATCTTGGACGAAGCTCATATGTCCAAGTACTTGATACATCCAGGGAGCAATAAGATGTATCAAGATCTTAAAACAAGATTTTGGTGGACTCGGATGAAGCGAGAAATTGCCAAATATGTATCCGAATGTGATACATGTCGGCGAGTCAAGGCTGACCACATAAAGAAAGCGGGAATGCTGCAACCATTAAACGTTCCAGCATGGAAGTGGGAGGACATCAGCATGGACTTTATTGTCGGACTGCCTCTCACGTCATGAAAGCATGACTCCATTTGGGTGATTGTTGATCGCTTAACCAAATCAGCCCACTTCATCCCAGTGAATACGGGATTCCATACTAAACAATATGCAGAGTTGTATCTTTCAAGGATTGTGTGCTTACATGGAGTCCCCAAGACCATCATATCAGACCGAGGTTCAATATTTGTTGCTCGTTTCTGGGAGCAACTACATGAATCTCTGGGAACAAAGTTAATCAGAAGCTCAGCATACCACCCTCAGACGAACGGTCAAACGGAGAGGGTGAACCAGATTTTGGAAGATATGCTGAGGGCATGTGCCATAGATCATGGAAAGAACTGGGATAACCATTTGCCATTAGCAGAATTCTCCTACAACAATGGTTACCAATCCAGTATTAAAATGGCACCATACGAAGCACTTTATGGCAGGAAATGCCGCACACCACTCAATTGATGTGAATCGGACGAGAGGGTGATTTTCGGCATTGATCTTGTAAAAGATGCCGAAGAGCGGGTCCAACTGATTCAAGAAAACCTCAGGGCCGCTCAATCTCGCTAGAAAAGCTATGCGGACCAGCGACGCCGACCCTTGTGTTTTGAAGTCGGAGATCACGTCTATCTCCGAGTATCCCCGATGAAGGGAATTCATCGATTTGGGGTCAAGGGAAAGCTAGCTCCTCGCTTTGTGGGCCCGTTTCTTATTACAGAACGGTGTGGGCCGGTAGCCTACCGTTTGGAGCTGCCGCCATCCTTATCGGGTATCCACAACATCTTCCATGTCTCGCACTTGAGAAAGTGTTTGAAGAAGCCGACGGACATCCTTTCGGAAGACATGGAAATATTGCAACCGGACCTCACCTACACTGAGAAGCCCATCAAGATTATCGACGAGAAGAGCCGGATCACTCGAAATCGGGCTTTGAAATTTTACAAAGTCCTGTAGAGTAATCACACACCGGAAGAAGCGACTTGGGAGAGTGAAGATTACCTCCACAAGAACTATTCGGAACTTCTGTCGTAGTTGTTGTAATTACCTTCCGTCTCATCTTTCTTTTGTAATCTCGGGACGAGATTCTTTTAAGGGGGGAGGATTGTAAAGGTCCCAAAATGTGAATACAAAGAAACATGAGTTTGCACAAATGTTGGAGTCATGTGTATTAAAAAGGGGCTTAGTTGAAACTTTTTCCCACATATGATAAGATAGGTGAGATTCTTCTAAACAAACTTAGGGCTATTGCATGGATGGACCTAATGTGGATTAAAACCACAGAGATGAAGAGCTCAAGTGCAATGGAAGGGTTTAAAAATCAGTGATGAACTAAATGTAGATTCAAACTTCAAGTGAGGGGAAGACACAATGGAAGTTCAAAACTGTTTGTGTCCAAACTATTGTTTGCAGCAGCTAACACAAGAATCAAGTGGCATATTTGGATTCCTTAGGTCCAAATTAGTGGGGAGGCAAAGTTTCATTTATTTTTGAAAAGATTTGCTGCCCATTTTTCCAAAGGGAGTCAAATGTGCAAAGAATTCAAATGAACATTTGAATTTGCATGGAATTTGTCCAAACTTGTCAAATGAGCTCAGTTTCCAATTTTCAAACAAATGGGTTGGATAATTGTCAAACTTTGGAGATATTTTGAGGAAAAGAGGTACTGAATTGTGGGGCCCACATGTCATAGGAAAGAGTAGACTTAACACTTAAGTTTTCTCTCTGTTCCTCACTCCACCGGGGTTTCACCCGCGGGCGACACCGAGCGACCGCCCCCGTCGACCGAGGCTCCACCTCCTGCTCTTCGCCTGGGCCGCTGGCAGCACGGGAGTCGGCGGCGCCTCTCCACGTGATTCCTCCCGCGTTGACAAGGTGACCACGGGTGTTCCTCCTCCTCACACGCGCGTTCTCCCGAAAATAAAACCGAGCTCGCCGCTCCTCTGGGAAGCCATCGGGAGCCGGCTAAATCGCGCCACAGCGCCTCCCCGAGCTGCACAACGACGCTGTGCCATCGTTCCGCACCTTCTGAGCGCGAGAGCTAGCCATCCGTGGTGGGTTTCGAGCGTTAAACGCCTCAACCGCGGCGAACCACAGACAGCCGACGATCGGGCGCACGCGGGCAGCCTTCCACAAGGGTTGTCACGTCCGAGCAAGCCCGGCCACGGGAGCACGCCATCGTGCTGCTGCTCTCCTCCAAAGCCTGGAGCAAACCGTGGAGGATCGGCGGCCAATTCGGAGATTTTGTTTCGGCGACCTCCAACAGAGCATCCGGTAATCGCCGCCAAAATTCTCGCTCTCCAATCCTCTGTAGCTTGTCAAATCTTGCACACAGGTCGGCCACTAGCCGGCGATCAGTAGTCCTTCATAACCCTAGTTGGAAAGATGCACGTAGACCGCATGAAATCCAAAAGTTCCGACCTCAAACGCGGAGGAGGTTTCGGGTGCACGGTGAGACACCGTTAGCCGCCGGTCCCGAGCAGTTTTAAGGCTAGGTCGAGCATCCCCATAGTCCACTGGTGCTATAGCACCGTTCCACCGAGGTCTGGGCAGGCTAGGATGACCGGGCAATGTTGCTGAACCGGTCCAGAGCCGCCGCGCCGTGGCCAGCTAGGTTAGAGCCATCGCTGGCCGGGGAAGAGGGTTCCATCGTGTTCAGCACGTGAAATAAGGCCCTAGCGGCGAGGGAGAGCTCGGGGGATGGTCGGGAGGCCGGAATCCGTCAAACTCCGGCGAGCCCGGCGGCGCGCGGGCGCGGGGGCCGGAGGTAGAAGACGACCCGGTGGGTCCCGCCTGTCAGCGACCGGGAGTCAAAGTTCTGATCGGCTGTGGCGCGGGGATCGCGTGTGGCGGCGCGGGAAATACCCTGTAGCCCCGGGTGGCTTGCCCCGACGCGTGACACCTGTCCCCTGGACCCACTGCCAGCATTTGAACATTTTGGAAAATTTCAGTTTTCAGTTCAAACTTTGAATGGCTACAACTTTGGGTAGGAGAATCCAAAAATTGTGAAACAAATTTTGTTGGATTCCTCTGATAGAGTACTATCCAAATGTAGAACCCAATTTGTGTGAAACCCTTTATTTAATTCTGTAAAATTCTTTAAAGCTTGTTAGCAAAAGAATTTTAGAGGGAGTTTGGTTAATCCAAAAATCCTCAAATTTTGCCAGAATAATCTTTAGGGTATTAGTGAACCCCCTATAAAAGGTTCAGCTCAATTTGAGTTGATTTGATCAGGGAAATTTAGATTTGAAGATGCTGTATTCAAATAATACAGAAACATTTTCAGAGAATTTCCAAAACTTGGAAATTCAGTTCTGGGCAGATCTTAGCTCCAAAAAAATGCTAGGAAAATTCATGCAAACTCTATGAGCCATAATTGAAATTGTGGTTCTCTAATTTTTGCATGAACATGGGTGGGATCTCAGAATTAATTCTTCTTTGCTTAGTTGCTTAGAAAATTATTCTGAACAAACCACTCAATGAAAAGTGCTAATTTTTGGTCCAGAGGACTTTCTTGTGACAAGGAACTCACATGAAAATTCTCAGCTCCATTGGAGCCCTGGATCACCCCTGTGCTTTTAACCTCTTTAGGTGATCAATATAGAAGAGGGGGAAAACCATTTAGCATTTAATCATGTGTTTAGATCCAAATCTAAACCACTAGCACCAGTGTCATTTTAAATTCTTAAACAGAGTTCCAGTTTTTGAAAACCTGTTATTAGGACTTGTAGCAAAGTCTTTACAATTAAACGATATGCATATTCATCACGTGTAGTATCCACGTGGAGGAGTTGAAGTCATCGGAGTAGAAATCAAGGAAGGAGGAAAGAGGTTGATCAAGCACCAAGCACCTGGAGTTTAATGTAGGATATGTTATGTTATCAATTAATTATAACTGCTGATCTCAACAAAAAGTGGATTAAAAGAGGCATAACTCGAGTAGGCAGATTCCTACTCGTGAAACGGGATTAAGGGGGATCAATCGGAAGAGTTGGGAATTGATCCTCATAGTTGGGAATGGAGACCGGGCAGTGGATGGAAGGTCAAGGACGTGGTCCTGTGAGCCTAGTCTATGTCTGAGTCGATTAAGGCCCGTTCTCGTGTGCGGCCCCGCTGGACAAGTTTGAGATGTGTACCGGATGCATACTGGCAATATGGGACCCAGGAAACCGATGTAACATGTTAACCTGGGTGTCGAGGCATACCTCACTGTCTGATGCCGATGCTGAAAGGATAGAGAAGCCGGCTCTACGAGGGTTTGCCGTAGAGAGACTTAATCCCAGTCGGTGGGACCGGTTCGACATTTGGGTGTCGTGTGAATGGTTGCCATGTACGGCGTCAGTGATGGTTGTTGTGTGCAACGTCGAGTACGGGCGTACGTGTCGTGTCAGCCGGGTGTTTTTGATTGCAATCACCGTCGCTCGCGGTAGTGAGCATACTTGTACACTGAGTCGTGACGTAGTAATAAACCGGGAAATATTTAATATGCTTCATGGGTAATCCTCATAATGGAGATGAGGAACGATCAACACTTCACTAAATTTAATTTCCACCTTGGGCTAGAAGCGTCGAGGCAAAACGTTTCTTGTTTGATTGTGGAGTCTCGATGTTGACGGCGCAAGGTTAGTTTGAGTCTAGGATAGCTCACTAAAGTTACTTTCACCTCGGGCAAGTGACATCGAGATGAAGCGTTTCTTGTTTGATTGTGGAGTCTCGATGTAAGTTGCACGGGGGCTATAAAAGTTGCTTAAAACTTGAAGTAAGGACTCTTCTTTAGCTCAAGTTGGTCGTTTGTGCAAATTTCTATAATCAGCCCTCTATTTCCATCATATAGAGTTTCATGACTAGGGTGACGGGTCAGTCTTGCTGAGCTTCGTGCTCACAGATATTGCACAAGTTGTTTTGCAGGTAATAACTGTACGCTGAGATGTACGGGTACCTGATGAGACTCGGAGCTCTCCGAGGGATGAACTCAGGGTAACCCCTGCCGCTGCTATAATGACAGTGTTGCTAGTGAGAAGGGTCCGGGGGCTGGACACCTTCTCTGTTGCTTAGCATAGGTATGAGACGTGAGTTGTAATAGTCTTCCGCTGTAGTTTATTTTGAGAGGTATTTGTAAAGTCAAAACTTTGTAAACTTCCGCTTGTTTTATGTAATATGATGCTTTATTATATGTGTTGTTGGGTGCCGCATCGCACGGCACCACCCAATGCGATTCCCGGGCAAGGTGCTCCGTCCCCGTGAGTAATCGGGACGGCGGGGCCCTCACACTCCTCCCTAATCTTAGGGATGAGGGCAAGGTTGTACAGCGATCCATAAGGAACCAAATATAGACTCGGCTCTTCCTCCTCCACCGGTGTAATGGTGAGGTGATGGACATGTGATTTCCGACTCAGCGCGTCGGCAACCACATTCGCCTTGCCGGGGTGGTAATGAATCTCGATCTCATAATCCTTGATCAGTTCTAACCACCTCCTTTGCCTCATGTTCAGCTCCTTCTGGGTGAAAATGTATTTCAATCTCTTGTGGTCGATGTAGAGATGCACAAGATTCCCCAGGAGATAGTGCCTCCACATTTTTAGCGTCAAAACCACTGCAGCAAGCTCAAGATCATGAGTAGGATAATGCTGCTCATGGTTCTGAAGTTGGCGTGAGCCATATGCGACCACACGTTCTTCCTGCATCAACACGCAGCCGAGCCCAATACCGGACGCATCACAGTACATGTCGAAGGGCTTTGTTGTATCCGGCTGAGCTAAGACCGGGGCTGTGGTGAGATGCTTCACCAATGTTCGAAATGCTCCTTCACACGCCGTGTTCCAAACATATTTTGTCCCTTTCTTCAGCAATTCTGTCATCGGCTTAGCGAGCTTGGAGAAGCTTGGAATGAACCTCCAATAGTATCCCGCTAACCCGAGGAAACTTCTGACTTCGTGAACTGAAGTGGGAGCTTTCCATTTCAGCACTTGCTCTATTTTGCTTGGGTCAACCGCAATGCCTTCCGCTGAGATGATATGTCCCAAGAATGGCACTTGGCTGATCCAAAACTCGCATTTGCTGAACTTGGCGTAGAGCTTGTGGTCTCGTAATCGTTGAAGAACGATCCACAAGTGTTCGGCATGTTCGGCTTCCGTCTTGGAGTAAACCAAGATATCATCGATGAACACTACCACGAACTTGTCCAGCTCCGGCATGAAAACTGAGTTCATGAGATACATGAAATGAGCTGGAGTGTTTGTGAGACCAAAAGACATGACGAGATATTCATATAATACGTATCTCGTCGAGAAGGCCATCTTTGGGATATCCTCCGCCCGGATCTTGGTCTGGTGATATCCAGAGCGAAGGTCCATCTTGGAGAACACACTTGCCCCCACAAGTTGATCAAACAAAATGTCAATACGGGGCAGTGGATACTTATTCTTGATGGTGACGGCGTTGAGCGACCGGTAATCCACACACAGCCTCAGGGTTTCATCCTTCTTCTTTACAAACAGCGCTGAGCATCCCCAAGGCGAGGAACTCGGCCTAATGAAACCCTTGCTCAACAGATCATTGAGCTGTTCTTTCAGTTCAGCCAGCTCATTTGGAGCCATTTTATATGGTCTCCGTGATATGGGTGTAGTCCCGGGTGCAAGTTCAATCTTGAACTCGACATCTCGCTCTGGTGGCATGCCCGGAAGATCATCCGGGAACACGTCGGGATACTCCCGGACTACGGGGATGTCCTTTAACTTGAGAGCTTCAGTATTGTTGACTGCTGAAACCTCCCGGACTGGATTATCTAATAGGAGGGACTGCGGACGGTGTAATGGAGAGTTGAGGTGAACCGTCTGTGCTAGGGTTTCCAGGACAGCGCCATGGTAGCTTAGCCATGACATTCCCAAGATTGCATCAATCTTCTGCCCCTCCAGGATAATCATAGTGGTGGGATATATCTTCCCACCTAAGCACAGTGGTGCTTTTGGAACCATCATCGTTGCTGAAATCTTTCCTCCCGGTGAGCAGATCATATACGAACACTCAGTTGGAAAGACTTCCAGCTGATGCTTAACCACATATGATGCACTTATGAAGTTGTGGGTTGCACCAGAATCGAACAATATTATGATGGCTTGATGGTTGAGAGTGAACGTACCCGCCCGCACGTTGTCTCCTTCTGGGGCGTCCTCATTGTTGAGGTTGAGGACGCCACCAGTCCGCTGACCAACCTTTTTGACCGGAGGTCGGCCTCGAGCACCACCCTGGAACTGGGCTTGCCCGCTGTTCTGCTGCCCCTGGGGACAGTTCATCGCGAAGTGACCCGCCTGGCCACACGTGAAGCATGTGAAACGGGGCGGTCCCCCGCTGATCGGTGGACGGAATCCCGGGGCGCGTTGTGGCGGTGGAAACGCCCGGGGTGCCGTCTGCTGCTGCTGCTGTCTTGGTGGTGGCATCGGCGGACGGAACGAAGGTGCCTGAAAAGGACGTCCCCCGAACCGTTGAGGTCGCGCCGGTGGATGCACTGCTGCACGGATGGTGTCCGATACACCATGCGGTACTTCTGGGGAGCGCCACCCCCACTGCTAGGTGGAGCGCTGCGCTTCCTCTGCTCAGCTGCCAACTCCCGCTGAGCGTCTTCTTGCATAATCGCGGCATTGACTAAGTCGTTGAAGGTGCCGCGATTCCACTGAACGAGGTGTGTCTTCATTTCGGGGTGTAACCCCCGATAGAAGTGTTCCCGCTTCTTCTCCTCAGTGGAGATGTAGTTTGACGCATATTGCGCCAGATGGTTGAAGGCACGGGAGTAGTCATGGGCACTCCTCCCGCCTTGCTTCAGTTCCAAGAATTCTTGGAACTTCCTCTTCATGATCCCGGGAGGGATATGATAGGCGCGGAACGCCTCCCGGAACTCTCCCGATTCCACAACATGGCCAGCCGGACGTGAGGCGACATAATTCGCCCACCACGCACCAGCGGCACCGTGGAGTTGCTGCGCTGCGAACAGGGTCTTCTGCCGCTCCGTACACTGGAGCAGCCCGAACTTGGACTCGATGGTCCGTAGCCAGTTGTCCGCCTCCAGTGGTTCCTCAGCTTCGGTGAACACTGGAGGGTGCTTACTCATGAAATCCGAGTACGACACTTTGCGGGGCTCACGAGGCCCTCTGTCTTGACGCCCCCCCCCCCCCCCCGCCTGGGACGTATTCTGCACGATCGTGCGGAGCAGGTCGGTCTGCTCCTCACGACCTCCCACCAGTGCCGCTATCACATCTGCTAAAGTAAGCGGAGGCGGCGGTGGTGGCTGCTGCTGCAGGGTGCTGTCGTAGGCCGGTGGATGGGAGTCATCACCTCCCTGTTGGCTAGAGCCACCAACCTCGTGCATGGTCCTAGTACGAACCATCTGCAACCATACGACAATAACATCAGTCCCCCAACATATTGCATGCAGTCCAATAAATATAGGCATAAAAACATAATGACAATAAAACATGCGATACATCTCGTGTGTAGATAATGTAATAACTTTGCACAAGATACACCATTACCAGACCAAATACAAGCTAGTTACATCCAACTTGATGAACCTCCTCTTTGGAAGCTCACCATAACTAGGTTTGGTCACTACAAGACATTACTATCGCTTTGTCATCATGTATACTACCCTTTTATCTTCAATACTACACAAACATGGTCTCTAGTAAAAGAAACTTGAGTGAGACCTATACTCAAATCTTTCACTAGTTGAAGATAACCTCTCATGAGTATGGTCTACCCCATTGGGAGTACTCAAACCCCCTCTAGGGTACCACAATCTCCCACATGAGTTCAACTGTCATTTCTCTGCCGGAATGACCAGTTTCTACCTATTCCAAGTTTTGATCTGGTTCTGGGCATTTTCATAACTAAAGCTGAATACCAAAGTTAAATTTAACTTTAGTATCTTTCCAACGAGTACTCATTTGCCCCCAGATCAGTTCTGGTTACAAAGTTATGTTAATTCAAACTCAGCAGAATTTCTGGAAGAATTTTAACAGCACCTCCCTTGGAAAGTTGCTGTTTTCAATTCCGGTTTCCACTGAAATCTGTGCTGAAATTTCAGAAACTTTGAATTGCAAAGATGTAACACATATTCTACCCTTTCTAAGGATGTATCATATGAAAATTTTTGATTTTTCTACTGGAAGTTATCATTGAAAAACAGCACAGTCCAGAGAATGTTTCACTCTGTCCTGGTTCTGGACAGTTTTCATTTCTCTGGGAATTAAGCCATCTTAAGGTGTGTTTCAGCTCTGGAAGTCTACAACAAAGTAATAGAGTACTTAAATACCTTTCCAAAACTATATAGCACACCTCCCTGGGCTAAAAGACCTGTGAGTTATGCCCTGTTGAAGATCAGCAAACTTGCTGCCCAAAACAGAGCACTCTGTTTTTCAGTCTTTTGGAACTACACTCATCACTATCCAATTTGTCTACCCAACCAGGGTCCTAGATGTTGAACCTAATGATTTTAATTCCTTGTTATCAATTATTTTCATGCATATGCCTACAATACCTCGGTACTACGTTCCTCACAAAAGAAAATTCTAACCGGATTATACCGGCATATACGTCTCATGGGTGGCACTAAACGGTCTCTCGCACACGTTTACTACGCGGATACATACGTGGTTAGTACCTGCAGAAGATCACACAATAATGGTGCACTCAATGGTTGTTTTCATTTCAGGCAGAACCATATTTGAAATTAAATACAAACGTCCGTATCATTGTCATACGACCGTCCTTGAGTTAGGTCACGTCTCAAGGTACGTGATCGTGTTTCAACACCACACGACGGGGAACCCGAGTATGTCATGAACGGGTCGTCACGGTTGGGAATGTTATCAACCCAACAGATACCACCTACTGCCCTGCAGGGCACGCTGATGGCAAGCGCTGCGTATGTCCCCCTGGGCTACTTCCAGACGAACACACTCTCGCGTTACTGACCACGCGATGGGGTCTCCACTTACTTGCCTAATGCACGCTAGGGATCAGCGTTTCATATGAATTCAGGAACATGAAGAGTCCAAGAGTTTCATATTGACGTCTCACACCAAGTTGTGAGACTTATCCCTGAATCACGTTCCTCATCAGGGGAGCTAACTGAAATTGAACCGCTTTCGGTGGCATTCCTTACCATTCTTACCAGAGCGTAGGTGCGTCGTTACATAATTGAAATTCAGAATTATAACACATAAGTTAGTATTTGCCACTTTAAGTAACTATGCTAATATAGTCCTTACTTGGGCAACTACCGAATCCTCACCGTAACCTAAGTTTTCCCATAATACAGTCTTTAAGTACTGTGCTATCCCCAATGCAGCTCTGATACCAGGCTGTGGCGACCGGAATCCGCCCATCCAGGATCGCAGAGGGTGGTGCCGCACGATGCGACACCCGACAGCACACATCATAAGAACACAATATATTACATGGGAAAAACAAACTGAACTGTACAAAAAGGTACAACTTCAGTTACAAACTAGTATTTATTCTACACAGCGGAAGTCTACTCTGTACAACTCACGCCCGCCTATCTAGCAAAAGTCGGTTGCCCAGCCCTAGGGCAACCAACATTGGCTGCACTCCTTAGCTCAGCGCAGCGTGTACGGCTCCCACTCAGCCGTGGTCCCCGACGGAGGGTAACCCTCGCCGGTGGACTCGTACTCCGAGTCCGTGGGTGGCTCCTCACCTGAAAAACACTTAGGCAGCAACCATGAGCACGAAGGCTCAGCAAGGCTTAACCGACTCACCTAAACATGAAACTCTACATGAAGTGTACAATGACATAGGATAGTCATATTGCAACAAATGGACTCGCCTACAAGTTCATCCTTAGTTCAACTTTTAGCAACAAGTTAACAGTTCAGGAAGCTGAAATTTAGTAAGCAATATTTGGTGGCAAACATGTAGCAATACAATATTATATCATATCAGCAATATTGAATCAACATATTTCATGCATTATTCTACGTCACGACTCAGTGACCAAGTGGTACTCTTCACCGCGAAGGACGGCGAATCGACTCGATATACACCTGCAGGGAAACCCAAAGAGCACGCCACGTACGCCCACCCGTGGAGCTGCACAGCACGCTCACTCGATGTCGTACGGGACAACCTTTCACCCAACAGCCCAAACGTCAAACCGGTCGCACCGAAACGAGCAGGAGGTTCCCCACACGGAGCATCTCTCTATGCCCGTTGGCAGATTTCCACCTTGCTGCCCTCAGCCTACACCTATAAATCGGTGCGTTATGCCTCGACGCCCGGAGGTTTAGGCTACATCGGTTTATCGGGGCCTATATATCCGATATGCCTTCGGTACGTTCAAACTTGATCAGCATGGGCCGCACACAGATCGGTCCTCAATCGACACGGATAGGGCTGCGCACACAAGACTCCCTCTTGCTGCGTCCTAGCCCCTGCCTAGCCTCATTTTCATTACTAAAGTGATCTCACATCACTCAACCGAACCGTGTGTCCCAAGCCTAAACTCGCGAGTAGATTCCAACTACTCGACTTGTACCGAAGTCCTATTAAACATTAAGCATAGCCTGTCTACTCGAGGTCTTAGACACTACCCTCGCTCTTATGGAAATTTCTGGTCATGCACGTGGGGTTTCATTCATCCTATACCTAATGCACATTCATACATCACCCTACGTATGTAAACAAAGTAAAAACTTTATAAAAGAGTTAACGTAAACCGGGGCTTGCCTTGTTGCTGCTGGTCAGAAGTTAGGGCGTGTTTGGCATAGCTCCGGAGTCCAAATTCACCTCGGAGCTCAAAAAATCCACCCAAACACCTCAACTCCATAACTCCGTGGAGCAGCCCAACTCCACAGAGTTTAAGGAGCTACAGTTCATTTTTTCAGAGTACCTCATTTGTTGCTCCAAAACCAGTGCATATGGACAAACCCGTGGAGTTGGGGGATAATTACCCGCAATTGCCACTGGTTAAAAAATGTTTCGTTTTTTATTTTCCTCCACCCGGTTGGACTCTTCCCTGCGAACCTAGGGCACCACCGGCCACTCCCGCCTCCTCACGCCCGCTCCAGACGCCAGCTCGCCCGTCGGTCACCCTCGTCCAGACCCCGCCGGACGTCGCCGGTCGCGCCCGCCTCCTCATGCCCGCTCCGGCTGCCAGCTCGCCCGCCGGTCGCCCTCGTCCAGATCCCGCCGGGCGCCCGCCTCCTGCACCGTGCACTCGCCTCGTCACGCCCGCGCCGGCCGACAGCTCGCCCGTCGGTCGCCCTCGTCCAGACCCCGCCGCCTACAGCACTCCTCCCTGCTTGCTAGGCCCCCCTCCATCTCTCGGCAGGCCCGCTGCAGCTCGCCAGGGTCAATTGATTGGAATAATCTCATTATTGTAGATTGAAAAAAATCTCATTATTCCTGAAATAATATATAATTTAAAATATTTTACGAATTCATATACTTTACTATTCATTAAATGCATACAATCAGCGTAGCAGGGGTAATAATGGTATCACACCCTCCAAACTCTCTTTTTTGGAGCTGAGAATAGTATTTCAACCAAACACCACTCTTAACACCTCTAACTCCACAGCAGAGTTGCTCCACTTCAGAGTTTTGGAGCAGAGTTGCTCTACTGTGGAGTAGAGCCATGCCAAACACGCCCTTAGTTCTTTCTCTGGAAGCAGGAAGTCGAGAATCTCCGGAGCTTCATCGCCTTCAGCGACTACACGTTATTGAAATACTATATGTTAATTAATATGCATACAAGCTATTGTAATGCTGCTGCTATTAATTCTAATAACCAGTTTCTAACCACTGGAACTCTGTTCAAGAATTTAAAATGGAACTGGGGTTTAGGGGTTTGGGTTTGGACCTAAGTACATGGTTAAGTGCTAAGTGGTTTCCCCCTTTTCCATGTTAATCCCTCCAGTGGTTAAACAGGACAGATGTGATCCAGAGCTCCAATGGAGCTGAGAATTTTTATGTGAGTTCCTTGTCACAAGAAAACCCTCTGGACCAAAATTTAGCACTTTTTATTGAGTGGTTTGTTCAGAATAATTTTCTTGGCAATTAAGCAAAGAAGAATTAATTCTGAGGTAACACTCCTGTTCATGCCCAACTTAGTGAACTACAATTTCAATTATAGCTCATAGAGTTTGCCTGAATTTTCCTAGCATTTTTGGAGCTATGGTTTGTCCAGAACTGAATTTCCAAGTTTTGGAAATTATCTGAAAATGTCTCTGTATTCAAATGAACACAACACCTTCAAATTTGAGTTGCTCTGATCAAATCAACTCCAAATGGTCTGAAACTTTAACAGGGGTTCTCTAACATCCTAAAGAACACTCTGGCAAAATTTGGGGATTTTTGGATGAACCAAACTCCCTCAAAAATTCTTTTGCTGAGAAGCTCTAAAAAATTTTCCAGAATTAATTAATGGGTTTCATACAAATTGGGTTGCATATTTGGATAGAGATATGCAAGCTGAATCCAACCCAATTTGAATCACTAAATTTGGAGCTCCCTAGCAAAAGTTATGAATTTCTAAACATTGGGCCGAAACTTGATTTGTTTTGCTATTGGAAAAGAACCTGGGCCCACTCTTTAAATCCCAGCCAGTGAGAACCGAGAACACACGGGCCACAGGGTTACCCTGCGCACAGCCACACGGAATCCTGGGTCATATTCGATCCAGTTTTAAACTCTTCCTCACTGACTGGTGGGCCCGCCCCACCCTTCTTCTTCCTCCGAGCCCTCCTTCCCGCGCGCGCTAACCTCGCCGGACCGAGGCGGTGCCTCGCCGGCTGAGTGTCTCCGGCCGTCTCCCGGCCGGAGGCTCGCCGCCTGGGGGTTTATGGGGTCGGGAAACATGTTTGTGGGCTCGGTTCAGGCGCTAGAGGATCGGAACTATGCCGGCAGCGTGCGGCGGCCTCGGGGGATGATCGGCATCATCACCCGGTGGTCCTAGCCTGCCAACGACTCAGCCCATCCGTTCTAGAGCACTAGTGGGTGCTAGGGAAACACGGCAAGTAAAGGCCGGCGCATGGCAACACCTCCAGAGGGGTTCTCACCGTGCGCCTGACCCCTGCCGCGCGGTTGAGCGTGGGACGACATGAAATACCCCGCACTTCGTCAGTTTTCTAGCTAGGGTTGCGATGAGAAATTGACCGCTAGCCAGTCTAGGTCATGTGTGCACGATTTGGTGGCCTAATAACAAAGATTAAGGACGAATTCGATGGATTCTTACCCGGAGGTCCGAGTGGATGCGCCGGGAGAAAAACGTCAAATTGACGCTCGATGGTCTACCGTCGGGGCTGTGGCTTGGCCAGTAGCAGCGTGACTATCCGACGCGTCTCCGAGTGGCCTAGCTCGGCCGGGAAAGCCTCTGGTTCGAGCTGCCCATGGTGAGCCCGTGTCGGCTGTTCTTCTCAGTCACCGCCAAGAGTCTCCGGGCTAGGTTCTGGGCAGCTAAACTCGACTGTCTTCGGCTGGAGGAGGTAGAGGACGAGTATCTGGTGTGGTTTTTTGGCTGGGGGGGTGCTGCATGCGAGAGCTCGGCCGAATTCTCACGGGAAGTCGATCAGCGGCAGTCGGGTCAGTTCAGCGCGAGGTAACGGAAGCAGTGACGATCTTCACGTGGCCGCGCGTATTACCACCGCTGCAGTCGGTCTTCCACGGCGCGCTGGCTCGTGCGGTGTCCCTCCCTCTCGGGCACGGGAGCAGGAGCTGGCGTGATGTGTTCGACCGGCGTCGGGGAGAAAACAGGCCACGCTCGGTTTGGAGAACAGTCCTCCCACTGACTTGTGGGTCCACTCTCCCCCTAATCCTCTTTCTCCAAATTCTTCTGTAAATATCTCAGCTACTCTCCATTTAATGAGAGACTTAGCCCCCAAGTATTGGTTTGAATTTGAGTTCTAAATTTTGAAATTTGTTTGGCTAAATTTGCCTCACATTAGAACTAAAATTCAAATTCAGTTTTGAATTCTTGCAAATTTAGCTCCCGACAAGATGAACTCCAATGGGGATGAAAATTGGTGGGCTAACTCAGAAACATGTGCTGAGTTTGAATATGAAGCTAACTTTTGAATTTGAGTGATGAAAGTTGCTGCAATTTGAATTTACATTCAAATTGGCCTCTTTTTCAAATACCTCCAAAAGTGCCTCAAAAAGTGTTGGGTTTACATGAAATTTGGCTTGAACCTTCCCAAGACTTTTTCAAGTCCTAGGGGTGAGCTCAACCTCTCATGTTCATGTGTATAAACCCTACTTTGTGAAAGTGAAGGCTTTCCCCTCTAATCACTCTTTTGATGGAGGTTACTTGCTCTTCACAATATTTCCTAAGATATTCACAATAAAAACTGTGGTGTTGTGAGGTGAAGAAAAGTTTTTGCAAGTCCCTTTTCTTGGGCTTTTACATCCGGCTCTGCTGGCTACGTGGCGGGCTCAGAGCTCTCCTCTGAGGAGAGGGAGGTCCGGCCCCGCTGGACACGTGGAGCCTTCAGAGCTCTCCCGCGGAGGGGGGTGGTCTGGCTCTGCTGGCCACGTGGTGGCCTGGAGCTCTCCTCTGAGGAGAGGGAGGTCCGGCCCTGCTGGACACGTGGAGCCTTCGGAGCTCTCCCCGCGGAGAGGGGAGGTCCGGCTCAGGTGCCCTCGGAGTTTGCCCCTATGGAGGGTGCGAAGTCCTTAGACGGTTTTGGCCTGTGCGCGGGGGTACCCGGTATTGAGGGTACCGACAGTGTTCATCAACCCACACACCTCAGCTCAATTGTGGTAAACTTATGAACACATTTCAAGAGCATGTAACCACCGTAAATAGAGTGATTACAAGATGAGCTCACATAATTCAAAAGTGGCATTTCCCACATACATCAGATAGGGGCTGAGCACACAATTAACTCCTAAACCTTGTTTCAAATGCTCATGCCAAATTTTACCCAAATCCAAACCTCTTTGAGGTACTTTTGGGGACAAGCATTCAAAGGCTAGTTTGAACTGAAATTCAAATTCAAACTTCTTTTATCCCATGAATTCAAAAGTGGGATTCATATTCACACTCAGCACATTTTTATGAGCTCACGCCCCAATTTTTACTCTATTTTGGAGTTGATCTTGACATGAGCTATTTTGAGCAAATTCAAACCAAATTTGAATTTCAACTTCACATGTGCTACAACAACCAACCCAATTCTACAATTGGATTCTTTCAAAAACCAAATCCCAATTTGGCAGTTTGACCAAGGATCAAAGGACAATAGGGTCTCCAAAAATTCAAACGGTGAGAAATTGAATTTGTGAGGACAAAACTGTGGAGGTGGGACCTACTGTCAGTGTAACAGCCGAGTGAACCGACTCCACAGCTGCTCGCTCGGTTTTCTACGCGCGCTCAGGTGATCGCCACGGAAGGGGCTTCGGACAACAGGTGCTTGCCTTCTCTGGCCACCGAGCTGTTTCCCAACGCCCTCATCCTCACCCTCGGACGAGTTCCAGGCCGTTCTATCGCACTCCCATCACTCTCTCGCATAGAAACGTCGCAACGCTTGTCGCTCGCCCGAAATTCTCTGCTCCAATGGCAACCGGCCGAACCAACGGCTTTCATGCAGAGCTGAGACCGCAAACGAGAGCGCCGACCTTCACTCGACATGCTCCAGCCCTCAGCAGCTCGTGATCAGCTTCCTCGGCCCAGCACCGAGCTTTTTCTTTTTCCTTGGTTCAACCCGAGCTGCCGCCATGAGAACACGTTGGCCGACCACCACAGTCCTTCTTCTCCCGAGCTGTGAACATCAAAAAGGTTCGCCAAGGTCTCCTACTCCTTCACCGTAAACCCCGACCGCATTCCATGTGTTGCTCTCGTCGGAATTTCAAGTTTTTGCACCGGTGTGCAATATGAACTGCTGGCCAACTATTCAAAATTTGTTCTACACATCGCACCACTTATCACCAAACTTAGGAAACCACTTTTAGAGGTCCGCGCGCGTTCATAGGATCAGAAACCTCAAAGAATCATCGAGTATAGCCGCTGTTCTCTGAGTTTTGCTATTTTTTCCAATTTTGACATAGGGCGCACAGTGACAACCCACCTAGGGCTATTCCCGAGCAAGATTGAGGCCGTGTCGATCTTCCTCAAGGTGCCCTGGTGCTATAGAGCTGCTCAACCAAGAGTTTGGCGGATTAAAACGGTCGGCCGACGGCGCCGAACTTCTCCCGAGGCCGTCACACGCCGTCGACATGGTTCCGGCCATCGGCAGCTTGCCCCGACCTCACAAACGGGTTCAACGTCCAAAAATATGGGGGGCGACGAGTTTTCCCGGGAGGCGACCGGGAACCTCGGTTCTGACGACCTCACCGGCGTGCGCCGCTGCTCGGTTCGGTTGGCGCGAGGAAGGAGAAGGCACTGTGTATGGGACCCACGTGCAGTATTTTAAACATTTCCCTGACTTTAAGCTTTGAGTTTAAACTTCAAACACACATAACTTTTGCTTGGAATGTCCAAATTGAGTGAACCAAATTTTGTTGGATTCAGCGTTCTGAGTACTTTCCAGCAAAATAAGTTTCACTCCATAAAAACCCTTATTTCTCCATAACTAATTCTCCAAATTTTATATTATTGGGAATTTTAACTGGAGAATCCTTTAGTGGAAAATTCTGAAATTTGGCCACAATGTTCCTTGTAATAATTCTGAGTCACCATAAAAATTTCAGATACATCAGAGCTCATTTAGTCCACCTAATGGCGTGAATAATGAATCTGGTCCAGAGAAAAAGAAAAATGTCAAGAAATATTTTTCAGAATTTCTCTGAACTTGTTTAGCTCATATCTTTTGGTAGGATTCTCCAAATTAGATAAACCAAATTAATTAGAACCATCGTAAATTCTATTTTCTAAAAAGTCATGACTTGAACCATGAAAATCTCTAGAAAATCATAAGAGCTCTAATTATGGCCAAATGCACATTTATTTGGGCAGTACTCAAATGAGCTTTGCTTCAGAGGAAATTTGACCAAGTCTTTTTTAGGTTGTCAGTAAACCACAATAAAAATTTCAGAGTCAAAAGGGTTGTCTAGCTATACTTATAGTCTTTACATTATCAAACTAACTCAATTGCATTTAAATTGACATGCATCGTATTTTCAATTTCGTGTAGTCACTAAGATCGAAGAAGACTCGGAGTTTCAATACTTTATTACTCCGGAATAACAATTAGTCAACGACTAGCAGCAAGACAAGATTCAGTTTGCATTAACCTATTTTTAAAGTCGTATGTTTTGATCATTTATTTTATGCATTTTCTACTATGTGCATTAGAGTTTTGAATTAAAAACCCAATTGCATAGGCAAGAGAACTAGAGATTTTGGGGTTTAGGATTTCAACCTCGAGTAGCCACAACAATGCTCAAAATAGTATAGGATTCGGTACAAGTCGAGTAGTTGGAACTACTCGCGAGAATAGGCTTAGAGGCACACCACTCGGTTAAAGAGATAGACAATGAATCACATGGCAAGAAAAATGAGACCGAGTGGAGAATAAGGGCAGCAGGATTTTGGGGACTGGGTGCCATAGCTCTGCTTGTGTCGATTGAGGACCGCGCCGTGTGCGAGCCTATTGAACAAGCTAGAACAGTACCGAAGACTTACCAGCTATATGGGAACCGGGAAACTGATGTAATTCGGGTAGCGATATGTTGAGGCATTGCTTGTCGTTCAAAGGTTAGGTTGAGAGCAGCGAGGTGTAAATCGGCTAGCGGGCACTGAGGATGCTCCGCGTAGATACCTCCTGCTAGGGACGATAGGACCGGTTCAACACTTGGCTAACGAATTAAAGGTTGTTGCGTACGACGTCCGTGATGGTTGCTGTAAGCAACATCGAGTATGGGCATACGTGACGGGTTATTCAGTTAACCCTGCAGGTGTAAATCGATTATAAATCGCCGCTCCTCGCGGTCAGTGAGTACCACTTGTTCACTGTACCTTGACGTAGAAAGAACAGACTAGTTGACATGATAAAAGTTGCTGGTTGAAAGCTTTACGTTGATTGTTAATGAAATGTTTTAGTTTCGAGCAAATTAAAGTTCTTTTCAACCTTAAGCAAGTTCTATAAGGGGAATACGTTTCTTGTTTAATTGCGGACTCCTTATGTGGCTTAGCACAAGGTTCCCCATTAATTTGAGGCTAAAACTTGAATATAAGAGTCAACTAATTAGGCGTGTCTTTTGCAACATACTTTCCTATTATACACTGCATACCCAGCATGTAGAGTTTCATGTTTAGGTGATACGGGTCAGTCTTGCTGAGCCATCATGCTGTGTTTAAAGCGTTTGCAGGATTCTATGAGGAGGAGACTCCCGAGGAGGAGACGGACCCCCAAGAGAGAACCACCGTCGAATGGGAGCCGTGCACGCCGCCGTGTTAGTGAATGCATGTGTGCAAGTGAGGACACATTCATGGGCTGAACGTGGACTCTTTTTGCTTAGTCCACGACCGCGAGTGTAGACTATAAACGATAACTTGATGTAGCTATGTTGATATACAAGTTTATATAATAAATGTAGCTCCCGTTTATCGTCTTTTATGTGTGTTATCCGGTGCTGTATATCGTAGGACTACTCAACGAGATACTGAATTGTCGGAACCGTCGCGTCCTTACACTATAATGCATTAGTCTATCTTCATATGATAAGGAGTTTTTCTCCTTTATTATTGACGGTCGTTCCTTGCACACAAGCATCGCGATGCACAAGTCCACAATTCCTGTCCAGGTACATCGCCACCATGGCGATAGAACGAAAATGCACGCGTTCGCCAATCTCGTCCAGCTGCATCGACGCCTCACCACGGTCCGACTCACGGAGTCGCTGTCCAATCAGGACCGCTGGATCGCTTCTTATGGTCCAGCCGTTCATATTCCTGCGAGGCAATAGCAATTCCCGTTCGCCCCTCCCTCGCACCGCCTCCGCTGCCCGCCGGCTGTCAGTTTCGCTTCCTACCTCCTCCGCTGCTGTGTCCTTCGCCGGCCTATTTGTTGTGCGCTGCGGAAGATTAAAGCCTGGAGCAGTTGGATCTTCTGGAATCGAAAAGGTTGAAACCGTCAAATCAAATGGAAAGGATGTCGGACGCATCAAGGAGCTCCGGGGAGCTGGCTTCCGTCACTACCGGCAGCGGGAGGTCGGTCAGAGTGATACCGCTGCGGCACCCGCCGGAGATGTCGTCACGAGGGTCGACATCGTCCTTGCCGTCATGGTGGCGGGCTGCGGTGGGAAAGGCTCGGGCCATGGGGCCGCTGGAATGGGCGGAAGCGTCTCTGCCGTGCGTAGCATGGATGCGGAGGTACAGATGGAAGGAGGACCTCCAGGCCGACCTCGCTGCGGGCATCACCGTCGGCGTCATGCTCGTGCCCCAGGTACCCACTCGCTCTGGCCATGCGCTGGATTTTGTTTCGCTTCGTTGGAATTGAGTGTCCTAGGGGCAAATGGATTCCTCCTAATTTGTCATCTTCGCCAATGATTGCAAAATGGTACATATTTAAATTTTTAGGATAATTGCGTATAGAAGGATTATGTAGCCAATTTGGTGCGTCTTCTTTGCTATTATCGTTTCAAGTCCAAAGAATATCTCAGTGACAAAATGTTGTGGATGCGTTTGTGGGCTGCCAATATGGTCGGCGTGGGGCCCACAAAGCCCACAACTAGGCCGGCCAGGCCCTGCAGCCGCACCAGGAGGATATTTAGAAGAATTAATTAGATAAGGTTTAAGAATAAAAGGGAGTTATAGATTGAGTCAGTTTAGATAGAAAGAAATAGATAAAAAGGGAAGAAAAGAATCTAGTCAGTTTGGGGGGATTGTCCTCAAACCGATTAGGAGTAGGGTGCGGCCAAGGGGGGATCCTGTCCCCCCTTTATAAGCAGCCCCCCTCCCTCATGTTTTGAGCATCGAGGAAAAAATAAGAATCCCCGTTGAGCGCTGTTCTTCTCCTTGGATCACGGTGGCTTCGAACCCTAACCCTAGCCGCCGTGACCAGCTACTTTGTCCCCCACGTTACGTACTGCGCAGCTGGCCCCACGCCTCCTCGCTGCTGGTTTCTCCCCTGCGCAGCCCTAAGCGCAGCCAAGGGGTCTCCCCCCTCCCTGTTTCTCAGCATTTGGTATCAAGAGACTCCGGGGCAGCGACCATGTCCGGCCCCGTGGACGATTCTGGGACTTTCACCCTCCAAGATCTCGGCAACATGATGAGCAAGATGATGGGGCAGATAGACACCATCAACAAGCGCTTGGACCGCCACGATATGCGCCTTGCGCGCGTTGAGAAGGCACCGGAGCGGGAGCTCTCCGGTGACGAGGACCTGCAACAAAACTCACCGCAGGGTAGCAACCTTCCCCGCAGCTGCGGCAGCGGCAAGGGCCGCGGCGGTGGCAGCGGCGGCCATGGCGGCAACGACGACCACTACAGTACCAGGCGCCCACCGGGACGCCCGACCTTCGACGACAGCGGGCTGCGTCGTCACAAGGTCAATTTTCCCAAGTTTGACGGGGAAACAGATCCTCTGCCCTGCCTCACCAAGTGTGAGACATACTTCCGAGGGACACGTACGATGCCAGAAGAAAAAGTGTGGCTTGCGTCTCTCCACCTGGAGGGTGTCGCAGCTGAGTGGTACACTGCTCTAGAACGTGACTGTGGCATCGTGTTCTGGGAGCGGTTCGCGGACTTCGTCAACATGTGCTTCGGGCCTCCGCTCCGCTCCAACGACCTGGCGGAAATTAAAGATCCCCGTCGTACTGGTACGGTTGAGGAATATCAGCGTCAATTCCTGGTCCTTCTTTGTCGTTGCGAGGACCTCAGCCAGCGCCAGCAGATCAACCTCTTCACAACTGGCCTCGGCGAGCCACTTAGAATGGATGTGGAGCTGCAGTTTCCCACTAATCTACAAACCGCCATGAGTCTGGCCAGAGCCTTTGAACGTCGACTTGCGGCAATAACAAATAGCGGAATACAGAAGGGCGCCGCCTCTCAACGCTCCACACACTCTTCTGTTGTGTCGCGCGCCTCTACTACGGCCTCAAGTGGCAGTTCTACAGCAACCGCCCCGACATCATCGAGAACGGCATCTTCTCGCCCGCGCTTCAAACGCCTTACAGCTGATGAGATGGCTGCTAAGCGGGCAAGCGGCGAGTGCTATCACTGCCCTGAGCGGTACACACCGGACCATAAGTGTGCCGGCAAAGGAATCTTCCTTCTGGAGCTTGACGACGATGATGACGTTGACGCGGCCGTAGCTGATATGGGCATCTCCTTACACGCTCTGACCGGCATCGACTTCGCCAACACAATGAAGCTCCAGGTCTACGTCCACGACAACCTACTGACAGCATTGGTCGACACAGGGTCCACTCACACCTTCATCAGGGAACCACTCATCAAGGAGCTCGGCCTGATGATGTTGCCACGGCCAGGCGTCGGCGTCCGAGTCGCCAACGGCGACTCTATCTCCTGTACAGGCATCTGTCCACGTGTACCCTTGATGATTGCAGGGGATCGCTTCGACGTCACATGCTACGCACTTCCACTGGACGGCTTCGACCTTGTTCTAGGAGTTCAGTGGCTGCGATCTTTGGGACCCATTCTCTGGAACCTTGAGGACCTCACGATGAAACTGTGGCGCGGGGACCATGAGGTCATCTGGACGGGGCTGCGAAGTTCAGCCCCGGTATGTGCCTCTCTAGCACCACCTACTGATATGATGGGCGCCCTCCTAGATGGCTTCCAGGACCTCTTCGACGAGCCACGCGGGCTTCCTCCTACACGGCGCCACGACCACCAAATCAGGCTCCTGTTGGGCACAACTCCAGTAGCTGTCCGGCCGTACCGCTACCCCCAGCTTCTTAAAGACGAGATTGAGAAGCAATGTGCCGAGATGCTTCGCCAATGCATCATCCGAGAAGGCACATCTGCATTTGCCTCGCCAGTACTGTTGGTCCGAAAAGCCGACGACACGTGGCGCTTCTGCATCGACTACCGCGAGCTCAACGCCAGAACTTTGAAAGACAAGTTCCCGATCCCGGTGGTTGACGAGCTACTGGACGAGCTTCGCGGCGCAAGGTTCTTCACCAAGCTTGACCTCCGCAGCGGCGACTTTCAAGTGCCCATGCACTCGGACGACATTGAAAAGACAACATTCCGAACTCATCGAGGCCACTATGAGTTCTTAGTGATGCCATTCGGCCTCACCAATGCGCCGTCCACGTTCCAGTCGTTGATGAACGACGTCCTCGACCCCTACATCAGAAAATTTGTGCTTGTCTTCTTTGATGACATATTGGTGTATAGCAGGTCCTGGGTCGAACACCTTCAGCACGTCAAACAGGTGTTCCAGACACTACGGGCAAACAAGCTGTTCCTGAAGAAATCTAAGTGCTTCTTCGGCCAGGAGACCGTGTCCTACTTAGGACACATCATATCCGCTCACGACGTGGCAATGGATCCGACCAAGTTGGAGGCCGTGGAACATTGGCCTACACCTCGGTCCTTACGAGCCTTGCGAGGTTTCCTCGGGCTCACCGGCTACTACCGCAAGTTCATTGCGGGGTATGGTGCGGTGGCCGCACCCCTCACCGCCCTCCTAAAGCGGGAAGCATTCCGCTGGACTAATGATGCGCATGACGCTTTCTCCCAACTCAAGCAGGCGCTGATGACAGCGCCTCTACTTCAAATGCCAGACTTCGACAAGCGCTTCATCGTCGACTGCGACGCGTCCGGCGCCGGCTTTGGGGCGGTTCTACACCAGGGCGACGGCGCCATAGCATTCTTCAGCCGTGCTGTAGCGACTCACCATCATAAGCTACCGGCATACGAGCGTGAGCTAATCGGTCTTGTGAAGGCCGTACGCCATCTGCGGCCTTACTTGTGGGGTTGTCCCTTCACTGTTCGGACTGATCACTTCAGCCTGAAATACATCCTGGATCAACGACTCACGACGATTCCCCATCATGCTTGGGTGAGCAAACTTTTTGGTTATGATCTGCAGGTTGAGTACCGACCGGGGCGCTTGAATGGGGCAGCTGACGCCCTGTCCCGCCGCGACGAGGAAGACATAGCTATTCACGCCATATCCGCGCCAGTCTTTCCACTCTTCGACTCGCTCCGCGCGGAGATCGCTACAGACCAGCAGGCGCAGCAGCTATGTGCCCAACTCCGGGAGGGAGTCGCACCTGCTGACTGGGCCGAACGCGACGGCCTTCTACTTCACAAGGGGAAGCTCTTCGTTCCCGACAAGTCCTCCTTGTGGCCCTCTCTCCTAGCTGAGGCGCATGATGGGGGCCACGAAGGCATCCAGAAGACAGTGCATCGGCTATGCCTCTCCTTCTACAACCCGTCCTTGCTACGGCGGGTGCGTGAGTATGTCCGCGGGTGTGCTACGTGCCAGCGCAACAAGACTGATCATCTTCATCCAGCCGGCCTGCTACAACCGCTGCCTATACCGTCGGAAGTCTGGAGTGATATCTCCATGGACTTCATTGAAGATTTTCCGAAAGTTGGTGGGAAATCAGTGATCTTGACAGTGGTAGATCGCTTCTCCAAGTATGCCCACTTCATTCCCCTAAGCCACCCTTACAGTGCTGCATCAGTGGCACGGGCATTCTTCGACGACATTGTACGACTACACGGCTTTCCCTGCTCCATCGTCAGTGATCGTGATACCGTCTTCACCAGCCTCTTCTGGTCACATTTGTTCCGGCTAGCCGGTGTCCGACTTCAGCTCAGCTCGGCCTTCCACCCGCAGTCTGACGGCCAATCTGAGGTCGTCAACAAGATCATCACTGTGTACCTCCGCTGCTTGGCTGGTGACCGACCAAAGACTTGGTTGCAGTGGCTTCCTTGGGCTGAGTATTGCTACAACACTTCCTACCAGACGGCCCTCAAATGCTCGCCCTTCAGAGTGGTCTATGGCAGGGACCCTCCGGCTCTTGTTGGTTACCAACCGGGCGTATCTAGAGTAGCAGCAGTGGATAAACAGCTAAAGGATAGAGATGAATTCTTAGCTGAAATCAAGAACAGGCTGGTACAAGCACAAGTCACCATGAAAAGCTATGAAAATAAGTTCCGCCGAGAGGTGGAATTTCAGATCGGTGATTGGGTTTGGCTGCGGCTTCATCAGAGGACAGCTGTGGGAGTAATGGCGATGCCTTCTTCAAAGATTGGACCAAAATATTTTGGACCATATTAGATCATTCAACGCATTGGGATTGTATCATATAAACTTTAGTTGCCTCCTTAAGCAAGGATATATGATGTCTTCCATGTGTCCGAAGGTCCTGCTCCCATACAGGTGGTGCCTTTACCACCACTTCTCCATGGACGTGTTGTACCTACGCCTGAAAAAGTACAAAGGGCGTGTTTGAACAGAGGTGTCTGGGAGCTACTCGTCAAATGGGCAGGACATTCTGAAGCTGATTCATCATGGGAGCAACTAGAAGATTTCAGGATGAAGCACCCCTCTTTTAAGCTCGAGGACGAGCTCTTTGTCGAGAAGGGGGGAAATATTGTGGATGCGTTTGTGGGCCGCCAATATGGTCGGCGTGGGCCCCAAAGCCCACAACTAGGCCGGCCAGGCCCTGCAGCCGCATCAGGAGGATAAAAAAAGAAAGGGCAGCCCGGTGCATGTAGCTCCCGCTTGCGCAGGGTCCGGGATAAGGTTTAAGAATAAAAGGGAGTTATAGATTGAGTCAGTTTAGATAGAAAGAAATAGACTAAAAAAAGGGAAGAAAAGAATCCTAGTCAGTTTGGGGGGATTGTCCCCAAACCGACTAGGAGTAGGGTGCGGCCAAGGGGGGGTCCTGTCCCCCCCTTATAAGCAGCCCCCCTCCCTCATGTTTTGAACATCGAGGAAAAAAATAAGAATCCCCGTTGAGGGCTGTTCTTCTCCTTGGATCACGGTGGCTTCGAACCCTAACCCTAGCCGCAGTGACCAGCTACTTTGTCCTCCACGTTACGTACTGCGCAGCTGCCCCCACGCCTCCTCGCTGCTGGTTTCTCCCCTGCGCAGCCCTAAGCGCAGCCAAGGGGTCTCCCCCCTCCCTGTTTCTCAGCACAAAAGTATAAGGTATGACCGAATTGTTTTTGCCCTTATTAAGCTCAGTAATTTTTTTGTTGCTCTACTTTTGTCTTGGTGCGTGTTAGTTGTCCTTTTGTGCGAAAAGCACTTACAATATAATAAAAGGTAGGTATTATAGTTTGGAGTTTCGTGATTTCTGATATGTGTGTCGTCGGTGTGTCCTAATTAAGATGTTGACATCACTGTTTTTCGGAGGGTGAGGATGTACGCCTAAATGTTACTTTTCTGAGGGGTGAGCTTTGCTTTTTGTCATGTGGCGTCAAGATAAACAAATTTATAGTAAACACTTGTTTCCAGTAAGGACCTGTTTGGATACAAAGTATTTTTGAAGTCTTGAAAGAATACAACAACAACAATCAAGCCTTTATCTCAAGCATGTTGGGTCGGCTAGACATGAAACCCAATAATTATATATATATATATCAATAAAGTAAAAGAGAGGAAGAGATATAAGAACAACAAGGAAAAAAAGAAAAGAAATAAACAAGACTAAGATTCACTTTCCATGCGGTCCTATCATAAGGTAAGTCTCTGGATACATTCCAATCTCTCAAATCTCATTTTACCGCCTCCTCCCAGGTCAACCTTGGTCGTTCTCTACCTCTTCTAATATTTTCTCTACCTCTTAAAATCCCACTGTTAACCGGTGCTTCTGGAGGTCTCCGCGGGATATGTCCAAACCACCTTAGTCGATGTTGGACTAACTTTTTTCAATCGGCGCCACCCCTACCCTATCACGAATCAACTCATTTCTTATTCGATCTCTTCTCGTGTGGCCGCACATCCACCGTAGCATGCGCATCTCTGTGACACTCATTTGTTGGACATGTTGCCGTTTAGTTGGCCAACATTCCGCCCCATAAAGCATCGCGGGTCTGATCACCGTTCTATAAAACTTCTCTTTTAGTTTTTGTGGGACCTTCCTATCACATAGGATTCCAGATACTTGTCGCCATTTCATCCACCCTACCTTGATCCTGTGGCAAACATCCTCATCAATATCGCCATTGCTTTGTAACATTGATGCTAAGTAACGGAAAGAGTCCCTTCTAGGTACTATTTGTCCTTGTAGACTAACATTTCCCTCTTCACGACCAACACCACTAAAGTCACACCTCATGTACTCGGTCTTTGTCCTACTAAATCTAAACCCCTTGGACTCTAAGATTTGTCTCCATAGCTCTAATTTCTTATCAACACCATCCCTAGTTTCATCTACCAGCACTAAGTCATCGGCAAAGAGCATGCACCAAGGGATATCCCCTTGTATATCCTTCGACACCTCATCCATCACCAAGGAAAAGATATATGGGCTCAAAGATGATCCTTAATGTTGTCCTACCGTGATAGGAAATGCATCAGTCTCACTATCACTTACGCGCACAGTTGTCCTAACATTATTGTACATATCCTTGATAAGGGTACTGTACTTTTGGCACTTTATGTTTCTCTAATGCGCACCACATGACTGACCTTAGTATCTTGTCGTACGCCTTCTCCCAGTCAATGAACACCATATGCAAGTCCTTCTTCTGCTCCCTATATCTCTCCATAAGCTGACGAAGTAAGAAAATCGCCTCTATTGTAGACCTCCCAGGCATAAAACCAAACTTGTTTTTAGTGACATTGGTCACTTTCCTCAGGCGGTGTTCAATCACCCTCTCCCAAAGATTCATAGTATGACTCATAAGCTTAATCCCTCGATAATTAGTATAACTTTGAATATCTCCTTTGTTTTTGAAGATAGGTACTAATATACTTTTCCTTCATTCTTCAGACATTTTGTTTGACTGAAAAATATGGTTGAATAGCTTTGTGAGCCATACTATTGTCACGTCCCCAAGGCATCTCCACACCTCAATAGGGACATCGTCAGGGCCGAGGGCCTTTCCTCATTTCATCCTTTTTAAGGCCTTCTTAACCTCAAACTCTTGTATCCTCCGCACGAACCGCCTGTTGGAGTCATCAAAGGAGTCATCCAACTCAACTATAGTGCTCCGATTCTCATCATTGAATAGCCCATTAAAGTAATCCCGCCATCTATTCTTAATCTCTTCATCATTTACTAGAATGCGGTCAGTCTCATCTTTGATGCATTTAACTTGATTGAAATCCCTTATCTTACCCTCATGGATTTTTGCTATCTTGTATATGTTCTTTTCATCTTCTTTTGTCTCTAGTCTCTCATATAACTCATCATAGATCTGTCCTCTTGCCTTACTCACAGCCCGCCTTGCATTTTTCTTGGCCTCTTTGTACTTAAGCATGTTGCTTGCGCTTCTATCATTATGCCAACTCTTGTAATACTCCTTCTTCTCCTTAATGGCCTTTTGTACATCCTCATTTCACCATCAAGTGTCTTTATCTACAAGTTTCTTTCCTTTTGTCACATAGAACACCTCACTAGTTATCTTCCTAATGTAAGTTGCCATCTTCACCCACATACTATCCGCATCTCCATTTTCTGCCCAGTGTCCTTCTGTGATCACCCTATTTTTAAAGGATTCTTATGATTCTCCTTTCAACTTCCACCACTTTGTTCTTGTGATTTTGACACCTTTGTCCCACAAAGAACATGTATGGAAGCGAAAGTCAACTATCACAAGCTTATGTTATGTTACAACACACTCCCCGGGGATCACCTTACAATCTAGACACTCCCGTCTATGCCTTCTCCTAGTGAGAACAAAGTCAATCTGGCTCGAGTGTTGGACACTACTAAAGGTTACTAGGTGAGATTGCCTCTTCCTAAAGAGGGTGTTAGCTACCAACAGATCATAGGCTATGGCAAAGTCTAGGATGTCCTTACCCTCTTGATTTCTATCGCCGCACCCAAAGCCTCCATGTACTCCCTCAAATCCTAGATTAGTTGCATCCACATGACCATTGAGATCTTCTCCTATGAGGAGTTTCTCGGTTATCGATACACTACTAACCATATTCTCAAAGTCCTCCTAAAATTGCCTCTTAGCACTCATGTTGAGCTCAACTTGTGGGGCATAAGAACTCATGGCGTTCAAGACAATGTCCCCAGTTACTATCTTGATTAAGATGATCCTATCCCCTCGTCTTCAAACATCCACTACTCTATTCCTAGTCCCAGCCGATTCATAATACCAAAGCTTGAAACCGGTATTCTCGACTTCTCTCGCCTTTTGACCCGCCCATCTAGTCTCTTGTACATAAAGAATATTTACTCGTCTCCTAATGACAACATCTACTAACTCACGTAGCTTCCCCGTCAAGGATCCTACATTCCAACTACCCACCCGAAATCTATGTTCCTCGGCTAGCTTCCTTACGCTTTGCACCCATCGAGTAGGATGCAAAGACCCTTACTCACTTATCACTACATCCGGGCGATGATGTAGCGCGCCAGTAAGGTGGTGGCGATCCGGCCCTTGCTTATTTAACACCATATCCGGGTTCCGATATGGCGCACCACTAAGGCGGTGGCGACCCGGCCCTTGCCCACTTAACACCATACCCGGGTTCCGATATGGCGCGTCGCTAAGACGGTTACGCCCCAACGAATTTCTATTGGGGTTTCATTTCCATGAGAATGGCTAAGTGTAGTTATTGGCTCGCCAAACCTATCACAATCCCTCCTCCTTTACCCGGATTTGGGACTGGCTATGTCATTACAACATAGGCGGAGTTCTTAGAAGAATACTCTGTTTTAGCAAAATACCTTGGTTTTGGAAAGTAAGGAAGTGTTTGGATGCAACAGATCTTGTAGTTTTAAAAACCATAGTATTGCTAAAAGTGCAACCATTTTGGAGTTTTAGAAACTCCACTCCTGAACTTTTTTTTTTCTAAACCATGGTATTGCTTAACAGAAGGGGAGCCTTAGCGCAACGGTAAATCTGTTGCCTTGTGACCATGAGGTCATGAGTTCAAGTCTGTAAACAGCCTGAAATGCAGGGAAAGACTGCGTACAAAAGAGACCCAAATAGGTCGGACCCTTCCTCGGACCCTGCGCAAGCAGGAGCTACATGCACCGGGCTGCCCTTTTTTTCATGGTATTGCTTAACAGTGGTTTTCTGATACTTTGTTTTTTTTTAAAAAACTATAGCATCCAAACAGATACATCTAGTATAGATGACAATTTACACAAGTATGTTATGAATCTGAACTATTTCTCCTTAACCATACTCTAGGCAATGTCATACGCAAAGCTGGCTGGACTGCACCCAATTTATGGGCTCTGTAAGTGTTTCCCTTCTTTAAAGCTCCTCTACTACATATATTTTCTTTCTTTATATGTTTACAATTAATCTCAGTTGGTAATGCAAACAATCTCTTTTCGTTTTCATGGTTTGAACAGACACAGGCTTTGTCCCATTATTTGTATATGCAATATTTGGCTCATCGCGACAATTAGCTGTAGGTCCAGTGGCTCTTGTTTCTCTGCTCGTATCCAATGTTCTTGGGGGTATAGTTGATTCATCTAGCGAGCTGTACACAGAATTAGCCGTATTACTGGCATTCATGGTTGGGATATTGGAGTGCTTGATGGGATTGCTAAGGTAATTCTGCTTACACAGGAATGTTTTGAGTTCTTGTTTTTTCTGTTGCTGTTATAGAGAAGAAGGCTCAAAGCATGTTAGGATGTTTCGAGTTCATGTTTATTCTTGTTGCTGTTTACAGAGAAGAGGGCTTGAAACATATTCACCCTGTTACTGTGTTTAATATCCAGAAAGTACTGGAAAATGGAAAGCAATCATCTCACGTAGCTTAAACTTTTAGGGCTTGTTTGGGTAATAATAAATGGAGTGGATTGAAGTGGAATGGAGTGGAAAATGAACTAATTTTTACTTCAACCCCCCTCAATCCACTCCAAATGGGGAGTATTTAAGTGTATCCAAACAAAGCTTTAATCTAGCTGCATACCTTCAATGCTGTATCTCTCTCAAATGTTTTTGCCAAAGAAATATTTATAGGGGAAGAAAACATATCAAATTTTAAAAAAGAAAGTATCAAAGAGCATTTAGGTCCTTCTACTTGCTGAAACAAATTCAGAATTTCTCCCTCTACCTACAATTATAAATTTCATTTCCTACAATTTGTAATAATGCACTAAGGACATGTGTCGTATGAGAGGCTATGTTTCTGTCAAGGGCGTCGGCGCCCAAGTGGCGGGCCCCTGGCTACGTAGCTCGTAGCCGTGGCCGGTAGGGGCGTCGGGGATTTTGCCCGGCTGCCCAATTGTTGAAGAGGGTGAGGTTTAGAGGAGATCAGGGAGAGTGGAATAGTAGTTCTTTGCTTATTCCTTAGTGGTACATACTCCCTCCAATATATAGGGTCGCAACCTGTCTAACAAAGGAAACTAATCTTTCAAAGGAAAAAACCTCCCCTGATTCTATCATGCCTTCCATGCTTATTCTCAATTATTTCTTTCCTAAAACGCAAAAGGAAACCAATCCCCCTTGATCTTGGCTTACCATGCAATGCCGATTGGCACTTATTTCTTTCCTAAAGTGCGTCTATGTTTGAATTGTGCGCCTGGTCCCTGGGTGACGTTGATAATCTCGGCCCCACATGAGATGTTCCGACTTGTAGCGCTGGCATGTGATGCAAGCGCGTACATAGTCCTGGACCTCTTGCCGGAGGCCGGGGGAGAAGAAATCGCGACGTAGGCGGTGCAGTGTACGTTGCACGCCTTCGTGGCCATCGTCGTGTACTGTAGAGATGAGCTCGTGGAGGAACAGCAACGTAGGCGACATGTAGAGGTGGCCCTTGAACGCCACAAGTCTGTCGATGGTCGCCCAGAAGCCAGCTCGCTGGCCTGCTGCGATTTCTTCCTTGAGTGCCACCAGAGCTGGGTCCGTGGCATGTGCCTGGCGGAGACGGTCGACGAAGTCGAGCTGGGGCCGGAGATGGCGAGGATCGCCGACTCCTCTGTGTCACGCCATGAGAGAGCATCGGCCACAGTGTTGGGGCTACCGGCCTTGTACTCCACCGAGAAGTCGAAGCCGAGGAGTTTTCCCACCCAATGATGCTGCGGAATGGTGGCGAGGTGCTGGTCGAGTAAGAACTTGAGGCAAAAATGATCAGTTCGTACCAGGAAACGTCGACCCCAGAGATACGACCTCCAATATCGTACGATGAGGACGAGGCCAATGAGTTCGCGCTCATAAGGCGCCCGCGATCGGTGACGCGGTGCGACCGGTCGACTGAAGAATGGCACCGGATGTTGCTCTTGAAGGAGTACGGTGCCAAACCCATGTGTCAAGGCATCACACTCAACGACAAAAGGTTTGCCGAAGTCAGGTACTGCGAGCACGGGCGTCGTGGTGACGGCAGTCTTGAGCGTCGTGAATGCTGCCTCGGCCTCGGCGGACCAGGCGAATCCCTCCTTGCAGAGGGCAGTGAGGGGCACGGCGGTCGCACCGAACTCCTTGATGAACTTGCGGTAGTAGCCTGCAAGGCCGAGGAAGCCTCGCACCGCTCATGTAGACCGGTGAACCGGTCAATCCGCAACTGCCTGTACCTTGGCTGAATCCATGGCGACGCTGGAGGCGGATATATGATATGGCCGAGGTAGGCGATGGAGTTAGCGCCGAACTCGCACTTTGATCGCTTGACGAAGAGTTGGTGCTGGTGTAGAACGTCGAGGACGACACGGACGTGACGAAGATGATCAGCCCATGTGGTGCTATAGATGAGGATGTCATTGAAAAAGACGAGGACGAACCGACGTAGGAACGGCCGCAAGATGTCGTTCGTGAGTGCCTGGAATGTTGCCGGGGCGTTGCACAACCCGAATGGCATGACCAGAAACTCGTAGAGGCCTTCGTGTGTGCGGAACGCCGTCTTGTCAATATCCTCGATGCGCATCGAGGAGTTCGTCGACCATAGGGATCGGGAACATGTCCTTGACCGTGATGGCGTTCAGAGCGCGATAGTCGACGCAGAAACACCAGTTTTCATCAGCCTTCCGCACAAGTAGCACCGGTGAAGAGAACGCTAAAGAGCTCCTGCGGATGATGCCCTGCTCCAGCATGGCGGTGCATTGGCGTTCCAACTCGTCCTTGTGCGCGGTGGGGTACCGGTAAGGCCGGACTGCCATTGGTGTAGACCTTGGTAGTATGTGATGCCGTGGTCGTGTGACAGTGGCATGCCCTTGGGCTCCGTGAAGACCGCGGCGAATGCGTCGAGGAGGGCGGTTAGGAGGTCGTCGTCGGTGCACGCCTACACTGATGAACTGGTTGGGCATGCCTGGCCGCGCCAGCACACCTGGTGATCGCCTCGCCAGTAGGACATTGTGAGAGCTCTTAAGTCCCAAAGGATGGGTCCCAGAGACGCGAGCCACTGCGTTGCCAGGACCACATCGTAGCTGACGAGAGGCAGGGCGTAGAAGTCTGCGGAGAACTCCTCGCCGACGGAGAACGTTGCGCCGCAGTACACGCCTGGACATGGTACGCCGTCGCCGTTTACCACCGTAACCTGTAGTTTGCACCCGGCTCGAAGCTTGAGCGAGGTGCGGACTGCGGACGGCCGCCTCCTCGACGACGAAGTTGTGGGTGGAGTCGGAGTCGAGTAGGGCGAGGAGGGGTATGCCACCAATGTGGATGCACACTTGCATCGTCTCTCTAGTGCGGATGCCGGTGATCGCGTGGATCGAGATGTGCGGCTCGTTGGACGCCGTCTTGCCCCCCTGAAGTCCCCTGCATCGTCTTCGAACGCCAAGTCGAGGAGGAAGATCTGTTGGCAGACACGGTTGTGACCACACCCGAACTTCTCATTGCAATTGAAGTAGAGACCCAGGCGGCGTCATCCCTCCATCTTCGTCTGGAGGCGCTTGACCTGGTGCCCCTCTATCGTGACCGGTGTCTGCAGGGGCGCAGCCTGCGGACTGGGCACCGGAAGTGCGGGTCGCGGTGAGGGCGTCGGTAGGAGACCCTGCTGTTGCTGAAGACAAGGCTGTGACGCGGAGGTCCCCGCGCACTGATCTCGCAGCTCCAGCTTGCGTGCGAGGCTCATGGCGATGGCCAGAGACTTCGGGTTGCGGATCTCGACGTCGAGGCTGACGGGTGATGCAGGCCGGCGGTGAAGGGCTGCACTTTCTGGTCCTCCGTTAGTGCGCCGGTGTGGGGATGCAGGGCCTCAAACAGGTCCTGGTACTCGACGACCGAGCCCGTGCGTCTGCACGCCACGAGTTCGCCGAGCAGATTGGAACGCAAAGGCGGTCCAAAGTGTGTGTTGTGCAGCTCGGTGAAACGCCTCCACGGCAGCATGCCTCCTTCGCGCTGAATCTGCATGAACCACAGTTGTGCACCGGCCTCCAGGTTGTATGATGCCATCCATACCTTTTCTTCTTGCGAGATGCGTTGTTGGTGGAAGTAGGACTCACACTGATTGATGAAAGGGGATCAAATTTCCCATCAGACTTGGGAAAATCTAGTTTCTGGAAACGCGGCGGCCGGTCGTTGTGGTGCTCGCCACCATGCACTCCTCTTGGCCCGATGCGGAGGAGTCGGTGGTGCGTTGCTCGAGCGTCTCGAGCTTGGCCTGCAGTGACGCGACTGTCGCGGTCAAATTGGTGATGAGGGCTGCCAGATCGGCTGATGTTGGTGTGTCCATTGGCGAGGGTCCTGTCGGTGTTGGGGGTGACGGCGTGGCGGGAGCGGCCCGGGTGGATGGTGGTGTAGTGGAAGAGGAACGCCTGGATCGTGATACCAGGTTATCAAGGGCGTCAGCGCCCAAGACGACGGGCCTCTGCCTACGTAGCTCGTAGCCGCGGCCGGTAGGGGCGTCGGGGTTTTTGCCCGGCTGGCCATTGTTGTAGAGGGTGAGGTTTAGTGGAGAACAGGGACAGTGGAATAGTAGTTCTTTGCTTATTCCTCAGTGCTACATACTCCCTCCAATATATAGGCTCGTAGTTAACAAAGGAAACTAATCTTTATCAAAGGAAACAAATCTCCCCTGATCCTATCCTGCCTTCTATGCTTATTCTCAATTATTTCTTTCGTAAAACGCAAAAGGAAACCAATCCCCCTTGATCCTGACTTGCCATGCATGCCGATTGACACTTATTTCTTTCCTAAAGTGCGTCTAGTCCTGGCCCGGCGCTGATAATGTCGGCCCCACATGACAGTTTCCATCTCAACAACATAATATTTTCGAGCTAAATTGGCTCTTCCTCTGATGTGTTAGCTTCTCACTTTCTATGCATGATGTACAACATCCTAACTAAGAAAGATGAAAAAAAGATGCTTCGTAAAGTCATAGTCGCATGCAATTACTGTTATTTTGCTCTTTGGGGATGGCAAACATTGGTCATAGGATTATTTATCCAAGGAACTGAAAACTGTACCTTTACATCGTCAAGACCAAATCTACTCTGCAGTATAATCTTCGTAATTACAGATAACTTGAAAGTCTACCACTAAATTTGCAATCACCCCACATCCAGGCTATCTCTTCTTGACATTTTTCTAATGAGTTCATTGGCGTAGCCATTTTGTGCCTCCAAATGTAGACAAACTGTCATAAGTAATGTTTTAACGAGTCAGAAAAGAAAGGGCAGCCCAGTGCATGTTGCTCCCGCTTGCGCAGGGTCTGGAGAAGGATCCGACCCACTTGGGTCTTTTATATGCAGCTTTTCCCTACATTTCTGCAAGAGGCTGTTTCCAGGACATGAACCCGTGACCTCAGGTTCACAAGGCGACAATTTTACCGCTGTGCCATGGCCCTCCTTCAATGTTTTAACGAGCGCATCACCAAAATACAACCAAAACACATTCTCACGTGGATAGCTGTTTATAGTTAATACTAATAAAATATAAGACATGTGAAGTATTAGTTGTTCTAAAATTTAAGGAGAGTCATAGATGAAGACTCGTAGCAAAAGGCAAGCGGTACATCAAGCACCACTCATATGTCCTGCTCGTCTGTTATTTCTGTGCTTGGATGTTGGTCCAGGGACCGAGGCTGGGGTTCTTGCCCTTAGGCTATCAGCTGGTAGTTCTCCCATGTTAGCAGTAAAGGCGATGGGGCCTAGTTGACAGGGAGATTCTAGAGAAGTTAGTCCTCTCTCCTGCTCTTTCCATATATTACTGTCCATCCCATAATAAGTTCGTTTTTAGGATTGGTCAAAGTCAATCTAAATTAGGTTTTAACTGTAATTACAGAAAAAATATATGAACATTTATGATACAAAATTAGTATCGTTATATTAATCATAAGTTATATTTTCACAGTGCACATATTTGGTGTCCTGTTGATCTTCTTCTTTATAAAATTGGTCAAACTCAAAATATTTTGACTTTGACCAATGCCAGAAATAGACCTATTTTGGGACAGAGGGAGTACGTTAGGTCAATTTTAGCCACCTCTTCCTTGCACACACTGTGCCGTCTGAGTTCCTGCCATGTTCATTCCTTATGGTCATTGGACCATATCATTGTAATTTTTGGTTTCCTGTGTAATTTCATTTTTGGTTCCTTGGTGGGAGGGCTGGAGAAACTTCAAATTTAATGTAAGGAGACATAAGTCTGAGTTTTATATCTGAAGGAACCTAAAATGATGCCTTTCTAGTATTGTACCAGCTTAATATTAAAGTTCTTCGTGTAGCTGGACTAAATCATTTCTCATTGTATAATAACTTCTTCATTCTTGGAATTTACTATCTTCTTAATCTGAATCTGAGGGGAGCAGGACAAACATGTGTAATCTTTGCATGTTTGTTCTCCCTGAGGAATGTAACCATTTCATATTTTTCTGTTCTGCACAGGCTTGGTTGGCTTATTCGTTTCATTAGCCATTCTGTAATATCTGGATTCACTACAGCTTCAGCTATTGTAATTGGTTTGTCCCAGATCAAATACTTCTTAGGTTACAGCGTCACAAGAAGTAGCAAAATTATACCACTTATTAAGAGCATAATTGCAGGAATCAATCAGGTGGGCTTTGCCATCATTCTATTTATGGCCTTCTTGCCAGTCTATCCCTGTTCTCCCTTTAAGCATTATGTTCTTTTCCCCCAATTTGCTTTTGCATCTTACGTTGCATCCCTAATAAATTTTGGCTTGAAGGGCTTCATGAAAGATAAGGATATAGACTCTAAGCTGGGAGGAGATAACTCTAGACAGGAGCGTCACTTATTTATTTTAGTCATGCTGGACTATGGAAGCTACATAACTTTACTATCCTTTCTCTGGGACGATCTGACTCTTAGGAATCACTACATTGATATATATGGAAGGAAAATAAAATCAGTTTTTCCAAATATCTAATTTCCAATTAATGATGTATTGGTTGACTCAGTTGATAGTATGTGAAACATTGATGCCATTTTTGCTTTTCTATGTGTCTATGTAGGGATGATTGAACCAATTGACACATAAAGTCCCCAGAAAAGACATGAAATTAAGCATATTTTCAACAAGGAATGTTGGTCCAATGCTAAAGCAAAGAAACAATATGTACCAACTGAGAAAAGATCATAGCTATTGGGCAATATTGTCTTGAAAGCGTGCTGTCAGGGCTTGTTTTGTACAGCTAGAGTTCCAAATTAGAAGCTGGTGCAAGTTGATTGGGGAGGGTGATAGTGAGCCATCTTGTCCCAATTTTAGATTAGGAAAGAGGATAAATTACTTTTTCCAAGAGTAGGAGCTCCCCCAAACAAGGCTCCCAATGCCATTGGCTCAAAGACCACTCTGAAAAAGCCCAGTAATATTTGATCGTGCCATTGCACAGCCTCCAAAGAGAGTAGCTTGTCCTCTGAATTGGTACCCAATGTCGAGGTCATAGTTGGGCCCATGTTAGGACTGATAATTATTGAAAAAAAATAGTGCAATATGCCATGCCTTGTCTTACAGTTGTGCAAACTGGGAAGCAGGTTGTTGAAGTAGATACAATGTGCACTCATCCCAACATCGCGGGGGCACCTTGTGATGTATGTAACATCTGGGTAGATGACGACCTTGCATTTTGATTACAGTGAAGCTGGAGTGAAAATATATAGAGTGTCAATTTAATAGCACAAGCATAGGGACAGCCCTCCTTGTCACTAAGGAAATTCCACCAGTCCTGATTCATGACACTCACCATTAAAACCGAAAATAGCATGACTTAAATAGGAAGCATGGTAAATCAATAGAGGCAACGATACCAGTGGGGGGCTGGGAACAAAGGCGGGTAACTGTGACGCAGCTAATGCAAAATGCTACGAAGACTCCACATCTGGGTAGATGATGTCCTTGCATTTTGATTATAGTGAAGCTGGAGTGAGAATATATAGTGTCAATTTAATAGCACAAGCATAGGGACAGCCCTCCTTGTCACTAAGGAAATTCGACCAGTCCTGATTCATGACACTCACCATTAAAACCGAAAATAGCATGACTTAAATAGGAAGCATGGTAAATCAATAGAGGCAATGATACCAGTGGGGGGCTGGGAACAAAGGCGGGTGACTGTGACGCAGCTAATGCAAAATGCTACGAAGACTCCAGCATCTTGTATTCTTGTCTAATAGCATTGTCAGCTTTTCAAAGACAGTAATTATATGCTCATTGCTCACCATAAATTTAACATGAAACAATCAGCATCAAAAGATATAAAATGGTGCTAATAGAATTTTTTTTGGAACATAGTACATGTCATGGTTTAAAGGGGTAACATTATTTGTGAAACAGTAATAATCTCTATGGTAACACAACACATTGTGTGGGAGCTTTCAGCACTGGGTATGCCTTATATGGTAACACAACAGATGAAAACTAATATTACTTGATTACTTTCATGGAACTAGGGTTTTCTTTTTGCCCTTGAGCTACATAACTGATGGTGTTTTATATTAGCTGTATTAAACTTCCCTATGTTCTGTGCTCTGCTGTCCACATGGCTTAGACAGCATGGGAGTCAAGCTTGCTCATTCACATCGCGTAATATGTTAATATACATTATATGTTTCCTTCAGATCATGATATTCTTCCGGCATTGAATTACCATTTGTCATGGGATCAAGAAAACAATTCCTTTTTTTGCAGTTCTCGTGGCCTCCATTTGTTACAGGATCTACATTCCTCGCTATTCTTTTAACTATGAAACACCTAGTAAGTTTTATTTGCCTCATTAATCATGGATATTCCTAACTTATTTTTTCATTGAGTAAACCTTTCATGTTTGACCTCTAAAACGTCTCAGGGAAAATCCAGTAAAAGATTACGTTTTTTAAGGGTCTCTGGTCCCCTTACAGCAGTTGTGCTTGGAACAATTTTTGTGAAACTTTTCCGTCCACCAGCCATATCAGTGGTAAGACTAGGCTCCTAATTATTTATTTGCACTATGGGTACAGAAAGAATCATATACGCTATTTACAGGAACAAATTTAATCTAATGACATTTGATTATGCTGGACCTATATGCCAATGATGTGTAATATCATACTTCCATTCAATAACCCATGATGTAGTGATTGCCATTATTGTGTAAAACTTCAGTGTAGATCACTTTGAAAAGATGTTTGTCAGGGCTTGTGTTTGCTGAACATGGCATATACAATTTTAGATGATGAGTGTTAGTAATAGGACCAACAAATAAGCTCCTTGACCTTGATATAAATCTACAAATAGATGATTCTACTTACATCAAGATGTTTACTTTGTCATCCACTTGATTTTTGTGCTCTTCTACTCTTGTTTCTTCAAAAACAAATGTCTAAGTGTATTGTTATTGTTATGGTATCATCAAGAGTTGTAAAAGAGTTTATACTAGCTAGGTACAGCTGAAGGTTAACACAATAATAAACTGTGTTGTTTTGCAGTACAAAATGTAACCATAGCTCTGTAGTTTTTTTTTGAAATCTGGTATCAGTTTATAATTTTCTGATATTCTAGAATTGTCATAATTTCTGAAATCTACTCCATTTATTACCATGCTTACATCAAACACATAGTGCTCATCATAGTTGCTCCGTATCTTAGGTTGGAGAAATACCACAAGGTCTTCCCAAATTCTCCATTTCTCGAGGGTTTGAGCATCTAATGTCGCTTATGCCAACTGCGATACTCATCACTGGTGTTGCCATCTTGGTAAGAAATTTATTTTGTGCTACTTATACCCTTCCTTAGTGGCCATTAAACATTTTAAACATGCAATTTCAGGAATCTGTTGGGATTGCTAAAGCTTTAGCTGCAAAAAATGGGTATGAGTTGGATTCCAATAAAGAGGTAAGTCATAAGTATTTTACTAACCTAATTTGTTTGTTGGTACACCCTGCTCTAAATTATTTTGCAATTTTCTTGTATTTTATTATGTTGTATAACTAAGAAATATGATTTCCATGCTGAGTGTATAACTAAGTTCGTTAAAAATTAATTGTTACAATAGTAAATGAATCAAATTTTATGTTTAATCACTTAATGAGAACTTTAAATTTAAGGTCAATAATTTGACATGGAAGCTTCCAGTCAGAGTGTGATGCACACACCTGACCTGATTGGTAACTTTAGAAAGTGCAAGGCTATTAACTTTTAGAATACTATTGCCCAACTCCCAATTTATGTGTGGCAGAGAATTCTATGATTCAACAATTTGCTCAATCTTGCAAAACAAATGGATTCATAGGGATGTTATGGGGTGGGCCCTGCTAGCCTGGGGCCACTAGATTAGAGATAGTTCATTAGTTATTGGTGTTAGACTGTGTGTGTGTCAAGGGGTATTGTGGTCCTTTGAGTTGGGCTTCATAGCCTATATATGTAACCCTCCTCTTGCATTATCAATAATGACTTTATTTCCATCTCACATGGTATCAGATTAGGGTTAGGGTTTCTAGGCCTCTCTCCCACCCGCCGCCACCCTCTTCTCTCTCTCCCACCACCAGCCGCCGCTGCTGCCTCCTCCATGTAGCAGCGCCACCGTGGCCCTGCCAGCGTGCCGCCGCCGGCGCCCTCTCTCCCATCCGCCGCCGCTCTGGCCGCCACGCCCTCCACCACCCCGCCGGCGTCCCCGTCCAGAGCCCGCCCGGGCCCCTCCGCCTTCCCCGGCGTCTCGCCGCCGCGCGGCGTCCGCGAGGACTACCCTAGGGCCTGCTCTCCTCTCTCCCCCACAGCCGCCACCTCCTCCCTCAACAGCCGCCGCCTCCACCCTGCCAGCGCGCCGTCGCCATGGCCGCCGCCCAAGCCGTCCTCCCCGCGCCCCCGCGGCAGCCCGCCCAAGTCGCGGGACCCCAACGCTCCGCCAAATCCGTCGTCCCCGCGGCCGCCCGACCAAGGCCAAGGGCGCGCTCGACGCTGCCGTCACGCAGGCCACCGCCGGCATGCCCAGGGCCCGTGGTCGTCCGTCCAAGGCCATGGGCGCGCTCGACGCCGCCGTCGGGCAGGCCACCGCCGGCATGCACAGGGCCCGCGGCCGCCCGCCTAAGGCCAAGCGCGCGCAGGACGACCCCGACACGCCCAGACCCCGCGGCATCGCCCCTGGCCGCCTCCATCACCCCGCCGCGGCCGGGAGCAGGGGCGCCGCTCCTTTCCCTCACATCTCCGGCGGCCCTGCGACTGGATCTGGGGGTCGCCGCCCCTCTCCATGGCTCTGTGGCGGCCCGATCTGGGAGTGCTGGCCGCCCTCCGCAACGCCGGCTTCCCAACCCCGGCGCGGCCGGATCTGCCGCTGCCCTCCTCACCACCGGCTTTCCTGGCCCTGTCGCCGCCGCAGATCCGCTGCCGCCCGCCCCACGCTTCCTCTAATGGCTGCCGCGGCGTCTTCACCCTTCTCACCCCGCGTTGCCGGCCTTCCGCGCTCGTCCCTCCTCCAACCCCGCGCTGCCGGCCTTCCGCGCGCATCCCTCCTATCCCGCGCTGTCGGCCTTCGCCGCGCGCATCCTTCCTACCCCACGCTGCCGGCCTTCCGCGCGCGTTCCTCCTATCCCGCGCTGTCGGCCTTCTGTGCGCGTCCCTTTCCTCCTACCTCGCGCTGTCGGCCTTCGCCACACGCACCCCTGCTACCCCGTGCTGTCGGCCTTCCGCGCGCATCACTCCTCCTACCCCGCGCTGTCGGCATTCCGCGCGCGTCCTTGCCCTCCTATCCTGCACTGTCGTCCTTCCGCGCGCGTCCCTTCCCTCCTACCTCGCGCTGTCGGCCTTCGCCGCACGCACCCCTCCTACCCCGCGCTGTCGGCCTTCCGCGCGCATCACTCCTCTTACCCGCGCTGCCGGCCTTCCGCGCGCGTCCTTGCCGTCCTACCCCGTGCTGTCGGCCTTCCGCGCGCGACTCTGCCCTCCTATCCCGCGCTGTCAGCCTTCCGCGCGCGTCTCTGCCCTCCTATCCCGCGCCGTCAGTCTTCCGCGCGCGTCCCTGCGCTCCTACCCCGCGCCGTCGGCCTTCGCCGCGCGCATCCTTCCTACCTCGCGTTGCCGACCTTCCGCGCACGTCTCTGCCCTCCTATCCCGCGCTGCCGGCCTTCCGCGCTCGTCCCTGCCTTCCTACTCCACGCCGTCGGCCTTCGCCGCGCGCGTTCCTCTTCCTCCGCGCTGTCGGCCTTCCGCGCGCGTCCATCCCCCCTACTCCGCACCTTTCGCATGCGTCGCCGCCCTCCGCCACGCGCACTTGGGCCATCTCTACCGGCCGTGCCCCTCATGGCGAGGTGTTTGCGGCCCACTCCGTCCTCGCCACTGCTCGGGAGCGTGAGTGGGCTCTTCTACGGTGTTCTCTGCGGGAAGTTGTTAGCGTGTGTGTGTGTGTTTACTCATGTATGTAGGGTCTTTTGGTTCAGTCTCAACATCTGCCACGGCTAGATGTTGTGACTTCGAGGGGGTCTTATCAGAGTGTCTTTTTGTTTACTCATGTAGTAAGTGTGTTGTTGTCCAGTCTCAACATTTGTCGCAGCCAGAGTTTCGACTGCGGGGGATGTTAGACTGTTTGTGTGTCAAGGGGTATTGTGGTCCTTTCAGTTGGGCTTCATAGCCTATATATGTAACCCTCCTCTTGCATTATCAATAATGACTTATATTCCTTTTTACAATTGGTAATATTTCCGTTCACACGGTTATTGTAGAGCGGGAACAATAACATGGATTAGTTGGTTTCTTAGAAGAGATAAGTTAGGCAGGTGCTGAGAATTGAGGGTGGGGGTACCCTCCTGCTGCGCCCACTGTTTAAAAGGCGTCGCCTAGGCGTCCAGGCGCTCCCGCCTAGTAGCCATGACTTGTCGCCTAGGCAAGCGCCTGGTCGCCTAGACGGCGCCTTGGGCGCCTAGGCGGGCGCCTTGGCGTCTAGGTGCCTGGCAGTCGCCTAGGCGTCCAGGCGCCCTTTTAAAACACTGGCTGCGTCTAGGGTTGCGCAGGGGAGGAAGCAGCAGGGCTGCCGCGCTAGGATGTCTGCGGAGAGGATAGCGCGGAGGGGAAGAGGTGGGAAGATCACAGTGGTTAGGGTTAGGGTTCGTAGCCATGGTGATCCAAGAAGAAGAACAACCTAATGGGGTAATTCTTATTTTCCTAGATGAATTACAATGAGGGGAGGGGTCGGTATTTATTAGGGTCCAAGACCCCTGGCCACCACCCCCTCCTGGGCCGCCCCCCTCCTGGGCCGCGCGCCCCTGGTCGGTTGGGACAACCCCAACTGACCAGGATCTTTATTCCCTAAATAAACTCACACTTCCTATTTAAACTTATACTTCCTAACATATTTACTCTTCCTAATTTATAGCTAGACTTCCTTTTCTTCATTAGGCCTTCTCCTCTCCTTGGGTTGCTGCCTTGCTGGCGCCTTTGTGGGCCCGGCACGCATAATGGCGGCCGAGAAGCGTCCACAGCATTTTCTCCCTTCCTGACAAAGAGCTCGTCCTCGAGCTAGAAGGTGAGGTGCTTCATCTTGAAATCTTCTAGCTGCTCCCAAGATGCATCGGCTTCAGAATGACCTGCCCACTTGACGAGCAATTCCCAGACACCTTTGTTCAGGCGCGCCCGCCAGATCTTTTCTGGCATCGGCACAACCCATCCATGGAGAAGTGGTGGCAAGGGCGCCACTTGAGCTGGAGCAGGACCTTCAAATTTCTTCAAAAGGGAGACATGGAAGACATCATGTATCCTGGCTTGAGGAGGCAGATGGAGCTTGTGAGATACAACACCAATGCGATGTGTGATCTGATATGGCCCAAAGAATTTAGGACCAATCTTCGAAGGAGGTGCCACCATCACTCCCACAACTGTCCTCTGATAAAGCCGCATCCAAACCCAATCACCAATCTGAAATTCCACCTCACGGCGGGACTTATCTTTATAGCTCTTCATTGTGACTTGTACCTGGACAAGTCTGTCCTTGATCTCAGCGAAGAACTCATCCCTGTCCTGTAACTTTTTATCCACTGCTGCTACTCTTGAGATGCCCTGATGATAAGAAATAACAGCTGGAAGGTCCTTGCCATATACCACTCTGAAGGACGAGCATTTGAGGGCCGTTTGGTATGAAGTGTTGTAGCGGTATTCAGCCTTGGCACACCCACGGACGAACTCCCGGACTCTCCGCAGGAGTGAAGGGCTGTAGAACGAGAGGCGCAGCCGGTGCGCCATGCCCTCGTGACCCCTATCATGCGCCTGAGCCAAGAGGGAGGGCCACAAGGAGGATATCTCTAGGATGAAGAGCTTCCCCTTGTATAGGAGAAGGTCATCGTGCTCGGTCCAGCCATTTGGTGCGGCTCCCTCCTGGAGCTGGCTGCACAGCTACTGCGCCTGTTGGTCCGCGGCGATCTCCGCGCGAAGAGAGTCGAAGAGGTGGAAGACTGGCGCCGAGATGGCATGTATTGCCATCTCGTTCTCGTCGCAGCGGGACAGGGCGTCAGCTGCCCAGTTCAGACGCCTCGGCCTATACTCAACCTGCAGATCATAGCCAAAAAGCTTGCTCATCCAAGCATGCTGAGGAATCGTCGTGAGGCGCTGATCCAGGATGTACTTCAGACTGAAGTGATCCGTTCGAACAGTAAAGGGGCGACTCCACAAGTAAGGCTGCCAGTGGCACACAACCTTCACAAGGCCGATCAGCTCACGCTCGTACGCCGGTACCTTTTGGTGGTGAGGAGTTACGACGCGGCTGAAGAAGGAGATGGCACCATCGCCCTGGTGCAAGACTGCCCCGAAGCCGGTGCCCGACGCGTCGCAGTCAACTAGGAAGGGCTTGTCGAAGTCCGACATCTCGAGAACAGGCGTTGTCATCAGTGCCTGCTTGAGTTGAGAGAAGGCGTCCTGTGCGTCGTCGGTCCAGCGGAACGCCTCTGCTTGAGGAGGGCGGTGAGTGGCGCTGCCACCGTGCCATACCCCGCAATGAACTTGCGGTAGTAGCCGGTGAGTCCGAGAAAGCCTCGCAAGACTCGAAGAGACCGTGGTGTGTGCCAACGCTCCAAAGCCTCCATCTTGGACGGATCCATTGCCACACCTTTGGAGGAGATGATGCGTCCCAGATAGTACATGGACTCCTGGCCGAAGAAGCACTTGGTCTTCTTCAAGAACAACTTGTGTGTCCAGAGTGTTTGGAACACCTGCTTTACGTGCTGGAAGTGTTCGGCCCAAGACCTGTTGTACACCAAGATGTCATCAAAGAAGACAAGCACGAACTTCCTGATGTAGGGGTCGAGGACGTCGTTCATCAACGACTGGAACATCGACGGTGCGTTAGTGAGGCCGAATGGCATCACCAGGAACTCGTAGTGGCCTCAATGAGTTCTGAACGCCGTCTTGTTGATGTCGTCGGGGTGCATGCGTATCTGGAAGTAGCCGCTGCGAACGTCGAGCTTGGTGAAGAACCTCGCTCTACATAGCTCGTCAAGGAGCTCATCGACCACCGGAATAGGGAACTTGTCTTTCAAAGTTCGAGTGTTGAGCTCGCAGTAGTCGATGCAAAAGCGCCACATGTCGTTAGTCTTGCGGACCAACAACACCGGTGAGGAGAATGCTGAGGTGCTCTCTCGGATGATGCCTTGGCGAAGCATCTCGACGCACTGCTTCTCAATCTCATCCTTGAGAAGCTGGGAGTAGCGGTACGGCCAGACAACTACTGGAGCTGTGCCCGGCAGGAGCCTGATGTGGTGGTCATGGCGCCATGGAGCTGGAAGACCACGTGTGTTGGTACCCTCAATACCGGGTACCCCCAAGCACAGGAGAAAACGCCTGAGGACCTCGCCCCCTCCGTAGGGGTGAGCTCCGAAGGCGCCACGTGTCCAGCAGGGCCGGGGCTCCCCCTCTCCTTAGAGGAGAGCTCCGGGCTTGCCACGTGGCAGAAGAGCCGGACCTCGCCCCCTCCGCAGCGGCGAGATCTGAAGGCGCCACGTGTCCAGCAGGGTCGGGGCTCCCCCTCTCCATAGAGGAGAGCTCCGGGTCTGCCACGTGGCAGAAGAGCCAGACCTCGCCCCCTCCGCAGGGGCGAGCTCCGAAGGCGCCACGTGTCCAGCGGGGCCGGGGCCTCACCTCTCCTCAGAGGTGAGCTCCGGGCCCGCCACGTGGCCGGCAGAGCTGGACCTTGCCCCCTCCACGGGGGTGAGCTCCGAAGGTGCCACGTGTCCACCGGGGTTGGGGCCTCCCCTCTCCTCAGAGGTGAGCTCTGGACCCGCCACATGGCCGGCAGAGCCGGACCTCGTCCCCTCCGCGGGGGTGAGCTCCGAAGGTGCCACGTGGCCAGCAGTGCCGTGCTACCCACCCCGGCTCGGTAGGCAGCAGGAGTAAAGGCACACCAGTCCTTGTCCGTACAAGACATTCAAGACCCTCACCTTCCCAAGGCGCGGAGGCGTGGCGCACGCCTGTCAGGAGGCACTGTAACCAGTCACAGTCAAGACAGGCACACAATGTCAGAAGCTGTTGGCCAATAAATACAGCGACAAGACATGCCCTGCCGTCCCTGCCACAGCCAACCACTACGCCTAGCTTGCGGCATGGGCAGGACGGCAGGTCGACGACCAAGAAGCCATCGCCAGAAGACAACTACCAGCATTCACTGTGAAGATATGGTAGATGGCAGGAAATCACCCCGGGGCCACTTGTCGGGTCTCGGGGCTCACCATGTAAGCCGCCCGAGTGAATATCACATGTATGCCAGGATCATTTTCTCATACATGTGATGACAAATAGTGAAGCATCATTTATTACAAGCCAGGTGTCGAATATAAATACGTCTTACAAAGCATACGTCTCGATGGACGATTAATAAGTTCATAACATGTAAATAAACTAGCAGCGGAATATTATTCTTGTGGGCTCCGTTACAGGCGTTGCCCGGGGGACTCCATGAACCTAGAAACCTTTTTCGGGTCCAAAGTCTTGATCATTAAACACCACTTCATTATCTTGACCTGAGCAGCAATATAAACCAACAAATATGCAAGGTTGAGTACCGATGGTACTCAGCAAGTGTGGGAAAATTATGTCATGCATGGCTAGAGCAAGGAGAGGTTAAACTCATGGTTAAAACACTACGCAATTAATACCTATCACCTTATCTTATTAAGCACCTACATTACTACACAGGTGAAATGGTCCCAATCTCCCATCCCATCATCATAATCAAATAACCATAACATCGTTTTCAATGTTAAGCTCCCCGCTTAACATCCTTAACTTCCAAAACCATCACTCCTCTAATCATGAATAAGTCCAAGCCGCTCTTGACCGTGAGCACGACTGTCATGACAGTTTTGACTCTGCAGAGTTTGCACCACTGTACCCACATGTAGTGATTTCATCCCCCGTTGCCGGGTGGACTAAAAGAACCTCCATTATGCCAGTGGCCACGAACCACATACACATTTCCCAGGTGTGTAGCCAGGAGATCACTACGAAGCCTTTACAAAGGGATTCCCGACGAGCGTGGGCCCACTGAGGTTTCACCCCTAACAGCATACAAGAGGCTCCAACCCCGTTGCAGTGACCCCCTCTTGAGCCTTGCGGTTCATATGGTAGTCCAGCTGACACCTATTCCCCGCACCATCCAACACACCCATACTACGCCGGGGATACACCTAATTAATTGGCCAAGCTACCCCATGTCAGCATGTGGTTGGCACGGTAAAGCCAGGTTACATGCTCCATGAACCGGTCCTTAGGATCCAGGCAAGTACTAAACACAAACCCGAGTCTCGTGCACCCAGCACCAACCAAATCATCCAACTTTCCTTGATTCCTACCTCTACATAACTCACAATATCTCATTCAAGAGTATGGTAAAATAAACTGATGATCTCATATCCCAAATATCCCATTCTAAGCATGGCTAAGCATATGCATAATAATAAATGACATGATAAAATAAATTCCAATCCAAGCTACAAGGAAACAAGGTAATGCAATTTTAGGGAAACATCCTAGCATGGGTTTCATATTTTCAATTGACAATGCAAATAATTCTATCTACACATCCTAGTATAGGAACAAAGTGATCAAGGACACTTGCATTCTTCCTGCTGCTCTGGGAATGGAAAGTCTTGTTCTTGGAAAGGAAGAACTTGCTCTGGAGCAGGTTCTACTCATACCATCACACATAGCAAAAGAAAACAACAATTCATAAGACATAGTTCATACTTTCACTTCATACAAACCACACACATTTATGAAAGCCATTCTCATTTCTATGTGTTGTGGTTACTCTATGTGTGTTGATTTTGGCTTACATGCACTTTTAAACATGTGCATATTATTTCTACTTTTGTATTCATATTTATGTTTGTATACAATAAATGAGTTTCTAATTTAAATAAATTCCTTATATTCAATTGATACACCTTTTAGCTACCAAGTGGACATGGAGGGTATTTTCCTACTCCAAATGTGTCTTCAGACTTTCTACCAACCCTAAATTGAATTCTTTTGGATTTTGGAAACTTCATTTATCATTTTCTAGTTATTCATACCTAGCTTGCTATATTTTCAGATTTATTTCCTATGCCTAAATATGCACTTTATTATGAAAATAGTAAGACAACTCATCTAAACAGAATAGGTTTTGGGTCTAAAATATTAAATAATATATTTTGAACTTCTCCTCTGATGTGAACTATTTTACATTTATTTTACTAATTTTCAGAATTATCCTCTACTTAAAAATGTATCCCTATTACTAATAAATGTGAATAATCAGTTAAACAGATTCATTTCAGCCAAAAATCTATTTTTATCTCACTCCAAAGTTTTCCAAGTACTAGTAAAGTTTTTAATTTGAATTTACAATGTGTTTGTCCCATCTTTTAAATTTTAAATACCCATCACATAGTCAAATTCCTAAATTTAATATCACATAGGGTTAAAAAGGTAAACTCACCCCACTACAAGGTCTATTATATTATTTTAAGAATTTTTAGGGGTCTAACTACACATAACAGAGGGGTTTTCCTAATTTTTATTAAGTCCAGGGGTTAAAACTGATTTTTAAATGAATTTACATGATTTTCAGAAGTTTCCGGGGCTAGCTCGTATTTTCCGAGAACCCCAGGGGGTAGCACGTAAGAATTCCGGCCTTTATAACGCGGGGCTGACGTGGACCATCCGATTTAAAACAGACGGCTGAGATTATAACGTCGAACCGGTATGCGGGGATTTAAATTCTACCGTGCGATTTAAAATAGACGGCGCACAAGCGGCCACGTCGCTCTGATTGAACGCGGGCGACGCTGCCCGGCGGCGCACGGCGGCGGGAGGCGGCGATCTCGCCGGAGAGTTTCGGATCTTCGTCAATTCTTCCTAAAACTGTGATTTTATGACATAGATCGGTAGAGGGGAGGTCGGGGATCTCACCTCGGGGGTTTTCTTGAGCTCGGTGGTCCTGGAAAGTGGTCGGCGACGAGGTCCGAGGTGAATTCACGGCGAGGCTCGTCGGCGCTGTGTTTGAAGCGCAAACCACCGAGTTTTCTGCACCTGCGCGGTTCCCCGGAGGCGGTGGATCAAGACCAGCGAGTTAGATCAGAAATCCCGAGCGAAGATCGAGCAGAATTTGCCGGAGAAACCCGGGTTCTCACCGGAGAGAAAAACGGCGGATCGTGGGGGGAAAAACGGGACGATGCCGGGGTTTTTATAGACGGGGGAGGGCGGCGTGTTAGTTTAGATCGAGTTGGAATCCTCCGGAACCAGAATTCGGCCGGGAATGCGCGGTTTTCTGGGTTAGTTTCGATCGGGTGCGCGCGCGGAGGAGTCCCGGGTTCGGACGAGCGGGAGGTCGGGGATGACAGGTGGGTCCCGCCTGTCTGCGAGAGGTGCGCGGGCGCGCGGCTGCGGGCTGGCGCGGGGTTTGGCTGGGCCGGCTGGTGGGTTTCGGCCCACTGGCCGAGAAAGTTTATTTTTTTCTTTTTCTTTTTCATTTCTGTTTTGAGTTTAATTTGAATTTCAATTTGAATTTGAATTTTTGCAACACATGCAATACGTCCAAATTTTTTTAAATTCCCCTCTTAACAGGATTTTGGGGTGTTACAGCTCTACCCCCCTTAAAAGAAATCTCGTCCTCGAGATTGGTGGTTCTAAGAAAACAATTCCGGAAATTGTGCCTTAAGCTCATCTTCTCGCTCCCATGTGGCTTCGTCTTCCGAGTGATGCTTTCACTGCACCTTGCACATCCGGATTCTTTTATTTCTTGTGAGGCGTTCCATTGTTTCCAAAATCTTGGATGGTTGCTCGGCATAAGACAAATCCTCAGCTACGTCAACCTCATTCATGGGTAACACCTCTTCAGGCGTTCTCAGACATTTCTTGGGCACATCCGATAGGCGAGCCGGTAATTCTAGTTGATACGCCACTTCGCCTTTCCTCTCCAGAACTTGAAAGGGTGCGATGTATCGAGGTGACAACTTCCCTTTCACCTTGAACCAACGAAGTCCTCGGATAGGGGACACCTTGAGATAGACATAGTCTCCCACGTTGAAAACGAGCTCTCTTCTTCGTACATCGGCATAGCTCTTCTGTCGTGTCTGTGCTATCCTCAAGTTGTTGCGAATTTCTCTCACTTTTGCCTCGGCTTCTTATAGTACTTCGGGACCAAACACTTTACTTTCCTTCGTTTGGTTCCAAAATAGTGGAGTTCTACACTTCCTTCCATACAAAGCTTCAAACGGTGACATCTTTGTACTAGCCTGATAGCTGTTGTTATAGGAGAATTCCGCATACGGTAAGTTCTTATCCCAACTCCGATTGTTTTTGAGTGCACACGCTCTCAACATATCCTCAAGGATCTGATTGGTTCTTTCCGTCTGCCCGTCAGTTTGGGGATGATAGGCAGAACTAAAGTTCAGATGGGTTCCCATGGTTTCATGCAGCTTCTGACAGAATCTTGAGGTGAACTGTGTCCCTCGATCCGACACTATCTTCTTCGGCACTCCATGGTAACACACGATCCTTGACATGTACAACTCTGCCAATTTGGATCTGCTGTAGCTTTCTTTCACGGGGATGAAATGAGCTACCTTGGTTAGCCTGTCGATGGTGACCCATATTGAATCATATCCTGATTGGGTCCTAGGCAATCCCACTATGAAATCCATACCGATTTCTTCCCATTTCCATTCAGGCACTTTGAGTGGTTGCAATAATCCCGCGGGTCGTTGATGTTCCGCTTTCACCAACTGACATGTGTCATATAGGGCAACATGTTCCACGACATCTCGCTTCATGCCATACCACCAATACCTGCTCTTGAGGTCCTGGTACATCTTCGTACTCCCAGGATGAATGGAATAGTCGGAATCGTTAGCCTCCTTCAAAATCAATTCACGGATCTCCTTTACTTCAGTCACACAGATTCTTTTCCCGTGCCACACCGTACCTTGTTCATCCCCTCTGAAACCAGGGGCTTTATTTTCCTTGATGAGTTGTCGGATTTCTTGTATCTTCTCGTTATTCTTTTGACCATCGCGTATGTCTTGCTCTAGTGTGGAGTCTACTTCCATGGCGATGGATTCACCACTATTCACCAGACATAGATTTAGTCTTATAACATCGTCCTTCAATTCTGCAGGCATGTCCTTCAAGCTCAACCTATTGGCCTGCACTTTCCGGCTTAAAGCATCCGCCACGACGTTTGCTTTCCCAGGATGATAGTTGATGCCCACATCAAAGTCATTGATTAGCTCTAACCATCTCCTTTGTCTGAGGTTGAGATCTGGCTGTGTGAAAATGTACTTTAAACTCTTGTGATCCGTATATATCTCTGTCCTCTTCCCCATCAAGTAGTCCCGCCAAATTTTCAACGCGTGTACCACTGCGGCTAGTTCTAGGTCATGTGTAGGATAGTTCTTCTCGTGCTTCCGGAGCTGCCGGGATGCATAAGCCACGACATACCCTTCTTGCATGAGAACACATCCCAATCCGTTTCCAGAGGCATCGCAGTACACCGTAAAGTTCTTCTGCATATCTGGCATAACTAGCACTGGGGCTGTTGTCAATCTTTTCTTTAAGTCCTGAAAACTCGTCTCTCACTGCGGCGTCCATGTGAATGTGATTCCCTTCTCCAACAGTTTGGTGAGGGGTCTCGAGATCTTAGAGAATCCCTCAATAAACCGTCGATAGTATCCCGCCAATCCCAAGAAGCTTCGAACTTCCCCCACATTTTCAGGGGTCTTCCACTTCTGTATATCCTCGATTTTGGCGGGATCCACGGAGATTCCTCCCTCCGAGATGATATGTCCTAAGAAGGGAACTCTCTTCAGCCAAAGCTCACACTTGCTCAACTTGGCATATAGTTGGTGTTCTCTCAGCCTCTGCAACACCAACCTTAGATGTTTCTCATGTTCCTCTTCATCTTTGGAGAAAACGAGAATGTCATCTCTGAAAACCACCACAAATTTGTCCAGATATTCCATGAATACCTTGTTCATGAGATACATGAAGTATGCTGGGGCATTCGTTAGCCCGAAAGGCATGACGGTGTATTCATACAATCCGTACTGAGATACGAAAGCTGTCTTTGGAATATCGGCTTGCCTTATCTTAAGTTGGTGGTATCCCGACCTGAGATCAATTTTCGAGAACACACAAGCTCCCCTCAACTGATCAAACAAGTCTTCAATGCGGGGTAATGGGTACTTGTTCTTGATGGTTACCTCATTCAAGGCACGGTAGTCCACGCATAACCTTTGGGTTCCGTCCTTCTTGGGCACAAATATCATTGGAGCTCCCCAAGGTGAGGAACTAGGACGAATATACCCCTTCTCCGTCAATTCTCTCAAATGATCCTTGAGTTCTCCTAGATGCTTGGAGTCCATCCGATAAGGTCTCTTGTATATCGGGGCTGTTCCAGGCACTAGCTCAATTGCGAATTCCACTTCCCGATCGGGAGGCATACCTGGCAATTCCTCCGGAAAAACGTCTAGATACTCCCTGATAATCCTGATCTCCTCCACTTTCACCTCAACTTGATTTAATTTAATGTCCCTCCTAAGCTCTGGTACTGTTATAAACTTTACTCTTGTGCCACTAGGGTGAGTTAGTTCCACCGTTCTGGTCGAACAATAGATGATTCCTTTATGTTTGGTCAACCAATCCATACCCAAGATAATATCTATCCCTTGTGAATCTATCACTATGAGGTTAGCAGTAAATACTACCCCATTAATGTCTAGGTTCACTTTGGGACACACTTGTCTTGTCCTTATTTCTCCACCTGGAGAGTTTACTGCTAGCATATGGTTCATTTGTGTTGTTGCTAGGTCATGCTTCTTAACAAACCCTTGGGCAATGAACGAGTGGGTAGCACCAGAATCAAACAACAGGGTTACAATGTGTAAATTGGCAGGAAACTTACCAACTACCACGTCGGTTGCCTCTTGCGCCTCCTCCATGGTGACGTGGTTCACCCGTCCTCTCATTACATTCTGCTGTTGCGGCTGCGCGGGCTTCTTCTTTGGGCACTTACGGGCGTAGTGCCCCACTTCACCACAGTTAAAACATTGCACCCCAACCTTAGGTGCCTGACCTTTGTTGTCTTGGGGTTGGTTTGGGGGTCCTTGCACTGCTGGTCGAGGTTGATATGTAGGGCGAGGCTGCTGTAGGAACTGACGTTGTGGCTGTATTGGTGCTGCCGGAGGCCTGTAGTTCGGGTTGTACCCTCTTGGTGCTGAGTAGGGTACCACAACACGGTTCGTCTGCCCTGCGGGTTGCTGCATCAGACGTGGGCGGGTGTTGCTCCCTGAGGCTTGGTGTGACCACCCGACCTTCCTCTTGTTTTCATTTTCCAAGACCTTCAGCCTCCTTTCTACCACAAATGCTCTGTCCACCATCTTTTGGAAGCTTTCATACTCGTTGGAGGACATTGCACACTGCATCTCTGCGGTAAGTCTTTCCACGAAACAATCTTGTTTCTGCTCATCAGTCTCTATGTCCCGTGGGGCATAACGGGAGAGTTGAGTAAATTTAGTGAGGTATTCCCTCACAGTCATGTTTCCTTGCTACAACCCCAAGAACTCCTTCCTCTTGTTTTTGAGTTCACCTCTTGGTATGTAATGGTTGCGGAAGCTACACTTGAACTCTTCCCAAGTGATGTTCTCAGAGTCATGATGGGCGGCCACGTAGGCGGTCCACCAATCAGCAGCAGGTCCATGCAATTGATGAGAGGCAAACAACACCCTCTCATACCCTTGGCACTGTATGATCCTCATCTTGCTCTCAATGGTCTTTAGCCAGTCATCTGCCTCGAGAGGTTCAGCAGCACTTGCAAACTTCGGAGGTTGAGTTCCTACAAATTCACTCAACCTTGGTTGGCGTGGTGCAGTTTGTGGAGGTGGAACTTGATGCAAGTTGGCCACCACTTGAGTCAGGTTCTGGATGAGCTGATTTTGATTTTCAAGCATTTGGTGGATGGGATCAATTTCCTCACGGCGTCCACCCCTGTCTTGGCTCCCAGAAAGATGAGGGTTGCAGGCCTCATCATTGTTGTTGGCAGGGTTGGCAGCACAACACTTTCCTCTTCCGGCCATCTAGCATGATCAACCAAATGTTAATTTAAAGCATTACGTATTATCTTACTACTTTCACTTGTATTTACTTTGAAGTGTTGAGACTTTGTTATACTTTCTGAGGGTTCATGTCTCACACAAAAATAAATACACTATTATTTCATGTGGGTTCACACATCAAAGCAAAACAATTTGAAGACGAGGCTGTGGACAATTGCTCATGGCTTCCACAACCCACGTCACACACCAAGCATTAACACACCATTAACTAAGGTAACAACTCGACTATTTGACATCTTGCTAACTAAAGGAAAGACTCTACACTACTCGTATCCCTGAGCTGGCTCCTCGGGATCTTCCTCATTATTGCGGCTGCCTTCTGACTCGGCTTTGGGTGGGGAGGCTGCTGGTGGAGAAGTGCGACGACGCCTGATCGCCCGGCGATCTGGAGAGTCAGGAGTCCATGTATCATTCACGGTGACACACAATTCATTCCCATCTCCTCTTTCTCTCGCCCTCAAGCAGGGTCGAAGCAACGCCTCGGTTTCCTTCAGGGTGTCGCGAACATCCTGAAGCTCCTGCTGACACTACTGCAGTCGAGTGCTGAGCATAGCAGCATCCTCCAAGCACCCAGCACCAACCAAATCATCCAACTTGCCTTGATCCCTACCTCTACATAACTCACAATATCTCATTCAAGAGTACGGTAAAATAAACTGATGATCTCATATCCCAAATATCCCATTCTAAGCATGGCTAAGCATATGCATAATAATAAATGACATGATAAAATGAATCTCAACCCAAGCTACAAGTAAACAAGGTAATGCAATTCTAGGGAAACATCCTAGCATGGGTTTCATATTTTTAATTGACAATGCAAATAATTCTATCTACACATCCTAGTATAGGAACAAAGTGATCAAGGACACTTGCCTTCTTCCTGCTGCTCTGGGAATGGAAAGTCTTGTTCTTGGAAAGTAAGAACTTGCTCTGGAGCAGGTTCTACTCATACCATCACACATAGCAAAAGAAAACAACAATTCATAAGACATAGTTCACACTTCCACTTCATACAAATCACACACTCACATTTATGAAAGCCATTCTCATATCTATGTGTTGTGGTTACTCTATGTGTGTTGATTTTAGCTTACATGCACTTTTAAACATGTGCATATGATTTCTACTTTTGTATTCATATTTATGTTTGTATACAATAAATGAGTTTCCAATTTAAATAAATTCCTTATATTCAATTGATACACCTTTTAGCTACCAAGTGGGCATGGAGGGTATTTTCCTACTCCAAATATGTCTTCAGACTTTCTACCAACCCTAAACTGAATTATTTGGATTTTGGAAACTTCATTTATCATTTTCTAGTTATTCATACCTAGCTTGCTATATTTTCAGATTTATTTCCTATGCCTAAATGTGCACTTTATTATGAAAATAGTAAGACACCTCATCTAAACAGAATAGGTTTTGGGTCTAAATATTAAATAATATATTTTTGAACTTCTCCTCTGATGTGAACTATTTTACTTTTATTTTACTAATTTTCAGAATTATTCTCTACTTAAAAATGTATCCCTATTACTAATAAATGTGAATAATCAGTTAAACAGATTCATTTCAGCCAAAAATCTATTTTTATCTCACTCCAAAGTTTTCCAAGTACTAGGAAAGTTTTTAATTTGAATTTACAATGTGTTTGTCCTATCTTTTAAATTTTAAATATCCATCACATAGTCAAATTCCTAAATTTAATATCACATAGGGTTAAAAAGACAAACTCACCCCACTACAGGGTCTATTATATTATTTTAAGAATTTCCAGGGGTCTAACTACACATAACAGAGGGGTTTTCCTAATTTTTATTAAGTCCAGGGCTAAAACTGTTTTTTAAATGAATTTACATGATTTTCTGAAGTTCCAGGGGCTAGATCAGAAGTTTCCGGGGCTAGCTCGTATTTTCCGAGAACCCCAGGGGTAGCACGTAAGAATCCCGGCCTTTATAACGCGGGGCTGACGTGGACCGTCCGATTTAAAACAGACGGCTGAGATTATAACGTCGAACCGGTACGCGGGGATTTAAATTCTACCGTGCGATTTAAAATAGACGGCGCACAAGCGGCCACGTCGCTCTGATCGAACGCGGGCGACGCTGCCCGGCGGCGCACGACGGCGGGAGGCGGCGATCTCGCCGGAGAGTTTCGGATCTTCGTCAATTCTTCCTAAAACCGTGATTTTATGACATAGATCGGTAGAGGGGAGGTCGGGGATCTCACCTCGGGGGTTTTCTTGAGCTCGGAGGTCCTGGAAAGCGGTCGGCGACGAGGTCTGAGGTGAATTCACGGCGAGGCTCGTCGGCGCTGTGTTTGAAGCGCAAACTACCGACTTTTCTGCACCTGCGCGGTTCCTCGGAGGTGGTGGATCAAGACCAGCGAGTTAGATCAGAAATCCCGAGCGAAGATCGAGCAGAATTTGCCGGAGAAACCCGGGTTCTCACCGGAGTGAAAAACGACGGATCGTGGGGGAAAAACGGGACGATGCCGGGGTTTTTATAGACGGGGGAGGGCGGCGTGTTAGTTTAGATCGAGTTGGAATCCTCTGGAACCAGAATTCGGCCGGGAACGCGCGGTTTTTCGGGTTAGTTTCGATCGGGTGCGCGCGCGGAGGAGTCCCGTGTTCGGACGAGCGGGAGGTCGGGGATGACAGGTGGGTCCCGCCTGTCTGCGAGAGGTGCGCGGGCGCGCTGCTGCGGGCTGGCGCGGGGTTTGGGTGGGCCGGCTGGTGGGTTTTGGCCCACTGGCCGGGAAAGTTTATTTTTTTCTTTTTTTTTTCTTTTTCATTTCTGTTTTGAGTTTAATTTGAATTCCAGTTTGAATTTGAATTTTTGCAACACATGCAATACGTCCAAAAATTTTTAAATTCCCCTCTTAACAGGATTTTGGGGTGTTACACGCACCATGTCAGAAGCTGTTGGCCAATAAATACAGCGACAAGACATGCCCTGCCGTCCCTGCCACAGCCAACCACTACGCCTAGCTTGCGGCATGGGCAGGACGGTAGGTCGATGACCAAGGAGCCATCGCCAGAAGACAACTACCAGCATTCACTGCGAAGATATGGTAGATGGCAGGAAATCACCCCGGGGCCACTTGTCAGGTCCCGGGGCCCACCTTGTAAGCCGCCCGAGCCTTGGAGTATAAAAGGCTCGGGTAGGCAACGTTACAAGGGGTTCGGCATTTGGCTCAACTCCCTCTAGACATCTAGGGCAACTCAGCTCACCACCAAGCTTAGAACTCCGGTTCTAAGCCCCAAGCAATACACGGAGCAGCACTGCTCCCGTGGACATAGGGTTTTACGCTCGGGCGGCCCGAACCATGTAAAGATCCTTGTGTCAATCCTCTTACATCCAACGCAACCCTCTCGAGAAGACTAGCCCCTCCGAAAAAGAACCTCTGCGGGCTGCCCCTGAGCAGGCCCGGGGGAAGTGTCGATGGAACACTTTGACATTTGGGGCGCTAGGAAGGAGGCTTTTCTCCCTGGAGACGGGTCTGCACCAACTAAGATGTCCAAGCTTCCTTCAGAGGCAAACTCTTCGCGCCATCGTTCCCGGCGAGCCCCTTCAACCTCAAGATCTGCTGCGACGTGGAGTGCTACTCAAGCAAGTGCACTAGCCGCCGCACAAGCGCTCCTGGATAATCCGCCTGCTGAAGACGCTCCCCAGGGGGCCTCCCAGCAGTGGATCCACGACGTGAACTAACTCGTCGCTGCTACCGTCAACCCTCCGCAGCGGCGGGAACGACTGCCCGGTCAATCAGATGTGTCGCTGTCACGCACACCAATGGTTGACAGGTAGACGGCAGATTCCCGTTCTACCAGACTCTCAACGGTAGACCTGAGAGTAGAGCTTGAGTGACGTCACATGGGAGAAGATGCTCGCGTGACCATCGAGCAACAGCGGCAAAGGCGTCGCATCCACGAGGCCGACTACAGCATGTCGACTGCCTCGACTCAGCCTGGGCTTCAGACGTTCGCCATGCGACCTCTGCCCCAGGCGTACACTACGCAGCATATGCAACAACCCTATGCCTTGCAGTCGGCGTCCCCAGTGTATGGCGCACCATTGCTCATACCGGGGTACACTGTGCCAGCAGCGGGCAAAGCGTTCGCGCCATCAGGATCTGCAGCAGCAGGGACAGGGTGTGCGGCCCTGGCGCCACACCTCCGCTTCGCAGTGTGGCCACGCAAGTTCCGGCCACACCTACCGGAGAAGTACGACAGAAGCGTCAACCCGGCAGAGTTCCTGCAGATCTACTCTACCGCCGTCCTTGCGACAGGAGGGGATGAGGCCATCATGGCCAACTACTTCCCCGTCGCCTTGACCGACCCGGCTCAGTCATGGTTCATGAACCTGCCCCAGGGTTCCATAACTTCCTGGGGGGAGCTATGCCGACAGTTCACGGCGAACTTCAACAGCTCCTACACGCGTCCCGACACGGAGCTGGACCTCCACGCCGTGTGACAGCAACCGGGAGAATCACTGCGCTCCTTCATCCAGCGATTCTCCCAAGTACGGAACACCATCCCTCACATCCAGAATGCATCAATTGTTGTCACATTCCGACAGGGTGTGAGGGACAAGAAGATGCTCGAGAAGTTGGCCACCAGGGAGGTGCGAGACGTCTCGGAGCTCTTCAGCCTGGCGGACAAGTGCGCCAGAGCAGCAGAAGGGCGTAACTGGCACTCACAGCCAGTCTCCGAAGCAGGAGGGCAGCCCGGAGATGGAGGAGTTCAAGCTGGACTTCCTACCACGTCGTGCAGTCAAGAGCCAAGAGCTGGCTGGCTTTGTGGCCAGGTGGACGCCATCACCAAGCAACCCAGGGGGCCCTGAAGGTGGAGAACTAGAGCTCCGAGCACCGGTCTTCACCGAGCTTCACTAGACGTTCTACTCCGATGGCCCCTCGCGGAAGCCGGGGGCCGGAGCCGGCGTACTGCTCCTCATGCCAACGGGGGAGCAGTTCGGGTACATGGTGCGCCTCAACTTCAAGGCGATCAACAACATCGCCTTGGACCTATGCCATGTACCACGCGTCGACAACACCGCCGCCAACGACCTGTCAACGAAGGCCTCCACCGGAGCCCGAAGAAGCCTTCAAAGGGACGTTGCCGCGACCCACAGCCCGGCTTGCCGAACCGGGCGAAGGGGGCGAGACCAACACCTCGAAGCTGGCGGTCCCGGCGGCCCTGCAGCCATGGTGCCCGCCAAGGATCGTATGCGCCATGGGGACTTCGTGCTACCCAGCGCCCAAGATCCAGAAGCTCAAGTAGCCCCGATGCATGAACCATGGAGGCCCGGGACTACTTGAAAGACAACACTCCTGATGAACGTGCATCCGCTGAACGGATTGTGCAGATGGCTAAGAGCTACACGCTTGTATCTTTACCAGCGTGGCGCCAACGGCATCATATTGCGGTGCATAACCCAGGAGGAAAGCTGCGACCTACTCGCAGCAATCCACGGAGGCGAGTGCAGGAGCCGCACATCATCCCGCACGCTGGTCGGTAAAGCCTTCAGGCATGGCTTCTACTAGCCGACAGCCTCCTGGACGGCGTCAAGCCGGTTAAGAGATGCAAGGCGTGCCAGTTCCATGCCAAGCAGATCCACACACCGGTGCAGACGCTGCACCCAGAGCCGTCGGGGGATACCGGCTCCTCTACGTCGGGGGCCAGCCGGACATCCTAGGGCCGGGTCACTGAACTCACCCTTCTTCATGGTATGCGGGGCTGAAGCCGTGCTTCCCCCGAAGATCACCATGGAGGTCCCCCCGTGTCCGAGCGTACGACGAAGCCACGCAGGACCAGCTCCTACGTGAGGACATCGACCTCGTCGACGAGGCAAGATGGCAAGCAACGCTCCGAATCGCACGGTACCGGCGGGAGCTCTAGCGCTACCACCGCAGGTCTGTGCATGGGAGCTCAAGGCAGGCGCTCCGGCCCTACCTTTATAAGTTCTACCCTTAGAACAGTGGTAGGACATGTCTATTCTTTCTGTAACAGATCCCATAGAGTCTAGGAGCAGCGCTCGGAGCAGCTAAGCCCCAGGGGGTGGTCCAGGACTACGTTGAAACTTTGAATTGCAAAGATGTAACACATCTTCTACCCTTTCTAAAGGTGTATCATATGACAATTTTTGATTTTTCTACTGGAAGTTATGTTTGAAAAACAGAGCAGTCCAGAGAGTGTTCCACTCTATCCTGGTTCTGGACAGTTTACATCCCTCTGGGTTTTAGGCCATCTCAAGGTGACCACCAGGGAGGTGCGAGACGTCTCGGAGCTCTTCAGCCTGGCGGACAAGTGCGCCAGAGCAGCAGAAGGGCGTAACTGGCACTCACAGCCAGTCTCCGAAGCAGGAGGGCAGCCCGGAGATGGAGGAGTTCAAGCTGGACTTCCTACCACGTCGTGCAGTCAAGAGCCAAGAGCTGGCTGGCTTTGTGGCCAGGTGGACGCCATCACCAAGCAACCCAGGGGGCCCTGAAGGTGGAGAACTAGAGCTCCGAGCACCGGTCTTCACCGAGCTTCACTAGACGTTCTACTCCGATGGCCCCTCGCGGAAGCCGGGGGCCGGAGCCGGCGTACTGCTCCTCATGCCAACGGGGGAGCAGTTCGGGTACATGGTGCGCCTCAACTTCAAGGCGATCAACAACATCGCCTTGGACCTATGCCATGTACCACGCGTCGACAACACCGCCGCCAACGACCTGTCAACGAAGGCCTCCACCGGAGCCCGAAGAAGCCTTCAAAGGGACGTTGCCGCGACCCACAGCCCGGCTTGCCGAACCGGGCGAAGGGGGCGAGACCAACACCTCGAAGCTGGCGGTCCCGGCGGCCCTGCAGCCATGGTGCCCGCCAAGGATCGTATGCGCCATGGGGACTTCGTGCTACCCAGCGCCCAAGATCCAGAAGCTCAAGTAGCCCCGATGCATGAACCATGGAGGCCCGGGACTACTTGAAAGACAACACTCCTGATGAACGTGCATCCGCTGAACGGATTGTGCAGATGGCTAAGAGCTACACGCTTGTATCTTTACCAGCGTGGCGCCAACGGCATCATATTGCGGTGCATAACCCAGGAGGAAAGCTGCGACCTACTCGCAGCAATCCACGGAGGCGAGTGCAGGAGCCGCACATCATCCCGCACGCTGGTCGGTAAAGCCTTCAGGCATGGCTTCTACTAGCCGACAGCCTCCTGGACGGCGTCAAGCCGGTTAAGAGATGCAAGGCGTGCCAGTTCCATGCCAAGCAGATCCACACACCGGTGCAGACGCTGCACCCAGAGCCGTCGGGGGATACCGGCTCCTCTACGTCGGGGGCCAGCCGGACATCCTAGGGCCGGGTCACTGAACTCACCCTTCTTCATGGTATGCGGGGCTGAAGCCGTGCTTCCCCCGAAGATCACCATGGAGGTCCCCCCGTGTCCGAGCGTACGACGAAGCCACGCAGGACCAGCTCCTACGTGAGGACATCGACCTCGTCGACGAGGCAAGATGGCAAGCAACGCTCCGAATCGCACGGTACCGGCGGGAGCTCTAGCGCTACCACCGCAGGTCTGTGCATGGGAGCTCAAGGCAGGCGCTCCGGCCCTACCTTTATAAGTTCTACCCTTAGAACAGTGGTAGGACATGTCTATTCTTTCTGTAACAGATCCCATAGAGTCTAGGAGCAGCGCTCGGAGCAGCTAAGCCCCAGGGGGTGGTCCAGGACTACGTTGAAACTTTGAATTGCAAAGATGTAACACATCTTCTACCCTTTCTAAAGGTGTATCATATGACAATTTTTGATTTTTCTACTGGAAGTTATGTTTGAAAAACAGAGCAGTCCAGAGAGTGTTCCACTCTATCCTGGTTCTGGACAGTTTACATCCCTCTGGGTTTTAGGCCATCTCAAGGTGTTTTTCAGCTCTGGGAGTCTACAACAAAGTTGTAGAGTACTTAAATACCTTTCCAGAACTATATACCACACCTACATGGGCTAAAAGAACTGTGAGTTATGCTCTGTTGAAGATCAACAACTTGCTGCCCAAAACAGGGCACTCTGTTTTTCAGTCTTTTTGGAACTACACTCATCACTATCCAATTTGTCTACCCAACCATGGTCCTAGATGTTGAACCTAATGATTTTAATTCCTTTTTATCATTATTCTTCATGCATATGCCTACACTATCTCGGTGCTACGTTCCTCACAAAAGAAAATCCTAACCGGATTATACCGGCATATACGTCTCAAGTGTGGCACTAAACGGTCTCTCGCACACGTTTGCTACACGGATACATACGTGGTTAGTACCTGCAGAAGACCACACAATAGTGATGCACTCAAAGGTTTTGCTTCCATTTCAGACAGTACCATATTTAAATTTAAATACAAACGCCCGTATCGTTGCCATACGGCCGTCCTTGAGTTAAGTCACGTCTCAAGGTACGTGATCGTGTTTCAACACCACACGGCGGAGAACCCGAGTATGTCATGAACGGGTCGTCACGGTTGGGAATGTTATCAACCCAATAGATACCACCTACTGCCCTGCAGGGCACGCCGATGGCAAGCGCTGCGTATGTCCCCCTTGCTATTTCCAGACGAACACACTCTCGCGTTACTGACACGCGATGGGGTCTCCACTTACTTGCCTAATGCACACTAGGGATCATCATTTCATATGAACTCAGGGACATGAAGAGTCCAAGAGGTTCATATTGACGTCTCACACCAGGCTGTGAGATCAATCCCTGAACCACGTTCCTGGTCAGGGGGAGCTAACCGAAATTGAACCGCTTTCGGTGGCGTTCCTTACCAAACTTACCAGAGCGTAAGTGCGTCGTTACAATAATTAAAATTCAGAATTATATCACATAAGTTAGTCTTTGCCAATTTAAGTAACTATGCTAGTATAGTCCTTACTTGGGCAAACTACCAATTACTCACCGTAATCCTAAGTTTTCCCATAATACAGTCCTTAAGTACTGTGCTATCCCCAATGCAGCTCTGATACCAGGCTGTGGCGGACCGGGATCCGCCCATTCCAGGATCGCAGAGGGCGGTGCCGCGCGATGCGACACCCGACAGCACACGTCATAAGAACACATTATATTTCATGGGAAAACAAACTGAATGTACAAAGTAGTACACTTCTCAGTTACAAACTAGGGTTTTTATTACACAGCGGAAGTTTCTTTTGTACAACTCACGCCCGCCTATCTAGCAAAAGTCGGTTGTCCAGCCCTAGGGCAACCCACACTAGCGGCACGTCTCAGCTCAGCGCGTCGTATACGGCTCCCACTCAGCCGTGGTCCCCGACGCAGGGTAACCCTCGCCGGTGGACTCGTACTCCGAGTCCGTGGGTGGCTCCTCACCTGAAAAATACTTAAGCAGCAACCGTGAGCACGAAGGCTCAGCAAGCCTTAACCGACTCACCTAAGCATGAAACTCTACATGAGGTGTACCATGACATAGGATAGCAATTGCAGCAAATGGACACGCCTACAAGTTCATCCTTAGTTCATCTTTTAGCAATAAGTTAACAGTTCATGAAGCTGAAATTTAGTGAGCAATATTGGGTGGCACAAATGTAGCAATACAATTATATCAGAACAACAATATTGAACCATAACATTTCATTCATTAGTCTACGTTACGACGCAGTGAACAAGCGGTACTCGTCACCGCGAGGGACGGCGAATCGACTCGATATACACCTGCAGGGAAACCCAAAGAGCACGTCACGCACGTCCACCCGTGGAGCTGCACAACACGCTCACTCGATGTCGTATGGGACAACCTTTCACCCAACAGCCCAAACGTCGAACCGGTCGCACCGAAACGAGCAGGAGGTTCCCCACACGGAGCATCTCTCTATGCCTGTTAGCAGATTTCCACCTTGCTGCCCTCAACCTACACCTATAAATCGGTGTGCTATGCCTCGACGCCCGAAGGTTTAGGCTACATCGGTTTATCGGGGCCCATATATCCGATATGCCTTCGGTACGTTCAATACTTGTTCAGTAGGGCCGCACACGGATCGGTCCTCAATCGACACGGGCAGGGCTGTGCACACAAGACTTCCTCTTGCTGCGCCCTAGCCCCTGCCTAGTCTCATTTTCATTACTAAAGTGATCTCCCGTCACTCGAACCAAACCCGTGTGTCCCGGCCTATCTTGCGAGTAGATTTCAACTACTCGACTTGTACCGAAGTCCTATGAATTATTAAGCATAGCCTGTCTACTCGAGATCTTAGACAGTACCCTCACTCTTATGGAAAAATCCTGGCCATGCAAGTGGGGTTCCATCCATCCTATACCTTGTTGCTGCTAGTCAGGAGTCAGTTCTTTCTCTGGAAGCAGGAAGTCGAGGACCTCTGGAGCTTCCTCGCCTTCAGTGACTACACGTTATTGAAATACTACATGTTAATGAATATGCATACAAGTTTATTGTAATACTGCTGCTATTAGTTCTAACCACCAGTTTCTAACAACTGGAACTCTGTTCAAGAATTTAAAATGGAACTGGGGTTTAGTGGTTTAGGTTTAGACCTAAGTACATGGTTAAGTGCTAAGTGGTTTTCCCCCTTTTCCATATTAATCCCTCAAGTGGTTAAACAGGACAGGGGTGATCTAGAGCTCCAATGAAGCTGAGAATTTTTGTGTGAGTTACTTGTCACGAGAAAACCCTCTGGACCAAAATTTAGCACTTTTCATTGAGTGGTTTGCTCAGAATAATTCTCTCAGCAAATAAGCAAAGCAGAATTAATTCTGAGGTAACACCCCTGTTCATGCCCAACTTAGTGAACTACAATTTCAATTATAGCTCATAGAGTTTGCATGAATTTTCCTAGCATTTGTGAAGCTAAGATTTGACCAGAACTGAATTTCCAAGTTTTGGAAATTCTCTGAAAATGTTTCTGTATTCTATTGAACACATCACCTTCAAATCTGAATTATCCTGATCAAATCAACTCCAAATAGTCTGAAACTTTTACAGGGGTTCACTAACCTCCTAAAGGATATTCTGGCAAAATTTGAGGATTTTTGGATGAACCAAACTCCCTCTAAAATTCTTTTGCTGAAAAGTTTTAAAGAATTTTCTAGAATTAATTAATGGGTTTCATACAAATTGGGTTGTATATTTGGACTGTACTCTGTTAGAGGAATCCAACAAAATTTGTTTCATAATTTTTGGACTCTCCTACCCCAAGCTGTGGTCCTCCAAAGTTTAAACTACAAACTGGAAATTTCAAATTGTTTAAATGTCTGCCGGTGGGTCCCACCCAGCAGGTCTTCCCCTTCCTCGCGCCAAACGGGGCCCGCGGCGGCGCACTCCGGCGAGCGTCGCCGGAACCGCTTTTCCGGCCGTCTCCCAACCCCAAACTCGCCGCCCCGCCCTAACTCATGACGCTGAACTCAGCTCGGGGTTCGCCGGCGGCCGTAGCTCACCGGAACAGGGCTCCCGACGGTGACAGCGGCGGTTAGGGTTCCAACGTGGTCGGGAATGCATTACAACGCATCAAAACAATCGGAAAAGGGTCAGAGAGCACCGCGGAAGCTCGAGGGTGATGAAAATGGCCGCCAAACCCCATGAAAAGGTCAGCAACCTAGAGCTCCACGGTGACCCGAGCTATTATTCTATGGCGGTCCGAAAAACAATCAAAACCCGGCCATTTCTGGGCCATATCCCTTGATTCTTGGTCGAGGAGGGCCGCTAGGGAGTGAGGAAGGTGTGTTCAGGCTCACTCGAGCTGGGTTGGACGGTGCAGCTAGAATTTCGGGGCAGACCGACCCCTACCCGGTTGCACTAGTTCTCGGGATTCTTAGAAATTCTCTGCGCTGGGTCTATCGATGGCTAGGAGGGTTGCAGCTACACGATCTGGAGACTAAGGCACACCTTTTTCGTGTAGAAGTCAGGCGGTGAAACTGGCCGTGGCGTGCTGTCCACGGGGAGCAATCCTCGGCTTTCCGCCGGTACTTTGTTCCTCGGCGCCCGTTGCCGAATTGCACGCACCACATGCTAGGAGCTTCGGGGTTGTGGGGCTGACGTGGTAGAGCATGCACGGGCGCTGCTTTTCGGTGCTGCTGGCACGAGCAACCGAGGCTCGGTTGGTGCCGGCGATCGGGAAAAGAGAGCGCGGCGGTGAGCTCTGGTTCTGTGCGGGTGTGAGGGAAACAGCGAGCGCGTGATCAATGAGGAAGGCGACGTGCTGCTGTTTGCTCACGGGGTAAAGATCGGGCCGAGGCAGCGGAGCCGGCAAGCTGGTCGCCAGCGCGCGAGGAGGGGGCGAGGTGGCTGCTCGGTTGGCTCGGTGTCGAGCGCTGCCGAGGCCCGGTAAACCGAGTTCGCCCGGTGTTGACTTAGGCCCGAAGTCTAGCTGACTGGTGGGCCCTCTTCTCCCCCCTAATCTTCTCTGTTGTGCAAATATCCCACCTACTCAGACTTGAAAAGGGAACTTAGCCACCAATTCAGAGGAAGAATTTGAATTCATCAACTTCAAACTGGTTTGGCCACATTCCCTTCATATTTGAATTTGAAAATTCAAATTCAGTTTGAATTGTTACAAATTCGGCTCCTGACAAGATGAAGTCCAATGGGACTGAAAATTGGTGGGGTTACTCAGAAAAATATGCTGAGGTTGAATATGACGCTAACTTTTGAATTTGAGGGATGAAGTTGCTGCAATTTGAATTTACATTCAAATTGGCCTCTTTTCCCAATACCTCCAAAAGTGCCTCAAAAATGTTGGATTTGCATGAAATTTGGCCTGAACCTTCCCAAGACTTTTTAAGTTCTAGGGGTGAGCTCAACCTCTCATGTTCATGTGTACAAATCCCACTTTGTGAACATGAAAGCTTTCCCCTCTAATCACTCTTTTGATGGAGGTTACTTGCTCTCCACAATAAGAACTGTGGTGTTGTGAGGTGAAGAAAAGTGTTTTGCAAGTCCCTTTTCTTGGGCTTTTACAGCGGGCTCTGATGCCGGACCTCGCCCTCTCCTCAGAGGCGAGCTCCGATGATCGGACTTCACCCCAGGGGTGAACTCTGATGCCGGACCTCACGCCCCCCGCAGGGCTGAGCTCCGATGCCAGCCCTCGCCCTCTCCTCAGAGGCGAGCTCTGATGCCGGACCTTGCCCCTCTCCTCAGAGGCGAGCTCCGATGACCGGACTTCACCCCCTCCACAGGGGTGAACTCTGATGCTGGACCTCGCCCTCTCGTCAGAGGCGTGCTCCGAGGGACAACATGAACAGTAGGGCACTGCCAATTTTTTCATGACAAACAAATGAAAACAAATTCAGATATACTGCAACAAGATATGAATCGATTTTAAGCCCTGTTTGGCACAACTTATAGACCAGACTTTAGGCCCTATTTGGAACAACTTCTATACCAACTTTTTCACAAAAATAAGTAGGGGGTGTGCCAAATAACCAGTTTCTCCAGCAGCTTATTAGTTCAGCTGCTTCTCATAATGAACTAAAAGCAGGATATAAGTTTAAGCTGTTGTTCACCAACTTTTCAGACAAGTTGCTTTTTTAATAAATTTAAGTTGTGCCAAGAAGTGCCTTATTCAGGTACTAAGAAGTGCATGACGTCCTTATTTTTTGGAAACCAAATCAATTTACATGACAACCGAGGAGAAAATCAAGGAACCAATGAAACGTATACATAGCAGCAGTGTTTATCAGGCGTCACCTCACCGCTTAGGCATCCAGGCGCTCTGGCCTAGACGGCTAGGCGCCATGGCCGAATGCCTCGCCCTACCGGCCGTCGCTGCTGCCATTGCCACTGTACAGGCCGCCGTGGCCGCCGCCAGCACCTCGCGGCGCCGTCGCCTTACCGTGGCCACAGCCGGCCCCTTGCGCCGTCACTGCTGGTGTCTCGTGATTGGCTGCCACCGCCGCCTCCGTGTGGAAAGAAGAGAGAGACAAAGGGTGATAAAAGAAAATGGGTAGGGTTAGGGTAAAGGTAGTTTTTTTATATCTCCCCATCTAAAACGTCTCATCTGACGTTTCACAGTAATTGGGCTCCTCAGCTCACTTCCTCCCCTGCCTCCTCCCCCACCTCCTCACCCCGCCTCCTCACCCCGCCTCCGCCCCCGCTTCCTCGCCCCGCCTTTGCCTCCTCCTGCCGCCGCCGCTGCAGGCCGCTCCTGGCCAGACGCCCAGGCGTCCTGTAGGCGCCTAGGCGTCCGGGCGCCCATTTTCAACCCTGCATAGCAGATGGGATATCCTTCCTACTTCCTATCCTGATGTTCAATTCACACCAAACTCCGAAAATCATGCTCATGCACGTTTGCTTCCTCCTGGAATCAACATCACGACCAACTTGGGAGATCATGGCTTCCAGGGAGTAAGTTCTGCAGGTCATGGCTGGCATCAAACTAGCACCATTCACACGAGCTGTTCATTTTCTGGCAGCACCTGTTGTAGTCATGGTGGCTATAACGCCGGAGGCCATTACAGCAACCCGTAAGATCCTGTCAGCGGTGAAGATTTCCATCAACCAGCAGTCTGCTATTCAAACACTATGGACATTGCCTTCACTCTTTATTCCTCACTGTGGGTTCAACTCGGCCCACAAAAACGACATCGATCATAGCTCGAGGACAAGCTGTCTTGGGGCGATGCTGTAGTGTTATGGGGTGGGCCCTGCTGGCCTGGGCCACCAGATTAGAGATCATTATTTAGTTACCGGGAATATACTGTTTATGCGGTAATTGTATAGTGTGAACAGTATCATGGATTATTTATTTTGTTAGGAAAGAGATAAGTTAGACAGATTTGTTAGGTTAATACTTATCAGATTAGAAGGGCCAGCTATATATAAAGAGACTAGGTTCATCATTTGTAATCAAGCAAGAAAATAGATCCTAAAACTCAGAGCCTCCGAAGGAGGGTGAGCTAGTAGATCTATCTTGCTAATTATCCCTCTCACAATCCAAACCAAATCAGGAATATATGGATGCATTCGTATGTAGTAATAAATATTCTGTGTTTTCTATCTTGTGTTTTAAATTAGCTCATGTTTTGTTTGCCACAGTTATTTGGCCTTGGCATAGCAAATATATGTGGTTCGTTTTTCTCTGCATACCCTGCTACAGGTAAGTATTGTACTACTGTACAATGAGAAATAATTCTGTTCTGTTTTTTATCAGATGTTATTCTTCAGCAGCTAGAATGAACTTTATGAATTTGGCCATTGCTGGTTGTGCATGCAGGTTCCTTTTCTAGGTCGGCTGTCAATCATGAAAGTGGAGCAAAAACTGGGTTATCTGGAATCATAATGGGCATAATCATTGGTGGCGCTCTCTTGTTTATGACCCCATTATTTACTGATATCCCTCAGGTAAGACTACCATGTGAAATTCTGGTTCCATGCCCCCAAAGACTTGGCTTTTGTCTTAGAAATTTCATTTTCAAACCCTTTATTGTGGCAGAAGTGTTGCTCTCTGTTTTTTATAAATGAATTGTCATACCTAATGCTCAATAATAATCCCTAAGCTCCTGGGAGACTTATCGTCATTAAATTTAAGATGTTGTAAGGAAATAAATCCAGCTAACAAGAAAAATGCTCTAAGACATAGTTCCATACCAGTGGCGCACAGGTGAGGCCCACCTCAACAATACATTACTACTGTTGTACCATTTGAACGAAATATTGTGCTACTACATTACCCTGCAGGACCCATGACATAAAATGTTTGCAATTTTGAGTATATATTGGACTTGTATATTAGGATTTACTATGATACACAAATTTATATAATCCAGTGTACACATATATGCTGATTAGATCTCAATTTTCTCCAGTGTGCATTGGCTGCAATTGTAATTTCTGCCGTCACTGGCCTGGTAAGGGCATCTTATTGTCCGTATTATCATTTACTGTGAAACACATAGTTGTGGTACCTGCTGGCACTATCGTTTCTTTTCCAAAGAAATAAAGTTATAACTTCACTATGTTTTGCAGATTCTTGTTTAATTTATATCTTATGTCTTCTCAGTTTATTTTATAGTGCCCACTCTCATGGTTATCGAATATCGTTTTACAGTGTAGACAGTTTCAAATTTTGTGATTTCTCATGGATACTGATGTTTTAATATTCAGGTAGATTATGACGAAGCTATCTTCTTGTGGGGTATTGATAAGAAGGATTTCTTCCTATGGGCAATAACATTTATCACAACATTAACTTTTGGAATCGAGATTGGTGTTCTTGTTGGGGTAAATCTATACAAATATCATTTTTTGAACATCTAGTTTTCTCAACTCTGACATAAAAAAGAAGTATTGTTTTTAGTTGTAACATCTTCCTTTGTAGGTTGGATTTTCGTTGGCCTTTGTAATCCATCAGTCAGCAAATCCACATATAGGTAAAGTTGTTTCTAGTCAGCAGATGGTACGAGGTTCATGTTTTATGGTATAATTTTATGTTATGCACTTTTTAAGAGAAGGAAAGGTGTGCCTGGCGTAGTGGTACAGTCTCTCCACTTGTGTTCTAAAGGTTATGGGTGCGAATCAGCCTCCTTGTAAATAAGTTAGAGGAAGACTGTCAGCACCGGGAGCACCCACTTTTTAAGAGAAGGATAGAAGAATATATAGGAGGAAGTGAGGAAGAAGGGACGATAGCTCTAGGGCTAACCATCCTAGGTGCAGCGGGAGGGAGAGGTGGTGGCATGGCTGCCATGTTATTGGCGGCTCAGTAGATTGAGATTACGGTTTTAGACCGTCCGCGCTCATGGACCTCTAACCAACCTCTAAAGAAATATTCCCACCCCTTTACAGTAACCTCTAAAAGATTCTATGCTTTACGGTATAGTTCCTCACAGGCTCACACTCATTGTATTCTAAATTTGTCCTCTATATCAACTACCACCTATTTTTATCATATCATTTTAATCTTTTCTCATACATGAAAATTGGGGTGATACTTTAATTGATAATATATACCCCAGCCCGATAAAGTTGCAATGATCCTTTACTGAGGTCCCATCCTGCATTAGGACCCTATCACCTAACTCTTGCAGCTGCCTCTGGCTCTTCCTTGTTTGTGAATCATATAGCGACAGTGACCAATTTAATGCGATGGCAAATCAAAGTGAATTTTGCATTGAAATTACCAAATCAGAATTATTCAAAGTTAACAGCTGTGGTAGTCCAGGATTTTTCTGTGAATCTGGAATTTTAGTCCGTGGGTTTAGTCCGTGGGTTTAGAGTAATAATTCTATTGCACTCAGCTTATTTTTTAGGTGCCTTCTCTAGCTTATTTCTTTACTGGAGGTTTCAAATGAACTTCAATATTCTTTCCTTCCTTCCCGATCATAATTTTGTTAAAGACCTTTTAACTGCTTGGTTGGAGTAATCAGCTAATCTGTTGTATTGGGCCTTCTGCAGCTGTTTTGGGCCGTTTACCTGGCACCACTGTGTACAGGAACACGTTGCAGTACCCTGAGGCTTATACATACAACGGGATAGTTGTTGTTCGAATTGATGCACCAATATACTTTGCAAACATTACCTACATTAAAGACAGGCAAAACTTTCAATCTGTTTGAGTTTATCTTGTCCTATTAAGGTTGTCTGTTTCAAGATGGAAGTTTTCTCATAACCATAACCCTTGACAGATTGCGTGAGTATGAGCTCAACCTTCCAAATTCAAACAGGGGACTTGATGTTGGAAGGGTCTATTTTGTGATCCTCGAGATGTCCCGTAAGACTTTTATTTGATTGTCTACAATTCACCCATGAAAAAATGTTTTCTACCACGAACTGTATCCCTTTTTATATGAAAATAAAAGAGAAACTTATGAACATCAGACTGGATCACTTGTTCAATTGATACAAAAATTTGTCATGCAGCCGTTACATACATTGACTCAAGTGCTGTTCAAGCACTTAAGGACTTGCATGAAGAATACAATGCACGCCATATCCAGGTTTTATTGATGGTCACTCTTAATTGTTGCATAGAACTAATTGCAAATGTGTAAAAACATCATGGCAAACCCTGAGAGAGACATTTCTTTACTGGCTATACAGATTGCCATAGCAAATCCGAACCGGCAGGTGCACCTGCTGCTTTCCAGATCAGGCATCATCGACTTGATCGGTGCTGGGTGGTGCTTTGTGCGAGTGCATGATGCTGTTCAAGTATGCCTCCAGCATGTGCAGAGTTCATCATTAAACGCAATGAAGCTGGCACCGCAGGCATCAGAGGACTCGGTTGACTCCAATTCTGCTCCCAAGGCAGAGCAGCAGCAAAGACGGTATGGCTTCTTCAAGAACCTATGGAAGGCACAGGACGGAGAAAGGGAAGCTGGCGGCGAGGTGCAGCCGCTGCTCCGACAGAACCTTGTATAAAACTTTTGGGACTCATTCCCTCTCTGTCCTGTTTGTACGACGTATATTCTTTTTTAGTGTTGTGTTGTAGAAGGGGGAAGCATGTCATTATTACCACGTCGTTGTTCTACCTTGGGATACATGTATAGGGTTCTAGGATGGCTAGAAAGGGCCATAAAGACATTTCCTGTTCTGCTATGACATGATGCAGGAACAGTTGGAACATTATCTGACAAATGTATTACTTCCACCAATTGATGGGGCAGAAAGATTCAGGACTTGTTCGAATGTATACTTCTAGAAATTTAAGGAGCAGAAAGATTTAAGACTTGTGTGAGCATGGCCGTGGAACTTTGGCTGCCATAACATTGTTGTCTTCTAAATTTCATTTCTATTCACGTCAACTTAACTGTCCACGCTGTAACATCTTTAATGGAAGCTTCGAGTCATTACTTCTTTCTAGCGTATGTTGAAAAGTGATATAGATCTCTGCAATGCATGTGAAATTTTCTGTTTTATGGAAGCCCAAATGTTTCAAAAACAATATTCTCAGCTATTTGGGTGTTCACTAGGTACCTATCCCTATAAGTATTTGAGAATTCCAATTGTCGGTGTTTTGGATTTTCGACTAGTATCAAATGTACTGCACGTCCTATCTCGAGGTGGTCTAGCTAAGAACACAAGGAGAATTATTCTGGTTCGGGCAAAAATGCCCTACGTCGAATCGGGGTGTCTTGCTTTCCCTTACTCAAGAATGGGGTTATTCTTATAAATGTGACAGCTTGCCCTCTCGAACCGGCAGATTATTCTCTCTCTCCTTCGTCCTCTCTCTCTCCCTCGTCCGCTCTCCGTGTTGCCGAAGGGCAGGCTGGTCATGGGCACAGAATGGCTTGTCTTTTCATTCGGTCTCGGGTTCTCCCACGGGGCCTCGGACTTTCTTTCCGAATTGCCTTGTGGATGAGTCTTGCATCCTGCCCAGGGGTCGGCCCCAGCTCCTCATCGCGCCTCCTCCCGAGTCCGGGCTCGAGCCCGCTCTGTCATCACTCGTGGGACACTCCCTTGCCACTTCCCCGAGGTTCAGGGCCCAGAACACCGTAAGTAGCCCCTGAGCCCCTGACCGACAATCGGCCTCACACCTGCATGACAAAAAACAATGCAACAAGAGAGATCATTAGCACTTGACTTAACTAGATAACCACGGCGTATGAAGCTCCATCGATCGGTTACGACCGTGGGTCGTCCCCGCGGAGGTCCTGTGGCGAGCCCCTAGGCCCCTCTTTCGAGGAACCGAGTTGTCGTGTATGGTGAGTTCGCTTCGCCCCTCGTCCACAAGCCATCCGTGGCTTAGAAGGGTCCGGTCGATAAGGGGCTTGCCCCAATGGTCGAGCCTCCGAGCCTAGTGAGTTGCCTAACAGGTGGAGCTGAATGAAACCCATTCGTCATGTTCGTTTTGGACAGTCAGAACCATCGACCCTGCTTCGCGCCGAGGGGCTTTTTGGTCGAGGCTTCGGTGACCGCGTTTCATTGACTCCCAGCTTGAGGCATGCGTGTGGTTCCCGTGCTTTTCGTTGGCTCAAGTGGCTCGCTGCCGACCCTTCAAGGGGCTACCTCGACGCTTGCGGGGTTGGGGCTTGACTACAAGCTTAGAAGCGTAGAGGGGATTCATCCCACCTGAAATTGTCTTTTTCGTGGACTGCTTCGCGTCGCTTGCCCCTCACTCGGGATCGCCCAGGGCGGCTCCTAAGCCAACCGCTGGCTGGCCTTCGAACCCGGGACTTTCGAACCCATTATGCGGGCTGAAGACTTACCTTCCTCCCACAATCGTGTTTTCCTCCTTCTCCTCCAGGTTCTGCCGGGCTGAGGAGGCACCACTTGACTCCTCTCCCGCGCCGGGTTTATGATTTTACACCACGAAGTCAGGCGGTTGCTTTCTGATGTGACCTCTCCATCCACCGGGTTAACTCCACCATGGAAAAAACGAAGAGGCGCCGCTCGACTCGATTCCCCAGTCGCTTCAAACGGCTTTAATGTGAAGGCGAACGGGCGGCCTCGTGGCGGTTACCCCCTCGGAGCGGTTTGAAACGTCATTCGTTCTGTGATGGTTGCTAGACCGGACGTCGCTTCGATGTCCTTATATCTCCTTCCTTTTGGATACCCCGTACAGGCTCGCTCGTATTGCTTCTGAGTTGTTGTCTCGCGCTACGCCCTTCCTTTCCTCCGCCTCCAGCCAAGGAAAAATACCCACCCTTCATTCACCATGTCTACGTAGGTTTCCTCTCGTGCGAGCTCGAGCTAGATCTACGAGTTCGCCGCTCGTGGGTTACTTTCGTCAAGGGAGGCCTATTCCGTCCGACTTTTCGAGGGGGAGAGTGTACCCTCGCTGCGCTATGCCGAAGTTGTCTCCTTTCTCGCTTTTCACACACGAGGTTTTTGGGTCCCGACGCACCCCTTCTTCTGGCGGCTCCTCGACAAGTATGGTGTCAAACTTCATCAACTAACGCCAAACGGAATCCTGCCCATGTCACTGTTTGTCACTTTGTGCGAGGCTTTCCTGAAGGTGGAAACGGATCTCAGCCTATGGAAGTTTTTCTACTAGATGCGTGCCTTGGCGAACGATTCCCCGCATTCCGATCTCGGTGGCGCCTGCCTTTAGCTTCGAGCGTAGCAGACACGCTACTTTTCCGTTGCCCTTCGGTCCTCGCTCAAAGGGTAGAATCATGGATGGTTCTATAGCCAAAACTGAATGTGGCCTAGAGGGGGGGGGGGTGAAAGACCTTACAGAGTTTCCTGCACACTTAAAGTAGTTGTCAAAAACTTGCTTGACCGGACTAGTCCGGTTGTGTGAGCGGACTAGTCCGGTGTGCCTAAAGTGTGTAGATTGTATTTAGTGTTGTGCAGGAGAATTAACGTGTTTAGCAGCGGAAATAAGAACAACAATTATTTAATCTTAAGTTTACAATGTGAGGTGTGATTATGCCCGTGAATGAGACTTGGCAATTTAAAATGTGAAGTTTAGCAACTAGATGTTCTAATCAACAAAAACAAAGAGGCATACGAGACACAAATTTTACCGAGGTTCGATCTCACCAAGAGATCTACGTCCTCATTGAGGAATCTCACACAGAGCCGAGTCTCTAACCCTTTCCCTCTTCAAGTCACCACACAAGGCCAACTTGACTCCACTAGCACGGGTAATCACCGAGTTTGTGGGGCAACCTCACACGTTGAGGGCTCCCACAAGAATTACAATGAGAAAGCGATCAAATACACTCAAAAGGATTACAATGCAGAATATGAGTGTAGAGAGATCAAACCCCAAGAGCTCACAACGAAGGAACGACGATCTCCCAATCCCAAATCCAAGTGTTTGATTGATTTTCACCTTTTTTTGCTCCTTAGATGTGTGGGGAGATGTGTTTCTGGGCTCTTGGGACAGGTGGCGGCGCTAGGGTTTTTTTGTTTCAAGCAGTATGAGTCGTGTCTTTCTTTTGGGAGGCCGTGGATCACCCATTTATATGGTTTCCAAAAGGTTGTCGTTGTAAAACCTAATACCGGACTAGTCCGGTATATGATCGGACTTGTCCGGTCTACTTCCAGTGGGTTAACCGGACTAGTCCGGTCTAAAACCGGACTTGTCCGGTGCTATATGAAGTGGGGTTCCAGAAAGTTCAGCGGACTAGTCCTGTCGCTTGGATGGACTAGTCCGCAGTCCTCTAAAGAGGACAACAGAGACATGAGCGGACTAGTCCGGTCCAAAACCGGACTTGTCCGGTTGCATTCCAGTAAGCTGACCGGACTAGTCCGGTCCATGAACGGACTAGTCTGGTGTCCAGTGGATTTTAGTTGATTATTAGCCCCTTACCCTTACGAAAAGTCCTGAGTTCTTGGGATGTGTCTCTCACACGCACCCTATACATTTACATCTAATTTTCTCTTCTAAATTCCACTAAAGTCTTCCTTTTCGGGCAACACTTTATTTTTCACCTTTTTGTGTGCACGAGCTAGTTCACTTTGTTTGTCCTGCAATCATTTCATTAGGATCTCATATGTTTGTCATCAATTCTCCAAAACCCACAAGGGATACCCTAGATGCACTTTCAATCTCCCCCTTTTTGGTGATTGATGACAACCATTTGAGATATCACAATTAAGAGAAAAATTGATTTTTCATAACGTGTGCAAATATGAGAATAATGAATAACAAACAAGATAAACTTCTCTCATATACACACACCTTATGGTGGGGTGCCTAACAAATGTGTGATCAACAAAAATGTGATGAACGAGGATAAAAGATAACGACCATAGATGTAAGCATCACACATAGGGTAAATAGTCATATTACAATAGTTTTAAAAATAAGTACAAGTCCTCGATCATAAGTCCTCGATCACACGTCCTTAATAACTTATCCTAGATAATCTCTCCCCCTTTGGCATCAAGGCACCAAAAAGGGAAAAATCAAGTAGAACCACTCATCGCCGTTCCCACTTTCACTCTCAGTCCTATCTTCATCTTCCTCTTCACCTTGATCTTCATCATCTTGACCATGTAGAGGGTTAGCAGCTGAACCACCACCAAACCCAAGGGAGCTCAACTCTTGGTCAGTGAAGGTTGGCATTTCAGTGAAGTCTTCAGCCGAGTCCTCAGAAACCTCAAGTGACCCTTGTGGCTCAATTTCCAGTTTGGCACAGATGGCTTGGATGTTAGCATTTACATATCTTTGATGCTTCTTCCTGGCCAATCTCTCTTCATGTTGCTTAACTTCAATTTTGCGGCAAGAGGCAAAGATAGAAGATAGCATCTTGAAGATGCCACTTGAGGATTCCCGAGTAGAGTAGGTTGCATGAGTGGTAGCTGCAGCCTCAGATCTTGGCTCCTCTTGAACTCTTTTGGATCTTCTTTCTTCTCCGGGTGAGGCAGGAGCAGAAGGGGCAGAATATATAGTAGGCTTTTGGGGCCTAAGTCTAGTGTGAGCCACATCCTTTATGAACTCCAATCCTCACTTTCTCAATCATGAACATTATGTAGGGTGCATAGCCGCAAGACCGGATGGGATTGATAGAGATATTGACAATGTCATTGTAGATGTACTCAAACACATTGAATTTTCTCTTCTTGCTTATGACCTTCATTAATGTTCTGAGGGCGCCCTGAACAGTCCCTGCATCTCCCTCTTTGGGAGTTATAGTCTTCCTCAATATCCGATTGAGGACTACAAAGAAGGGCTTCATGTATTTTGTTGTTGGAGGCCTGAAGGGCATTCTTGTATCATAGAGAAAGTCCAGCTGATCCTTCTCCAGTGGTTTCAGGTTGTGAATCACAAGTTCATTGTCCAAAGTATGCTCAAGATGAAGGATCCTTGCAAATTCTTCATATGTGACACTGTACTGAGACCCATGTATCATCCAGATCATCCTGTCGTTGTCATCACGAGCGAAGTAGAGAGTGGAGTAGAATTGCGTGATGACTTCATCATTCCAGTCACACTGGAAAGAGAATAGTTCTTTTAGCCCATGAAGCTCGAGGGCTGCCACAACCTCCTGATAAGCTCGACATCTCTTGGACTGAAGATAATCAATATCAACCCACTGACTTTTGACAACGGGATGCTTCATCTTCCGATACACATGTTCATAGTAGTCAGCATGAAAGTTACTCCAAAATCTAGGGTCAGCTGACTCTCTGGGCTGATTATACACTTCTGTTTTTCTGAATTTGTCAGCTAGTTCACCCCCTTTTCCAGTGTAGTCATTATCTGAAGGTTGCCTGTTGCGATGAACGGGATTTTTCATTTTTAGAGGCCCAATGGGGCCACAAGCAAGCCCTTTTCCTTTATTGAGAGTCCTCTTAGGTCCTGAGGAGCTCTCGGCCATAGCCTTCCCTCGAGGCTTCTTCACAATTACTTTCCTCTTCTTAGGCAAATTTTCGTCGGAAGGTGAAGAGTGGACATTGACATCATGTCTTTTCTTCATCACTCCCTCCTTAGCTCTCCTCACTCTGTCACGTTGAACTTCTTCGTCAAGGTGAAAAGAGCCGTCATCTGAGTTCAAGGATTAGATGCAAATGGACGCATTATCGACTTCAAATGGGAATGTAGGGGTTCAACTGTCAGAGACCGGACTTGTCCGGTTTCAGAGTGCGGACTTGTCCGGTGGACCGGACTTGTCCGCATCTGAGCGCCGGACTAGTCCGGCCTAGCATAAGAACCCTAATGTTTCATTTGAATCAAATCTCCTATCTAAGGACACAAGGGCAAGAAAGTGGTAGCAATACATCTATTTAGGCAATGTACATCCTTTTAAAATCAAAGGAAACTAGCTAGAACTAGAAAAGTTGAGATTTTGGTTTTAGGGGGGAATTTACCAAGATTTGAAGATTCGCGTTGAAGGAGCAAGAGTCTATCCGGATCAGTCCGGAGAGTAGAATCCACTCGTCGAGGAGTGGCTTTTTCACGGAGAAAACTCTGAGTTTGAGGGCTCAACTCGAAAATCACTTTGGGAGCTAGGGTTTAGGAGAGGGGGTGAGACAAAGTGCTTATGAGTGGAGAGGGAGGGGTTTGGTCCGGCCAACTGCTTCTATATGCGACTGACCGGACTAGTCCGGTCATGGTAGCGGACTAGTCCGGTGCCTCTGAATTAACCTGATTGTCGTCTGTCCGGACTAGTCCGGTCGACAACCGGACAAGTCCGGTTCCAACAGACTTGATGCAGATAGTAGTGTTTAGAGGTGATCCAAGGACACTAATTTTTACAAATAATCTTGGTAATTACGACCAGTAGGCAAGCAACAATAAAAAAATGGTCATATTTCGTAAGATTTCTTCATTAAAATAGTTTTCTTAGAAGAAAAAGAGATGAGGAGCAGGTTTTACAATAAAATGTAACATTTGAGGTTGCAATCAGGTATGCAACGTTTCAAGCCACATTTCGAGAGTCAAGAATATTAAGTTCATTTCTTAGCTCACAAAACCTTTTCTCATCTAATGGTTTGGTAAAAATATCTACTAGTTGTTTTTCAGTTCTAACATGTGAAATTTCAATGTCACCTTTTAATGAGTGATCTCTAAGAAAGTGATGACGAATATCTATGTGCTTAGTTCTTGAGTGGTCTACTGGGTTGTGTGTAATTTTTATCGCGCTTTCATTATCACATAGAAGCGGGATATGATTTAGATTGTAGCCGTAGTCTCTAAGAGTCTGTCACATCCAAAGTAGTTGTGCACAACAACTTCCTGCTGCAACATACTCTGCTTCTGCTGTTGAAAGAGCAATAGAGTTTTGCTTTTTAGATGACCAAGAAACTAGGGATCTGCCAAGAAATTGACAGGTCCCTGAAGTGCTCTTTCTATCGACTTTGCATCCTGCATAGTCGGCATCGGAATAACCTATCAAGTTAAACTTGGATCCTTTGGGATACCAAAGGCCCAAGTTTGGTGTGTGCACAAGATACCTTAGGATTCTTTTTACAGCAATTAAGTGACACTCTTTAGGTGCGGCTTGAAACCTTGCACACATGCATACGCTAAGCATAATATCTGGCCTAGATGCACATAAGTAAAGTAAGGAGCCGATCATTGACCTATATACCTTTTGGTCCACATTTGGACCTTCTTCATTGAGATCGAGATGTCCGTTGATTGCCATGGGTGTCTTGATGGGCTTGGCTTTGTCCATATTGAATTTCTTGAGGATGTCCTGTGTGTATTTGGTTTGTGACACGACCCCACGGTCTTGTCGAGCCAGGATCACGCTGAGGGGTGCTGCGTTGCACAGCACCGGATAACACATGTCAAAGGTACAAAGCGGAAGCGAAATTTTATTACATAAACGAGTTATGAACATGTTTACATCAAAATAAGTTCAGTCTACACTCGCGGGCGTAGACTAAGCATCAAGTGCACGTTCAGCCCTTGAACGTGTCCTTGCTAGCACACACGCACACTAACTCCGTGGCATGCACGACTCCCACTCGACGGGGTTACCCTCCTGGGGTTCCTTCTCCTCTTCGGGAGTCCCTTCCTCATAGAACCCTGCAAAAGCTTCAAACACAAGCAGTGAGCACGAAGGCTCAGCAAGTCTGACCCGTCTCACCTAAACATGGAACTTCTACATGAGGGGTGATGGGTTACATGAGGTAAAAATCATTTGCAAGGACTCGCCTAATTAGTAGAACCTTACTTTCAAGTTTTAGCAGCAGGTTGTGGAGAACCTTACGCTAAGTCACATGAGAGAGCCGCAATCAAACAAGAAACGCATTTCTCTCATGTACTTTGCCCAAAGTTAAAAAGAACTTTAGTTAGCTCTAAGCTACAACAAGTCATTAGCAATCAAGTCCATCTTTCAAGCAGCAACATTTTAACATGTAACTAGCCTGTTCTTTCTACGTCACGGTACAGTGAACAAGTGGTACTCACTGACCGCGAGGGACGGCGATTATAATCGATTTACACCTGCAGGGTTACCCGAACAACCCGTCACGTACGCCCGTACTCGATGTTGCCTACAACAACCATCACGGACGCCGTACACGACTACCTTTCACTTGTTAGCCAAATGTTGAACCGGTCCAATCATCCTGAGCAAGAGGTCTCTGCACGCGCATCTCAGTGCTGCCAGCCGATTTACACCTCGAGCTCTCAACCTACCCTCTGAACGACCAGCTATGCCTCAACACCCAGCTACCCGAGTTACATCAGTTTCCCGGTTCCCATATAGCCGGTAGGTCTTCGGTACAGTTCTAGCTTGTTCAACAGGCCCGCACACGGCTCGGTCCTCAATCGACACAAGCGGAGCTACAGCACACAGGCCCCAAAGTCCTGCTGCCCTTAATCTCCGCTTGGTCTCATTTTCTTGCCATGTGTTTCATGTGCTAACACTACCCGAGTCGAGTGCCTCTAGCCTATGCTCGCGAGTAGTTCCAACTACTCGACTTGTACCGAATCCTATACTATCTTAGCATGGCAGTAGCTAACGGGGTTTGAAATCCTAAAATCAACCCAAAGTTTTCTTGGCTATGCAATTGTGTTTTCAAACAAGACTCTAATGCAAAGAATAAAGTAATCAAGTATGTGCTCAAAACAATAAAAACTTGTAAAAGGGTTAATGCAAACCGGAGCTTGCCTTGCTGCTCTTGGTCGTAGGCTAGCTGCTCCTCCGGAGTTACGAAGTCTAGGACTTCGGGTTCCTCCTCGACCTTAGCGACTACATGATAGAAGCAATACATGTATTAATTTAAATACAGTTGTATTTACTTTTAATCTTGTGAAGTCTATAACTATTACTGGACAGACCCAATGACTGTGACATTTTTACTGTGGCTTGGATACAACCTAAACAGAGACTTGGTCAAGTTTTAGTTGCAGCAAAGCTCATTTGAGCCCTCCACAATTAATCATGTACTTGACCTTAATTAAAGGCTTTCAGGGTGTTCTAAGGATTTTCATGAAACAAACTATGACTTTCTGAAAACTAGATTTTCAGAGGGTTCTAATGGAGTTGGTCTCACTTAATTTGAAGGTTCCTAGCTAAAGATATGAGCTAAACAATTTCAGAGAAAATTCTGAAAATGTTTCTGAACATTTTCTATTTTCTCTAGAACAGTTCCACTAATCACACCATTAGGTGGATTAAATGAGCTCCAATGGGTCTGAAATTTTTATGGTAGTTCAGGGATATTTTGGTGAACATCCCAGCAAAATTTCAGGATTTTCCTCAACGGGATTCTCCAGTTAAAATTCCAAACAGTTTAAACTTCGAGGATTTATTTCTGGAGAATTAAGGAATTTCATGAAGTGAAACGTGATTTGCTGGAAAGTACTCAGAGAGCTGAATCCGGCAAAATTTGGTTCACTCAATTTGGAGCTTCCTAGCCAAAGTTATGAGGATTTGAAGTTTGAAGGAAATCTGAAAATCGGGGAAAAGTTTAAACTCGCGCGTGGGCCCAGGGGACACGCGTCGCACGCCGAGGCGACAGCACACCGTGGTCCACAAGGATTTTGCGCGCCAGCACACCCGATCCCGGCCGCAGCCGGATCCCGATTCAAAATATCTCCCGCTGACAGCTGGGGTCCACCCCTTCGTCAACCTCCCGACGCCCGCGCTCTGCCGCCGAGGGACCTCGCCGGAGAGCTCGCCGCCGGCTTCTGTACAGCTCCAAACTTCACGATTCTGGCCGCCCCTGCCTACTTTTACTCGGGGAACAGGATTCTAGGGTCAGCTGCTCATGACAATGGCCGGAGCATGGTCGGCGACGAGCCGCCACCTCGGAACGACTTCGGCCATGTCGGCTGACTACCCTAGCACCTCAACTACTCGAGGAATCGGTCGGGAAGCATCAGTGGACCTCAGAGAAGATCGACATGAGCTCGAGGCAGCTCGGGGAAGGCCCGAAGTAGGTCCTCACCATGCGCCCGATGCCTCCCGTTTACTCCGCCATTGGTAAACCTCGAATTACGCCGGGTACAGAGGTTCTCCGGCCAAGGGTTGTGAAGGCAACTTGTGCGTTACCGTGTCTAGCTTGTGTGAGAGCGGATTGAGGCCCTCTAATCCTTTATAGAGCACGAATTTGACAGAACCGCACCCGAAGGTCGTTCTGCACACAGAAAGGGGAGAAATGGAAATTCGCCGCCGGTGAGCAACCACTCGAGCTGTGGCTCGGGGGTGAGCAGCACCGGTCACCGGCGCGTCCAAGGGTGCCTTGGCTCGGGCGTGACAACGCCCTGGTTGGGCTGTCCACGGAAGCACGAGGTGCGGCGGTTCCAAGTCCCAAATTTGATCTTTCGGCACAGCCGATATCAATCGGTTTCAACTGAATTCTAGCCGCAGGAGGACGGAGGAGGTCTCTAGTACCTTGCTGGGGCTCTGGAGTGGACGGAGGAAGCTGTGATCGGTGCTCTCCGATCGATTCCGAGCTGCAGAGAACTTCGGCCGGCGCTGAGTTCTTGCGGGGAAGAACGGCGATGCCTCGGCCGAGGAGGGGGGCAGGCGCCTTAAGAAGGCTCTGCACCGCCTCACGCCCGCGCGTGGGCAAGCAGCTGCTGGCGCGGCGGCTGCCCTCGGTGGCGATCGCAGCGGCGGCTCGGCGACCCGAGTGAGAAAAGTCTCAGTCGGTTTGATCTGAGCAGTGGCTGACATGTGGGTCCCACTTCCAGTTTTAACCTCTGAAATTTACTCCTAATCACTGTTGTAAACAGTGAGCCCCATAATACCCCTGGTAATTCAAATTATTCACCCATGAGCCATTTGAATTGATCAAAGTTCAAATTGGTGTTTGGTTTGAATGAATTTCAGCACAAGTTCAGTTTGAAATTCAAACAAAGTTTGAATTTCCCCCACTTAGCTTATGTCAAGATCAACTCCAAATGGCGTGAAAATTAGTGTGTGGGCTCACAAAAATGTGCTGAGTAACAATATGCCTCCCACTTTTAAATTCATGGGATAAAAACAGTTTGAATTTGAATATGGTTTCAAACTGCCCTCTCCCTAACTATACCCAAAATGACCTCAAAAAGGTTTTGAATTTGGGTGAAACTTGGCATGGACATCCTTAGCAATGTACAGGAGTTTTCATATGTCCAGCCCCCTTATATCACATGTGTGAAATACCACTTTGGCAATGTGTGAGTTTGTTCTCTAATGAGCATGTTGATAATTGTTACTTGCTCTTCAATTGTGTTCATCATCCTTCCTCAAATGAGGCGTGTGGTGTGGTGATGAACACTGCAAATGTTTGTCAAAAACTGAGGCCCTTACAGTTTGGCTTATAAATGTGCCTTCTCTCAGTTGCTTCACTTGGAATCCCAAGAAGAACTTCAATTCGCCCATCATCGACATCTCGAACCTATCTGTCATAATTTTGCTAAATTCCTCACAGAAAGACTTGTTAGTGGATCCAAAGATAATATCATCAACGTAAATTTGACATACAAATAGATGATCATCAAAATGTTTAGTGAAGAGTGTATAGTCAGCTTTACCAATTTTGAATCCATTGTGAGTTAGAAAATCTCTAAGGCACTCGTACCAAGCTCGAGGAGCTTGTTTGAGGCCATAGAGAGCCTTACGCAGTTTATAGACGTGGTTAGGATACTCTTGGTCTTCGAATCCTGGTGGCTGCTCCACATAATCTTCCTCCTTTATCGGACCGTTGAGGAAGGCACTTTTGACGTCCATTTGATACAACTTGAAATTATGGTGAGTAGCATATGCCAATAAAATACGAATGGACTCAAGTCTAGCTACGGGAGCGAAAGTTTCGTCGAAGTCCAAACCTTCGACCTGAGAATAACCTTTGGCCACCAACCTCGCTTTATTTCTTGTTACTACTCCATGTTCATCTTGCTTGTTCTGAAAGACCCATTTAATTCCAACGATTTTCACCCTTGGTCTTTCCACCAGCTCCCACACTTCATTTCTTTTGAAGTTGTTCAATTCTTCTTGCATTGCCATCACCCAGTCTGGATCCCTTAAGGCTTCGTCTACCCTGTATGGTTCGAGAAAAGAGACAAAAGAATAGTATTCACAAAAATTTGCAACGCGAGATCTAGTAGTTACTCCCTTAGCAATATCACCAATAATATTGTTGACAGGATGGTCTCTTTGTACACTCTGATGTACTCTTGGATGAGGAACTTGTGTAGCTGCTTGTTCTTCATCATCTTCATGTTCATTGTCTCCCCCTAGATCATTGCTTCCATGATTATCTTGATCTTCTTGATCTTCCTCCACTTGATCTTGTGTGAAAGCTCCCCCTTGATCATTGCTTCCTCATTGAGGTTCACCTTGTGCATTTGAGTCTTGCGTTTGCTCTTGTGGTAGAATATCACCAAGTGCCATTTTCTTCAGCGCTTCACATGGAGATTCCTCTTTATCTAGCATACACTTATCGACTTGCTCCACTTGTGAGCCGTTAGTTTCATCGAACACTACATCACGTGCTACTTCAACAAGGCCGGACACCTTGTTGAAGACACGATAGGCGTAGGCATTCGATTCATAGCCGAGCAAGAACCCTTCATCGGACTTCGAAGCAAACTTCGAAGCCCTCGGTTTCTTGTTCAGAATAAAACATTTACAACCAAAAACTTTGAAATAAGAAACATTAGGCTTTTTACCCATAAGGAGCTCATACGGAGTTTTCTTCAGTAATCGGTGAAGGTACAACCGATTTGTGGCATGATAAGCAGTGTTCACCGCTTCTGCCCAAAATCGATCTGATGTCTTGTATTCATCCAACACTGTTCTCACCATTTCAATCAATGTTCTGTTCTTCCTTTCGGCCACCCCGTTTTGTTGAGGAGAGTAGGGTGCCGAGAATTCATGCTTTATCCCTTCGTCATCGAGATACTCTTCAACTTGTGTATTCTTGAATTCTGTCCCGTTGTCACTTCTGATGTTTTTCACGTGAGAATTTGTTCTGGGCTCTTTTCAGGAACTTCTTGAGGATTCCCTGAGTTTCTGATTTATCATACAAGAAAAATACCCAGGTAAATCTTGAAAAATCATCAACAATTACTAAACCGTATTTATTACCGCTGATACTTATGTAAGCAATTGGACCAAATAGATCCATATGAAGAAGTTCCAGTGATCTTGTAGTGGTCATTATGTTCTTGGCGGGGTGTGGTGCTCCGACTTGTTTTCCCGCCTGGCAAGTGCTGCACGGCCTGTCTTTCTCAAAAACCACATCCTTTAGACCTCGGATGTGACCACCTTTTAGAAGTTTCTGCAGATTTCTCATCTCAACATGGGCGAGCCGTCTATGCCACAGCCATCCCATGTTGGTTTTAACAACCAAGAAAGTGTTGAGTTCGGCTTTATCTTTGTTGAAATCAATAAGATAAAGCTTTCCCTTCAACATTCCCTTGAATGAAATCGAGCCATCGCTTCTTCTAAAAACGGTCACACCCTCATTAGTGAATAAACAGTTATAGCCTTTGTCGCATAGTTGAGATATTGACAAAAGGTTATAATCTAGGGAGTCTACATGTAAAACATTAGATAAAGTGTGTTGAGGAGATATTTCAATGTTACCGCTACCAAGGACCTTTCCTTGGCTGTTGTCTCCAAAGTATATGCCTTCACTTGGATCCTCGTTGTACTCGTACTCCACAAACATATCTCTCTCTCCGGTCATGTGGTTTGTGCATTCACTATCTAGCACCCACTTAGATCCACCGGAGGAGTAAGCCTGCAAAACAGAATTATTCCTTGGTTTTAGGTACCCAAGCTTGCTTGGGTCCTCTCAGGTTAGTCACAAGAGTCTTGGGCACCCACACACAAGTTTTCAAGTTCCCGTGGCGTTGCCCTGTGTATTTAGCAATTACCTTTCCATATTTGTTTTTCATAAGAACATAGGAAGCATCAAATGTACGAAACAATATTTGTAAATTAGATTCATGTGATTTTTCCTTAACAAAGGTGATTCTTTTCTTTGCATGATTAAGAGTGGATATGTGTTTGTTCCTGTCAAACCCAAGACCATCTTTGACGTTGGGAGGTCTAGTGATCATATATGCGCTACGTGCATATTTGATCTTCTCCTTATCAAAGATGCCGATTTAGGAAGGATGCACATCATGAGAAGTTGAAGTATTAGAAATGATATTTTTCTTACTAGAGCATGTGTAGGTTCCAATTGTTGTCGAACTCATATCTTTGTAGGAAGAGCTCTTGAGGGAAGATGAGTCACTTTGCTTTAGCGACTCAACTTGCACTTCTAGGATCTTGTTAACTCTTGACAAGCTAACAAGCTCATCCTTGGTTGCAATATGTGAGTCCTCTAGCTTTGAGTAAGTCTCCTTACTCAAGGCTAGCTCAACCTCAAGTGACTTGTTCTTCTCTCTTTCAAGCTCGAGAAGTTTTTCAACCTCTTGATATCTCTTCCTTTCACGGATGAGCATATCTTCTTGTCGATTGACAAGTTCCTCCTTTTCAAAGATTTCATTCGACAACATTTCCATTTTCTTTAAAGCAGTTTTACTTAATCCTCTAAACATTTCTTCATTATCACTAGAGTTATCAAAGTCATCAATAGAGGTATTTAACGCAGGAGAAGTAAGTCGAACCTTTTTCTTGCCTTCTTTAGCCATAAGGCAAGTATGGTTGTTCATATCCCGTCCTCCCATGTTTGGGAAGAGTGTAGCTCTCATGGTGGGTTTCTTAACGGCAATGGTGGCCATCTCCTCTTCTTCATCGGAGGAGGACTCATCGTTTGAGTCCCACTCCTTGCCAATGTGAGCCTGATGAGCTTGTCCCCTTTTTCTAAAATTTTTCTTCTCATGTGCTTTTGTTTCCTTCTTCTTCTTGTTTTCCTCATAAGTACAGTCCACCATGAAGTGATCGTACTCTCCACAATTATAGCAAGTACGTCGAGCCTTGGATTTTCCTTTATCCTTGCTTTTCCCTTCATTTGAGTTGTTGCCATGTCTTCTCCTCATCATGCGCTTGAAATTTTTAATAAAGAGTACCATTTCCTCATCATCTAGGTCGGTACTCACGTTGCTTGTATCTCCGTCATCTTGGTCTTCACGGGTTTCTTTGAGTTTGGGTCTGCACGTTGCTTTGAGAGCAACTTCTTTCTTTTTAGAAGAGGTGAGCTCGGCTAAGTCTTTGACATATTGAGCCTCCTTCTCCATCATTTCATGATTTATGATCTTCCCCAATAACTCATCGGGAGTCATTTTGTGAAACCCGGGGCTTTCTCTAATCATTGAGCAAAGTGTGACGTTTCTTGGCATGAAGGCTCTTATCATCCTTTTGACCACCTCGTGATCAGTCCATTTCTTAATTCCATAGGCACGGATTCTGTTAATGAGTGCCTTCATCCGATTGTACATGTCTTGAGGTGATTCGCCTTCTTCAATAGCAAATCTCCCCAACTCTCCTTCAAGCATCTCAATTTTGGCTTCACGTACAGACCTATTTCCTTCATGAGCTGTTTTGAGTGTATCCCATATTTCTTTTGCACTCTCTAGTCCATCGATCTTGGTAAATTCTTCTCTGCTCAGTGACGATGTGATTACTGCAACGGCTTGTGCATTTCTGTGAATCTCTTGTTCTTGTTCCGGATTGAGTTCTTCATCCGTGTCTGGGATATCTATTCCTGTGCAGACAATATGCCAAAGGCTGGGATTCAAGGATATTAGGTGCATTTTCATGTTGTACTTCCACATGGTATAGTCACTTCCGTCAAACTGCGGGGGCCTTCCCGTAGGAATGGAGAGATAATGATTATTTGAATTGAGACGGTTGTAGTTGTAAGGATATCGGGAGTAGTCGTGATGACCACTCCCCATCGTCTTTTCTTCCTCTTTTCCCTTTTGTGCCATTAATTTCTTTCTCAGTAATGCCTTTAGCTGTCTCACTTCATCATCGTCATGTGGACTTTCTTTCAGCACATCGAAGGCTTTGGCTTTTTGCTCCTCATCGTTGTTGTTCGTCTTCGAGATATCGTTGTTCTTCTCAGAGGCCATTGATCTCTCCGAGATGTGAGTCTCGTTGATGAAGAACTTGGATCTGATACCAATTGAATTTGGCCTAGAGGGGGGGGGGGTGAATAGGCCTTACAGAGTTTTCTGCACACTTAAAGTAGTTGTCAAAAACTTGCTTGACCGGACTAGTCCGATTGTGTGAGCGGACTAGTCCGGTGTGCCTGAAGTGTGTAGATTGTATTTAGTGTTGTGCAAGAGAATTAACATGATTAGCAGCGGAAATAAGAACAACAGTTATTTAATCTTAAGTTTACAATGTGAGCTGTGATTATGCCCGTGAATGAGACTTAGCAATTTAAAATATGAAGTTTAGCAACTAGATGTTCTAATCAACAAAAACAAAGAGGCATACGAGACACAAATTTTACCGAGGTTCGATCTCACCAAGAGATCTACGTCCTCGTTGAGGAAGCTCACACAGAGCCGGGTCTCTAACCCTTTCCCTTTTCAAGTCACCACACAAGGCCGACTTGACTCCACTAGCACGGGTAATCACCGAGTTTGTGGGGCAACCTCACACGTCGAGGGCTCCCACAAGAATTACAATGAGAAAGCGATCAAATACACTCAAAAGGATTACAATGCAGAATATGAGTGTAGAGAGATCAAACCCCAAGAGCTCACAACAAAGGAACGATGATCTCCCAATCCCAAATCCAAGTGTTTGATTGATTTTCACCTTTTTTTTGCTCCTTAGATGTGTGGGGAGATGTGTTTTTGGGCTCTTGGGACAGGTGGCGGCACTGGGGTTTTTTGTTTCAAGCAGTATGAGTCGTGTCTTTCTTTTGGGAGGCCGTGGATCACCCATTTATATGGTTTCCAAAAGGTTGTCGTTGTAAAACCTAATACCGGACTAGTCCGGTATATGATCGGACTTGTCCGGTCTACTTCCAGTGGGTTAACCGGACTAGTCCGGTCTAAAACCGGACTTGTCCGGTGCTATATGAAGTGGGGTTCCAGAAAGTTCAGCGGACTAGTCCTGTCGCTTGGATGGACTAGTCTGCAGTCCTCTAAAGAGGACAACAGAGACATGAGCGGACTAGTCCAGTCCAAAACCGGACTTGTCCGGTTGCATTCCAGTAAGCTGACCGGACTAGTCCGGTCCATGAACGGACTAGTCCGGTGTCTAGTGGATTTTAGTTGATTATTAGCCCCTTACCCTTACGAAAAGTCCTGAGCTCTTGGGATGTGTCTCTCTCACACACCCTATACATTTACATCTAATTTGCTCTTCTAAATTCCACTAAAGTCTTCCTTTTCGGGCAGCACTTTATTTTCACCTTTTTGTGTGCACGAGCTAGTTCACTTTGTTTGTCCTGTAATCATTTCATTAGGATCTCATATGCTTGTCATCAATTCTCCAAAACCCACAAGGGATACCCTAGATGCACTTTCAAGAACCCGTCATCGGCTTTATCGCGCTTCTCCGGCAACCCCCTGGTACCGAAGCTCTCCTAGCGTGAGGGCGTTTGTGACGGTGAGGTAGCCGCGCTAGCACCGCTACTCGCCCGGCTGGAGGATCTCCAGGGGAGGGGCCTCACCTGTGCTGCCCTTCTTCGCGTCTTCGTGGAGCGGATGATCCAGCACTTCCAGGTCCGAGGGCACTCGATGTGGGGATATCTGGGCCCCTTGGATCCCACGAGGGAGTCAGAGGTGGAGCTCTCATCCTCGGAGGTGACGGTGGGGATGAAGGACCTTACTGTGGCAGCTCCGCATATGACGCCGTCCCCGTCGTGCTTCCCCTGGCCGCGACCACACCCTTTGCGCAATTGTGCATTGATCCACGTGGAGTGTCTGGCCGCGCGCTCGACTTGGTGCTGAGGAAGCGGAAGGTGAAGGGGGGACCATCCATCCATCCGAGTCTAACTCCATCCATCCGAGTCTGATACCAATTGATAGGAGGATGAGTCCCGATCTTCCGAGAGGTAGGGTAAACTTGATTGGGTGGAGATCTCGACGTTGATGATCCAAGGCTCCGAACGAATGAAACCCCGCAATCACTACACCACTGCTCCGTTGGTTATCACCCGTGTCACATGAATGACCTCGCCACGAAGGCTTATCCCTGCAAGCGCAATCAAGAACACAAGCAAGAACAGAGAAGTTGCAATCAAAACTGAATTGATCACGAATTTGGGGTCTCACAACCGATGATTGGCGAACTGTTCAATGACAGATTGTAACTAAGCAAAACCCAGCTGTTTGTGATGGCGGCTAGGGGGGTATAAAGGAGGTTGAGGACGACCAGGGGGTGCTGGGGTCGTGACCTAACCCTAAGACACGTACATAATGGACTTGGACTCGATACAAGGCCCAATAGCCCAACTAGATGATGCAACACCCTGACAGACTCTAAACTTTATATTGTTTCGAAGTTTCCTGTCAACTCCGTGGGAATTTTGATGTGGGGCCTGTTCCATTGGAAAGTTTATCCTCTCAGCTTTCCGTGCATATGTAGAACGTCAAAAACGGAGTCCGTATGCCTCCTGTGCATCCATTTTAAGGTGGACTGCTCCTGGACCCGAGTTGGACTCGAGTTTGAGTTGAGCTCGGTCTCTAACTTCTTGTTGGTGTATTTTCTGGCCCTCCACGCCTCCAAACCCCTCTCCATGTATCTCCATGTCCTCTCCATGGTTCCTAATCATAATTAATCCATTAGGTAGCAACATACTCTCAAAATTCACATATAAAGAATTGTTCAGGAACGAGCTCACCTCTAAATTCAATTTTCGTGCTCGAGCTCTAATAATTAGACCTTGCATGTCTACCATGTGAGTGTTGTGTATATATGCAGGAGTGATGTCCACATCAGATATGGCGCCTGGCGGTAGGAAGCAGGGCAGAGTCGATCGCGGCTCACCCCGCCGTTCCGCGGGTGGATCCCTCGCCGGCCCCTGGGGAATATGCGGCCTTGCCTTCTCAGGGCTTGGCTCCGGTCGCAACCCCAGGGGGTGCGGCATCGCCGTTCAGCCGAGAGCTGCTCCCACTTCGGGCGTTTCCCCGTCCGAGCTTGCATGATGGGAGCAAGCCTGCGCGGATGTCGAGAGCTCTTGTGCCGAGCTCACGGCTGCTCGGGCTGGCCTCATGACTGGGTATGAACGCGTGGGCGGCGCGCTCGATTGACTTCAGAAAGTCGCTCCTGGCAGCCAGGTGGGATCTTGGTTCCGTCCTTGCTTTGTTTGCTTGGTTCATTTCGCTTCATTTTTCGAGCGTTTTCCACTCTTTGCAGGGGATGATCCAATGGGCTGCGAGAAGTCGCGTCTTACCCGGGAAGGCGAGCTTCATCAGATGGAAGCGGAGTCCGTGATGGTGGCGGCACAGGCGGAGCTTGCTCTAGTCCGCATGGAGGCTGTTCAAGCTGCTGAGGAGAAGGCGACCACAGTTTTCTGGGTGCTGGCTGCGGACGCTGAGCTCGCGGGGGCCCGTGATGCGGCCAAAGCTGCTTTGGACGAGGCGGCCAAGGCGCGGGAGGCTGCGGAGTCCAGCGCCGAGGAAGCTTGGGTGGCCCGGGACGCCGTGGTTGTGGCGGATTGGTAGCGCTTTGGTAGGTCTTCCCCCTGCTCTTGGTTTCTTCCCGCATCTCTTTACCCGACTCTATTTTGATTCTTCAGAGACGAAGGGTCTTCTGGCCGAGGCGGAGAAGGCGCTCGGGGACAGGGACGCGGAGCTCGTAAGCCTTGATTCCCGACTTTCCGAGGTCGAGGCGGATCTGCAGGGGATTCGTGCCACGGTTATAGCCACCTGAGACCTGGTTCTGGGTCTGTCTGACGGTGCTTCCTTGGAGAAGGACTTCATCAGGGGCCAGATGAAGAAGATCTCCAAAGAGGTCGACGTGCTTTGGGCTGGCCTTGACAGTCTTCGAAACGTCAGGTGCTCCGTCTGTCGCACGGTGGTCGGCAAGTTCTCTGAGGAGAGGCTCGGCACGGAGCTTGTTTAGCATCCTACAGGAGCGCCGGGGCGGTCTGAGGGGCTCGGATGGCCTTGGGTGTGGTGCTATCTCGCTACCTTGGGATCGACCTCGAGATTGTTGGAGAGGGCTTTGCCGACGGCACTACTGACGAGGAGCTGAAGGAGATCCTTTGACGAGTCAAGCCAGTGGCCTGGTCCTTGCAGGAGATGGCCCCTGACGACTGCGTCCAGTAGATGGAAGAGGCGGAGCGGCAACGACTGTAGTAGTAGTCTTGTGTCTCTTTCCTTTTTGTATCAATGCTATTGTTAAAGAATGATCAAAGAAGGGGGCAAGTTTTTTGACTTATATTGTGTTGCTTGTTGGTGCCCTTGCTTTCTCTGGGTGCTCTCGTTAGCCGTGGACTTGGTATCTTTCGTGGGGGGGGGGGGGGGGTGGGGAGGCCCGGGATCTTTCCGTTGCGCCTCGTTCGGACCGTGGCTGCGCTCTCGGTTGTCGTTGTCCCTTGGACGTTGGTCGCGCGTTGTGGCTCAGGAGGAAAGGGTCCTGGGCGCTTTGCCCATTATACCTCATTCGGACCATGGCTGCGTTTTGGGTTGTTGTTGTCCCTTGGCCATGGGTAGCGTGGCTTCGGACTTGGGAGGGTCACGTCCTTTGGCGCGAGCTTCCGAGGTTCGTGCAGTTTTAGGGAGGAGTTGTCCCCTTTGCCTCCCTCGCACCGCGGCTCCGTTCGGGGTTGTAATTGTCCCCTAGCCGTTGGTTGCACAACTCGGGGCAAAAGGGTTCGGGTGCTTTGCTCGTTGTAGCTCGTTTGGACCCTGGTTAAGTTCCGGGTTATCGTTCCTTGGCCATGGGTCGCGCGGCTCCGGACTTGACGGGGTCAGGTCCTTTGGCATGAGCTTTCGGGGCACATGCAGTTTTGAGGAAGGAGTCACCCCATTTGCCTTGCTTGGACCATGGCTCCGTTTGGGGTTCTCGTTGTCTCCTTGCCATTGGTTGCACGGCTCGGGAGAAAAAAGAGCTCAGGTGCCTTGCGTGTTACGAGCTTCCGAGGCTCCATATGGTCGAGTATACCCCGAGCATCGTGGGGCACGAGATCTACTCTCTCTGCCGCATGGCGTTCCCTGAGGTCGGTCGATTACTGACTTCACGTCGGGGCTTGGACTCCTTATGCGTAGAATCGCCTTAATTGCTTGATGTTCCACGTGTTAGGGAGGGGATTGCCGTTGGTGTCAGTCAGAAGGTAAGCGCCGGGCCGAAGGACGGTAGAGACAACATATGGGCCTTCCCATGGGGAGGACAGTTTGTGTCTGTCCTTGTTGTTCTGGATATTTCGGAGGACAAAGTCCCCCGCTCGTAGGGATTGAGTTTGGACTCGGCGTTCTTGGCAGCGTCACAACGCTTGCTGGTACTTGGCCGATTGTAGGATTGCGACATCATGGGCTTCATCAAGCTGGTCGATGGAGTCTTGCCTTGTCTGCTCAAATCGGGTTTCTTCGTACAGCTTGGTTTGAGCCGAGCCGTACTCGAGCTCAGTCGGTAGACGACCTACGTGCTGTACGCCATGAAGAAGGGGGTCAAGCCGGTGGATCGATTAGGCATAGTGCAGGATCCATAGGTAGATTGGCAGCTCACTATCCCAATGCCACTGGTACTTGTTGAGGCGGTCAAAGATGCGCGGCTTGAGTCCCTGCAGTATTAGGCCATTGGCCCGTTCGACTTGCCCGTTGGTGTGCGGGTGGGCCACTGAAGCCCATTCGACCTGAATATGGAAGTTATCGCAAAACTTGTGGAATTTCTTCCCCGTGAGCATGATGGCTTAGCAAGACTGACCCGTCTTACCTACACATGAAACTCTACATGCTGAGTTTACAATGTATAATAGGAAAGTATATTGCAAAAGACACGCCTAATTAGTTGACTCTTACTTTTAAGTTTTAGTCGCAAGTTAGTGGGGAACCTTGTGCCGAGACACATAAGAAAGCCGCAATCAAACAAGAAAAGCATTTCTCTTATGTGCTTTGCCTAAGGTTGAAAAGAACTTTAATTGCCTCTAAACTACAACATTTTATTAACAAACAATGTGAAGCTTTCAATCAGCAACTTTTACCATGACAACTATCCTGTTCTTTCTACGTTACGGTACAGTGAACAAGTGGTACTCACTGACAGTGAGGGACGGTGATTATAATTGATTTACACCTGCAGGGTTGCCCGAATAACCCGTCACGTACGCCCGTACTCGATGTTACATACAGCAACCACAACGAATGTCATACACAACCACCTTTCATCCATCAGCCAAGTGTTGAAGCCGGTCCTATCGTCCCGAGTAGGAGGTTTCTACGCGGAGCATCCGCTGTGCCCGCTAGCCGATTTACACCTCGCTGCTCTCAACCTACCCTCTGGACGACAAGCAATGCCTCAACAGATCGCTACCCGAATTACATTGGTTTCCCGGTTCCCATATGTCTGGTAGGTCTTCGGTACTGTTCTAGCTTGTTCAACAGGTCCACACAGGCTCAGTCCTCAATCGACACAAGCAGAGCTATGACACCTAGGCCCCAAAGTCCTGCTGCCCTTACTCTTCGCTTGGTCTCATTTTCTTGCCCTGTGATTCATTGTCTATCTCTAACCGAGTAGTGTGCCTCTAGCCTATTCTCTCGAGTAGTTCCAACTACTCAACTTGTACCGAATCCTATACCATTTTAACATTGTAGTGGCTATTCGAGACTTAAATCCTAAGCCCAAAACCCCTGGTTCTCTTAGATATGCAAGTGGTCTTCCAATCAAGACTCTAATGCACATTTGTAAGAAATACATAAAGTAAGTGATCAAAACATAAGACTTTGTAAATGGTTAATGCAATCTGGAGTTTGTCTTGCTGCTGGTCGTTGGATAACTGTTCTTCTGATGTAATGAAGTCTAAAACCTCCGGATCTTCGTCGATTTTAGCGACTACACGAAATAAACATACGATGTGTTTCAATTTAAATGCATTTGAGTTATTGTCATAATGTGAAGACTATAAGTATAGTTAGACAGTCCTATTGACTCTGAAATATTTAATGTGGTTTTCAGATAACCTAAACAGGGACTTGGCCAAATTTTATTTCAAGCAAAGCTCATTTGAGCCCTGCACAAATAAATGTGTATTTGGCCATAATTATAGCTCTTGTGGTGTTATAGGGTTTTTCATGGAACAAGCCATGACTTTCTGGAAACTAGATTTTCAGAGGGTTCTAATGGGATTGTTTTTATCTAATTTGGAGCATCCTAGCAAAAGATATGAGCTAAAAAAATTCATAGAAAATCTGAAAAATGTTTCTGGTCATTTTTCTTTTTTTCTCTGGACCAGTTTCCTTAATCACACCATTAGGGTGATCAAATGAGCTCGTATAGATCTGAAATTTATATGGTAGCTCAGGGATATGACAAGAAACAACCTGACCAATTTTTAGACTTTTCAAATAAAGGAATCTCCAGTTAAAATTCTAAACATTTTAAATTTTGGATATTTAATTGCGGAGAAGTAAAGGTTTTCATGGAGTGAAACTTGGTTTTCTGGAATGTACTAAGAGACCTGAATCTAACAAAATTTGGTTCATTCAATTTGGACATGTCTAGCAAAAGTTATGTGTGTTTGAAGTTTGACTCAAAACTGAAAATCAGGGAAAAGTTTAAAACCATGCCAGTGGGTCCCACCCACTGGTCGTCTCCTTCCTCGCACCAAACGGACCCGAGCGGCGGCGCCCTCCGATGAGGGTCACCAGAACTGAGTTCCCAACCACCTCCTGGGGCCAAACTCGCCGCCCACACGTATTTTTCGAGGCTGAACTCGTTTGGAGGGTCGCCGGCGGCCGGCGATCACCGGAAACGGGTGCACACCGGTGACAGTCGCCGCTAGGGTTCTGGCGAGATCGGGCGCGCTCATTTCTTCACTAAACATTCAGTTTTCAGGCTATAAAGCATCAGTGGGTCATGGTGATGCTCGACATGGTCGTAAATGAGCTCGGAAGAGGCTCTAGGGTTGCTCTCACCGTGCGCCCGAGGTTGTACCAATGGTGCGCCATCGGAAAACCGTGAAATAGTGTCTCTAGAAACCATTTTAAGCTAATGTTTTCCTCGTGCATGTGCGCTGATGAGTCTAGGTCAAGTGTGTGTGATCTTAGGCACTAGAAACAAGGATTGACCGCGAATTTGCTGAACTCTTACCCAGAACTAGGTTTGCACCGACCGGCAGTAAAACTGGAATTACTCCGGCGATGAAAAGTGGCTTGGGCTGAGATTTGGTTGGAAGCAGCACGGTGGTCTGGCACGTCTGTGAGCGCCTCTTCTCGGGTGGGACAAGCTCCCGTTAGGGCTTTCCACATGAGCCCGAGGTGCGGTCGTTTTCCTGTCGCCGCAAGGACTCCGAGTTTTAGGGTTGGGGGTACCGGTCGCAGCTGGCTTTTGTGTCGAGGAGATTGTGAACGAGCCCACGGTGCTGTTTTGCTACTCAGGAGGGATCCACCCGCGAGCTAGCGTGGTCTCCCGATCGAGCAACCGAGGCAGCGGTGTCTTCGGCTCTGTTCTTGCGCGAGAGCGAGGAGGATTCGGTTGTTCTGTTCGTGAGCAAACGGAACACACCGAGGGGTGATAAGAGCATCGAGTAGCTGTCCTCCCGTGCGCCTGAGAGAAGCAGGAGGTGGCTGACATTTTCTCTCAGTGGCACTTGCTGCCTTGGCCCGAGAAACAATTAAGAATATTCAGTCGGTTAGAACACCTGTGTGGCTGATAAGAGGGCCCTACCTCTCCAAATTGTCCTCAAAACTTAAATTCCTACACTCTGAATATTACGGACCGCAATACCCTTGGCATTTTTATTAAACCACCCAATGAACATTTGAACCTGAATACTTCAATCCATGATTTGGTTTGGATGAATTCATAGCAAATGTGAAGCTGAAATTCAAATGTGGTTTGAATTTGCCCAAATGGCTCACGTAAAGGTAAACTCCAAATGGAGTGAAAATTGGTGTGCAAGCTCCTAAAATGTGCTGAGTGTGAATATGAACCCCACTTTTGAATTCATGTGATGAAAGGAGTTTGAATTTGAATTTAGGTTCAAACTAGCCTTTTTAATGAGTGTACCCAAAAGTACCTCAAAAAGATTTGGATTTGGGTAGAATTTGGCATGAGCATTCCTAACAAAGTTTAGGAGTTGATAATGTGCTCATCCCTATATGATGCATGTGGGAAATACCACTTTTGCATTTTGTGAGTTCATCTCCTAATAAATCTATTTACGGTGGTTACTTGCTCTTCAAATGTGTTCATGTGATTACCACCATTGAGGTGAGGTGTGGGTGTGATGAACACTTTTAGCAAGTGAAAAACTGTGGCTCTTTCATTCCTCCCCCTTAAAAGAATCTCATCCCGAGATTATAAGGTAAAAATGCGAGAGAGGACGGTGGAAAAATTACTGGATGTGCGACGTTAAAAAGTCCAGGTAGTTGGCGCGAAGAAATCCTTCGCTCTCCTAAGTCGCTTCATCCTCAGAGTGATTACTCCATAAAACTTTGTGGAACCACAACGTACGGTTGCGTGTGGTTCGGGCCTTCTCAGATCTGATCTGACTTCTCTCGATACGGAGATCCGGTTCCAGTTTCTAGATATCTCCCAGCTGAATGGTGGTTGAAAACTTGAGGCACTTCCTCAGCTGAGAAATGTGGAAGATGTCGTGCACACCGGAGAGTGTCGCAGGTAATTCCAGCCGGTATGCAACGGATCCACATCTTTCCAAAAACTGGAATTGACCGATGAATCGGGGTGCCAACTTTCCTCTGACCCCGAATCTGTTCACGCCCTTCATTGGAGACACACGTAGATACACATGATCCATGGCTTTAAATTGGAGAGGACGCCTTCTCTGGTCCGCATACTCTTTTTGTCGGGATTGGGCGGCTTTTAAGTTCGCTTGAATCAGCCAAACTCTTTCTTCCGCATTGTTGACAAGATCAATCCCGAAGGTGACTCTTTCGCCGGATTCACACCAATTCAGCGGTGTGCAGCATTTTCTTCCGTATAGCTTCTCGTAAGGCGCCATCTTAATGCTGGCCCGGTATCCATTATTGTACTAGAACTCGGCTAACGGTAAGTGATCATCCCAATTCTTTCCGTGATTGATAGAACAAGCTCTCGCCAACACATTTGTGGGTTGTTTCAATCAAAGAAACCTCCCTAAGTGAGTTCCTCATGTTCCCCTCCACCGAATTCGGTATAAAAAGTCAAGCATTAGTGTGTTTAAATGAAATTTTGCACTTTTTGATGGGTTCACCACTGCATGCCACCGATCCTTATCATCCCGCCATTTCTGGTGTTTCCCCGTTAATTAACATGTCTTCTAAGATTTTATTTACCCGCTCGGTTTGCCCATCTGTCTGTGGGTGGTATGCTAAACTACGGATCAGCTTCGTACCCAAGACAGCATGTAACTGTTCCCAAAAACGAGACACAAATAAAATGCCCCGATAGTGCGGGGTATGCCATATAAGCAAAGGATCCGTGAGACGTATAGTTCAGCATACTTCTCGGCGTTGTAGTTGGTGTTGACCGGGATAAAATAGGAAACCTTCATTAGCCGGTCGACGATCACCCACACTGAATCATGTTTCTGAAATGTAGTGGGCAAACCGACGATGAAGTCCATGCTTACATCCTCCCATTTCCAGGCGGGAATGCCGAGCGGTTGCAACTGTCCCGGTTTCTTCATATGGTCAGCCTTAACCCTCCGGCATGTATCACACTCGGACACGTATTTCGCGATTTCCCGCTTCATCCGTTTCCAACAAAATATACCTCTGAGTTCTTGATACATCTTGTTACTGCCGGGGTGAATAGAAAACTTTTACAAGTGAGCCTCATCAAAGATTTTCTTCCTCAATTCCAGGTTACAGGATACAACGATCCTGTTCTTGAACCACAGCACGCCGTCTGTCTTTTCGGAAACATTTCAGTTCCCCACTGCCTATATGTCTCCACGAATGCGACATACCCTTATCATGTTTCTGGGCTGCCGCTATCTCTTCACGGATGGTGGGGATAAGAGCTCAGTTGTAGAGAGCTCCATGGGGAACCACATACAAAGGTGGTTCACTCTCTTCCAACGGGGTGATGGTCAGATTATGTACGTGTGACTTGCGACTCAGCGCATCTGCCATCACGTTCGCTTTGCCGGGGTGATAATGGGTTTCTATTTCATAATCTTTTATCATCTCTAACCATCTTATTTGCCTCATGTTCAACTCTATCTGAGTGAATATGTACTTGAGGCTCTTGTGGTCAGTATATAAATGTACGAGGTTGCCGAGTAGGTAGTGCCTCCACATTTTGAGTGCGTGTACCACGGCAGCGAGTTCTAAGTCATGTGTTGGGTAGTTTTGCTCATGATTCTGGAGCTGCCGTAATCCATACGCGACCACCCTTCGGTCTTGCATCAGCACACATCCGAGCCCAATGCCGGATGCATCACAGTACACATCGAATGGTTTTGTTGTGTCTCGCTGCGCCAAAACCGGTGCTGATGTTAGGTGCTTCACTAAATCCTTGAATGCTGCTTCACAAGCTGGACTCCAAACATATTTGGTAGCCTTCTTCAGCAGCTAGGTCATAGGCTTGGCAATCTTCGAGAAGTTTGGAATGAACCTCTGATAATATGCCGCGTGTGACACCCAGTTCCGAAAACAGAACCAATTAATGCATATGTGTGCCCAGGATGTTCATCACACATACACATGCAATCCACAAACTGAATTCAGAATATACCACGAATAAATAGTGTTTAAGTACTTTATTACAATGACTCAATGTCTCACTCATGAATATCTAACTTATTCTTGCAGCGGAAGACTTTAAACGACAGAGGAAAGTGACTAAAACAGCAGGCTCCAACTTCAACTCCACAGGCATGTTAACGGTAGTTTGCACGCCTAGTACTCCACATGGTCCTCGAAGTACTCATCTCCTGTAGCTGATGTTTATGTGGTAATGCAAGGGTCAGTACATGTCGTACTCAGCAAGTGCGGGAAAGGTATGACATGTAGCTTACAACAAGGTAGGGAATAAAAAGGCTCATTGCAGCAAGCAAATTTTATTTTACAAACATGGTAAAAACAGCAACTATTTCTAGGTGAATTTAATCCCATCAGAACCAAGTAATTCAGAAACATTCTCTTATCATTATTCACAATTTATCAAGTCTCGACCAGCCATTACTCGTTCTCAAGTTCATCTCATACTCATAGATATTCATAACCATCTCATATTCATATATCCGAAACCAAACTCATTTTCATGTCTCAAAACAGTCCCAAAATCCATCCCAATGACCATACCATAACCATACCGAGTAACCATCCCAAGTTTTCCCTCTAATCATGGAAGGTGGCACTGTTTTCCTGGTATACTCTCGCATGAACCGGTCCTTAGATCTACAGCAAGTTCCACCATCTTATCCAGCAACATTCACAAACCAAGCTTGCCTAGATCTCCCCCGATTCCATGCTCATTATCATCATCAAGTTCTCATCATCATTATTCATATGAGTGCAGTAGCTAGACGTGTTTTATTTCAGCTTCCCGCATCCTGTGAATTAAGCGAAACAAAAAGGAAAAAACGACCATACCCGACTCATCAACTTTCACAGCAACAAGGATGGTTAATAAAATTAGTAAACTCCTATAAAAGGTTGTCCCATCAAGTTGACTCAAGCATACACGTTTTCGCAAACAAAACAGTTTCAAAACATGGGATCAATATGGTCAATGGGCACTTGCCTTGCTCCCGTGGTTCTTGTTGTTCGAGGGTCTCAAAGTCTTGGTGCTGTAGTTCCTCGTAGATGGTCTCTTGCGCTTGTTCTTCTACTCACGATCACGGACATACAAAATTTACAGCAATCAAACATCATGCACAAACTTTACTCAAGATGCAACGGGGTGGATGAATGCAAATCCTATGGTGCTATTTTATTAATCCAGTTTGTACGTGTTTTTGCATGTTTTAACGGGCTTTCATGGGGTTTTATGATGAGCAAGGGTGCTGGGATGAGGTGTGGATGTGGTGATGATCTTGACTTAAGATCTAGATCAATTCCACCATAAAAAATCGATCCAAACATGATCTGTGCGCACGTAAAAGTTTTTGTTCAAAGGGGGCGAAGAAAACGGTTGCGTAGAAACAGCGGTGACGTCGTAAAATGGGTAACAAAGACGTACCTCACTTCCTCCTTGGTGGCAGGGCGTTCCTTCTAGCATGGCAGCAGCGAGAAGTTTTTCTATGGATGATTATGGCAGGACAGATCATCGGCTGTTTTCCGGCGACGGCGAGGCGTGACGGGGCTCGTCGGTGGGACTCGACGATGGGGCTCGCCGGCGGGGCTCGACAGCGGGGCTCACCGGCGGGGCTCGCCGGCGGCTGAACTCTGGCGACGGGGGGCAACTCGGCGAGTGGGGGCTAGGGCCACCAAGTCGCCGACTTGGGGGGGGGGGAAGAGGGAGGGGGGCTGCGGCCAAGTGGGGGGGGGGTTTGGGTTCTATTTATAAGGGGGGGGGGGGGAGGGGGGAGAATCCTAATCCAATTGGAGCAAAATCCTAACAAACTTTTCCCCAATTAATTTGGTGCGACAGCAATGTGGGGGAAATTCCCCAAATGTGGGGAAACTTCCCCTTTTTTGGGGAATTGGGGAATTTGGGGGATTTGGGGAAAATTTGGGGAAAATTTGGGGAAATTGAAAATAGCTCATTTCAGCTATCTTTTTCCCATTCCTCACCATTTCTATGTGACTTACTCCATTTCTACATTCCCCTCTCCATTTCTATGTCTCACTCTCCATTTCTACATTCCTTTTCTCCATTTCTATGTCCCATTTCTCCATTTCTACATGCCCTTCTCCATTTCTATGGTTCCTTCATCCATTTCTATGGTCCTTTCTCCATTTCTATGGTTCTTTCTCCATTTCTATGGTTCTTTTTCCATTTCTATAGTTCTTTTCTCCATTTCTATGGTTCCTTCTCTATTTCTATGTTTCTTTTTCCATTTCTACTTCTTTTATAATGTTTCTCTACATGAAGAATGTATGCAACGCATGGAAATGAATTTGAGGGTGTTACAAACCTACCCCCCTTAAACTGAATCTCGCCCTCGAGATTCAATAGAATAGAGAATAGATGAGGGAATTCTGCCTTGAGGTCTTCCTCACGCTCCCATGTAGTTTCGGCTTCCGTGTGATGGCTCCACTATACCTTGCACCAACGGATCACTTTGTTCCTCGTGACCCTTTCCTTCACGTCCAAAATTTTGACGGGGTGCTCCACGTAGGTCAGATCCTTTTGAAGCTCGAGCTCATCCATCGGTACTTGTTCTTCCGGTACTCTTAAGCACTTCTTTAGTTGGGACACGTGAAACACGTCGTGCACGTCGGAGAGGTGCGTTGGCAGCTCTAGTTGATAGGCTACTTCTCCTCGCTTGCCCAAAATCTTGAATGGCCCGATGTAGCGAGGTGCTAATTTTCCCTTGACGTAAAACCGTCGTTGGCCTCGGATAGGCGACACCTTAAGATACATGAAGTCTCCTACTTCGAAGGTCAATTTTCTTTGCCTATTGTCCGCGTAACCTTTTTGTCGTGACTGAGCAGCCTTCAAATTTTCTCGTATCGTTTGGACTTGCTTCTCAGCGTATTGCAGCACTTCGGGTCCAAACACTTGGCTCTCTCTGGTCTCATTCCAGAACAGTGGCGTTCTACACCGTCTACCATACAATGCTTCGAAAGGTGACATCTTCAAGTTGGCTTGATAGCTGTTGTTGTATGAGAATTCAGCATACGGCAAGATCCTATCCCAACTACGCCCATGTTTCAAGGCGCAAGCTCTTAACATGTCTTCCAAAGTTCGATTTGTCCTCTCAGTTTGCCCGTCGGTTTGCAGGTGATAAGCGGAGCTGAAATCCAGTCGTGTACCCATAGCTTCATGCAGCTTCTTCCAGAACCTAGAGGTAAATTGAGAACCCCGATCTGAAACTATCCTCTTCGGAACTCCATGGCGACACACGATTTGCTCCATATACAGCTCGGCTAGTTGTGCAACGGTGTACTTGGTTTTAATAGAAAGGAAATGGGCTGTTTTTGTCAATCGGTCCACGATAACCCAAATAGAGTCGTAACCCGAATGAGTACGTGGCAATCCAACGATAAAATCCATGCTGATGTCTTCCCACTTCCACTCGGGTACTTTCAATGGCTGCAACAGTCCAGCGGGTCTTTGATGTTTGGCCTTCACCTGTTGGCATGTATCGCATAAGGCAACATATTCGGCTATGTCCCTTTTCATACCATCCCACCAATAGCAAGTTTTCAGGTCCTTGTACATATTTGTACAGCCGGGGTGTATGGAATAAGGTGAGTCATGTGCCTCTTTTAATATCGTGTCACGGATGTGCTTCACGTTAGGAACACAAATCCTTTTCCCTAACCAAAGCGTGCCTTTCTCGTCTTCCTTGAAATCCTTTTCTATGCCTTGTCTGATTCTTTCCTTGATTTCCTCATCCGTTGCTTGGCCATCTCTTATCTCTTGTTCCAGCGAAGAGTTGAGTTCTATCACTTCCATCTCGTTCAAGAACCCGAGATGTAACCGTTCGAACTCCTTGCGCAGCTCGGGCGGCAGCTCCCGAACCATGAGTTGGTGACATGCTCCCTTTCGGCTCAACGCATCAGCTACTACATTGGCCTTTCTGGGGTGATAATTGATTCCAACATCATAATCCTTGATGAGTTCCAACCATCGACGTTGCCTCAAATTCAGATCCGTTTGCGTGAATATATACTTGAGGTTTTTGTGATCGGTATAGATCTCACACCGGTGGCCAAGGATATAGTGCCTCCAAATCTTCAAGGCATGTACAACGGCAGCAAGTTCCAAGTCATATGTGGGGTAATTTAGCTCATGTTTATTTAGTTGTCTCGATGCATAGGCTACCACTTGTCCTTCTTGCATTAGCACACATCCAAGCCCTTGTCTTCATGCGTCATAATATATGTCGAAGCTTTTGCTCATGTCCGGCAATACAAAAACCGGCGTTGTGGTTAATCTCTTCTTTAGCTCCTCAAAGCTTTCTTGGCACGCTGGTGTCCACTGAAATGCTTTCCCTTCATCAGCAATTCAGTCATAGACTTCGCTATTTTGGAGAAATCCTTGATGAACTGGTGGTAGTAACCAGCCATCTCAAGGAAACTCTGAATATGTCTTACATTCTGCATTTGATTCCACTTCAAAACATCTCCCACTTTTCCGAGAACAACCGATACTCCTCCTTCGGATATGATGTGGCCTAGGAACGATATCTCATTTAGCCAAAATTGACACTTGCTGAACTTGGCATACAATTGATGCTCTCCTAGTTTCTGCAATGTCAACCTCAAGTGCTCTTCATGTTCTTCCTCGCTTTTCGAATACACCATGATATCGTCGATGAAAACCACGACGAACTTGTCCAACTACTCCATGAAGACCTTATTGATGAGGTACATAAAATATGCGGGTACATTCATTAACCCAAAAGACATAATGGTATAGTCATACGAACCATACCATGTTCGAAATGCAGTCTTGGGTACGTCGGAGGGCTTAATCTTCAGCTAGAAGCATCCCGACCTAAGATCAATCTTGGAGAAAATTCGAGCACCTTTCATTTAGTCGAACAGGTCCTCTATACGGGGCAGCATATATTTATTCTTGATCGCCACCTCATTGAGAGACCTATAATCCACACACATCCTTTGGGTCCCATCCTTCTTGTCTACGAAGAGCACGGGGGCTCCCCATGGTGACGAGCTAGGGCATATAAAACCCTTTTCTAGCTGCTCCTTAATTTGCTTCTTAAGCTCCACTAGTTCATTAGCGGGCATCCTATACGACCTTTTTTCTATAGGTGCAGTTCCATGTACTAAATCAATGGCAAATTCAATATCTCCGTCAGGTGGCATACCTGGAAGTTCTTCCGGGAACACATCTGAAAATTCTTGAACCACCGGAATGTTTTCCAATGTTGCTTCTTCGACGTGGTTCAGCGCTGCCTTCTCGGTTGCTGGTTGGGCTGACTCGAACTCAATACGAGTACCGTGCTCATTTTTCAACTGCACGCTCCTCTCAGCACTTTGAATCACTCCGTTGTGCTTGGTTAACCAATCCATTCCAAGTATTATATCAACCCCTTGGGAATCCAATACAATAAGGTTGGTAAGAAAGTCTACCCCCCTTATTTTAAGGTTTACTTTTGGACATACTATATGTAACACCCCAAAATCTGCAAAAGGAGGGAATTAAAAATTTTTTGGACATATTGCATGTGGTGCAGAAATTCAAATTCAAACTGGAATTCAAATTCAAATGAGAACAGAAAAGAAAAGGAAAAATAAAAAGAAAAAGAAAAAAACCCCAACCGGCCAGTGGGCCGAAACCCGCCAGCCGGCCCACTATTCCCCCCCCCCCCCGCGCCAGCCCACGACCACGCGCCCTCTCTCTCTCTCTGACATGCGGGGCCCGCGTGTCATCTCCTACCTCCGGCGCGCGCCAACCGACCGGACTCTTCCCCGCGCCCGATCGCAACCGAACTCCGGAAACCCGCGCCCCTGGCCCGAATTCTGGTCCCGGACGTCTCCAACTCGATCCCAACAGACCGCCGCCCTCCCTCGTCTATATAAACATAGGCATCACCCTGTTCCCCCCCGATCGGCTGTTTTTCCTCCCGGTGAGAATCGAAGCTTCTCCCGCCGTTTTCCTTCGATCCTAGCATGGATTTCCTGATCTAACGCGCTGATCATGTTCCACCGCCTCCGGGGAATCTCGCAGGTGAAGGAAATCCTGTGTTTTGCGCTCTAGACACAGCTCCGACGAGCACCGCCGCGTTTTCACCTCGGACCTCGCCGCTGACCGCCTTCCAGGGCCTCCGAGCTCAAGAAAAACCCCGAGGTGAGATCCCCGACCTCCCCTCTACCGTTCTATGCCATGAAATCCACGTTTTAGGAAGAATAGACGAAAATCCGAAGATCTCCGGCGAGATCGCCGCCTCCCGCCGCCGCGCGCCGCCGGGCAGTGCGGGCTGGCTCCAGCCAGGGCGACGTGGCCACTTGAGGGCCGTCTATTTTAAATCGCACGGTAGAATCAAAACCCGCGCGTACCGGTTCGGCGATCTAATCTGAGCCGTCTGTTTTAAATCGGACGGTCCACGTTAGCCCCGCGTTATAAAGGCCAGGATTCTTACGCGCTACCCCCTGAGGATCTCGGAAAACACGAGCTAGCCCTGGAAACTTCTGATCTAGCCCCTGGAACTTCAGAAATCCGTGTAAATTCAATTAAAAATCAGTTTTAGCCCCTAGACTTAATAAAAATTAGGAAAACCCCTCTGTTATGTGTAGTTAGACCCCTGGAATTTATGAAATAATAAATTAGACCCTGTAGTAGGGTGGATTTACCTTTTTGACCCTATATAATATTAAATTCAGAAATTTGAATATGTGATTAGGATTTAAATTTAAAAGGTGAGGCAAACACATTGTAAATTCAAATTTAAACTCTACTAGCACTTGGAAAACTTTAGAATGAGTTAAAAATAGATTTTAGGCTGAAATGAATTCTGTCTAAATGATATTCATATTTATTAGTTCTAGAAACATATTTTAGGCTAGGAAATAATTCTAAAAACTAGTAAAATAAATTTAATTTGTTCCACATCAGAGAGGAAGTTCAAAGATATATTATTGAACATTTAGATCAGAACCTATTCTGTTTAGATGGTGTGTCTTACTATTTTCATAATAAAACTCACTTTTAGGCATAGAAAATAAATCTGAAAAATATAGGAAAATAGGTATGCATAATTAGAAAATGATAAATGAAGTCTCCAAATCCAAAAACTTCAGTTTAGGATTTGGTAGAAGATCTGAAAACCTAATTAGAGTAGGAAAATACCTTTTATACAAACTTTGTGGCTAAGAAATGTAATAATTAAATATAAAGAATTTGTTCAAAATGGAACTTCATATATAGTGTGCAAATAGAAATCTGAACATAGAAGTTAGAAATAATATACATATGTTTAAAGGTGAATGTAGGCCAAAAATCAACACATGTAGAGTAACCACAACACTTAGAAATGTGAATGACTTTCATGGGTATGTATGTGTGGTTTGTATGAAGTGAAAGTGTGAACTATGTCTTATGGATTGTTGTTTTCTTTTGCTATGTGTATTGGCATGAATAGAACCTGCCCCAGAGCATGTTCTCCCTTTCCAAGACCAAGACCTTCCATTTCCAGAGCAGCAGGAAGAAGGCAAGTGTCCTTGACCACTTTGATCCTATGCTAGGATGTGTAGATAGAATTATTTGCATTGTCAATTGAAATATGAAACCCATGATAGGAAGTTTCCCTAGAATTGCATTATCTTGTTTCCTTGTAGCTTGGGATGGGATTTATTTTATTATGTCATTCATTCATATTACTTATGCTTAGCCATGCTTAGAGTGGGATAAGTGGGATATGAGATCATCAACTTGTTTACCTTACTCTTGAATGAGACATTATGAGTTATGTAGAGGTAGGGATCAAGGCAAGTTGGATGATTTGGTTGGTGCTGGGTGCACGAGACTCGGGTTTGTGTTTAGTACTTGTTTGGATCCTAAGGACCGGTCCATGGAGCATGTAACCTGGCTTTACCGTGCCAACCACATGCTGAGATGGGGCAGCTTGGCCAATTAATTAGGTGTATCCCCGGCGTAGTATAGGTGTGTTGGACGGTGTGGGGAGTAGGTGTCAGCTGGACTACCATATGAACCGCAAGGCTCAAGAGGGGGCCACTGCAGCGGGGTTGGAGCCTCTTGTATGCTGTTAGGGGTGAAACCTCAGTGGGCCCATGCTCGTCGGCAATCCCTTTGTAAAGACTTCGTAGTGATCTCCTGGCTACACACTTGGGAAGTGTGAATGTGGTTCGTGGCCACTGGCATAATGGAGGTTCTTTTAGTCCACCCGGCAACGGGGGATGAAATCACTACATGTGGGTACAGTGGTGCAAACTCTGCAGAGTCAAAACTGTCATGACAACCATGCTCACGGTCAAGAGCGGTTTGGACTTATTCATGATTAGAGGATGATGGATTTGGAAGTTGAGGATGTTAAGCGGGGAGCTTGACATTGGATATGATGATTATGGTCACTTGATTTTGATGATGGGTTGGGAGATTGGGACCATTTCACCTGTGAAGTAATGTAGGTGCTTAATAAGCTAAGGTGATAGGTATTAATTGCATAGTGCTTTAACCATGAGTTCAACCTCTCCTTGCTCTAGCCATGCATGACATAACTTTCCCACACTTGCTGAGTACCCACGGTACTCAAACTTGCTTTTTTGTTGGTTTATATTGCTGCTCAGGTCAAGAGAATGATGTGGTGTTTAATGACCAAGACTTTGATCCCGAGGAAGGATTCTAGGTTCACGGAGTCACCCGGGCAACGCCTGTGATGGAGCCCACAAGATTTATATTCCGCTGCTGTTTTATTTATATGTCATGAACTTATTATCGTCCATCGAGACGTATGCTATGTAAGACTTATTTATATTCGACACCTGGCTTGTAATAAATGATGCTTCACTATTTGTCATCACATATATGAGAAAATGATCCTGGCATACATGTGATATTCACTCGGTTGTTCTTTGGAGAAACCGGGTGTGACAGAAGTGGTATCAGAGCCAAGGTTGCCCGTAGGAATGTGGACCTAGGTAGAAATGGACGTATTTAAGGACCCTATTTCCTTAAAAACTATTTTACAAAGGTGTGGGTTGAAAAGTATTATTTAACGGGGTCACTTTATTCACCTTGTCCCAACTTTTATTCAAAATACAATTTTGCTTAACTCTTATCTAACTTAATTTTAAATGCTTTATGTTTTAGATGGTTCGCATGATCCGCACCGCCCGCAAGTCCACCGGAGGGAGAGTCCCTGTAGTTGCCCTTGCCCTGAGAGAGGAGAATCGTCCGGTGGCGTACCACTCCTACGGGTTGGCAGTAGGAGGCTTGTTGCGCTGTCAACGGCATATGCTCCACGCTGCCGGCAATACGGGCAAGCTAATCATACACTACAGCTCCACCCGGACCATCCGTGAGAAGCGGGAAGAATGGAGTTCAGAAATGAGGATTATCCATGAAAATCAGCTGCTCAAGATCCACGGCTCTCCAGCTTGTCGAGCGACACAGGTCGATGCCGAGAAGGATGACACATGGGAGGCCATCACCTGCCAGAGTTACATCTACCGTCGCCACCTGGACAGGACTGAGTACATGTATGTCCTTCAGCGTGAGAGTGGTACAGCGGAGTACAAGTACCCACCAGTACAGCAGGGGACTTCCCATGAGCACATGGACCTGTGCTTGGAGGATTCTGCTATGCTCAGCACTCGACTGCAGGAGTGCCAGCAGGAGCTCCAGGATGTTCGTGACACCCTGAAGGAGACTGAGGCGTTGCTTCGAGCCAGCTTGAGGGCAAGAGAAAGAGGAGATGGGAATGAACTGTGTGTCACCATGAATGACACATGGACTCCTGACTCCCCAGATCGCCGGGCGAGCAGGCGTCGCCGCACTTCTCCACCAGCAGCTTCCCCACCCAAAGTGGAGTCAGAGGGCAGCCACAATAATGAGGAAGACCCCGAGGAGCCAGCTCAGTGATACGAGTCGTGTAGAGTCTTTTCCCTTAGTTCAGCAAGTTATCGAGTAGTCGAGTCAATACCTTAGTTAATTGTGTGTTAATGTTTGATGTGTTACGTGAGTTGTGGAAGCCATGGGCATTTGTCCAAAACCTCGTCTTTTGGTTGCTTTGCCTTGATGTGTGAACCCCTATGAATTAAGAGTGCATTTATTTTCGCGTGACGTAAAACCCTCAGAAATTGTTAATATAATAAGGCCTCAAAAGTTTAAGTTTAAACAAGCAAATTGGGAAGTTAATACGTAATGCTTTAAATTAACATTTGGTTGATCATGATAGATGGCCGGAAGAGGAAAGGGTCGTGGTGCCAACCCCGCCAACAACAACGATGAGGCCGGCAACCCTCATCTTTCTGGAGGACAAGACAGGGGTGGTCGCCGTGAAGGAGTTGATCCCATCCACCAAATGCTTGAAAATCAGAATTAGCTCATCCAGAACCTAACTCAAGTGGTGGCCAACTTGCACCAAGTTCCACCTCCACAAGCTGCACCACGCCAACCAAGGTTGAGTGAGTTTCTAGGGATTCAACCTCCAAAGTTTGCAAGTGCTGCTGAACCTCTGGAGGCAGATGATTGGCTAAAGACCATTGAGAGCAAGATGAGGATCATACAATGCCAAGGGTATGAGAGGGTGCTGTTTGCCTCTCACCAATTGCAGGCACCTGCTGCTGATTGGTGGACCGCTTACGTAGCAGCCCATCATGACCCCGAGAACATCACTTGGGAAGAGTTCAAGCGCAGTTTCCGCAACCATTACATACCAAGGGGTGAACTCAAAAACAAGAGGAAGGAGTTCTTGGGACTGCAGCAAGGAAACATGACTGTGAGGGAATACCTCACCAAGTTCACCTAACTATCCCGTTATGCACCACGGGACATCAAAACTGATGAGCAGAAACAAGACTGCTTTGTGGAAGGGCTTACTGCGGAGATGCAATGTGCAATGTCCTCCAACGAGTATGAAAGCTTCCAAAAGATGGTAGACAGAGCATTTGTTGTGGAGAGGAAGCTGAAGGCCTTGGAAAATGAAAACAAGAGGAAGGCGGGATGGTCACACCAAGCCTCGGGTAGCAACACACGACCACGACTGATGCAGCCACCCGCAGGGCAGACGAGCCGTGCTGTGGTACCCTACTCAGCACCGAGAGGGTACAACCCGAATTTCAGGCCTCCGTCAGCACCAGCACAGCCACAACGTCAGTTTGTACAGCAGCCTCGTCCCACATATCAACCTCGACCAGCAGTGCAAGGACCACAGAACCAACCCCAAGACAACAAAGGCCAGGCACCTAAGGTTGGGGTGCAATGCTTCAACTGTGGTGAAGTGGGGCACTACGCTCATAAGTGCCCAAAGAAGAAGCCCATGCAGCTGCAACAGCAGAATGTGATGCGAGGACGGGTGAACCACGTGACCATGGAGGAGGCGCAAGAGGCACCTGACGTGGTAGTTGGTAAGTTTCCTGCCAATTTACACATTGCAACCCTGTTGTTCGATTCTGGTGCTACCCACTCGTTCATTGCTCAAGGGTTTGTTAAGAAGCATGATCTAGCAACAACACAAATGAACCATATGCTAGCAGTAACTCTCCAGGGGGAGAGATAAGGACAAGACAAGTGTGTCCCAAGGTGAATCTAGACATTAATGGGGTAGAATTTACTGCAAACCTCATAGTGATAGACTCACAAGGGATAGATATTATTTTGGCTATGGATTGGTTGACCAAACACAAAGGAATCATCCATTGTTTGACAAGAATGGTGGAACTAACTCACCCTAGTGGCACAAGAGTAAAGTTCATAACCATACAAGAGCCTAGGAGGGACATTAAACTCAATCAAGTTGAGGTGGAAGTGGAGGAGATCAGGATCATTAGGGAATATTCTGATGTTTTTCCGGAGGAGTTGCCAGGTATGCCCCCCGATCGTGAAGTGGAATTTGCGATTGAGCTAGTGCCTGGAACAGCTCCGATATACAAGAGGCCCTATCGGATGGACTCCAAACAGCTGGAAGAACTCAAGGAACATTTGAGGGAATTGACAGAGAAGGGGTACATTCATCCTAGTTCCTCACCATGGGGAGCTCCAGTGATATTTGTGCTCAAGAAGGACGGGACCCAAAGGTTATGCGTAGACTACCGTGCGTTGAATGAAGTAACCATCAAGAACAAGTACCCATTACCCCGCATTGAAGACTTGTTTGATCAGTTGAGGGGAGCTTGTGTGTTCTTGAAAATTGATCTCAGGTCGGGATACCACCAACTTAAGATAATGCAAGCTGATATTCCAAAGACATCGTTCGTAGTTCGGTACGGACTGTATGAATACACCGTCATGCCTTTCGGGATGACTAATACCCCGGCATACTTCATGTATCTCATGAACAAGGTATTCATGGAATATCTAGACAAATTTGTGGTGGTTTTCATTGATGACATTCTCGTCTTTTCCAAAGATGAAGAAGAACATGAGAGGCATTTAAGGTTGGTGTTGCAAAAACTGAGAGAACACCAACTATATGCCAAGTTGAGAAAGTGTGATTTTTGATTGAAGAGAGTTCCCTTCTTAGGACATATAATCTCGAAGGGAGGAATCTCCGTAGATCCCGCCAAGATCGAGGATGTACAGAAGTGGAAGACCCCTGAGAATGTCGGGGAAGTTTGAAGCTTCTTAGGATTGGCTGGGTATTATCGATGGTTTATCGAGGGTTTCTCCAAGACTTCGAGACCCCTCACCAAATTGTTGGAGAAGGGAATCACATTCACATGGACACCACGGTGCGAGACGAGTTTTCAAGAGCTGAAGAAAAGATTGACAACAGCCCCAGTGCTAGTTATGCCATATATGCAGAAGAACTTTTCGGTGTACTGCGATGCCTCTGGAAACGGGTTGGGATGTGTTCTCATGCAAGAGGGGCATGTCGTGGATTATGCGTCCCGGCAGCTCTGGAAACACGAGAAGAACTATCCTACGCATGACCTAGAGCTAGCCGCAGTGGTACACGCGTTGAAGATTTGGCGGCATTACTTGATGGGGAAGAGGACAGAGATATACACGGATCATAAGAGCTTAAAGTATATTTTCACACAGCCAGATCTCAACCTCAGACAAAGGAGATGGTTAGAGCTAATCCACGACTTTAATGTGGGCATCAACTATCATCGTGGGAAAGCGAACGTCATGGCAGATGCTTTAAGCCGGAAGGTGCAGGTCAATAGGTTGAGCTTGAAGGACATGCCTACAGAATTGAAGGAAGAGGTTATAAAACTCAATCTATGTCTGGTGAATAGTGGTGAAGCCATCGCCATGGAAGTGGACTCCACATTAGAGCAAGATATACGCAACGGTCAAAAGACTGATGAGAAGATACAAGAAATCAGAGAACTCATCAAGGATAATAAAGCTCCTGGTTTCAGAGAGGATGAACAAGGTACGGTGTGGCACGGGAAAAGAATTTGTGTGCCTGAAGTGAAGGAGATCCGGGAATTGATTTTGAAGGAGGCTCATGATTCTGTCTATTCCATTCATCCTAGAAGTATGAAGATGTATCATGACCTCAAGAGCAGATATTGGTGGTATGGAATGAAGCGAGATGTCGCGGAACATGTTGACCTATGTGACACATGTCAGTTGGTGAAAGCAGAACATCAACGACCCGCGGGATTATTGCAACCACTAAAAGTGCCTGAATGGAAATGGGAAGAAATCAGTATGGATTTCATAGTGGGACTGCCTAGGACCCAATCAAGATATGATTCGATATGGGTCATCATCGATAGGCTAAGCAAGGTAGCTCATTTCATCCCCGTGAAAGAAAGCTACAACGGATCCAAATTGGCAGAATTATACATGTCAAGGATCGTGTGTTTCCATGGAGTGCCAAAGAAGATAGTGTCAGATCGAGGGACACAGTTCACCTCAAGGTTCTGGCAGAAGTTACATGAAACCATGGGAACTCATCTGAATTTTAGTTCTGCCTATCATCCCCAGACTGACGGACAGACAGAAAGAACCAATCAGATCCTTGAGGATATGCTGAGAGCGTGTGCGCTCAAGAACAATAGGAGTTGGGATAAGAACTTACCGTATGCGGAGTTCTCCTATAACAACAACTATCAGGCTAGTATGAAGATGTCACCATTTGAGGCTTTGTATGGGAGGAAGTGCAGAACTCCCCTAATTTGGAACCGAACGGGGGAAAGTAAATTGTTTCCTCCCGAGGTACTACAAGAAGCCGAGGCGAAAGTGAGGGAAATCCGCAACAACTTGAGGATAGCACAGACCCACAAAAGAGTTATGCCGATGTACAGAGAAGAGAGCTTATTTTCAACATGGGGGGCTATGTCTATCTCATGGTGTCCCCTATCCGAGGACTTTGTCGGTTCAAGGTGAAAGGGAAGTTATCACCTCGATACATCGGACCCTTTCAGGTTCTGGAGAGGAAAGGCGAAGTGGCATATCAACTAGAACTACCGGCTCGCCTATCGGATGTGCATGACGTATTCCATGTGTCACAGCTAAAGAAATGTCTAAGAACGCCCGAAGAGATGTTACCCATGAATGAGGTTGACGTAGCAGAGGATCTGTCTTATGCCGAGCAACCGGTCAAGGTTTTGGAGACAATGGAACGCCTCACAAGAAATAAAAGAATTCGGATGTGCAAGGTGCAGTGGAAGCATCACTCGGAAGAGGAAGCCACATGGGAGCGAGAAGACGAGCTTAAGGCACAGTTTCCGGAATTGTTTTCCTAGAACCACCAATCTCGAGGACGAGATTTCTTTTAAGGGGGGTAGAGCTGTAACACCCCAAAATCTGCAAAAGGAGGGAATTTAAAATTTTTTGGACATATTGCATGTGGTGCAGAAATTCAAATTCAAACTGGAATTCAAATTCAAATCAGAACAGAAAAGAAAAGGAAAAAGAAAAAGAAAAAAAACACCCAACCGGCCAGTGGGCCAAAACCCGCCAGCCGGCCCACTATTCCTCCCCCCCCCCGTGCCAGCCCACGACTGCGCGCCCTCTCTCTCTCTCTCTCTCTCTCTCTGACACGCAGGGCCCGCGTGTCATCTCCTACCTCCGGCGCGTGCCAACCGACCAGACTCTTCCCCGCGCCCAATCGCAACCGAACTCCGGAAACCCGCGCCCCTGGCCTGAATTCCGGTCCCGGACGTCTCCAACTCGATCCCAACAGACTGCCGCCCTCCCTCGTCTATATAAACGCCGGCATCGCCCTGTCCCCCCCCCCCCGATCGGCTGTTTTTCCTCCCGGTGAGAACCGAAGCTTCTCCCGCCGTTTTCCTTCGATCCTAGCTCGGATTTCCTGATCTAACGCGCTGATCATGTTCCACCGCCTCCGGGGAATCTCGCAGGTGAAGGAAATCCGGTGTTTTGCGCTCTAGACACAGCTCCAACGAGCACCGCCGTGTTTTCACCTCGGACCTCGCCGCCGACCGCCTTCTAGGGCCTCCGAGCTCAAGAAAAACCCCGAGGTGAGATCTCCGACCTCCTCTCTACCGTTCTATGCCATGAAATCCAAGTTTTAGGAAGAATAGATGAAAATCCAAAGATCTCCGGCGAGATCGCCGCCTCCCGCCGCCGCGCGCCGCCGGACAGTGCGGGCTGGCTCCGGCCAGGGCGACGTGGCCACTTGAGGGCCGTCTATTTTAAATCGCATGGTACAATCGCACGGTCCACATTAGCCCCGCGTTATAAAGGCTGGGATTCTTACACGCTACCCCCTGGGGATCTCGGAAAACACGAGCTAGCCCCAGAAACTTCTGATCTAGCCCCTGGAACTTCAGAAATCCGTGTAAATTCAATTAAAAATCAGTTTTAGCCCCTGGACTTAATAAAAATTAGGAAAACCCCTCTGTTATGTGTAGTTAGACCCCTGGAAATTTATGAAATAATAAATTAGACCCTGTAGTAGGGTGGATTTACCTTTTTGACCCTATAAGATATTAAATTCAGAAATTTGAATATGTGATTAGGATTTAAATTTAAAAGGTGAGGCAAACACATTGTAAATTCAAATTTAAACTCTACTAGCACATGGAAAACTTTAGAATGAGTTAAAAATAGATTTTAGGCTGAAATGAATTCTGTCTAAATGATATTCATATTTATTAATTCTAGAAACATATTTTAGGCTAGGAAATAATTCTAAAAACTAGTAAAATAAATTTAATTTTTTCCGCATGAGAGAGGAAGTTCAAAGATATATTATTGAACATTTAGCTCAGAACCTATTCTGTTTAGATGGTGTGTCTTACTATTTTCATAATAAAACTCACTTTTAGGCATAGAAAATAAATCTGAAAAATATAGGAAAATAGGTATGCATAATTAGAAAATGATAAATGAAGTCTCCAAATCCAAAAACTTCAGTTTAGGATTTGGTAGAAGATCTGAAAACCTAATTAGAGTAGGAAAATACCTTTTATACAAACTTTGTGGCTAAGAAATGTAATAATTAAATATAAAGAATTTGTTCAAAATGGAACTTCATATATAGTGTGCAAATAGAAATCTGAACATAGAAGTTAGAAATAATATACATATGTTTAAAGGTGAATGTAGGCCAAAAATAAACACATGTAGAGTAACCACAACACTTAGAAATGTGAATGACTTTCATAGGTATGTATGTGTGGTTTGTATGAAGTGAAAGTGTGAACTATGTCTTATGGATTGTTGTTTTCTTTTGCTATGTGTATTGGCATGAATAGAACCTGCCCCAGAGCAAGTTCTCCCTTTCCAAGACCAAGACCTTCCATTTCCAGAGCAGCAGGAAGAAGGCAAGTGTCCTTGATCACTTTGATCCTATGCTAGGATGTGTAGATAGAATTATTTGCATTGTCAATTGAAATATGAAACCCATGATAGGAAGTTTCCCTAGAATTGCATTATCTTGTTTCCTTGAAGCATGGGTTGGGATTTATTTTATTATGTCATTCATTCATATTACTTATGCTTAGCCATGCTTAGAGTGGGATAAGTGGGATATGAGATCATCAACTTGTTTACCTTACTCCTGAATGAGACATTATGAGTTATGTAGAGGTAGGGATCGAGGCAAGTTGGATGATTTGGTTGGTGCTGGGTGCACGAGACTCGGGTTTGTGTTTAGTACTTGTTTGGATCCTAAGGACCGGTCCATGGAGCATGTAATCTGGCTTTACCGTGCCAACCACATGCTGAGATGGGGCAGCTTGGCCAATTAATTAGGTGTATCCCCGGCGTAGTATGGGTGTGTTGGACGGTGCGGGGAGTAGGTGTCAGCTGGACTACCATATGAACCGCAAGGCTCAAGAGGGGGCCACTGCAGCGGGGTTGGAGCCTCTTGTATGCTGTTAGGAGTGAAACCTTAGTGGGCCCACGCTCATCGGGAATCCCTTTGTAAAAGGCTTCGTAATGATCTCCTGGCTACACACCTGGGAAGTGTGAATGTGGTTCGTGGCCACTGGCATAATGGAGGTTCTTTTAGTCCACCCGGCAACGGGGGATGAAATCACTACATGTGGGTACAGTGGTGCAAACTCTGCAGAGTCAAAACTGTCATGACAGCCGTGCTCACGGTCAAGAGCGGCTTGGACTTATTCACGATTAGAGGATGATGGATTTGGAAGTTGAGGATGTTAAGCGGGGAGCTTGACATTGGATATGATGATTATGTTTACTTGATTTTGATGATGGGTTGGGAGATTGGGACCATTTTACCTGTGAAGTAATGTAGGTGCTTAATAAGCTAATGTGATAGGTATTAATTGCATAGTGCTTTAACCATGAGTTCAACCTCTCCTTGCTCTAGCCATGCATGACATAACTTTCCCACACTTGCTGAGTACCCACGGTACTCAACTTGCTTTTCTGTTGGTTTATATTGCTTCTCAGGTCAAGAGAATGATGTGGTGTTTAATGACCAAGACTTTGGTCCCGAGGAAGGATTCTAGGTTCACGGAGTCCCCCGGGCAACGCCTGTGACGGAGCCCACAAGATTTATATTCTGCTGCTGTTTTATTTATATGTCATGAACTTATTATCGTCCATCGAGACGTATGCTATGTAAGACTTATTTATATTCAACACCTGGCTTGTAATAAATGATGCTTCACTATTTTTCATCACATGTATGAGAAAATGATCCTGGCATACATGTGATATTCACTCGGTTGTTCTTCGGAGAAACCGGGTGTGACACTATATTACTCCTCATCTCTCCACCGGGAGAATTAACCAACATAGTGTGTTTCATGTGTGATATCTGCAGATTATACTTGGCAACATAGTTGGGTGATATGAATGAATGCGATGCTCTGGAATCAAATAAAACAGTGGCTGGGTTGGAGTTGGCAAGGAACATACCAATCACGACGTCCTCACCTTGTTGTGCTCCCTCAGCGGAGATATGATTCACGTTGCCACGAGCGTAGTTCTTGTGTCCATGGTTACCTTGATTAGCTCCTCCGTTCGGCCGTGGGTTCTGCTTGGGCGCGTTGCTTGGCTGTCCAAGGCCTTTCTTCGGGCATTGACTTGCAAAGTGTCCCGCCTCTCCGCATGAAAAGCATGCTTTGTTTCCCAAGACAGCAGGAACGTTGGGGCGAGGCTGGTTTTGAGCATAGGCGCCCATGTTGGGACGGGGCACAGGAGGCAAAGGCATACGAGGTGCTTGCATAACAGGACGTTGCTGTGGTGGCTGATTAGGGCGAGGTGGATTTGCAGGGCGGAAATTAGAAGTGGATGAGCCATACTGTGGTGCAGCTGGTGGCATGAAACGGGGACGTACATTGCTCCCTTGTGGCTGGTATGGCATCTTCCTATTGCTCTCTTGCTCAATCTCACGGATCTTGCTCTCAACCACTATAGCTTTGTCAACGAGCTTCTGGAAGTTTGCATAATCGTTGTTGAGCAGCTGAACTTGGATCTCATTGTTCAATCCTCTTATGAACAAGTATTGCTTCCTTTGATCCGAGTTGACATCTTCTGGAGCATACCTTGACAGCTGCGTGAACATGTTGAGGTACTCATTCACGCTCTTCCTTCTGTAAAAGCACAAGAAAAAGGGACTTGCAAAAACTTTTCATCACCTCACAACGCCACAGTTTTTGTTGTGAATGTCTTGTGAAGAATTGTGAAGAGCAAGTAACCTCCATCAAAAGGATGATTAGAGGGGAAAGCCCTAACTTTCACAAAATAGGATCTCTACACATGAACATGAGAGGTTGAGCTCACCCCTAGGACTTAAAAAAAATCTTGGGAAGGTTCAGGCCAAATTTCATGCAAATTCAACACATTTTGAGGCACTTTTGGAGGCATTTGAAAAAGAGGCCAATTTGAATGTAAATTCAAATTGCAGCAACTTTCATCACTCAAATTCAAAAGTTAGCTTCATATTCAAACTCAGTACATTTTTCTGAGTTAGCCCACCAATTTTCATCGTCATTGGAGTTCATCTTGTCAGGAGCTAAATTTGCAATAATTCAAAACTGAATTTGAATTTCAGTTCAAACATGAAGCAAATTTAGCCAAACAAAATTCAAACTTGAGGACTCAAATTCAAACCAAGACTTGGGGGCTAAGCCTCACATTCAATTGTGAGTAGCTGGGGATAATTGGGTACCAACAGAATTGAAAAAGTGGGAAAAAGAAATTAGAGGGGAGGCCCACTTGTCAGCAGCCTTAAGACTGAAGCTTCCTCAGCGATCTTTTCTCCTTGGGCCGAGAACCCGTGCCAGCTGCGGCCAGCACCGGCGCCTGACCACCTCGCCCTGCCACCTCCTGCTTCCTCCCTAGCGCTGGCCAGCTGCTTCCGACCCGATCACCGCGCACCAACACTGCCAAACCGAGGCAACGTAGCCTATCGCCCGAGAAACGACCGAGTACACGCCGCCGCCTGATCTCGATCAAGAAACCGGCAAACCATGGCGTGCAGCGCCTTCCGAGCAGCAAAACCACACCGGTCGGTCGTCCCCTACCTCCTCGGCGCATAAATGTGCGAGTTCGGCCCTCCCAACCCTAGCTCAGCGGTTCTTAGCCACCACCGAAGAAACGAACGTAGCTCGGCTCACGGTGACATCGCAACCGCAGGGCTTTCATGCCTGAGCTAGGACACTCAGAGGAGCATCGGAGCCCCCTGCTGCTCCTCGCCGAACCTCAACTCAAGCCGTGATCAGTCGAGCAGGAATTTGGCGATTCCCTCTCGGGCCGTGCAAGGTGACCCCAGGTGAGAAATCCTCAAAATTCAATCGAGATTCTTTTTTCTAGGCTGCCAAACCGTGCACACATGAACTAAACTGGCTAGCGGTCGATTTCCCTTCACAACCCTAGCTAGAAAACTGACGCGGTGCGGGGTATTTCATGTCGTCCCAAGCTCAACCGTGCGGCAGGGATCGGGCGCGCGGTGAGAACCCCTCTGGAGGTGTTGCCATGAGCCGGTCTTTACTTGCCGTGCCTCCCTAGCATCCACTGGTGCTTTAGAACGGATTGGCTGGGTTGTCGGCAGGCTAGCACCACCGGGCAACGGTGCCGAACATCCCCCGAGGCCGCCGCACGCCGCAGGCACAGTTCCGGTCCCCTAGCGGCCAAACCGAGCCCACAACCAAGTTTCCCGACCCCATAAACCCCTAGGCGGCGAGCCTCCGGCCAGGAGACGGCCGGGAACGCTCAGCCGGCGAGGCGCCGCCTCGGTCCGGCGAGGTAAGCACGCGCGGGGGAAGGAGGGTTCGGAGGAAGAAGAAGGGTGGGGCTGGCCCACCGGTCAGTGAGTGAAGTTTAAAACCGGATCTCAGGATCCCGTGTGGCTGCGCGCGGGGTAACCCTGTGGCCCGTGTGTTCTCGGTTTTCACTGGCTGGGATTTAAAGCGTGGGCCCAGGTTCTTTTCCAATAGCAAAACAATTCCAGTTTCAGCTCAACCTTTAGAAATTCATAACTTGGTGTAGGAAGCTCCAAATCCAGTGAACCAAATTTTGCTGAACTCAGAATTCTGAGTACTTTCCAGCAATACCAAATTCAGCTCCTGAAACCTAATAGTTTTCCAGAATTAATTCCATAAAGTTTAAACTGTTGGGAATTTTATCTGGAGAATTACTTCATGAAAAATTCAGAAATATAGCTGAGAGGTTCATTGGAAAATACTTGAGTCACAGTAAAATTTTCAGACTCATCCAAGTTCATTTAGTCCCCCTAATGGAGTGATTAAGTGGACTGCCCTGAGAAAATAAAAAAATGTACAGAAACATTTTTCAGATTTTCTCAAATCTTGTTTAGGGCATAACTTCCTCTAGGTTCTTCAAATGACATGAAACCAATTCCATTAGAACCATCTCAAGTTCTAGTTTCCAGAAAGTAATGGTTGGAGCCATAAAAACCACTGGAATTACTTAGAGGCTCTAATATTGACCAACTAGGCTTTTATTTGTACAAAGCTAAAAAGAACTTTGTTTCAAATAAAACTTGGTCAAGACTCTGGTTAGGACCATACTAAGCCACCATAAAAATTTCAGAGCCAAAGGGGGAGGGCTAGCTAGAGTTCTAGTAATTACTTATTCAAGTTTACACTTTGCACTTAAATTGACATATAGCATATGGTTAACATGTAGTCGCTGAAGGCGAGGAGACTCCGGAAGTGCTCGACTTCCTTCTTCCGGACGAAGACCTAATCACTGACCAGCAGCAACAAGGCAAGCCCCGGTTTGCGTTAACCCTTTTATAAAGTTTTGCTTTGTTTACATGTCTAGTGTGAAGTATGAATGTGCATTAGGTGTAGAATGGATGGAACCCCACTTGCATAACCAGAAATTTTCCTATAAGAGTGAGGGTAGTGTCTAAGACCTCGAGTAGACAGGCTATACTTAATGATTCATAGGACTTCGGTACAAGTCGAGTAGTTGGAATCTACTCGCGAGTTAGGCTTGGGACACACGGGATTGGTTCGAGTGATGTGAGATCACTTTAGAAATGAAAATGAGACTAGGCAGGGTCTAGGACGCAGAAAGAGGATGTCTTGTGTGCGCAGCCCTGTCCGTGTCGATTGAGGACCGATCCGTGTGCGGCCCTGCTGAACAAGTATTGAACGTACCGAAGGCATATCCGATATATGGGCCCCGATAAACCGATGTAACCTAAACCTCCGGACGTCGAGGCATAGCACACCGATTTATAGGTGTAGGTTGAGGGCAGAAAGGTGGAAATCTGCTAATGGGCATAGAGAGATGCTCCGTGTAGGGAACCTCCTAACCATTTCGGTGTGACCGGATCGACGTTTGGGCTGTTGGGTGAAAGGTTGTACCATACGACATCGAGTGAGCGTGCTGTGCAGCTCCACGGGTGGGCGTACGTGACGTGCTCTTTGGGTATCCCTGCAGGTGTATATCGAGTCGATTCGCCATCCCTCGCGGTGACGAGTACCGCTTGTTCACTGCGTCGTAACGTAGATAGTTTATGGAATGTTATGATTCAATTCTGCTGTATGATATAATTGTATTGTTACATGTGTGCCACCTAATATTGCTTACTAAATTTCAGCTTTATGAACTGTTAACTTGTGGCTAAAAGAGGAACTAAGGATCAACTATAGGCGTGTCTATTTGCTGAAATTTTACCATCCCATGATCATTGTACCCTACATGTAGAGTTTCATGCCTAGGTGAGTCGGTTAAGTCTTGTTGAGCCATCGTGCTCACGGTTGCTGCTTAAGTGTTTTTCAGGTGAGGAGCCACCCACGGACTCGGGTTATGAGTCCACCAGCGAGGGTTACCCTCCGTCGGGGACCACGGCTGAGTGGGAGCTGTACACGCCGCAGTGAGCTGAGGAGTGCAGCTAGTGTGGGTTGCCCTAGGGCTGGGCAACCGACTTTTGCTAGATAGGCGGGCATGAGTTGTATAAATTAGACTTCCGCTGTGTAATAAAGACACTAGTTTGTAACTGAGTATTGTACCAGTTTGTACAGTTTCAGTTTGTTTTCCTATGTAATACAATGTATCCTTATGATGTGTGCTGTCGGGTGTCGCATCGCGCGGCACCACCCTCTGCGATCCTAGATGAGCGGATTCCGGTCCGCCACAGCCTGGTATCAGAGCTGCATTGGGGATGGCACAATACTTAAGGACTGTATTACGGGAACACTTAGGTTATGGTGAGGATTCGGTAGTTTTCCCAAGTAAGGACTATATTAGAATAGTTACTTAAAGTGGCAAAGACTAACCTATGTGTTATAATTCTGAATTTTAATTATGTAACGACGCACCTACGCTCTGGTAAGAATGGTAAGGAACGCCACCGAAAGCGGTTCAATTTCGGTTAGCTCCCCTGACGAGGAACGTGGTTCGGGGATAAGTTTCACAGCTTGGTGTGAGGCGTCAATATAAAACTCTTGGACTCTTCATGTTCCTGAGTTCATATGAAACGCTGATCCCTAGCGTGCATTAGGCAAGTAAGTGGAGACCCCATCGCGTGGTCAGTAACGCGAGAGTGTGTTCGTCTGGAAGTAACCTGGAGGACATACGCAGCGCTTGCCATCGGCATGCCCTGCAGGGCAGTAGGTGGTATCTGTTGGGTTGATAACATTCCCAACCTTGATGACCCGTTCATGATCTACTCGGGTTCCCCGTCATGTGGTGTTGAAACACGATCAGGTACCTTGAGACGTGACTTAACTCAAGGACGACCGTATGGCAATGATACGGGCGTTTGTATTTAATTTCAAATATGGAACTGTCTGAAATGAAACAACCTTTGAGTGCATCACTATTGTGTGGTATTCTGCAGGTAATAACCACGTATGTATCCGTGTAGTAAACGTGTGCGAGAGACCGTTTAGTGCCACACTTGAGACGTATATGCCGGTATAATCCGGTTAGGATTTTCTTTTGTGAGGAATGTAGTACCGACATGTCATAGGCATGTGCATGAAAGGTAATAATAACAAGGAACTAAACTCACTAAGTTGCAACATTTAGGACCCTGGTGGGGTAGAAAAATTTGACAATTGATCAGTGTAGTTCTAAAGGATTGAAAAACAGAGTGCTCTGTTTTGGCAGCAAGTTTGCTGAATTTTAACAGAGCATGCCTCGCAGGTCTTTTAGCCAATGGAGGTATGGGATACAGTTCTGGAAAGGTGTTTAAGTACTCTACAACTTTGTTGTAGACTTCCAGAGCTGAAACACATCTTAAGATGGCCTAAATTCTAGAGGAATGTAAACTGTCCAGAACCAGGACAGAGTTAAACACTCCCTGGACTGTTCTGTTTTTCAAGCATAACTCCCAGTAGATAAATCTAAAATTGTCATATGATACATCTTTAGAAAGGATAGAAGATGTGTTACATCTTTGTAATTCAAAGTTTCTGAAATGTCAGCACAGAATTCAGTGGAAATCAGAGTTGAAAACAGCAACTTCTCAAAGGAGGTGCTGTTGAAATTCTTCCAGAAATTCGGTTGACTTTGAATTACCATAACTTTTAAACAAGAGCTGATCTGAGGGCAAATAAATACTCGTTGGAAATATACTGAAGTTAGCTTTAACTTTGGTATTCAACTTGAGTCATGAAGATGCCCAGAACTAGATCAAAATCTGGGATTTGCATAAACTGGTCATTCTGACAGAGGAATGACAGTTGAACTCATTGGAGAGATTGTTGTGCCTAGGGTGTTTAAGTACGTCCAATGGGGTAGAACATACTCATGAGATGATATCTTCAACTAGTGACAGATTTGAGTATATGCCTTACTCAAGTTTCTTTTGCTAGAGACCATGTTTGTGTCGTATTGAAGATGAAAGGGTAGTATACGTGATGACAAAGCGATATTAACGTCTCGTAGTGACCAAACCTAGTTGTGATGAACTTCCAAAGAGGAAGTCGGTCAATTTGGGTTTAACTAGCTTGTATTTGGTCTGGTAATGGTGTAGCTTGTGCAAAGTTATTACATTATCTACGTACGAGATGTATTGCATGTTTTAATGTCATTATGTTTTACGCCTATTTTATTGGACTGCATGCAATATGTTGCGGGACTGATGTTTAATGTCGTATGGCTGCAGATGGTTCGCACTCGGACCACGCACGAGGCTGGTGGTACTAGCCAGCAGGGAGGCGATGACTCCCAGCCACCTGCCTACGACAGCACCCCACAGCAACAACCACCACCGCCGCCTCCACTTACCCTAGCGGATGTGATAGCGGCACTGGTGGGGAATCGTGAGGAGCAGACCGACCTGCTACGCCCGATTGTGCAGAATACGTCCCAGGCGGGGGGCGTCAAGAGAGGGTGCCTCATGAGCCCCGTGAGGTGACATACTCGGACTTCATGAGTACGCACCCTCCAGTGTTCACTGAAGCAGAAGAACCACTGGAGGCCGAAAACTGGCTGCGGGCAATAGAGTCCAAGTTCAGGATGCTCCAATGCACGGAGCGGCAAAAGACTCTGTTCGCGGCGCAGCAGCTTCACGGTGCTGCTGGTGCATGGTGGGCGAACTATGTCACCTCACGTCCGGCTGGCTATGCCGTGGAGTGGGAAGAGTTCCGGGAGGCGTTCCGCGCCTGTCATATTCCTTCCGGGATAATGAAGAGGAAGTTCCAAGAATTCTTGGAGCTGAAGCAGGGCGGGAGGAGTGCTCATGACTACTCCTGTGCCTTCAACCATCTGGCGCAATATGCGTCGAATTACGTCTCCACCGAAGAGAAGAAGCGGGAGCATTTCTATCGGGGGTTACACCCCGAGATGAAGACACATCTCGCCCAAAGCAACCGCGACACCTTCAACGGCCTCGTCAATTGTAACACCCCAAATTTCTAGTCAAAACCCAAATTTTGATTTAAAACCCTAAACCATGTTCAGAGGGGAATTTAGAAATTTTTGGACGTGCTGCATGTTTTGCAAAAATTCAAATTCAAACTGGAATTCAAATTATACCCAAAACAGAAAAGAAATGGAAAAAGAAAAAGGAAATCAGGAAAAAACTGGCCAGTGGGCCAAAACCGCCAGCCGGCCCAGCTACCCCAGCGCCAGCCCGCCCCCGCGCGCGCCGCGCTGCCTCTCGCCGACAGGTGGGACCCACATGTCATCCCTAACCCCGCGACCCCGGACTCTCTCCCGCGCGCGCGATCGCAACCGATCGGGAAACCCGTCCCCGCAGCCGAATTCCGGTCCCAGAGGACTCCAACTCGATCACAACAGACCCACCGCCCTCCCCCGGCTATAAAAACCCCCGATCCGATCAGTTTTTCCCACGCGATCGCCGATTTTCACTCCGGTGAGCACCGAGACTTCGCCGGTGAATTCTGGCCGATCTAAGCTCGGAAACTCTGATCTAACTCGCTGGTTTTGATCCACCGCCTCCGGGGAACTTTGCAGGTGCAGAAAACTCGGAGAGTTGCGGTGCAAACACAGCGCCGACGAGCTTCGCCGTGGTTTTGCCTCGGACCTCGCCGCCGATCACTTTCCAGGACCCCCGAGCTCGAGAAAACCCCCGAGGTGAGATCCCTGACCTCCCCTCTACCGATCTAGGCCATAAGATCACAGTTCTGGGCAGAATTCTCGAGGATCCGAAACTTTCCGGCGAGATCGCCGCTTCCCGCCGCCGTGCGCCGCCGGCAGCGCCGCCCGCGCTCGATCAGAGCGACGTGGCCGCTTGTGCGCCGTTTATTTTAAATCGCACGGTAGACTTTAAAACCCCGCGTACCGGTTCGATCTTATAATCTCAGCCGTCGGTTTAAAATCGGACGGACCACGTCAGCCCCGCATTATAAAGTCTGGAATTCTTACGTGCTACCCCCTGGGGTTCTCTGGAATTGAGAGCTAGCCCCGGAAACTTCAGATCTAGCCCCTGGAACTTCAGAAAATCATGTAAATTCATTTAAAAATCAGTTTTAGCCCCTGGACTTAATAGAAATTAAGAAAAACACCTCTGATAAGTGTAGCTAGACCCCTGGGAATTATGAAAATAATGTTATAGACCCTGTAATGGGGTGAGTTTACTTTTTAATTCTGTTTAGTATTTAATTTTGAAAATTGAATATGTAACTAGTGTTTAAGAATTAAAAAGTGGGACAAACATAATTGTCAAAATTTATTAAAAACTTTCTCAGTACTTAGAAAACTTTGGAGTGAGATAAAAATATATTTTTGGACTGAAATAAATCTGTTTCATCTATTATTCACATTTAATAGTATAGGGACACATTTTTAAGTAAAGAATAGTTAAAGAAAAATAGGGAAAATAATTATGAAATAGTATACATCAGAAGCCAAGGTCAAAATATGATATTAAATTATTTAGGACCAGAACCTAATCTGTTTAGGTAATGTGAATTACTAATTTAATAATAAAATACACAATTATGCATAGGAATATAAATATGAAAATATAGAAACTAGTAAATGATAAATGGAGTTTCTAAAATACAAAGAATTCAGTTTAGGGTTGATAGAAATTGTGAAGGCACATTGTATGCAAGTATAAATGTGGACACAAAAGTAGGAATCATATACACATGATTAAAAGTGCATGCAAGCCACAAATCAACACACATAGAGTAACCACAACACATATAATGGTGAATGACTTTCATAAATATGAATGTGTGGTTTGTATGAAGTAGAAGTGTGAACTATGTCTTATGATTGTTGTTTTTTCTTTTGCTATGTGTGATGGTATGAAGTAGAACCTGCTCAAGAGCAAGTTAACCCTTTCCAAGATCAGGACTACCAATTTCAAGAGCAGCAAGAAGGAGGCAAGTGTCCTTGACCACTTTGATCCTATGCTAGGATGTGTAGATAGAATTATTTGCATTGTCAAGTTAAATATGAAACCCATGCTAGGAAGTTTCCCTAGAATTGCATTACCTTGTTTCCTTGAAGCTTGGGTTGGGATTTATTTTGTCATGTCATTTATACACATGCATATGCTTAGCCATGCTTAGAATGGGATATTTGGGAAATGAGATCATCAGTTTATATTACCATGCTCTTGAATGAGCTATTGTGAGTTATGTAGAGGTAGGGATCAAGGCAAGTTGGATGTTTTGGTTGTGTGCTGGGTGCACGAGACTTGGGTTTGTGTTTAGTACTTGCCTAGATCCTAAGGACTGGTTCATGGAGCATGTAACCCGGCTTTACAGTGCCAACCACATGCTGAGATGGGGCAGCTTGGCCAATTAATTAGGTGTATCCCCGGCGTAGTATGGGTGTGTTGGATGGTGCGGGGAGTAGGTGTCAGCTGGACTACCATATGAACCGCAAGGCTCAAGAGGGGGCCACTGCAGCGGGGTTGGAGCCTCTTGTATGCTGTTAGGGGTGAAACCTCAGTGGGCCCACACTCGTCGGGAATCCCTTTGTAAAGGCTTCGTAGTGATCTCTTGGCCGCACACCTGGGAAGTGTGAATGTGGAACGTAGCCACTGGCATAATGGAGGTTCTTTTAGTCCACCCGGCAACGGGGGATGAAATCACTACTTGTGGGTACAGTGGTACAAACTCTGCAGAGTTAAAACTGTCTTGACAGCCGTGCTCACGGTTAAGAGCGGCCTGGACTTATTCATGATTAGAGGAATGATGGTTTTGAAAGTTAAGCGGGGAGCTTAACATGGGAAATGATGTTATGGTTATTGGATTATGATGATGGGATGGGAGATTGGGACCATTTCACCTATGTAGTAATGTAGGTGCTTAATAAGCTAAGGTGATAGGTATTAATTGCGTAGTGCTTTAACCATGAGTTCAACCTCTCCTTGTTCTAGCCATGCATGATATGATTTTCCCACACTTGCTGAGTACCATTGGTACTCAACCTTGCATATTTGTTGGTTTATATTGCTGCTCAGGTCAAGATAATGAGGTGGTGTATAATGACCAAGATTTTGGACCCGAGGAAGGTTTTTAGGTTCATGAAGACCCCCGGGCAACGCCTGTGATGGAGCCCTAAAAGAATAATATTCCGCTGCTAGTTTATTTACTTGTGATGAACTTATTATTGTCCATCGAGACATTTACTATGTAAGACTTACTTATATTCGACACCTGGCTTGTAATAAATGATGCTTCACTATTTGTCATCACATGTATGAGAAAATGATCCTGGCATACATGTGATAATCACTTGGTTGTTTCTTCGGAAAAACCGGGTGTGACAGAGGTGGTATCAGAGCCAAGGTTGCCCGTAGGAACGTGGACCTAGGTAGAAATGGACGTATTTAAGGGCCCTATTTTCTTAAAAACTATTTTCCAAGGTGTGGGTGGAAAAGTGTTATTAAAGGAGTCATTTTCTTCATCTTACCCCAACTTTCATTCAAAATAGGATTTTTGTTTGAGATTTTATCTAACCTAATTTTAAATTCTTTTGTTTTAGATGGTTCGCATGATTCGCACCGCCCGTAAGTCCACAGGAGTGAGAGTTCCCGTAGTGGCCCTTGCCGAAAGAGAGGAGAGTCGTCCCGTGACGTACCTTTCCTACGGATTGGCAGTTGGAGATTTGTTGCGCCGTCTTCGACGTATGCTCGAAGCCGCCGGCAATACGGGCAAGCTAATCATCCACTATAACTCCACCAGGACCATCCGTGAGAAGAGGGAAGAATGGAGTTCGGAGATGAGGATTATACACGAGAATCAACTGCTTAAGATTCACCACTCTCCAGCTTGTCGAGCAACACAAGTTGACGCGGAGAGAGATGTCACCTGGTAGGCCATCACCTGCCAGAGTCACATCTATCGTCGCCACTTGGACAAAACTGAGTACATGTATGTCCTCCAACGTGAGAGTGGTACCACGGAGTATAAGTACCCACCGGTGCAGCAAGGGACTTCCCATGAGCACATGGACTTGTGCTTGGAGGATGCTGCTATGCTCAGCACTCGACTGCAGGAGTGTCAACAAGAGCTTCAGGATGTCCGAGACACCCTGAAGGAAACGGAGGCGCTGCTGCGAGCTTGCTTAAAGGCGAGAGAAAGAGGAGATGGGAATGAACTGTGTGTCACCGTGAGTGATCCATGGACTCCTGACTCCCCGGATCGCCGAGCAATCAGGCGTCGTCGCACTTCTCCACCAGCGACCTCCCCACCCAAAGCAGAGTCAGAAGGTAGCCGAAATGAGGAGGAAGATCCCGAGGAGCCAGCTCAAGAGGACGAGTAGTGTAGAGTCTTTCCCCTAGCTAGCAAGAGGTCGAGTAGTCGGGTCGTTACGTAGTTAATGGTGTGATAATGCTTGGTGTGTGACGTGAGTTGTGGAAGCCATGAGCAATTGTCCACAGCCACGTCTTCAGATTGTTTTGCTTTGGTGTGTGAACCCACAGGAAATAATAGTGCATTTATTTGGTGTGAGATATGAATCCCCGTAAAAGTATAACAAAGCCTCAACACTTCAAAGTGCAAACTAATGAAAGTAGTAAGATGATGCTAAATGATTTCAAATTGACATTGGTTGATTCTGCCGGATGGCTGGAAGAGGAAAAGGACGTGCTGCCAACCCCGCCAATAACAATGATGAGGCATGCAACCCTCATCTTTCTGGAGGCCAGGACCGGGGTGGTCGCCGTGAAGAAGTTGATCCTCTCCACCAAATGTTGGAGAATCAAAATCAGCTTATCCAGAACTTGACTCAAGTGGTGGCCAACTTGCATCAAGTTCCACCCCCACAAGCTGCACCACGCCAACCAAGGTTGAGTGAGTTTCTAGGAACTCAACCTCCGAAGTTTGCAAGTGCTGCTGAACCTCTGGAGGCAGATGATTGGCTGAAGACCATTGAAAGTAAGATGAGGATTATTCAATGCCAAGGGTATGAGAGGGTGCTGTTTGCCTCTCATCAATTGCAGGGACCTGCTGCTGATTGGTGGACCGCCTACGTGGCCGCCCATCATGACCCTGAGAACATCACTTGGGAAGAGTTCAAGCGTAGCTTCCGCAACCACTACATCCCAAGAGGTAACCATCAAAAACAAGTACCCATTACCTCGCATTGAAGACTTGTTTGATCAGTTGAGGGGAGCTTGTGTGTTCTCGAAAATTGATCTCAGGTCGGGGTACCACCAACTCAAGATAAGGCAATCAGATATTCCCAAGACAGCTTTCGTATCTCGGTACGGACTGTATGAATACACTGTCATGCCTTTCGGGCTAACCAATGCCCCGGCATATTTCATGTACCTCATGAACAAGGTATTCATGGAATATATGGACAAATTTGTGGTGGTTTTCATAGATGATATTCTCGTCTTCTCCAAAGATGAAGAAGAACATGAGAAACATCTAAGGTTGGTGTTACAGAGGCTGAGAGAACACCAACTATATGCCAAGTTGAGCAAGTGTGAGTTTTGGCTGAAGAGAGTTCCCTTTTTAGGACATATAATCTCGGAGGGAGGAATCTCCGTAGATCCCGCCAAAATCGAGGATATCCAGAAGTGGAAAACCCCCGAAAATGTCGGGGAAGTTCGAAGCTTTTTGGGATTGGCTGGATACTATCGACGGTTTATTGAGGGATTCTCCAAGATCTCGAGACCTCTCACCAAACTGTTGGAAAAGGGAATCACATTCACCTGGACGCCACAGTGCGATACGAGCTTTCAGGAGCTAAAGAAGAGATTGACAACAGCCCCAGTGCTGGTTATGCCAGATATGCAGAAGAATTTCACAGTGTACTGCGATGCCTCTGGAAATGGGTTGGGATGTGTTCTCATGCAAGAAGGACATGTCGTGGCATATGCATCCCGGCAGCTTCGGAAGCACGAGAAGAACTATCCTACACATGATCTAGAACTAGCTGCAGTGGTACACGCGTTGAAAATTTGGCGGCACTATTTGATGGGGAAGAGGACAGAGATATATACGGATCATAAGAGTTTGAAGTACATATTCACACAGCCAGATCTCAACCTCAGACAAAGGAGATGGTTAGAGCTAATCAATGACTTTGACATAGGCATCAACTATCATCCCGGAAAAGCAAACGTCGTGGCCGATGCTTTGAGTCGGAAAGTGCAGGTCAATAAGTTGAGTTTGAAGGACATGCCCGCAGAGTTGAAGGACGAGGTTATAAGGCTCAATCTATGTCTAGTAAATAGTGGTGAAGCCATCGCCATGGAAGTGGACTCCACACTCGAGCAAGACATACGCGAGGGCCAAAAGAATGATGAGAAGATACAAGAGATCAGACAGCTCATTAAGGAAAATAAAGCTCCTGGTTTTAGAGAGGATGAACAAGGAACGGTGTGGCACGGGAAAAGGATCTGTGTGCCAGAAGTAAAGGAGATCCGTGAATTAATTTTGAAGGAGGCTCACGATTCCGACTATTCCATTCATCCTGGGAGTACGAAGATGTACCAGGACCTCAAAGGCAGGTATTGGTGGTATGGCATGAAGCGATATGTCGCGGAACATGTTGCCCTATGTGACACATATCAGTTGGTGAAAGCTGAACATCAACGACCCGCGGGATTATTGCAACCACTCAAAGTGCCTGAATGGAAATGGGAAGAAATCAGCATGGATTTTGTCATGGGATTGCCTAGGACCCAATCCGGGTATGATTCAATATGGGTCATTATTGATAGGCTAACCAAGGTAGCTCATTTCATTCCGGTGAAAGAAAGCTACAGCGGATCCAAATTGGCAGAATTGTACATGTCAAGGATTGTGTGTTACCATGGAGTGCCAAAGAAGATAGTGTCGGACTGAGGGACACAGTTCACCTCGAGGTTTTGGCAAAAGTTGCATGAAACCATGGGAACCCATCTGAATTTCAGCTCTGCCTATCATCCCCAAACTGACGGGCAGACGGAGAGAACCAATCAGATCCTTGAAGATATGTTAAGGGCATGTGCACTCAAAAACAATAGGAGTTGGGACAAGAACTTACCGTATACGGAGTTTTCCTATAACAACAGCTATCAAGCTAGTATGAAGATGTCACCGTTTGAAGCTTTGTATGGAAGGAAGTGCAGAACTCCTCTATTTTGGAACCAAACAGGAGAAAGTAAAGTGTTTGGTCCAGAAGTGCTACAAGAAGCCGAGGCGAAGGTGAGGGAGATTCGCAACAACTTGAGGATAGCACAAACACGCCAGAAGAGTTATGCTGATGTACGAAGAAGAGAACTCGTTTTCAACGTGGGAGACTATGTTTATCTCAAGGTGTCCCCTATCAGAGGACTTCGTCGGTTCAAGGTGAAAGGGAAGTTGTCACCTCGATACATCGGACCCTTTCAAGTTTTGGAAAGAAAAGGCGAAGTGGCGTACCAACTAGAGTTACCGGTTCATCTATCAGATGTGCACGATGTATTCCATGTGTCACAACTCAAGAAATGTCTGAGGACGCCTGAGGAGGTGTTACCCATGAATGAAGTGGATGTAGCTGAAGATTTGTCTTATGCCGAGCAACCATACAAGATTTTGGAGACAATGGAACGCCTCACCAGAAATAAAAGAATCCGGATGTGCAAGGTGCAGTGGAAGCATCACTCAGAAGAGGAAGCCACCTGGGAACGGGAAGATGAGCTTAAGGCACAATTTCCGGAATTGTTTTCTTAGAAACACCAATCTCGAGGACGAGATTTCTTTTAAGGGGGGTAGAGCTGTAACACCCCAAATTTCTAGTCAAAACCCAAATTTTGATTTAAAACCCTAAACCATGTTCAGAGGGGAATTTAGAAATTTTTGGACGTGCTGCATGTTTTGCAAAAATTCAAATTCAAACTGGAATTCAAATTATACCCAAAACAGAAAAGAAATGGAAAAAGAAAAAGGAAATCGGGAAAAAACTGGCCAGTGGGCCGAAACCGCCAGCCGGCCCAGCTACCCCAGCGCCAGCCCGCCCCCGCGCGCGCCGCGCTGCCTCTCGCCGACAGGTGGGACCCACATGTCATCCCTAACCCCGCGACCCCGGACTCTCTCCCGCGCGCGCGATCGCAACCGATCGGGAAACCCGTCCCCGCAGCCGAATTCCGGTCCCAGAGGACTCCAACTCGATCACAACAGACCCACCGCCCTCCCCCGGCTATAAAAACCCCCGATCCGATCAGTTTTTCCCACGCGATCGCCGATTTTCACTCCGGTGAGCACCGAGACTTCGCCGGTGAATTCTGGCCGATCTAAGCTCGGAAACTCTGATCTAACTCGCTGGTTTTGATCCACCGCCTCCGGGGAACTTTGCAGGTGCAAAAAACTCGGAGAGTTGCGGTGCAAACACAGCGCCGACGAGCTTCGCCGTGGTTTTGCCTCGGACCTCGCCGCCGATCACTTTCCAGGACCCCCGAGCTCGAGAAAACCCCCGAGGTGAGATCCCTGACCTCCCCTCTACCGATCTAGGCCATAAGATCACAGTTCTGGGCAGAATTCTCGAGGATCCGAAACTTTCCGGCGAGATCGCCGCTTCCCGCCGCCGTGCGCCGCCGGCAGCGCCGCCCGTGCTCGATCAGAGCGACGTGGCCGCTTGTACGCCGTTTATTTTAAATCGCACGGTAGACTTTAAAACCCCGCGTACCGGTTCGATCTTATAATCTCAGCCGTCGGTTTAAAATCGGACGGACCACGTCAGCCCCGCATTATAAAGTCTGGAATTCTTACGTGCTACCCCCTGGGGTTCTCTGGAATTGAGAGCTAGCCCCGGAAACTTCAGATCTAGCCCCTGGAACTTCAGAAAATCATGTAAATTCATTTAAAAATCAGTTTTAGCCCCTGGACTTAATAGAAATTAAGAAAAACACCTCTGATAAGTGTAGCTAGACCCCTGGGAATTATGAAAATAATGTTATAGACCCTGTAATGGGGTGAGTTTACTTTTTAATTCTGTTTAGTATTTAATTTAGAAAATTGAATATGTAACTAGTGTTTAAAAATTAAAAAGTGGGACAAACATAATTGTCAAAATTTATTAAAAACTTTCTCAGTACTTAGAAAACTTTGGAGTGAGATAAAAATATATTTTTGGACTGAAATAAATCTGTTTCATCTATTATTCACATTTAATAGTATAGGGACACATTTTTAAGTAAAGAATAGTTAAAGAAAAATAGGGAAAATAATTATGAAATAGTATACATCAGAAGCCAAGGTCAAAATATGATATTAAATTATTTAGGACCAGAACCTAATCTGTTTAGGTAATGTGAATTACTAATTTAATAATAAAATACACAATTATGCATAGGAATATAAATATGAAAATATAGAAACTAGTAAATGATAAATGGAGTTTCTAAAATACAAAGAATTCAGTTTAGGGTTGATAGAAATTGTGAAGGCACATTGTATGCAAGTATAAATGTGGACACAAAAGTAGGAATCATATACACATGATTAAAAGTGCATGCAAGTTTCCCTAGAATTGCATTACCTTGTTTCCTTGAAGCTTGGGTTGGGATTTATTTTGTCATGTCATTTATACACATGCATATGCTTAGCCATGCTTAGAATGGGATATTTGGGAAATGAGATCATCAGTTTATATTACCATGCTCTTGAATGAGCTATTGTGAGTTATGTAGAGGTAGGGATCAAGGCAAGTTGGATGTTTTGGTTGTGTGCTGGGTGCACGAGACTTGGGTTTGTGTTTAGTACTTGCCTGGATCCTAAGGACCGGTTCATGGAGCATGTAACCCGGCTTTACAGTGCCAACCACATGCTGAGATGGGGCAGCTTGGCCAATTAATTAGGTGTATCCCTAGCGTAGTATGGGTGTGTTGGATGGTGCGGGGAGTAGGTGTCAGCTGGACTACCATATGAACCGCAAGGCTCAAGAGGGGGCCACTGCAGCGGGGTTGGAGCCTCTTGTATGCTGTTAGGGGTGAAACCTCAGTGGGCCCACGCTCGTCGGGAATCCCTTTGTAAAGGCTTCATAGTGATCTCTTGGCCGCACACCTGGGAAGTGTGAATGTGGAACGTAGCCACTGGCATAATGGAGGTTCTTTTAGTCCACCCGGCAACGGGGGATGAAATCACTACTTGTGGGTACAGTGGTACAAACTCTGCAGAGTTAAAACTGTCTTGACAGCCGTGCTCACGGTTAAGAGCGGCCTGGACTTATTCATGATTAGAGGAATGATGGTTTTGAAAGTTAAGCGGGGAGCTTAACATGGGAAATGATGTTATGGTTATTGGATTATGATGATGGGATGGGAGATTGGGACCATTTCACCTATGTAGTAATGTAGGTGCTTAATAAGCTAAGGTGATAGGTATTAATTGCGTAGTGCTTTAACCATGAGTTCAACCTCTCCTTGTTCTAGCCATGCATGATATGATTTTCCCACACTTGCTGAGTACCATTGGTACTCAACCTTGCATATTTGTTGGTTTATATTGCTGCTCAGGTCAAGATAATGAGGTGGTGTATAATGACCAAGATTTTGGACCCGAGGAAGGTTTTTAGGTTCATGAAGACCCCCGGGCAACGCCTGTGATGGAGCCCTAAAAGAATAATATTCCGCTGCTAGTTTATTTACTTGTGATGAACTTATTATTGTCCATCGAGACATTTACTATGTAAGACTTACTTATATTCGACACCTGGCTTGTAATAAATGATGCTTCACTATTTGTCATCACATGTATGAGAAAATGATCCTGGCATACATGTGATAATCACTTGGTTGTTTCTTCGGAAAAACCGGGTGTGACATCAATGCCGCGATAATGCAAGAAGATACTCAGCGGGAGTTGGTGGCTGAGCAGCGGAAGCGCAGCACTCCACCCAGCAGTGGGGGTGGCGCTCCCCAGAAGTACCATATGGTGTATCGAACACCATCCGGACAACAGTAGCATCCACCGGCGCGACCTCAGCGGTTCGGGGGTCGTCCTTTTCAGTCACCTCCGTTCCGACCACCGATGCCACCACCGAGACAGCAGCAGCAGAAGCAGACGACACCCCGGGCGTTCCCATCACTACAACGCGCCCCGGGTTTCTGTCCGCCGATCAGCGGAGGACCGCCCCGCTTCACTTGCTTCACGTGTGGCCAGGCGGGCCATTTCGCAAAGGACTGTCCCCAGGGGCAGCAGAGCAGTGGGAAAGCCCAATTCCAGGGCGGTGCTCGAGGCCGACCTCCGGTCAAGAAGGTTGGTCAGCGGACTGGGGGCGTTCGCAACCTCGACAATGAGGACGCCCCGGAGGGAGACAACGTGCTAGCGGGTACGTTCACTCTCAACAATCAAGCCATCATCATATTGTTCGATTCTGGTGCAACCCAAAGTTTTATAAGTGCATCCTATGTGGCTAATCATCAAATGCAAGTCTTCCCAACCGACTGCACATATATGATCTGCTCACCGGGAGGGAAGATTTCAGCAAATATGATGATTCCAAAAGCACCTCTGTGCTTAGGTGGGAAGCTATATCCCACCACCTTGATAATCCTTACGAGGCAAAAGATTGATGCAATCTTAGGGATGTCATGGCTAAACTACCATGGCGCTGTCCTGAACACTCGGACATGGACGGTTCATTTAAATTCTCCATTCCACCGTCCGCATTCCATGGTGTTAGACACTCCAGTCCGGGAGGTTTCAGAAATCCATAATACTGAAGCTCTCAAGTTAGAGGACATCCCAGTAGTCCGATAGTACCCCGACGTGTTCCCGGATGATCTTCCGGGCATGCCACCTGAACGGAATGTATAGTTCAAGATTGAACTTGCACCCAGGACTACGCCCATATCACGGAGACCATATAAAATGGCTCCAAATGAGCTGGCTGAACTGAAAGAACAGCTCAATGACCTGTTGAACAAAGGTTTCATTAGGCCGAGTTCCTCACCTTGGGGATGCTCGGCGCTGTTCGTGAAGAAGAAGGATGAAACCTTGAGGCTGTGTGTGGACTACCGGCCGCTCAACGCCGTCACCATCAAGAATAAGTACCCACTGCTCCGCATTGACATTTTGTTTGATCAACTTGTGAGGGCAAGTGTGTTCTCCAAGATGGACCTTCGCTCTAGATATAATCAGATAAAGATCCGGGCGGAGGATATCCCGAATATGGCTTTCTCGACGAGATATGGCTTATACGAATATCTCGTCATGTCTTTTAGTCTCACAAATGCTCCAGCACATTTCCTGTATCTCATGAACTCGGCGTTCATGCCGGAGCTGGATAAGTTCGTAGTGGTGTTCATTGATGATATCTTGGTGTACTCCAAGACAGAAGCAGAACACGCCGAACACTTGAGGATCGTTCTTCAACGATTGTGAGACCACAAGCTCTACGCCAAGTTCAGCAAATGAGAGTTTTGGATCAGCCAAGTGCCATTCTTGGGACATATCATCTCCGCGGAAGGCATTGCGGTTGACCCAAGCAAAATAGAGCATGTGCTGAAATGGAAAGCTCCCACTTCAGTCCATGACGTCAGGAGCTTCCTCGGGTTAGCGGGATACAATCGGAGATTCATTCCAAGCTTCTCCAAGCTCGCTAAGCCAATGACAGAATTCCTGAAGAAGGGAACGCAATATGTTTGGAACACGGAGTGTGAAGGAGCGTTCCAAGCTTTGGTGAAGCATCTTACAACAGCCCCGGTCTTAGCTCAACCGGATACAACCAAGCCCTTCGACGTGTATTGTGATGCTTCCGGTATTGGGCTCGGCTGCGTGTTGATGCAGCAAGGACGTGTGGTCGCATATGGCTCACGCCAACTTCGGAACCATGAGCAGCACTATCCGACTCATGATCTTGAGCTTGCTGCTGTGGTTTTGGCGTTGAAAATGTGGAGGCACTATCTCCTGGGGAATTTCGTGCATCTCTACACCGACCACAAGATCTTGAAGTACATCTTCACCCAGAAGGAGCTGAATATGAGGCAAAGTAGGTGGTTAGAACTAATCAAATATTATGAAATTGAGATTCATTACCACCCCGGGAAGGCTAATGTGGTTGCCGACGCGCTGAGTCAGAAATCACATGTCCATCACCTCACCATTACACCGGTGGAGGAGGAAGAGCCGAGTTTATACTTGGTTCCTTATGGATCGCTTTACAACCTTGCCTCATCCCTACTATTAGGGAGGACATCATTGCAGCTCAGAAGATTGATAAGGTTATGGCACATCTCCGGAGATGGATAGACAATGGGGAGATCAAATGTTTTCGGAAGGATGATGAGGGGACGCGATGGTTCAATGACCGCATAGTCGTACCCCGGGATATGGAACTAAGGACGAAGATACTTGATGAAGCTCACTTGTCTAAATACTCAATTCATCCGGGCAGAAACAAAATGTACCAAGATTTGAAAAGAAATTTTGGTGGACACGGATGAAGCGGGAGGTAGCGAAGTACGTATCTGAGTGTGATACGTGTAGACGAGTGAAAGCTGATCATATGAAGAAATCAGGGCTGCTGCAACCCCTGAAAATCCCGACATGGAAATGGGAAGATGTGAGCATGGATTTCATTGTGGGATTACCCTTGACTTCCAACAAGCATGATCCCATTTGGGTAATCGTTGATCGGTTAACCAAGATGGCTCACTTCATCGCGGTGCATACACGTTACAATGCCGGTAAACATGCGGAGCTGTACATAGCAAAGATTCTATGCTTATATGGGGTACCCAAGACCATCGTCTCGGATCGAGGTGCATTATTTGTATCTCGCTTTTTGGAGCAGCTACACGCTGCATTGGGTACTAAGCTGATCAGGAGCTCTGCCTATCACCCTCAGACCGATGGCCAAACAGAGAGGGTGAATCAAGTACTAGAAGACATGTTGAGAGCATGTGCCATCCACCACGGTTGGAACTGGGATGATCACCTACTGTTGGCGGAATTCTCATACAATAACGGCTATCAGGCGAGTATCAAGATGGCCCCCTATGAAGCTCTCTACGGTCGCAAGTGCCGCACCCCATTAAACTGGTGCGAGTCCGGTGAAAGGGTCACATTCGGGATTGATGTGGTGAACGACGCTGAAGGGCGTGTTCGGACGATTCAAGCCAACTTGAAGGACGCTCAATCCCGGCAAAAGAGCTACGCTGATAAGAGGCGTAGACTGCTGCACTTTGACGTCGGGGAACACGTGTACCTCCATGTGTCTCCGATGAAAGGCGTGCACCGGTTCGGTGTGAAGGGGAAGCTCGCTCCCCGTTTTATTGGACCCTATGCTGTCACCGAGAAGTGTGGACCAGCGGCGTATAGGCTGGAGCTACCGGCATCTCTTGCTGGTGTCCATGATGTTTTCCATGTTCCACAATTGAGAAAATGTCTAAAGCATACAGCTGCTGTTCCTACCGAAGACATCGGCGAGTTGCAACCGGATTTGACATATGATGAATATCCGGTGGCAATTCTTGATAAAAAAAGCCCGGACCACGCGTAGCCGAACGTTGTGGTTCTAAAAGATACTCTGGAGCAACCACACCACCGAAGAAGCAACGTGGGAGAGCGAGGAATTCCTTCGCTCAAATTACCCGGAGTTCATGGCATCTCAACTCGGGTGAGTTCCTATTACATCGTTGTCTCTTCTTTTGTAATCTCGGGACAAGATTCTTTTAAGGGGGGAGGGATGTAAAAGCCCAAGAAAAAGGGACTTGCAAAAACTTTTCATCACCTCACAACGCCACAGTTTTTGTTGTGAATGTCTTGTGAAGAATCGTGAAGAGCAAGTAACCTCCATCAAAAGAATGATTAGAGGGGAAAGCCCTAACTTTCACAAAATAGGATCTCTTCACATGAACATGAGAGGTTGAGCTCACCCCTAGGACTTAAAAAAATCTTGGGAAGGTTCAGGCCAAATTTCATGCAAATTCAACACTTTTTGAGGCACTTTTGGAGGCATTTGAAAAAGAGGCCAATTTGAATGTAAATTCAAATTGCAGCAACTTTCATCACTCAAATTCAAAAGTTAGCTTCATATTCAAACTAAGTACATTTTTCTGAGTTAGCCCACCAATTTTCATCTTCATTGGAGTTCATCTTGTTGGGAGCTAAATTTGCAATAATTCAAAACTGAATTTGAATTTCAGTTCAAACATGAAGCAAATTTAGCCAAATAAAATTCAAACTTGAGGACTCAAATTCAAACCAAGACTTGGGGGCTAAGCCTCACATTCAATTTTGAGTAGCTGGAGATAATTGGGTACCAACAGAAATGAAAAAGTGGGAAAAAGAAATTAGAGGGGGGCCCACTTGTCAGCAGCCTTAAGACTGAAGCTTCCTCAGCGATCTTTTCTCCTTCGGCCGAGAACCCGCGCCAGCTGCGGCCAGCACCGGCGCCCGACCACCTCGCCATGCCACCTCCTGCTTCCTCCCTCGTGCTGGCCAGCTGCTTCCGACCCGATCACCGCGCACCAACACTGCCAAACCAAGGCACCGTAGCCTATCACCCGAGAAACGACCGAGTACACGCCGCCGCCTGCACTCGATCAAGAAACCGGCAAACCACGGCGCAAAGCGCCTTCCTAGCAGCAAAACCACACCGGTCGCTCGTCCCCTACCACCTCGGCGCATAAATGTGCGAGTTTGGCCCTCCCAACCCTAGCTCAGCGGTTCTTAGCCACCACCGAAGAAACAGCCGTAGCTCGGCTCACGGCGACAGCGCAACCGCGGGGCTTTCACTCCCGAGCTAGGACACTCAGAGGAGCATCGGAGCCCCCTGTTGCTCCTCGCTGAACCTCAACTCAATCCGTGATTAGTCGAGCAGGAATTTGGCGATTCCCTCTCGGCCCGTGCAAGGTGACCCCGTGTGAGAAATCCTCAAAATTCAATCGAGATTCTTGTTTCTAGGCCGCCAAACCGTGCACACATGAACTAGACTGGCTAGCGGTCGATTTCCCTTCACAACCCTAGCTAGAAAACTGACGCGGTGCGGGGTATTTCATGTCGTCCCAAGCTCAACCGTGCGGCAGGGATCGGGCGCGCGGTGAGAACCCCTCTGGAGGTGTTGCCAAGAGCCGGTATTTACTTGCCGTACCTCCCTAGCACCCACTGGTGCTTTAGAATGGATTGGCTGGGTTGTTGGCAGGCTAGCACCACCGGGCAACGGTGCCGAACATCCACGGAGGCCGCCACACGCCGCAGACACAGTTCCGATCCCCTAGCGGCCGAACCGAGCCCACAACCATGTTTCCCGACCCCATAAACCCCCAGGCGGCGAGCCTCCAGCCGGGAATGCTCAGCCGGCGAGGCGCCGCCTCGGTCCGGCGAGGTAAGCGCGCGCGGGGGAAGGAGGGTTCGGAGGAAGAAGAAGGGTGGGGCTGGCCCACCGGTCAGTGAGTGAAGTTTAAAACCGGATCGGATATGGCTCAGGATCCCATGTGGCTGCGCGCGGGGTAACCCTGTGGCCCGTGTGTTCTCGGTTTTCACTGGCTGGGATTTAAAGCGTGGGCCCAGGTTCTTTTCCAATAACAAAACAATTCCAGTTTCAGCTCAACCTTTAGAAATTCATAAATTGGTGTAGGAAGCTCCAAATCCAGGAACCAAATTTTGCTGAACTCAGAATTCTGAGTACTTTGCAGCAATACCAAATTGAGCTCATGAAACCTAATAGTTTTCAAGAATTAATTCCCTAAAGTTTAAATTGTTGGGAATTTTATCTGGAGAATTACTTCATGAAAAATTCTGAAATTTAGCTGTGAGGTTCTTTGGAAAATACTTGAGTCACAGTAAAATTTTCAGACTCATCCAAGTTCATTTAGTCCCCCTAATGGAGTGATTAAGTGGACTGCCCTGAGAAAATAGAAAAATGTACAGAAACATTTTTCAGATTTTCTGAAATCTTGTTTAGGGCATAACTTCCTCTAGGTTCTTGAAATGACATGAAACCAATTCCATTAGAACCATCTCAAGTTATAGTTTCCAGAAAGTAATGGTTGGAGCCATAAAAACTACTGGAATTACTTAGAGGCTCTAATATTGACCAACTAGGCTTTTATTTGTACAAAGCTCAAAAGAACTTTATTTCAAATGAAACTTGGTCAAGACTCTGGTTAGGACCATACCAAGCCACCATAAAAATTTCAGAGCCAAAGGGGGAGGGCTAGCTAGAGTTCTAGTAATTACTTATTCAAGTTTACACTTTGCACTTAAATTGACATATAGCATATGGTTAACATGTAGTCGCTGAAGGCGAGGAGACTCCGGAAGTGCTCGACTTCCTTCTTCCGGATGAAGACCTAACCAATGACCAGCAGCAACAAGGAAAGCCCCGGATTGCATTAACCCTTTTATAAAGTTTTGCTTTGTTTACATGTCTAGTGTGAAGTATGAATGTGCATTAGGTGTAGAATGGATGGAACCCCACTTGCATAACCAGAAATTTTCCTATAAGAGTGAGCGTAGTGTCTAAGACCTCGAGTAGACAGGCTATGCTTAATGATTCATAGGACTTTGGTACAAGTCGAGTAGTTGGAATCTACTCGCGAGTTAGGCTTGGGACACACGGGATTGGTTCGAGTGATGTGAGATCACTTTAGAAATGAAAATGAGACTAGGCAGGGGCTAGGGCGCAGCAAGAGGAGGTCTTGTGTGCGCAGCCCTGTCCGTGTCGATTGAGGACCGATCCGTGTGCGGCCCTGCTGAACAAGTATTGAACGTACCGAAGGCATATCGGATATATGGGCCCCGATAAACCGATGTAACCTAGACCTCCGTAGGTTGAGGCATAGCACACCGATTTATAGGTGTAGGTTGAGGGCAGCAAGGTGGAAATCTGCTAACGGGCATAGAGAGATGCTCCGTGTAGGGAACCTCCTGTCCGTTTCAGTGCGACCGGTTCGACGTTTGGGCTGTTGGGTGAAAGGTTGTCCCGTACGACATCGAGTGAGCGTGCTGTGCAGCTCCACGGGTGGGCGTACGTGACGTGCTCTTTGGGTATCCCTGCAGGTGTATATCGAGTCGATTCGCCGTCCCTCGCGGTTACGAGTACCGCTTGTTCACTGCGTCGTAACGTAGATAATTTATGGAATGTTATGATTCAATTCTGCTGTATGATATAATTGTATTGTTACATGTGTGCCACCAAATATTGCTTACTAAATTTCAGCTTTATGAACTGTTAACTTGTGGCTAAAAGAGGAACTAAGGATCAACTATAGGCGTGCCCATTTGCTGAAATTTTACCATCCCATGATCATTGTACCCTACATGTAGAGTTTCATGCCTAGGTGAGTCGGTTAAGTCTTGTTGAGCCATCGTGCTCACGGTTGCTGCTTAAGTGTTTTTCAGGTGAGGAGCCACCCGCAGACTCGGGTTACGAGTCCACCGGCGAGGGTTACCCTCTGTCGGGGACCACGGCTGAGTGGGAGCCGTACACGCCGCGCTGAGCTGAGGAGTGGAGCTAGTGTGGGTTGCCCTAGGGTTGGGCAACCGACTTTTGCTAGATAGGCGGGCATGAGTTGTATAAATTAGACTTCCGCTGTGTAATAAAGACACTAGTTTGTAACTGAGTATTGTACTAGTTTGTACAGTTTCAGTTTGTTTTCCTATGTAATACAATGTATCCTTATGATGTGTGCTGTCGGGTGTCGCATCGCGCGGCACCACCCTCTGCGATCCTGGATGAGAGGATTCCGGTCCGCCACACCTTCCTTGGCGGAGACCTTCAAACTCTTGCCGTTTAAGCATCATGACTCCAGCAGGGACGTAATGAGAGCGGAAACTCTCCTTGAATTCAGCCCAAGTGATAGTCTCCTGGTTGACATGAGCATTGCAAAGAGCGTCCCACCAGTCAGCGGCTGCTCCCATAAGCTGGTGCGATGCGAAGAGAACTTTCTCCCGATCACGGCACTGAACAATAGCAAGCTTCTTTTCCATGGACTTGAACCAATCATCAGCTTCTATGGGGTCAATAGCTTGTGCAAAAGTAGGCGGCCTAGTACTCATGAACTCTCCCAATCTGTTGTGAGCCAGTGGTGGTGGCGGTGGTAGCGGTGGGGGTGCAGGAACGAGGTTAGGATTGTTGTTGTTGTTGGCTTGCAGCTGTCCCAACGTTTGTATCATAATTTGCATGAGCTGGTTATGCATAGACATCAACCGTTCAAGGTTGTTTGCATCAGCCCCAGGGTTAGCATTTTCAGGAACTTCAATGTTGCCATCCTCTTGTGGTTCATTGTTGCCACAGGCGTTCCTCCTTTGACGGCTGGTGTTTTCCCTCACCATCTGTGAGAGAGAGTAGAGTAGAATGGAATAGAAGTTTAGATTGATTCCCCCCAACTATATGCACAAGGTGTATGAACTAAATATCTTCTTTTATTAATTTCAGCCTATATGAGGATGTGAACACGTGCCGAAGCATCTCATATCTCTCCACTATGTGTGGATGTGGACATTCGCCAAAGCGTCCCACAACTACAATCAGCACACAAACCAAGCAATCATCACAAAAGTTCAACACACCACTCTTATTCGAGCTACTACGATCTAAACGTTTCTATTACAGCTTATTTAATAGGAATCCTAAACTTAATCATGTGAACCGGTGCTGTTCTCGCCGTGTGACGGGGGTCGTCCATACATGGGCACACGCCATGGTGAGTCGGCTGTCCATGTAGGGTTAGATGATGCTGGTGCTCCATTTGCTATCGCGTTGGCACGAGTCTCCTCTTGTTTGTCCAGCAAATACAGCTTCTTACGGAGGTAACGGATCTCTTCTTGTGCGCTTGTGTAGCGGTTTCCTAACTCCACGAACAACCTTTGTGACTTGTCAGCAGCTTGTGGGTTGGAAAGGGCTGTTACATGGGGTCCAACTATCTCCCTTGTGCCACTCTTCCGACACGGGTGCAGCTCAAAAGTGGTGCCCTCAAGCTGCTCATGGAAGGCGTAGCACAGTCCAGTGAGTGCTTCCCATGCAGCATCATCGATAGCTTCTGCCCTTGTAGCTATCCATGTGGGTGTGAAGTGCCGAGTGATAACCCTACCGTTAGATAGGATGGTTACATCAGCCTTCCACTCTTCATGTCCGCGACGAGGGACTTTCTTGAGAAGATATTCCGGATATAAGCTGCAGCAATCCAGAAATTCTTTGAGCTCCCTGGATGTATGTCCTCCTTCCATTTCATCGGACCAAAATTCTTGAACTGAATGGTTGGACCATTTACACCTTCATTATTGGTCTCAGCAAGGGGTGGCTCCTCCTTGGGTTCATCTCCTTCCGTCATAGTTTCATGAGGCTCCACGGGGTGTAAGCCCGCGTGGAACTCCTCCTGAGGTGCGTACCAATGCTGTTCCTGTGGATCATCTTCCATGTCGTCTTCGAATGGTTCCAACTCTTCCGAGTCCTCTTCCTCATGTATATAAATATTGACTTCCTCTTCATCATGAGGTTCCGTCTTCACTTCCTCCCAATATGGTCCATCGGACACCTCAATGGGGTTAAGAGAACTCCCACGTGGTAGTTGTAAGGGCCTCAGTTTTTGACACCCATTTGCAGTGTTCATCCCCACACCACACACCTCATTTGAGGAAAAATGATGAACACAAATAAAGAGCAAGTAACAATTATCAACATGCTCATTAGGGAACAAACTCACACATTGCAAAAGTGGTACTTCCCACATGTGATATAGATGGGCTGGACATATGAAAACTCCTACACTTTGCCAAGGATGTCCATGCCAAGTTTCACCCAAATTCAAAACATTTTTGAGGTCATCTTGGGTGTAGATAGGAAAGGGGCAGTTTGAAAACATATTCAAATTCAAACTGTTTTCACCCACTGAATTTAAAAGTGGAAGGCATATTCTTGCTCAGCACATTTTTGTGAGCTCACACACCAATTTTCACTCCATTTGGAGTTGATCTTGACATGAGCTAAGGGGGAGAAATTCAAACTTTATTTGAATTTCAAACTGCACTTGTGCTGAAATTCATTCAAACCAAACCTCATTTGAACTTTGATCAATTCAAATGGCTCTTGGGTGAATAATTTGAGTTGCCAAGGGTAGAATAGGGTTCACTGTTTACCACAGCTGTTAGGAATAAATTTCAGAGGTTAAAAGAGGAGTGGGACCCACATGTCAGCCTCAGCCTCAAAGCAAACCGACTGAACCACAGTTCAGTCGGTTCCCGGCTGTTGTGCGCGCGCGCCACCGAAGGGGCCGGCCGGCGCCAGCTCCTGCTGCGTGCCCCAAGCCGGAGACCAGACCGCCGGGCTATTTATTCCCTCCCCGGTGTGCTTCAGTCGCCATTCCTCGAGCTGCCGACGCACACGACTTGTTTTTCCCACTGCCATCGCCGCCGCTCGAGTTCCTGCTTGATCAAGCCGATCGCAGCTCCCTCTTTCCATTCCAAGGTCCCAGCAAGGTACTAGCAACCATCCTCCATCCTTCCCATTGATAGAAATCGATTGAAACCGAGTGATATCGGCTGTGCCGAAAGATCAAACTCGGAACTGGAAACCGCCGCACCTCGGGCTCTCGTGGACAGCCCAACCTGGGCGTTGTCACGCCCGAGCCAAGGCACCCTTGGACGCGCAAGTGATCGGTGCTGCTCATCCCCGAGCCACAGCTCGAGTGGTTGCTCACCGGCGGCGAATTTCCACTTTTCCCCTTTCTGTGTGCAGAACGACCCTCGGGTACGATTCTGTTTAATTCGTGCTCTAGAAAGGATTAGAGGGCCTCAGGCCACTCCCACACGAACTAGACACGGTGACGCACAAGTTGCCTTCACAACTCTGGGCCGGAGAACTTCTGTGCCCGGCGTAATTCAAGGTCTACTAATGACGGAACGCACGGGGGGTATCGGGCGCACGGTGAGGACCTATTTCGGGCCTTCCCCGAGCTGCCTCGAGCTCATGTCGACCTTCTCTGAGGTCCACTGATGCTCTCCGACCGATTTCCCAAGTAGCTGAGGCACTAGGAGCGTCAGCCGACATGGCCGAAGTCGTTCCGATATGGCGGCTCGTCGCCGACCATGCTCCGGCCGTTGTCATGAGCAGCTGACCCTCGGATCATGTTCCCCAAGTAAAAGTAGGCAGGGGCGGCCAGAATCAAGAAGTTTGAAGCTGTACAGCAGCCGGCGGCGAGCTCTCCGGCGAGGTCCCTCGGCGGCGGAGCGCGGGTGTCGCGAGGTTGAAGAAGGGGGTGGACCCCAGCTGTCAGCGGCCGATATTTTGAATCGGGATCCGGCTGCGGCCGGGATCGGGTGTGCTGGCGCGCAAAAGCCTTGTGGGCCGCGGTGTGCTGTCGCTTCGGCGTGCGACGCGTGTCTCCTGGGCCCACGCGCGAGTTTAAACTTTTCCCCGATTTTCAGATTTCCTTCAAACTTCAAATCCTTATAACTTTGGCTAGAAAGCTCCAAATTGAGTGAACCAAATTTTGCTGGATTCAGCTCTTTGAGTACTTTCCAGAAAATCAAGTGTCACTTCATGAAATTCCTTAATTCTCCAGAATTAATTCCTTAAAGTTTAAACTGTTAGGAATTTTAACTGGAGAATCATTTGGAGGAAAATCCTGAAATTTTGCTGAGATGTTCACCAAAATATCCTTGAACTACCATAAAAATTTCAGATCCATTTGAGCTCATTTAGTCCACCTAATGGTGTGATTAGTAAAACTGTTCCAGAGAAAATAGAAAATGTTCAGAAACATTTTCAGAATTTTCTCTGAAATTGTTTAGCTCATATCTTTAGTTAGAGACTTCCAAATTAAGTGAGACCAATTCCATTAGAACCCTCTGAAAATCTAGTTTTCAGAAAGTCATAGTTTGTTTCATGAAAATACCTAGAACACCCTAAAAGCCTTTAATTAAGGTCAAGGACATAATTATTTGTGGAGGGCTCAAATGAGCTTTGCTGCAACTAAAACTTGACCAAGTCTCTGTTTAGGTTGTAACCAAGCCACAGTAAAAGTTTCACAGTCATTAGGTCTATCTAGTAAAGGTTATAGACTTCACAACTTCAAAGTTAATACAAAAGCATTTAATTAATACATACATTGTTCTTATCATGTAGTCGCTAAGGTCGAGGAGGAACCCGAAGTCCTAGACTTCGTTACTCCGGAGGAACAGCTAGCCTACGACCAAGAGCAGCAAGGCAAGCCCCGGTTTGCATTAACCATTTTATAAATTTTTATTGTTTTGAGCACATACTTGTTTTCTTTATGTTGTGCATCAGAGTCTTGTTTGGAAACCCCACTGCATAGCCAAGAAAACCATGGGTTGGGGTTTAGGATTGCAAACCCCGTTAGCCACTGCATTGCTAGGATAGAGTAGGATTCGGTACAAGTCGAGTAGTTGGAACTACTCGCGAGAATAGGCTAGAGGCACATTGCTCGGGTAGAGATAGCACATGATACACATGGCAAGAAAATGAGACCGAGCGGAGAGTAAGGGCAGCAGGACTTTGGGGCCTGTGTGCTGTAGCTCCGCTTGTGTCGATTGAGGACCGAGCCGTGTGCGGGCCTGTTGAACAAGCTAGAACAGTACCGAAGACCTACCGGCTATATGGGAACCGGGAAACTGATGTAACTCGGGTAGCTGGGTATTGAGGCATTGCCCGTCGTTCAGAGGGTAGGTTGAGAGCTCGAGGTGTAAATCAGCTGGCGGCACAGAGATGCGCGTGCAGGGACCTCTTGCTCGGGACGATGGGACCGGTTCAATATTTGGCTAACGGGTGAAAGGTAGTCGCGTACGGCGTCCGTGATGGTTGTTGTAGGCAACATCGAGTACGGGCGTACGTGACGGGTTATTCGGGTAACCCTGCAGGTGTAAATCGATTATAATCGCCGTCCCTCGCGGTCAGTGAGTACCACTTGTTCACTGTACCGTGACGTAGAAAGAACAGGCTAGTTACATGTTAAAATGTTGCTGATTGAAAGCTGGACATTGATTGTTAATGATATGCTGTAGCTTAGTGCTAACTAAAGTTCTTTTCAACTTTGGGCAAAGTACATGAGAGAAATGCGTTTCTTGTTTGATTGCGGCTCTCTCATGTGCCTTAGCGTAAAGTTCTCCACAACCTGCTGCTAAAACTTGAAAGTAAGGTTTTACTAATTAGGCGAGTCCTTGCAAATGATTTTTACCTCATGCAACCCATCACCCTCATGTAGAAGTTTCATGTTTAGGTGAGACGGGTCAGACTTGCTGAGCCTTCGTGCTCACTGCTTGTGTTTGAAGCTTTTGCAGGGTTCTATGAGGAAGGGACTCCCGAAGAGGAGACGGAACCCCAGGAGGGGAACCCCGTCGAGTGGGAGTCGTGCACGCCGCAGAGTTAGTGTGCGAGTGTGCTAGCAAGGACACGTTCGAGGGCTGAACGTGCACTTGATGCTTAGTCTACGCCCGCGAGTGTGGACTAAACTTATTTTGATGTAAACATGTTAATAAACTTGTTTATGTAATAAAGCTTCCGCTTCCGCTTTGTACCTTTGACGTGTGTTATACGGTGTTGTGCAACGCAGCACCCCTCAGCGTGATCCTGGCTCGACAGGACCAGTGGGGTCGTGTCAGCGTGGTATCAGAGCTCGCTTGAGGTTTAACACAGTACAAAGGTCTTCTTTTTCAAAAATCCAGTGAGGAACGAGTTAGTAGCCCGTATAAGGATGTTATTAGTATATAGAAAGTGGCTTATTAACTTATTTGTTATGTCGGAAAATCGTGCATCTCGGGACGTTCATGTCTTGGGGGGTGCACGTAAGCGCTGTCCACCAGTGCGCACAAGCTGAAGGGTGGAGCCCCACGGGTGGCAGGTAACCCGACCCGCTTTGATATCCTCTACGACTCTTCATGTCGTTTGGGGTATTCGAGCAACGTCTGTCCCTGGCGTGCGTGGTGCAACATGGGAGACCCCGTCACGTGGTCTGAAACGTGAACACGTAACTCAAGGCGTGTTTGGCTTGAGAACATCCGGGCGAGTGATGACGGCCGGGTGTACAAACTGTATGGATTCCGGGCTCGGTGTGCAGCCGAGTCTGATGATTGTTTGAGTTTCTGCAGGTAGCCTTACCACGAAACGGTAGACGTGTAGCATCCGTGTGCGAGTGACGAGTAGTGCCACTGAACTAACGAAGCCGGCTAAATCCGGTATAGGTTTTTCCTTTGTGAGGACGTAGTACCGACATAATCTGGTGACGCCTCGACGTCACACCCAACTAAATGAACAACTTCATTTAAAAACTTGAAGGTTTTGATCCAAAGTAGTAAAACTTGATGTAACTCCTTCCCTTGAACAGGATATTCAAAGTTAATAAATTTTCAACTTATAGGATGTTAAGGACAGAGCACTCTGTTTTCAGCTAAATCAAGGCTGAAGTTAATCAGAGGTTAGAGGTTGAGTTATTTCGAGGTTGGGGTCGTATGATACATTTCTGGAAAGCTTTGGAGGAGCTTTACAACTTTTCTGTTGAGTTCCAGAGGTGTTTCATCCCTTAACCACTCGAAAAATGCAGTAGAGTTGAAACTGTCCAGAAAACAGGACGGAGCAAAGACTCTCTGTAGACTCTCTGTAAATTAAGCATAACTTCCTGCATAAAAAAAAAAAATCCAAAAATAGAAAATGAGGTGGTTCTGGGAAGCTTATGAGATGGGTTACAACTTTGTAACAGAAAGTTTTGTCAGATTAGGAACAGAATTAACTGGAATTCTTGGATCAAATCAGTACCTAAGGCAGGGAGGTGCTGTCCAATTGTTCCCAGAAATTCTGTTAACTTTGACATCTCATAACTTTTGAACCAGAGCAGATCTTAGGCCAACCAAATACTTTCTGGAAAGCTATTGAAGTTAACTTTAACTTTGATGTTGAGCTCCAGGACTGGTTTTGCTTTTAACCTGGCCTAAATCAGATTGATATGGAAACTGGTCAGGGCTGTCATGGGAACAGCAGATCAGCAGTCAAATTTGTTTAAAAATTTGAACTATGTTTCCAAGTGTTAAGGGTTCAATGACATATCTTATGTTATAACTCAATGGTTTACTGTTTAAATAAATATTTGACATTTCTCAAATATATTTTTACAGATGGCAGCAGATAAACGGTTGGAGAACGGGTGGGTAGTTTCCCACTGCTCTGACCGTAGCGGCTACCCGGGAGCATTGTGGCTAATGCTCCAATATTTCGGGTACAACCAGATGCCGCAATACTTCGCCAAGGAAGAAGGCGAAGAGGGGAACAAGACGTGGACGATCCATGTCGAGGTTCCTGCAGGGCCTACGCCACCCGGTTGGGTGCCATTCACCGTCACGGTGAGAGGAAGACAACCGGAAGGGATGTGGCAAGTGGCAGCCCGTGACACTATGTCACGTTTCTGCCAACTACACGTACAGGCTATGGAGGGAACTCCATACGCACTCGTTCCGGTGGAGGGACGAGCTCAGCATGTGTGGGAAGAGAGGTACCTAGAGGCAACAAACCCGAGTTGCCCAAGGTACAACCCCGCGGAGGCAAATCTCAGCCTCCAAATGAGGGCGGGAAACGCTGTGATGGACAGCCAAGCTGTTCATACGGAGCATCTCGCCACCAAGCTCAAGGAGAGCACAAGCCGTGGAGATCATTTTGAGAGTACTCACAGTGCACTCCGCAATGTGCTCCTTCCGACGATCAAGCGACTGAATGAACAACACAATCAGTTGCGTCGTCTGAAGAAGGCAAAGAAGAAGAGCCGGGTTGACATTGCGGCGTTGCAAGAGCTGGTGCAGACCCTAACCCAGCAGAATGAGGACCTTGCTCAAGAGCGGGACGACGCTATTGAGGAAGGACAAGGCTGGGAAGAGGACTACAACCAGGCTATGGACGAGGTGCATGCATTACAGGACCTCGTGCCCCCGGTATTGGGCGTACCGGTAGTCTTGGGTCTTCCAGCCATGGGAGAACCTGGAATGGGAGAAGAGGTGGTAGACCCCGAGCCACCAGCAGAGGTACCGGAGGAGGACGACCCACAGGAGGTCGAGTTCTACTCCGAGTAGGGGGTTACGGTTGCCAAGTAGGGCAGCTAGGGTAGCGTAACCCAACTTTTGTAATCGGTGACATGTCGTGTAGACAGTAGCGTATGTATAGGTAGTGACGACATGAGCACGACTTCTCGGAGATCCGAGAATAATGTATCTTGTATAAAGTTTATGCTTTATCAATATATGTGAATGTTGTGCAAGTTAATCATGCGTCGCTTCAATACTTACTCCTGTTTATGGAATTTTGAGTAAGACATGTGCTAATTGCTGCTGTGTTGAATTTCAGAATGACGCGTACTCGTGCCAACCCCGATGTTGGAGGTACTAGCCAAGGGGGAGAGACCTCCCAACCACCTCCCGAGGACTCCTCGGGACAGCAGCAGCAACAGCAACAGCAAACACCGCCACCGCCACTGCCAACGGTTACATTGGCCGACATTGTCGCGGCAATGGCGGGTTCACATCAGCAGCATACAGAGCTGCTGCAAACGTTAATTGCGAATACATCTCGCCCAGAGAGACGTCAAGATCGTGAGGAGCGCCAACAGAGCTCCTACTCTGACTTCCTGGCGACTCATCCCCCTGTATTCTCAAGGGCGGATGAACCACTTGACGCGGACAACTGGCTCCGCGCCATAGAGATGAAGTTCGGGCTGCTCCAAATCAGCGAGCAGCGCAAGACTCAGTTCGCGGTCCAGCAGCTCCAAGGATCCGCGAGCGCGTGGTGGGCCAACTTTTGTGCTTCACAACCCACCGACCGAGTGATGACCTGGGCGGAGTTCCGGACGGCCTTCCGGGCCTATCATATACCGCCCGGTTTGATGAAGAGGAAGACGCAGGAATTCCTACACCTGCAACAAGGGAGCCGGAACGCGCTGGAGTACTCCAGAGCGTTCAACGATCTCGCACTCTACGCGTCGTATCACGCAGATACGGACGAGAAGCGGCGGGACCACTTTTACCAGGGGCTTAACCCGCTCCTGAAGGACAAGCTGGCGATGTTCAATCGCGGCAGCCTCAACGACATAATTGATGCTGCGATTGTTCAGGAAGACTCCGGCAAGGAGTTGGCGGCGGCAGAGCGAAAGCGAAGCGCGCCGCAGAGCAGCGGAGAAGGAGGCGGTCCTTCTCAGAAGTTTCGGATGGTGAATCGCCCACCATCAGGTCCGCGCTGGCAGCCACCACAACGGTCGATGCCGTTCTGCGGTCGGCCGTATTCTTCACCGGCATTCCGGCCGGCACTGCCAGCACCACCGCAACAACAACAGCAGCAGCGGGCGATGCCGCGTGCGTTTGCACCTCCGCAACGCATGCCGGGCTTTCGTCCCCCGAGTACTCCACCAGCAGCGGCCACATGTTACAAGTGTGGTCGTCCAGGACACTTCGCGAGCAGTTGCCCGGAGAGGCAAGGCGGCGGAGTGGCACCACAGTTTCCGGGGAGGAATCAACCCCGGAACCCTACTAATGCGCGGCGGGCAAACCCTAGGCCCGGTACTGTCCACCAGCTTGCCATTGAGGACGTGCCGGAGGGCGAGCCAATCCTTGCGGGTATGTTCCAACTCCACCAGCATCCCGCTATAGTACTATTTGATTCAGGCGCCACGCATAATTTTATTAGCCAAGCTTTCATTGCTAAACACAGCTTGCCAATACTACCCACCGATAGTCCATATTTAATTTATTCACCGGGTGGGAAGATTTCAGCAAGCGTAATGGTCTCCAAAGCACCATTATGCTTAGCGGGTAGAGTGTACCCCACGTCTCTCATTATCTTAGAAGGACAGAAGGTCGATGTCATCCTAGGGATGTCGTGGTTAAACCGCCACGGCGCTGTTTTAGACACCGTCCTCCGAGTCGTGCACTTAAACTCAGGAGTGCACGGTTCTCACTCATTATTTCTGGACAGTCCAGAAATAAAACTTCCAAGTGTCTATCAAGCCACAACCATCAGATTGGAAGACATTCCAGTGGTCCGAGAATTCCCTGATGTATTCCCGGATGATTTGCCGGGGATGCCACCCGATAGAGAGGTGGAGTTCAAGATTGAACTTGCACCGGGAACCATGCCAATATCCCGAAGGCCGTACAAGATGGCGCCCAAGGAGTTGGCTGAACTGAAGACTCAGCTCACGGACCTTCTGGAGAAGGGTTTTATTAGGCCGAGCTCCTCGCCATGGGGCTGTTCGGCATTATTTGTCAAAAAGAAGGATGAAACGTTGCGGCTTTGCGTGGACTACCGTCCATTAAATGCCGTAACCATCAAGAACAAGTACCCGTTGCCACGGATCGACATGTTGTTTGATCAGTTGGTCGAAGCAAAGATCTTTTCCAAGATGGATTTAAGATCCGGGTACCATCAGATTAAGATAAGGGCGGAGGACATTCCAAAGACAGCTTTCTCGACAAGGTACGGACTTTATGAGTACCTGGTCATGTCCTTTGGCCTCACCAATGCTCCAGCTCACTTCATGTACTTAATGAACTCGGTGTTCATGCCGGAGCTGGACAAGTTTGTCGTGGTCTTCATCGACGACATCCTGGTATATTCCAAGTCGGAGGAAGATCACAAGAAACATCTGCGTATAGTCTTGCAACGGCTGCGGGATCACAAGTTATACGCAAAGTTCAGCAAATGCGAGTTTTGGATATCGCAAGTGCCTTTCCTCGGGCATATCATCTCAGCGGAGGGTATCGCTGTGGACCCGAGCAAAATCACGCAAGTGCTGAATTGGAAATCCCCGAGAACTGTTCATGAGGTACGGAGTTTCCTCGGACTCGCGGGATATTATCGGAGGTTCATTCCGAACTTCTCGAAGATTGCCAAGCCAATGACAGAGCTGCTGAAGAAGGCTACCAAATATGTTTGGAGTCCAGCATGTGAAGCAGCATTCAAGGCTTTAGTCAAGCACCTGACATCAGCACCGGTTTTGGCGCAGCCAGACACAACAAAACCGTTCGATGTGTACTGCGATGCATCCGGCATTGGGCTCGGATGTGTGTTGATGCAAGACCGAAGGGTGGTCACGTATGGGTCACGGCAGCTTAGGAATCATGAGCAAAATTATCCAACTCACGACTTGGAGCTCGCTGCCGTGGTACTTGCACTGAAAATGTGGAGGCACTACCTACTCGGTAACCTCGTACATTTATATACCGACCACAAAAGCCTCAAGTACATATTCACTCAGAAGGAGCTGAACATGAGGCAACGAAGATGGTTAGAACTGATAAAGGATTACGAAATAGAGATCCATTATCATCCGGGCAAGGCAAACGTTGTGGCAGATGCGCTGAGCCGCAAGTCACACGTCAATAATCTGACCATCACACCATTGGAAGAGAGCGAACCACCACTCCATGTGATTCCACGCGGAGCTCTCTACAACCTAACTTTGATCCCCACCATCCGTGAAGAGATAGCGGCAGCCCAGAAGAATGACAAGGGCATGTCCCATTTGCGGAGACGTGTAGACAGTGGGGAGTTGAAATGTTTCCGGAAGGACGGAGACGGCGTCCTATGGTTCAAGGACCGGATCGTCGTACCCCGAAACCCGGAGTTACGGAAGAAAATCTTTGATGAGGCTCACTTATCAAAGTTTTCTATTCACCCCGGCAGCAACAAGATGTATCAAGAACTCAGAAGCAAGTTTTGGTGGACACGGATGAAGCGAGAGACTGCAAAATACGTGTCCGAGTGTGATACATGTCGACGGGTGAAGGCAGACCACATGCGGAAACCGGGACTGCTGCAACCACTGGGCATTCCTGCCTGGAAGTGGGAGGACGTGAGCATGGATTTCGTCGTCGGTTTACCCACCACCTTACAGAAACATGATTCTGTGTGGGTGATCGTCGATCGGCTCACCAAAGTTGCCCATTTCATCCCGGTCAACACCAACTACAACGCCAAGAAGTACGCTGAACTGTACATATCACGGATCCTATGCTTATACGGCGTACCCCGTACTATCGTATCGGACCGGGGCACTTTATTTGTGTCCCGTTTTTGGGAGCAGCTCCACGCTGCCTTGGGGACGAAGCTGATCCGTAGTTCAGCCTACCACCCGCAGACGGATGGGCAAACGGAGCGGGTAAATCAAATCTTAGAAGACATGCTACGAGCTTGCGCTATCGACCACGGCAAGAACTGGGATGATCACTTGCCGTTAGCCGAGTTCTCGTACAACAATGGGTACCAAGCCAGCATCAGGATGGCGCCCTACGAGGCGCTATACGGAAGAAAATGCCGCACACCATTGAACTGGTGTGAGTCTGGCGAAAGGGTTACCTTCGGGATTGACCTTGTCAACAACGCGGAAGAAAAGGTTCGACTAATTCAAGCGAACCTAAAAGCCGCTCAATCCCGTCAGAAACAGTATGCGGACCGGAGAAGGCGCCCATTACAATTCGAAGTTGGAGATCACGTATATCTACGGGTGTCTCCAATGAAGGGTGTAAATAGATTTGGGGTGAGGGGAAAGTTAGCACCCCGATTCATCGGTCCATTCCAGATTACCGAAAGATGTGGATCGGTGGCATACCGGCTAAGATTACCAGAAGCACTTTCCGGTGTGCACGACGTCTTTCACATTTCCCAGCTGAGGAAGTGTCTCAAGCTATCAACTACCGTTCAGCTGGAAGACATTGAAGAACTGCAACCGGATCTCACCTATCGGGAGGAACCGGTGCAGATTATTGATGAAAAGGCCCGAACCACACGCAACCGTACGTTGTGGTTCTACAAGGTTCTGTGGAGTAATCACTCCATGGATGAAGCGACATGGGAGAGCGAAGAATTCCTTCGCACTAACTACCCCGACTTTCTCACGTCGCATATCCGGTAATTTTTCCACCGTCCTCTCTCTCATTTTCACCTTATAATCTCGGGACGAGATTCTTTTAAGGGGGGAGGAATGTAAGGGCCTCAGTTTTTGACACCCATTTGCAGTGTTCATCCCCACACCACACACCTCATTTGAGGAAAAATGATGAACACAAATAAAGAGCAAGTAACAATTATCAACATGCTCATTAGGGAACAAACTCACACATTGCAAAAGTGGTACTTCCCACATGTGATATAGATGGGCTGGACATATGAAAACTCCTACACTTTGCCAAGGATGTCCATGCCAAGTTTCACCCAAATTCAAAACATTTTTGAGGTCATCTTGGGTGTAGATAGGAAAGGGGCAGTTTGAAAACATATTCAAATTCAAACTGTTTTCACCCACTGAATTTAAAAGTGGAAGGCATATTCTTGCTCAGCACATTTTTGTGAGCTCACACACCAATTTTCACTCCATTTGGAGTTGATCTTGACATGAGCTAAGGGGGAGAAATTCAAACTTTATTTGAATTTCAAACTGCACTTGTGCTGAAATTCATTCAAACCAAACCTCATTTGAACTTTGATCAATTCAAATGGCTCTTGGGTGAATAATTTGAGTTGCCAAGGGTAGAATAGGGTTCACTGTTTACCACAGCTGTTAGGAATAAATTTCAGAGGTTAAAAGAGGAGTGGGACCCACATGTCAGCCTCAGCCTCAAAGCAAACCGACTGAACCACAGTTCAGTCGGTTCCCGGCTGTTGTGCGCGCGCGCCACCGAAGGGGCCGGCCGGCGCCAGCTCCTGCTGCGTGCCCCAAGCCGGAGACCAGACCGCCGGGCTATTTATTCCCTCCCCGGTGTGCTTCAGTCGCCATTCCTCGAGCTGCCGACGCACACGACTTGTTTTTCCCACTGCCATCGCCGCCGCTCGAGTTCCTGCTTGATCAAGCCGATCGCAGCTCCCTCTTTCCATTCCAAGGTCCCAGCAAGGTACTAGCAACCATCCTCCATCCTTCCCATTGATAGAAATCGATTGAAACCGAGTGATATCGGCTGTGCCGAAAGATCAAACTCGGAACTGGAAACCGCCGCACCTCGGGCTCTCGTGGACAGCCCAACCTGGGCGTTGTCACGCCCGAGCCAAGGCACCCTTGGACGCGCAAGTGATCGGTGCTGCTCATCCCCGAGCCACAGCTCGAGTGGTTGCTCACCGGCGGCGAATTTCCACTTTTCCCCTTTCTGTGTGCAGAACGACCCTCGGGTACGATTCTGTTTAATTCGTGCTCTAGAAAGGATTAGAGGGCCTCAGGCCACTCCCACACGAACTAGACACGGTGACGCACAAGTTGCCTTCACAACTCTGGGCCGGAGAACTTCTGTGCCCGGCGTAATTCAAGGTCTACTAATGACGGAACGCACGGGGGGTATCGGGCGCACGGTGAGGACCTATTTCGGGCCTTCCCCGAGCTGCCTCGAGCTCATGTCGACCTTCTCTGAGGTCCACTGATGCTCTCCGACCGATTTCCCAAGTAGCTGAGGCACTAGGAGCGTCAGCCGACATGGCCGAAGTCGTTCCGATATGGCGGCTCGTCGCCGACCATGCTCCGGCCGTTGTCATGAGCAGCTGACCCTCGGATCATGTTCCCCAAGTAAAAGTAGGCAGGGGCGGCCAGAATCAAGAAGTTTGAAGCTGTACAGCAGCCGGCGGCGAGCTCTCCGGCGAGGTCCCTCGGCGGCGGAGCGCGGGTGTCGCGAGGTTGAAGAAGGGGGTGGACCCCAGCTGTCAGCGGCCGATATTTTGAATCGGGATCCGGCTGCGGCCGGGATCGGGTGTGCTGGCGCGCAAAAGCCTTGTGGGCCGCGGTGTGCTGTCGCTTCGGCGTGCGACGCGTGTCTCCTGGGCCCACGCGCGAGTTTAAACTTTTCCCCGATTTTCAGATTTCCTTCAAACTTCAAATCCTTATAACTTTGGCTAGAAAGCTCCAAATTGAGTGAACCAAATTTTGCTGGATTCAGCTCTTTGAGTACTTTCCAGAAAATCAAGTGTCACTTCATGAAATTCCTTAATTCTCCAGAATTAATTCCTTAAAGTTTAAACTGTTAGGAATTTTAACTGGAGAATCATTTGGAGGAAAATCCTGAAATTTTGCTGAGATGTTCACCAAAATATCCTTGAACTACCATAAAAATTTCAGATCCATTTGAGCTCATTTAGTCCACCTAATGGTGTGATTAGTAAAACTGTTCCAGAGAAAATAGAAAATGTTCAGAAACATTTTCAGAATTTTCTCTGAAATTGTTTAGCTCATATCTTTAGTTAGAGACTTCCAAATTAAGTGAGACCAATTCCATTAGAACCCTCTGAAAATCTAGTTTTCAGAAAGTCATAGTTTGTTTCATGAAAATACCTAGAACACCCTAAAAGCCTTTAATTAAGGTCAAGGACATAATTATTTGTGGAGGGCTCAAATGAGCTTTGCTGCAACTAAAACTTGACCAAGTCTCTGTTTAGGTTGTAACCAAGCCACAGTAAAAGTTTCACAGTCATTAGGTCTTTCTAGTAAAGGTTATAGACTTCACAACTTCAAAGTTAATACAAAAGCATTTAATTAATACATACATTGTTCTTATCATGTAGTCGCTAAGGTCGAGGAGGAACCCGAAGTCCTAGACTTCGTTACTCCGGAGGAACAGCTAGCCTACGACCAAGAGCAGCAAGGCAAGCCCCGGTTTGCATTAACCATTTTATAAATTTTTATTGTTTTGAGCACATACTTGTTTTCTTTATGTTGTGCATCAGAGTCTTGTTTGGAAACCCCACTGCATAGCCAAGAAAACCATGGGTTGGGGTTTAGGATTGCAAACCCCGTTAGCCACTGCATTGCTAGGATAGAGTAGGATTCGGTACAAGTCGAGTAGTTGGAACTACTCGCGAGAATAGGCTAGAGGCACATTGCTCGGGTAGAGATAGCACATGATACACATGGCAAGAAAATGAGACCGAGCGGAGAGTAAGGGCAGCAGGACTTTGGGGCCTGTGTGCTGTAGCTCCGCTTGTGTCGATTGAGGACCGAGCCGTGTGCGGGCCTGTTGAACAAGCTAGAACAGTACCGAAGACCTACCGGCTATATGGGAACCGGGAAACTGATGTAACTCGGGTAGCTGGGTATTGAGGCATTGCCCGTCGTTCAGAGGGTAGGTTGAGAGCTCGAGGTGTAAATCAGCTGGCGGCACAGAGATGCGCGTGCAGGGACCTCTTGCTCGGGACGATGGGACCGGTTCAATATTTGGCTAACGGGTGAAAGGTAGTCGCGTACGGCGTCCGTGATGGTTGTTGTAGGCAACATCGAGTACGGGCGTACGTGACGGGTTATTCGGGTAACCCTGCAGGTGTAAATCGATTATAATCGCCGTCCCTCGCGGTCAGTGAGTACCACTTGTTCACTGTACCGTGACGTAGAAAGAACAGGCTAGTTACATGTTAAAATGTTGCTGATTGAAAGCTGGACATTGATTGTTAATGATATGCTGTAGCTTAGTGCTAACTAAAGTTCTTTTCAACTTTGGGCAAAGTACATGAGAGAAATGCGTTTCTTGTTTGATTGCGGCTCTCTCATGTGCCTTAGCGTAAAGTTCTCCACAACCTGCTGCTAAAACTTGAAAGTAAGGTTTTACTAATTAGGCGAGTCCTTGCAAATGATTTTTACCTCATGCAACCCATCACCCTCATGTAGAAGTTTCATGTTTAGGTGAGACGGGTCAGACTTGCTGAGCCTTCGTGCTCACTGCTTGTGTTTGAAGCTTTTGCAGGGTTCTATGAGGAAGGGACTCCCGAAGAGGAGACGGAACCCCAGGAGGGGAACCCCGTCGAGTGGGAGTCGTGCACGCCGCAGAGTTAGTGTGCGAGTGTGCTAGCAAGGACACGTTCGAGGGCTGAACGTGCACTTGATGCTTAGTCTACGCCCGCGAGTGTGGACTAAACTTATTTTGATGTAAACATGTTAATAAACTTGTTTATGTAATAAAGCTTCCGCTTCCGCTTTGTACCTTTGACGTGTGTTATACGGTGTTGTGCAACGCAGCACCCCTCAGCGTGATCCTGGCTCGACAGGACCAGTGGGGTCGTGTCAGTAGTGGACGAGCCCTTATGCGTGTTGTGCTCCTGGTCACCGGCATCTATAAATAAGACATGAGAAACTTTAGAGAAGGAGGAAATAACCCCCAAAACTTCAGTAACTATGGAGCAAGAAAGCAAAGGCGTTGCTGTCCAAAAGAAGAGAAAAGAGGGGCTGAAAATAGCACTTTGCGGTGGCTGAATTGACAAGAAAAGTGCAGCAGCAAGCAATTTTCAAAAATAGCGGTTTATAGGGGTGTGCCTATGTGTTTTAGAGTGTCCATTCTACCTAGGCTTGCGTCCTACGGTCAATGTAGCTCTGATACCAATCTGTGACACCCGGTTCCGAAAACAGAACCATGTTAATGCATATGTGTGCCCAGGATGTTCATCACACATACACATGTAATCCACAAACTAAATTCAGAATATAACCATGAATAAATAGTGTTTAAGTACTTTATTACAATGACTCAATGTCTCACTCATGAATATCTAACTTATTCTTGCAGCGGAAGACTTTAAACAACAGCAAAAAGTGACTAAAACAACAGGCTCCAACTTCAACTCCACACGCATGTTGACGGTAGTTTGCACGCCTAGTACTCCACATGGTCCTCGAAGTACTCATCTTCTATAGCTGATGTTTATGTGGTAATGCAAGGGTGAGTACATGTCGTACTCAGCAAGTGCGGGAAAAGTATGACATGTAGCTTACAACAAGGTAGGAAATAAAAAGGCTCATTGCAGCAAGCAAGTTTTATTTCATAAACATGGTAAAAACAGCAACTATTTCTAGGTGAGTTTATCTCATCATAACCAAGTAATTCAGCAACATTATCTTATCATAATTCACCATTTATCAAGTCTCAACCAGCCATTACTCGTTCTCAAGTTAATCTCATACTCATAGATATTTATAACCATCTCATATTCATATATCCGAAACCAAACTCATTTTCATGTCTCAAAACAGTCCCAAAATCCATCCTAATGACCATACCATAACCATACCGAATAATCATTCCAACTTTTCCCTCTAATCATGGAAGTTGGCCAGGTGCTTGTGACCGGAAGCACGGCTATCATGATAGTTTTACACTCTGCAGAGCAGTACAGGGATTCGAGAAACTTACGACGGCTAAGGCCATCGTAATTAAGTGGTAAACCATCGTAAGTTAGCTACTTACGACGGTATTTCTTTACTTACGACGGTATACAACCGAGGTAATTAACCGATCGTAAATAACGTAACTTACAACGGCTACCGTCGTAAATAACTTAACTTACGACGGCGTCGCGCATCCGTCGTAAGTAACGGCCCAGGCCACGTGGTGGCCTAAGGCACGTTACTTACGACGGTTCTGGTGACCGTTGTAAGTAACAGAGGCTAACTTACGACAGTTCTGGTGACCGTCGTAAGTACGGTTCTGGTGACCGTCGTAAGTAACAGAGGCTAACTTACGACGACTTCTGGGCATTAGCCGTCATAAGTTATATTTGTATTTTTTTAAAAACAGAAACGCACTAATCTGGCACGATGGCCAGCTCACAGAACAAACAGTTATGAGTAAACAGTTATAAAATAGTTCATATGCACCACACACAACATAAATTACAAACTGGCTACACACTACCCTCTCGACTACCTCCGGAGCCAAAGATATCATCTCCACGCGTCTCTCTTGGAACCGGTAGCTGTGGCGATGGAGTAGAGGCCTCCGTCGCCGAACCCTACAAAACACATGCGTAGTTACGACGGTTTGGATTCAGATATCAATGCCTTTCTCTTTTTTCTCACTCTCTTCCTCTCTCTGTACTCTTTATTCTCTCTTTATGTTATTCTCACTCACACCCTCTCTCGCACTCTCTCTCTCCCTCTATTGCAACACTCGATCTCTCCATCTCACTCTCACTCTCTCGCGCACTCCCTCTCTCCCTTCTATACCACTCTACATCTCCCTCTCTCCTTATGTTAGATGAAAAATACAATATTAAATAGTTTATTACCTGTATCGGAGGCACCTGGGCTGCGGGCTACTGTGACGGGGTCACCTGTGGCGGCTGCCATGCAGGAATCATGATTTGTTAGCCGTTCTGTCAAGCTAAGGCCTATAATTGAAAAATATTAGAACATATGTATTACTAAAATGTTATGAAAGTAAACTACAGTAATTGAAATTACTTACCTCCACCGCTGCCTTCATCTGGGCCATGTAGTTAGCTTGGTACTCCTTGATGGCCCTCGTCCTGTCGAGCTCCTCCTGGGTCCGCGTCAGCCTCTCCTGCATGGCACGGAACTCCATGTCCCTCTGCGAGAGACGGCCACTCGACGGACAAACCGACGAAGCCTGCGTCGATGAAGTGCCTCTCGCAGGTCGCGCCGACCTCAAGTTGACAACTCCATCGAAAATGGCAAACCTACAAAAGAAAGAAAAATAATAAGTAAAAGAAGGAAGATTGGAAAACCTAAATCAAAGAAACCAACTCATCGGCCATGGGCCTTCCCGCCGCCGCTTGCATACACGGCTTGAGGGTCGATTGGCGCATTTTCCCAATCGTACCCTTCACCGTGTATTTTGATGGCTTCCTTCCCGTACTTTTCCTAAAAAACATAGACATGGTGTTAATGTGTCAATAATAATATTAGTTATAATTAAATTGAATAATTCTGTAAACTTACCAATCGATCGGTCGCGACCTGACTGCACTGCCCCGGCTGCGACGGGTCACTTCCCCTGTGACCTCTCTTCCAAACCTCGATCGCGCTAGGCTCCTGGCCGGTCTCTTGCTCCTGTAGATGCGTGTTAGTAGGATAAACATGTTATGAACACATAAACGAACTTATAATACACTTACCATGCGTTTAGCCAAACGCAAATGACCAGCGGCGCCATAGGTGTGCTTCCCGTCGGACCCTCTGCATCCTCGAGCCCTCATGGACTTAGCTTTGAAGTCATCGCTAGCCCAATACCGACAGAGAGCTCGGTATGCGTCGGGTTGACCCTCTAACCAGGAAATACTAACCTGCACATATGTAGTATATCATTAACTGGTAACATAAGTAACTATTGAGTTTTTTTAACATTTAAAACTTACCTCTGCGTATTGATCCTCTGTCAAGTACGTGTCGGAGTCCCTTCTAAAGGGACCCCGTTCCTGCTGCTGCTGATGCCGTTTCTGGTAGTCGTTAACGGCCTGTATGCGGGCGTACGACAACGCCTGTGTCAGGAGCTTCCGAGCGTTTGTCTGGAACACGAGTGTCGCGTGCTCCATCATGCTCTCGCTTGTTTCCTCTAACTGGTACCTCAGCTTTAAGGAAACAAACATTTAATCAATATGCATGAACAATTTAAATGAGTTGAAGAATGTAAACATTTAAACTTACCATAAAATCGTTCCACACGGCCCCCTGAAGAGTGCTGTGCACCTCGTGCGAGACACGAGCGTAGTCGTCCTACGACAAAGCAGGGACACCATCGATGACACCGGGATAGTTCAAACGCACTAAAGCCCCGATTACACCATTAACCTGCATGTGGTGTCCCTGGCCCGTGAACGAACAGTCGTACCAAGATCTGCAAAAATTTGTTATCTCAGTAAGTATCTGTAGACATCATGAAATATGTACCAAGTATATGATTTTTTTACCTGTCTCCAACTGGACGAATAGTGACCCGCTCACGAGGAACAGGAGGAGGAGCCGCAAAGTGGGTCCCCCTCGTCCGTCGTCTCTGCACGGGCACCACGTCCGGTGACCCGGAAGGCTGCTCACAACTAGAGCTCGAAGGCTCCACGCTCGCCGGCTCCGAAGGTAGGGTAGCCGGCTCTGAGGGCTGGCTATCCTGTGGCAGCGACCTAACCTCTGACTCTGAATCTGACGACTGTGAGTCAAACTGTAAAAATTAAAGGATTGATAATAAGAATAAATTATTTATAAGTGGAATTTAAAATAACGTGATTTACAACTGAAATTTACCTCTGTGCGCTGTAAGGCTAGAGGTCGGCCCGCAAAGTCTGGTAGGTTCCTCATCAGCTGAGAGCGTCTGCTCGCACCTGATGAGCTACCTGAGAAGAGGTCCCGTGACCGACTGAGGAACCCTCGTGTCCCCTTTTTCCCGCTCCCCTTTGATGACGACATCCTGTTGCAAGGAATAATTGATAAATATTACTGCTCCCCTTTGATGACGACAAAATTCATGTTAAGTTAGTGAAGAAAACGTTACATCATCAATTTCAAAATTCATCAATGTCATGATCATGTACCCTACTCCTTAAACCAGACCATCGATCTTCTTTCGTGAGCGTCTGAACTGGATTTCGTTTCCGTTTACGCATATCAGAAGTCTCGACATCTTGAGCGTCTCCAACTAAGTCATCGAGTCCTACACCAGACTCGATGATAAACGAGTCTGGCAACTCTTCTTCTTGGTAAACCTCATCAACCTCATCAGTATCATGGTAACCATCATCTTCTGGAGTGTATAACCGCTCACGAGGATTAACCTTATGTACAACCCACCAAGCTTTGAGTTTTTTGCATGGATAAGATAGATAATACACTTGCTCCACTTGGTGTGCAAGAACAAATGAATCGTATCCTCGTAGCCGTTCGTTGTGTTTGACTTCCACCATGCCAAATTGGTTTAGTCGAGTTCCATGATTGATATCAAACCAATCACAGTCAAAGAATACTACTCGAAGATCCTTATTCCCGGCAAAAGCAAATTCAAGAATTTTATTAATGATTCCATAATAATTAGTTTCACATCCTTGAGAGTCGACTGCCCTCGTCACAACTCCGGTATTAGATGTTGCCGCGAGAGGACGAAGAGATTCAAGTTGAGTTGTACGGAATCGGTAGCCATTGACGTCATATCAACCATAGCTCCTAACTTTAATCAATCCATAGGATAGTTGTCGCAAGTCTTCATGGACGTGGGCATCTTTCATGCACTGTTATAAGAACACTCTGTAAATACTCATAAGTTATAAGAATACTTTGTAAATATTGCTAAGTTAACGAGAAAATGTTACATGATCTCGAAACCAGGATAGGAAATTAGGTCCTCCGTTTATTCCTTCCCGTCGCATCACTTCTACTTGTTTGCTCGTAGGTTGATGCCTATGTGTCCAATTTTGCTTGTGGAATTCACTGTACGAGAAGAAAACTTTTTAGAATAGATGTGTTACAAAATACGCCGATTAGTATAAATGTAAGACAAACACTTACTCAAAATATTTGTCCATCTCATCTATATTCGCGTACATGTAAAGGAAAGCAGCACTCCTTTCTTCTGCGGTAGAGTTGTGGGAAGTGGAACTACAAATAGTAGTGCCTCTTGTTGCAAAAATAGAGAGATCGCTACAAGGAAGTTGCTCATCCACATTGTACCGCATTGCCGAAGTGTTGACATTGTTTTCCTCTACAAAGTAAACACTTGAAAAGTATCCTACTTCTTTAAGAGTAAATGCTTCGGCGATGCATCCTTCTACCTTTGCCCTATTACGAACCATTGGTTTCAAATATCTTAGTGCTCTTTCAATATGATACATCCACCTATATTGAACGGGACCTCCAACTTTAGCTTCAAATGGAAGATGGATGAGGAGATGTTGCATTGGATTGAAGAACCCTGGAGGAATTTTTTTTTCATCTTACATAATAGTACCGGTATCTTCTTCTCCAATTTACGCATCATCTCTATCGTGATTTCTTTTGCAAAGAGCTGTCTATAGAAGTGACTAAGCTCGGCTAGCACCTTCCATACCGCATCATCAAAATAGCACCGAAACATAACAGGTAGAAGTCTTTCCATAATTATGTGATAATCATGACTCTTCAACCCTGTCAGCTTTCCCGTTTTGATACTCACGACTTGTTTCAGACTAGCTGCGTAACCATCTGGGAATTTCAAATTTTTCAACCATTTGAGTACTTCTTTTTTTTCTTTAGGTCGAAGACAGAAAGAAGCACGTGGTTTAGCACCACTTTCAGTGAGCTCAAGAGTTGGACAGTTACAAAGCTCTGTCAGGTCCTTTCGAGCCTTAATATTGTCTTTCGTTTTGCCCGTCATGTCCATGCATGTGCTTATAATACATTCAGCCATATTACACTCTTGATGCATTACATCAACGTTATGCATTAGTATTAACGACTTCACATATGGTAGCTCCCATAGTCCACATATATGAGTCCAATTGTGATCCTCTCCGTAACCAATAAAATAACCAGGACATCCTTTATCTGGCACCAGTTTGTCCAGCATATCAGATATTTCAGATCTATTTAGATGTTTCGGTGGTCCTTCAGTGACAACGGTGTCTTTATTAAAGACATTTCTCTGTTGCCTAAACATGTGATTCGGAGGCAGCCAACGTCTGTGACAATCAAAGTAGCATATCTTTCCTCCATGAGTAAGTCGAAAACAGTCCGTGTCAGAAGCACATATTGGACAAGTCAAACGACTGTGAGTGCTCCATCCAGAAAACATACCGTATGCCAGGAAATCATGGACGGACCACAAATAAGCAGCTCGAAGGTTGAATTTGTGCTTTTTGTAACAGTCGTACGCTTTGACTCCTGTCGACAACATTTTCAATTCTTCGATCAGCGGTTTCAACATCACGTTGAGACATGGCCCAGGATGATCCGACCCAGGTATAATGAGGCTAAGGAACATGAACTCATACTTCATGCAAAAGCTGGTGGTAGGTTGTACGGAATGACAAAGACAGGCCAACAGGAGTATGGTGTGGCGTTTGTACTGAACGGCGAGAATCCATCTGTCGCCATCCCGATGCGAATATTTCTCGCATTACGACTGAAGTCTGGATCGAACCGGTCAAGCGTCTTCCATGCCTCACCGTCGGCCGGGTGTATCATGACTGCATTGTTCTCACGTACACCTTCCTTGTGCCATCTCATATGTCCGGCCGTTCTTTTTGATAGAAACAACCGCTTCAACCGAGGTGTCACGGGTAAGTAACGAAGTTGCTTACGTGCGACTTCTGTCATCACATTATCACCATTGTTATTAACAACTTCGACAAACCTTGATTCACCACATTTTAAGCATTTCTTCTATTTTGCATGCTCTTTTCAGAAAAGCATGCAATTATCTAGACACACATCAATCTTCTCATATTTCATACCAAGACCAGAAAGCAATTTCTTCGCCTGATACATATCTTTGGGTACTTTATGAGGCTGTGGAAGGATGTCGCTGATCAATTTGATGAGGTCGTTGTAGCAGTTATTAGAAAAGAAGTACTTAGACTTTATTGTCATAAGTCTAGTCATGAAAGTGAGGAGTGTCACTTCAGTGTGTTCATGCAGCGGCTCTTCTGAAGCTTTGAGAAGCTTGAAGAACGCTTCAACCTCCGTTGTAGGAGGATCCTCCGTAAACTCTGGTTGTATAGCTTCAAGCATCTCATCCATCCTATGAACCCCCGTGTTATCATCATTTTCCTCTTCCACTTCTTGTACAATTTTAGAAGTTGTCTCGCTGTGGAAGGTCCACAGCTCATAATGTGGCGTGTAACCGTTTCGACACAAGTGTATCGAGACCGTCATTTTGTCCAAAAACTTGATATTCCGACATTTTGTACATGGGCACGGCACCTTATAGATCTTTGACAATGAAAAAGCTCGATCTACAAAAACATCTGTCTTGGCGAACCACTCATCCGAGTGACCACCAGAACTGTTCTTCCAACCGGTATACATCCAACTACGGTCCTCACCCATGTTTGAATCTGCAGTTTAATGTCAAGGAAATTATAGTCACTTTATATTTATTTATGTCACGGCCCTACATCTATTGGAAAGGATAGCTCCTAAACCCACCCAAGAGTGACCGAGCGGAGCGTGCTCATGACGAGATGCGTGGTCTGGATCCGAACGAAATTTCGGCAGCATAACCCCGCTGTTCTCCACTGCACGCCCAAAAATGGTGCAGCAGAGAACAACAGGGTTATGCCGCTGAAACCTCGTCTAGATCTAAACCCGCGTCTCATTACAAGCCATGCCCCCTCGGTCACTCCCAGGCTGTCCAAAAAGGGACAATTCCGAACCTACACGCCTCACATGCGTAACACATGTGAGACGGGCCAGTTCCAAACAGGTGACGCATGTTGTATAGGTTTACGTCAATCTTTCATGTTTGAGTCATTTAAAAGAGAGAGAGGAAAGAATGAGAGAGAAGGAAAGAACGAGAGAGAGACAAAGAAGTGGGTCAGCCGTCCTAAGTTATGCCCCGCTGGGGCCTGCCATTATCTTACGACGCCTTTAGTGTTAGCCGTCGTACGTTATGCCCCGTCGTAAGTGGGTCAAAGATGAAACCGCCCCGTCGGGGCCCGCCGTCCACGCGCAGGAGCTTGCCGTCCTCCGTGCCTATCTCGACTAATACATTACCACTAAATGGGCCGTGACAGACCCTAAATGGGTCGTGTCAGGCCGGACCGGGCTGAAACCCATTTATTTACATATAGTAACTAATCACGCAATCAATCAAAGTATTAATTCAACAATAATCAATTACAATACAAATTAAACAATTAATCAACTAAGATCAAATTAAACATGTAATCACACATAAACACGGTGTCGGGTCACACATACACACGGTGTCGGGTCACACATACGACACAGCGTCGGGAGGCAGCATGGCGAGCAGGGGCCGGGCGGCGCGGCGAGCAGGAGCTCGAAGCGTGGAGAGCAGGGGCTCCAGGCGGAGCGGCGAGCAGGGGTCGGGCGAGGCGGGTCGGGCGGCGCAGCAGGGCGAGGCTCGAGGCGAGGCGGGGCGAGCGGCGGCGGTCGAGGCGCGGCCGGGGCTTGGCGCGAGCACGGGCGGCCAGGCGGGGCTTGGGGTGGGACGGCGGCGGCTGCGGCAGGGCGGGGCGAGGCGCGGGCATGAGTGAGCCGCGCGCGCGGCCCGAGAGATGTAGAGTTATGTTCTTTATTTACGACGGCTTCTTTACTTACGACGGTTTAGCTTTTAGCTGTCGTAAATGGTACTTAGATTCCATCGGTCATTTTATTTACGACAGCCAAGAGCCAGTGACCGTCGTAAGTTAGTAAACTTACGACGGCTACCACGCGCCGTCGTAAGTATGTTAATTTACGATGGCTGACCCACGTAAATAAAATCAGCCGTCATAAAATATTGATTTTCCTGTAGTAAAGCGCCGCGGCTGCGGCTGGCGGCCGACGGTGGAGGCGGCGGTGACGGGCGGCGATGGAGGTGGCGGCGGAGGTCAGCTCGGGGCAGGGCTGAGAGTCTGGCTCGGGCTGAGAGTCTGGCTCTCGGGCTCGGGCTGAGCAGCCCAAGTGCCCACGACCGTCGGATCTAATCCGACGATCCACGCGTTCTATAAGGATCATGAAAAACGGCCCATAACCCTAATACACTCATTTTCATCCCCCTCCCTCTCTCCTCTCCAGAGCACGGCGGGGGGCCGGCGGCGCCTTGCAGCGATGGCGGCGGGCGGAGGTGGTGCCGGCATCGGTGACGCTCGGCCAGGCGAGGTGAGCCGCCCAGGCATCCCCCCGCCACCGACTGGACGCCTAGGCGTCGGTACGCTGTCAGCGACGGCGGGGCTGGTGGCAGCGGAGCCGGGGGTAAAGCAAAAACAATGTGCTTAAACAACTAATCAATCAATTAACTAAATTAAATAACTAAAATCAGAAACAATTACTAATTTAAACCAAATAATTAACAACTAAACTAATTATCTACTAAATACATACAAATTTATTAAGTAATAAACATTTTATCTAATCTAACTAACAACTAATTACAAAAACTAAAAGATTACTTGATTCGTAAGGTGCGACGACGGCGGCGGCGACGGAAACGGTGACTTGGGGCGGTGCTAGGCGGCTCGGGGCGGGGCCGGGGCGGCCCAGGGCGGCTCGGGCGGGGCCGGGGCGGCCCGGGGCGGCTCGGGCGGCGCTGGGCAGCGCCAGGCGGCTAGGGGGCAGCGGCGGCCGGCTCGGGGACGGCGCCGGGCGGTGCAGGCGGCTCGGCGGCAGCTCGGAGCGACGGCGGCTCGGCGGCGGCGGCGAAACAGCGGCGGCGGCGGGCGGTGCTGCGGTGCTCGGGCTCGGGCTAATTAGCCCGAGCCCGGGATGGGGCGGCGGTTAAACCCACCTACGTACGACGGCCACGTAACTTACAACGGCTTAGGTTACGGCCGTCGTAAGTTACGCTTATTTTACGATGGTGGTGTAACTTACGATGGCTTAGGGTTGCGGCCGTCGTAAGTCACGATTATCTTACGATGGCCCATTAACTTACGACGGCCATGGGCCCATAGCCGTCGTAAGTTAGTTTACTTACGACGGCTCAGGGCGACCGTCGTAAGTTAGTTTACTTACGACGGCTAGCCGTCGTAAATAACAGTGGCCTTCGTAAGGTGCGACGTTTCCTGTAGTGGAGGTGGCACCACTTTACCCACAAGTTTGTGATTTCATCACCCATCGGGGACTGCAAAACCTCCATTATACCAGTACACAACCATCGGTGTATGGCCAAGAGATCACAAAATAGCCTTTACAAAGGGGGCTACTAGATGTATGGACTCACTGAGGTTTCACCGGCAGGCTCGAATCACCATTCTCCCATCCATGGGCCCCCTCTTGTGCCATGCAGTTCCTAGGGAAGTCCTCCTCGACTCCCATTCCCCGCGCCATCCATGGTCCATAACAAGCTAGCAACACACCTAATTAATCAGCTAAGCCGCACCCATACTTGGCCTTCTGGTGGCACTGTTTTCCTGGCGTATTCTCGCATGAACCGGTCCTTAGATCTACGGCAAGTTCCACCATCTCATCCAGCAACATTCACGAACCAAGCTTGCCTAGATCTCCCCCGATTCCATGCTCATTATCATCATCAAGTTCTCATCATCATTATGCATATGAGTGCAGTAGCTAGACGTGTTTTATTTCAGCTTCCCGTATCCCGTAAATTAAACGAAGCGAAAAGGAAAAAACGACCATACCCGACTCATCAACTTTCCCGGTGACAAGGATGGTTAACAAAACTAGTAAACTCCTATAAAAGGGTGTCCCATCAAGTTGACTCAAGCATACACGTTTTCGCAAACAAAACAGTTTCAAAACATGGGATCAATATGGTCAAGGGGCACTTGCCTTGCTCCCGTGGTTCTTGTTGTTTGAGGGTCTCAAAGTCTTGGTGCTGTAGTTCCTCGTAGATGGCCTCTTGAGCTTGTTCTTCTACTCACGATCACACACATATAAAATTTACAGCAATCAAACATCATGCACAAACTTTACTCAAGATGCAATGGGGTGGATGAATGCAAATCCTATGGTGCTATTTTATTAATCCAGTTTGTACGTGTTTTGCATGTTTTAACGGGCTTTCATGGGGTTTTATGATGAGAAAGGGAGCTTGGATGAGGTGTGGACGTGGTGATGATCTTGACTCAAGATCTAGATCAATTCCACCGTCAAAAATCGATCAAAACACGATCTGTCCACACGTAAAAGTTTCTGTTCGAAGGGGGCGAAGAAAACGGTTGCGTAGAAACAGCGGCGACGTCATAAGATGGGTAACAAAGACGTACCTCACTTCCTCCTTGGTGGCAGGGCGTTCCTTCTAGCAATGTCAGCAGCGAGAAGTTTTTCTACGGATGATTAGGGCAGGACAGATCGTCGGCTCTTTTCCGGCGACGGCGAGGCGTGACGGGGCTCGTCGGTGGGGGCTCGACGACGGGGCTCGGCGGTGGGGCTCGACGGCGGGGCTCGACAGTGGGGCTCGACGGCGGGGCTCGTCGGCGGGGCTCACCGGTGGCTGAACTCCGGCGAGGGGGGGGGCAACTCGGTGAGTTGGGGGCTAGGGCCACCAAGTCGCCGACTTGGGGGGGGGGGGGAGGGGGAGGGGGGGGGCTGCGGCCAAGGGGGGTGGTTGGGTTCTATTTATACGGGTGAGGGGGGAGAATCCTAATACAATTGGAACAAAATCCTAACAAACTTTTCCGCAATTAATTTGGTGCAGCAGCAATGTGGGGGAAATTCCCCAAATGTGGGGAAAATTCCCCTTTTTTGGGGAATTTGGAGGATTTGAGGAAAATTTGGGGAAATTGAAAATAGCTCATTTCAGCTATCTTTTTCCCATTCCTCACCATTTCTATGTCACTTACTCCATTTCTACATTCCCCTCTCCATTTCTATGTCTCACTCTCCATTTCTACATTCCCCTCTCCATTTCTATGTCCCATTTCTACATGCCCTTCTCAATTTCTATGGTTCCTTCCTCCATTTTTATGATCCTTTCTCCATTTCTATGGTTTTTTCTCCATTTCTATGGTTCTTTTTCCATTTCTATAGTTCTTTTCTCCATTTCTATGGTTCCTTCTCCATTTCTATGTTTTTTTCATTTCTACTTCTTTTATAATGTTTCTCTACATGAAGAATGTATGCAATGCATGGAAATGAATTTGAGTGTGTTACACCGCGAGTCCGAGGAAACATCATACCTCATAAATAGACCTTGGGGACTTTCAATTCAGTACTTGTGTAATCGTGCTTGGGTCTACAGCGATGCCCTCCGCTGAGATAATATGCCCGAGGAAAGGTACTTGCGATATCCAGAGTTCACACTTGCTGAATTTCACGTATAGCTTGTGATCTCGCAGCCATTGCAAGACTATATGCATGTGCTTCGCGTGTTCTTCCTCCGACTTGGAATAAACCAGGATGTCATCGATGAAGACCACGACAAACTTGAACAGCTCCGGCATGAATACCAAGTTCATCAAATACATGATATGAGCTGGAGCGTTGGTAAGGCCGAAGGACATGACCAGGTACTCATAAAGACCATACCTCATCGAGAACGCCATCTTCGGAATATCCTCAGCTCGTATTTTAATCTGGTGGTACCCTGATCTTAAGTCCATTTTGGAAAAGATCTTTGCTTCGACCAACTGATCAAACGACATGTCGATCCGTGGCAACGGGTACTTGTTCTTGATAGTCACGGCATTTAGTGGACGATAGTCCATGCAAAGCCGCAACGTTTCGTCTTTCTTCTTCACGAATAATGCTGAAGAGCCCCATGGCGAGGAGCTCGGCCTAATAAACCCTTTTTCCAGCAGGTCCGTCAACTGCGTTTCCAATTCTGCCAACTCCTTTGGCGCAATCTTGTACGGCCTTCAGGATGTTGGCATTGTTCCTGGCGCAAGTTCAATCTTGAACTCTACCTCTCGGTCGGGCGGCATACCCGGTAAATCATCCAGGAACACATCAGGGAACTCACGGACTACTGGAATATCTTCCAATCTGATGGTGGTGGATTGGTATACGGTTGGAAGTTTTATTTCTAGACTGTCCAGAAATAATGAATGAGACTCGTGCATTTCTAGGTGCAAATGCACGACTCATTGGACAGGTGTCTAAAACAGCGCCGTGGCGGGTTAACTACGACATCCCTAAGATGACATTGACCTTTTGTCCCTCTAAAGCTATGATAGACATAGGGTATACTCTACCCCCTAAGCATAATGGCGCTTTTGTGAACCATCATGCTTGCTGAAATTTTCCCACCCGGTGAACAAATCAAATATGGACTTTTGGTGGGTAGTATTTGCAAACTGTGCTCAGCAATATAAGCTTGGCTAATAAAATTATGCGTGGCACCCGAATCAAAAAAAACTATGGCGGGATGTTTGTGGAGTTGGAACATACCCGCAGGAATGGGTTCTCCTTCTGGCACGTACTCTATGGCGAGTTGGTAGAAGGTGCCGGGCTTAGGGTTTGCCCGCTGCGCATGAATAGGATTCCGGGGCTGATTCCTCCCCGGAAACTGTGGTGCCACTCTGCTGCCTTGCTTCTCGGGGCAGTTAATGGAGAAGTGCCCCTGGTGACCGCACTTGTAACATGTGACCGATGGCTGGCCGGTGCCTGGGGGACGAAAGCCCGACATGCGCTTATGAGGTACAAACGCACGCGGCATCTCCTGCTGCTGCTGTTGTTGCTGCGCAGGTGCTGGTATGGCTGGTCAGAACACCGGTGGTGAATACGGCCGATTGCGATACTGCATTGGTCGTTGCGGTGGCTGCCAGTGTTGACCCGATGGTGAGCGATACACCAGCCGATATTTCTGGGGAGGACCACCTCCCTCTCCGCTGCTTTGCGGCATGCTTCGCTTCTTCTCCGCTGCCGCCAACTCCTTGCCGGAGTCCTCTTGTACAATCGCAGCATCAATCATATCATTGAGGCTGCCATGATTGAACATCACCAGATTGTCCTTCAGGAGCGGATTTAGCCCATGGTAAAAGTAGTCCCGTCGCTTCTCATCCACATCGGCGTGATAGGAAGCTTAGAGCGCGAGATCAGTGAACACCCTGGCATACTCCAGCGCATTCCGGTTCACTTGCTGTAGGTGGAGGAATTCTTGTGTCTTCCTCTTCATCAGACCCAGCGGTATATGATAGGCCCTGAAGGCCATCCGGAATTCCGCCCAGGTCATCACTCGCTCGGTGGGTTGCGAGGTGCAAAAATTTGCCCACCAAGTGCTCGCGGATCCCTGAAGTTGTTGGGTCGCGAACTGTGCTTTCCACTGCTCACTAACTTGGAGCAGCCCAAATTTCATCTCCATCGTGCGGAGCCAGTTGTTCGCATCGATGGGTTCATCTGCCCTTGAGAATACCGGGGGATTCTGTAGGATCGAAGTACACGTGTAAAGCTACCAGAGGGGGGTGAATGGTAGATAAAAACTTTTCAGCGGAAGCAACAAAACACCCCTCAGCAGAAAACCGATCTGTTAAAGAAACCGTGTGTGCGACTAATCTAAACGTGTTCAACTGTGACAAAACTAGTATAGATTGTAGAGAATCAAGTCACTAAGACTTCAGAACAAGAATCACGAAAATCCGTTGAGAGAAACTCAAGTTACGATCGAAAGATCGAACAAAGTTCAATCTGTCCTACGCGAGAAAAACAGTTCTGGAATACTGCAAAGAAACTCATGTAGATCAGAAACCACAAATTCAATGACCGTGAAATTTTCACAGCTGATAGATAATCAAGTTTTGAATACAACCCAAAAAGAATCACATCAATTGGATCTGTAAAACTCGAGTTATGATAAAACCACCAAAGCAAGGTAGTGCTGAACAGAAACTCGACGAGAAAAACTTGTCTGAAACAAGTCAGACGAACAAGTCACAAAAGTTCCTTTAGAATACAAATTTTATTTATAAAAACACAAGAGGAACAGCCCCAAAGTCGTGCACAACGAGCTCTGGCCTCCCTTGCTTATATAACCAGCCCGAAGGCCAACTCAACTCAAACTAGGACTCCTACTCCTACTTGGATTCAAACTGTAACTTTCCAATACTGCTTAGGACTCTTCTATACGCATAGAAGCAATCTTAAGACTTCCAAACACCTTAGGAACGTCCCAAACATTCCTAAAACAACTCAACTTCATGTCCCACATGAAATCCTATCATAACCAACTCAAAACGTTCCATATTTGAGTCAAACACGACTCAGCCGCAGCCTGAGTCCATAACCTAGTCGGTTGGAACTTTCCGACCAATTCTTTACATCCACATCTCTTCATCATGCCTTGGAACCATGCAGCCACGTCCATGCACTCCTTGCACACGTGCAAACATCTTCCAACGATGTCCAAGATACCTTCATATGCATTGTTCTTGATTCAAACATACTTCGCAACCCCCCGATCAACTTGGTTGTTGAACCTCATCTTTTCCCTAAGACTAGTTCAATGGATCCCATCACCAGCCATGTCTTGAACTCAAGCAACACCTGCACATGAATAAAAAACCAATACTTCCGAGCACAAGTTCTCGACTTGACTCCCGTTAGTTCCAAAACTACAACATCTTACGTGAGCACCTCACATAAGCATGTTGTAAACCATAGCAAAATGATATCAGCCATAGAACCAAAACACACCAAAAACTTAGTAAAATAATACTAAGCAAACTTTCCATAAGAGTAAAGCAAGTTCGAAACATTGCAAGTTAAAAGCAGAACCATTGCAATCAAGCTCCGAACCTTACCAAAGCTAACCGGACCTTGAACCGGAGCTTACCAAAGCTAGTCAGACCCAGCGCCAGAGCTTACTAAAGCTTAGTCGGACTTAGCACGGAACTTACCAAAGCTAGTCGGACCTAGCACCGGATCTAGAAAAAACAAGTCGGACCTAACCAAAATAAGTCAGACCTAGACAAAGCAAGTCGGACCTTACATCGGACATTGCCGGAGCTACCCAAAACAAGTCGGACCTATCGTCGGACCTTGCAGGAGCTCGGACCTAGAGTGGGACCTTGTTAAAAAGGTGTTTTGGTAGTATTTAAAACTTTTATCGTCAAAGCCAATGTATTCTGCACACATAGGTCTCACAATCTCCCCCTTGATGAATGCATTGGCAACACCACTTAAAATCCGAACATTGGCTTATTCACATGAAAAGTTTTGAAAACAATTTCTCCCCCTTTGTAAATCAGAAATAAAATGAGAAGAAAAACAAAAATACCAAAAATTGTCCCCCTGAGAAGGATCGTGCCAAAACACCTGTGAATGTGTGCAATGTGTGATCAATTTCTCCCCCTTTGACAATGTATTCAGCAAGGTACAAAAGAGAAATTTTAATTTGTTATGAGCACATTATTACATATACATATAAAACAAAGCTCATCCAAATCATACTATCAAGTAACTTACACTAACACATCAATGAGATACATAAAGTAGTGTAAGCCATGCTAGAGATCAAGTGGCAAGTCATGATCTCACAAACTTAACTATTTCAAGACCTGAAAGCATGACACTTGTTACTGCATTTTATTTAACATTTAAAGCACAAATTTTGATCTTATGACATTTGCAAGAGATTATATGCAGCATCAGCCTTATTCTAACCAACCAAGCCAAGCCTATGTCGTTTGACAGTCAGAAGCTTAAGGACATGGTTTTAGTCATACACAACTCCTTTCAAGTTCATATCTAAGTGCAATGATAAGCCATCTCAAAAGAAGAAGTGTGATGCATGCATATTCTCTTGATCTTTTCTCATTTTTTATTTGAACATAAAAACTCAACATGTGAGTTGATTACTTGATTAATTCTTTATAATTAAAAGCACTTTTGAGCATGCAACAAGTTCAAAACAGCAAGAAAGTTTGACCATGACCAGATTTAGTGTAAGTAATTATTCCAATTACTAGACATGGTAAAAACTACAAAATGTATAACACGAGTAATGTAGTAAGAACTTTCAGCATAAAAAAGGAATCACAAAGTCATATATGCATGAAATACTATGCTCATATTATTTTAATTTCAGATTCACACATAGACTTCCCATGTTTTAAAATTCTCCCTCAATTTAAGCCATGAGGATGCATAACCCCTATTTCACTACGAATGTAACAAAAACGAGTGAAATCCAAAGGTTTTGTGAAAATGTCAGCCAATTGTTGTTCGGTATCTACATGGTGAAGCACAATGTTCCCTTTTTTCGACATTATCACGGAGAAAGTGATACCTAATGTCAATGTGCTTTGTTCTCGAATGTTGCACGGGGTTTTTAGCAATGCAAATGGCACTAGTGTTATCAAAAAACAGTGGAACACTATCTAGATCAACCCCATAGTCCTTAAGTGTTTGAACAATCCAAAGAATTTGTGAGCAAGCACTAGCAGCAGCTACATATTCAGATTCGGCTGTGGATTGTGCAATTGAACTTTTTTTTTCTAGAGGACCAGGCAACAAGTGAATTACCAAGAAAATGACAAGCACCAGAAGTACTTTTCCTATCAATCCTACAACCCCAAAATCAGCATCGGAAAAAGCTTTCAAAGTAACGGTTGAGGAAGAAGGAAGAAAAATGCCAAATTCTTGAGTTCCATGTAAGTACCTGAGAATCCTTTTGACGGCTTGACGATGTGAAGCACGTGGGGAGGCTCGAAACCGTGCACAAAGACATACGCTGAATTGTATGTCCGGTCTTGATGCCGTGAGATACAAAAGTGATCCGATCATGCTTCTATATTCTTTTTGATCAACGGGATCACAATCTTCATCAAGTTCAAGTGTTGTTGCTGTTCCCATTGGTGTCCGAAGAGGCTTTCTTTTGTCCATGTTGAAGCGCGTTAGGAGATCTTTTGTATACTTTGTTTGATGCACAAAGGTACCCTCCTTGGTTTGCTTGATTTGCAGCCCCAAAAAGTACGTGAGTTCTCCCTCATACTCATCTCAAATTCTGAACTCATCATAGCTGAAAACTTGGACACAAGATCATGAGAAGCACAACCAAAGATAATATCATCCACATACACTTGAACGAATAATGAGTCATTGCCATGCTTAAGCACAAAAAGAGTTTTATCAACCTTGCCAGTGGTAAACCCATTTTCAAATAAGAATGTTTTTAACCTATCATACCATGCTTTAGGGGCTTATTTGAGACCGTACAAGGCTTTGGACAGTTTGTAAACAAGAATAGGAAAATTTGGATTTTCAAAACTAGGTGGTTGTTTGACATAAACCTCCTCATCTATGTAGCCATTAAGAAAAACACTTTTAACATCCATTTGATATAGCTTAAAACCTTTAGATGCAGCAAAAGCTAACAAAATTCTTATGGCTTCTAATCTAGCAACAAGAGCAAAAGTTTCATCAAAATCTAGACCTTCAACTTGTGTGAAACTTTGAGCAACCAACCTAGCCTTATTCCTAACCACAACCCCACCTCACTTTGTTTATTTTTAAACACCCATTTAGTTCCAATTACAGTGTGACCTTGAGGTGGAGGTACAAGTTTCCAAACATTATTTCTTTCAAAATTTTCTAACTCTTCTTGCATGGCAATAATCCAAGATTCATTAGTGAGTGCGTGTGATATATCTTTGGGTTCAAAAGAAGCAACAAAAGCAGAATGAGCATGAGAATTGGGGTCGAAAAACCTGGATCTTGTAACTCGTTCATGCAAGCTTCCAATAATTTGTTGTGGAGGATGACTTTTGAGAATCCGGAGGGGAGTGGACACTTCACAAGCTTCTTCTTCATGTTCATCACAAATAGATGAGCTTGTCACGTGAGGAGGATCTGGACTAGCAATGGTGGTCGTCGGTGCTGGCTGTGAATCAAGATCAGGAGCTGGAACAATGTCATTAGCTGCTGAATTTTTGGGCAGCAGCACCACTTATTCCTCTTCTTTAACGAAAATACTCTCCCCCTGCGGATATAGATCCGGGCCTGCAATATTTGAACTAGTACCTGGGCTAGCTTCATCAAAAGAAACCTCACAAGTCTCCACAATTTTGTTAGTATCAAGTAAAAGCACACGGTAGCCTCTAGTATGAGATGGATAACCAAGAAACATGCCATCAACAGATCTAGCTTGAAATTTATCAAGATTACCATGTTTATTAACAAAGCATTTGCAACCAAAGACCCTAAAGTGTGTGACACTAGGCCTTTGTCCAAACCTGAGCTCATATGGTGTTTTACCTAGCTTAGCACGCAAGAAAACACGATTTGAGACATAACAAGTGCTTGCAATTGCATCAGCCCAAAATTTCCTCGGAGTTTGATATTCATCAAGCATAGTCCTAGCCATCTCAACTAAGGTTCTGTTCTTTCTCTATACAACACCGTTTTGTTGAGGTACATATGGTGAAGAAAATTGATGATCTATTGCATTTTCAGCACAAAAGTGATCAAACGATTGATTTCTAAATTCGGTTCCATTATCACTTCTAATTGCTCTTAAAGATCCTGGGTGATCAATTGATAATCTAATAAATAAAGTTCTAAAGTGACTAAAAGCGTCATTCTTAGATGCCATAAAGTAAATCCAAGAGTATCTAGAATAGTCATCAACAATCACAAGAACATACCATTTACCTCCGAAAGATTGAACACGTGAAGATCCTACGGTGTCAAGGTGTAAAAGTTAACCCGATTCAGTTGTCATGGTCATTGTGAGAGGAGCATGTGAATCTGCAACCATCTTAGCATGTCTACAAGAAGAGCACACAATTTCTTTGTCCCCTTTAAGCTTAGGCAGCCCACGTATGCGATCAAGAGCACTAACACGCGTGAGATGATCAAAGCCTACCTGACCAAGTCTACGATGCCAAAAATATAAATCTTTGGAATCATTTGCAACTAGACATCTATGCTTAGAGGAAGACATATCAAAATCACCTTTAAAAACTCTTCCAAACCGAGACATGTTAAAAATAAGCTCACTATTTGAACCTACAACTTTGCAGCAGTTTTTATTGAAAATAATTTCCAGATTTTCATCTAGCAATTGTGAAACAGAAAGCAAGTTGTATTTCAAATTTTTGACAAGTGCCTTATCCTTCAAAGTGTAGTGATCATTTACTCTAACCAAACCCTTAGAAATTATATGAGTTGAAGAATTATCGGCAAAAGTAACATTCTCTACACGTGACACAAAAGAGAGAGAGGAGAACCATTCTTTGTTACCGGTCATGTGGCGTGAGCAACCTGAATCCACAATCCAAATGTTGTCCTTCCTCAAGCGTGTAACCTACATAGAAGCACAATACGTCGATGACTCAATACTGGGGTTGTTAAAAGGCATTTAGGAATCCAGTACTGAGTCACATGATGTCTAGCAGGAATAACATGCGAAAGCTGATATAAAACAGCAGGTTTATGAGTCAAAGTTTGAGATTTTTTGTTCTTAACTACTGACCTATGAGGTGTTACTTGTGTAGCACGAAAATCAGTAGCTCCGGAGGCAAAAACAGAAGGTTCGGAGGCAAAAACTGAAGCTCCGGAGGCAAAAACTGAAGCTCCAGAGGTAAACTTTGAATATTTCTGACTCATAACAGCAGGTTGCATGTTCCTGACATTCGGTTTAGTATGTGCAGCAAATTTTGCATGAGAGTCATAAGATCTAGCTTTCTTTCCTTTTTATGTTGTTTAGCTAGTCTATAACAAAAATCTATGACATGACCATCTCTACCACAATAGGTACAATGAAATTTAACTTTGTGTTCATGTCTAGATGAGCATGCAGTATGCTTATTTGAACCCGAATGTGACAACACTCCTGCAGATTTAAAAACCACTTCTTTTTGTTTAGGAACTGTTTGAATCAAACCACTTCCTAATGATTTTACAATTTTAGGTGGATGGTCCTTAGCATGAGCATGTGAATCAAAACCTAAACCAGTTTTATCATTGCAAGACTTGGAAGAATTCAACAGCAAGTTTAGGTTCTTATTCCCATTACAAAACCGATCTAATGTCCTATGTATGTTATCAAGTTTATTTGATAGATCAAGGCAATTTTCACATGAAGTTTTTCCTTTTAGTTTGCAATTGGAACAATATTTAACTTCATGAGAACGTAAAGCATTGTTCAATATAGAAATTTCTTTCATAGCATCTTGTAGTTTCTTATCAAGATCATCGCAAGTAGAACAATGCAAATCAATTGTAGAACAACAAGCATCTTTCAAGTTTTTATCATTAAGTGCAGCAAGCTTTTTGTTCTTTTTGATTTCAAGTTCAAGTTTATCAAGTGTGGAGGTGTGTGCACTTCTTAGAGAGGACAATTGTTCATATATTAAATCACATGAGGAACAAGAATCATCACTAGGAATCAAGGATTTTAAACGATTAATTTCGGATTCTAGTGACTCAATTTTAACAGCATTGTCCCTAAGCTTTTTGTCCTTTTTCTTAACAATAATAGTGGCACGAGAAATAGCATCACACATTTCTTCACAAGTAGGACATACCTCTTCGTTGTCACTGTTGTGTTCTACATCCTCCATACATGATTTTGATTTTCCCGCCATGAAGCACAAGTTTGCCAGATCATCTCTATCTTCATCACTTCCAATGTCTACATCACTCGAGCCAAGTTCTTGAAGTGCGGTGATAAAACTGTTTATCAGTTTGCGTCCTGTAAAACCCTTCTTTTTCTTGTTGGTGTTGCCAAAAGAGGACTTGACTTTATTCTGCTTTTCATCACGGTTAGAAGGATCTGAAAGGTTAGGGCAATCTGTACGAAAGTGTCCTGTCTTACCACATTCAAAGCATCATTGAGGTCCGGAGCTTCCTGTCCTTCTAGTGCTCATATTTTGCAATGCTTTTGAAATCCTGGGTGATCAATTGATAATCTCAGAAATAAAGTTCTAAAGTGACTAAAAGCTTCATTGTTAGATGCCATAAATTAAACCCAAGAGTACCTAGAATGGTCATCAACAATCACAAGAACATACCATTTACCTCCGAAGGAGTGAACACGTGAAGGTCCTACGGTGTCAAGGTGTAAAAGTTGACCCGGTTCAGTTGTCAAGGTCATTGTGAGAGGAGCATGTGAACCTGCAACCATCTTAGCATGTCTACAAGAAGAGCACACAATTTCTTTGTCCCCTTTAAGCTTTGACAGCCCACGTATGCGATCACGAGCACTAACACGCGTGAGATGATCAAAGCCTACGTGACCAAGTCTACGATGCCAAAAATATAAATCTTTGGAATCATTTTCAACTAGACATCTATGCTTAGAGGAAGACATATCAAAATCATCATTAAAAACACTTCCAAACCGAGACATGTTAAAAATAAGCTCACTATTTGAACCTACAAATTTGCAGCAGTTTTCATTGAAAATAATTTCCAGATTTTCATCTAGCAATTGTGAAACAGAAAGCAAGTTGTATTTCAAATTTTTGACAAGTGCCACATCCTTCAAAGTGTAGTGATCATTTACTCTAACCGAACCCTTAGCAATTATAGGAGTTGAAGAATTATTGGCAAAAGTAACATTCTCTACACGTGACACAAAAGAGAGAGAGGAGAACCATTCTTTGTTACCGGTCATGTGGCGTAAGCAACCTGAATCCACAATCCAAATGTTCTCCTTCCTCAAGCATGTAACCTACATAGAAGCACAATACGTCGATGACTCAATATTGGGGTTAGTTAAAAGGCATTTAGGAATCCAGTACTGAGTCACACGATATCCAGCAGGAATAACATGCGAAAGCTGAGATAAAACAGCAGGTTTAAGAGTCAAAGTTTGAGATTTTTTGTTCTTAACTACTGACCTATGAGGTGTTACATGTGTAGCATGGAAATCAGAAGGTCCGGAGGCAAAAACTGAAGCTCTGGAGGTAAACTTTAAATATTTCTGACTCATAACAGCAGGTTGCATGTTCTTATATTCGGTTTAGTATGTGCAGCAAATTTTGCATTAGAGTTATAAGATCTAGCTTGCATTCTTTCCTTTTTATGTTGTTTAGCTAGTCTATAACAAAAATCTATGACATGACCATCTCTACCACAATAGGTACAATAAAATTTAACTTTGTGTTCATGTCTAGATGAGCATGCAGTATGCTTATTTGAACCCGAATGTGACAACACTCCTGCATATTTAAAAACCACTTCTTTTTGTTTAGGAACTGTTTGAATCAAGCCACTTCCTAATAATTTCACAATTTTAGGTGGATGTTCCTTAGCATGAGCATGTGAATCAAAACCTAAACCAGTTTTATCATTGCAAGACTTGGAAGAATTCAGCAGCAAGTTTAGCTTCTTATTTCCATTACAAAACCGATCTAATGTCCTATGCATGTTATCAAGTTTATTTGATAGATCAAGGCAATTTTCACATGAAGTTTTTCCTTTTAATTTGCAATTGGAACAATATTTAACTTCATGAGAACGTAAAGCATTGTTCAATATAGAAATTTCTTTCATAGCATCTTGTAGTTTCTTATCAAGATCATCGCAAGTAGAACAATGCAAATCAATTGTAGAACAACAAGCATCTTTCAAGTTTTATCATTAAGTGCAGCAAGCTTTTTGTTCTTTTCGATTTCAAGTTCAAGTTTATCAAGTGTGGAGGTGTGTGCACTTCTTAGAGAGGACAATTGTTCATATATTAAATCACATGAGGAACAAGAATCATCACTAGGAATCAAGGATTTTAAACGATTAATTTCAGACTCTAGTGACTCAATTTTAACAGCATTGTCCCTAAGTTTTTTATTCTTTTTCTTAACAATAATAGTGGCACGAGAAATAGCATCACACATTTCTTCGCAAGGAGGACATACCTATTCGTTGTCACTGTTGTGTTCTGCATCCTCCATACTTAATTTTGATTTGCCCGCCATGAAGCACAAGTTTGTCAGATCATCTTCATCTTCATCACTTCCAATGTCCACATCACTCGAGCCAAGTTCTTGAAGTGCGGTGATGAAACTGTTTATAAGTTTGCGTCTTGTAAAACCCTTCTTTTTCTTGTTGGTGTTGCCAAAAGAGAACTTGACTTTATTCTGCTTTTCATCACGGTTAGAAGGACCTAAAAGGTTAGAGCAATCTGTACGAAAGTGTCCTGTCTTACCACATTCAAAGCATCGTTGAGGTCCGGAGCATCCTCTCGTTCTAGTCCTCACATTTTGCAATGCTTTTGCAATCCTGGGTGATCAATTGATAATCTAAGAAATAAAATTCTAAAGTGACTATAAGCTTCATTCTTAGATGCCAAAAAGTAAACCTAAGAGTATCTAGAATAGTCATCAACAATCACACGAACATACCATTTACCTCCGAAGGATTGAACACGGGAAGGTCCTACGGTGTGAAGGTGTAAAAGTTGACCCGGTTCAGTTGTCATGGTCATTGTGAGAGGAGCATGTGAACCTGCAACCATCGTAGCATGTCTACAAGAAGAGCACACAATTTCTTTGTCACCTTTAAGCTTAGCCAGCCCACGTATGCGATCAAGAGCACTAACACGCGTGAGATGATCAAAGCGTACGTGGCCAAGCGTAGGATGCCAAAAATATAAATCTTTAGAATCATTTGCAACTAGACATCTATGCTTAGAGGAAGACATATCAAAATCAGCTTTAAAAACTCTTCCAAACTGAGACATGTTAAAAATAAGCTCACTATTTGAACCTACAACTTTGCAGCAGTTTTTATTGAAAATAATTTCCAGATTTCATCTAGCAATTATGAAATAGAAAGCAAGTTGTATTTCAAATTTTTGACAAGTGCCACATCCTTCAAAGTGTAGTGATCATTTACTCTAACCGAACCCTTAGCAATTATAGGAGTTGAAGTATTATCGGCAAAAGTAACATTCTCTACACGTGACACAAAAGAGAGAGAGGAGAACCATTCTTTGTCAGCGGTCATGTGGCGTGAGCAACCTGAATCCACAATCCAAATGTTCTCCTTCCTCAAGCGTATAATCTACATAGAAGCACAATACGTCGATGACTCAATACTGGGGTTGGTTAAAAGGCATTTAGAAATCCAGTACTGAGTCACATGATCTCCAGCAGGAATAACATGCGAAAGCTGAGATAAAACAGCAGGTTTATGAGTAAAAGTTTGAGATATTTTGTTCCTAACTACTGACCTATGAGGTGTTACTTGTGTAGCACAAAAATCAGTAGCTCCGGAGGCAAAAACAGAAGGTCCGGAGGCAAAAACTGATGCTCCGGAGGCAAAAAATGAAGCTCCGGAGGTAAACTTTGAATATTTTTGACTCATAACAGCAGGTTGCATGTTCCTGACATTTGGTTTAGTATGTGCAACAAATTTTGCATTAGAGTTATAAGATCTAGCTTGCATTCTTTCCTTTTTATGTTGTTTAGCTAGTCTATAAAAAAAATCTATGACATGACCATCTCTACCACAATAGGTACAATGAAATTTAACTTTGTGTTCATGTCTAGATGAGCATGCAGTATGCTTATTTGAACACGAATGTGAAAACAATCCTGCAGATTTAAAAACCACTTTTTTTGTTTAGGAACTGTTTGAATCAAACCACTTCCTAATGATTTTACAATTTTAGGTGGATGTTCCTTAGCATGAGCATGTGAATCAAAACCTAAATCAGTTTTATCATTGCAAGACTTGGAAGAATTCAGCAGCAAGTTTAGGTTCTTATTTCCTTTACAAAACCGATCTAATGTCCTATGCATGTTATCAAGTTTATTTGATAGATCATGGCAATTTCCACATGAAGTTTTTCCATTTCATTTGCAATTGGAACAATATTTAACTTCATGAGAATGTAAAGCATTGTTCAATATAGAAATTTCTTTCATAGCATCTTGTAGTTTCTTAACAAGATCATCGCAAGTAGAACGATGCAAATCAATTATAGAACAACAAGCATCTTTCAAGTTTTATCATTAAGTGCAGCAAGCTTTTTGTTCTTTTCGATTTCAAGCTCAAGTTTATCAAGTGTGGAGGTGTGTGCACTTCTTAGAGAGGACAATTGTTCATATATTAAATCACATGAGGAACAAGAATCATCACTAGGAATCAAGGATTTTAAACGATTAATTTCAGATTCTAGTGAGTCAATTTTAACAACATTGTCCCTAAGCTTTTTGTCCTTTTTTCTTAACAATAATAGTGGCACGAGAAATAGAATCACACATTTCTTCGCAAGTAGGACATACCTCTTCGTTGTCACTGTTGTGTTCTGCATCCTCCATACTTGATTTTGATTTGCCCGCCATGAAGCACAAGTTTGCCAGATCATCTTCATCTTCATCACTTCCAATGTCTACATCACTCGAGCCAAGTTCTTGAATTGCGGTGATGAAACTGTTTATCAGTTTGCGTCCTGTAAAACCCTTCTTTTTCTTGTTGGTGTTGCCAAAAGAGAACTTGACTTTATTCTGCTTTTAATCACGGTTACAAGGACCTGAAAGGTTAGGACAATCTGTACGAAAGTGTCCTGTCTTACCACATTCAAAGCATCGTTGAGGTCCGGAGCTTCCTCTCCTTCTAGTTCTCACATTTTGCAATGCTTTTGCAATCCTGGGTGATCAATTGATAATCTAAGAAATAAAGTTCTAAAGTGACTAAAAGCTTCATTCTTACATGCCATAAAGTAAACCCGAGAGTATCTAGAATAGTCATCAACAATCACAAGAACATACCATTTACCTCCGAAGGATTGAACACGTGAAGGTCCTACGGTGTAAAGGTGTAAAAGTTGACCCGATTCAGTTGTCATGGTCATTGTGAGAGGAGCATGTGAACCTGCAACCATCTTAGCATGTCTACAAGAAGAGCACACAATTTCTTTATCCTCTTTAAGCTTAGGCAGCCCACGTATGCGATCAAGAGCACGAGCACTAACACGCGTGAGATGATCAAAGCCTACGTGACCAAGTCTACGATGCCAAAAATATAAATCTTTGGAATCATTTGCAACTAGACATCTATGCTTAGAGGAAGACATATCAAAATCAGCTTTAAAAACTCTTCCAAACTGAGACATGTTAAAAATAAGCTTAATATTTGAACCTACAACTTTGCAGCAGTTTTTATTGAAAATAATTTCCAGATTTTCATCTAGCAATTATGAAACAGAAAGCAAGTTGTATTTCAAATTTTTGACAAGTGCCACATCCTTCAAAGTGTAGTAATCATTCACTCTAACCGAACCATTAGCAATTATAGGAGTTGAAGAATTATCGACAAAAGAAACATTCTCTACACGTGACACAAAAGAGAGAGAGAGAGAGGAGAACCATCCTTTGTTACTGGTCATGTGGCGTGAGCAACCTGAATCCACAATTCAAATGTTCTCCTTCCTCAAGCGTGTAACCTACATAGAAACGCAATACGTCGTTGACTCAATACTGGGGTTAGTTAAAAGGCATTTAGGAATCCAGTACTGAGTCACACGATGTCCAGCAGGAATAACATGCGAAAGCTGAGATAAAACAGCAGGTTTATTAGTCAAATTTTGAGATTTTTTGTTCTTAACTACTGACCTATGATGTGTTACTTGTGTAGCACGAAAATCAGAAGGTCCGGAGGCAAAAACTGAAGCTCCGGAGGCAAAAACTGAAGCTCCAGAGGAAACTTTGAATATTTCTAACTCATAACAGCAGGTTGCATGTTCCTGACATTCGGTTTAGTATGTGCAGAAAATTTTGCATGAGAGTTATAAGATCTAGCTTGCATTCTTTCCTTTTTATGTTGTTGAGCTAGTCTATAATAAAAATCTATGACATGACCATCTCTACCACAATAGGTACAATGAAATTTAACTTTGTGTTCATGTCTAGATGAGCATGCAGTATGCTTATTTAAACCCGAATGTGACAACACTCCTGCAGATTTAAAAACCACTTCTTTTTGTTTAGGAACTGTTTGAATCAAGCCACTTCCTAATGATTTTACAATTTTAGGTGGATGTTCCTTAGCATGAGCATGTGAATCAAAACCTAAACCAGTTTTATCATTGCAAGACTTGAAAGAATTCAGCAGCAAGTTTAGGTTCTTATTTCCATTACAAAACCGATCTAATGTCCTATGCATGTTATCATGTTTATTTGATAGATCAAGGCAATTTTCACATGAATTTTTTCCTTTTAATTTGCAATTGGAACAATATTTAACTTCATGAGAACGTAAAGCATTGTTCAATATAGAAATTTCTTTCATAGCATCTTGTAGTTTCTAATCAAGATCATCGCAAGTAGGACAATGCAAATCAATTGTAGAACAACAAGCATCTTTCAAGTTTTTATCATTAAGTGCAGCAAGCTTTTTGTTCTTTACGATTTCAAGTTCAAGTTTATCAAGTGTGGAGGTGTGTGCACTTCTTAGAGAGGACAATTGTTCATATATTAAATTACATGAGGAACAAGAATCATCACTAGGAATCAAGGATTTTAAACGATTAATTTCGGATTCTAGTGACTCAATTTTAACAGCATTGTCCCTAAGCTTTTTGTCCTTTTTCTTAACAATAATAGTGGCACGAGAAATAGCATCACACATTTCTTCGCAAGTAGGACATACCTCTTCGTTGTTACTGTTGTGTTCTGCATCCTCCATACTTGATTTTGATTTGCCCGCCATGAAGCACAAGTTTGCCAGATCGTCTTCATCTTCATCACTTCCAATGTCTACATCACTCGAGCCAAGTTCTTGAAGTGCGGTGATGAAACTGTTTATCAGTTTGCGTCCTGTAAAACCCTTCTTTTTCTTGTTGGTGTTGCCAAAAGAGGACTTGACTTTATTCTGCTTTTCATCACGGTTAGAAGGACCTGAAAGGTTAGGGCAATCTGTACGAAAGTGTCCTGTCTTACCACATTCAAAGCATCGTTGAGGTCCGGAGCTTCCTCTCCTTCTAGTTCTCAAATTTTTGCAATGCTTTTGCAATACTAGGTGATCAATTGATAATCTGAGAAATAAAGTTCTAAAGTGACTAAAAGCTTCATTCTTAGATGCCATAAAGTAAACCCAAGAGTATCTAGAATAGTCATCAACAATCACAAGAACATACCATTTACCTCCGAAGGATTGAACACGTGAAGATCCTACGGTGTCAAAATTTAAAATTGACCCGGTTCAGTTGTCATGGTCATTGTGAGAGGAGCATGTGAACCTGCAACCATCTTAGCTTGTCTACAAGAAGAGCACACAATTTCTTTGTCCCCTTTAATCTTAGGCAGCCCACGTATGCGATCAAGAGCACTAACACGCGTGAGATGATCAAAGCCTACGTGACCAAGTCTACGATGCCAAAAATATAAATCTTTGGAATCATTTGCAACTAGACATCTATGCTTAGAGGAAGACATATCAAAATCACCTTTAAAAACTCTTCCAAACCGAGACATGTTAAAAATAAGCTCACTATTTGAACCTACAACTTTGCAGCAGTTTTTATTGAAAATAATTTCCAGATTTTCATCTAGCAATTGTGAAACAGAAAGCAAGTTGTATTTCAAATTTTTGACAAGTGTCACATCCTTCAAAGTGTAGTGATCATTTACTCTAACGGAACCCTTAGCAATTATAGGAGTTGGAGAATTATCGGCAAAAGTAACATTCTCTACACGTGACACAAAAGAGAGAGAGGAGAACCATTCTTTGTTACCGGTCATGTGGCGTGAGAAACCTGAATACACAATCCAAATGTTCTCCTTCCTCAAGCGTGTAACCTACATAGAAGCATAATACGTCGATGACTCAATACTGGGGTTAGTTAAAAAGCATTTAGGAATCCAGTACTGAGTCACACGATGTCCAGCAGGAATAACATGCGAAAGCTGAGATAAAACGGCAGGTTTATGAGTCAAAATTTGAGATTTTTTGTTCTTAACTACTGACCTATGAGGTGTTACTTGTGTAGCACGAAACTCAGTAGCTCCGGAGGCAAAAACAGAAGGTCCAGAGGCAAAAACTGAAGCTCCGAAGGCAAAAACTGAAGCTCTGGAGGTAAACTTTGAATATTTCTAACTCATAACAGCTGGTTGCATGTTCCTGACATTCGGTTTAGTATGTGCAGCCAATTTTGCATGAGAGTTATAAGATCTAGCTTGCATTCTTTCCTTTTTATGTTATTTAGCTAGTCTATAACAAAAATCTATGACATGACCATCTCTACCACAATAGGTACAATGAAATTTAACTTTGTGTTCATGTCTAGATGAGCATGCAGTATGCTTATTTGAACCCGAATGTGACAACACTCCTGCAGATTTAAAAATCACTTCTTTTTGTTTAGGAACTGTTTGAATCAAACCACTTCCTAATGATATTATAATTTTAGGTGGATGTTCCTTAGCATGAGCATGTGAATCAAAACCTAAACCAGTTTTATCATTGCAAGACATGGAAGAATTCAGCAGCAAGTTTAGGTTCTTATTCCCATTACAAAACCAATCTAATGTCCTATGCATGTTATCAAGTTTATTTGATAGATCAAGGCAATTTTCACATGAAGTTTTTCCTTTTAATTTGCAATTGGAACAATATTTAACTTCATGAGAATGTAAAGCATTTTTCAATATAGAAATTTCTTTCATAGCATCTTGTAGTTTCTTATCAAGATCATCGCAAGTAGAACAATGCAAATCAATTGTAGAACAACAAGCATCTTTCAAGTTTTTATCATTAAGTGCAGCAAGCTTTTCGTTCTTTTCGATTTCAAGTTCAAGTTTATCAAGTGTGGAGGTGTGTGCACTTCTTAGAGAGGACAATTGTTCATATATTAAATCACATGAGGAACAAGAATCAACACTAGGAATCAAGGATTTTAAATGATTAATTTCAGATTCTAGTGACTCAATTTTAACAGCATTATCACTAAGCTTTTTGTCCTTTTTCTTAACAATAATAGTGGCACGAGAAATAGCATCACACATTTCTTCACAAGTAGGACATACCTCTTCGTTGTCCCTGATGTGTTCTGCATCCTCCATACTTGATTTTGATTTGCCCGCCATGAAGCACAAGTTTGCCAGATCATCTTCATCTTCATCACTTCCAATGTCTACATCACTCGAGCCAAGTTCTTGAAGTGCGGTGATGAAACTGTTTATCAGTTTACGTCCTGTAAAACCCTTCTTTTTTTGTTGGTGTTGCCAAAAGAGGACTTGACTTTATTCTGCTTTTCATCACGGTTAGAAGGACCCGAAAGGTTTGGGCAATCTGTACCAAAGTGTCATGTCTTACCACATTCAAAGCATCGTTGAGGTCCGGAGCTTCCTCTCCTTCTAGTTCTCACATTTTGCAATGCTTTTGCAATCCTGGGTGATCAATTGATAATCTAAGAGATAAAGTTCTAAAGTGACTAAAAGCTTCATTGTTAGATGCCATAAAGTAAACCCAAGAGTATCTATGTTACACCCCAAAACCTGTTAAAGAGGTGAATTTAAAATTTTTCGACGTAATGCATGTGAAGAAGAAATTTAAACTCAAACTGGAATTCAAATTTGAATCAAAACAGAAAAGAAAAAGGAAAAAGAAAAATGGCCAATGGGTCGAAACCCACCTCAGCCGGCCCAGCAGCCAGCGGCTGTTTCCCCCCTCCCCCCTCTCTCTGACGTGCAGGGCCCACGTGTTATCCCCTTCCTCCGCGCACCCCCAACCGCCCCGATTCTCCCGCGCCGATCGCCGCTGCCTCGGCCGATTTCCACGCCACGAGCTACAATATTCGGCAAAGTGCTGCTGCACATCTAAACCGACCCCCGCCGCCTCTCCTCGTGCCTTTAAACTCCAGAAAACCCTGTCGGTCTCCCCGCATCGCCACGTTTTCCGCTCCGGTGAGAACCGATCGTCCCCCGCTGAAAAACCTTCAGATCTCGTCGCTTTTCTCTGATCTAACGGGCTTGTCATGTTCCACCGCCGCCGGGGAGCCCTGCAGGTGAAGGAAACGACGTGTCTTGCACCCTAGCTACGGCTTCGACGAGCACCGAGAACCTTCACCACCCACCGTCGTCGCAGAGCCGGATTCCGACCTCTCCAAGCCCGGGAAACCCCTAGGTGAGCTTCCCCTACCCCTCCGCAGCCGATCCGTGCGAAAAGATGCAAGTTCTAGCGTGTAGCGGCAAAGAACCGAGGCTGCGCCGGTGAGATCGCCGCCCCCGCCGCCGCGCGCGGGCTGGCTCCGGCCAGGGCGACGTGGCCCCCTGTGGCCCATCCGTTTTAAATCGTGCGGTCCCGAATAGATTTAACCCGTACCGCTTCGCGATCTAATCTCATCCCTCCGTTTTAAATCCAACGGCCCACGTCTGCCCCTCGTTATAAAGGCCGAGAATCTTACGCACTACCCCATGGGGATCTCGGAAAACACGAGCTAGCCCCGAAAACTTCTGATCTAGCCCCTAGACCTTCAGAAATTCATGTAAATTCATTTAAAAATCAATTTTAGCCCCTGGACTTAGTAAGAATTAGTAAGACCTCCCTGTTTTGCACACTTAGACCCCTGAAAATTTAGAAAATGAGAAATGGGGCCCCACAACAGTGTGGATTTGTACATCAGCCCCTAAGAGTTATTAATTTCAGGAAATTGAATATGTGAATAGGATTTAAATTCAAACATAGGTAATGTTCAGTTTAATTATTCTAACCCTGTTGGAGATTTGTAGAACAATCTGAAGTCTGAGTTTAGAGGGGAAATAAACTTTTAAACTAAATAAGGTTGCTGTTTTGTGATTTATCCCTGAAATACACCCTTTAGGCATAAAACAAATTTAAATGTGGGAAAATGAATCTAAGTCACCAAAAAGGGGTAGGGAAAATTCATAAAGGTTCTGTTTGGGTAATTGGAACAGTAGAAATTTTTGTGTGAATTTAGGTTGCTGTTTTATGGCTGGAAGTTCATTTTTAGGCTAGAAAATAAACTCTAAAAATGGGTAAAAATGAATTTAAATTGATCCTCATCAGAGAGGAAGTCAAAAGATATTTTATGGGACATTTTAGATCAGAACATATTCTGTTTAGGTGATATGTCTTGTTAGTTTAATATTAAAGTTCATTTGTAGGTATGGAAAATAAATCTGAAAATATAGAAAGAAAGATATGCATAATTAGAAAATGTAAATTGAGGTCCCCAAATCCGAAACTTCAAATTAAGATTTTGTAGAAGATCTGAAAACCTATTTGGAGTAGGAAATTATCTTTTATGCAAAATTTGTGGCTAGGAAGTGTATTATCCAATATAGAAAATTTGTTCAAATTGGAAATTCATATATAGTGTGCACTTAGAAATCTGAATATTAAAGTTAGAAATACATATATGTTTAAAAGTGCATGTATGCCTAGAATCAACATATCCAGGGTAAACACAACACTTAGATATGTGAATGACTTTCATATGTATGTATGTGTGGTTTGCATGAGTGGAAATGTGGACTATGGCTTATGGAATGTTGTTTTCTTTTGCTATGTGTATTGGCATGAGTAGAACCAGCCCCAGAGCAGGTTCTCACCTTCCAAGATCAAGGCTTTCCATTCCTAGAGCAGCAGGAAGAAGGCAAGTGTCCTTGACCACTTTGATCCTATACTAGGATGTGTAGTAGAATTTAATTGCATTGTCAAGTTGGAATATGATACCCGAGCTAGGAAGTTTCCCTAGAATTGCATTATCTTCTTTCCTTGTAGCCTTGGGTTGGGAGTCACTTTATTATATCTTTCATTTATGCTACTCATGCTTAGCCATGCTTAGAATGGGATACATGGGATATGAGATCATCATCTTGATTACCTTACCTGTGAATGGATTATTATGAATTATGTAGAGGTAGGGATCTAGGCAAGTTGAATATTTGGTTGGTGCTGTGTGCACGAGACTCGGGTTTGAGTATAGTACTTGCCTGGATCCTAAGGACCAGTTCATGGAGCATGTAACCTGGCTTTACCGTGCCAACCACATGCTGAGATGGGGCAGCTTGGCCAATTAATTAGGTGCATCCCCGTCGTAGTATGGGCGTTTGGATGGTGCGCGGAATAGGTGTCAGCTAGACTACCATATGAACCGCAAGGCTCAAGAGGGGGCCACTACAGCAGGGTTGGAGCCTCTTGTATGTTGTTAGGGGTGAAACCTCAGTGGGCCCACACTCGTCGGGAATCCCTTTGTAAAGGTCACCCGTGCTCACGGTCAAGAGCGGCTTGGACTTATTCATGATTAGAGAATGATGAATTGGCTGTTGAGGATGTTAATCGGGGAGCTTAACATTAGAAATGATGTTATGGTTACATTGATATTGATGATGGTTTAGGGGAATTGGGACCATTTCACCCATGTAGTAATGTAGGTGCTTAATAAGCTAAGGTGATAGGTATTAATTGCGTAGTGCTTTAACCATGAGTTCAACCTCTCCTTGTTCTAGCCATGCATGACATAACTTTCCCACACTTGCTGAGTACCAACGGTACTCAAGCTTGCTTTTCTGTTGGTTTTAAATTGCTGCTCAGGCCAAGGGAATGACGTGGTGTACAATGACCAAGACTTCGGACCCGAAGAAGGATTCTAGGTTCACGGAGTCCCTCGGGCAACGCCTGTGACAGAGCCCACAAGACTTATCTTCCGCTGCTGTTTTATTTACATGTTCTCAACATATTATTCGTCCATCGAGACGTTATGCTATGTAAGACTTATTTATATTCGAATACTTGGTTTGTAATATAATGATGCTTCACTATTTGTCGTCACATGTATGAGAAAATGATCCTGGCATACATGTGATATTCACTCGGTCGTTCTTCAGAGAAACCGGGTGTGACAATCTAGAATAGTCATCAACAATCACAAGAACATACCATTTACCTCCGAAGGATTGAACATGTGAAGGTCCTACGGTGTCAAGGTGTAAAAGTTTACCCGGTTCAGTTGTCATGGTCATTGTGAGAGGAGCATGTGAACCTGTAACTATCTTAGCATGTCTACAAGAAGAGCACACAATTTCTTTGTCCCCTTTAGGCTTAGACAGCCCACGTATGCGATCAAGAGCACTAACACACGTGAGATGATCAAAGCCTACGTGACCAAGTCTACGATGCCAAAAATATAAATCTTTGGAATCATTTGCAACTAGACATCTATGCTTAGAGGAAGACATATCAAAATCAGCTTTAAAAACTCTTCCAAACCGAGACATGTTAAAAATAAGCTCACTATTTGAACCTACAACTTTGCAGCAGTTTTTATTGAAAATAATTTCCAGATTTTCATCTAGCAATTGTGAAACAGAAAGGAAGTTGTATTTCAAATTTTTGGCAAGTGCCTCATCCTTCAAAGTGTAGTGATCATTTACTCTAACCGAACCCTTAGCAATTATAGGAGTTGAAGAATTATCGGCAAAAGTAACATTCTCTACACGTGACAGAAAAGAGAGAGAGAGGAGATGATCAGGACATCACAACAGTGGATACTCACATTGATATACAAGGACCAATCACAAGAGGACGAGCACAGTTACTAAATTAGCAGGTGAACTCGTTCCTAACTTCCTACCCATGTGATTTTGAGAATGGATTGCTATTGAATGATTTAATTGTTATTAGGAACCATGCACATGATCAACAAGTAAAGGGAGGAGGATCGATTTGGGGACGTGGAGAATCAGATGGGATGTCCACAAGTTGATGGAAACAGTCACCAACTCGGACTCGAGTTCAACTCGGAGTCCAGGAGCAGTACATTTTAAAACGGACGCCCAGGATGCATACGGACTCCGTTTTTGACGTTCCACATATGCATGGAAAGATGAGAAGATAAAATTTGCAATGGTTCTGGTCCCACATTAAAATTCGTCCGGAGTCGTTGGGAGTTGTCGAAACAAATTGAATTCGGAGTTCTGTCCGGTGTTGCACCACTGTATTGGGCTTTTGGGCCTTGTATCCTGTATGAGTCCCTTAGGGACGCGTCTAAGGGTCTTATTGTCGAACCCTAGCCTTTAAATACTGCAGCCGCCGGCCATATTTGGTGGGGTTTGCTTAGATTAAACACTTTCGCTGTTCTACGGTTTGTGAGACCCCAATTTCTCAATTTCGGATTGCATCTTCGTCGTTCTTGCTTGTGTTCTCGGTTACACCTGCAGGGATAGCCTTCTTGGTAAGGTCAAGAATGTGAAGCATTGTTGATAACCAACGGAGCAGTGGTGTAGTGATTGCAGGGGTGTTCGGGCCTGCTCGAGTTCCTCGGATCATCAACGTCGAGATCTCCACTTCAATCGACCTACCTTTTGGAAGATCGGGCCTAAACAACTCATCATTTGGTATCAGATTTCAGGTTTCCTGTGAGGTACTTTGATTTCCCACTAGATTAGTTTTTGTTTTTCATATCTAGAGTCCACAGAAAAAGCCACAAAAAAACATATCGTGTTACCGATTCCTAGACTATAGTGCCTGCAAGTTTTCGTTTTTCAGTTTGCATTGTTGAGTTCGCATTCATGTGGTTGAGTCTTGCTGCTGGTTTAGCTTTGTGTTTTTGGGTCGTAGTTATCATTTTTCTTCCTTTTTTTTCTCGCTGCTCACCTATTCCACAATCCCTAAACAACAAACCGAGCCACCAAGATCATCGGTTTGCCCTAGCTAGCCGCCTTGCGTGAACTCCCGCATCGCCAGCCCTAGAACAGGTGACAAACCATTGTGCCAGTCCTCCTTGATTCATCACACAACATCCCATCAGCCGTCGTTGCTAAATTCCAATTGTTTTTCACATCCTATTGCGAGATCTTTTTCAAAACCGAGTTTGAATCAATATAAAAAAACAGTAACTCGGGTAGCCTACCTTAAAACGGCCATAACTTTTGCATACGAACTCGAAATCGGGGTCTTTTTTTTTTCAAATTGATCTACTCGAAATTTCGCAACCGATTTTCGACAGCTTTACTGTGTTCGGTGAAATTTGTTTGGCCAAATTCCCCTCGGAAGATAGACTATCCGGCCTCCGAAGTTTCAGCACAAATTTGAAAGAATATTCCTGATTTTCTATAGGCCACATCTTACATTCAATTGAGCTGCAAAGTTGTGTGCTTCCTACTTTTGTGCTCTCAAGTAAACAAGAAATATCATAAAAATATTACAAAAAGAAAAAAATAGTGAACAGAGCACAGATATTAAAGCATTGACAGCACACACTTGAAACAGTTGGCCTATACACTTGTGCTGTACTTGTTGCTTATATCTTCCTGATCTTATATTTGCCTCTCTACCGCCTTGTGATGTGCTAGGCCTAGAACACTTGTTAACCACAAACAGTTCCTACATTGAATACTTATTCAACTTTGTTTTGCTGTTAACGATTTTTTTGCCTATTAGCCACTATATTGTGCCATCCAAGCTCCACTTTTCCTCTTGAGCAGAACAGGTACCTTTGCAATCACTGCACGCTTCATTGGTTCTCACCGTCCACCGTTTACCACCTGTCGTGTCGGTAAGAACACTTGTAAGACGTGGTAAGACGCTTGAGAGAGAGAGATTGTTTCCTTCCTTCCACTTTTCACATTGCCACTATCCTTTGTAGTTGATAGGGATAACATCTTTTTGTTGTCTTTTGTTTACTACTAACAATGGCAGAAGATAAAAGGGATGATGAATGTGTTCAACATGCTGAGTTGCGTGACATGATGAGGGAAATGACAGATATGTTCACCAAAACCCAAGCATCGACAGAGGCGTCATTGACGACCTTGAATCACCAACTTGCTGATCTTGTTGTTCGGATGGATACTCTTGAGGCGCGGCTGCCTCTCGCTAAAGATCGTGAAGACGATGCTTATAATATGGAAGATCATAACAATCAACCACGACTTCCACGTTATCTACGAGGTATGGGAGGTAATAATCGTTATAATTACAATGATTGTCATAACAATTTTAATCGCCCTCTTGATGATCCTTTTGCTAAAGTCAAATTTACTATACCCTCTTTTTCTGATGCTTATGATGCTGAGGCATATCTTGATTGGGAGACGACAGTAGAGCAGAAATTTAATGCCCACCTTGTTCCTGAACAACATAGAGTTCGTCAAGCCACTAGTGAGTTTAAGGATTTTGCTATCATATGGTGGAATGAACTTGTTAAAACTAGAACTGATGCTCCAACATGGGATAGATTAAAGGAAGCTATGCGTATTCATTTTGTTCCTCCTTCTTTTCAGCGGGACCTTCGCAAAAAATTACAGCACTTAGACCAAGGTAACATGTCCGTAGAGGAGTATTATCAAGAGTTACAAAAGGGTATGTTGCGATGTGGGGTAGTAGAGGACATGGATGATAAAATAGCTCGTTTTTATGGGGGGTTGAGGCGTGAAATTCAGGACATTGTTGATTATAAGGAATATGATTCTGTTAACAGATTATTTCAGCTGGCTATGTTGGTAGAAAAAGAATTGCATGGCCGCCAACAGCAGCAGCACCAACGCATGAGGAGCACATTTACACCGCGTTCGACATCTACACCATCCAAAACAGCACTATCTTCGAGTTTCCCTACTGCCACTACACCATACAATGGTGGCCAACGAACTTCATCTACTGCTCCATTTCCTCGCGCGCCGGAGGGCAGCAAGACGACATCATTCAAGCCTACGTCTTCCACTCCTTCCACAAGTCGAACCTCCAACATTAAGTGTCACCGCTGCCAGGGAGTTGGTCATGTGATGAAAGATTGCCCTAGCAAACGAGCATACATAGCACGAGATGATGGCGGGTATGATAGTACTTCGGATGTTGAAGATGAATATTCTCTTGCTACTAGCGTTGCAGGACCAAAAGATGACCACTATAGCACAGATGAAGAGGTACTTGGTACTGCAGCAACGGAAAATTATAGAAGCATAATTGTGCAGCGTGCTTTGAGCTCCAAAGTTGAGGCGGATGACAAGCTACAATGACACAATCTTTTTCACATGTTTCTCATCGTCAAGGACTGCCGCGTGCACACTATAATTGATGGAGGCAGCTGCAACAACTTGGTGAACACGGATGTGGTCAAGAAACTTGGGTTGACAACAAGAGCACACCCTCATCCTTACCACATTCAGTGGTTCAACAACAGCGGTAAGGTTAGGGTAACACAAACAGCGAGGGTACATTTTTCGATTGGTTCTTACCATGATTTTGCTGATTTTGATGTCGTACCTATGTATGCTTGTTCTGTTTTGTTGGGAGGTCCTTGGGAATTTGATACGGATGCTATTCATCATGGTAGAACTAATAAATATACTCTGATGCATAAAGGAAAGAAAATCACTTTGCTTCCTATGACTCCTGCTGAAATTGTACATTTTGAGAAAAGTAAAACACGTGATGATAAGGCAACAAAATCACTAGACTCTGAAAAACAGCAAGTAATTAAGTTAAAATCACCTTCGTTGCTCACAACTAAATCTGACCTTGCTGATTTATTTAATACCAAGGGGATGTACTACGCTTTAGTATGCAAAGAAGCCATGTTTTAAAATCATGAAGTGTCCATTGCATTGCCCCCTGCTGTTGCTAACCTTTTGTAGGATTTTGCGGATGTGTTTCCCCCTGAGATACCCCCTGGATTACAACCTATGAGGAGCATTGAACATAAGATTGACTTGATTCCAGGGGCAAGTTTGCCAAATCGTGCGGCATACAGTGCGAATCCGGAAGAGACAAGGGAAATTCAGCGACAAGTCCAAGATCTTTTGAACCGTGGGTATATTCGTGAAAGCCTTAGTCCTTGTTCTGTTCCTGTTCTTTTTGGTTCCTAAGAAAGATGGTAGATGGCGCATGTGTGTTGATTATAGAGCAATTAATAACATCACTATTCGATATCGTTATCCTATTCCTCGCTTAGATGACATGCTTGATGAATTGAGTGGTGCTATTATTTTCACAAAAAATGACTTGCGTAGTGGTTACCACCAAATTAGAATGGCACTAGGAGATGAATGGAAAACTGCATTTAAAACCAAGTTTGGACTTTATGAGTGGTTAGTAATGCCTTTTGGTTTAACTAATGCACCTAGCACTTTTATGCGATTAATGAACAAGGTTTTACATCCTTTTATTGGAAAATTTGTGGTGGTTTACTTCGATGATATCCTCATTTACAGCAAGTCATATGACGAACATCTTAATCACTTACGTGCTGTTTTCAGTGTCTTGAGAGATGCGCGTTTGTTTAGTAACCTCGAAAAGTGCGTCCTTTGCACCAATCGAGTTTCGTTTCTTGGATATGTCGTTCCATCGCAGGGAATTGAGATGGATGAGGCAAAAATTGTGGCGATCACTAGCTGGCCAACTCCACCGACCGTCACGCAGGTGCGTAGTTTTCTTAGTCTTGCAGGTTTTTATCGACGTTTTGTGCGGGATTTCAGCACCATTGCAGCACCTCTCCATGAACTGACGAAGAAGGGAGTGCAGTTTCAATGGTGCGAACAGCAGCAACAAGATTTTGATGTTCTCAAATCAAAGCTTACACAAGCACCATTGCTACAACTTCCTAATTTTGACAAGACATTTGAGCTAGAATATGATGCAAGCGGTATTGGTATTGGAGGTGTTCTCATACAAGGAGGTAAACCCGTTGCATTCTTTAGTGAAAAATTGCATGGTTCTTCTCTGAATTATTCTACTTATGATAAGGAATTGTATACCTTAGTGCGAGTTCTACAAACATGGCAACATTACCTGTGGTCTAAGGAGTTCGTCATACATTCCGATCATGAATCTTTGAAGTATCTTAAGTGTCAAAACAATCTGAATAAACGACATGCTAAATGGATTGAGTTCATAGAATCATTTCCATACATCATTAGCATAAGAAAGGGAAGGAGAATGTTATTGCAGATGCAATATCTAGACGTTACACCATGCTGTCCCAACTTGATCATAAAATATTTGGTTTAGAAACAATAAAAGGAATATATCCTACAGATCTGGACTTCAAAGATGCCTTTGAAAATTGTAGAGAAGGAAGAACATGGAATAAATATGTACTACGAGAGGGCCTCCTGTATCGTTCTAACAAGCTATATGTTCCTGCTAGTTCCGTTCGCCTATTACTTTTGCAGGAAGCACATGGAGGAGGTTTGATGGGATATTTTGGAGTGAAGAAAACGGAGGACGTGCTGGCCACACACTTCTTTTGGCCAAAGATGAGACGTGATGTCGAGCGCTATGTGTCACGATGCACTACTTGCAATAAAGCTAAGTCTAGACTTAATCCACATGGTCTTTATATGCCTCTTCCTGTTCCTAGTGTACCTTGGCAGGATATTTCCATGGATTTTGTTTTGGGATTGCCTAGGACTAAGAGGGGAAGGGATAGTATTTTTGTGGTTGTTGATCGTTTCTCCAAAATGGCACATTTCATACCTTGTCATAAGAATGATAATGCCTCACACATTGCTGATTTGTTTATGACGGAAATTATTCGTTTACATGGTGTGCCAAATACCATTGTTTCTGATCGTGATGCAAAATTTTGAATTCATTTTTGGAGAACTTTGTGGTATAAATTGGGAACCAAGCTGCTGTTTTCAACCACATATCACCCACAAACCGATGGACAAATTGAGGTAGTAAATTGTACTCTATTCACTATGTTGCGGGCTGTTTTAAAAACAAATTTAAAGGGTTGGGAGGATTGTTTACCACATATAGAATTTGCTTACAACAGGTCAGTTCACTCTACTACAAAGGTAAGCCCATTCCAGGTAGTGTATGGTTTCAATCCCCGTGCTCCTATTGATTTATTACCTTTGCCTCCTTATGAAACTATAAATTTGTATGCTACGCAACGATCTGAATTCATTCTTAAGATGCATGAAACTACAAAGAAAAATATTGAAAGGGTGAATGAGAAGTACAGAATTTCTGGTAGTAAAGGTAGAAAAGAAGTAAAACATCAACCAGGGGACTTGGTATGGCTACATTTGAGAAAAGAACGATTCCCTCACTTGAGAAAATCTAAACTTATGCCACGATCTGCTGGTCCTTTTAAGATTGTTGAAAAGATCAATGACAATGCATATAAGCTTGAGTTGCCTCCCGATTTTGGGGTTAGTCCCACATTTAACATTTTAGATTTACGACCACACTTGGGGGACGAAGATGATCTTGAGTCGAGGACGACTCCGATTCAAGAGGGGGAGGATGATGAGGACATCATAACAGTGGATACTCACATTGATATACAAGGACCAATCACAAGAGGACGAGCACGGTTACTAAATCAGCAGGTGAACTCGTTCCTAACTTCCTACCCATGTGATTTTGAGAATGGATTGCTATTGAATGATTTAATTGTTATTATGAACCATGGACATGATCAACAAGTAAAGGGAGGAGGATTTGGGGACGTGGAGAATCAGATGGGACGTCCACAAGTTGATGGAAACAGTCACCAACTCGGACTCGAGTTCAACTCGGAGTCTAGGAGCAGTACATCTTAAAACGAACGCCCAGGATGCATACGGACTCCGTTTTTGACGTTCCACATATGCATGGAAAGATGAGAAGATAAACTTTGCAATGCTTCTGGTCCAACATTAAAATTCGTCCAGAGTCGTTGGGAGTTGTCGAAACAAGTTGAATTCAGAGTTCTGTCCGGTGTTGCACCACCGTATTGGGCTTTTGGGCCTTGTATCCCGAATGAGTCCATTAGGGACTCATCTAAGGGTCTAATGGTCGAACCCTAGCCTTTAAATACTGCAGCCGCTGGCCATATTTGGTGGGTTTTGCTTAGATTAAACACTTTCGCCGTTCTACAGTTTATGAGACCCCAATTTCGCAATTTCGGATTGCATCTTCGTCGTTCTTGCTTGTGTTCTCGGTTGCACCTGCAGGGATAGCCTTCTTGGCGAGGTCAAGCGTGTGAAGCACGGTTAATAACCAACGGAGCAGTGGTGTAGTGATTGCAGGGGTGTTCAGGCCTGCTCGAGTTCCTCGGATCATCAACGTCGAGATCTCCACTTCAATCGACCTACCTTTCGGAAGATCGGGCCTAAACAACTCATCAGGAGAACCATTCTTTGTTACTGGTCATGTGGCATGAGCAACCTGAATCCACAACCCAAATGTTCTCCTTCCTCAAGCGTGTAACCTACATAGAAGCACAATACGTCGATGACTCAATACTGGGGTTAGTTAAAAGACATTTAGGAATCCAGTACTGAGTCACACGATGTCTAGCAGGAATAACATGCGAAAGCTGAGATAAAACAGCAGGTTTATGAGTCAAAGTTTGAGATTTTTTTGTTCTTAACTACTGACCTATGAGGTGTTACTTGTGTAGCATGAAAATCAGTAGCTCCGGAGGCAAAAACAGAAGGTCCGGAGGCAAAAACTGAAGCTCCGGAGGCAAACTTTAAATCTTTCTGACTCATAACAGCAGTTTGGATGTTCCTGACATTCGGTTTAGTATGTGCAGCAAATTTTGCATGAGAGTTATAAGATCTAGCTTGCATTCTTTCCTTTTTATGTTGTTTAGCTAGTCTATAACAAAAATCAATGACATGACCATCTCTACCACAATAGGTACAATGAAATTTAACTTTGTGTTCATGTCTAGATGAGCATGCAGTATACTTATTTGAACCCGAATGTGACAACACTCCTGCAGATTTAAAAACCACTTCTTTTTATTTAGGAACTGTTTGAATCAAACCACTTCCTAATGATTTTACAATTTTAGGTGGATGTTCCTTAGCATGAGCATGTGAATCAAAAACTAAACCAGTTTTATCATTGCAAGACATGGAAGAATTCAGAAGCAAGTTTAGGTTCTTATTCCCATTACAAAACTGTTCTAATGTCTTATGCATGTTATCAAGTTTATTTGATAGATCAATACAATTTTCACATGAAGTTTTTCCTTTTAATTTGCAATTGGAACAATATTTAACTTCATGAGAACGTAAAGCATTGTTCAATATAGAAATTTCTTTCATAGCATCTTGTAGTTTCTTATCAAGATCATCGCAAGTAGAACAATGCAAATCAATTGTAGAACAACAAGCATCTTTCAAGTTTTTATCATTAAGTGCAGCAAGCTTTTTGTTCTTTTTGATTTCAAGTTCAAGTTTATCAAGTGTGGAGGTGTGTGCACTTCTTAGAGAGGACAATTGTTCATATATTAAATCACATGAGGAACAAGAATCATCACTAGGAATCAAGAATTTTAAACGATTAATTTCAGATTCTAGTGACTCAATTTTAACAGCATTGTCGCTAAGATTTTTGTCCTTTTTCTTAACAATAATAGTGGCACGAGAAATAGCATCACACATTTCTTCGCAAGTAGGACATACCTCTTCGTTGTCACTGTTGTGTTCTGCATCCTCCATACTTGATTTTGATTTGCCCGCCATGAAGCACAAGTTTGCCAGATCATCTTCATCTTCATCACTTCCAATGTCTACATCACTCGAGCCAAGTTCTTGAATTGCGGTGATGAAACTGTTTATCAGTTTGCGTCCTGTAAAACCTTTTTTTTTCTTGTTGGTGTTTCCAAAAGAGGACTTGACTTTATTCTGCTTTTCATCGCGGCTAGAAGGACCTGAAAGGTTAGGGCAATCTGTACGAAAGTGTCCTTTCTTACCACATTCAAAGCATCGTTGAGGTCCGGAGCTTCCTCTCCTTCTAGTTCTCACATTTTGCAATGCTTTTGAGAACCTAGTAGAAAGAAGTACTAGCTCCTCCTCTGGAAACTCCTCAATCTATTCTAGGGTTAATGAAGACAGCAAAGCAAGTGTATTGCTAGATGATTGGCCGAAGCTAGGCATATCACGTTGTGAGACAAATGCAATAGTCTTATTTGGGTTCTTACGTGATATAATGTCAATTTCATGAGTTTTTAGCTTAGAATAAAGCACATCCAATATAAGAGTACTCATGACAGTGGATTCACGTACGGATGTTACTTTCATCTCTCAAATTGACATGTCTAATGCACTTAGTAATTTCCTAGCATTTTCAGCATCTAAAAAATTAACATCGACGCTGTGCAAGTTGCTGAGAATTTTATTAAAGTGAGCAAAGAGGTCATCAATGGACTCACCGGGTTGCATCTCAAAGTGCATGTATTCTTTCTTGAACATATCCTGTCTTACCTCCTTAATCGTGTTGGATCCTTCGTGGTAGTCACAAAGTGCTCTCCACACATCGTACGCCAATCGGAGGTGTGCAACACGGTCGAAGCCACTCTGAGTTAGTCCTTGTATGATGAAGTTCTGAGCCTTGTTGTTGTTGTCGACATCTCTCATGTTTGTAGCCATGACTTGATCGTTTGAAGGCACATCGTAAGGCTTGTACACCTTTTCCCATATTGCAAAGCCTTGCGCCTGGATGAAAGCTTCCATGTGTGCCTTCCAAACCTGAAAATCAATACCACTAAACACACAATGTTTGGCGGCGTATTTCTCCATGATGATTAGTCAAAACACGTGCAAATCACAAAGATTAGAGCAACCTGGCTCTGATACCAATTGTAGGATTGAAGTACACGTGTAAAGCTACCAGAGGGGGGTGAATGGTAGATAAAAACTTTTCAGCGGAAGCAACAAAACACCCCTCAGCAGAAAACCGATCTGTTAAAGAAACCGTGTGTGCGACTAATCTAAACGTGTTCAACTGTGAGAAAACTAGTATATATTGTAGAGAATCAAGTCACGAAGAAGTCACAACAAGAATCATGAAAATCTGTTGAGAGAAACTCAAGTTACGATCGAAAGATCGAACAAAGGTCAATCTGTCCTACGCGAGAAAAACAGTTCTGGAATACTGCAAAGAAACTCGTGTAGATAAGAAACCAAAAATTCAATGACCGTGAAATTTTCATAGATGATAGATAATCAAGTTGTGAAGACAACCCAAAAAGAATCACATCAATTGGATCGGTAAAACTCGAGTTATGATAAAACCACCGAAGCAAGGTAGTGCTGAACAGAAACTAGACGAGAAAAACTTGTCTGAAACAAGTCGGACGAACAAGGCACAAAAGTTCCTTTATAATACGAATTTTATTTATCAAAACACAAGAGGAACAGCCCCAAAGTCGTGCACAACGAGCTCTGGCCTCCCTTGCTTATATAACCAGCCCGAATGCCAACTCAACTCAAACTAGGACTCCTACTCCTACTTGGATTCAAATTGTAACTTTCCAATACTGCTTAGGATTCTTCTATACGCAGATAGAAGCAATCTTAAGACTTCCAAACACCTTAGGAACGTCCCAAACATTCCTAAAACAACTCAACTTCATGTCCCACACGAAATCCTATCATAACCAACTCAAAACTTTCCATATTTGAGTCAAACACGACTCAGCCGCAGCCTGAGTCCATAACCTAGTCGGTTGGACCTTTCCGACCAATTCTTTACGTCCACATCTCTTCATCACGCCTTGGAACCATGCAGCCACGTCCATGCACTCCTTGCACACGTGCAAACATCTTCCAACAACGTCCAAGATACCTTCATATGCATTGTTCTTGATTCAAACATACTTCGCAACCTCCCGATCAACTCAACCACAATTCCTCCCGAACTTGGTTGTTGGACCTCATCTTCTCCCTGAGACTAGTTCAATGGATCCCGTCACCAGCCATGTCTTAAACTCAAGCAACACCTGCACATGAATAAACAACCAATACTTCCGAGCACAAGTCCTCGACTTGACTCTCGTTAGTTCCGAAACTACAACATCTTACGTGATCACCTCACATAAGCATGTTGTAAACCATAGCAAAATGATATCAGCCATAACCACCAAAACACACCAAAAACTTAGTAAAATAATAATAAGCAAACTTTCCATAAGAGTAAAGTAAGTTTGAAACATTGCAAGTTAAAAGCAGAACCATTGCAATCAAGCTCCGAACCTTACCAAAGCTAACCGGACCTTGAACCGGAGCTTACCAAAGCTAGTCGGACCCAGCGCCGGAGCTTACTAAAGCTTAGTTGGACCTAGCACGGAACTTACCAAAGCTAGTCGGACCTAGCACCGGATCTAGCAAAAACAAGTCAGACCTAGCCAAAATAAGTCAGACCTAGACAAAGCAAGTTTGACCTTACGTCGGACCTTGCCGGAGCTACCCAAAACAAGTCGGACCTATCGTCGGACCTTGCAGGAGCTCGCACCTAGAGTCGGACCTTGTTAAAAAGGTGTTTTGGTAGTATTCAAAACTTTTATCGTCAAATCCAATGTATTCAGAACACATAGGTCTCACAGATGCATCGCTAAAAAATCGAAGTAAGAACTTTTCTGTCGTTCTTCCCGGTCTTGACGCCTCTCTGGTCGAGCCGTATTGGCAATTAATGTTTGCATCAACTTGGTATGCTGCTGGTGCGAGCCCGCCATGGCCGCAACTATATCTGCCAACGTGACCGTTGGCAGTGGTGGTGACTGTGGTTGCTGCTTCTGCTGCTGCTGCTGCTGTGGTCCTGAGGAAGTCTCGGGAGGCTGTTGGGAGGCCTCTTCCCCCTGACTCGAACCTCCAACCTTAGGGTTGGCACGAGTACGAGTCATTTTTAAATTCAAAACAGCAACGATCAGCACATGGTCATACTTAAATATCCATGAGAAGAGAGTAGGTATTGTAGTGACACATTGAGAATATTGCACAATATTCACATATATTGATAAAGTAAAAACTTTATACAAGATACATTATTCTCGGACCTCCGAGAAGTCGTGCTCATGTCATCACTACCTATACACACGCTACTGTCTACACGACATGTCACTATTACAAAAGGTATTACACACCACCCTCGCTGCCCTACTCGGCAACGGTAAACTCACTACTCGGGGTAGAATTTGACCTCCTGCGGGTATTCCTAATCCGCTAATTCTGCTGGCGGCTCAGGGTCCATGACCTCCAATTTGGGTTCAGGTTCCGGCATCACCGGGATACCTAAAACCACATGTACTGCACCTACCATCGATAGGCCTACTACCGGAGGTACGAGGTCTTGCAAAGCATGCACCTCATCCACGGCCTGGTTATAATCTTCCTCCAAGTTCTGCCCCTCCTCAATAGTTCATCACGCTCCTGACTAAGGACTACATTATGCTGGGTCAAAGCTTGAATCTGCTGCTGCAAAGCCGTGATATCGACACGGCTTTTCTTCTTCGCCTTCCTCAGACGAAGCAACTGATTGTGCTTCTCATTCAGTCGCTTGATCGTTGGAAGGAGCACATTACGGAGTGCGCGGTGGGCACTCTCAAAATGGTCACGGCGGCTGGTGCTCTCCTTGAGCTCCACGGCAAGTCAAGCCGTATGGACATCTTGGCTGTCCATTACGTTCTTCTCGGCCGTCAAATGGAGGCTGAGGTTCGCCTCCTCTTGATTGTACCTTGGACAACTCGGATCAGTCGCCGCAAAGTACTTCTCCCTCCACATGTGATTAGCTCGTCCCTCCACTGGGACAAGCACATATGGAGTGCCCTCCATAGCTCTCATGTGTAGCTGGCAGAAACGCGACATGGTGTCGTGGGCTGCCACTTGCAACATCTCTTCCGGTTGTCTCTCTTTCACCACGACGGTGAACGGTGCCCAATGTAAGGGCCTCAGTTTTTGACACCCATTTGCAGTGTTCATCCCCACACCACACACCTCATTTGAGGAAAAATGATGAACACAAATAAAGAGCAAGTAACAATTATCAACATGCTCATTAGGGAACAAACTCACACATTGCAAAAGTGGTACTTCCCACATGTGATATAGATGGGCTGGACATATGAAAACTCCTACACTTTGCCAAGGATGTCCATGCCAAGTTTCACCCAAATTCAAAACATTTTTGAGGTCATCTTGGGTGTAGATAGGAAAGGGGCAGTTTGAAAACATATTCAAATTCAAACTGTTTTCACCCACTGAATTTAAAAGTGGAAGGCATATTCTTGCTCAGCACATTTTTGTGAGCTCACACACCAATTTTCACTCCATTTGGAGTTGATCTTGACATGAGCTAAGGGGGAGAAATTCAAACTTTATTTGAATTTCAAACTGCACTTGTGCTGAAATTCATTCAAATCAAACCTCATTTGAACTTTGATCAATTCAAATGGCTCTTGGGTGAATAATTTGAGTTGCCAAGGGTAGAATAGGGTTCACTGTTTACCACAGCTGTTAGGAATAAATTTCAGAGGTTAAAAGAGGAGTGGGACCCACATGTCAGCCTCAGCCTCAAAGCAAACCGACTGAACCACAGTTCAGTCGGTTCCCGGCTGTTGTGCGCGCGCGCCACCGAAGGGGCCGGCCGGCGCCAGCTCCTGCTGCGTGCCCCAAGCCGGAGGCCAGCCGGCCGAGCTATTTATTCCCTCCCCGGCGTGCCTCAGTCACCATTTCCCCGAGCTACCGACGTGCGCGACTGCTTTTCCCACTGCCATCGCCGCCGCTCGAGTTCCTGCTTGATCAAGCCGATCGCAGCTCCCTCTTTCCATTCCAAGGTCCCAGCAAGGTACTAGCAACCATCCTCCATCCTTCCCATTGATAGAAATCGATTGAAACCGAGTGATATCGGCTGTGCCGAAAGATCAAACTCGGAACTGGAAACCGCCGCCCCTCGGGCTCTCGTGGACAGCCCAACCTGGGCGTTGTCACGCCCGAGCCAAGGCACCCTTGGACGCGCAAGTGATCGGTGCTGCTCATCCCCGAGCCACAGCTCGAGTGGTTGCTCACCGGCGGCGAATTTCCACTTTTCCCCTTTCTGTGTGCAGAACGACCCTCGGGTACGATTCTGTTTAATTCGTGCTCTAGAAAGGATTAGAGGGCCTCAGGCCACTCCCACACGAACTAGACACGGTGACGCACAAGTTGCCTTCACAACTCTGGGCCGGAGAACTTCTGTGCCCGGCGTAATTCAAGGTCTACTAATGGCGGAACGCACGGGGGGTATCGGGCGCACGGTGAGGACCTATTTCGGGCCTTCCCCGAGCTGCCCCGAGTTCATGTCGACCTTCTCTGAGGTCCACTGATGCTCCCCGACCGGTTTCCCAAGTAGCTGAGGCACTAGGAGCATCAGCCGACATGGCCGAAGTCGTTCCGATATGGCGGCTCGTCGCCGACCATGCTCCGGCCGTTGTCATGAGCAGCTGACCCTCGGATCATGTTCCCCAAGTAAAAGTAGGCAGGGGCGGCCAGAATCAAGAAGTTTGAAGCTGTACAGCAGCCGGCGGCGAGCTCTCCGGCGAGGTCCCTCGGCGGCGGAGCGCGGGTGTCGCGAGGTTGAAGAAGGGGGTGGACCCCAGCTGTCAGCGGCCGATATTTTGAATCGGGATCCGGCTGCGGCCGGGATCGGGTGTGCTGGCGCGCAAAAGCCTTGTGGGCCGCGGTGTGCTGTCGCTTCGGCGTGCGACGCGTGTCTCCTGGGCCCACGCGCGAGTTTAAACTTTTCCCCGATTTTCAGATTTCCTTCAAACTTCAAATCCTTATAACTTTGGCTAGAAAGCTCCAAATTGAGTGAACCAAATTTTGCTGGATTCAGCTCTTTGAGTACTTTCCAGAAAATCAAGTGTCACTTCATGAGATTCCTTAATTCTCCAGAATTAATTCCTTAAAGTTTAAACTGTTAGGAATTTTAACTGGAGAATCACTTGGAGGAAAATCCTGAAATTTTGCTGAGATGTTCACCAAAATATCCTTGAACTACCATAAAAATTTCAGATCCATTTGAGCTCATTTAGTCCACCTAATGGTGTGATTAGTAAAACTGTTCCAGAGAAAATAGAAAATGTTCAGAAACATTTTCAGAATTTTCTCTGAAATTGTTTAGCTCATATCTTTAGTTAGAGACTTCCAAATTAAGTGAGACCAATTCCATTAGAACCCTCTGAAAATCTAGTTTTCAGAAAGTCATAGTTTGTTTCATGAAAATACCTAGAACACCCTAAAAGCCTTTAATTAAGGTCAAGGACATAATTATTTGTGGAGGGCTCAAATGAGCTTTGCTGCAACTAAAACTTGACCAAGTCTCTGTTTAGGTTGTAACCAAGCCACAGTAAAAGTTTCACAGTCATTAGGTCTATCTAGTAAAGGTTATAGACTTCACAACTTCAAAGTTAATACAAAAGCATTTAATTAATACATACATTGTTCTTATCATGTAGTCGCTAAGGTCGAGGAGGAACCCGAAGTCCTAGACTTCGTTACTCCGGAGGAACAGCTAGCCTACGACCAAGAGCAGCAAGGCAAGCCCCGGTTTGCATTAACCATTTTATAAATTTTTATTGTTTTGAGCACATACTTGTTTTCTTTATGTTGTGCATCAGAGTCTTGTTTGGAAACCCCACTGCATAGCCAAGAAAACCATGGGTTGGGGTTTAGGATTGCAAACCCCGTTAGCCACTGCATTGCTAGGATAGAGTAGGATTCGGTACAAGTCGAGTAGTTGGAACTACTCGCGAGAATAGGCTAGAGGCACATTGCTCGGGTAGAGATAGCACATGATACACATGGCAAGAAAATGAGACCGAGCGGAGAGTAAGGGCAGCAGGACTTTGGGGCCTGTGTGCTGTAGCTCCGCTTGTGTCGATTGAGGACCGAGCCGTGTGCGGGCCTGTTGAACAAGCTAGAACAGTACCGAAGACCTACCGGCTATATGGGAACCGGGAAACTGATGTAACTCGGGTAGCTGGGTATTGAGGCATTGCCCGTCGTTCAGAGGGTAGGTTGAGAGCTCGAGGTGTAAATCAGCTGGCGGCACAGAGATGCGCGTGCAGGGACCTCTTGCTCGGGACGATGGGACCGGTTCAATATTTGGCTAACGGGTGAAAGGTAGTCGCGTACGGCGTCCGTGATGGTTGTTGTAGGCAACATCGAGTACGGGCGTACGTGACGGGTTGTTCGGGTAACCCTGCAGGTGTAAATCGATTATAATCGCCGTCCCTCGCGGTCAGTGAGTACCACTTGTTCACTGTACCGTGACGTAGAAAGAACAGGCTAGTTACATGTTAAAATGTTGCTGATTGAAAGTTGGATATTGATTGTTAATGATATGTTGTAGCTTAGTGCTAACTAAAGTTCTTTTCAACTTTGGGCAAAGTACATGAGAGAAATGCGTTTCTTGTTTGATTGCGGCTCTCTCATGTGCCTTAGCGTAAAGGTCTCCACAACCTGCTGCTAAAACTTGAAAGTAAGGTTCTACTAATTAGGCGAGTCCTTGCAAATGATTTTTACCTCATGCAACCCATCACCCTCATGTAGAAGTTTCATGTTTAGGTGAGACGGGTCAGACTTGCTGAGCCTTCGTGCTCACTGCTTGTGTTTGAAGCTTTTGCAGGGTTCTATGAGGAAGGGACTCCCGAAGAGGAGACGGAACCCCAGGAGGGGAACCCCGTCGAGTGGGAGTCGTGCACGCCGCAGAGTTAGTGTGCGAGTGTGCTAGCAAGGACACGTTCGAGGGCTGAACGTGCACTTGATGCTTAGTCTACGCCCGCGAGTGTGGACTAAACTTATTTTGATGTAAACATGTTAATAAACTTGTTTATGTAATAAAGCTTCCGCTTCCGCTTTGTACCTTTGACGTGTGTTATACGGTGTTGTGCAACGCAGCACCCCTCAGCGTGATCCTGGCTCGACAGGACCAGTGGGGTCGTGTCAGCGTGGTATCAGAGCTCGCTTGAGGTTTAACACAGTACAAAGGTCTTCTTTTTCAAAAATCCAGTGAGGAACGAGTTAGTAGCCCGTATAAGGATGTTATTAGTATATAGAAAGTGGCTTATTAACTTATTTGTTATGTCAGAAAATCGTGCATCTCGGGACGTTCATGTCTTGGGGGGTGCACGTAAGCGCTGTCCACCAGTGCGCACAAGCTGAAGGGTGGAGCCCCACGGGTGGCAGGTAACCCGACCCGCTTTGATATCCTCTACGACTCTTCATGTCGTTTGGGGTATTCGAGCAACGTCTGTCCCTGGCGTGCGTGGCGCAACATGGGAGACCCCGTCACGTGGTCTGAAACGTGAACACGTAACTCAAGGCGTGTTTGGCTTGAGAACATCCGGGCGAGTGATGACGGCCGGGTGTACAAACTGTATGGATTCCGGGCTCGGTGTGCAGCCGAGTCTGATGATTGTTTGAGTTTCTGCAGGTAGCCTTACCACGAAACGGTAGACGTGTAGCATCCGTGTGCGAGTGACGAGTAGTGCCACTGAACTAACGAAGCCGGCTAAATCCGGTATAGGTTTTTCCTTTGTGAGGACGTAGTACCGACATAATCTGGTGACGCCTCGACGTCACACCCAACTAAATGAACAATTTCATTTAAAAACTTGAAGGTTTTGATCCAAAGTAGTAAAACTTGATGTAACTCCTTCCCTTGAACAGGATATTCAAAGTTAATAAATTTTCAACTTATAGGATGTTAAGGACAGAGCACTCTGTTTTCAGCTAAATCAAGGCTGAAGTTAATCAGAGGTTAGAGGTTGAGTTCTTTCGAGGTTGGGGTCGTATGATACATTTCTGGAAAGCTTTGGAGGAGCTTTACAACTTTTCTGTTGAGTTCCAGAGGTGTTTCATCCCTTAACCACTCGAAAAATGCAGTAGAGTTGAAACTGTCCAGAAAACAGGACGGAGCAAAGACTCTCTGTAGACTCTCTGTAAATTAAGCATAACTTCCTGCATAAAAATCCAAAAATAGAAAATGAGGTGGTTCTGGGAAGCTTATGAGATGGGTTACAACTTTGTAACAGAAAGTTTTGTCAGATTAGGAACAGAATTAACTGGAATTCTTGGATCAAATCAGTACCTAAGGCAGGGAGGTGCTGTCCAATTGTTCCCAGAAATTCTGTTAACTTTGACATCTCATAACTTTTGAACCAGAGCAGATCTTAGGCCAACCAAATACTTTCTGGAAAGCTATTGAAGTTAACTTTAACTTTGATGTTGAGCTCCAGGACTGGTTTTGCTTTTAACCTGGCCTAAATCAGATTGATATGGAAACTGGTCAGGGCTGTCATGGGAACAGCAGATCAGCAGTCAAATTTGTTTAAAAATTTGAACTATGTTTCCAAGTGTTAAGGGTTCAATGACATATCTTATGTTATAACTCAATGGTTTACTGTTTAAATAAATATTTGACATTTCTCAAATATATTTTTACAGATGGCAGCAGATAAACGGTTGGAGAACGGGTGGGTAGTTTCCCACTGCTCTGACCGTAGCGGCTACCCGGGAGCATTGTGGCTAATGCTCCAATATTTCGGGTACAACCAGATGCCGCAATACTTCGCCAAGGAAGAAGGCGAAGAGGGGAACAAGACGTGGACGATCCATGTCGAGGTTCCTGCAGGGCCTACGCCACCCGGTTGGGTGCCATTCACCGTCACGGTGAGAGGAAGATAACCGGAAGGGATGTGGCAAGTGGCAGCCCGTGACACTATGTCACGTTTCTGCCAACTACACGTACAGGCTATGGAGGGAACTCCATACGCACTCGTTCCGGTGGAGGGACGAGCTCAGCATGTGTGGGAAGAGAGGTACCTAGAGGCAACAAACCCGAGTTGCCCAAGGTACAACCCCGCGGAGGCAAATCTCAGCCTCCAAATGAGGGCGGGAAACGCTGTGATGGACAGCCAAGCTGTTCATACGGAGCATCTCGCCACCAAGCTCAAGGAGAGCACAAGCCGTGGAGATCATTTTGAGAGTGCTCACAGTGCACTCCGCAATGTGCTCCTTCCGACGATCAAGCGACTGAATGAACAACACAATCAGTTGCGTCGTCTGAAGAAGGCAAAGAAGAAGAGCCGTGTTGACATTGCGGCGTTGCAAGAGCTGGTGCAGACCCTAACCCAGCAGAATGAGGACCTTGCTCAAGAGCGGGACGACGCTATTGAGGAAGGACAAGGCTGGGAAGAGGACTACAACCAGGCTATGGACGAGGTGCATGCATTGCAGGACCTCGTGCCCCCGGTATTGGGCGTACCGGTAGTCTTGGGTCTTCCAGCCATGGGAGAACCTGGAATGGGAGAAGAGGTGGTAGACCCCGAGCCACCAGCAGAGGTACCGGAGGAGGACGACCCACAGGAGGTCGAGTTCTACTCCGAGTAGGGGGTTACGGTTGCCAAGTAGGGCAGCTAGGGTAGCGTAACCCAACTTTTGTAATCGGTGACATGTCGTGTAGACAGTAGCGTATGTATAGGTAGTGACGACATGAGCACGACTTCTCGGAGATCCGAGAATAATGTATCTTGTATAAAGTTTATGCTTTATCAATATATGTGAATGTTGTGCAAGTTAATCATGCGTCGCTTCAATACTTACTCCTGTTTATGGAATTTTGAGTAAGACATGTGCTAATTGCTGCTGTGTTGAATTTCAGAATGACGCGTACTCGTGCCAACCCCGATGTTGGAGGTACTAGCCAAGGGGGAGAGACCTCCCAACCACCTCCCGAGGACTCCTCGGGACAGCAGCAGCAACAGCAACAGCAAACACCGCCACCGCCACTGCCAACGGTTACATTGGCCGACATTGTCGCGGCAATGGCGGGTTCACATCAGCAGCATACAGAGCTGCTGCAAACGTTAATTGCGAATACGTCTCGCCCAGAGAGACGTCAAGATCGTGAGGAGCGCCAACAGAGCTCCTACTCTGACTTCCTGGCGACTCATCCCCCTGTATTCTCAAGGGCGGATGAACCACTTGACGCGGACAACTGGCTCCGCGCCATAGAGATGAAGTTCGGGCTGCTCCAAATCAGCGAGCAGCGCAAGACTCAGTTCGCGGTCCAGCAGCTCCAAGGATCCGCGAGCGCGTGGTGGGCCAACTTTTGTGCTTCACAACCCACCGACCGAGTGATGACCTGGGCGGAGTTCCGGACGGCCTTCCGGGCCTATCATATACCGCCCGGTTTGATGAAGAGGAAGACGCAGGAATTCCTACACCTGCAACAAGGGAGCCGGAACGCGCTGGAGTACTCCAGAGCGTTCAACGATCTCGCACTCTACGCGTCGTATCACGCAGATACGGACGAGAAGCGGCGGGACCACTTTTACCAGGGGCTTAACCCGCTCCTGAAGGACAAGCTGGCGATGTTCAATCGCGGCAGCCTCAACGACATAATTGATGCTGCGATTGTTCAGGAAGACTCCGGCAAGGAGTTGGCGGCGGCAGAGCGAAAGCGAAGCGCGCCGCAGAGCAGCGGAGAAGGAGGCGGTCCTTCTCAGAAGTTTCGGATGGTGAATCGCCCACCATCAGGTCCGCGCTGGCAGCCACCACAGCGGTCGATGCCGTTCCGCGGTCGGCCGTATTCTTCACCGGCATTCCGGCCGGCACTGCCAGCACCACCGCAACAACAACAGCAGCAGCGGGCGATGCCGCGTGCGTTTGCACCTCCGCAACGCATGCCGGGCTTTCGTCCACCAAGTACTCCACCAGCAGCGGCCACATGTTACAAGTGTGGTCGTCCAGGACACTTCGCGAGCAGTTGCCCGGAGAGGCAAGGCGGCGGAGTGGTACCACAGTTTCCGGGGAGGAATCAACCCCGGAACCCTACTAATGCGCGGCGGGCAAACCCTAGGCCCGGTACTGTCCACCAGCTTGCCATTGAGGACGTGCCGGAGGGCGAGCCAATCCTTGCGGGTATGTTCCAACTCCACCAGCATCCCGCTATAGTACTATTTGATTCAGGCGCCACGCATAATTTTATTAGCCAAGCTTTCATTGCTAAACACAGCTTGCCAATACTACCCACCGATAGTCCATATTTAATTTGTTCACCGGGTGGGAAGATTTCAGCAAGCGTAATGGTCTCCAAAGCACCATTATGCTTAGCGGGTAGAGTGTACCCCACGTCTCTCATTATCTTAGAGGGACAGAAGGTCGATGTCATCCTAGGGATGTCGTGGTTAAACCGCCACGGCGCTGTTTTAGACACCGTCCTCCGAGTCGTGCACTTAAACTCAGGAGTGCACGGTTCTCACTCATTATTTCTGGACAGTCCAGAAATAAAACTTCCAAGTGTCTATCAAGCCACAACCATCAGATTGGAAGACATTCCAGTGGTCCGAGAATTCCCTGATGTATTCCCAAATGATTTGCCGGGGGTGCCACCCGATAGAGAGGTGGAGTTCAAGATTGAACTTGCACCGGGAACCATGCCAATATCCCGAAGGCCGTACAAGATGGCGCCCAAGGAGTTGGCTGAACTGAAGACTCAGCTCACGGACCTTCTGGAGAAGGGTTTTATTAGGCCGAGCTCCTCGCCATGGGGCTGTTCGGCATTATTTGTCAAAAAGAAGGATGAAACGTTGCGGCTTTGCGTGGACTACCGTCCATTAAATGCCGTAACCATCAAGAACAAGTACCCGTTGCCACGGATCGACATGTTGTTTGATCAGTTGGTCGAAGCAAAGGTCTTTTCCAAGATGGATTTAAGATCCGGGTACCATCAGATTAAGATCAGGGCTGAGGACATTCCAAAGACAGCTTTTTCGACAAGGTACGGACTTTATGAGTACCTGGTCATGTCCTTTGGCCTCACCAATGCTCCAGCTCACTTCATGTACTTAATGAACTCGGTGTTCATGCCGGAGCTGGACAAGTTTGTCGTGGTCTTCATCGACGACATCCTGGTATATTCCAAGTCGGAGGAAGATCACAAGAAACATCTGCGTATAGTCTTGCAACGGCTGCGGGATCACAAGTTATACGCAAAGTTCAGCAAATGCGAGTTTTGGATATCGCAAGTGCCTTTCCTCGGGCATATCATCTCAGCGGAGGGTATCGCTGTGGACCCGAGCAAAATCACGCAAGTGCTGAATTGGAAATCCCCGAGAACTGTTCATGAGGTACGGAGTTTCCTCGGACTCGCGGGATATTATCGGAGGTTCATTCCGAACTTCTCGAAGATTGCCAAGCCAATGACAGAGCTGCTGAAGAAGGCTACCAAATATGTTTGGAGTCCAGCATGTGAAGCAGCATTCAAGGCTTTAGTCAAGCACCTGACATCAGTACCGGTTTTGGCGCAGCCAGACACAACAAAACCGTTCGATGTGTACTGCGATGCATCCGGCATTGGGCTCGGATGTGTGTTGATGCAAGACCGAAGGGTGGTCGCGTATGGGTCACGGCAGCTTAGGAATCATGAGCAAAATTATCCAACTCACGACTTGGAGCTCGCTGCCGTGGTACTTGCACTGAAAATGTGGAGGCACTACCTACTCGGTAACCTCGTACATTTATATACCGACCACAAAAGCCTCAAGTACATATTCACTCAGAAGGAGCTGAACATGAGGCAACGAAGATGGTTAGAACTGATAAAGGATTACGAGATAGAGATCCATTATCATCCGGGCAAGGCAAACGTTGTGGCAGACGCGCTAAGCCGCAAGTCACACGTCAATAATCTGACCATCACACCGTTGGAAGAGAGCGAACCACCACTACATGTGATTCCACATGGAGCTCTCTACAACCTAGCTTTGATCCCCACCATCCGTGAAGAGATAGCGGCAGCCCAGAAGAATGACAAGGGCATATCACATTTGCGGAGACGTGTAGACAGTGGGGAGTTGAAATGTTTCCGGAAGGACGGAGACGGCGTCCTATGGTTCAAGGACCGGATCGTCGTACCCCGAAACCCGGAGTTACGGAAGAAAATCTTTGATGAGGCTCACTTATCAAAGTTTTCTATTCACCCCGGCAGCAACAAGATGTATCAAGAACTCAGAAGCAAGTTTTGGTGGACACGGATGAAGCGAGAGACTGCAAAATACGTGTCCGAGTGTGATACATGTCGACGGGTGAAGGCAGACCACATGCGGAAACCGGGACTGCTGCAACCACTGGGCATTCCTGCCTGGAAGTGGGAGGACGTGAGCATGGATTTCGTCGTCGGTTTACCCACCACCTTACAGAAACATGATTCTGTGTGGGTGATCGTCGATCGGCTCACCAAAGTTGCCCATTTCATCCCGGTCAACACCAACTACAACGCCAAGAAGTACGCTGAACTGTACATCTCACGGATCCTATGCTTATACGGCGTACCCCGTACTATCGTATCGGACCGGGGCACTTTATTTGTGTCCCGTTTTTGGGAGCAGCTCCACGCTGCCTTGGGGACGAAGCTGATCCGTAGTTCAGCCTACCACCCGCAGACGGATGGGCAAACGGAGCGGGTAAATCAAATCCTAGAAGACATGCTACGAGCTTGCGCTATCGACCACGGCAAGAATTGGGATGATCACTTGCCATTAGCCGAGTTCTCGTACAACAATGGGTACCAAGCCAGCATCAAGATGGCGCCCTACGAGGCGCTATACGGCAGGAGATGCCGCACACCACTGAACTGGTGTGAATCTGGCGAGAGGGTTACCTTCGGGATTGATCTTGTCAACAACGCGGAAGAAAAGGTTCGATTAATTCAAGCGAACCTAAAAGCCGCTCAATCCCGACAGAAACAGTATGCGGACCGGAGAAGGCGTCCGTTACAATTCGAAGCTGGAGACCACGTATATCTACGAGTGTCTCCAATGAAGGGCGTAAACAGATTTGGGGTGAGAGGAAAGTTAGCACCCCGATTCATCGGTCCATTCCAGATTACCGAAAGATGTGGATCGGTGGCATACCGGCTAAGATTACCAGAAGCACTTTCCGGTGTGCACGACGTCTTTCACATTTCCCAGCTGAGGAAGTGTCTCAAGCTATCAACTACCGTTCAGCTGGAAGACATTGAAGAACTGCAACCGGATCTCACCTATCGGGAGGAACCGGTGCAGATTATTGATGAAAAGGCCCGAACCACACGCAACCGTACGTTGTGGTTCTACAAGGTTCTGTGGAGTAATCACTCCATGGATGAAGCGACATGGGAGAGCGAAGAATTCCTTCGCACTAACTACCCCGACTTTCTCACGTCGCATATCCGGTAATTTTTCCACCGTCCTCTCTCTCATTTTCACCTTATAATCTCGGGACGAGATTCTTTTAAGGGGGGAGGAATGTAAGGGCCTCAGTTTTTGACACCCATTTGCAGTGTTCATCCCCACACCACACACCTCATTTGAGGAAAAATGATGAACACAAATAAAGAGCAAGTAACAATTATCAACATGCTCATTAGGGAACAAACTCACACATTGCAAAAGTGGTACTTCCCACATGTGATATAGATGGGCTGGACATATGAAAACTCCTACACTTTGCCAAGGATGTCCATGCCAAGTTTCACCCAAATTCAAAACATTTTTGAGGTCATCTTGGGTGTAGATAGGAAAGGGGCAGTTTGAAAACATATTCAAATTCAAACTGTTTTCACCCACTGAATTTAAAAGTGGAAGGCATATTCTTGCTCAGCACATTTTTGTGAGCTCACACACCAATTTTCACTCCATTTGGAGTTGATCTTGACATGAGCTAAGGGGGAGAAATTCAAACTTTATTTGAATTTCAAACTGCACTTGTGCTGAAATTCATTCAAATCAAACCTCATTTGAACTTTGATCAATTCAAATGGCTCTTGGGTGAATAATTTGAGTTGCCAAGGGTAGAATAGGGTTCACTGTTTACCACAGCTGTTAGGAATAAATTTCAGAGGTTAAAAGAGGAGTGGGACCCACATGTCAGCCTCAGCCTCAAAGCAAACCGACTGAACCACAGTTCAGTCGGTTCCCGGCTGTTGTGCGCGCGCGCCACCGAAGGGGCCGGCCGGCGCCAGCTCCTGCTGCGTGCCCCAAGCCGGAGGCCAGCCGGCCGAGCTATTTATTCCCTCCCCGGCGTGCCTCAGTCACCATTTCCCCGAGCTACCGACGTGCGCGACTGCTTTTCCCACTGCCATCGCCGCCGCTCGAGTTCCTGCTTGATCAAGCCGATCGCAGCTCCCTCTTTCCATTCCAAGGTCCCAGCAAGGTACTAGCAACCATCCTCCATCCTTCCCATTGATAGAAATCGATTGAAACCGAGTGATATCGGCTGTGCCGAAAGATCAAACTCGGAACTGGAAACCGCCGCCCCTCGGGCTCTCGTGGACAGCCCAACCTGGGCGTTGTCACGCCCGAGCCAAGGCACCCTTGGACGCGCAAGTGATCGGTGCTGCTCATCCCCGAGCCACAGCTCGAGTGGTTGCTCACCGGCGGCGAATTTCCACTTTTCCCCTTTCTGTGTGCAGAACGACCCTCGGGTACGATTCTGTTTAATTCGTGCTCTAGAAAGGATTAGAGGGCCTCAGGCCACTCCCACACGAACTAGACACGGTGACGCACAAGTTGCCTTCACAACTCTGGGCCGGAGAACTTCTGTGCCCGGCGTAATTCAAGGTCTACTAATGGCGGAACGCACGGGGGGTATCGGGCGCACGGTGAGGACCTATTTCGGGCCTTCCCCGAGCTGCCCCGAGTTCATGTCGACCTTCTCTGAGGTCCACTGATGCTCCCCGACCGGTTTCCCAAGTAGCTGAGGCACTAGGAGCATCAGCCGACATGGCCGAAGTCGTTCCGATATGGCGGCTCGTCGCCGACCATGCTCCGGCCGTTGTCATGAGCAGCTGACCCTCGGATCATGTTCCCCAAGTAAAAGTAGGCAGGGGCGGCCAGAATCAAGAAGTTTGAAGCTGTACAGCAGCCGGCGGCGAGCTCTCCGGCGAGGTCCCTCGGCGGCGGAGCGCGGGTGTCGCGAGGTTGAAGAAGGGGGTGGACCCCAGCTGTCAGCGGCCGATATTTTGAATCGGGATCCGGCTGCGGCCGGGATCGGGTGTGCTGGCGCGCAAAAGCCTTGTGGGCCGCGGTGTGCTGTCGCTTCGGCGTGCGACGCGTGTCTCCTGGGCCCACGCGCGAGTTTAAACTTTTCCCCGATTTTCAGATTTCCTTCAAACTTCAAATCCTTATAACTTTGGCTAGAAAGCTCCAAATTGAGTGAACCAAATTTTGCTGGATTCAGCTCTTTGAGTACTTTCCAGAAAATCAAGTGTCACTTCATGAGATTCCTTAATTCTCCAGAATTAATTCCTTAAAGTTTAAACTGTTAGGAATTTTAACTGGAGAATCACTTGGAGGAAAATCCTGAAATTTTGCTGAGATGTTCACCAAAATATCCTTGAACTACCATAAAAATTTCAGATCCATTTGAGCTCATTTAGTCCACCTAATGGTGTGATTAGTAAAACTATTCCAGAGAAAATAGAAAATGTTCAGAAACATTTTCAGAATTTTCTCTGAAATTGTTTAGCTCATATCTTTAGTTAGAGACTTCCAAATTAAGTGAGACCAATTCCATTAGAACCCTCTGAAAATCTAGTTTTCAGAAAGTCATAGTTTGTTTCATGAAAATACCTAGAACACCCTAAAAGCCTTTAATTAAGGTCAAGGACATAATTATTTGTGGAGGGCTCAAATGAGCTTTGCTGCAACTAAAACTTGACCAAGTCTCTGTTTAGGTTGTAACCAAGCCACAGTAAAAGTTTCACAGTCATTAGGTCTATCTAGTAAAGGTTATAGACTTCACAACTTCAAAGTTAATACAAAAGCATTTAATTAATACATACATTGTTCTTATCATGTAGTCGCTAAGGTCGAGGAGGAACCCGAAGTCCTAGACTTCGTTACTCCGGAGGAACAGCTAGCCTACGACCAAGAGCAGCAAGGCAAGCCCCGGTTTGCATTAACCATTTTATAAATTTTTATTGTTTTGAGCACATACTTGTTTTCTTTATGTTGTGCATCAGAGTCTTGTTTGGAAACCCCACTGCATAGCCAAGAAAACCATGGGTTGGGGTTTAGGATTGCAAACCCCGTTAGCCACTGCATTGCTAGGATAGAGTAGGATTCGGTACAAGTCGAGTAGTTGGAACTACTCGCGAGAATAGGCTAGAGGCACATTGCTCGGGTAGAGATAGCACATGATACACATGGCAAGAAAATGAGACCGAGCGGAGAGTAAGGGCAGCAGGACTTTGGGGCCTGTGTGCTGTAGCTCCGCTTGTGTCGATTGAGGACCGAGCCGTGTGCGGGCCTGTTGAACAAGCTAGAACAGTACCGAAGACCTACCGGCTATATGGGAACCGGGAAACTGATGTAACTCGGGTAGCTGGGTATTGAGGCATTGCCCGTCGTTCAGAGGGTAGGTTGAGAGCTCGAGGTGTAAATCAGCTGGCGGCACAGAGATGCGCGTGCAGGGACCTCTTGCTCGGGACGATGGGACCGGTTCAATATTTGGCTAACGGGTGAAAGGTAGTCGCGTACGGCGTCCGTGATGGTTGTTGTAGGCAACATCGAGTACGGGCGTACGTGACGGGTTGTTCGGGTAACCCTGCAGGTGTAAATCGATTATAATCGCCGTCCCTCGCGGTCAGTGAGTACCACTTGTTCACTGTACCGTGACGTAGAAAGAACAGGCTAGTTACATGTTAAAATGTTGCTGATTGAAAGTTGGATATTGATTGTTAATGATATGTTGTAGCTTAGTGCTAACTAAAGTTCTTTTCAACTTTGGGCAAAGTACATGAGAGAAATGCGTTTCTTGTTTGATTGCGGCTCTCTCATGTGCCTTAGCGTAAAGTTCTCCACAACCTGCTGCTAAAACTTGAAAGTAAGGTTCTACTAATTAGGCGAGTCCTTGCAAATGATTTTTACCTCATGCAACCCATCACCCTCATGTAGAAGTTTCATGTTTAGGTGAGACGGGTCAGACTTGCTGAGCCTTCGTGCTCACTGCTTGTGTTTGAAGCTTTTGCAGGGTTCTATGAGGAAGGGACTCCCGAAGAGGAGACGGAACCCCAGGAGGGGAACCCCGTCGAGTGGGAGTCGTGCACGCCGCAGAGTTAGTGTGCGAGTGTGCTAGCAAGGACACGTTCGAGGGCTGAACGTGCACTTGATGCTTAGTCTACGCCCGCGAGTGTGGACTAAACTTATTTTGATGTAAACATGTTAATAAACTTGTTTATGTAATAAAGCTTCCGCTTCCGCTTTGTACCTTTGACGTGTGTTATACGGTGTTGTGCAACGCAGCACCCCTCAGCGTGATCCTGGCTCGACAGGACCAGTGGGGTCGTGTCACCCAACCCGGTGGCGCAGGTCCTGTTGGAACATCAATATGGACAGTCCATGTCTTCTTCCCCTCCTCGCCTTCTTCCTTGGTGAGGTAACGCGGCGTCTCCACATACCAATATAAAAGTCCCAAAACTTGTAAATGGAAAACTTGAGCTGTGAATAAAGTTGGGTTTAAACTCAAGAAATGGGACTTGTTTAAACTTTTCCACATATGATAATACACATGAGAGTTCTTCTTAAACAAGCTTATGGTCACTTATAGGCTTGTACCATAGGTGGATTAAAACCACATATGTGGAGTCTCTTGTGCAATGGAAATTTTAAAAATCGGATTGTAAACTAAGTTTCAACTTGAAGTTCTAATGAGGGAAACATAATAGGAATTTCAATATGTTGTGTTCAAAAGCTCATTTGCAGCAGCCAAATTTAAAATCAGATTCCACATTTGAATTCCTTAGGTCCAAATAAGTGGGTATGCAAAGTTTCATGAATATTTGAAATGTTTTGCTACTCCCTTTCCAAAAGGACTCTAAATTGCAATGAATTCAAATACACATTTGAATTTGGGTGAAAATTGGTCCAATTCTACAAATGCACTTCAGTTTGAACTTCCCACAATTAAACTTCAACATTTGCCAAATTTTGAGAGAATTTGAGGAGATAAGGAGGGGCAGTGGGTCGCACTTGTCAGTACACTCAAATATCTGCAAATTGAGCCAGTACTCTGCTTCTCTGTTCACACCTGAATTCAGACCAAATGCAGCACAGGCCGACACCGAGGCAACCGGCGACACCTCCCGAGCAGCTGCTGGAGTCTCCTCGCCCTTATCAGTTTCCATCGGGAGTGTCCACCTCACAACACCGAGAAAACGCCCGAGCTATGCCTCCTCCACGCCACAGCACTGTTCCCGGGAGTTTTTGCCGCCGCCGCGTGCACACAATCGGTTTCCCATCGCCAACCATCTCCCCGAGCTGTGACACCCGGAAAAACTCGGAAGCGGCGTCGTCCACGCTCCCTGAAGCCTGTCAAAGCATGTTTTGAGAGTGCAGCGGGCTACAATCTCCTCGGCAAGCCTTTTCATCTCCGGCGGACCGATCTCGGCGGCTTCACGTCACACCGAGTCTCTCTGGCATTTCACGCACAACAAAGCCACGAATAAGGTTGGTTACCACCTCCCCTTGCTGTACATCAAGTTTGGGATCATTTCAGAGGACCACCTAGCCGGAATTTAAGTTTTCTTCGCGGCGGTTTCTTCGCATCGCCGGCTCCAAACCGTAAAATTCTCCTCCGAGGTGTAGAGGCTCCCGATTGTGTTCTGGGGTCATGATCCTTAGCCTCCTACGGACCTCCTCGACCAAACAGAGCATGATTTCATGAACCCTAGCCGCAGAACGTCAAGTTTTGCTCCGTCGCCGTGAAAAACGTCTCGGGCGCACGGTGACGGCATAGCTAGCGGCGTCCCCAAGCAAATTGGTGTACACGTCGACGAGATACACCTTCCACTGATGCTGTAGCACCAATCCTCCGTGTATTTGGCAAGCTAGAACGTCGGCGCTACGTCGCTGAAGCTCGGTTAAGCCGCAGCACCTTCGCGAGCTCAGTTAGGGCTGACGTCGGTGTGGGGAAACCCTTCCCACGTGTTCAGCGCACGAAATTAGGGGCTGACGGCAAGTTTAAGCATGGGAGATGGACGGATGACCGGATTCCGAAGAATTCCGGTGAGCTCCGGCGGCGGGGGTCGCGCGGGAGCGGGAGGTAGACGAAGGGGGGGGGGGGGTCGGCCCCACTCCTCAGCGTCTGGATTTAAACATGCGGGATCTTCTGTGGCCTCAGATCGAGCTGTGGCAACACGGAAAAGATTCTGTGGCCCGTGTGGCTTGGTTTCAGCGGTCGACACGTGGCCCCTGGACGCACGGTCAGGGTTTGAACATTTTCCGTTTTATTTGAATTCCCAAATTCGGTTCAAACTTTAGAACCTCATAACTTGTGCTAGGAAGCTCAAAAATTAGTGATTCAACTTGGGTTGGATTCAGGAGGAAAAACTCTATCCAAATGTGCAACCCAATTTGTATGAAAATCAATAGGAAATTCTGGAAAAATTCTTTGAAGCTTTTCAGCAAAAGAATTTTAGAGAGAGTTTGGTTCATCCTAAACTCCTCAAATTTTGCCAGAATATTCTTTAGGATATTAGTGAACACCTGTAAAAGCTTCAGCTCAGTTGGAGTTGATTTAGTTAGGATAATTCTGAATTCAAGTTTCTGTGTTCAAATGAATACAGAAACAATTTCAGAGAATTTCCAAAAACTTGGAAATTCAGTTCTGGGCAGTTCTTAGCTCCAAAAATCCTAGAAAAATTCATGCATGCTCCCTGAGCTATGTATGAAATTGTAGTTCACTTGAATTTGCATGAAAGTGCAAGTTTATTCAGAATTAATTCCTTTTTGCCTAAATGCTTAGAGAATTGTTCTGAGTGATCTACTCATTGAAAGATTCTGAATTTTGGTCCAGATGGCTTTCTTGTGACAAGGAACTCACATGAAAAATTTCAGCTCCATTGTATGGGGCGGACCGGGATCCGCTCATCCAGGATCGTAGAGGGTGGTGCCGCACGATGTGACACCCGACAGCACACATCATAAGGGTACATTGTATTACATAGAAAACAAACTGAAACTGTACAAAGTAATACACTGTTCAGTTACAAACTAATGTATACATTACACAGCGGAAGTTAAATTTGTACAACTCACGCCCGCCTATCTAGCAAAAGTCGGTTGCCCAGCCCTAGGGCAACCCACACTAGCTGCACTCCTCAGCTTAGCGCGGCGTGTACGGCTCCCACTCAGCCGTGGTCCCCGACGGAGGGTAACCCTCGCCGATGGACTCGTAACCAGAGTCCGTGGGTGGCTCCTCACCTGAAAAACACTTAAGCAGCAGCCATGAGCACGATGACTCAACAAGACTTAACCGACTCGCCTAGGCATGAAACTCTACATGTAGCGTACAACGAACATGGGATGGTAAAATTGCAGCAAACGGACACGCCTATAACTTCATCCTTAGTTCCTCTTTTAGCCACAAGTTAATAGTTCATGAATCTGAAATTTAGTAAGCAATATTTGGTGGCACACATGTAGCAATACAATATTATCATACAGCAGAATTGAATCATAGCATTCCATAATTTATCTATGTTACGATGCAGTGAACAAGCGGTACTCGTCACCGCGAGGGATGGCGAATCGACTCGATATACACCTGCAGGGATACCCAAAGAGGACGTCACGTACGCCCACCCGTGGAGCTGCACAGCACGCTCACTCGGTGTCATACGGGACAACCTTTGAACCAACAGCCCAAACGTCGAACCGGTCGCACCGAAACCGACAGGAGGTTCCCTACACGGAGCATCTCTCTATGCCCGTTAGCAGATTTCCACCTTGCTGCCCTCAACCAACACCTATAAATCGGTGTGCTATGTCTCGACGCCGAGAGGTTTAGGTTAGGCTGGGGCGTTAACTTAAGTACTAAAGCTGCTGGAGCGGCTGCCTTCGTTGATTCCCGACGAAGGAATCGTAATATCGCTACTTCCCCTTACTGTCCTAAGCGGGGGAGATGGATTCAAAACCTTGTGTGAAGGAAAGGCTGTAAAAGTCGTCGCTTCGCTAACGCTCGGCTAAGTCGTCGAACCCTCGCGCTGACCATTCGCTTTCTCAGTAGCGAAAGCGCTTCTCTTTGCCTCTTAACTTAATAAAGTATTTGGAAAAGAAAGAGATTCTTGGTTTTATTGCTCCCGCTTCCTCATCTGTGCTCGTCAAGCCAACTTTGCTTTTTGGGAGGTGAAAGAGGGGTTGAAGCGGACATTTCGAAATGACAGCATCGAAGATATCTATATATACAGGAACGCTTATTCCGGACTGCGTTCCGGAAAAAGAGAAAAGGTCACAAATGGAGTTGAACCAAGTAACATTGCAAAGGCATAATGATAGTAGGGTCGGGATATCCCCGCCCTCCGAACCGGACGTGAGGGTCTCCCCTCATCCGGCTCTCTGCAGGGGAATCTCCACTCACTGCTTCCCCTAATATCCTCCCTTTACCACATCATGGGGGTTTACAGGAGATCCCAGAGACTCGCTCGGAAAGGCTGCTATAGAAAGAATGAAACTAGTACCAGCTTATCGCCAACCGTGCTTTCTACCAACTCCGCCAACCCCAGACGGGAATATTGATTTTGATTTAGCCGCACCTGAGCCCGCAACTGCTGCCTCTACTCCGCCTACTTCTTGTGCCAACTTCGCCAGCCTCGCGGGGTACCGATTTCCTCCTGCTTTGTGTGCGCCGCCCTTTTTTTTGAGACCTCAAAACATGAAATGGACAAATTCCTTCTCTTAGGAACACATACAAGAAAAAGGATAATGGTAGCCCTCCCATTAACTACTTCATTTTCATTTATGAATTTCATAGTAATAGAAATCCATGTCCTACCGAGACAGAATTTCCGGTAAACTCCCATACTTCCTTCTTTTGTTCGAGGGATGCCATACATCTTCCTTCTTTGGTTGGATCCTTGTGATCATTTCGCGAACTTTGTGTAACTCTTCCACTTCTAGTAAAAATTCTGATGTCCTTGCCCGATAATAAGCACTAGCCGGTTGGTGAAGCATAATTCTAGCGTGAGGGAATGCTATACGTTTAGTGGGTTCTCCTCCAAGCAGAATGAAGGAGGCCATGGACGCGGCTATTCCGAGGCATATTGTATATATATCTGGTGTCACCGTTTGCATTGTATCAAAAATCGCCATTCCTGAGATTAGCCACCCGCCGGGGGAGTTTATAAACAAAAAAATATCGCTAATTCCATCTTCTATACTGAGATATACCATGAGACCTGTAATATGATTCGTGATTTCGCACTCGGTTTATCGGGGCCCATATATCCGATATGCCTTCGGTACGTTCAATACTTGTTCAGCAGGGCCGCACACGGATCGGTCCTCAATCGACACGGACAGGGCTGTGCACACAAGACTTCCTCTTCCTGCGCCTTAGCCCCTGCCTAGTCTCATTTTCATTACTAAAGTGATCTCACATCACTCGAACCAATCCCGTGTGTCCCAAGCCTAACTCGCGAGTAGATTCCATCTACTCGACTTGCACCGAAGTCCTATGAATCATTAAGCATAGCCTGTCTACTCGAGGTATTAGACACTACCCTCACTCTTATAGGAAAATTCTGGTTATGCAAGTGGGGTTCCATCCATCCTACACCTAATGCACATTCATACTTCACACTAGACATGTAAACAAAGCAAAACTTTATAAAAGGGGTTAATGCAAACCGGGGCTTGCCTTATTGCTGCTGGTCAGGGGTTAGGGCTTCATCCAGAAGGAGGAAGTCAAGCACTTCCGGAGTCTCCAAGCCTTCAGCGACTACACGTTAACGAGATACTACATGTCAATTCAAATGCAATGTTTAAATTTGAATATGTAACTACTATAACTCTAGCTAGCCCTCCTCTTTTGCTCTGAAATTTTTATGGTGGCATGGTAGGGTCCAAACCAGAGTCTTGACCAAGTTTCATTTGAAACAAAGTTCATTTGAGCTCTGTACAGTTAAAAGCCTATTTGATCAATATTAGAGCCTCTAAGGAATTCCAGGGGTTTTCAAGGCTTCAACCATTACTTTCTAGAAATTAGAATGTGATATGGTTCTAATGGAATTGGTTTCATGTCATTTTAAGACTTCTAGAGGAAGTTGTGCCCTAAACAAGATTTGAGGAAATCTGAAAAATGTTTCTGTACATTTTTTCTATTTTCTCAGGGCAGTTCATTTAATCACACCATTAGAGGGACTAAATGAGCTTGGATGAGTCTGAAAATATTACTGCGACTCAAGGATTTTCCAATGAACCTCCCAGCCAAATTTCAGAATTTTTTATAAAGTAATTCTCCAGATAAAATTCCTAACAGTTTAAACTTTAGGGATTTAACTCTGGAAAACTATTAAGTTTCATGAGCTGAAATTTGTGTTGCTGGAAAGTACTCCAAATTCTGAGTTCAGAAAAATTTGGTACACTGAATTTGGAGCTTCCTAGCCAAAGTTATATGCAACTCAAGTTTTAACTAAATCTGAAAATTCAAATAAAGTTTAAACTGTCGAGTGGGGTCCCCGGGCTACGTGTCAGCACCTCAGTTAACCTGCAGGGTGGTCCGCAGAGTCTTCCACACAGTCGCATGGGATTCAGGAGCCACAGCAGATCCAGCGCTGTTTAACCCGAGGCTGACACGTGGGACCCACGGTGCTTCGTCTACCTCGCACTCCCGCGGCTCCCCGCCGCCCCTTTCGCCGGAGAGCTCGCCGCCGGGCGTTCTGCCGCCCGACCTTCAACGAAACTCGCCGCCTGTGCCTATTTATACTTGGGGAACACGGTGGTGCACTCCCCGGAGCTCGGCAATGGCCGGAATAGTGCTCCCGACGGTGACAGCGGCCGGGAGCTCATCGGCGACGTCGAACTCGGTGTCCTCTGCACCTTTTTCTACGCGGTTTGCTCGGGGAGCTCCGCTGACACTTGCTGATCACGGATATGAGCACTGATCCCCGTGAAAACGGCCGCGACTATGACCTCACCGGCAAGGTGCCCTGTTCTCAGCCGCCGGGCCAAAATTCTGACAGAACTAGTGCCCTAGTGCATGGAACTGGTTGCTACTTGATCGAGGAGGTGCGCTAGGTGTTCTAGAGCGTGTGTGAGCTATAGCTTAACCGGCGGTTGCTTCTGTGCAACAAATTTTGCCGTCAACCGGACTATAACCCTAACACGCTCCGAGGAAGAAAACCAGAAATTCTTGCTCTACACCGCCGGAACTGGCGCACGGTTTCCTCCTACAGCTTCAGCACAAGTAAGCGCACCTTTCCTTCTCTGTTGACGGCACGTGAAACCGTCGGTATCGGCCGGTCACCGGTGATCAGAGGAGGCGGCGTCGAGTTCTTGCGCGGAAATGGGAGGGTAGCTCGGGGTGTACTCGTTTTCGCTTGGGAAACAGGAAGAAGGGTGAAGCAGCCCGTGTGCTGGCCTTTGAGCCGAAATTTTTCACCGTGAGGTGGAAGTCCCGAGCGCTGCTGGTGGTCGGGCGCCGGTGCGGACGTGCTGGTGTGCGAGGCTTCAGCCGGTGAAAAGATCAACCGAGGGAAACTTCAGTGTGAAGGCTTCTGACATGTGGGTCCCTCCCCTCTAATGCTCTCCTAATTTTTCATCTCTGTTTTTGCTGAAAATATCCCCAGCTACTCACAGTTGAATGTGAGACTTAATCACCAAGTCACAGTTTGAATTTGGTTTCCCAAATTTGAAATTTGTTTGGCTAAATTTGCTTTACATTTGAACTGAAATTCAAAATCAGTTTTGAATTATTGCAAATTTAGCTCCCGACAAGATGAACTCCAATGGGGATGAAAATTGGTGGACTAACTCAGAAAAATGTGCTGAGTTTGAATATGAAGTCAACTTTTGAATCCAAGTGATGAAAGTTGCTGCAATTTGAATTTACATTCAAACTGGCCTCTTTTTCAAATGCCTCCAAATGTGCCTCAAAAAGTGTTGGATTTTCATGAAATTTGGCCTGAACCCTCCCAAGACTATTTAAGTTCTAGGGGTGAGCTCAACCTCTCATGTTCATGTGTAGAAATCCTACTTTGTGACAGTTAGGGCTTTCCCCTCTAATCACCCTTTTGATGGAGGTTACTTGCTCTTCACAAGTCTTTACAAGATATCCACAACAAAAGCTGTGGTGTTGTGAGGTGATGAAAATTTTTTGCATGTCCCTTTCCTTGGACTTTTACATCCCTCCACCCTTAAAAGAATCTCATCCCGAGATTACAAAAGAAGAGGCAGCGATGTAATAGGAACTCACCCGTGCTGAGACGCCATGAACTTCGGGTAATTTGAGCAAAGGAATTCCTCGCTCTCCCACGTCGCTTCTTCGGCCGTGTGGTTACTCCAGAGTATCTTGTAGAACCACAACGTTAGGCTACGCATGGTCCGGGCTTTCTCATCAATAATTGCCACCGGATATTCATCATATGTCAAATCCGGTTGCAACTCGCCGATGTCTTTGGTAGGAACAGCAGCTGTATGCTTCAGACATTTTTGCAGTTGTGAAACATGGAATACGTCGTGAACACCAGCAAGAGATGCCGGTAGTTTCAGTCTATACGCCGCTGGTCCACACTTCTCGGTGATAGCATAGGGTCCAATGAATCAGGGAGCGAGTTTCCCCTTCATGCCGAACCGGTGCACGCCTTTCATCGGAGATACACGGAGGTAACATGTTCCCCGACATCAAAGTGCAGCGGCCTACGCCTCTTATCAGCGTAGCTTTTCTGCCGGGATTGAGTGGCCTCCAAGTTGGCTTGAATCATCCAAATGCGCTCTTCGGCGTTGTTCACCACATCAACCCCGAATGTGACCCTTTCACTGGACTCGCACCAGTTCAATGGGGTGCGGCACTTGCGACCGTAGAGAGCTTCATAGGGTGCCATCTTGATACTGCCTGATAGCCGTTATTGTACGAGAATTCCGCCAATGGTAGGTGATTATCCCAGTTCCTACCGTGGTGGATGGCACATGCCCTCAACATGTCTTCCAGTACTTGGTTCACCCTCTCTGTTTGCCGGTCTGTCTGAGGGTGATAGGCGGAGCTTCTAATCAGCTTAGTACCCAAAGCAGCGTGCAACTGCTCCCAAAAGCAAGATACAAATAATGCACCTCGATCTGAGACAATGGTCTTGGGTACCCCATATAAGCATAGAATCCTCGCTATGTACAGCTCCGCATATTTGCCGGCATTGTAACGTGTATGCACCGGGATGAAGTGAGCCGTCTTGGTTAAACGATCAACGATTACCCAAATGGAATCATGCTTGTTGGAAGTCTCACATCTTCCCATTTCCATGCCGGGATTTTCAGGGGTTGCAGCAGCCCTGATTTCCTCATATGATCAGCTTTCAATCGTCTACACGTATCACACTCGGATACGTACTTAGCCACTTCCCGCTTCATCCGTGTCCACCAAAATTTCTTTTTCAAATCTTGGTACATTTTGTTGCTGCCCGGATGAATGGAGTACTTAGACAAGTGAGCTTCATCAAGAATCTTTTTCCTCATCTCAATATCCCGGGGTACGACTATGCGGTCACTGAACCATAGCGTCCCCTCATCATCTTTCCGGAAACATTTGATCTCCCCGTTGTCTATCCGTCTCCGAAGATGTGCCATACCCTTATCAATCTTCTGAGCTGCAATGATGTCCTCCCTAATGGTAGGGATGAGGGCAAGGTTGTAGAGCGATCCATAAGGAACCAAGTATAAACTCGGCTCTTCCTCCTCCACCGGTGTAATGGTGAGGTTATGGACATGTGATTTCCGACTCAGCGCGTCGGCAACCACATTCGCCTTGCCGGGGTGGTAATAAATCTCAATCTCATAATCTTTGATTAGTTCTAACCACCTCCTTTGCCTCATGTTCAGCTCCTTCTGGGTGAAAATATACTTCAAGCTTTTGTGGTCGGTGTAGAGATGCACCAGACTACCCAGGAGATAGTGCCTCCACATTTTTAGCGCCAACACCACAGCAGCAAGCTCAAGATCATGAGTCGGATAGTGCTGCTCATGGTTCCAAAGTTGGCGTGAGCCATATGCGACCACACGTCCTTCCTGCATCAACACGCAGCCGAGCCCAATAACAGACGTGTCACAATACACGTCGAATGGCTTGGTTGTATCCGGTTGAGCTAAGACCGGGGCTGTTGTGAGATGCTTCACTAGTGCTTGGAACGCTCCTTCACACGCCGTGTTCCAAACATACTTTGTTCCCTTTTTCAGCAACTCTGTCATCGGCCTAGCAAGCTTGGAGAAACTTGGTATGAATCTCTGATAGTATCCCGCTAAGCCGAGGAAGCTTTTGACTTCATGGACTGAAGTGGGAGCTTTCCATTCAGCACTTGCTCGATTTTGCTTGGGTCAACCGCTATGCCTTCCGCTGAGATGATATGTCCCAGAAATGGCACTTGGCTGATCCAAAACTCACATTTGCTGAACTTGGCGTAGAGCTTGTTGTCTCGCAATCGTTGAAGAACGATCCTCAAGTGTTCGTCGTGTTCTGCCTCTGTCTTGGAGTACACCAAGATATCATCAATGAACACCACAACGAACTTGTCCAGCTCCGGCATGAACGCCGAGTTCATGAGATACATGAAATGTGCCGGAGCATTCGTGAGACCAAAAGACATGATGAGATACTCATATAAGCCATATCTTGTCGAGAAGGCCGTCTTCGGGATATCCTCCGCCCGGATCTTTATTTGATGATATCCAGAGCGAAGGTCCATCTTGGAGAACACACTTGCACCCACAAGTTGATCAAACAAAATGTCAATGCAGGGCAGTGGGTACTTATTCTTGATGGTGACGGTGTTGGGCGGCCGGTAGTCCACACACAGCCTCAAGGTTTCATCCTTCTTCTTTACGAACAGCACCGAGCATCCCCAAGGCGAGGAACTCGGCCTAATGAAACCTTTGCTCAAAAGATCATTGAGCTGTTCTTGCAGTTCAGCCAGCTCGTTCGGAGCCATCTTGTATGGTCTCCGGGAGATAGGAGTAGTCCCGGGTGCAAGCTCAATCTTGAACTCGACATCCCGCTCAGGTGACATGCCCGGAAGATCATCCGGAAACACGTCGGGGTACTCCCGGACTACGGGGATGTCTTCTAACTTGAGAGCTTCAGCATTATTAATTTCTGAAACTTCCTGGACTGGATTGTCTAACACCATGGAGTGTGGACGGTGGAATGGAGAATTCAGATGAACCGTCCGTGTCCGAGTGTCCAGGACAGCACCATGGTAGTGTAACCATGACATCCCTATGATTGCATCAATCTTTTTCCCCGTAAGGATTACCAAGGTGGTGGGATATAGCTTCCCACCTAAGCACAGAGGTGCTTTTGGAATCATCATATTTGCTGAAATCTTCCCTCCCGGTGAGCAGATCATATATGTGCTATCGGTTGGGAAGACTTGCATTTGATGCTTAGCCACATATGATGCACTTATAAAACTGTGGGTTGCACCAGAATCGAATAAAATGATGATTGCTTGATCGTTGAGAGTGAACATACCCGCCAGCACGTTGTCTCCCTCTAGGGCGTCCTCATTGTCGAGGTGGCGAACGCCCCCAGTCCGCTGACCAACTTCTTGACCGGAGGTCGGCCGCAAGCACCGACCTGGAACCGAGCTTGCCCGCTGCTCTGATGCCCCTGGGGACAGTCCTTCGCAAAATGGCCCACCTGGCCACACGTAAAGCAGGTGTAGCGAGGCGGTCCTCCTCTGATCGGCGGACGGAAACCCGGGGCGCGTTGTGGCGGTGGGAACGCCCGGGGTGTCGTCTGCTGCTGCTGTTGCGGTCGCGGTGGTGGCATCGGCGGTCGGAACGGGGGTGATTGGAAAGAACGACCCCCGAACTGCTGCAGTCGCGCTGGCGGATGCCACTGCTGTCAAGATGGTGTCCGATACACCATGCGGTACTTCTGGGGAGTGCCACCCCCACTGCTGGGTGGAGTGCTGCGCTTCCGCTGCTCAGCCGCCAATTCTCGCTGAGCGTCTTCTTGCATGATTGCAGCATTAACGAGGTTGTTGAATGTGCTGCGATTCCATTGGATGAGATGCGTCTTCATCTCGGGGTGTAACCCCCGATAGAAGTGCTCTCGTTTCTTCTCCTCAGTGGAGACGTAATCCGACGCGTATTGCGCCAGATGGTTGAAGGCATGGGAGTAGTCTTGGGCATTCCTCCTGCCCTTCTTCAGCTCCAAGAACTCTTGGAACTTCCGCTTCGTGATCCCGGGAGGGATATGGTAGGCGAGGAACGCCTCCCGGAATTCTTCCCACTCCACGGCATGGCCAGCCGGACGTGAGGTGACATAGTTCACCCACCACGCACCAGCGGCACCGTGGAGCTTCTGCGCCGCGAATAGAGTCTTTTGCCGCGCCGTACATTGGAGCAGCCCGAACTTGGACTCGATTGTCCGCAGCCAGTTGTCGGCCTCCAGTAGTTCTGCTGCTTCTGTGAACACCGGAGGGTGCGCACTCATGAAATCCGAGTACGTCACATCACGGGGCTCACGAGGCCCCCTATCTTGACGCCCCCCGCCTGGGACGTATTCTGCACGATCGTGCAGAGCAGGTCGGTCTGCTCCTCACGACCACCCACCAGTGCCGCAATCACATCCGCTAACGTAAGCGGAGGCGGCGGTGGTGGTTGTTACTGCGGGGTGCTGTCATAGGCAGGTGGCTGGGAGTCGTCACCCACCTGCTGGCTAGAGCCACCAATGTCATGCGTGATCCGAGTGCGAACCATCTGCAACCATACGACAATAAACATCAGTCCCACAACATACTTCATGCAGTCCAATAAAATAGGCGTAAAACATAATGACTGTAAAACATGCTGTGAGACCTATGTGTGCTGAATACATTGGCTTTGACGATAAAAGTTCTGAATACTACAAAATACCTTTTTAACAAGGTCCGACTCTAGGTCCGAGCTCCTGCAAGGTCTGACGATAGGTCCGATATAAGATCCGACTTGCTTTGTCTAGGTCTGACTTATTTTGGCTAGGTCCGACTTGTTATTGCTAACTCTAGTGCTAGGTCCGACTAGCTTTGGTAAGTTCCGTGCTAGATCCGACTAAGCTTTAGTAAGCTCCGGCGCTAGGTCCGACTAGCTTTGGTAAGCTCCGGTTCAAGGTCCGGTTAGCTTTGGTAAGGTTTGAAGCTTGATTGTAATGGTTCTGCTTTTAACTTGCAATGTTTCGAACTTGCTTTACTCTTATGGAAAGTTTGCTTAGTATTATTTTACTAAGTTTTTGGTGTGCTTTGGTAGTTATGGCTGATATCATTTTCCTATGGTTTACAACATGCTTATGTGAGGTGTTCAAGTAAGATGTTGTAGTTTCGGAACTAACGAGAGTCAAGTCGAGGACTTGTGCTTGGAAGTATTGGTTGTTTATTCATGTGCAGGTGTTGCTTGAGTTCAAGACATGGCTGGTGACGGGATCCATTGAACTAGTCTTAGGGAGAAGATGATATTCAACAACCAAGTTCGAGAGGAATTGTGGTTGAGTTGATCGGGAGGTTGCGCAGTATGTTTGAATCAAGAACAATGCATATGAAGGTATCTTGGACGTCGTTGGAAGATGTTTGCACGTGTGCAAGGAGTGCATGGACGTGGCTGCATGGTTCCAAGGCGTGATGAAGAGATGTGGACGTAAAGAATTGGTCGGAAAAGTTCAACCGACTAGGTTATGGACTAAGGCTGCGGCTGAGTCGTGTTTGACTCAAATATGGAAAGTTTTGAGTTGGTTATGATAGGATTTCGTGTGGGTCACGAATTTGAGGTTTTTTAGTAATGTTTGGGACGTTACTAAGGTGTTTGGAAGTCTTAAGATTGCTTCTATCTGCGTGTAGAAGAGTCTTGAGCAATATTGGAAAGTTACAGTTTGAATCCAAGTAGGAGTAGGAGTCCTAGTTTGAATTGGGTTGGCCTTAGTGCTGGTTATATAAGCAAGGGAGGCCAAGGCTCGTGGGTGCATGACTTTGGGGCTGTTCCTCTTGTGTTTTGATAAATAAAATTCGTATTCTAAAGGAACTTTTGTGCCTTGTTCGTCCGACTTGTTTCAGACAAGTTTTTCTCGTCGAGTTTCTGTTCAGCACTACCTTGCTTCGGTGGTTTTATCATAACTCGAGTTTTACAGATCCAATTGATGTGATTCTTTTTGAGTTGTCTTCACAACTTGATTATCTATCATCTGCGAAAATTTCACGGTCATTGAATTTGTGGTTTCTGATCTACACGAGTTTCTTTGCAGTATTCCAGAACTATTTTTCTCGCGTAGGACAGATTGACCTTTGTTCGATCTTTCACTCGTAACTTGAGTTTCTCTCAACGGATTTTCATGATTCTTGTTGTGACGTCTTCATGACTTGATTCTCTACAATCTATACTAGTTTTGTCACAGTTGAACACGTTTAGATTAGTCGCACACACGGTTTCTTTAACAGATCGGTTTTCTGCTGAGGGGTGTTTTGTTGCTTCCGCTGAAAAGTTTTTATCTACCATTCACCCCCCTATGGTAGCTTTACACGTGTACTTCGATCCTACAATTGGTATCAGAGCCAGGTTGCTCTAATCTTTGTGATTTACACGTGTTTTAACTAATCATCATGGAGAAATACTCCGCCAAACCTTGTGTGTTTAGTGGTATTGATTTTCAGGTTTGGAAGGCACGCATGGAAGCTTTCATCCAGGCGCAATGCTTTGCAATATGGGAAAAGGTGTACAAGCCTTACGATGTGCCTTAAAACGATCAAGTCAAGGCTACAAACATGAGAGATGTCAACAACAACAACAAGGCTTGGAACTTGATCATTCAAGGACTAACTCAGAGCAACTTCGACCGTGTTGCACACCTCCGATCGGCATACGATGTGTGGAGAGCACTTTGTGACTACCACGAAGGATCCAACACGATTAAGGAGGTAAGACAGGATATGTTCAAGAAAGAATACATGCGCTCTGAGATGCAACCCGGTGAGTCCATTGATGACCTCTTTGCTCGCTTTAATAAAATTCTCAACAACTTGCGTAGCGTCAATGTTAATTTTTTTAGATGCTGAAAATGCTAGGCAATTACTAAGTGCATTAGACATGTCAATTTGGGAGATGAAAGTAACATCCATATGTGAATTCACAGTCATGAGTACTCTTACATTAGATGTGCTTTATTCTAAGCTAAAAACTCATGAATTGACATCATATCACGTAAGAACCCAAATAAGACTATTGCATTTGTCTCACAACGTGATATGCCTAGCTCCGGCCAATCATCTAGCAATACACTTGCTTTGCTGTCTTCACTAACCCTGGAACAGATTGAGGAGTTTCCAGAGGATGAGCTAGTACTTCTTTCTACTAGGTTCTCAAAAGCATTGCAAAATGTGAGAACTAGAAGGAGAGGAAGCTCCGGACCTCAACGATGCTTTGAATGTGGTAAGACAGGACACTTTCATACAGATTGCCCTAACCTTTCAGGTCCTTCTAACCGTGATGAAAAGCAGAATAAAGTCAAGTCCTCTTTTGGCAACACCAACAAGAAAAAGAAGGGTTTTACAGTACGCAAACTGATAAACAGTTTCATCACCGCACTTCAAGGACTTGGCTCGAGTGATGTAGATATTGGAAGTGATGAAGATGAAGATGATCTGACAAACTTGTGCTTCATGGCGGGCAAATCAAAATCAAGTATGGAGGATGCAGAACACAACAGTGACAACGAAGAGGTATGTCCTACTTGCGAAGAAATGTGTGATGCTATTTCTCGTGCCACTATTATTGTTAAGAAAATGGACAAAAAGCTTAGGGACAATGCTGTTAAAATTGAGTCACTAGAATCTGAAATTAATCGTTTAAAATTCTTGATTCCTAGTGATGATTCTTGTTCCTCATGTGATTTAATATATGAACAATTGTCCTCTCTAAGAAGTGCACACACCTTCACACTTGATAAACTTGAACTTGAAATCGAAAAGAACAAAAAGCTTGCTGCACTTGATGATAAAAACTTGAAAGATGCTTGTTGTTCCGCAATTGATTTGCATTGTTCTACTTGCGACGATCTTGATAAGAAACTACAAGATGCTATGAAAGAAATTTCTATATTGAACAATGCTTTAAGTTCTCATGAAGTTAAATGTTCTTCCAATTGCAAATTAAAAGGAAAAACTTCATGTGAAAATTGCCTTGATATATCAAATAAACTTGATAACATGCATAGGACATTAGATCGGTTTTGTAATGTGAATAAGAACCTAAACTTGCTGCTGAATTCTTCCAAGTCTTGCAATGATAAAACTGGTTTAGATTTTGATTGACATGCTCATGCTAAGGAACATCCACCTAAAATTGTAAAATCATTAGGAAGTGGTTTGATTCAAAGAGTTCCTAAACAAAAAGAAGTGGTTTTTAAATCTGCAGGAGTGTTGTCACATTCGGGTTCAAATAAGCATACTGCATGCTCATCTAGACATGAACACAAAGTTAAATTTCATTGTACCTATTGTGGTAGAGATGGTCATGTCATAGATTTTTGTTATAGACTAGCTAAACAACATAAAAAAGGAAACAATGCAAGCTAGATCTTATAACTCTCATGCAAAATTTGCTGCACATACTAAACCAAATGTCAGGAACATGCAACCTGCTGTTATGAGTCAGAAATATTCAAAGTTTACCTACGGAGCTTCAGTTTTTGCCTCCGGAGCTACTGATTCTCGTGCTACACATGTAACACCTCATAGGTCAGTAGTTAAGAACAAAAAATCTCAAACTTTGACTC